>OU744279.1:3750000-5000000 GCA_916610125.1 Cheilosia vulpina
GTTATTTTTAAAAGTGATTTCAAGAAACATTGTCCAACATTTGTGTTCTAGAGCAACCACCATTTGGAAGGCCCTTTAAAAAACTACGCCCAGTTCTCATAAGCCTGCCAATTGTATATAGCTTCTTATGGTCATTCTACAATGCCCGTTACAAAAGGATATATCCAATATATCAAAAGATATGTCCCATTGCATTTCCAATCACTTTATGTAATTCCGAAAGCCGTAAAAAATACACAAAATGCTATAAAAAAAAATTCCAACTTCCCGAATTCTAAATATATTTCTCCCTTATCTGTTCTTGCTCCGTTGTGTTACATAACGATAAAGTGTTCACCCCAAGAGAGAAAGAAAAAAAGAAAAGAAAGAAAATACTTCTAAGGACATTTTCCCAAAGACGAACCATGCATACGGATTATCTATTCGTATAATTAAATTCCGCAACCCATTAAGGAATATTCCTCTAATCTTAAATTAAAAAGAAAGTCACTTATAATTAGGAAAACCGATAGAAGGACCCATGGATTGTCCTCTTTTTATCCCATTTATTCGCTTTTGGGGAATATCCCTCGCGCTCTCTTCGTCTATCTTTCTCTCTCTCTCTCGCTCTTTCGTTTGCATTCTCTTTTAACGCATACTGTGATACATATTTCTTTTTAAACCATGACGTAACAACAATGCTCATTGATTTATTTCTGCTCTTTGTGTTATTTGTGTAGAGGTATCAAAAAATATCCCCCAACTTCTTTTTTTTTTCTGCTAGAACTACCTTGTTCCTTGACATGTGTGTGAATTTTAAAATAGATTAAAATAGATGCGTCAGATTTGTAAAACGATTTGAATAATTCCATCAAATAATACACCTGAGGATGGACAAGATTTGGGGAAAGGGAAATTTGCATGGGAAATTTCGCATAGTCAAGGGAAATTCAGGTAACACTTTGGGAAATTTATTGAATTTGTTCAAAAATAGCAAATCGAGTACTCACCCCAACTGGATCCTGTCCGTCCGAGGCATTGACTAGTTTCACTGTTCCATAGGAATGTCCTGAAGCCCTCCCATTTGCCCATTTTTACTGGAGGGGAGTAATATTGTTCTGCGATTTTCTTATCGGCCATTTTGGTTTTTTTTTGTCTTTCCTTTCTTTTTACTTGTCTATTACTTTATTTAAGGGTATATTTAACTGTCTTTTTGAGTCTCTGTATATTGTAATCAACGAATTAAAGGAGGATTTCCGGAAATTCGGGGATAGGTGACGACAACGGCGACGACGGCGGCGGCAACTGCGTTGACAGCGATGAGTTGATAGAAAAGTTAGGGATCAAGTTAAACAAAAGAACTTAAAACAAATCTTAACTCCCGTTTCGTCTTTTCTTTTTCGTTAGAGAAGAATTTTACTATCCATGTAACGGATCAAATTCGGAACTACCACCACACTTGTACTTGATCTATATAGATATACAGAGATATATGTGTATGGGTGAAGAGAACAAGAAGAAGAAGAAAATAGCTATACTTTAGTGGAATACACTTGTCCTGAAAAGGAAGAAGAAAAGAAGAAGGGGTTTAAGAAATGAGAAAAGTTTTACTACAAAGCCAAAAGAAAAAAAAAACAACAAAAAGAACTGTCTATCGTTACTAAGCACAAAAATAGTCTCAAAAATATCCTTTATAGTGCGTTTGCATTATTTTTTTTTTTGTGTATTCACGAATCGATATATCCTTTGAGGTTATGAAAGCCCGTGTAACACTTTTCCAGTCACAGAACACTTGAGTCGATTTTTTTTTTCTTATATAAATAAATTTACTTGGTAAAAATTAGTATTCACCAACTCGAAAGGACACTTAATTAACTGAGATGAGAGATGAATATTTTTTCACTCATCATTTGCCGTATCGTCGCTAGAAACGTCTATTGTCAGCAGGCTCACCACACAACTTGTCGTCTTTTCGGTAGACCGTTATGTAACTCTTGTTTTTGCGGGGCCTTCAATTTGCCGTGAATCGGATTTTCGTGTCGCTCCGTTTCGCCGTTGTAGCACTATCTGTGTGTCTATGTTAATGCCTCTCTTCGACTTGGTGCTGCCTCATGGCGAGAGCAAAAGGACCCAACCGAAAGCTTGTGTCTCCGTTCGATTGTTTCTACATAATTGGAAAATGAGAGAGTTTAACTCGGAAAGCTTTTCGTCTTAGCTTGGGAGCTTTTTTTTCAGAAATACGTTTCTGTACTTGGGATTGGGATATTTGGGGGTATTTTTGTTGTTATTGTAGGGCTTATGAAGGAAAGTTGGGTCCTTCAAGGATACTACTATGTTGGTATACGCTTTTCGAAATGTAGAGTCATCTCTTTCTGCCGTAGAAAGAAAAATTGTTGGTCCATGTTCATTGTTGGACACACGCACACAGATAGAATTACTGTAGGTTATTTTATTTTCCAGATACGCGCACACATCCAACAAAAAGCTGTACAACTCAAGAAAATTGTTACAAAATCAGTTTTTTTTTCTTTCCCCCCATAGAGTTTTTCATCAGTTTCTTTTGTTTCAAAAAAAAAAATCAAGAACAAATGGTAAAGTTTAAATTTACCCAGCAAACACACTCTTCACACTAATGTTTCACTAAAATTTCTTATCAACCGGAGTTTTCCATCGTTCTTTGGCTTCTTCTACTTTTCACTCACAGGACTTAACTTTTTCCGCGGAGGAGGTTATAATTGTTCTCTTTTCTGTGTTCACTTACTGTGTATCAATTTTATTGCGAAACTGCGTGGAACTGTGCTCTTTTCGGTTTCTTGCAGAAGCGGAACAAAATGTTCTTCTGATTTTCTGATTGAAAATTTGAATTATTTTTGTGAACTTTTTTTTTGCAGTTTGTTCAGTTCCACTTCCACAGTTAAAATGCCACTGATAGAGCCCAGCTACTATAAGAAATCAGCGAAAAGTTTTCGTTGCTGATTCTACTTGGTGGTTGGTTTTGTTGGCTGTTGGAAATGCCATAAGAGAAAAGCTTTGGAACAGCAAATCGTATAGAATTGTGTGTAAGCTCTGAAATGGTGTTTCCATTGAGGAGGGCGTGTGGCGAGGGATGTTGTCCAGAGATTATGAAAGAGTGTTGTATGTGTGCGGCGGCAGACTGAATCGATTTTGTTTCGGGGTGGTTGGAAGTAATGTGAGTGGAAAAATGAATTGCCCAAGGGAAGCAGAGCATCGGAAACTGTTTGTGTTTGATTTTTTTTTAGAAATTATTCAGGGAACTCGTTCCGTAACTTTTCAGACGATTATCGTCGAAACGATAGAACTCCAAAAGTAGCAACTAAGTGCCAAAATGGCGAGTTTGAGACCTTAGTCCAATTCATTTTCCAAAACTATAATGACGATAGTGAAACAAATTCAGGCAGAATATAACTTAGGGTCATCAAAGTTTCAAAAACGGTATCGTCCCGACGATTATTGTTATACGGAATCTGCCCCCAGGTTTCATAAAAAGGACGGCGGAAATTAAAACTTTAACGGTCATATTATTCACTCCCTTTAATCCGGGTTAAAGATTACACCCGGGTTTAAGTAAGTTTAACCCAAAAATTAAAGCCATTATATTGAGTCGTTAAACCTGAACGTAAGGCCAGTTTTTTTTTTAAACTTGACAGCGTTTAATCCGATTGGATTTAAACTGCACTCCGGAGACCAGTTTGAGTACTTTAACTCGGGTTAAAACTCAATTTCATAATATTGACAATTCTTCGCACGAGAAATAAGAAAAGTAGAAACGTGAAATTAAAAATACAAAGAAGCAACGAGTTAAAAAAAAAATGGATTTCATTCGTGAAAAGAAGACGAATTCGTCGGAGAGCGGATGGTAAATCAAAATCGTCCTCGTCGTCGAATATATCGAATGCACAAGCTTGAGTCGACGATTTCGATGTGGTGGATCTTCGGAAATATTTCCGACTGAAGAAAGAGGCATTTTGGAAGCTACATTCCATGATTCGACTAATGCACTAAAAACTAAAATCGGCACACTACAGATCCAATCAATTTCCAAATGACATATCACAAAAAACAACTGTCATTATCTGTGAAATTTGACATTACGTAGGTTTAAAACGGTTTAAAGTATTTTATATCGGCATTTGACTCCACCTTTAATCCGGCAGGTTTAATGCATATTTTTCAGTGAATAATATGGACATAGATTTAAATAGTCGGGTTTGAAAAATTCGGATTAATGATTGGTTGTAAAATTGACATAATTGAGGTACACCCGGAGTGAATAATAGTCTCATTTGAAAGCAATAAAATCGCATGGAGATGTGTGTCGTTGTCGAATGTCGCCGTAAGTTGTTTTAAAGTGACGCTTTTTTGCGAAAAAGGTAAGTCAGCCTTTCAGTTTTGACTAAATTTGTTCAGTTTAGGTCCGTAAATCTTTGTTTTTATATTAAAAATAAATAACAAAATAAACAGCTCGACTACTCAGTTAGTTTGTTAGAGGAGGTTTTATTTTGCTCTTGCGAGTATTGGCCCAAATTTGCTTGGGATTGCAATAATTCGAGCGACGCATAATTGACAAAGGCGATATTTCTGAGAAGTGCCTTCGGCTGTGCCCTTCTCGATACTCTTTACTATTCAATTTTCAAGGGAAGTACCTATTCTCCGAAGCACTAAGAATACATTGGCTGGATGTGGATTTCTCCTTTTTTAGCAACTTCTTTTTTTTTTGCGTCAAATGTCAAATAACCAAATAAAATTAAATACACAAATAAAAAAATCAAATTGCTCACCTAAAATATATCAATATGTCCTCAGATAAATAAGTAAACTGCACAAACAGTCAAAGTCCTCCTTGCAAGATTTGTAATGAATCCTCTTTCACCACTGACTATCAGTGGTTTTCACAGATCTCATGTTCAAAACAGTTCTTGGTCAGTCGAAATTATCGTGTCAAACTTTTTTTTTCTTCAACATTCTATAAAATATATTTGGATTTTGATTTCGATTGCGTTGAAAACCATGTCTACTGGATTTAAAATTTTTTTTGAAAATAACTCAACTGTAGCGTTTTAATTTCGTTTTGCTGCTGCAAAGTGTTGCCATTCGATCCACACATGTGCAGTGGCAAATGCACTTTATAATCTCAGTATAACCCAGTCCGCTTGTCGAGCTGTCATATCCTCTTAACTATTTTGCCCTTCAAAAAAGACCCTCCAACATTTTTCAACGCACAGTTAAATGTCAACTGGTTTAAGAATACAATCCACACTTACATTCCATGACGATCCATCGACCATCCATCCATTCATTCATCGCTGGAAATAACCTCGAGAAAGGCGAACATTAAATTTGCCTCCATTCCAGCATTCCTATGCTGATTACTGGCTTCCACGCGCATGTATCCTTCAAAAGGAGATTACAAAACTTTTATTGATCGATTCGATGCGGCGAACAACGGGCGGACGAGCGGCGACAACACTGAAAATCGTTGTTCGCTCCCACTTTATGCATCTTGTGAGTGTCACACATACCTATAGATACGTAACCAAGGCACGTGAGTACACCCATGGGCACACACGAGAGGTTTTCCTTGTTCCGAACATGCGCATCCGCGCCGAAGAAAAGTCTCCGATGGCAAGGGAGCCTAAGCCATCTCGCAGCTCGCAGCTAGCACTCGAAAAGGGTTGATTTCTGAACTTTTTTGTTTCATTTTTTTTTTCTTCATAACCTCAACGATGAACCAAGTAGAGGAATAGGAAACAAGAATAGGAATGTGTAGAAGGAAAAGGATTTCTCTAGATCGACCTCGTTTTTTGGTTAAACGCTGTATGGCTGGTGGGAGCTTGCGTGATGAAACGAAAGGGAGGGCCAGCTTCCAGTCTTTGTCTTGAGGAAAATTTGCATTTCAGCTTTAGACCAGTCGGGCAAAAAGGAAATTTCTAGTAGGGTCGCTCTCCAGGAGAGTGGTTTTTTGTTGGTACCACGTGATGCTGGGACAAGACTCTCACGACCCCTTTACAATGTTACGTCATACCTCAGCTGTTACGTTGTCAAAGTAAAATATATATTCTCCCACGCCTTGCAGCTGCGGTGTGTGTTTCAGAGCTTCACCCCTGAATACAAGGACTATCGACTAACATGGTTTAACACTTATGGCCCCCTCTAGTTGTGTTTAGCGTACTCAAGCAAGGCTTCTGCTGCAGGACTCACACGAGAACTAGGCATGTACCTATGTCGGTACTCCTGGTTCGTTTTGTGTGTGTTCATCGGGTGTTACTGGCTGTGGTAGAACAGGGATATGGGGGTTTTTGTTCTAGAAGAGTGTGCATGTGATTTTCAGTCTTCGCAAGGAAATTTAAAAATAATTGCTCGCTGGTGGTGGTATGGCTGGAAATCAGTTTCTATTCGTCCCTAACCACTGAAAGAAAGAATCAAACTGAGGCATTCTTGAGGTGCAGCTGACAGAGGGACATGTGCACTTGAAAGGAATTTAATTCCCAGGAGGTTTTTATTTTCTTATTTCCTTTGTCTCTGGTGACAATTGTGGCATAGTAACTGTTGGTTTTTTGTTTTTGTTTCTGCAATGCATTGTGTAACTGCGGTAATGGGAATGCAAAAGAGAAACGTGAAGCTTTGTAATGAGGGTCATTGAGTATGTTGTTGCTTAGCTTTCATGCGACCATTTGCCAACGAATCGGCAATTAGAGGAAATATAGTCGGAGACATCGCTATAGAAATAGCTTCGATGGGGAGTTTGAACTAGTTTGTAATTTCCAGCTGTAATTACCCCTAAAACTATGTGCGACTGGTGCATGAATGAGTTTAGTACCCGACCTGTCATTAGTGTTGCATACTTTTGCGGAATGTGATTTTATTGGAGTAGAAAAACAACAAAGGGGAGCATTGTTGATGAGATCTTTTTCTTCACTAATTGGCTCAACATGGGCTCTGAAATGGAAGCTTGTAACTTCAATTTCAAGTCGCCTTCAAACACATTCCGCGATAATAGTTTTCCTTACTCACTATGGCGAAATTTTCCATACAAAATTTTGTACTGTGACCTACGAAATATATAAGGTGAAGGTTAAAAATAGTTATTGGTAAGGCCCATTTTCTTTAGTGAGTCACTCCGTTGTTGTCCAACAAAATCGTTAGTTTAGCAGCAGCACAACATCGACTGCGCAGAGGAAAATTAAAATAAATGGCCTCCGGAAAAAATAGCACAAATGCCCACCGAGAAAAGCACTAAAAGTATAGGACTGAGCATGCAACTCTGTGGAACGTCGCCGACGTTTTAAGCCTCCATAATGATCCGATGGCTGGGTGTTGTCTCAAGCTTTTGCACAAATAAATGTCAAAATATGAATATCCATTGACAGAAATTTATTAGGGACTCCAAAAAATATTTCTAAATTGGCTCCAAATGGTTGCATCGGAATATGCTTCTAGACGTGGTCTAAAATGTTGGCGAAGCCTCTGAAACTTCGTACAGATTTTAATACATTTCAGGAAGATTGTATACGAAAATGTCGGAGCTAGTTCAAAATATTGCCGACTTTTTCTCCACTGTACCGAAACTCGTGACTAAATGTGTAAGAAATTTAATTTTAGTATCCGACTGAAATCTTGTTCCGAAATGTTTGAAAAATCACCCAAAATGTTGGCCATCTTCTTACACACTTCTAAACAAATTTCGAAAATATCAGAATTTGTTTAAAAAAAAATGGTTAATTGGTTCCCAAATAAAAATGAAAACTTTGTAAAATTTTATTCCAAAATTGCGACAGCATGTCTAACAGGATTTTCGGAACATGGTACTGAATTTTCCGTGCACTTTTAGGTATGTCAAACAAAGAATTTATTATAAACAAATTTTAAAACGTCGGCAAATTATAGTAGACGCCCTGTCTCGACTGTGCTTCCATACATGAACCCAAAGAGCTGTCGTTCGCTTCTTTGGTCGTGTTGATATTACTTCACGAACATCCCTTCACTTACACTTGCAACTATTGGCACATTATATCGGACTACCCTTTTGTTTAGTAACAATTCCAACATCCATACTGCCTTCATGTGCCGAGATAAAATCGGGGCATCCCCCCACGTCGTTCTTGTGGGGGGATGCCATTACATTTCTCGTAAATATTACTTCATCCGTCCCCACTGCCAAGTGGCCTACATTAAATCAGAGGTAAACTACCCTATACCCGACAAGAACCGGACCTATTACGCAAATACCACCGGATATCAGTGCACGACGTGCACGTATGCAATTGCAATTCTTGCCGTTTGGCCTAAACATTGTGTCAGCAAGACGACTTTACAATTATCCACCAGTCCTTGCGTATGCACCACGCCTGGACGACACATACGATGGGGGTGTACCATATAGAATCATATCCAAGGCAACACAGCCATTTTGGTGCCAAAAAAAATTTCGGAGATGTCTCGAACGTCCGCCAAACAGGATTACAATCGAATTGACCCACTTTGCCTGTTCGTATAATCTGATTCCTTGCCAAGAGGAGTTGGGTTTTTATTTTTCTGTCCGCCGATTCGCATCCCAAGAAAGAGAGAAAATTGCGAAGGAAAAACTACTTAGGTTTATTTGGTTATAATAAATTAATTTACAGCTATGAGGTGGGCGGAAGGCTATAACTGGTGCGTTCAGTATTCAATCGTCACACACTTGGTCTTGAGGTATTCGTTGAGTGCCTCCTGGCCAAGGTCCTTGCCGAAGCCGCTCTGTTTGAAGCCACCGAAGGGCGCACCTACGTCAGTCTTGTTGTAAACATTTACAAATACTGTGCCGGCTTCAACGCGATCCGCGAAGGCGAGGGCTTTTCCGATGTCGCGAGTGAAGACGCCCGAGGCGAGGCCGTATTCGGTGCGGTTGGCTCGCTTCATTACGGAATCGATGTCGGACCCATTGAATTTCGAGACAATCATGATGGGGCCGAACGATTCCTCGTTCGCAATGAACATGTGGTCCTCGACGTCGGTAAAGACTGTCGGCTGGAAGAAGAAGCCCTTGGTGTTGGGCACTTGCTTGCCACCGTAGACCAGGGTGGCTCCTTCCTTAACGCCTATCTCAGCGAATTCAATCAGCTTTTCAAAGTGAGCCCGGTGATTCTGCGGTCCGTGCGCTGTGGACCGGTTAAGCGGATCTCCAATGGTCATCGTGCGAAGGTCTTTGACCACACGGCGAATGAACTCGTCGTGGATCTTATCTTCTACAAAGAGCCGGCCAGCGGCAATACAGTTCTCACCCTTGTTGAAGAACACCGACGACATGCCCTGTAGGGAGGAGACAACAATTCTTAGAACGCAGCCTTGGTGGGGAAGTATATTTGAAGAACTTACATGCTTGACAGCTTTGTCGAGGTCACAGTCGGCGAAGATGACCAGTGGGCTCTTTCCGCCCAACTCCAGGGAGCACTTTTTGATGTTGGAATCTGCGCAAGACTTCATGATGGTCTTTCCAACGGGCGTCGATCCGGTGAAGCCCAACTTTCTCACCAGTGGATGGTCAGCTATGGCCTGGCCAGCTTCGCCACCCCTGCCGGGAACTACGTTGATCACACCCGGCGGGAAGCCGGCTTTCACCGACAGCTCTGCGAACTTCAAAGCTGTCAGTGGGCTTACCTGGGCGGGCTTGATAATGCAGGTGTTGCCGGCTGCAATGCACGCGGCCATCTTCCACGACAGCATCATGAGTGGGTAGTTCCAAGGCGTGATCAAACCGCATACACTGAAATCAAAGGACACAGATTAACCAAGGTATGGACAGCTATTTACGTGTTAACCTACCCAATGGGTTCTTTCTTTGTGAAAGTGAGCACGTTGTTCGGTCTTGCTGGGTTCACCGGGATCGTGCTGCCTTGAATTTTGTCGCACCAACCAGCATAGTACCGCCAAGCATCGATGGACATGCCAACGTGTGTCTTCAAGGCCAAGGTGTACACAGCTCCTGAGTCGACGGCTTCTATTGTGGCCAGCTCCTCCTTGTGTTGCTCCATTAGGTCCGCCAACTTCAACATTATCAGTCCTCGCTGTCTGGCTGAAACCTGCTTCCAAGAGCCATGGAAAGCCTTGTGAGCGGCTTGCACGGCTAGATCCACGTCCGTCTTCGAGGCACAGGCCACTTTGCACAGCTCCTCGGCGTTGGTGGGATTGACGATCTCCAAGGTTCGCCTGCCTTCGGCATCGACGAACTTTCCGTCAATAAACATCTGAGTGGGCACCGGGATCTCCCTCTTGTTTGCGTGCATTACAAACCCGTCGAAGTACACCTTTATGTTGGAGCCCAGGCTACCCTGTCGCAGAGCTTTGACAATTTCCAAGAAGAACTCGTCAAACACCGGCGCCATGAAGACCGCTTCGTTCTCGAGCGGCACATCAAAGGCGTCCTTGCATTCCTCAACCAAGCGAACCACATCCATGGATCCCGCACCCGAAGCGAAGAAATCAGTCTCGCCCTCAATGGGCGCCTTCAGAATCGAGTTCCAAATGCCGCGCAGAACCTCCTTCTTGCTCAGCTCGTCCTCGGTTATGTCGGTGATCTGCTGTCCCTGAGCCTGGTTGTACCAATCACCGGCTGCGATCATCTTGGAACCCTTCTTCACGCGCCGCACGTTAACGAAAGCACCATCAGTTCCCTCAATAAGTAGACCATCTTCATGCACGTAGGCTGGCTTCTGCAAGCCTTTCAGTCGCAGCGAGCGGCCCTTCACTGGGCCCGCCGAGTAGATGTGCGCACCGAAGAGTCGAATTTTCTCCTCCACCCCATCGTCGCCCTCGACAACGGCAAGCGCTCCCGGCACCGAGTCCAAGCCGCGGATAAAGTTGAAAATCCTCTCCGCCGACTGGCTAAGATTAATCACTTGATTCTCCTCCTTAAACATGGCTGGGTCATAGGTAGCGCCAATCTCGGTTTGCGCTATTTTAGGCGCCGCTCCACTCGCGACCAAATCTACAGCTTCCCGCATCGACTTGACGCCCTCGGGGTATAGGAACCGCTTGTAAATCGTGTCCAATGTATCTGTCGACTCGAGCGGGCACTGCTTTTGCAGTAGCACTGGGCCAGTGTCAAGGCCGTCATCGGCCCAGAAGATTGAAAAGCCGGCAATGTCATCGCCCTCAATCATTGTCCAAGAGATGGCGCTGGCGCCACGATGTCGTGGCAATATGGACGGATGGTAGCAAATGCTGCCCAATTCTGCACCGTCGATCACCTCCATTGGAATGAATTGCGAACAGTAGGGCAGGACGTTCAGGGTTGCTCCGATGGACTTGTACTTTTCCAAAACCTCTGGAATGGCAACGCCTTTCCTGCGCCAGGATGCGAATTTAAAAACTGGAATATCGTAACGTTTGGCTGTCGCGGCGAGAATGTCCTCACGACTGCCCTTGTCGGGAATGGTGAAAACTCCAGCGATGGTGTACTTCTTCTCGAGCAGAAGCTCCAACACGTCGGCGGCGAAGTTACTCTGGCCGATAATGGCGAGACGGAGGTTTTGCTGGAAAGGCACAAATTTAGTTTATTTTATTTTAATTTTAAAACCGATTTTAGGAAGTTGTAACTTCGAGCCGAACTCGTCTGATTGTGAAACAAGGGGCAAGACATTTTCAAAATGAAACTAGCGGCAGGAGGGGATTTTTTTTTTTTTAAATTCTTTTGAAGGAGTTGCAATCAAATGTATTTTTTCTACTTTTAAATGGTATTTCTACCGCCATCTGTTGATTCAAGTGGCTGATACAAATGGTCAACAGATGGCGGTAGAAATACCAAGTGATACCAAGTGTTATTTGAAGCAAAAATTGATTGACCTCCATTAAAACAAAAACAAAATCTATAGACGTCAACTAAACCGTCAGACTGATGTTTTCCCATTTGAAACGCACACAAAACCAATTCAAAAATTCAGAAACACAAATCACCACAAGAAACAATTACAACATCCAGTGACAGGCGATTGTATAACTTTTTTCTCACGAACAATGACATAAACATGACAGATTACTTTTAATCGAGATGACAAACTGGATTTTGCTTTCCGTGAAACAACAGAAATGAATTGCAAGCGCCTGCTGCACCAACCAATCTTCTCTACCGCATTCATCAAATGCAACATATGACTGGGGAGACAAAAAATATGAAAGAAAGGCGCACAAAATACACAACAGACTAGGTACAAGTTGCAAGAGATACTAACTGTCATTATGTCGGCGGAGGATGTAATCACGGATTAATGTATTTAATTTTATATTTTCTCCTTTTTTTTGGATTTTTTTTTTGCTGATTATCACTTGTGTTATGCAAGGTCTCTCACAAAATTTAATTTCACTCTATGGCCAGTGTGCCAGATAGATCAGTCACAAATGAAAACGTTTGTTAGATTGTGGCTAAGCATTGAACGGTGCCTTCTATTTATTCGTTTCCAACTGTTTTGAGAGGGGTTTGGGTGCATAGAAGAGGAAACTGAACTGATAATCATTGAGCTGTGATGGTGTTTGTTATATTGATTATGTTGCACTGTTTTAGGTTTGTTATCAGTATTAAATTTTATTTTATTTTGTGATGTTGGGAGGTGCATTACCGGTTGATATTTTTTGGGTGATTTTTTTTAGGAAGTATGTTCCATTTATAATTTTTTTTAAACTGATTGTACATTGTCTAATAATTTTAGAGATAATTGGTCAACAAAAATGATGTTCAGTAGGTCCGTGCCTATTTCATCATGGCTCGCCATAATGTCACTGGGAACCGTTGAACATTTTCCCGTGTCCAGAACTGTGTATAACTTTTCATGACAATTTGAAACGGAATCGGATATCGTTGATCGTTTTGGCGAGGCAAAAGATTTTTAAAACGCTTGCGACTGGCATTTTCGTGGTAGGTTTTTTAACTAGCATAAGTCAAATGGAAGTTTACTTGTATATGTGCGAGTAAAAAAAAAAAAAAAAAATAATTGGCGGAACGGACCCAAGCCTAGCTACTCACAACCATTCGTCTTGTGTGAGTTTTTATTTTTGGGACGAATGGAAGGGATCTACAATTTTATGCCGAGTCCAAACGGCCAATTGAGAAGCTCTTTCATGACAGTTATACTCTCGGATGTTTGTCAGACGTTCGCGAGAGGTGGCGCAGCGAAAAAAACCTTAAGTTGGAATTTGGGTTTTTCTCGGGATTCGAACCTGGGACCCCTCGCTTATTAGTCCAACACACTAACCACTAAGCCACTGTGCGAGTAAGCCCTTTGTAAATCGGTTCTGTTTATTGTTTACCCTTTACCGGTGTTGTGTTTATTATAAGTGACAGTATTTTGCGGGAAATAAAAGCTGGCCGGTGGCGTGGGAGAAGTTAATGCGAACTTGAATTGCTTTGAAAATTGAGTGAGAAAGGTTTCGCAATAAAATTGCATACAAGTTTTTTTGACTTTAGTTTTATTAAATTTTTGTTGGGCGAAATTTTCGTTGCAGTAAAATGCGCGCGAACTACCGTCACAAGAGAGTATTCATATACAGTAGGTTAGGTTCTCAAAAACTCTCAGTGGTTTTAAAATTTCCATCGGAATATGAACGAGGAGTTTTTGGAATATTCAGAACGATTTGATGTCGACTTTAAGTGTTGCAAACTCTAGTATAAATAAAATAAAAATATTCCATAAAGCCCCATGGACCTCTAACCTCTTGGTTTTTTTTTTTTTTTGAGCTGGGAATTTCATACAATGGGTTTAAAAAAAAAATAACATACCTCACGCTATGTCCAACTGGCTGAATTCAAGAGCTTTCCTTTCTCAATGCATTTTCACTCCCGAATCATTATCAGAAATTAGCAAGAGTTTGAGCAGTGCCAAAAGGGGTAAGGTGCAGTTTTTTATTTTTTTTTTCGGGAAGCACACTTCTTTCGTTATAGCCATAAAATTCAAACCGACTCTATGACCATTATCTCGAATTCTTTACAAATATTAAAAAAAAAAACAGTCTTACCAACTCATAATAGGTGTAAATAAAACTTGTCAACTGACAATAGGTATACGATCCCATAAAACAGCTCACTTTTATTCTTATTCGCAGCTACAATATATGAGAAATAAAAGTTCAAAGACCATTATTCTTAAGATCTTATATTTTAAACGAAATCTTTTTAAAAACCGTTTTTTTTTTTTAGATAAATTGCATGCATTTTTAATGGTGAAAAGCCTGTTGCGATTGCAAGAAACAGATTGCCATTGGTACAGCAACATCAACAGCAATTTTTGAAACAAAGCCACATCGCACTGGGGGCACATTCCGTATATCAGCGATCGTGTGAACGATATCGTTTTTAAAACTTTGATCACCAAAATAAGTCATATTCAGTTCGAATTTTTTTGACAGACATCAGTTTTTATTATATTTGTTGAAAATTAACTGGATTAAGGGCCGTTTGCTCATACGACTCTTAACGATAAAAGTTCTATACTTAAATACTTATGGGCTACTTTTTGTCAGGGCATAAACTGTCACATAAGAGTTTATGTGGCACTTAAATTCGCTATGAATCGTATCAGCAAACGACCCTTAAACCTATAATTTTAGCACTTAGTTGCTAGTTTTGGAGGTGATTGACGATAATCGTCTGAAAGCGGCTTGCAACACAGAGAAACAGCAACTTCGACATTAGATTTAAATCCTAATTCTTTATTTTTTCGAAGAAGATTTTTGTTCGCCTGGCATCAATACACGTCGAATGTCGTTGGAAGAATCGCCGGTAATTCGCCTGAACTGATGTGGAAGAACATCTAGAGGGCATTTTTTAACTAAAACCAAAATTATGCAGAACTGCAACAAATAATCTTTCTTTATTTCCCTGCATACATACTTTGTCTTCAATTTGTGATTGGTATCTACAGGTTCACCCACAATTTTTTGGGCTAAATCTACTACCTTTCGCATAAAGTGTACCAACTTTTGCGATGAAATCTTTCAGACAAATTGTTAAAAAACAAAGGGACGTAATTGGTATTTACCATTTTTTAGGGAAGAGAAAAAAGAAAAACAAAATTATTTCCCTTTGTTAATTATAATTGACATTTTTCGGGTCTTACTGACCAAATATTTTTTTTGTTTTAAAAATTTTTTAGAACTGGTATTTTGTTTCGTTTTCTCAGTTATTCGTGCAACGAAACAATTACATAATGTTACTTGCGCCCCAGAACATTAACTTACGACCTTTTGTGATGCCAAAACACTTGCTTTAACAAGTTGTTTTTTTGTTTTATTCTCAAAATGGGGTTTTTGTTACTTACGCCCCTTTGTGTTTCAATGGACGAAATGATCTATTACGTTTTTTAGGAAGTATCTACTTTGCGAAAACAAAATGGCACTGAAATGATTTTTTTTTAGAACTAGATTACTTCTGTTTATAAGAACTAGTTCATTTAGCTACAGTTTATATAGAAATTGCATTTTGTTCATTCCTATCAACCCTCTCATTCCATCTTGTTAATTTTTTTAAACTCTGCTTAATTGTTAACAAAAAGTTTAGTAATCTCATTTTCCCATAAAGTGGCAGCACTGCCCCCCAAAATGCAAAGCTACTACCGATATCGTATATTTTATACTAATCGTGCGCTTTCCAGTTTTAACCAGATTTACTTTTTTTTTGACAACAGGTGTAAATGAAGCACACCAATAAATAAATAATAAAAATAGATTTATCGATCCGAAGTTGCTAGAGGTAGGTGAATTGGTGTTTGGTTTATAAATTAGATGATAATGATAATATTATTCGAATGCTAATACCCACTGCCAAATGTCAGTTCAATAACAAACTTTCGGTTGACTATTGACATGCATTGTCATAAGGAAAAATAGAAAAAATGGAAACACCACAAAGAAGAATGAGAGTTGGTTGTTATACAAGTTGCGTGTGCTGGGTTTGCTGGCGGGCCTATAATTTGTATGACATTTAGAAGATGACATTGAAATTTTGTGGACAATTTAAAAATTTATAAACAATGCGTCAGGATGGTTGGCGAATTATTTATCGCACTGACTGAAGTTTAAGAAATGTATTAATGTCATTTATTTTCAAGTGACTTATAACTCTTTTACAACTGAATGCCAGCGGTCGTTAAAATTAAGACTGACAGCAGTCATGATTTTGATAAGGACCCTAGAAACATCTAGTTAAGCGATCAACCGATTTAGTTCACTTTTATTTATTAAGCGTGCAAGGAACGCCATGTTAACATAATAATTATCTGCACGGGTGTGAATGAGCAGATGTCACTGCTCAATGAAATACATTTGGACACAGCTCTGTCAATTGGATTATTATTTGTTTTCTTATTGTCAGGCAACAATACATCCATCGAGGTAAACAAAATTCGAAATAAATTATTGTCAGTGCAAAAGCGGTGCATAACGCCATGTTAACATAATAATTATATGCACGGGTGTGAATGAGCAGATGTCACTGCTCGATGAAATACATTTGGACACAGCTCTGTCAAATGGATTATTATTTGTTTTCTTATTGTCAGGCAACAATACATCTATCGAGGTAAACAAAATTCGAAATAAATTATTGTCAGTGCAAAAGCGGTGCATAAATAAAAAATGCATCTAGAGTTTGACTGTAAATTAAAGCTTAGTATGCTGTTCCAGGAAAGCTAAAATTAGGCGCCTCTCCAATGTTTCTCGCCACCACTTCGCTTAATTTTGACAGTGTACGTTCCGTCAAAAAAAAAAAAACTGTGTTGGTAAAGCTGATTGACTTTGTTTAGTTTCTTATTTGTTCTTCAGCTCCCTCCTCAAAAACCTCTTCCATTATTTCTCGTTAAAATATTCCATTTCTAAAGGTAATTAAATTAACAACAACGAATTTCTAACCATTCTCCATAATTTTAATTTGCTTTCGTTTGAAATTTTGTTGCGAATACCGATATTTTCTCTGATCTATCAAAATTTAGCTGGGGAAAAATGTATTTTGCATTAATACGCTTACTAAAATTGTCTAGATGTTTTTCGTACACTGGCGTACAATCTTATCTTTGGAGACATTTTTGTATGGGAGCTTGATTTAAGCGCGAGCAGCGTACTAGACTTAAGCGAAAATTAGTAGAACGCTAACACTATACGAGAAATCTGTTCTAAAGATTGACTTTCTGTGCCCAGATCAATAACAGGGTTCTGTGTGCGTACAAATGTACAACTTATCGTATTCGCAGATTTGATTATTTTATTAGCGCTTGACGATATCTTTAACGTGTTCACAAAAAGCTGATTTCAGTTTGGTTGGAAACTGCGTTGTCATCCTTTAAACTGAAAACTAGCTTATCTTGGAAAAAAAACCTTTATCGGTGATGTCTGCTTTACATTCCTTAATCCGCGATACTAATAATCATTTTTACTGTACAGGCTAAATTTTTTCGAACTCACAGTGGCGAAATTTTTCATATAAAATTATCTATTGCGACCTACAAAATATTTAGTGTGAAGGTTTAAAATTATTATTAGTAAAACCCAATGGGCCTTACCAATAATAACAACTAAATATTTTGTAGGTCACAATATGCAATTTTGTACGGAAAATTTCGCCGTTGTGAGTTCGAAAAATTTAGCCTGGACACTAAAAATGATTATTGGTATCGCGGAATGTGTTTATGGATGATGGTGCAATAACCGACTTATTGATCATCAGTCCTTATCGCTAGTGTCTTTTTTCCGCTTTCTGTCTTAATGCATAGATATAGTACCACAATCGGTATCAAGGTCAAAATTGTTATGTTCCATCAACAAATTCGTGTAGGTTCCCATCATGGGTGATGGGTGTGCTTTGACGTTTTCTTCTTCCCATGTCAACACATAGATACACCATAATTGGTGTCGAGATTAATTTCTAACGTAGTGCCCCTATCACCACACGCGAATGAAATTATTTTAAATAGGTACGTGAGCAAAAAATCGGTCAGAAATTATTTTAAAGTTCACCATCGCCAATCGGTGGAACTGGTATTTTTCCAGATTTTTTTTCTTTCTCATTTAGATAGCGCAATCTAATAACTGTCAATAAACAACTGTTTTTCGAACATCGAACCAGTTTTGTCTGGTTTCGTGTTCAATGGATTCAACCGGATTTTACGTTTGATAAGTACATTTTTGCAATCGCATAGGTCAAGCCCCGACTAGACAGAGTGCGACTTGCCTTTCTCCGAAGCCTTACAAACATGTAAAGCGAACGGTAAATATCAAAAAAAAACATACCAACACCATTGCATTCACTCATTCCCAAAAGGAGTGCTGCTCTTCCCTGTGTAATCTGTGCGATAACATTTGGAGAAACAAAAATTACTTTCACATTTGTTCACGCAAACAAACGCTGTTCGGATGTGTTATTGTTGAGTGGACTCGATTCGAAAACCACTCGAAACTGGATTCTCGAACGAAAATAGAAATATTGGATTCTAATCTCTTTTCAGGGTTCAATGGGTGTTATCAAATTTGGATCGTTCTGATTCCAGTGCGAAGCGGTTTGCGAGCTTTGTCTTGTTTGGGTAGCACTTATCACCGAGTGGGTCAAACTGAACAGGCGGGATCTAAGTTTAATAAAATGGAGTAAAGTTGTTAAGAAAAAAAAAACATAAAAGGGCCACGTGCCTGAAGGTTGAACAATTTTGAAAAGCATGAGCGGTGCTATGCTGGTATTGTTGGTCCTAAAATATATCAGATGCGGGACTGACGTGCGATTGTAGTGTGACTCAAATGGATTTGGTCGTTTCGTTATCTAATCACTGAAAACAACAAATGCATGCCTCCCAGGAGGCATGCCTTAAAAATATGACAGATACCTTCAGGTTAACCTTGCGCGGAGGAACTTTGTAAAGTTTAGCTTATCTCGAAGATGATGGCTCATGGAAACAACAGAAAGTGTAAGCTCGGCGGGGACTTAGTTTTTGGAAATCACACCATAACCTTGTTTGGGATTGCAAATGGTTTTGATTCTGTTTTTAAAATTAGATAGAGTTGGTTGAATAACAATGATAACAAGGGGCTTTTGGGCTAATCGGGTTTGAACTGGTTTTCTATTTATGAGATTGCTTCTGGCTGTTAATCCGACGTTCATTTGGTTTATGGCAGTTGGGATTTATTTCATGGGAACTCGTATAATAGGCGGTCCAAATAATGCGAGTTGGCATGTCGGGCTTGTTGAGGTTGAAATGGTTTTCTAAACTGGGATAGTGTGCCTTTTGATATGCTGCAGCAATTTTTAGCTTATGCTACCCTTTGTTTGGGAAGATGGCTCATTTTTCAACTGATCCTGTGATTGAACATCAGTTTATCACAAATTATTGCCTACTTACAGGCTGATTTGGAACACAATTCACGGCCGGACATGGGCCGATGTAAGTCGTGACTCGGTCTTGTTTCAAAGTCCTTCCATTGGCAATCAAACTTGCCCCCATGACTGTAAATATTTATGAAACTTAGAAGACCGGCGTAAGTTATATTTTCAGTTTTTTTTTTTTTTAATTTTATTTCAAGAATAATTCAAACAGTTGCTAACTACTTAGGTCTATTCAAATATTAGTCTCCCCCTCTGGTGGCTCATCAAAACTCTATGCAAAATCCTGCAGAGCCGCCCCACCAAAGTCAAAGCCGCCCCTCTCCTTGCGACAAGTCAAATCTGTTTGTGATTCTGTTGTCCCACCACAAAGCTTCCTGATCAGCGACGCTTTCGCTTCGCCATGTCCCTTCTCTGTGGTCACCCACCCAGCTGGACTTGGCGCACCCATCTCCATCCACTCGGTGTAAGCCACTGCATCACTCTCGTCACACAACCCCGCAACTTTATGGTTGGAATCCATTGTCTGTTCGTTAGTCTGCCAATGACAGTTTTCCTCGACCTCCATCCCAGTGGATGTACTCGACTCATTTCCATAAACTGCCGACAAGTAGGGTATTTTTTTTATTTTCGTATCACTTGCATGCTGTTCGATGTCACCATCATCGTCATCGTCAGGTTCATCCTCTGACAATGCTGTCCCATAATCATCATCAGAATCACTGTCGTTACAGTTTGCCCGAGTGGTGCGTACACCGCAGCTAGTGTACTTGGATGACGATGTTGGTGGCAGCGGTAACTCCTCCAGTGCGCCCGTTGTCCGCTTGACAACCATCAAACGTCCATCGACTACCTCCAGATTATCGGCGTACTTATCCTTTTGGGCGTAGACTCGATCAATCATCTGTGAGACTCTTGCACGTTGTTCTCGATTCATTTGTTCAACTTGACGGTTGATTTGGTCGCTGCTTTGGGTGGAGTAGTCCCTTGTCAGGGCATAGGTGGTGAGGTATCGTGTTGTAGTGATGTTCTCTGCAACTTTGTTGAATGAACCGAGGACATCCCGGATGGTGGTGGGTGGTTTTGATTCGTCAATAATATCATTTGATGGTGGTTCAGGTGGTTCTGCGTGATTGGGGTGAATTTCGACTTTCGTTTCGTGAGTTTTTGTCAGAATTTGTTCCAGCAGAGCGGAAGCTTCTACATTGTCTTCTAGAGATTGGGTTTGATTAATAGTTCCTTCAAAGCTGTCATCGGTTGTTGGTTCCTTGGGTGGTTCAGTACTTTCGCGAGCAGCTGCTAAGGTTCTCTCCCACCAAGAGTCATTGGAAGGTACATTTTCATTGCCTGAACCACTATCAAGCTCTCTTAGTGTGACCGTCTGATCGGCTATAGTTAGTCTTGTCAAAATCGAATCTTCGGAGCTATCTTCCGAAACCTCCTCTTGTGTTAGTTCAGCGCGTTCTTGGGAAATATTGCAGACTTCAAAGCCTGCTTCACTGACGAGTGAAAAATGTTTATTATCGAAAACTTCTTCATACGGACTCGAACAGGAAAATGAGTTCTGCGGCCCTAAGCCGTCGGATAATCCACCATAGGACTTTTCTACAGCCTCGTCAAGCCATTCTTGTATATCCCCTGAGTTTTCAGTCACTGTTTCCAATGCAAAGTGTTCTTCGTCTTCAATTTTTTTTAAAATACTCTGCAACATATCGTCTTCTTCGAGAGCAGTCTCTTCACTTAGCCCCAGCTCTGTGTTGTACATTGAAGATAATGACTCCTCGTCATCCTCAATGCTTTTGGTATATATGTAGTCTTGCTTCTCACCCAAGTCCTCATCTTCATCACTATCTCCAACTTTACTTTCGTTTTTCCCAAGCCATTGCTCCAATTGTATACGTCTCTTGTTGAACTCATCTGATGGCAACTTTTCTTCCTGCTCTTCTTCCAATGTTGCCAACAACTGCTGAAGACTAAGCTTCTCTTCCAAAGCCCTCTCTTCATTTTTTTCAAGCCATTGGCTTAGTTGCTCGTCGTCGAGGCCTACAGTTATTGAATTTTCTTCTCTATTTCTTGAGATTGTTGTCAACATGTTTTGAAGGCTGATCTTCTCATCTTCATCGTTGTCAACCCAATGATTTAGTTCTTCTGACGCCGACTTCACTTCTTCTTCGTTTGTTGTGAATATAGTTTGAAGACAAACGTTCTCATATACGGTCTCGTCTTCCTTGTTCCCAGCAACCGGTTTTTCAACTTCTGTTTTCTCTCTACATATTTCCGGTGATGACTTGTCGTATTCTGTCTCTCTAGATATCTTCAAAATGTATTCCAACAAAGACGAACCATCGCTCTGGTAAGACTTTTCAGATGAAGACTTCTCACCATCCGCCACTGTAGATGCTGAGTCATTAGTCTTCTCACTTGAAACTTCTTCTTCTTCTTCAATTTTCTCCGTAAACGGCTCTTGGTTGGCCGTTTCTACTGATTTCGCAAGATTTTGGCCTAGCCAAGTTGAAACATCGAGTTCGTCCAAAGTCATTTCCTCGTCCGAATTTTCGACAAACAAACTTGAGCTCAAAGTGTTTGCTTTGCTAGATGTCATCATCTCCGATGGCGGCGAACTATCCGTAGTTTCGTTTTTACCTTCATTTGCTCGATTTGCTTCGGTCTCCAGGAGTTTTTTTAATATCAGATCTTGCCAAACCGAAATTTCGGAGTCGTCCTCTTGGTTTGACGAAACACACTCTAGAGCTGGTAAGCCTTCATACTCGTCATTTGACTTCAGGGTTTTTTCTGAGGCTTCAACTGAGTTGCAAATATTAAAGTAACCCGAATCTTCTACTTCAGAGATTGTTTGCATATTTGCTTCAATAGAATCTTCGACATCATTCAAATTTCGGTCTGTCTCCGAGGTCGGACTTTCTCTTATTTTTTCTGAACATGTTGAGTGTTGCAATTGAATTTTTCCCTGCATTCTAATTTCAAATGTTTGGTCAAGATTTTGTAGACTTTCTTCTTCTTCTTCAGTTATTGAAGGCAGACTTAATTCCGAATCGCCAAATTGAGATTCCGAAGATATGTCAAATGAAAACTTTCGACTACGCACTGCTACCGCTGTATCTTCTTCGGATTTAGATGCTTCTTTTTTTCTATACTCTTGCTTCAAATTTGAGTTTATTGAGCAATCTTCTCTCAGCATATATTCCGAGGTATTGTCGGCATTGTCAGATACCTCCACAGTATCGTCATCATTGAATATACTAGAACCGTTTGAAGATGAGTCGGATGCTAGCGACGGATCTGATGTCAAAGATGTGACCAACCTCGAAGACTCGTTGCAAATTGTAGTCTGTTGTGAGAAACTAGTAGCGGATCTCATCGTAACTGAGTTAGGTGGAACATTTTTAGTAAGATCTTCTTCGTTATCAAAAATTGAATGGATCTTATTTTTATTCATTACACTTTGAGTTGCATCTTCAAAAACTGTAGGTTTAATATTAAATTTGGCTTCTTCATCATGCAATTCGGTAGCCTTTGGCTTGTTGATAGTATCACCAGAAGTGACCAAGTCTTTTTCTTCAATAATGTCAAGAATCTGTTCCATCTGCTCAAGGTATTGTGATTGAATAATATTACTAGTAGCTTCAATGGGTGTTTGGTCTAGATTAGCCTGCAATTGAATGTCTATTACAGATTCGTTAGGTTCTTCGTCAAGCCCATCGGCAGACTTTAACACGCTGCCCTCAGAGGCAGAACTATCCGACAAAGATGATTCTGAAGACTTGAGCTCCATGTCAGTTTGGCTGTCTTTATTTTTGCCAGCTTGATCCACTCCGATTATTTCCAAGTCAGCGTTCATAACCTCCTCCGGTATCTTTCTGAGCTTTTTAGGTTTACTATTCTCTTCTTCATCATCTGTTGACTCTAAAAGTTGCACATCCCCACCGCCTTGCTTTTGTCGCAGACGTAAGGTAGCTGTGGATAGTAAAATAATTAGTTTTCATAGCCTAAAAAATAATTTGGGCGATTTGTGTACAAGTTTTCACTTAAAAGCTTACCATTAACGCTGTCTCGGATCTTCTTGCGGTCCTCTCTCACCCAACGCTCATTTTCCCTTCGTTCTTCTTCATATCCACCGCGCTTCCTAAAAAAGGAGCAAATTGTAAAATTCTACAGATAGGGTTCTTCAAAACCGAACTCACCAAGCTTCAGCACAGGCTCGGTCCTTTGGAAATACAGGACGGCTATCCAGGTAGGTTAGGTTTTTCTGTAAACAATCAAACTCTTGTATCTTCTCAAATATGTGGTCTAATCAGCTTACGCATTCTAAAATCAAAGTCTTCCTATATTGCGGCACTTGACTGACCACAGGGTTACCTTGTAGCACCAGTACTCTTAGCTCTGGCATATTTGCAAAAATCTGTAAAACAGAAATGATGAACTTAGAGCTACTGTCAGTGGGAAGACTCACCTTCACCACCAAAATATCATCGATGCGATTGTGTGACAAATCCAACGAACACAAATTCCTGCAATTCACCAACTCTCGCAGTGCTTCGCTTTTTCTTAAATAGTTGCGTGACAAATTCAAAGTCGACAGCACTGGCAAAACATCGACGCCACAGTTTTCGATTCTTGTTATATGATTACTTGCCAGATTCAAAGTATCCAATACGAGACAGGAGTGCAGGTTTTCTATTTTCTTGATCAAGTTATTCTGAAGAAACAGACACTTGAGCTCCGGTTGACAGTCGAGGCCTTGAATCTCAGAGATGGCGTTGCTCTCTAGCCACAAACATTTCAGTCCCGTATATTCGTCGAGGTTTTCAATGGCTTGGAAACCTTTTTTTGAAACAGGTTAGTAAATTGTAAGGCACATGACAAATGACTTACCCTGATAATGAAGATAGAGTTGGTCATTTAGGTGTGGTGTTTGATACAGCTTGTGCTTCTTGCATAACTCCTTGAGACGCGTCTTTGTTATTTTATTGAGTCGTAGTACCTCTTTGTTGCTCATCGTTTTCTGTTTTTTTTTTTTTTCGATTCAATTTAGTTTTTTGTTTGATGATTTGAGAGCGAATAGTTGCTTATCGATTAAACAAAGTAGATTTTGGTTGCTATTTAGTATAGAATCGGTTGCTCTTGTGTTGTCATAGGAGCAGTGGTGACAAGTAGGTTTGTTTATGGAAATCATTTCTTTCAAATTTCACAATAATCTGGTGTCAGCCAATAAGCGTGTTTATTGAAATTGTGTGTCGGACATATAGCTTGATTTTCATCCATATTTGACAGTACCTTAAGCCCACTTAATCGTATTAAAATTATTACACTTTGAGCCTGGAACTATGCATCATTTTTGTGCATAATATTTGATTTATCCACAAGTGTCATACTTTCAATGTGCATTTAACATTTTGTAATTTTATTGAAATTGTGTGTCGGACATATAGCTTGATTTTCATCCATATTTGACAGTACCTTAAGCCCACTTAATCGTATTAAAATTATTACACTTTGAGCCTGGAACTATGCATCATTTTTGTGCATAATATTTGATTTATCCACAAGTGTCATACCTTCAATGTGCATTTAACATTTTGTAATTTTATTGAAATTGTGTGTCGGACATATAGCTTGATTTTCATCCATATTTGACAGTACCTTAAGCCCACTTAATCGTATTAAAATTATTACACTTTGAGCCTGGAACTATGCATCATTTTTGTGCATAGTATTTGATTAATCCACTAGTGTCATACCTTCAATGTGCATTTAACATTTTGTATTTTTATTGAAATTGTGTGTGGGATACATGACTAAATTTTCATCCATGTTTGACAGTACCTTAAGCCCACTTAATCGTATTTAAGTTATTACACTTTGAGCCTGGAACTATATGGCATTTTTGTGCATAATTTTTGATAAATTTTATTTATTATTTACTTATTTTTAATGGTTATAAACTTGATTCGATTTAATGTCACATGAACTTAAATTGCCCTTGATTGAGCCCCTTACTTTTTATTCTTTATTTTGTTGTCTTAACAACATTCTTCAAACTACTAAGATCCCTATTCAGAAAACGCACCTTTAGGCTTAAGCTCGTTCCAATACAACTCCTGCTGAGTTTCGATTTCAACCCTTCGCGTAAGTCGGTTTTGGTAACAGTCCACCAAACACTTCCACCACAAAGTAAACCACTTTCCGCTTATAAAGTATAATGCCTCAATGGCGGCTACAATGCTGAAACCGTACATTATTCCACAAATACCTCCATAGCGACCTGCAAAATTTAAACTCTAGAGTATGAGATGCTTTACACTCAATCGCTGCGCACCCAAAAGAACTACCCAATCCCCACTTATGTCATGAGTCTTGACTTGTGAAAATGCAGTTTTGTAGAACAGCTTAATCACTGTCGTTGGGATTGATGAGTTCAAGCCATCCCTACAAGTAAGCGACTTTGAGTTAACGAACGCACAAAATAAACTCCAACACAACTTACAACACCCCAGTACTGTAATTCCCTCCATTTTGTGGCAAATTCAATGGCTTCGAGTTGAGATTCATCTTGTAACGGAAGACACTGCATCTCGGTAGACATGAACACAACTCCAAATTAGACGGTGCGTGTGTATTCTCCGACACATAGTCAAATAAGTTGTATTGCCACCAAATTTTCTTCCAAAGATTAAGGCATTCCAAATCCGATAGTACACAGTAGGATGCATTGTATGACACATTTGGCAGCACCGGTATTATACAGCCACAGTGACTTATCACGCTACGAATACGACAATCAAGCATGCACTCACTGAAGGTGTAGTGATCGCTGAAAGCGTAAGATCTGTTTTTAGAATCTTTCAAAGACCTGTCTGGTAAATCCTTACCGATTAATCAGCTGCTGACCTTCGTCTTCAAAGTAGCACTGCCTTGATTTCGATGAAAACTGCCTCATTCTTGGTGAGCCTTCTAGTAAGTCGGGTATAATAGCGATTTCATGCTCCTCGTTGTAGCCCACAATGGCGGTGGTTGCGCTGCCTATCTCAGTGTCCGGATAGTCGCCGGGAAAGAAAAGGATAATCTACGTGGAGAAAAGTTCTGTAAGGAGTTCCTAAAAAAATAGACTGACTTACCCGATAGCCATCGCATGAATACGCATTCAGTGCGTGGTCTTCGCTGTCGTCTTGTATAACAATTTGAATCGAAGAACGCATTCCAGATGTGTCAACTTGAATATGGCGGAATTCTGTTTTGTTCTCTACGCTGTCCGTGACTTCGATGCTGAAAATTAGACAAATTTTAAGCAGAACCATTGACCAGTGTCTGGTGGAGAAACTACATTTTGGAAGCACTCAAAAAAAAACAGTTTTGGCTTGTGAGTAGTGTTTCACATTTTGTTACGCTGCTACATATTTTCTTGCAAAGAAAGATGTTTAGAAAACTTTTAGGCTAGATAATTTGAAAACCTAACGAAAAATGTTACACTTCAGCAGCATTGCCTAAGAGTGCAACGTATATTGAAACACACCAAACTTGCTTTACTTTTGGGTCGTACCCAGCGCTTCTTAAAATAATGATAGATAGATATTTTTTATTTCGTATAAAAGAATCTTATAGGACTATTGTTATTGCACATTTTACAGAGATTTGATAATTTGGGTTTTATCTTTCTACTGAGACATAATTTTTATGTAAAATAGATAGGTAACAGAGAAAAAGGATAATCTTGAAGGAAGATACGAAAAAAAACCTTCAACATAAAAGAAAAAAAAAAAACAAAGTAGATAATAACGAAAAATAATATTAAATGTAAGTTATATACACTAAATGGATTTGTATTAAGAATTTAATAAATATTTATTTAATAAATAAATAAATAAACAAAGACAAATAAATAAATAAGTAAATAAGTAAATAAATAAATAGATAAATAAATTAATAAATAAGTAAATATATGAACAGATATATATATAAGACTAAATAAATATACGTTAAATTGATAAACAAATAAATAATTATTAAACAAGTACATAAATAATAATAATCAAAATAAATAAATGAATAAGCACTGCACTGCACAGCACTGAGAAAGTAGTGACTAGGCTTTCGAAAGTAACAGAAAGATACTTGATAATTTAATACAATGGATTTTTTTATGATTGTAGTTCGTTTACAAGTGGATTACCAGTATAACCACATCTTGAATTAAACGTGTTCTTAAGCTTAGCAATTCTATTTGCTATCAATTCAACATTCGCTCTTTTGTATGTATATCAATGGTTGAGTGGTGCCAAGGAAGTCTGGCATAATTTATAACAGCTTATTTTGTGAGACTTGCAATTTTTTTATATGGCAGGTTGCGGAATCGCCCCATACCTGGCAACCGTGTAACAGAATTGCCTGGAAAATTACCTTATGTAATATAATTTTGTTATTCGTAGAAAGCAATGATTTTCTATTAATAAATGGGTACAACATCTTTATAGCTATTCCTATTGTCTTTATGGTTTTATCGACATGGTCCTAAAATGTTAATCTAGTATCTAAATGGATGCCAAGATATCTAACGGAAGGTTCCCAATTTATGTAGCTTCTATTAAGCTGAAGCTGATTGCTGGAAAGAAAGCAAGGCTTTCTTTTTCTTGTGAAAAAATAGCTTGCGTTTTTCCTTCATTTAGTTTGATCTTCCACTTGTGATAATATTTCCACTCCATATTGAAGATTCCTCTTAACATTGAGAGCGAATTCATGTGAGAAAAATATAGCAGTATCATCTGCGAAAATAGCTATATCACAGTGGGGTAGGATTGGAACGTCACATGTATAGATGTTATATAAGATTGGGGCCAGAACCGACCCTTGTGGTACACCCGATTGGAAGTTTATTAAATCGACGATTGGACAAAAAGCTTTGGATTATTCAACAAATATAGGGAGGCAAATTTAGATGCATCATTTTGTATACTAGCCCGTCATGCCAAACAGAATCAAATGCCTTTTCTATGTCTAGTAGGACCATACCAGTAGACTTTCCTTGTGAGCGATTGCTTTTTATATGGTTGCATGTTCGCAGTGCCTGATGGGATGTACTATGGCGCGACCTAAATCCAAACTGTTCGTTGGGGTAGATCTGGTGAGTTTCTATGAACTTTACAACTTTTTCCTTTAGGATCTTTTCATGCACTTTACTAAGGTTGCTTAGTTAACTGATAGGTCTGTAGCTTTCTGGCCTCTCTGCTTTAAGTATGGGTACCAATTTTGGGAGTTTTCATGCGTCAGGAAATTATCGCATTTTAAGACCAGCGTTTACAATAAATGCTATGAATTTTAAACCGGCCCTAGGCAATTGCCTAAGTTAAACATTTCTTAACTTATCTGTAGTATCTAGCAACATCTGAGATTGCTATTAGACTTTGAGTTTAAAAATAAATAACTGTACACTCGACCGACCGATACCGAGTAGTATAGACGTGTTTTACTGTCTGTTACATTATCAAGACCTCTTGTTTTTCTAGAGCGCAGAGTATTTACAAATGCAACATCTTCTTCGGTGATGAAAGTGGTGGGATTTGTTTCTTCGACTATAAATCCATGTGCGGTATTGCTGACTAGAGAGTTGGTATGTGGGTCCCCAAGGTTTTGGGAAACATTATGGTTGTTGGAAAAGATTGCGGCAAGAGCGTTGGCTTTTTCAAGATCTGTAAAATAGGTACCCGATAGATCTTTTAGAAAAGGCAATTGTCTGTTTTTATTTTTTACTAATTTTACTATGTTCCAGAATGGTTTTCCGTTTTTTTTTCTAGTACTTTGAGTTTATTGTTCCATTCTTTATTACGGTATTCTAAAATTTGTTTGCATATTTGTTTGTTAAGGTATGAGATTTGCAGGCGAAAAATAATCTGACGATACCTTTGCCAGTTTCTTCTACAGATATTTCGTAGTTTAATTAAGTGCAGAATATGTGGAGGTAGGTTAAGCTAATACATTTTTTTTTTACTTTTGGGATGCTTGAATCAGCCGAACTTAAAATACGCTCTGTAAAGTCGTTAATAAGGCGATCAACATCTTCCTTGGTTGAGACATCTTCTATATTCAGGGGAATATTTTGGAGTTTTTGCTTCACTTCTGAGCGAAATCGTGTCCAATTTGCATTATTCAAATCTTGAACATATTCGACCTTCGTTTCCCCGGACCCTAAAAGACGGCACAAAACTGGGTTATGGTCTGAATTAAGTTCATTTAAAGATATTGGGTTTGTAAAGAAAGAAGGTATATTTGTAACGAATAAGTCAAGGACGGAAGGACTGCCACGAGAACTGCTGAAATGCGAACAAACCACTTTTGATGCATTTATGAACAGAAAATTGGACATTTTACTATCCCAAGAGGAGGATAATTAATTATCCCATCAAAATATATTAAAAAAACAACTAAATAAACAGTTTAAATAACGAAATTTCAAATTCCAAACTTTTTGCCGCGAACGAATACACCATTGGTGCGAATTGACAAAGTTTATTCACAATCCAGATCATTCAATTCGCGTTCCACAAACTAGCGAATAAAACATTCGTTCAAACTTAACCTCAAACTTGAAATGTCATTGAATTTTTTTTTGTACATATTTAATTTTGTGGTGTTGTTTTGTTTAGGTTCGAATGAAAAATAAAAGAAACAGGTATGACTGTCTTGATTCAGTATAAAGGTAACATACTTCAAATGGGAAGGACTTAATATAATTTATTTGTTTATTGTTGTTATTAGTTTTTTTTTCCATTAGTTTTTGTACATGTACGGATTGTACATGCATTAATTGCTGTGTTTTAAATTTTGTTCCACCACAAACAGGTCAATAATATTTTATTTTGTTTGTTTAATAGAATGTCGCTACCTTCAATTGTCAAGTTTTTTTTATTGAAAAAGTAGAAACAAATGACGACGACTGTCATTGGATTCGCGGGTATCTGCGACCGAATAAAATGTATCATGTGAATGGAATGTCAAAATTTGTGAATATTCGTTCGTTCGTAGGTAATTGGTCGCTCTCATGTGAATGGTCCTTTAATTTGCTGTCGTTTGAAATATTGTTGCGAATATACCGATATTTTCTCTGATCTATCAAAATTTAGCTGTGGAAAAATGTTATTTGCATTAATACGCTTACTTAAATTCTGTAGAGATTTTTCGTACAGTGGATAACAACTTTTGCTTGAACTGCGTACTGCTTGGCTTAAATGTTTTGCTTAATTTTATCTTTGGAGACATTTTTGTATGGGAGCTCAATTTAAGCGCGAGCAGCATACTATGCTTAAAACTAAATCCTTAGAAAGAAAAAAATAAGAAACTAGTCGCGTATTTCATGATGGATAACGAAATTTGTCGATTGAAGATTTACCTCCCGTGATATAAGTATTAGTGGGATTGAACGATACATGGAGGATACTTGTCGGTTTTGTTTTTTTGTTTATAGATTAATAAGTAAAGAAATTGTTATTTCGTTTTCTTTTTGAAAATCATAAAATAAAAAAATTAGGTACAAAATTTATTTTAAATCTCTCGTTAGGCCTGTTTTTTTTAGCTTCGTTCTCAACAAAGCAAAGTAAAATAGGATTTTCAGCACGCAATTAAAACCACTACGCTCTACTTGACAATTCGAGACTCGCAGTAGTTATTGTAATTTGTGTGCAGAAAATCTTGCTTTACTTTGCTTTGCTGAGAACGAGGCTCAAAAAAACACGCCTATTGTAATTTGTGTGCAGAAAATCTAGCTTTACTTTGCTTTGCTGAGAACGAGGATCCAAAAAAAAAACGCCTTTTGTAGCTTCGCTTTTTTTTGTTTTTTTTTTTTTTACGAAATTCACTAAAAAGTTCCCGATAGATGGCGGAGCGGATATAAAAGGGCAGATTTGAGAACTGTCCTGCTTAGTTGACTTTTAAACAGTGATTGGTAAAGTTCGAAGAGAAGTATATCTACAGTATGCAGTGAATTAAGTGTTTGGTTTAAGTCGGATAAGAATTGTTTAAAGAAATATTGTTTTGAAGTGAATTACTAGAATAATGTAATAAAAATGATTTTATTAGAACAGTTCAACAGAATAGAGTTTTATCTTTTCGAATCCCAGCTCGGATGTAACAATATTTTATCGCGGAAGTATATGAACATGACAATTCGCTAGCAGTCTATATTTAGTATGTTTTAGATGCTAATCAACTACCTTCCGCCGCTCTAAGCTCCCTTTAAACATCTATCTAACTTGAAAGTGTGCGTTCAATCTGAAAACCACCTTTACTTTTTGTAAAAAATAGAAAACCCAACCCCACTCCCCATTTGCACTCACCGACCCATACCATATTTCTTCCGTTTATAGTTCATGATACAGCAAGCTCCCGCAGCTGTTATCCTCATAGAAAACACATCTGTGCAGTTAATTGGATTTCTATCTGCCTGATAGCACCGCAAAATTTGATGCTTGCACTTGGGTGCCAGTGCTCGAAGTATATCCCTCGTTGGATAGCTTTCATTGCCGAACTTGTAGACCAACAAATTGTGCAAATTCTGAAATTTATCGATCGTAAAATACTGATCCATGGGATGCAACATGAACCCATTGAATGCGAGCAGTTTGTCAGCTATGTCGTCCGCAGAGTTGCCGGCTAAATTAGGGTAGTAGCGCTCCTGAAACTCGTAGCTGAAATTTATTGCAAAACAAAACATAAATAAAAACCAAGTTATGACCAATTCACAGTGGATATGTTATTGGTTTGTGTATCAGTTAAATGGGTGTATATGATTGTGATATTGGGTGCACAGTTGAGCCCTTCAAACTGTTACAGTTTGGGATGTGCGAATTTTCGACGGGGAACGTTTAAAAATTGAACTCTTTGAACTGACGTTTTCATATTTTCTTTGCTTCTTCTCAAATATAAATGGCCGCATTGAAGAATCTAGTTATCTTAAGTCGACTAGATTGGTCTGGATGAGATGCAACCTGAACGCAAAAACTAGTTTGGTCGGGAACGTCACTTTTCCTACGTCAGCAACATACGCGAATTGTCAGCTAAGTACTCAGTCACGAATTTCTTGACTAGATTCGTCGGCTACCACTCCTTTCCATAGACGTCAACTGAAACAGCTGCTCACATGACCGATTTCGACCAATCAAAACCGAGATCCACTTAGTGAGAGAGCTGTCAGACTTACTAAAGTGAATACTTGAACGTCCCCAATAAATAGTTGTTGGCGCGACAGGTCCGTTGGGATAGGACCCTAACTTCTCACAACCATTCGTTTTTTGTAGGGATCTACAATTTTATGACGCGTCAAAATGGCTAATTGTGAAGCTCTTTCATGGCATTTCGAATGTCTGTCAGACGTTCGCGAGAGGTGACGCAGTGGAAAAAAACCTTAAGATGGAATTCGGGGTTTTTCGGTAATGGAACCTTTGCTTCTACTGCTTTTTTAAATATTTCCTAAATTATATTTTATATCTTCCCTGTCTATTGGCGTAATTATAAAAACCAACCTACCACATAAAATTGAATCTTTACTAATTTGCATAATTTTCTTCCATCTTACAGGTATGTTACCAAGAATTTATTATTTTTGTGAGTATACAGGGAGGGCCAAAGAAAAGTTTCATTTTAGAAACGCAATAAAATGAACAAAATTATATTTTTCCCATGTATTATGACTTTATTAGTAAGAGCAAACATTCCCATTAATTTTGGAACACAACGTCGTTCAAGTGGCTGCCTCGGCTGGCTTCTCAGTAGCGCATTCTGTCAACTGTCACTCCGATTTTCCAAGACCCTGTTGATGGTGTCCGGCTGTAGCTCACGGATTGCTTGGATGATATTGGCCTTAGGTGCTTGAATCGTGTCCGGATTGTTGGCATAACATCGGTCCCTCACGGTTCCCCGCAAAAAAAAAGTTCAAAGGGGTCAAATCGCAGCTCCGAGGCGGACAATTGACATCGCCAAGACTCATTTTCGAAGAATAAGGATTCATTGATGCCACCAGTCCACAACCCTGACCAAACTGTCCCTCTCTGTGGATGCATTGGCTTCTCGACGACGGGGACCATGAGTGTTGTGCGCTAGTCTCACGAAATTTTTACACAAACTTGCGTACAGCAGGCGCGATGGGTGCTTCATTTCGGCAAAAACATCTTTTCAAAAAACGCTCGGGCTACACAGCACTCACTTTGGAAATAAGTTTTCAATATTTCCCAACGTTATTCAAGCGTAAAGCGACTCATTTCGTTCCGCGGAGGTATGATACTGACTTTCTGTCAGGATTTCGAACCGAAAACAGCTGTCAGGGTCAAAATAACCTATGATTTTAAAATAAACCACTAGATGGTGCACCTTTTATATTTTTTTGAGCTTGCTTTGACCTAATTTACACCTCACAAACTTTGTCACAGAAAACAGTCGAAACTTTAGTCAAAAATACATGTTTTTGAAAATATTGTTCATTGCATGAAAACTTTTCCAAAATTTCCTTGCAACCTAATGAAAAACTTGAGTTCGTTGGGTCAAACATACCTTTTGACACTTTACACACATTTTTAGCATAACTGGTGGCACGACATCAGTCACCCAGGGCTGTTCCTTCTATTGACCTGTTCAAACATTTTTGTTTTCAAATTTTAAATCTCTTGCTGTTTTTTGACTTTAGAGATAAGCGAGTGTGAGAAACATTTTCTATTGCCGTCGGACATTGTGACGTTGCACAATTTACAAGTACTGCAGTTTATTTTTAACAACAAACGATGGAATAGTTCTGAGCCTGTTTGTGATCGTGTAACTTGAGAACGATTTTATCGACTGAAGTCATATTTACAGAACGTATTTGTCTTGTTGAGGCGAAATGTATTTGAAAACTCAGTTGGTATACGCTGGGAATATTGCGATTGAAAAATATTTTCTTCGATGCGTACTTTACAGCGAAAGGTCACTCAAAGTCCGTTCGAAAACACTTGACGCTATCAGTCCTAATCGGTTTTTGGTTAATCCCATAAAAGTCCATCACGTATACATATCTACACTTTACGTAATCCAACAGATTAAACCGCAAATCTAATCAGAATCTTGTCCGATTCTATCTAATACACGAGTCGAAATCAGCCATAAAATAAAGAAAGCAGAAAAACAAAAAAACCCACAGCTCGTTAAAAACAGTTTCTTTATTGAAAAAAACATCCATAAGTCTATCTGCCAATGCCAGCTTCCCTTACCATCACTATCAGTGAATCCAAGGACTCCTCTGCAGTTGGTATAATCTGATTAGCGGGCAACCGGAAACCGTACCAAAAATTCAGACTAGAAGGTCTCAGCTCGAAACAGAAGGACAACTTCACTCCTGCCTTTCCGTAGGCCCAGTCCACACTAGCTCCAGCAGCTGGATAAATGGCATCGTGGATATTACCACCAGTGTACTTTGTTCCATAGCGATTGGCAATGGCTTCGATCGAAACATCGAAGATCCTCTTCAGCTCGTTATAGTTCTTGGGCAAATCTCCAGTGTGTCCGTAGGGGAAGAGCAACAGCTGCGAATAGGAGTGATAAGACACGTATAGCAGCAACTTGCCCTCCAAACTAGCAATGTACTCAGCCAAGCTCTTGGTTTCTATTTCTGAGAACGGAGCTGGTCCGGCGAACGTGTCCGAGCAGGAACTATTGCTTGCGCCAACTTCATTCCAATGGAAGTCCCAATTGCGGTTCGGATCGGCACCAAAGCAATCGTTTGCCTGTGGGCTGCGGGTCTTTCTCCACAAACGGTTGGTAGTATGGGTGTAGACATACCCATCAGGGTTCGCATGCGGAACAATGTACCAGTCGAAGTTCTCAGCAATAAGCCTCACATTGGGATCGTCACTTGTCAGCAACTGGTTGGCCATGTAAGTCACTGTTGCTGGACTGATCCATTCACGAGCATGCATGCCACCTTCAATGAAGACGCCCTTGTTGCCCTCCTTGTAGGAGATCTTGATTCCCAGAATCTTGCGACCTTCGTAACTTTTACCGGCCTCGATGAGTTGCACCTGTTTTGGGAATCTCTCGGCCAAGCTTTCAAGCCAGCTGTAGGTCACATCCAGTTCGTTGTACTGCTCCCAGTTGTAGTCCTCCAATTTAGCGAGAGTTCTACTGGCGACTTGTTCGGTCTCCAACTTGCTTTGGGCATTCTCTTCGATTAGTTCATGGGTGATGCTATGAACGTCGAGTGCATGCAAAAAGTCCGTCACTTCGTTGGGTCCAACAAGCACATAGAGTTGGCGATTCAAATGATTAGCCCCATCGAGAAAGAGAATACTGTCACTGCTGCCATCGAAGGCCTGCAACACAGAGAGTTGCAACTCATTCTTAGCGGCCACTTTATAAACGCGATAGTTATCGTAACGTATAAGTTCTGCGCTGGCCACGGCCAGGCACGACACTAGGAAAATTAATACACGCGACATGGCGTTTAGTTTACGAATGCGAAGCGATAGAGTGGATTAGGAGACTTTTATAGTTGTGTGGAGTGGTGAAATGGGTTTAGTCTAGGAATGTGCGGGAACGTGGTAACGAAGTTAACACGACAGTGGTGATGAAAAGTGTTGCGCTATACACAAACCGAAAGTAGGCGCTGAACTGCTCACAAGACGAGATTCCTCGAAATAAAAGTGAATGAAGTTGAATAAAAATCATAAATCCCATAGTCTGAGAGAAGAAGTAGAAGATGCGCGGTACCAGCAATCACTTTCAGTGTCCATGTTCTTTTTTATGAACAAAATATTGTGTAAAAAATGTCCAATTGTGATCTACAACATATTTTAACTCTCGCCTTAATTTTGTTTGACAGCAGGTACTCCGCGATACTAATATTCATTTTTAGTGTTCGGGTTAAATTTTTCGAACCCACAATGGTGAAAATTTCCATACAAAATTGATTATTGTGACCTACAAAATATTTAGTGTGAAGGTTAAAAATGATTATTATAAGGCCCATTGACATTAAAAACACTAAGCGCAGTACAAGTATCACATTTGGTGTTCATGCTATATTTCACGAACTCACAATGGCAGAATTTTCCATTTAAAATTAACCATTGTGAACTACAAAATATTCTGTATGAAGGTTAAAAGTGATTACTAGTAATGCCCAGAGAATTGGAGACGTTATAGGCCTTACCAATGAACACTTTTAGTTTTGACTTTAAATTGAGGAGTTCACAGTGGATATATTTTCCATACAAATTTTGTAATTGTGAACTTCTGTAAATTTAAATTCGAGACTAAAATTTGTTATTAGAAAATTAAAAAATTCTAGTCTTCACTTTTTATATAGCGAAACTCACAATTGAACATTTAGCTATTGTGAACTGGTATCAATTCACCTTAGAAGTCATATTCAAATTTATTTGGAAATTCGTACATGGCTTCTATTGTCGAGAAGAGTTGTCAAAAATTGTACCCACCATTTAGTCTGTACATTGTGTTTCGTAGTTGTGACGTAATTGCCTTTTGAAAGAGTCCAAGTGTCGCAAATTTGATAGGCGATAAACGTCATGTGATTTTTTTTTACCAAAATCGATTGCGATGTCTTTGGTTGCGTAATATTTTCTGCTCTGTTTGACAGGGTACAAGGATTCTGATACAAAATCCATTTCTGAGACTGTCTCAAATGATTTCTTCTGCATTCCACAACTGTAATTCCAGAGAATTTATTTTACTTTCTCAATTAAAATCCAATGACTTTCAACGACATATCAAATGCACCTGTGCTGTGTTCATTGCTTACTAATCAGACAATGTGCTGCCAAACTAACTGTTACCGCAAACTAAAGGAACTTTACTCGTACATTCGACACAAGTAGTTAAGTCAAGGCGCCTGGCACATGCTAGTAATTCAGATAAGACTCGACTGTATATGTCTGATATGGGTTTGATTTGTATCTAATATTTGTGTTCTACAAATCTATAGCGAATGAAACTTGAAGAGGTTGGAGAAGCACTTGAGGAGAATAGGGTTTGTGGCACGTTGCTCTTCTGTCTATTGCTGCGGACATTGTTTACATTAGGTCTTCACAAACGAGCTCCTACTCGCGGTAGATACAGCGCATGTAATATTTATTGAAGGAAGCGCACAAGTTAATAAATGGAACGACTCTTGTGGAATAATAATTATTTGCAAAGAGGCAGTTTTTAATGTTTTACAGCGAAAAAATGCCTTCGACAGAGATGATTGTTTTTGTTTTCATTTAGAGACGATATTGTGTAGTGTGATGGCTTAAGCGATTCACGATAGGTAGTAAGTCGTTGAAAGCCTTAAAGCTTATGTTCTGTTTTGAGAAGGCTTAATTTCTTTAGGGACACCGCGGTTCAAACTCATTGAGGTATCATTTAAGCCACCAGAAAGTTGGCAATTTGAATTATTTCCACCAGAGCGCTTAGAATTAATCTGCTCCCAGGGTACTTCTATTTCAAATAAATGCTGGGGACTCTACTTCACTGTGCTTTACACAGAAAAATGTCTCTCGTTGTCGTCAATTTTTGCCAAAAATACCTAAAACGTTCGAAAATAAAAACAAGAACAATATCCTAGAAAAAATGGTCACGCAAGGAGCCAGTCCAAAGAATGCCTATCCTGAATGCGGCTCTTTCAAAGGTTTATATTTAGTCAATGAATGACAGATTTTATGGTCCTTCGGATGAACAAAACCTGTCACACTAACCCAAAGGAAAAAGTTCAAAATCAACCCAATTACAAAAAGTGTGATTCTACGACTTGGGACAAGCCAAGTTTGTAAGTTCAATTTGAAAGCAAGCACTCTGACGTCTGAATGGCTTCTCGAGTGTCCGCTATTGATTTACATTATTTGTTGATTGTTTATCAACCAAACAAAAGTGATTTTGCGATTTCGCTCATAAATTTCTCTCTAACATTTAGTTGATAAGCTTTTGATAATTTACAAGAGGCAGCACATTTTAATGACGCAGCCACTTCCCAACAGTAAGATGCTTTCAAATGTGTGTTACTTGCTCTGCACGGAGATCTGTATTCGTGTCAGTTAATGATCGAAGCTTTGAAAAGCCGACCCTACAATTCAGCCTTTGAAGGGCGAAGACCTTATTTCGAGCCCTTCAGCTGCGGGAAACAGCAATCATTGTCAGCTGAAGTGGCGAATTTTGTACACCCCCACTGTAGTCCGGGAAACCCATTGAGACCACTTGAATTCGTTTCTTATCGCCTGAACAAGACCTCCACCCAGCTGGATATAAAGCTGCGAACCTTGCCGTAGGGAGCTCATACAGCGAACTTAAAATGTCGCGAACACTTGTGGTATTTTTGGGCATCTGCCTGGTGTTGGTAGCAGGCGAGCGGGCTCGCTACGACAACTATCGCGTGTACAAAGTGACCGCAAGCGATGTGAATCAATTGGCAGTTCTCAAGGACTTGGATGGCAGCACGGACAGTCTGATGTTCCTGGACGGAGTGTACGTTCTGCAAAAGGGAATCAATGTTGTTGTCGCTCCTCACAAAGTGCCCGATTTTGTCAACATTTTGGCCACCAATGGAATCGCCTACGAACTGGTCGATAAGGATGCCCAGAAGCGTCTCGACGAGGTGGACCTTGGCTTCTCATCACGCGCTGGCTACGATTGGACATCCTACCACACTCTGGATGAGACCTACACCTGGTTGAGGACATTGGCTCAAACACACCCCAAGATTGTGAGTTTGATTGTGGCCGGCAAGTCCTACGAAGGACGAGACATTCTGGGAATTAAAATCTCCTACAAGGCCGGAAACAAGGGAATTTTCATCGAAGGTGGCATCCATGCCCGCGAGTGGATCGCTCCAGCTACAATTACCTATTTGGTAAATGAACTTCTTACAAGCAACGCCGCCCCAATTAGGAATATTGCAGAGAACAACGACTGGTACGTCTTCCCACACACCAATCCTGATGGCTATGCGTACACCTGGACAAAGGATCGCATGTGGCGCAAGACCCGTAAGCCGTATGGCAGTTGCTATGGTGCCGATCCCAACAGGAACTGGGACCTCAAATGGAATTCAGTTGGAGCCAGTAACAGTGCATGCTCAGATACCTATGCCGGTGCGTCTGCATTCTCCGAAGTGGAGACCAAGTCGCTCTCGAACTACCTTACAACGTTGAAGGGCAAGATTCAGCTATACATTTCGTTCCATGCGTACTCCCAGTACTTGCTGTACCCATACGGATGGTCAGCACAGCTGCCAGCAAACGTCAACGACCTCAAGGCCGTGTGGAGCGATGCCATCGCTGCTATCAACAAAAAGTATGGCACCAAGTACACCGGAGGCAACATTTACGATGCCATCTATCCAGCTGCTGGATCTAGCATTGACTGGGCCTACGAAAAGATTGACGCCAAGTTGGCCTACTGCTACGAGTTGAGACCCTCGAGCAACAACATTTGGTACGGATTCCAACTGCCAGCTGCCCAGATTATTCCAACAGGAGTTGAGACCGTTGACTCCCTGGTCGCCATGGTTGGCAAGGCCAAGCAGTTAAAGTACTTGTAAACAGGGTTTTTAAATAAAGAAAGATATTTGAGTATTGTACATAGATCGTCGCTTTTACTTACAGTTTCTCAGCGTACTCGGTCAGGGCCTTTCTGCTAATTTGATTGTTGTTGCAAATCGCGACACCAGGGAAAACTATATTTTTTACATGTACGACCTTTGTTGAGAGTCTTATTTCGGTTGGCGCCTGCATGAATTGGATGAGTAGTCGAGAGACATCCATGTGAGTTATAACAAGAATCCACGCCAAGAATCCCAGCCAAATATACCTGAAAGGAAAGAAAATGGGGACGATTTAAATTGTCGAATGCAAGGGCATAGGTTGGGTTAGGTAAATGGGTAGGTAGAGCTGGGAGAATCCTGCGCCACCCGATTTAGGTCCTCGTGGACCCATTGGACCCATTGTGATGATGCAAGAGCATGGTCTTACAGCTCCTTCTGGTAAGTTGATCTGTCAAAAATAGTTTTACATCAAGAAAGATCTTGTTTTTAGAATAGCTCTAGCAGCTTGTGTAAGGGGGAGTTTAGGCTGTCAAAGTAGGCACGACTTACCGAGCAAATCGTAAAATTAAATTTATTTTTGTATTTCGAAGGATGTTTCCATGAACTACAAAATTCCCGGAGGAACTGTCATTCGAAGTTTTCATACCTGCAACACGTTCCACGGAGCAGCCGAAATACAACCGCTAAAACAAGCGAAGACCTTAGTGAATTTGCATGGGAGTAGTCCAGCTTAAGGCAGCATTCAATTACATTGAACTCGAAATACATGAAATGTTAAAAATCTGAGATCGTCCGCAGTTTCTTATTCGCTCTTGTATATGAACACGAACAGTTCTTAGGACAGGCACGAATAGTTGAGCAATATTTAAGTGAAGCTTTATCTATTTTCGGATGGGACTGTTCTTAAGATTCTATTATCTATTTTTGCATGGGTCTGTTCTTAAGGTTTAATTGATTTCAGATGACAACTATTAAGTTCACAAACTTTTCTATTTAAATTTAAGCAATTTCCAATCTCACTACTAAGGCCGTCCGCACACTGTGCAACACAAGGTGCACGTATTGATAACATTTATGCCAGAACATACAATTTTTGTCACAATCGAGAATGTTTTTCGAAAAATCTTTGCAGCATGTCTGCGACTTGTTTCTGACATATACCACACAGCGTGTGCGACGACATTTTATTTCTGTAAGTTGTCTAGCTTTTGGAATTTTGCCAAAGATTAAAAACAGCACCGCAACAGTACCACAGCTCAACCTTGCGCTAGCTTGGAAAGTTAAAAAAATATGAAAACAAATTCAATGTGGGCCCTCGAGCAGTAATTGTTTGTAAAAATAAATAAAAATGGAGTTGTACAAATAAATAAAACAAAATAAATTCTCTCAGTAGCCACTATCGTTTGATTCAGGTGAATACCTTGCGCATAAGTGGTAGCGCTTAAAAAAAATATAAAGTTACCAACCGACATTTATTAATTTATATTTCACCCAGTAAGGAGCTGTTGTCTCGGACATTGGTTATACAAATGTGTGCAACGTGTTTTGTGGCTTTTGTGTTGCTTCGTGTGCGGCAGACCTAATTCATTTTTAGACAGATTTTTCGAACATTTGAGTTTTGTTAGTCGATTTTACATTCACATAGACTACCGCTGAATTTAGAAACCTTGTCGAAAGACTACAATCGTCAATTCGATTTGTTGCTTTATTGCGACAGTCGCATTTTCCATAACAAATATAATCGAATCTAAACTGCAAGACGATAACCAGTCACAACGATGACCTTGCAGCTTTTTGTTTAGTCGTTCGCTTTAATCGGGGCACAAGACATCCAATCTAGTTCTGCTTATGGTACGTTAATCCCTCAGCAGCGATATCCACGCCCATAAACCTTTCGGTTTAATCGGTTCGTTTATTTTAATTTATTGCGATTTTTTTTTTATAAAATTAATCAACATTTTCAGCACGGAACTACGAAAAACAGTGGCGAAAATTTGAGCTGTCAAAACGGCTGTCAAACAAAAAAAATAAATTTTGTAGACAGCCTTTGCAATTGATAAGCAAAATTATAAATTTTGACAAAAGATCCTTAATTGTTTGAAGTGTCCCTTATCGTGTCCCACCACTAATGGCTGTTATCAGAATCAAACAAAAAAACAGGGTACCTATATAACTGGGCAGCACTACGCCAGAAGCCTCATAATTCGTAGGCATTTGCCTCGCCCTGACGAACGTATACGTTACGACAACTATCTGGGTGTTAAGGATCAGTGCGCGGCTGACGAAAATCAGCTGAAAGTTCTCCAAGACCTCGAGGGTACGAGTACCAGTGTTATATTCTTGGAAGCACCATTTGAAAAAAACCGTCGATGTGGTTGTCGCTCCTCACAAGGTTTCCGATTTCGTCAACATTTTGGTGACAAAATGGATCGCGCACAACCTCTATAACGAGAATGCCCAGAGCCTTTTAGACGCAGAGAACATTGGCGCCTCATCGCGCGCCGTTTACGATTGGACATCCTACCACACCCTCTTCGGGATCCAGCATTGATTGGGCCTATACGAATGCCGGCACCAAGTTGGCCTACTGCTACGCGCTGCCAATTCCAATTGCCAGCCTCGCAGACTATTGCCACCGGTAAGCAGACTTTCGATTCGATTGAGCTGAGCTTTATTTTTATAATCGACGCCTAAGAGTTTGCGGAGCAAGTTTTCAAACCCGCGAAAGGTGGGCAGAGTCCAAAGGTTTTGGAATGGGTTTTGGTCACTCAAAAAGTCCCTTCTAATCGCTCCGGCAATCAATCTGGCTAATATTTGAAAGCCATGTCCAAAGTTAAGGGGCGGCTTCCCGTCATCAGCTTATTACTTATTAAGGATCGAAGGTCATCTCCAGAATGGATTTTTTCAGACTTCGAGGCGGGGAAGCAATTTTCTGTCGGCATTTTTTTTTTTAAACTAATAAACTGAACTGTTACAAGTTTCCGTCAGTGAATCGTGAGTTAGATACGCATCAAGTTTAAGGAAGAGAAAGTTATACTTTCAGCGTGTCTATCAACAAAATTTACTGACGGAACCGTGTAATAGTTCAGCTCAGTTGATCGTTGTGGAAAAACCTCGGGCCTTACTTATAATCATTTTAAACCTCCACACTTAATATTTTGAAGGTCACAATATGCAATTTTTTATTGAAAATTTCGCTATTGTGACTTCGGAAAATTTAGCCCGGACACTAAAAATGATTATTAGTATCGCGGAGTACATCCGTCTCTCCCTATAGCATAATTTTAAACCAATCATAGGAAACTGAAAACTGAAGTATAACCTAAGGCTCAAAAGTGTCTTTTGGATGAAATATCCAAAGATAAGTTGACTCGTACTTCAGCGACTTCGTAGATGAGTTGTGTGATTATCCGATGGCGATGGACGGGTTGATCCACGGTGAACTGTTGTCAACTCATTTCGAACCGACATTGCAACTTTTTTGCGAGATGTCACACATATGTACTGACGTATGAAAGCGAATCGAAAATCTACAAAAACTGCTCAGAAGACACCGTCATCAGTTCGAAGAAGAAACCCACCACCTTTGAAAGACGTTTAATTTTTATTCTTCGATACCAGGTAATTAAAGAAAAAAAATCCGATAGCTGGCGGAAAGTATTTTATAGCGCTTACTCTTTAACAACATTTGGTCAGCCATAAATTGCCAATAATTGCCATCAACAAACGGCTATCGATCAGTTTACAAGCGTCTAGTAAACTCTGATAGAATGAAACCAAAAAAAAAGTTCTAACAGCAGATATACATGACAATCACATTACTGTCAAAGCCGATTGCCGCTCCATTGACAGCTATTGTCATAATTCGAACTCAAAAATCCTGAACCTAACAATAAACCGACTTCAGATATCTGGCTCTTGACATAATCCAGTGGCCGTTATCATGTTCCACCCCTGCGGTGGTTCTTATCAAATTCGTTTGTGCCTATAAAATTAGACAGCCATACCCTACAAACCTCATTTAGTGAAATGTCGCGAACGCTTTTGCTATTCTTGGGCATTTGGCTCGCAGTTTCTGCAGGGGAACGCGTGCGTTACGACAACTATCGCGTGTATCAAGTCAGTGCGGCTGACGAAAATCAGTTGAAAGTTCTCCAGAACCTGGAGAGTGCGAGCGATAGTGTTATATTCTTGGAAGCACCGTATGTCTTATCAAAGACACTGAATGTGGTTGTCGCCCCCCACAAGGTGTCCGATTTTGTCAACATTTTGGCTGCAAAGGGTATAACTAACAAGCTCACCGAGAAGAACGCCCAAAGCCGTTTGGATGAGGAGGATATTGGCATATCATCCCGCAGCGGCTACGATTGGACATCGTACCACACCCTCGATGAAACCTACAGCTGGTTGGAGTATTTGGCCGAGAAGTACCCAAATCATGTGAGCACAATCGTCGGAGGTACCACCTACGAGAATCGTCAGATCCTGGGCGTCAAGATCTCTTACAAGACCGGTAACAAAGGGATTTTCCTCGAAGGCGGTATCCATGCTCGGGAATGGATTGCTCCGGCTACGGTGACGTTTTTGATTAACGCACTTCTTACGAGTACCTCGAAGGCAGTTCGAAATGTCGCCGAAAACAACGACTGGTACATCTTTCCGCACGTGAATCCCGATGGTTATGTGTACACCTGGACAGACGACCGCATGTGGAGGAAGACCCGTCAACCATTTGGCAGCTGTTTTGGAGCTGATCCGAATAGGAATTGGGATTTTTATTGGAACACAGCCGGATCTAGTGACAATCCTTGCTCTGACAGCTATGCCGGACCGGCGGCGAATTCGGAAATTGAAGTGAAATCGCTGTCGGAGTACATTGCGTCGTTGAAGGGCCAGATTCAGCTGTATGTGTCATTCCACTCGTTCTCGCAGTTGTTGCTATATCCGTATGGGCACACGGGGGAGCTGCCCGCAAACATTGACGACATAAAGACGGTTTTTAACGCCTCCATTGGAGCGATAAACAAGAAGTACGGAACTATGTACAGGGGAGGGAACATCTATGACGCCATCTATCCAGCTTCGGGATCGAGTATTGACTGGGCCTATGCCAACGTTGACACGAAGTTGGCGTTTTGCTACGAGCTAAGGCCATCGGGTTATAACAGCGGCTTTGGATTTCAGCTGCCAGCTTCGCAGATTATACCCACCGCAGGGGAGACACTCGATTCAATCGTGGCTATGGTTGGCAAGGCCAAGGAGCTCAAGTATTTGTAAATAAACGTTTGTAGTTGTCGTGCGGAGTGAGTTTTTGGGTTTTGTATCTCATTTGTTGCCACTTTTTGAGCAGTTGATGTTTTAGGCGCCTTCTCTCCATCCATTTTGAAGCTAGGACTTTAATTATATCATTTTCGGGCATTGTCTTCGAATATTTTTCTTTCAAAAGCTATCCCTATACAATGGTTAAGGTTGGACAAAGTGTCTACGAATGAGTTGTCTGGGAGTTCAAATGCTCCAATTCATTAAGAACCCAAGTCTTCCATGGACACCTTGAATGGTTGCATAGTCGCAGGCTTTCGAAGAAGATTTCAAAGTCTTACCCAATGTGAGACCTTTTAATGATAAAATCGCTGAAAAATCGATCAGGAGTTGACCGATTATTTAACCGATATTCTTGACTTTACTTTACCAAAAGAACAGCATACTTTTAGGTGAGTGACAAATGTAAAAAAATATTTTTTGACAATTCAACGAGAACTTACCTTCCGTAGGAGTCTCCCTCTGTACGCCTTATCATCCTCATACCGTGGGTTATACTTTTTTCAAGAAATTCCACATACAGCCTGTATGCGACGTTTTTGAACACTTGAACGTTGGACATGTTTCTATTGACAATTGTCATTTTATCTATGGCAGACGAAGAACCGCCGCGCACTCGTCGGCAATGAAACTGAAAAAGACTTTTAGGATTAATTCAAAGGAAACTTGTGTATCTAAAAATTAAACATCAATCAATCACTGTGGATCTGCCCTTGCTGTGATTAACTTATCGAAAGTTAAACGGTGGGATGACACGTCGTTAGTGAAATTTGTTGCACACTAAATATGGTAGCTTGTACGGGAGGTATGTACTTATTTTTCTTTTTTTATTAAGGGTTCTAATAGTTTTGGACGTATTTGCGTCATTTGCTGACGAAAGCAGCTGCTTTGTCTCGAAGAGTAAAATATATGTGGATATCCTTACAGGATTCCATGTGTAGGGTGGACTGTAGATCTTAACTTGCGCCTGCGGGTAGACTCATTTTTATTACTATTTTCAACTTTCTCCATTACGTAGTAAAAGAAGGATATTGTATTCGTACAAAATTTCGAACTCAAGGTGTTAGTCAATTCTGACATTTCGATGGAGGAACTCAAAAAAGTGAGCCGCAAAATTCTGTCCGTCTGTCTTTCCGGATGTCCCGAGGCCTACAGCCTAAACGGCTGCCCGGATTTCTTTCATACTTCGAATTTAGAGTTTGGGGGCTTACAGTTCGGGGACCGTTTTTTTTTACATGGTAACCTCAATATTAATGGTACTTCCCATATAAAATGTTCATACCAGTTTGATTTATTCGAAAATGGCTCTAACGATTTCAACCAAAATTAAGATTTAAGCTTAAGTAGGTGAGGTTACCTCGACTGCATACTCAGTTTTCCGCTGAAAGTTCGAATAACGGTACTTTTGAAATTTGGACATATCTCAAAAACGGTCCATACGATTGTAACAAAAATTCAGTTCCAAGGTACTATGGTCATTTACAATTTAATGCCAAACTTAGTTTTTCTCTGTATTATCGTAAAATGGATTTTTGAAAAAAGTAATTTTTGAAAAATTTAATTTTCTTTAGTTTACCTGAAAACGGCATTAAAGATTTTGACCAAAATGCAAACTTAGAGTTAAATTGATGATTTCAAAATTATTGCGTCCTTAATTTTCAATTCGAATCAATCACCGAAAAGGCTAATTTTAAAAACTGCTCATATCTCGAAAACCCCATTTTCGATTTCGAAAGAACTTTAAAAACCCAGTAATGCTTACATCCGGAACAATAACTTGTACTCGGTTTTCAGCTAAATAATAAAGCAATAGTATTTTTCAAACTAAACATTGCAATATTTGGTACTGTTTTGTATGCCAAATTTTACAAAAACCTCTGTAACGATTTTGATCAAAATACATACTAAAAATAAAATCAATATTCGAAATAAGATGCCGTACTTAGTTTTTCTCAAAAAATTCTAATCGTGACGTGTTATAAATATTTCCCAAAAATGAGTACCCAAATCTTGATCTGTGTTCACATTTCTACGGTATATTTGTGAAATAATTACATTCGCCCACATCCAATGAAAGTACAGCTGCGCAAAACTTCTTTTTAGCTAATATTACCAAATTCTTTTTTTTTTTAAATCAAATTGAATATGCACCCTTAAATAAAAATAAATCCAACAACTTGAAATTTACACAATCAGGCGGCGACTCCCAATTCATTTGCACCAAAAATGATGTTGAACGAGAAAGTTACGTTCGACCCAGTCGTGCACTTTACTTCTAAGTTCCTTAAAAGCTTACCTTTATACAGCAACCTATACTGTGGATGATATGTCCATGGATAAGTTGGCTGCTAAGTTAGCTAGTTGAGAAGGTGACCTCTTTGGGTTTAAAATGGCCAGTAATTAGTTGTTCTTAAAGGATATCCTCGAAATGCCCAGAGCGGGACTATGATTATTAAGGTCCTACGCAAAGTCTTCTCAGTTCTTTATTTAAGGACTTTACTACAAATTTGCGTTCTCAGGCTAAGTAATTTATTTTCAAAATATATTGCATACAATTAGGCACGTACTGTGCAGACTGAACTGCGCTATCAGCTAGATTTTGAAACAATTTTATTGCTGTCGCTTGAAAAAGTTAAAAATCGGTCTAAAAGTGAGATAGTAGATAAATTCAAAAGCCGTCACAATACTAAAGCCCATGATGAGTCCCAGCAAACCGCCAAACGAGGCCAACATCGACAACCAATTCTGATAGATATCCATTCTGTATCTGGTCGACATCAAATCACTGAAGAACACATGCAGCAGTATACTCTCCTTGGGTTCCGTATTGGTACTGTAACTAAGAAATCATTTGAATCATTTGACTGTATTTTTTAATAGAAAATCATTACATTCCTGCGATGTTGTTGGCTGCAAACCTGGTGTTTAACCTTCCCATTGTGATCTCCGATGGGTATTCAATCATTTCGCAGTCGGGCAGACAGTCGCAAGCTGAACCGACAGCTACAGGCCCTCGAATGATTGTGTTCTCCAGACTTGGCAGTGCTTTGATGAGGATATCTGTGAAAGAAATCGTAAAATACTCTAGGGCTCCCTTTTCTGTGTGTAACAAGGCTCACCTCGATTGTTGATGATGCACAACATCTGTCCGTAACTGCACACGGGATAGCTGCCATTGTTCGGCATGTTGACAGGAATACAACCGCATATCTTGTAGATCATGGTAATCCTGCACTCCATCAGGCAATTGATGTGCGAATACCTGCGCATTACCAGCATCCGCTTTTCGCTGGAAAATAAGCAACCTCGTATATTTATAGGCATCGCCCGAACATCCGCTGTTGCGTATGTTGATTCGGGTGCTATGCGAACAAAGCTCTCCCGCTGCGAGGTCAACACTTTCATTTCGGCGTTCTCATCGGGAAAGTCGTAGGCATCGTGGATCATCAGTTTAAAGCCGTAGCTGCTCACGTAGGTGCCAAAATAGTCATCTATTTCGGGGTTGAGAAGCACCGTCAGCCCGGTCGGATAGCCACACCCGGTCACACGAAACGGTATCTTTGGGATTTGGTAAGCTAGTTTGCTAAACGGAAAGAGTACAGGTACATTTTTTGCGAAACAAGAAAGTCCTTGAATTAGATCTTACGCGGGAAAATTATTGGTCGCCATTCCAAAGTAGTTGAAGGAGCAACAAATGCCCTCTGTGGTGTTGATCTTCTGGAATAAACTGTCGCACCGTGTGCTTGTGCCCTTCCAAATACATCGCGCTATCATGTCGATACAGTTGGGGGTGATTTCGTCAAGGAGCCGATTCACAGTGTAGTTGTTGCGTTTGAGGATTTTCTCCAAACGTCGGTAATCCTCTTCTGCGTAGTTCAATGCGAAGCTGTTGTACATAGTGATTCGGAAAAGGCCAGCGATCTCTTCAACGGTTCGGTTTTCGGTTCTGCTCCTGAAAATTCGCCATTACGGAAATGGTTTTCAAAGGAGGTTAATTGTGATTGACATTTTATGTATGGGAGACGAAGAAAAGCACCAGTTCCTTGGTTCGATTTATGAAACCGCTGCAGTTTGTACATAGATTACAGTGCCATCTGTTGCAGAGATTTAGAAATAGCTCAATATACTTGTATTGCTACAGAAATAATACAATCACACCGCAACTCGTATGTAACATTTAACAATTAAAAGCAAACATCGTAATGAGATTTCGAAACTTTAGAAACATTTTGTGGTTTCATAATGCTGCAACAGATGTCGTAACCTAGTAATCCAGCAACCAATATCCAATACTTTGCCATATGAGCCTCAGTCAACTGAAGGCTTATTTATTTGCAACTCTTAAATAGATGTGACTTTGAAATTCAGATCAAATGGCTAGGAAATTTATTTTCTTCTATCAATTTAGTGGGAACACGAACCTTTCACTCGAAAAATGTGTCAAACTGCACCAACAACTCAAATCAATTATACGACCTCGCTAACTGGGTTTAATTTTCTAGGTTTTCTATGATTAACTTTCCATTTTTGGTCATAAAAACTAGCAGGTGCACAAACCTCTCATATAAATTAGTCCCTAGTTGGAATCGTTTTTCATAAACTTGTTTAACATTAACCAACGGTAGCGGTACAATTTTTAAGACATGCAAGAGAAATCCCACTCATCCACTTACATTTTCTTGGCCAAACTCATCGCCCTCAGCTTGGAGATTTTATTAAAATTACATATCGTCACTGCCGGAAAGGGCACATTCCACGTCGGAAAACGCGAGCTCTCTATCACAGTCACCGTTGGAGTTTCACGATTCGATGTCCACGATACCGAAACTAAGACAATCGATGAAATAATCGCGACAACAACGACCCCAATCCAAAAGACGCGTTCGCCAAAAGAAATACCCTCACGGGTTATATAGTTGAAACCATGCAGGCTTGTCGTCTCGCAATAGTAGTTGAAACTCTCCGAAATCCAGGTCTTGAAAAGTCGCCACGGGCTTTTGACATGCTTGACCTCGATTTCTTTAATCGGTTTCTTTGCCTTCTCTGACTTGGGTGGGGTAACCGGTTCCACCGTACGAATCGTAAAGATGCGTTTTTTCGACATTTTCACTTGTCAAAGGCCAACCAAAGACTGAACAAATAACCCACATATGTACTTGTGGGTGTTTCTTTATTGATTGTCATTAGGGCACTTGTGATTTATTAATAAATCGATGTCGTGGTATTAATCAATTAGGGTGCCCTGGCGGCGAATACCTTCGCCTTGAGCCGAGTCGCCAGTTTCACGTACAAGGGACGAATGCAGATGAAGAAAATCGCCTCACACAGGGACACGCAACTGAAGCCCATCGCAAGGCCAGTTATTCCGCCAGCGATTCCGACAACCGACTGCCAGTTATCGAGCGGGTTCATGCGATACACGGACATAGTCAAATCGGCTGGGAACACATAGAGTTGCATTTGGTCCGTGATTGTGATGTTCCGGCTGGAAATGGAATGGCTTAGACAGTCTTTTAAAAGTAAAAGCTAAGAACTCACAAAAATCTGCTTACTCCCTTGGCAAATGTCCTGTTCAGCTGGCTGCTTGATGTTATCGTGCGGTATTTATTGAAAGAACACTCTGGCATACAGCCACATATCTCCGTGGCCAAAATGCTCGGCGTCTCGACAAGTTTTTGGAAGATTTCTACACACAAACCGATATGAGTCGCTGCGGCAGTCTCTGTGTGTCATTATTTGCTTACCGCTCTCCTGAGTAATACAGTCGACCTGTGTCATGTTGCACATCTCTTGTCCCGGCAAGTGGATCATGTGATAGGGAATGCACCCGCACGCGACCAGCACTCGAGAACTCAGACACTCGGCTTCGCAGTTCCACAGGGAATACTCTCGAAAGTATTTCAAAGGGTGCTCCGGATCAAAGGTGCAGCTTCGCATCAAGAAGCCCATGTTGTGCAAATACTTCGTTCCATAGGTGACTTCAGCCTTAAGCGCAATATATGTGATCGTCTGTGTCGACAAGAATTCAATGTCAGAGTTGCCATCGGGATAGTCGTGGGTGTCGTGGACTAATACCCGATAGCCGGCTGATTTCAAATACCCCGCCATGTAGTCGTCCGAGTGGGGATTTATAAGGACAATCAATCCGCTTTCGAAGCCACATCCGCTTACACGTCGTGCGTTCTTTGGATGCAGAGATTGGATACTCCTGGGAAAGTAAATCAGTATGACCAGTTTTAAATCTCCCACAGACTCACTTTATCGAACGTTGCACCTTCTCCGCGTAGTAGTTGAACGAGCAACAACGTCCACTTGGCGCGGAAATGACTTCGAAGATCGAGTCGCATGGGACAGGTCGCCCTTTCCACACGCACCTCAGTAAGTCCTGCATGCAGTCCGTCAACAATTCGTCGTGGAACCTTCCCAAACTGTAGTTGTTGTACGACAGCATTTCGTCGAATTTGCGAAAGTCCTCGGCGGTTCCGTGGATGTTTTCGGTGGCGTACAGTGGGATTTGGAACAGCCTCAGAATCTCAGATGTCGCCTGGTCCATTGTCGCAGCACTATAAGGAGTCCTTTGAGAAGAAAGAAAATGCTCTACCTGGTTACTTACAACTTCTGAGCCAATTTCAGTCCCCTTTCCTTGGAATATCGATTCAGACTGCACAGTGTGACCGCCGGAAAAGGTATCCTGTAAGCACTCTCGTGGGTCGTCTCGATATACGTTACAGTAGGGGTGCCAGCATTGATGACCATCGATTGGAGGAAAGCTGCACCCGACAAGATGACCGTCAGTACGATAAACAACTTCCACGTGATTTGTTCGCATTTTGTTGTATTTTTGGTCAGGACGATCATTGAGAGTCCGTGTATACTGGACGATTCGCAGAACATCTCTAGGGAGGATTTCTCCTCCGAAAGCGCACTGAGTTGGGCGGGTGTTTGCAGTTGTTGGACTTGCCTGGCCGGCGGCCTTGGCTTGAGGTAATTTTCGAAATTCACCAGGTAAATGGTGTGCTCGCTGGCCATTGTGCGCGTTACTAATGCCTTGTGAATGTCGGCCGCAAAATTGGAGCAGTGTCTTTCTTTCATTTAATAAGGCTCAAAGACATGTACAGTACGCCTTTGCGTTGTTTTGCTTTTCACACAACAACTGTAATTAGCGAGGAGGTTTCCCTCAAAGTATGCAGGTAGTTTGGGCCCGCTGGCAGTGGCCCTCAAACTTTCAGAGGTATTGAAAAACTTTTACAAACAACTATTGTTGATGGCTCGTAGAATTCATAATCAGCTACAATTCAACGGATCAGTTACAGTGCAGTAATTAAATCCATGCACCTTGATCGATTAGGGATTAAATAAAAATGGAAGAACTGACTACAATTAAGCCTGGACATGTAAAACCTTTGATTGTCTCATCGGCTTTGATTTGACGTTTGAGAGCAATAGTACGCAGTCGTCATTGTAATTTGTTTATCTCTGACTGGTTGCTGCTAATTCATGTTTATCGACGAACAACGAGTAACAAAATGGGCGTTTTCAGGCGGTATCTACCGAGTATTTTGTTTTATATTCCCAGTTGTATATGATTTCTATTTGGGAACGAGATTGTCATCGTTTGAGCTGGAGCAACCAGATATCAAATGAATGTTAACAAGCAAACTCGTGGTCCATTTTATTTACAAAATGTTAAAAAATGATTCAATAGAGAACTTTCATTGGTTCGTGCTACTGGACCAGGGTTTTTTTTCGAATGGATTTAGGCCTGCTCTTCTACGGCAGTCAATCGACTTATTTCGATCAAAGGGCCTTACCAACAAACATTTTTAGTTTCGACTCTAAATTTGAGTAATTCGCCGTAAATATATTTTCAATATAAATTTCGCAGTTGTGAACTTCCGATAATTTAAAGTGGAGACTAAAATTGGTTATTGGTATGACGGAAAGTGTTTTTGCACCTTGAGGAAGTTATTAAAGTAATGAGAGGAATTTATTTCTATATAAGGATATAAGGTAAACACTATAAATAAGTTTGGCGCATTTTCCCTGTAAGAAAAATAATTTCCAAGCTTTTAATTTTCGCTCTAATTCTGAATCGTTTTCTAAAATCTAGACCAGCATAGAAAAACCTGATAGGCATCTTTTTTTATGAGACAAATATCGCTGGAGGTTTCCCTATATACGTTCATGGGTTCGGGTAATAGTTTCGTTTTTGAAATTCTGCTAATATATAGTAAGTTAAAAAAACTAATTTTTATAATTTAAATTTTTAGCAGCATTTTGACGTTTAGCATTTTAGTTTTAAATTAAATTTGAATGCAGTTTTTTTTCCATACAGCATTTATTCAAAAAAAAAATATTAATAGTTGTGCACCCAGAAAGTAAACCAAAACTAGCACCCTGCAAATATACAGTAACTTAAAAAAAATATTTTTAGAACTTAGCGTTTTGACATTTAGCATTTTAGTTTTAAATTAATTTTAAATGCATTTTTTTCCATTTGTTGAAAAAAAAAATGTTTGGTTGTGCACCCAGAAAGAAAACCAACACTCGCACCCTTCCTTAACAGAACTACTTGACCGACATAACCCATTTTTAATACCAACTTGACGACGATAAAAAGAAGGCCTTTCACCAAATTTCATTCGCCTATGTTTATTTGTTTATTTGTTTATTTATTTAAGTCTACCATTTCAATTCCTTTGGGCGCTATCGTGCTTTCAACAGACAGACAGACAGACAGACAGACAGACGATAGACGGCTAAATCGATTCAGAATGTTATCCTGATTTAAAATATATATACTTTATGAGGTCTCCGGTGACTTTTTCTTGGCGTTACAAATGTAATGACAAAATGAATATACCTCCCTGTGGAAAGTATAAAAAACGTGAAGCAACAATTAGCCTTACCAATAAGCATTTTTTAAATTCAACTTTCAATTTTACTATTCCAAAATAGCTATATTTTCCATACAAGTTTTGCAATTGTGAGTCTCTGTAAATTTGAATTTCGACTTTAAATTTAAACTTAAAGCCAAATTTAATGCTTTAATGCTATTTCTTATAATTTACACTAAGAGATTTTTTTTTTGTCAAAACTTGTAAAATGCTTTTTTTTTCTAAGGGCCATTGTGAATTATATAAATCTAAAATCGGAACTAAAAATGTAAGGCACATAAACATGATGACGAATGACACACATGAGTGGTTGCTATTAATATATTTTTACTGGGTCTTACTAACAATCATTTTTAACCTTCACAGTATATATTTTTTAGGTCACAATAGGCAATTTTGCATGGAAAATTTCCCCATTGTGAGTTTGAAAAATTAAGCCTGGACAGTAGAAAAGATTATTAGTTATCCATCTAAAGGGGAGTTTATTCAATAACGATACACATCCCTTAGTTTTTATCATTGGATGTAAGGAAAAGCCAAGTCATATTTGCTTTAGGAAATTCTCTTTTACACCTCCCGCGATACTTATAACCTTTTTTAGTGTCCCAGATAAATTTTTCGAACTCACAATGGCAAAATTTTCCATACAAAATTCCATATTGTGACCTACAAAATATTTAGTGTAGAGGTTAAAAATTATAAGTAATACACTAGTCTTTAAGTGTGGACACAAAGGGGATCTATAGTGCAACAGAAGCTATTCAGTAAAATCGTATCCGTGCGCGAGCTGTGGCGCGATTTTTTATCCCTTTTTCGATGACCCAGGGAATTGTATTTTTTAAACCTCATTTTTAAAAAAAACGTTGGGTTAACCCGTTCGAGAACTCTCCTGCTAGAAATACCTAAAGTTTACACAATAAATGTTGTTGCAATTTTCGTTGCGCCAAAATATTTATTTTTCCTTTGACTCTTACATTGGTTGCATGGTGATCCCCGCAAAACGCACCTCTATATCTAGAAATATGAACTGTCCGTAGCACTCGTGCGAGAACTCTTGCGTGTTTTTATTTCTAACAAGATATATACATGTATATAAAAGATAAAGAGCGTTTAGCACATGGTATACCGCGTTAAGTTTATTTATCAGATAATTATCCGGAAGATCACATCTTATTTTGAATGTATCGGTGAGTTTTCGAATTCTGTCGAAGATCATTTCACATTAATGAATCTCGGAGCAAAATCATAAGTACAAAATGACGCTGCTCAACTGCAGGCATTGATTTAATTCGTTAGAAACTCGTCTCAACCCATTCCAAAACGATGATTCCGTTCCAATGTCCACACTGATTCACTGCGAAAGTGATCATTTTTCTAGAAATTCTGCTGACCGCTGATGATTCGCAGAAAATATGACGTTTCAAATCGCCGCAAAATTCGTACTCACAGGTGATATGGTTCATCGTTTTTTTTTCCGACAAAACTCCCGTCATTTCGTTTGAATTAGTGACGCAACGACCCAATGATCTTCTCTCTATCGTCTAAAGTCTTGCAAAGATAAATCAGATTTTTACGACGGCATAAACAACTGGCAAATGTTTTCTTTAAGATCTTGAAAACAAAAAAAGAATTCACTTTGGCAAGCGCTTCTCTGTTTTAATTCAAAAACAATTGCTCTCGTAAATACTTCAGTTTATTGGATTTGTTTTTTGTTGTTGTGGGAAATGGTATACGATTTGTTTCTCCTTGGATATGTATGGAAAATATTTGCTCCGAAAATACCCAATGGCCTGTTTATAGTGGAAGAACAGGTAAACAAACTATTTTCGCACATGAAAGAACAAACAGAGCGCATTATGGTTTCGATCGTCGCATCGATTCTAACAAAATATCGTCGAGATCTAAATGAATCGACGCGACGGGTATGGTCTTGTGACCCGCGGGGTCTGCCTCATTTATTGATTGGTAATGGTGACTCGTCGACTATTAATTGGCCACACTTGGAGTGCAATAGAGAATGCCTTACGTATATGTACTCCGAGTCGGTTAATTATACGCTGCTGTCAGTTTTTTGATTGAGACGCGAAACGATCGCTGCGCCTCACTTGGACTAATAAAGACGTTCTATAGTATTCTTTCCCTGCATAGTATTCCGGCGGCGCCATTGCGGCTCAGTGATGAACGCGTTTTCGTTTAAGTTTGAATGAAAGCGGTCTGGTGACCGTTGTGTGAAGGCGCCTCGAATCTTCCACGTTCTGATTGAATGCAATTTGGTTGCTCGACGAATGTATAAGTGTGGCGAGCTTAATTAAGGTTGATAAGAGTTTGTTTATATTGTTTTTTTTTTTGCCCTTCTCAATATTTCGACATCATTGTATGACAGCGGGAAAAACGTAGACGCACGCTCGAAATACAAAATATGTTTCTATTTCTGGACGATAACGATTTTTTCCTCAAATATGTTTGATAATGAGTCTTCAATTGTGAGGAATTATTTTTGGTTACTTTTGGGGGAAATTGTTCATTTTGGAGTTGAGCATGACGATGGGAATGAGAACTAAAAAAAATCTAAACCACATCACATTCTGTAACCTAAAGCGAAAAACTGAGGCAGAAATTATTCCATTATATAATTTCCTTGATCCGCTTAATATCATCAACCTTTGAAGGAGCAATAACCCAAATTTATTTATATACATAAATAATTCATTCACCCACAGTTATATTTCAGGAAAATCCAAAGACATTTTTAAACACAACAAAATCTTGGATCTGCTATACCCACAGTTAAAACAAGTACATCCTCTGGAAGATCGATAATTTTTTGACTAAATTTCCAAGAGAACCACGCGATTCGCATTTCGTTCACATGAAGGTTATGCAAAAATCCTAGAGAACTGTTCAAATTAACAATTTCAAAATATTCTCTGCAATTCGCCAAAAATCCACGCGAAAGAACAAAATGCGAACATTTGGAGGAAGCTGACTCGAATACATACATGAAGAGTCTGCAAAAATCCTCGAGAACCGTTCAAATTAACAACTTCAAAACACACTCTGCTATTCGCCAAAAATCCACGCGAAAGGACAAAATGCGAACATTTGGAGGCAGCTGACTCGAATACATACATGAAGAGTCTGCAAAAATCCTCGAGAACCGTTCAAATTAACAACTTCAAAACATACTCTGCTATTCGCCAAAAATCCACGCGAAAGAACAAAATGCGAGCATTTAGCGGAAGCTTGCCAGAATTTATATAGGGAAACTCTGCAAACTTCCTGGGGAACAATAATAACATAATAAAGAAATGCAAACCTACATAAATAACAAAGATCATTATTCGCCAACGTTTTCCTTGCGAATCTGCAATGCATGCGTCAATGCAAAGTCTACCAATCCTCCACCTCTCACCAACAAACACAACCTGACTAATTAAAGGCGACCGGACTTCCAATTCCAACCACAAAAGATGTAAATCATACAAAAACACCGTTAATACCACTTTTAGCCGCACTGTCTCCGTAAACAGTATTTACAAATATTCCCCTCAATGAATTCCGACTTCCGCTTATTCACCTTTTTGCGTAAAAAACGTAATTCCGCTTGTGTTCCTCTTAACTCAATGTGACACTCATCGATGGGCAAAAAGAGCACAGAACTACCGTACGGTCTAACGCAGTCATAATTTCAATTCTTCTCACCCAATTAGCATTGACGTCAGAGCTCATTCGAATCATTTCGAAACCACCAAAGAAATTAGCATAATCATTTTAATTGAATTAATAAACATTTTTCTTAAACAGTTCATTAGATTGTTTCGAGTTGTTTCGTGTGTGCATTGCCACTTCACCCAGTTTACCTCTGTGCACATAGTTTGGAGTAAGAATATGTAACTCACTGATTAGAATAAACTTCGAAGATGTCAATAGACACATCGGGTTTATTGGTTGCATTAAGCGGCCCAAACACGTTGCAATAAATATATTTTCGATGCAATCAGGGAAATACTGGGGAATTCGTTGAAGAGAGGAGTGGAATGTTTTTATCCTTCAAGCATAAAACATAAAATAAAAGAATAAAAGACCCAGAGCAGTCAAACTATATTTAAAAAAATAAATATGCCAGTGAATGGACCGCTTAGGCTTTTTCATATTTTTGTAGGATTTTTTTGAATCCAATTAAAGCAAATAGTTGTAAGGTGCTTAACTCTGACTTAAACTAAACTCCAAATAAAATGTAACGTGGCGCAGTTTGTGTCAATGTATAGGCTTAAGCTACGTCCACTTTTTTGTCAAATTCTCATTCTCAGTTTTTGTCTCGAGTTGCCCTCTTTAGTTTCAACACTTACTGCTGCCAAATACTCGTAGTTTAAGAAGTATTCATAAAAAGGATTCCACTATTCCAACTGATTAGTCCAACAAGTTGTCGCTTCCTGTAACCAGCTATCTAGCGACATCCGCAATAACAACATTCCATTGCAAATGAACACACTTGCACAACTTGATCTTCAAACAGCACCTCACAGCAATATCTCATTGATTTCTCAGAAAACGAAAACTATCTACCGAAGCGCCGCCTTCAGTTTTCTAAGTAAGCCGAAAATATTTACTTACAAGCTTAGGCTTCCGCAAACGTAAGCATAAATTAATCAATATAGCCGCGTCTTTTGTGTACATTTGTAGCCGTTTCTTTTGAATTCCGGGTTTTCGTGGGAAACTCTTTTATCTTATCTGGAAGATGCTTGTTTTGCATTTCTTGGGATTGCTCAATGAACAACAGCCTCAAGTGGAGGCGACCAAAAATACAGCTTACACAGTGCATTTCGCAGAAATTAAATATTGTACTTGGGAAGAACATAAATCTGATATCGAACGTGGATCGCAGGTGCATTGTACTTTGGATAATTTACTTTGACGTCATTGTTTTGCAAATGCGATCGGGCGACGATTTTTTAAGAGGCACGTCTTTCCGAACAAGATATGTGCAGTGATTAGTGACTGGACTTTTAAGCGAGAGGGACCGCAAGTCAAAACCCAGGGTTAGGTAGAACAAATCACACAATTCGACAGCTATCGACCGAATTTGAAAAAAAAATGTTTTATTCCTTTACGCTCTTTGTTCACATAAAAAAATTGCAAAACTCTGGTGGACCTTGGTAGATTTTGTTCGAAACTTAACCGAACATAATAAGATATATTCAGAGCAATTTAAATTCGACTGTTTGAGGTGTCTGATGTATATTGCTAACTCGAATTTTTGAGCATCCCCTTTAGCATTGGAAACGGATATTCGACGACGACCATATTAAAAAAAAAAAAATCGCTCCTCACTAGCATCTCAAATTGAACGCCTTCAGGTAGTCTTCCCATCTGCCATTCAAACACGTGGCATAAATCCATTTTAAAAAATCTCCAACCGCCGACATTACATTCAAATGCAGTATTGACAACGAAATTCGATTAAAAATGCCTCCGGGCGACTTTTGCTTTCATTTCGGTTCGACTTCGTGGCTCTATTTGACGAGGTCGTTATTCCTCAACTTGCCTTGCAATTTTTGCAAAGCTAATGCCTTTTTCAGGGCCAAGGGCCAGTAACCCCTTCCATTCTAGACATTGATTTATATGCAAAAGCGGTTCCAGCTCCGTTCACCCAAAGTGGATTTTCGCTGCTGTCGAATGCAAGAAAGCCACTTACAAAAAAAACACATTTAATTCAGTTTTCGCTTTGATTCTGCATTCGAAATTCAATCGCGCGATCGTCATTCTCTGCTTCTATTGGTGTCTCTATACCTTTCCGGTCTATAACCCTAATTGGTAAATAACCTCAAAAAATCATATATCGTCGATGATAAATAATTGTATGTAGATGTATACAACAGAAATGACACAACAATGGCGCCTCGTCTAACCCATAACACTGTCCGTCCGTAGTCACAATGAACTCTTTTCTCGATGGTCCAGACAAACGCCGATTGACGTCAATGGGCACATAGCTCATATAAAGTCCCCCTTTGCGAATGTAAACTAGATTCGGTGTTTGTGTCGATTTTGAATGCATTCGCGCACAATCTATACACGAATTTAGAATCACATCGTGACCTTCTTCTTGACCGATTTTTGATGTCCTGCAGAGTTCAATATCACCACAATTTGAAATGGTAAACTTGAAAAATACGATCCGCAAGGCATTGAGCCGTTAATGCAAATGTCAACAACAAGAGCCCAAGCATTAGTAATTGGAATCGGACGAACGGACGAGATGTCAACCTCAAAGTTGAGGTTTTGTTTTGCAAAACTGTGAAACGCTCTATTTATATTGGAATATATGTTTTTAGCGCGATTCTACTTCGACCGCAGAATGAGTTCCCGCAATCGCACTGTAACTGATATAGGGTCCGCTAAATTATTAATTGAGTATCAGGTTTGTCATTGCTTTGTATTTAATTGAGAAATTTTTCCATTCCAGAAGTAGCTGGTTTGACAGCTCATAAATGTCACACTCAATTAGCTGTCATTTGTATTTTGAATGAAGTATTTTTTTTCCGAGAACTTGAGTCACTGTAGGCGTCCGAAATATATTTGATTCAAGCAGTACAAATATTTTAGGTTGCAGCTAAATAATTATGACACAAGCTGACTAATTCGTATCATGTCCTCATTTGGGAAAGAATGACGACTTTCGCTGATCTTACGCAATCGTTGACTCAGAAAAAGGTAAGAAATTCACTTCTAAAAGGACTTAGCCTTTCTTTAAGATCATAGGATAGGATTTTAATTTTGAATAAACAGAAATGATCTTCAATCGGCGATCGCTAGTAAGATCGTTGAATTTGCTTGTATTTTTTTTTTCTGCTACAACCGCAAGATACTGATTGCACAGAAAATAGCACACGATCGACAGCGATCATTGATCATTCATCAAAAGATCTCTACCGCAATATCAGTTTTATCAGTCATCAGTGCCAGTGAAGATTTTCGTCCCTGAGCTGGCTGGTGGGCCTTTCTGCTTGAGTTCAATTTCCACCAGGATTGCGGCGCGGCCCTAAGCAAAGTCAAACAAGTAGATACAATACGATCGCTGGTCGGCAATTCAAAGCGATCTTCGCGAAGATATTCCCCATCGCCTTTAAAAATTCCTAAAACCCTTTACCGCAAATGAAGCGATCGCGAATTGATGATCTATAGCGATCATTTCCAGTCACTGAACGATCTTTGATTGTTGATCGGCAATGAAATACCATAAAAGCATTTCGTAAATCTATTCCACGACTAAGAGAGAGAATTACAGAGAACTATCGTTTAGATGATCCTCTAACATGTGGCCATGAATTATGGGCAATCTGATCACGGGTAGAAGCTGTCGAAATAATATTCCTTCGTTCAATTAGGGCTTGTGCAAATCTTTTAAGAAACACCAGGCTAAGTGAGGTATTCAAATTGGGCTAAAAATATTCCGCAATTCTCCGATAGTTTTTGATCCTGACTAAGAAGTTCTTTTGCTCGATCTAGTCAATTAATCTGTAACTTATATCAGGGCTTTAATGGTGTTCGTAAAGACACGTTGCGTCTTTTACCGATCACATTCACATGATCGCCCATTGAGAGTGATGGCGATCGTTAGATTTATGTGATCTTTCTACGGCCGATACCCCGATTTGTTTATTTAGAGATGTGGATTTTTGAACGATCAAGTGGTCGTACATCGATTGTCGTACAGTGATCGTTATCTTGCAGAATGCATTTCGATGATATATTATAGAACGAGCATCATTTCCAAATATTCGAACGTAGATCGTTGCCCTATCTGAAAATATTTTCATTTGCGCGATCAAACGATCGATTGACTTCAGTCAGTCGATCTGATTAAAGTGATCCTCCTGGGCGAACAGCAACGGGCGATAAGTACGAAATTTACACAGAACCACCTTAATACGTTCCCATGAGCTGCACTCGATTGTAACGTCTACGTCAAAAGCTAATTAGATGCTTCTTTCTATTTTAAGAACATATTCATAAGAATAATATTACAAGTAGTTGTCGTACATACAGAGGAAACAAGTGCGACTTGCATTTTGTTTGTCGCTTGGCTTGGTTTCTCTGCGCCATATTTTGTTTTTTTCCTGTCTCACGCTGACAGTGTTGTAAAATTGTTTATACGATCAAATGAAAGCAGATACATTAAATGCGTTCTCACACGAGTGCCTCCTTGAATGAGATTGAGATTTATACATATATATCACTTGGGTGTGGTAAATTATTATTAGTATGCTATTGGAATACCAAAGAGATGTCATCTGCATACGGTGTTCTTTTGAATTTTTATCCGGCTAATCCCATTTATCACAATATTTCCACTTAATCATCTATATGGACTGAAAGTGCTTATTGTCATCTCCATCAATAGCGTGATGCGTGTGTCGGCTAATCGTGTGATCTTATCGCATAGAACGATTGGTTTTTGTTTTAGAAATTTAAATTGCGCTTGATTATGGGTCTGATGCGAGCACACGCTACCCCATATTTGATGTATCACTTTTTGAAGAGATGTGACGTGCGTATGGAAGTGGAATCGGAATCTCTATCATACGCACGCTAACAGTTTGAATTGTTTGTTTTTAGCCAATTCAATTGAGCCACGTGACATCGCACCATTCACGACACCCCTATATGGGTCAATTGAAAAAATAGAAAGTGAAGATTACATGGAATGTAAAGTAGGCTTGGGGAAAGAGGAACACCCCATGACGTCAATCGTAATCACAAATACGCCAGTAATTGGGGACAAGGGGTCGCGATATTTTCCACTCGTCTAGAACTTTTACTTGCGTTACTTAATGAGTTGAACGTTAAATTTATTTGAGGAAAGACCCAGCAAATGTTGTGCTGAGCGATTTGTGACACTGAGTGATGAGTCAGGTGGGCTTTTAGAATAACCATTTCAATTGCGAGTTGAGGCGATTCACCTGTAGCTTACCATAAACGATCGTGGTGGTTTTTAAGTCTAATCAAAGGTTGAGTGGCTATTTGGAGTTGGGCCGTGACGCATTTCGGTGACTACTATGTAGCACGCTGACCTGACCATGATATTCGAACTTGAAATGATGAGGTTAAAGATCAGCCAAAAAATTAGCAACCAAAAAAAAACAGAATCATCATTGAAAAGGATCAAAGGAATCGGTCGAGGTGATGACAACCGCGTCTATAATTCGTCAGCCACTTTGTGTAGGATCAGCTTCAAATTATTTTTATTTTTTTTTATATATTTGCAGGCTAGCATTTTAAGACACAATATCTTATAAACGAATGCAAGCTTGAGTTTAAGAATGATTACAAAAGCCTGAGGCTTGTCAAATCAATATACTTTAATTATCTAGTTAAGTAAGTCTGACAGCTGTCTGGCTAGATGTATCTTCGCTCTGATTGGCTGAAATCGGTCATTGAACAGCTGTTTCAATTGACGTTTATGGAGGCGTAGCCGATGAACCGAGACAAGAAATGCGTGACTGAATACCAAGTTGACAGTTCGCATAAGTGGCTGACGTAGAAAAAGTGACGTTCCCGACCAATCTAGGTTCTGCGTTCGGGTTACCTCTTATCCAGACCAATCTAGTCTACTTCATTCACTTATTCAATTTCTTTCCTTTTCAATGTCTCCTCTCACCTGTCATTTGCGTATTTCTGTTGCAGAAGACAAAATTTGCCCTTATGCCTATTATGTATTCCTGGTAACCCTATGCGTAGCCTAAGTTAATCACTTTGACAGAAGTTCGTTCATTCTCTCTCCGACTGTAGACTAGTAACCCGTATTATTCGATATATTATATAATTATAATAAATGGATCAAATAGAACTTAAATGAAATAAAATAAAGTTGTTTAATATAATAATGCCCATCAATTTCATAAATTTTGATATTTTCTGTCGTTCCGCTCCAACAAAATGAACGTGTTTGTTGGTATGTCCATGCATAACTCACACGTCACTGAAGATCTCTTTCTAATCGATGAGGACTGTGATTCTAGCCTTAAAACATTTTGCCGGGCACACTGAATCGCTAATAACCCGCCCATGTTGCAACAATACATTCCACATATACTCCAGTTTGAACAGTGCTAGATCTCCACACCAATTGCAAGATTCATCCAACGAATTCCATCGTAGTGAGCAGTTTATAACTTTGAGGGCCGTCCTCTGGATCCTCAATGAAAAACTCCATTACTGACTTACTGACATTAACGTATGACGCGGCCTCATTTCGTTCTTCACAATAGCGTCCTGCTTTGTTACAGATCCATTCAAATGTGAAAATAAACGGATGCCATTATTTTCTTGAACTGTCATTCATAACAATCATTCAACAATGCGCGCTCTTTAGTTTTCAAAAGGAATGCACAACATCTCTCCATATCGACATTAACATTTTCACATATCACGCCTGAAAAATAATCACCGCAAGCGGTTTATAAATAATTGCAATAATTTATTTAATATATTTTCAGCAGCACATTCGATCTCTCGTTTAACCCCACTCACGCCCCCTTCGGACGTGCTCGCCATTAAGATTTTGTTGTTTTCCATTTGCTGCCTCTGCCATCCCACCACCCACGATAGTAGCATGAGGCTACTCGGATCGAGCCAAGTACAAAGCATCGTGGTAGTCGTGGTGTACTCGTTACAATACCCGCAATCGTATGCCTATGCGAGCAATGACGTCAAACGAGGCATTGAAATAACTCCACAGTCCACACTGCCATTAACCATACTGCTGCTGCTGGCGATAAACCAGAAACCACTCCGCGTTCTGTCATCGGTGTTGCATTTGCAGTTCAGCCGATATGTGGGTCTCCGTATCCGTTGGTGCGGTTGCATTATTTTATTTTTTGCTGTGTCCCTTTGCTGGTTGCCTGTTCGTTTGTAGTTTTGATGTCGATGCGTTGTTGTAACGGTATCGTGTTACCAATCACATTTCATATAAACCCCACCGAAAGAGACTCGAAAAAGAAGTTTTTATGCATATTAAAAAAATTGTCTCATTGACGTCAGTGCGCTCTGTCAGTGTGGCTCGTCATGCGAAACTGCTATTTCTTGTTTTCCTTTGTTCGCACATGGCACCATCTTCACAAGATTCGTTATCCCCGCCGTCAGCACTTGATTTTCTGTTTATTTATTGTAAAATTCATTCGAACTGATCAACAAAACAGAATTGTCAAAAATAGCTTTTTTAAAGTGGAGTACGACGAAAGAACATCGCATGAATGGAGGCCTTAAACAGAGCGCTTAATTTTGGTGGTCGATAGTACTGCTGTAAATTATCATGTTTGGCGGTGCGAAGGTAATCGCCCAGAGATGGCGGTAGAAGGGAGGTAAAATAGCGCAGAGACCCCACCGAGTATGAGATTGACGTAGGTAAGGCTTTTTTTTTGTTGTTTTATTTCCTTTTTTTATCATTGTTATTAATATGAATTGAAGTCGTCTAATCTGATCATGTCACGCTTTTTGTGGTTTATCGCTGGTTTAACCTTAAATCCAAAAATAGCTTTTGATAGCAGGTGCAGTTTAAAGAGGGGAATGGCTTTCTGTGTTAGTGACGTAGAATTGAGCCTTGTGTCTCACGTAGTTAAGTTGAAGGATAGTTCAGTTTGACTGATCTGAAAGGCTCCAGATGGAGAGGTGAGTGTATTATGCGATTACTGAATTTTTGCTGATCTCTAAATTGGTCATAAGTACCTGTTGATGAAGTGCCAAATTCAGGTCTCACTGGTTGGACATTTATTTAGCGTTGCAATTGGACTTCTGGAGCGAATTTGTACGCGAATTGTATATATTAGAAGGTGTCTGTTCAGGGCACTGTAACCAGTACACTAAACACAGAGTCACCGCTCAAAAATACCTATACTTCCAAGTCCAAGTCTCTAGACTTTATCGAATAAATTTTAAATTTCCCACAACAATTCGGGCAGAGATCTAAGTTCTTTTTTTTAGCTATTGTCGTTTCCCAACAGATGGACTTTCACAACTGTCCAAAATACCTGTCATACTGCCAAATGTGATGTTTTCCTAACTGTTGTAATTTACAAAGCAATCCTACAAGAGTTTCCACCATAAAAGCATATTTTTGCAACACTACTCCACCAAAAATATATTTTTTCTTAACTTCTACCGTCTTCCGCTAGATGGACCTAAGACCCTTCGGGTAATGTTTGTCATTTTGTAGTTTTTTTGATAACTCTGCAGTTTTGGAAGTAATTTAATTAATTGAATCGGAGTTTTAATATTTTGTTTGGTTGCTGATTTCGTCCGGTAGATGGACTTCGTTTGCTTGACGTTAAATATACTCCAACAACATTTTAAAACAGTTTTCTGTTGTTTAACAAAAAGAGAACTAAACTTTGTTTCTAGTTATTTACGTCGTCAGATAGTTGAACTTATGAAATGTAATCTAAAAGGACTAAAAGAGACCATAGTCTGGGAATTATTCTGTTAAGTTTGAAGAATTTTTAAACCGTATTTTTAGTTCAGCCAAAACATGCGGAGGCCCACAAAGAGCTTTATTTAATTCTTGACCCGCTGTTACCATATAATTTAACATTTCGATTAAATGTGCTAACCATTTCTTTAAAAATGTTTTCGATTCAGCTGTCAAATGCTAAGCTACAACTCTCGCCTTCATTCCTTCAATAAAAGCATTATGGATTACCTGCTGCGAAAAGATCAAGCACTACGATGTAACATCTCCTAATACTGACAACTGAGCACCCTTGACATTTGATAAAGTGTCTACAACTGTACATTGGCTGTGATGACGAGAGCACCCCTTCATTACAACAAACAAACAAAAAAACACGAGACTATCAACAATGAGTTTGTAGGTTCATACTACGCTTGAACTTGAAATCGAATTTTCATTCGACATTATGTGGGGGAGTGTCAGCTTGTCTGTCAATCTAACAGATAACGTAGCCGTTGACTTTAAATTAAAATAAATAAAGAAAAAAAACCGCCAGTATTGACAGACAGTCGACCTCAAAACAGATACATTATTGCCATGAGTATATGAATACGAGTACAATTGACGACAGTCGCGTGGACAGTTTATCTGTTTAAGGAAACACGTCCTCGGACTGGGTCAGGGCCAAAGACACTTCTTAGCTTAACATTTGAATAAGGTTGCTGTTTTCTGTTTTGCATAATCATTATATTAATTTTATATTAAGACGCCAAATTGTCTCCGAACCAAACTCACTTGTATGTCATTTTCTTAAATAAACTTGAAACATCATCGGTCGAATTGTGAACTGGTTTTCGTAATTTGTTTTTGCGCACACTATTGTTCTCTCAAGCGATTAAGTTAAGTATCGCGGATTGATGGGTTAGAAACACAACTCGTGGTTATTTAATTTTATTGATTGACAAAAGATCATACCTGACGTATGTGGCTCATTCGAAATCTTGATCGACAGCCAAATTTATGGCTACTATTTTGAGATATTATAAATTTAGAAATAAATGGGTATTTTAAGAAAGTTTTGTGGTTCGATTAGCAGAAGTCGCCTATCGTTAAAATTTTTTTAATACCAGGAGTTCAACACTTGAGGGGGATTTTGTAGGAATTCGGAAACGAATATTTGACGTCTGAGTACGTATTCGAAATGAATTGTCTTTCTTTCTTCGAATCAAGATAAAATAAAACTGCACATTCAGCAATATTAAAGTTCTGTTCATCATTTTACGAAAAACTCTGACACAGAGGGTACTTCTAAATGTCAGCCTCAAACTTATTAAAAAGACACTTTTTTTTGTAGGAAGTTGACGGTTGTATGAATTATGGCTCAAATTAATCGAGGACAAAGTCAGTAAAAACGTTTCTTTATATTTTGTAAATCGTATGACCCATTCTTGAGTTAGGACTGACCTATATTGACAAATTTTAACCACCTTCCTGACACCTAGACTTTGAACAGTCAGCTCATAGTGATAGAGCACATACTTCCGACGAATGGAGATGATAACTGTGAAAAATGCATCTAAATACTGTGAACAAAGTTAATTCTATACGGTAAACACTCTTGAAAGAACAGCGCCACCTATCGGATTTCATTTAAACACGCACTGCAACTAGTCGGACATCATTTTTGTTTATTTTTCTGCAAAATTAGTAGATTACTTTTTCAGGCTATACTTGGTGTATAAAAAATAATACTTAGAAAGTATTATCGAAAGAAAACCAAAGTTTAGCCACATATTTAACTCTGTACGTCCACTGTGTATGGTTTAATGGTTTCTGCCCGACATCACGTCTTTTTCGAAGGTAAAGGCTTACTCTGAGTAGATTGACGTCAATGTAAATCAATTGTGGCGATCACAGTTCCGTGAAATTTACGAGCGAATTTTTGACGCGGGGTTAGTGCCAGTCGGCATTATTTAATTCCTGGCAGCTTATTCTTAAAAGTCTTAAGAATTAGCCTTATTCCACACTTGAATTGTTTTGACTAATTTTAGGAAATTAGTATGTAGATCGATAATTTAAAAGACCTGTTTCTAAATATAAGCAAAGACGGACAAAAATAGATCTTAGTTACTGACGTCGGCGTCCGTTGAAATCAATTACGCAAGTAGACCAACTAGATCCAAATTAAATTAGTTGATCAACTGCAGGCTTAAACTGATTATTCACACTTGTTTTCATCACACAATTTTCCAAATCGATAGCGAGAATGACCGGAATCAATCGATTTCAAATCAAATGGCTTACTTTAATTGTAATGACTGCCAGGTTCCACGTGTTTTACGCCTTTCCATCGTAATTAACTGCGAAGTAATGCAAATAGCGGATGTAATTTCATAAAACTGATTGCTTTTTAATCAGTGCATATCCCATCGCATGATTTCGCCTGGCTCTTGTTCTGTGCGGGACGTCACGATTGTTGCATCATTCCGATGAGCTGATAAATAGTTTAACGAACCTCATTCAATCGTTTTTGTATGCTCGTATTATTTCCTCTGCTATCAAGGATTGCTTCTCCTTTCCCACCGCCGCGCCGGTAACACTGTTCGGTAAGGTCTTTCCGCTTGTTGGCATATGCCAATTATTTGAAAATAGAACGCAGTTTATTTTTAAAAACGACTTAACTTTTGAATGATTTTGTTAAATTTGCTTTAATATATTGCACCTACGTAGTCGATGGGCAGGGTGTCTATTGGGTGCACCTGCACTTGGGTTACTGATAATCAAGTGAGAAGTGTTAAACGTTTAAGCATCCACATTATCTTTATACGATTAATGAGGCAATTTTCCTATCGACAATTCTAGGCTGTACGCGTTTCGACGCTCTATTGCGATAGTTCTGAGTTTTGTGCTGCATCGTCTTAGGCCCACAATTTGCATCAAAATTAACGGAATTTCTCTAACGGCTAACAAATTATATTTGTTCTAAGAAACAGGAAATCACTTTCAGCAATCAAATGATTAGAATGCTTCCATTTCCAATCATTTGCACTCTTTTCAAACATCTCCAATCATTTTTGCATTCTTTTTATTCATTTGGCTTTAAATGCTACTAAAAATAATTGCTACTGATTGGAAAACGAAAGCAAGTAATTGAAAATTTTTGAGAATCAGTAGTAATGGTTGGAAAAATTGTGCAAATGATTGAAAACGTATGAAAATGATTGCTGGTGAGTAGAACAGACATGCAAAAGAATGCGAATGCTTTGCGCCCATTATCTTGAAATGATTGGTGATCAAAGCTTCGCATACCAAAACACTAGGTTCTGTACAAACTCGAACAGCAAATAACCGCATACAAAATTTCTAAAAGCTTGTCTGTTTTGAAGTATAATTATAATTAATTATTAGTTACTGATAAAAATTGTCACACACTTTCTGCTTATATAATTTATTTATTCAACTGACTATTATATTTTTATGGGCATAATTTACCTACTATCTTAGAATTAAATTGGCCGTTAAATAAATTTGTTTTTATTGAAAAGGTATAATTTTTATTTTAAAGATTGTTTGCAAGATTTCGCTGTTATTATTATTATAATTATAAATTCTTTATTATTCTAAATTTAAATAATGTACCATTGTGTTGAATTTATATAGGCATGACTGTTAGGCCGAAAAATAGGAAGAACGAATCTGAAAATAAGAAATGAAACAACTTTATTAATTTAATTCAAGGGCCTTATTTCAACATCGACGGTTCTAATTCTCGGGCAAGACTCACTTTCCTTCTACGTAAATTCAGTGGACTGTAGTAGATCATTTCATTAAAGAGGTAAAAAAGAGGAATGATAGTTGCGATAACGTATACTAAAAATTTAAGCTATAATTACAATGACATATTATTCGAAATGCGATTTAGATTGAACAACGACATTTTATGTAGTCTGACGAGTTCCGCTGTTTTAAAATGCATAAGGTCGCTGTCAAAAATGCATGTGGACAGTTATGAAAAGCGTTTGAATCCACTTTGTCAAGTTCCAAAAATTATCACTTAGTTCAGATTGCAGTGTCACATTTTCATGGATCACAAAATCCCCTAATAATTACTACATAGTGTCACGTATGCACCTCCATTTGATCTTCTCGCTTCCTATCTTTTGTTTTCCCATTCATCCAGCTAAAACCGGAATCTGAGATGTTTATTATCTATAATCTGTCATTAAACTATAAACAAGAACCTAAATAAAAAAAATGCTAATTATACGCTTCACTATCTCGACAAAATTGTCCCACAATTAGATTTCACACATAAATCCATCCGCAAAGTAATCTCTTGCCACTAACTGAAATAGCTTAATAATAATTATTATTATATTTTTAAACAATCTACCATCGTTGCACCATAAAAACGACCACACTGTCGTTACCATAAAAGTTCCCATAAAAACGCACACTTTATCGTACGCGTACTTCATAGAGTGGTAGGAAAATACAAAAAAATTGTTTGTTCGATTGTAAATCAAGCACAGCAACTCCGCCAAAACACTAGCCATGTATGTGAGCCAAACAACTACACCCTCATTATGTATGCGGACAGCGGTATCCACTCGTTTGTGTGCGACAACAGACCGAAATGAAAACTGCTGCAATAACTTGATTTGAGTCAGTCTTACGCCGCCATTCATTCAAGTAGCGAGCGCCGTCGTTGTGTAAAATTGTACTCCGAATTGTTTCGGAATAAGAAAAACAGGAATTAAAAAAATTACAAGAATAAAGAGATATATCCAAGAAACAAAATAAATTTAAAGACATTTTCAAAGTGATTCACTCTATATAAGAGGAAACGTCAAAGTGAAGTTTATTACAGAATTGTACCCAACAAAGTGAAGTGTAATGTTTTAAGAGCAAAAGGATTCATTAAGGATACAAATTAAAACCCACATACATTTGAAAGAAAAAGATAATTGCTGTACAGTGTTTTGACAGAGAATTATGACTTCAACAATTCTCCAGCCATCATCAGCACAAGCAGCAACAACAATGGCATGGTCCAATGAAAAACTTCGTTTATCTTGTGTTGATAATATTGGATTGCGACAGCTATGGAAGTTAATTATATTGGATAGTAGCAGCAACAATACCACCAACACCAACAACAATATCAACAACAACAACAAGAAAAATGTAAGCTATTTTAAATATTTCACTATATCTGTGTGGCAGACGGTCGACTTTAATCAATTAATTAAACCTAATCATCTATAAATACACGCCATAATTATTTATTCAAGTGGGTAAAGATTAATGTCATTTCGACTGCTGCAACTAGTAATTACTTAGAATGACCAAGTGCACTCGTTTACTTCATTTTCGAAGACACAGCAACAACGCAAATAAGTGAAATCGACTGACAGATAATGTCGGATCAGGCAAACCTGAGCGGATATCCGGAAAAGAAAAAGAAAGTACATTTCTCTTGAGCTTATTGCTTCCGTTTTTTCTGACTTTTACCGTCTTTTGTCGGTTATCAAGTGCCAAATGCTGCGAGGTGAAATGCCCAAGAATTTCGAGAGTTTTTTTTTGTGAAATTTGAACATTTTGATAGTTTTACTTATTGATTCTGCTAATGATTTTGAATGTGGTTGTGTGTGAATTTTCTTTAACCTTTGTGGAAGTAAACAACACTGATTACAGGTAGTTAACCTGTTGGCTGCATTAGACTGTTTTTATAGTAAAAAAAACTCGATTGTGACGGTGATAGCGATAATCTTACCGCTTGGACTGGGAGGGGTAAATGTATGTTATTAATGTAGCTACGCCTCATAAAAAGATTAAGGAAGACATGTGTAAAGTTTTATGTCATTTCGACTGCTCTAACTAGCGATTACTTCCAATGACCGAGTGCACTTGTTTCCATCATTTTGAAAGACACAGCAACAAAAGCAAAGACGTCAAATTGACTGACAGATAATGTTTGTACGAATCGTAATGTTTCGTAAGAGTTCTTTAAGCTAATTACTATCAAACGTTACGTATATGGCCACGATTGACTCTTTGCTTTCAAAACTGAAACAGTAACTTATGTATCCAATTTAAAATTTTTGAAATGATCTTAAATCATCTCAATATAGAAATGATCTAAAATCGAAAATTCGAAATTCAGACTCATCTGTGGAGAACTTTTTAAGTCAAATTTTAACTGAATTGACTTCAAAAGTTCTCCACAGATGAGTCTGAAACTCGAATTTTGTCGTCGGCTAGTGACCTGAACTAGTTATTGTAAAATGTTGCGTATACGACACCGCATGGCTTCGTTACTTGTTTTCAAAAATGCCCTATTCATGTTTCTATGTGAACTCGGCTCTTAATTTTAAACGGTTTTTTTTTGCACCACAAATTCTTCCAAGTTTAAATTCGCCTAAAAATCTTGTCAAAAAAATTCAAAGTCGTCTTTTTATTTCGTAATTGAATTCCTGTATCCAAAATTCAAATGAAACGATCAATTGTTTAGATATTGGGAAGCGATTTTTTCAATTTATATATCCATGACTCAAACCATTTACTTTCAAATCTCTCAGATGCTCACTTACTGGAAGCAAATTAAGTGTAGAAGGGTATCCTGCTTCAAAATACAGCATTTCATGAGCCGGAAAGGAACTTAAAAAATTAAGGGGATTGACAACTCTGTCGATTGAAGATATCACTCAAAACAGTGTTTTTATACCTAATGATGATGGTCCTTCCCAAAAACCATTTTTAGCTGCTGCGTAAAATTCATGCGATCCGCAATAAATAACTTAAAATTTAAATGTTGCTATTGTGATCTTTCGTAAAATTACAGTCGGGAATATTGTATTGTATTGATTTCACATGGAGTTGGTCTTCACACAATAATTAATTAATTTTCCACAACTGATAATCGGCAGAGAACTGCATTTGATAATGCTTTTTGATTGAGCTGGCGCCACGCCAGTGATTGAAAATATTCCTATAAATCATACATAATACTGATCACAATCTATTACATTCCGGATCATGTCTAGCTGAACATTTTTGAACGTCACTATATAGATTCCATTTTGTACGAATAAGCGCTAAATGTGTAGCTCGCTCTCCCTTAAAGCCGCGATGACATCAACCAAGTGTCACTGCGCCCCGAAAACAACAAACCTTGGAAATGAAAATCCACCTAAAAATGTTGGAACAAAGTCTAGACAATAGATTTACCTCCCACCAAATGTAGACCTATATTCGCAGCCCCCGTGCAGCAAAACAAACACAAGGGCGAGCATGTTGCCAGCCCCCTAATAAGTGAAAAATATTTACCAATTTACCTTATCTCACCCCGTTTGCTATCCGCATTTTCAAATCCAAACAACCATGCCAAGATAATTTCTTCAATTCAGACAAATATTTAACCGGCCAATTGACTAAGCGATAGGTACGACAAACGCATCCCACCATATCCGTAGTCCTCAGCCACAATCTTATCGCGCCACAGTCAACCATAAAAGATAAACCTACCTAGTTTTAAAACACAAATATTGAGACTTTTGTTGATAAGACCCATGAAGTCATGGAGCAGATGAAAAAGTCAAAACCCCCAAGAGATTTCATTCATTCCTATCGAACACTACCGTTTCACATGTCTGGTCATTACTTTCGCTGATGATCGGCACGACATTATACGTGTTTCTTATGTAAATGACAATTATTCTTTCGCTATACTCAAAAAGGCACAGACGGCACTTTTTTTCTGTTGTCTTTGCTTCTCATTTGACCTCAATTGTTTTATTATTGCAGGCAAATCAGTTGGCCAGTTGTAGACTGATGCAGGCAAATTGTTTGACAGTTCTTAAATAGAAGTGTCAATTGATCGATAATATGGAATGAGAAACATGAATTGCATAGAGATGTGTTTGGAATTTATTGCGAATCATAATCACTGTGCATAGACTTGTAATAAAAATAGACCTTTTGACATTTCATATACATGGCGTTTGAAGTATACAGTTATGTGCATTTATTTATGGATCTTGGGTGTAGTAAACATGACTCCCATGATATGCTTACAGTCTGTTCATTAGAATAGCCATCCGCTTGACAGGTGTTAGGAATCACTCAGTTGTGGAATTTCGCCTCATTAAGCTTTCCATTCTGGGGGGCCTGTGGGTAAGGAATGCGTGCAAAGAATATTGAATTTACATATGTGTTGATTTATTACAGTTGGGTATACAATTACTGAACAATGGGCAATCAAGCTTGCGATTGTATAAGCATACAGGTGGTTTATTTTTATTTTAATTCGAAAAAATTTAAAGTTTTTACTTTCATTGCGAAGTTCACAATAGAAATTATTTTTCCAAATAAATTTCACAATTGTGAGCTTGTTAATTTGCAATCGAGATCAACTTTTCATATTAGTACGGCCCAATGGTTCCAACTAGTAATCATTTGCAACCTTCCCCTTGTAGGTTACAATAGATTATTTGACAGAGCTGACTTACAGTCAGAGTCAACGTTAAGTCTCAATAAATCTCTTCGAAAAAACTCGTTTTTAGCTTTGATTTTAATCACCATCTATAAGCTTATCTACATGAGGCTTAAACTTGATATTTTGACCAGGCAGAGGGGATGTACCGCAAAAATCTCATAATTTATTTACCTTAAATATTCTATATTCACATTGATTTGTATATTTCTAAAGTTTAGTCTGGTTTTAGTGTACACCGCTGCTCCGAAAGTTATTCCTGTTGGCATTTTAAATGTCAACTAAATTGTTTCGTTTTGTTTTCCTTATACAATCGATAGTTTGCTGAATATGATGCTAGTTTGTCAAAGTGCATTGTCTATCATAATCTGTCCAAGGGCACTTTTGAGCGACTAAACTTAGAATTGTGTCACTTTCTATATCTTAACCGGGTTACATAGCGCCACCTAATTGAGTGGCATACCTACCTCAAAACCCAAGTGTCAGATCCAATCTGCACATTTATTAACTTCAAAGTCTCTTGTCACGAACTTCTTGCTAATCGCATTATAAATCTTGTCACTAGGCCATGTCCGCATAAACTCTTACAGATTATTACTCACCCTACTTAACTGTCACCGAAAGACGTCATTTCAAAACCGCTTACCTGTTTGTAATTGCCTTGCACGCTTTCTTTGAACCATGATGAATTACCTGCTCTTCGCTGGAATTACGGTTCGTATTTGCGGTCTTACATGTTGAGTCAGCACAGATTGCCCTGTCAGTTCTCACTGACAAAACCATCTGTTACCCGCTTTTTTTCCCAGTTGTCAGCTTTGACTGCAATTAAAATTAAATATAGACCAAGGCTTTGATTTTTTTTTTAATGGACAAAACAAAAAATGCATTCTAAGGTAAATAACCTTATAAATCGCATCAAGAAAACACACCGATAATAACATCAAATACAACTTTCTTCGTTTTTGCGTTGGCTGTTTGCTTATTTTTCTGCGTCTCTATAAATAATTCAAGTATTAACATAACCCTTTCTCGCCACAAACACACTTACTCATTCGCTGCTGACGTCAATGCAAAACCAGAAAATAAAAAAATAATAAAAAAAAAACGCGCAAAGTTGAGTTCAAACTTTTACGTGAGCTCATGTTATATGGTGAGAAGAGGTTGGCTATCCATTCACTAAGATATAACACGATAATGTCATGGACAGGAACTATGGCTTTAATAAGTTAATAAGTTAATCAGGTTTTATTTTTTATTTGTTTTAACTTTATCTAGGCGGGTGGCAAAATATGACAGAATGTCTACTTACGAGATATGGTGCGAGGACGACATAAACGAAAAATCATCGCGAGATGAAATCAATCACAATTTGGAATAAATTGCGTTAACAAAAGACTTGTCAATAGTTGTTGATCGACCGTTGTTGTTTTTACTGAATCAACATACGTCAATGGTTGAAATTTTACGAAAGAACTTGCAAAAACGAAAAAAAAAAACAAATTTTTCGTCTGTCAAATAAATTTAAAAAATGATGAATGCCACAGCAAAAAGCGTATAATATGAATTGAGCTTGACGTTTGAATATTTGTATTGGGGTTGGATGTTATATGCTAAACGTGCGGTTCAAGTTTGTTCATCAGATATGTAGGCAGAAGTATGGAATTTACAAAGCAAAGAATTGGTGAAAGATTCTCTGTTAATTGATCGGCTTGAAAAGTAATACCAAGTTTAGACATTTGACAGATTAGTAAGAATGGTTGGGTACTGCTTTTCGATTTAAAATTATGCAGACAACACATTTTTTAAATAATGCGACTGTCAGGAATGACATTCGGTTGTCATTTGGAGCGTTTTCTCATGATATTTCTACTAAAACGTCAAAATTCAATGCAATAAATGCCAACGTTTTTTCTGTATGACATTTATGCACATTTCCGAAAGAAGAATAGCATTGTACTTGACAGCCGGTTGTGGTGATCTGTTCAGTTTTTTTTATCCCTTTACTTTATGAGAAAACATGTGTGAATGTCACCTTGGAATTGTCGATTCCCAACTACATTATCAATAAGTCAAAACCTCCAACGGTATATTATGCCTGACAGATGTCACTTGCTGCCAAGTTTTTGCAAAGAGAAAATATTTCAACATCTTCCATCGAAATTATGAAACGCGACAAATTGCGTATAATTTCCGCAATACCCCATAAACATTAAATACAGACTTCGCGAGCAATTCCAGTTTATAAATGCACTTTCTTTCTTTTTGTACGGACAAAAAAAAAATTAAAAGTCAAGGAACTCAGTTTGTCATACAGATACTGACTGTACTTAACTATACTCGCTTTCAGTAATGTATCAAATGTGGGGTTCATTAAGACTGTATGCGGCTGAACATATTTTCGCATTAAAATCAATAAATCACTAAAAATTAGTTCTCCTCACTCCGATTTCGTATCCAGTTTTGTATACGCACTTTGTCGTCTCTCCGCCGAGTACTTACATACATATCATATAAAATGGAATATGTATGCCAACATGGCTGCAACGCAGAGTAATTACTTAAGTACTGGAAGCTGGAACATTTATTGCATTAACAAGAAAAAGTAAATAAATAAAACATTTCACTGTGGGGAGTGACAATCAGTTTTATTTTTGTTTTGTGTGTGCGTGTTGCTTTCTTAATGCAGTTGTAGCTTAAAAAGATATTTTTTTTTGTGACGTCAAATGTTGCCTTCATTCGTGTTCACGTAACAATTATATGAGTTTATTGTTTTATTTATTTCGGAGTCTAAAACCTTCACAGTACGCATTCGTTCATGATAGACAAGTGTTCTTGAATCGGTTTTTGGGGTTTGACGCAAATGGGTAATCTTTATAGTTTAGATTTGGACAAGTCAGATAAATTAACGGAGATTTGGTTGTTTTTCAATGTCAACGAATTTAAATATTTCGTGTACTGTCAAATAAACGTCAGAGGGGCGCCCCTGTTCGATAAATATTCAATGTATACGTATAAATATCAGGAGCACAGGGATCTTACTAATTTTAATTTCTCCAATTAATATACATTGGCGACAGTTATCAAGTGACAGATTGAATTTACATTTCCAAGACCATCAGAAATTAAACTGTCACCCATCAAGCGAGTTATTTAAGGCTAATCACCTGGCAATTGTCAATCATTACACGCGTTTCCCCTAACAAATTTAATTGAGTCATTAAAAAACCACTAGACATCCCTCCACAGAGATCCGCAACAGTTAACCCAACCATCGATATGTGTATTCCGCTTAATCATTCCATATTGTTGAACATGAAATTCCATATTTAAACGCGACAATTGTTCGAGAGAGAACTTCTATCAACTTTTTCTAGCGACAGCGAGACCACCCCAATTCACTTATAGAATCTCGCGAATGAGTCACACTTAAATCGCATAGAGCTCAATTTTTATTTCCCAAGCGAACCGTACATGGACTGTCACGTAGAATTCCTTCACGTTAACGTTTTCGCCATTATCCCGAGGAGACATTATTTCTCGCTTGCGAACAAAAATATAAATTGAAACAAACATGCTGTAATTGAACGATTTATATGCGTATCAGAATGTCTCGTGAACGCCGGGTGGTCCGAATTGTTTTGCAACTCTTGACAGGCGAAAACACTCGTGCCTGAAATAGCTGCAGCCATAGACTCGCGTTTTAATAGAACTAAATCAGTCCGACATTTGGTGAGATGGAAAACGTAAGCCGACCGACGCCCCCCCGCCAATTAAATCTGATAAAATAAATGAAATTAATTGTTTTGCTACGCAAAACGCAGAGAGTGCGAGTGCTTAAGTGATTAGATTGTGTCGCAATAAAAGTGATAATGAGAAAATAATTTTTGAAATCATAAATGTGTATAATTTGGCTTAAGTGAAAAATAAGTGCTAACTGTAATTTAGCTTGCCGATCTGTGAAGTAATTTTGTGTACGTTTGGAGGTAGTTTTTATTGACATTCAATGGATTAGAGGGTGTGACGTTTAGATGGACTTAAGTTTTGAGTGGGTGGTTGGATTAAAAAGGGAGATCTTCCGATAGTTGAATACACATTCCTCGCATAGTGAATGGCCACGTTCGATTGTCTGGTAGATGACTAGCGGATTGTCAAACTCCATATAAAAAAAATTGACATTTCATCATTTGCGCTAGATATTTAGCATTTTTCGTGAAATGTCTTTTTTTTATATGGAGTTTGACATACCGCTAATCATCTAGCGGGCAATGGAACGCGGCCATTAATGGTCCGACAAAAATGTAATTGACACCATTAGACGTGTTTGGTGTCAAACGCACTTCTTCGTCGCTAGCAAAATGTTCAACGTGGCAATTCACCCGTTGTCATATCGCTAAGTGACGTCTAACTGCAGTTCGAATTTTTTCAATAAAAATAAATAAACGTGAATCACTCATATTTGAACCACAGGCGACTAGCAACAGTCTCAAAAAGCACATCCTACTTTTTCGCATTGCCAAACGACAATGGAACCATCAAATTATATTCAGTTAGCCAGCTCTATAAATATTGGCAGTCCTATGACATCTCAGGTGTCATCTGCTTTTTGTTTGCCGTGAGTATACACCTTAAGTATTGTTTACACTTGATCTTAAGGCAACTCAAGCACCCACTTCAAATTGTAAGCTCATTACATGTTTTGCTAAAATCTCTGGCAAGCTTTGTTCATGTCTCTGTCAAACTGTCAGTTTACTGTCTATCAAATTCCCTATTTGCGCCTGTAGCGTATCTTTTCTTAATATATCCATACAAAAAAGGCAGATGACATCTCGAAAGACAACAACTTTTTAGCACACAAAAACAAGGTTAAAGTACCAATAAATCTTTCGCCACGCACATTCTTGGCTAATTTTCCACCACACCGTACAACAACTGCCTTGCAAATTCCGCACGTGAAAAACATATATATATTTGATTGATCAGTTAAGACAATAGCCTACCCCTACATGAACCGCTTAGAAATATTCGCACTTGTTTGTTTAGATTGATTTTAAACATATACGATATAAGAGCTCATAGCTTAAAAGACCCCCCACGTGCTACTGTTTGGTAGCGCACAATACTTTTCTAAACAGCCATAGATCGCACTCTTATGTTATTTATTCACAACTGCATGCATGCCATTTCCAATTTGTTTACCAAAAGTATTTGTATTCTTTTTTTTCCCCTTAAGGCTTATTAGCACGTTTTAGCACATACATTTAAAAAACAACTCTTCATGTGCGCACTGAATTAAATTTGAATAAATTTTTAGAGAACTCTCCAGTAGCTGCCACTTTTCTAGGTCATTATGTCATAAACCTCGCCTAACAAAATGTTCTGTCAAAAGAATTTGCGCCATTCGCTGTTGGGAAAAGCACGTTTGGTTGCATGAATGGTTAACACAGGCTTCCCTAATGAACCAATAAATAACAGCGGTGCTTATATTGAGTGTAATTAAAAAAAAAATGTTTAAGTAATTCAAAGTGACAGATGGTGATTGTTCTGATTTATATGCCCTACTGTAAAAGTGAAGTGCTAATTGGTAAGGAACTTTTAAAGGGTAAACACTGTTTTCTGATAGCGAACTGAAATTAGCATGTGACATAAATGGCGTTTATATTTAGACCCGTCACAAAGTAGTCTCTCAGACAATAAAATTCTAATTGTTACCGAACGGTGTGTGGCACTTGTCAAGATTAAAAAATACGATCCAGTTTCGGACACATTTCTTTTATGCAATGACACTTATTTGAAATTGTCAATACATTATTTTTGGCATTGCGAACAAAATAACAAATTGCAAGATACCTACTGTGCAACTGTTAATATAATATTTGTGTTCCACCGTCATTCTAAAATTACATCACATGTGCTGTAATTTGAAGTGCATGCATACATGAATTAATATCACGCAAAGTTACTTAATGTCTTCTTGTTTTTAAGTGGCGAATGACAGCACCGAACTTATGAATGAAACAAAAAGTTGTAACAATTCGCTTGCGCACTGCGTAGGATCACTGGAAAAGCAAATAAATAAACCTACAACAACGTCTTGCCTTATAAGTCACACCCTTGTTGATGGAACTGCACTCTGTTGGGGTACAAAGTTTACTCAAGTAGCGCGTTAACAATTCAATTGAATTGTGTCAACAAACAAACTACGCCCATTACCAGTACCTTCGAATACGTCAGACCTGAAAGCAAAACACCCTCTATTCGTCATGCAATTGATTTATTTATTAATTATTCACTTTCGGCGGAAACTTAATCAAATTAGTTGGCTGGCACTTGTTTGTGCTAAAGCGGATACGTCAAAATATGACATTTGCATTAAATGTTCCCTATTGGGCAAGTGATAGATATTATCCGCATTCATCTCACATTTATGTCAAGTAAACAAGAATGATTTACTAGCTTGGTATACACGTGATTGTTATACAAACGTTCCTAATCAAGTGCAACTTTTTATAGACGACTATCATCGAAACGATCAAGTTTGGGGCAAACAAACACCATGCAGTCTACCGAGGCTCAAAATGAATTTGTCCAAGACACGATGCTAATGTTTTGTAAACGATGTCGTTTATACTGACCCGATGTAACCATCCCTTAAAAGTCGACTCACTTTGAATTTGACAGTCTAAACGATAACCCAATTTGCCAATTGTCACAATTGACTATCTGATATTATTTTCGAACCACAATTTCGACGTTTCTTTTGACATAACCAACAAAGTGTCAAATTGACTTTGGACTGAAAAAGCCTTGACTATGTTGCAAATTCAATGTCACCAACAATACATGCCTGTCTGTACACATTTCAGCAATACCAACTGTTGTATGTCAGTTACAACATTCCCCTGTCAACGTCATTCAACGTTCCGTAACCAAACCGCTTGATAACTTGGTAATTTTCTCGACACACAATTATTTGCAATTACTGTACTTCCTTCCACTGTCGGGTCGTCCATGAACACAAAATTGTTGGCATACTTTTACAAAAAAAAATACAAATATAAAATTAAAACTGTCAACCAACTTTTCGGCTTTTTATCTCTCCTGATAAAAAAAAAACTCCCAGAACAAAGAAAACCACTTAAAAACAAACATGCCTATCAGAATCAAAACAATGCAATAAAACTACCTCTAGTGCATGCGTGGTACCGTTGTTAACAGCTGTCAACAAGCGAAATCTCGAATCAGTTGACAATCACCTCCGAGTCAGTTGAGTGTGGATACTTGTGTTTTAAGCATTTTGTTTTTATGAAAACTGCAATGGAAGACATTATGAACTCTAAGGTGATTACTCAGAGATTACAAGCGCGTGCTGTGATGCTTTAGTTATCCCAATCGAATATCAATTAGACACGTTCCTCTAATCATCTGTCAATTTAAGCGCGCTTCTGCTGAATTTATGTTTATTGATAAGCATTTCTGATGCTAATTCATTTATTAATTGATTCATTTCCTTTCTTTTTTTTTCCTTTGCAGAAACTCAACGTGAATAGCGAAAATTTCGCCGAGTTCTTATCAAATCGTGACATACTGCCGCCAAGTAAAATGTCACTACTGAAGTTCTTAGCAATTGTAAGTACATACATACGGGTTGTAGTTTTTTTCATTCTTCACCTTGTTAAGTTAGCTTTTGTTGTGATTTGCATAACAGTTTTAGCGCATTATTCGCTCGCACATTTAATTTGTTGATAAGATGAGTAGAGTTGCCATTTCGATTAAAGTTCGATTGATTGCTGCGCTTACACTGACCGATGTCTGGAGGTCTTCCACAGTCTGCAGATGATAAGCGGTTTTGTTTTGAACCAAATAAATAGAACAAAACAATTGTCATGTTTTAGAAATGGGCGTGTAAAGAACACCCAAAGACTGCACATATTTTCAGTAGTATACGACCAGTGAAAAGTGTCACATCATGTGTTTTGATGGTTTTTATATATCAATAATGTTTTACGGCAGCGATGACGCCTTTGCTTTGAGTTCAAAAGTTAGAATAAATTCTGGTGTCGAGAGCAGATAGCCTGAGAAGGTCGGACATATACATTTTTATTTGAAACTAAGTGAGAGGAGCTCTAATCGAAAGATGTTTCTTTGACAAGAATTTGTCGAGTGACAGTAAACAGATTATTAGAAGACAAATTGTGTGTTGAAAAACTGCCCACGGGATCAGTTTGGCTCAATCAAAATATCGCCAGGCACTGTTTTTGTCATTTGACAGTACTAAAATAATAATCAACAAAATTAGCTGCGTATGACAAAATACATAATTTTATGACTTAACGAATACCGAAGCTGTCACCGCAATCGAATTAAAAATATCAAACGTACACGGTAATGTAAACTAAGCCAAACAATCATAAAATTTCTATTTTTCGATGACGACGATGAGCACTTTTTATACTAGAATTTGACAGTCTGAGTCTATCTATCTGTCTAGATGTTTAGCCATCAAAACCAATGGACAGTCGCTTACGAAGACATACGTCAACTAATTGCTACTTAAGGAAATGACAGATTGACTGAGGAAGGCTTGAGATGGGCTTCTTGTTGACGCCTACAGATTTTGCACACGTCACTTGTCAGAGTAAAATGTTTTAGGAAAATCATATTAAGTTTGTTGCGAGTTTGAAGTCTGACATTTGCGGAAAACCTGTTCAGCAATAACCATTGACACCTGTCAGGTTCAATTAAAACATCTTGCTAGCACAAGTATAAATAGAATGTCGGTAACGCTCTTAATTTCATTACAAAATCATCCGCAAACCGTATAAGCAAAAGAAACTGGAACTTTATGATTATTTTACGAAAAATCTGCTACAATCTGGTTACAGCCGTATATTCCTCTTATTTAATCCAGGCGCGCGTTTATTTTTATTATTGAAGAAATCACCGTCCTTGATCGTGACAATACACTCGAGCTGACGAAACACTTCTTACAGATTGCACTCTATAGTATTGGAATTATTTTTAGAACAAACAGAGATGGCAACTTTAATGGGACGACCTGATAGTCACGCCAGGCGCTTCATATAGGTATGCAAAATGACAGCCGCTACTTTATCAGTTTAGTTTAGTATACCGCTTCACCTATGTTGTTTATTAGTTGTGCATTTCAGGCTGATAATTATTTTAAAATGAATTTTTTGAGCGATATCAACGATCCCACAGTATGCATACACATCTGACAACACTGACATTGTTATTCGAAAAGGAAGAAGGAAACGTCTTGTTTGCATGAACGTGGTTCTCCTTCCGAATTGCAAAAACAGAAACACTAAAATTTCGCCAGCATTGCGTTGTGAATTTCTGATTAGCAACACTGAAAAGTAATTGTGTGTACCGAAGCGTGACGTTTGAATGTCGGCTGATCAATTTGGGGATTCTTTTAGCGAATACCAATATTGTGTAGATTCGAATGCACTTGCTAGGAATTGTGATTGGTTTCACGGAAATACGAGTTTTATACGCGACTCTGACGTTTCGGAGGGTATTTCCCGATTGGTTTGACGTAGTACATTATTAAGCGATAAACATGTCAAGTGTTTTTCGTTATAAAGTCAACAGAGATTTTTGCACTTCGAACGATTGCCGGTCAGATATGTGAGTACCTTCGTCTTGCGGTTGCGATGATTTCGAGATTTCGACTCTCACAAGCAATCTATGAGTAGACATTCGGAACGTCAAATTGGGGAAGGACGGTGTGTCGCTGGGGTTCACTCGAATTGGGGATTTCTGATGTATGAGTTGTCTTTGGCAATTGTCAGTAGCATCACAGCTGAACGTTTTCGTGCGCACGAATGTTACATAAGCAAATTTCACGAAAATGTTCGAACGTTTCGCCTTAGAATGCCGACCCAGCTGTCATACTTTACATTCTTTTATCATGCGTATAGCCCTCTAAATAAAAACAAAAACATATCCACAACGTCAATGCCCTCCACGACCTTCCAAGTTCCTACTTTGCTTTACATAAGTCACTGACATAAATTTAGGTTAAAGTCCGACGAATAATTGACAAGTTCGCCGCCACTTGGAAGGTCCCTTCTGACGTCTACAAGTACAACGCAGCGAAAGTACCACAATGATCCACATACGCCGCAAACAAATGCAAGCACTGCAATTGTTATCTACCCAAAACCACTGGCTCACCATCTCCGCATTGTTGTGCTAATTATTCAAGTCTTGGCGGCACACCGTGTCACCTATTACCACAGTGATCTAAATTTGTTGTGCCAATGCCAAGCCGTTTATGCTAAACCACATACATACAACAACCCCCGCAAGGTGTGCGCAGTGCGCTTATCATTGTTGCCACAATTATTATCGCCTGTGAATTATCTGCTTTATTTTAGTAAATAGTGTTCAAACATTTGTTGTTGCATTTTCTAGTTGCACTAATCGAAAATTTTAATTTTGTTTGTTTTGCTTATAGAATGCCTTGGAATTAAGCGCCCCTGCTACGCCGGTTTTATTACAACAACAGCATCAACAACATACAGCCGCTGTAGCAGCTGCGGCGTGTAAACCGAAAGGATGGATGCAGCTATCAGGACATCCAGAGAGGTGAGCATTCCCTTCATTTTTCAGAAACTCATTCATCATTTTAATGGGGGTGGGCCATTTTACATTGTTTTTGTTTTGACACTGCCCAATAACTAAACCATGATTTTTGTTTCCCATTGCAGCATTGTACCAACGTCCTCTGGCATCGTTCGCAAACGCGTCGACAGTCCCACAGATTACGAGGCCAATTCGTACGAATTCCTTCGCAACGATCCAGCTGCCGTCAAACTTGTGCCCAAATATTTTGGCGTCACCGAGCAAAACGGCGAAACCTACATCCAGCTGCAGGATCTTCTGGCCGGCTTCAAAGATCCCAATGTGATGGACATCAAAATGGGCTGTCGCACTTTCCTCGAATCGGAGGTGACCAACAAAACGCTCCGGCCCGACTTGTATCAGAAAATGATCTCGGTCGACAAGGACGCCCCCACACCCGAGGAGCACGAGCTAAAAGCCATCACAAAACTCCGCTACATGCTGTTCCGTGAAGCTATGTCGTCCTCCCATTCAAAGGGCTTCCGCATCGAGGCACTTCGTCTACGCGGCGCCAACCCTATAAACGACCTGAAAACCGTTCGCACCACCGATCAAATCGAAGAAACAATTCTGCAGTTCCTCAATGCGAAGAAGAGCGTCACCAAGGACCTCATCAAACGGCTGCGCACAATGCGAACCTTGATGGAGAAATCGGAATTTTGCCGACTTCACGAAATCGTTGGTTCCAGTATTTTCATCATCTACGACGATGACAAAGTCGGAGCGTGGCTAATTGACTTTGCCAAATCGAGACGACTACCTGCCGATACCGAGGTGAACCATCGCAGTGATTGGATTCCCGGCAACCGTGAGGAGGGCCTATTTAAGGGAATGGACGAGCTGATCAGTGTTTTCGAGGCAGTCTACGACATTCAGACTGGAAAGAAACCGATGAAGATGAATTGAATTGAATTTGTTTGAAATTTGAATTTAAATTATTTGCCGCAAGACTGATCATTAACACCCATTATTTTTTTTTTATTATTATTATTATTTTGTTCTTTTCGATTGCACTTGGTTGCTTCGGCCTCATTTATATGCAGAGTTTTTGTTTTTCTTTGTATTTTTGTTTATTGTTTCTGTTCCATATTGGAAAGTTGTGTCGCAGTAACTATTGAGCTTTCTGCTTGGAGGAGTTTTCGTCCTCTACATCTAATCTAATGTATTATTATTTATATTTTATATATTAAACAAAAAGAAATTACATTTATCACAAGAAAATGCTTTTAAAACGAAATTGTTATTCGATAAATTTGCTTTGATGTTTGTGTTGAGAAAAAAAGTAGTTTTTTTATATTCTTTCTTATTAAAAAAATTAATTTGATAAAGAACAGATTATCTTTCTGTAAATAAATAAACAACTATTTATATGTAAACGATGGTGTTTTGTTTAGATTGACAGAGTAATCTCATGGATCAGGTAAGCTTCGTTCGTGAAGGGAGTAAAAGAGCACTGAAACGAGTTTAAACCACCCGCACTGGAGATTGGCTATACCTCAGCAAAACACGTTAAAATATAACCTATAAGAAGTGACGTTCGAGTATGTCGAATGATGATTGTACTTCATATCGTCAGCTCAGAACTGAGTTTTAAACTTCTATTCACTAAGCCTACTCAGCTTATATCAATGATGTCGAATCAAAAATCAAATCATCGCCTAATTTATTTTGGAACTTTATTAATTTACAAAAGAATAGTGATGGTGGTTCTCCGGCATCTGTCACCTTTGATGATCAGTCTATAAGTGATCCCCGTATTATCTGCAATAGCTTTGGGACATATTTTCAATCAGTGTATTCAAAAGTCCCTGTTCAGTTATAGATGAACACATTGCGCCGTACTAATAACAAACGCCAGGAATTGTATGTTTTTGCAAACAAACAAATTTAAATATAAAATCCTTACTTTCGTAATGTTTTCCAGTTGAGTCTGCAGTTGTCAGCAAATCTAAAAATCTAGTGACACCCACAATTCAACTTCCTCAACCGTCTTTTCCATATCCAAACTCACGCTGCATATATTTATTTTGTTGTCTGTAAACAATTGCGATGAATATACCTAAACAGATCCACAGATTCTATTCCATACATACACCATCGGTCATTAAAAATGTATTTCGCATAAAAATCAAGTGAAATTGGTGAAAAAATCATCGTAATCATCGACCAGAAATTGTAGTAGACACACGCAAGCAATGTGAAAAGGAGGTTGATGTCATGACTGCACCAAATCCCACCATCCAAACTCCTACAAATATACTTTGAAAATGTGACCGACAAGTGTTGCATACGTATTGCTGTTACGTCAATGCAGCTTTGCGGGTTTTATTCAGAATAGCTGTTGCTATTTCTGGGCACCTGGTATTTTTGGATTTTGGATTTAGATTATTTTTTCACTCTAGACACTCAAAAAATGATTATTCCTACGGCTTTTGAAAGCCATGGCTCCTTATTTTAATGGACGGGTGTTTATTGGCAAGTGGTTTCCTTCTTAAAATTGGATTGTGCTTGTACAAATAGTGGGTTACACAAGATTACTTTATTGCATATTTAAAAGGATAAATATTATGAATTTGTTTAGAAAAAATGATGAGTGGTTGAGTGACCCAGGTCCTTTTCTTGGCGATGACATTTTTGCACGTTAATATGAATGGGTAGGATGTGATGAATGATGTATTCCTGACACTGGTTTATGAACGAGTTGTGAGGTGATGATGGCTTTACCTAGAGAAAGAAAAATTCATTGTGAGTCCAATTGCGATGTGGCACAGGATGGGTCACTGTGGTATGAAAGGGAAACACAAAACGGCAGAATATATTGCTGATGATGTTCTGCAATGCAAGGTTTGCTGTTGTCATCAGGGGTAGCGTGAACAAATTCCGATGGAAATGTTTCCCTTGTCAGCAATGTAAATCAGGATTGCTGAATTGAAAACATTCCATGGGAAATAATGTTTTTCCCGATAGGGGTGCATATCTCCGAATTCGGTTCCAATGGCGGTACTTACTTAAACACATGCACTTCTCAAGGACTCTTTAATAATACATTAGCCATGGGTTATATGTTTGTTATTTATAGGTACACGAACGTATTAAAAAAATATCTGTATTATTTGTATTACTGAACTTGTCCATTAGTAGAAAAAAAAAACAAAGAACAAACGGACAAACGAAATCCGTCACTTACAACATGATTAGACATTAAACAAAAAGTGAAAACCCGTTTCGAAGGCACATTGGGGAATCGAGAAACAGATAAAACGAAGCTTATGCTCGTACTCGGGAGGCTTTCTTGCTTTTATCGGCCTTGGGTGGTACTTCAGAACGGTTACCCTGAACATGTCGATTGAACAAACTGAAATGACAAGACAAATAAAGAAAATCTCCTCACAATACTGTGTTTGGTTGAACGTACATCTTGTAAGTCTCCGTTTTCAGGTACTCAATGACATGACTGATGCCAAGTAGATACTGCTCCGCTATTGGTTGCACCCACGGATTCTCTTCCATTTTCATGACCGACTTGTTGCCAAGCAAATCCAATTGTGCCACCTCTGGTGGCAAAACCGTCAATCGATTGTTTTGAATGTGCAACTCGCGTAGGCGCTGCAGTTCGCCAATCTCTCGGGGAATTTCCAATAAATCGTTATCGCGTATGCTAAGAATTTGAAGATTCTTCAGATTTCCCAGCCCCTTGGGAATGTATTCGAAGTCGTTGTCACCCAAATAGAGTGCACGTAGGGTCTCCATCATGAAGAAATTGCCGGGCAAGTTGTTCTCGTTCAAGTTGTTGTAGGAGAGGTCGAGTACCTCCAGTAGGGGGAATGCTCCGAAACCTCGTGGCAGTGTGTCCAAACGATTGATGGAAACATTGAGAATTCTCAGCTTTGGCATCGACGAGATGGATACAGGCAACTCGCGGATGTTGTTATTCGAGAAGTTTAGGATTTCCAAATTGACCAGATTGGCAATGCCAGCTGGCACGGTTACAAGTTTGTTGTGGCTTAGCGTGAGGCGGGTAATGTTGACCATGGACACTGAAAGATAAATTTTGTGAAATTTCTATTGATTGCCGGAGTGATGGACAAACATTAGACTTTAAGTGGACTGTAAGATTGCAACTGCCTAATGCTTCATCGAAACTGGGAAATTGTGTTCCATTTTTAAGCAGAGTTAAAGAACTTAAAGAACGTGGAAGAATACCGAAAGCGCAAGCCGATATACCTACGTCTTAAAATTGTTTTACTGCTTATAAGTGGTGCTAACCGAATGTACCGTATTAAAGTCGACGGCCGCTTAAAACAATCAAAAAATACATCCTTACAAAAAATCAAACTGTTATACTAGGGAAAAAACATTTGTAGGGTTTTCCTTCGCTGTCAAACTGACATTTTTTTCATTTTCCACAAAAAAAAACAACCCACTCACAAGTCCCAACACAAATTAAAAACAGATGATCTCATTTTATGTTATTTCCCATATTTTCACTCACAAATTCACAATGAAAACCTATTCATTTCTTAGGATACAGCACTAGTAACAAATAAAAGCACTTTGCACTGGACAATGAAACAAACGAATCCTGCAGCGTCGATGCAGCTCAATCACCTGTCAATTTGATGGAATTTCATCCAAATATGGTCAACGAATTTCCATCAGCATCCTTACCAACAGGAAATGTAAACTTTTCACAACACTTTACTTACGCAATCCAGGCATCTCCTCAAAGGAGGCGATTCCCCTTTCGACCAAATCGATTTCCCGATTTTGAGCTTGTCGCGCCTCGGATAGAACCCTATTCGCCTTCGACATTTTCGCGTTGACTGGCAGACATGATTGACTCATGGTGTTGCTGTGCTTGCTCCCAGCGGCAGAAAGTCTTTCCCCTTCTTGCAGCGCCACACACAGTTAAATATATTATGCTTTTTTTTGGATGTGTCGTCGTTATTTTGTTTGTTATCTTATCTATTGGCTCTGCTATTGTAGTTAGCACCTACGGAACTAGAACTTAAGTGTTCGTCGCGAGAAATGGAGAGCACACAGCTCGATGGTAGTGGTGGAGACGATTCTTGGCTTGATTTGTTTAAATTAGCCAGAGAGTGTGATTATAAAACTGAAGAGAAAGAGTTATTTTATTTGGAACACTGATCGAACACAAGCACGAATAAATAGAGCAAACAAATAATGGAGAAGACCGAAAACTACAAACGCACTTGAAATGAAAATGATGCTATGACAGATCTCCATGTGAGTCATGTTTCATTTATGACATCTGTGATGGGCGTAGCAAAAAGTGTTGCGGTGGTAGTTGTATTAAAGTACTTACCGTACAGTGGGAATCACACATTTTGAAATATAGGAAGCTGATTTGTACTGTGTTCACACCGGTAGAAAGGCCTCGAAAATCCACATTGCACAGGGTGGGCATTTTATATTTAGGCATATAAAAGCCACTTCAGACAATTTGTTATAAATCGGCTACAGCGTTGGCAGTTTTATTGCATCAGTCAATCATTTATTGACAATTGACATTCGCAATGCCATCCACAAACATTTGTTGATAACTATCGTATATTATCTATCTATCTATCTATCTATATATAGTTTTTGACAGTCGCAATGAGGTGTTAAAAATAAATTTCCCATTTTTAAGTTTGAAGTTTTATGACCACTATGGGTGCATTCAGGCATTGGGATTTGTGATTTTTAACAGTCGCCTGCGTGAAATGGACTAAAATATTGTGATGGGTGATCCAAATTATTCAGTTATAAATAACCGATGTAATCTGGTGCTGTGCGCCGTTTCGTTACATCTTTTATTCTCTCAATCATTATGCCTGTTTTTTTTTTAGCTTCGATCTTAGCAAAGCAAAGTAAAGTAGGATTTTCAGCAGGCAATTACAACAACTACGTTCTACTTGACAGTTTGAGAACTCAGAATAATTGTCGTGATTCCGTGCTGATCATCCTCCAGTTCGAAGCTCAAAAAAACACGCCTATTAGCAACGCGCGCAAGCATAATATTTCTTTGGAGCACCGCTGACTTTACTATTGCGCCAGAACAGATTAAGATCACTTCGGTCCCATCGGTATTGATCTTCAACTGCTCTAACAACACAACAACATCACAATAGACAGACAGACTCTGTTTTTAAATCGAAGAGCAAACATCCCATACAAAAACTAGTGCTAAAGGTTAGGATTATGTGGGCTTAAGCTAGTGAACGAAACCCCACCTAATATCAGTCAATACTTGCCAAAGAATGCAACTAAGTTTAACGTGCCGCTCTAGACTCCACGGTCCACACGTGTTAAAAGAGTTATACCATACCTTCCATCTGCATGGCATGTCATTCGAAATAACTGTCACTCTTGATTTGTTTTTTATATTTTTTTGTAATCAAAATTGTTTTCATTTATTCCTTCATTCCAAAAAAAGTGTTTTTGTTTTTGTTTTCAATATATCATGTCTCAATAAATTCACTTATTATCTGTTATTCTCTCGCGCGCATCCATTTTTGTTTGTTTCTCTTGCATGTCCATTTCTATCAATACAGTGTGTCAATAGTAATCTTCTTCTGTTTTTTTTTGTTCTTTCTTTTCTCTTAAAAGTAAATTATTTTGTTTGTATTATGTATATGTATAATTTGCTTTCCCTTACTTAGTTATATTATTTTTTTACATGTAATTTGAATAAGTTTAACTTTTGGTTTAAATCAATGGACTTAAATGTTATAAGTAATATATAATTATATATATAAGTAATTATGTAAGTTTTCTGTTTTATTTACTTAATTCCAAGGAGTTTCTAAATATTCCTTGTTTTGTTTAATTAATTTAAATCACAATTAAAACACATTTACTTTTAGTTTTCTTGTTTCCACTTTATTTTGGGGGCCGTTTTCTTTTAAAAATAAGTTTTTGTTGGTTTTCCCTTCTTTTTTTTATTTTTGTTTTGTTTTGTTCAACTTTGAAGAATCTAGAAGTACTTGGTTTTTACTTATTAATTTATAAAATAGAAAAAATACGTTTTTTTTAGTAAAATAGAGGTATGTGTATATCTATAAATATATATATGTATATATATAATTAATTTATTAAGAATTCAAAATGGAACTAAAAACGAAAAGAATTGAAATCAATCTTAGTAACTATGTACATCAAGTTTGGTTTTGTTTTTTTTTTTTTAACTTTAATTTAACGTGCAGCATTTTATTTATAAATTATTATTACTTCTTGTACAGACACTCATAAAAATGAATTAAATTTCTATCGCAGGATTTATTACGTTGAATATAGTATTTTAGGTATGTGAGGGGGAGGGGGAGGTAAACAAATTCGATACACATAATTAATTGGAGGCAGGGCAACGATGATATATTCGATTAAATTGAAATGTTTTTACAGTAAAAATGCGTTTACCAAATATTTGCGCGGAATTGTTTGTTGGTCACCGGAAGCTTGATTTACAATTTGTTTGGTTGTTTAATTAGTTTTAAGAAAGCATTGAGTAAAAGTTATTTCTTTAACTGGTTGGTCTACAAAAGGTAGGCTATGTGAAATCGTTTAGTATTTTGTCACCATTTTAAATAGTATTTTTTTTTTGTTTCATTTAGTATTTACAGAAATGTACAACGTTGGATTTTTGTTTTTATTTAAAATCTTCTTTCGTTAATGTTTTATATTTTTTTTGTGACATTGAATTCCTTTTATTGATCTTTGTTCTTGCTTTGAAATAAATAGGAAAACTAAATGCGATTAGGAGAACTAATAATGAACTAAAGGTAACAACGAGCTGATGGAGAAGAATGTTATGGTACAGGATCACATCTAAGCTAGCACCCGTATTGACAAAAGGTTTATCACTCGGTTGATGTTGTTTTTGCCTTGTGTGTTTATTAGGTACGTTTGATTAGCAAATCATGTACTTGAAAACACCACAAATACGTTTTACCGACCACAACGCTTGTAAAGTTGTCGTGATTAATAACCCATCTGTTCTTGGAAGAAATAGAATCGGCCCTAGTGAGGTATCCGTCGGAACGGAAAATTCTCCGAAGCGAGGTATTAGTTTTCGGAAAAACAATGATTAAAATGCCATGAAGCATTGATTTCACGTTGTCGTATTGTTTGGTGCTTGTTTTTTCGCTTGATTTCTCACCGGAAACACAAATTGAAGCAACAAATACAAAAAAATGCATTGCTGTATTGTTTTTTTCTCTTTATAGCTCATATTTATTAACACTTCAAATCGTTAACTAATTCCGCGACTTATTCTTTTTGGAGGATATCGGAAACAATTCTTATGAAGCTGTCAAAAAATGTGACGCAAAAACAAAGAACTCGCTAGGGCCGAGTAGGATTGTAATAGAGTAATCTAGTTTGAGCCAATGAGCGATATATATATATTATAAATGATAAATAAAATGGTATGCCGTGAACATTTTCTTAGAATTCACACAATTCTTAATAGTTGCATGTTTTGGGGACGTTCAAGGATCTAGTTTAGTAAGTCTGATAGCTTGCCGACTCCATTTTTGTTGGTCAACAGCTTTTTCTTTAGTTGACGTTTATGGAGCGATGGCCGACAAATCTAGTCAAGAAAATTCGTGACTGCGTACTTATATGTTTTTCGATTGGGCTTCTTCAGATTTGCTCTCAGATTTCAGATTTCGTGTGTTTAATCGAACATAAAATCGTCAATTGCTCTTTTTTGTGTTAATATTCGTGCGGTTCGAATATGTGTAGCCTTCGATACTTTTCTAAGCATTTTATATTCACTGCTTAAATTTTATATTAAAACATTCGAAGTTTGCGCCCAAATTGATTTCTAAACATTTGTACATAAATAATTAACAAAAATAGATCCTCCCGATGCAATGCTTTTCTTTGCAGTTGAAAATCTTCACGAAAATGTAAACAAACTGCACTAGTTGTCGAACTCAAACGTACTTGTATTGGTAAATCTGAAGCAAATCTTAGAAAAAAATCCAGATTCGCAAAAGTGCTCTGAAACCTGAAAAAGATTGCTTTTTTTGTACCAAACGGACATAAAAATTGCTCCGAGAGCAAAAAAAATGCTCTGAGAGCACCACAATCCACATAGGTTGACAGATCGTATAGGTGGCTGAAGTAGAAAATGTGACGGTAGCGTTAGCGTTTTAGCGTTCAGGGTACATCTAGTCAAGACCAATCTTGTCGACTTAAGACAACTAGATTTATTAATGTGCTTGTTCCGGTTTTCGCTGCCGCCTAAAGTAACATTCCCCTTTGTCAACGTGGTAATCTGTCACTTCTACAGCCACAGATCCATTGCACCAAGTTTGTAGTTGGTACCATCCTTCGCCTGCATTACTAGGGACAAACAACATTCGAAACAAAACCAATTCAAACTACAATGACCAATGAACAAGCACAACATTTTACAACAACAACAAAAAATGATGAACAAAGAAAACTCCAACTGAAATAGAAAAATAAATTTGAAAACAAAAAATAAAAAATACGTGGCACCATTTTGTTTGTCTTTTTATTTAAAAAATAAAAATAGTATTTCACTAAAATACGAACAAATCGATCCGTATTATGCCTTAAAATCATTTCTGTTTCACTATTCGTATTGTATAATGTATTTTATGTACAAATCAAAGAGTTTAAAAAGTATTTTCTTGTGTTTGACTAAAAATGATTAAAAAATAAAATCTTACTCTTAAAATTAGGTGTTTCTCTTTTATGCCGTTTTCTTTTTTCTAAATAATACTATTTAAAACTAAAATTAATCATTAGATGAACAAGAGAACAAACTATTCGTATAAAAAATACTTGGTAATTTTAAAACGAGTTTTAACATTAAATTTTTTTTTTAAATATAATTTTAACTTGCGTTGGGATTTATGATGAGTTTTTATTTTTATATTTTGAATTATCATAAACATACCTACACGAAGAAGAAAACAATTAAACCTTTTGGACGTTACTTTCCATTGCATACATTAAATATTAAACTAACGAGAGAGTATAATTATAAAACTAGCTTTTGAAAATTGTAATATTATGAGGCTTTCTTTCGTGATGATTTAGTTTGGATAATTTTGTTTTGAACCAACAAAAATGAGTAGAAAGGTGAAGGAAACGTTTTTAACATTGGTTAGCTTAGTTTTGCGAAAAATTCGGGTACATTAGGATGGGGTAAGGAATGAAAGCCGCGCGAAACAAACAATGTCTCGAAAAAGTGGATTGACCAGTCGTCTAATTGGGACCAGAGACAAAGTATAATCAGACACCCCGACAATTAGTTCTTACACTAACGGAGAATTGAAAGTTATGGGTTTTAGGAAATCTTGTCCAAAGATGGGTTGGGTCCTTGAGTGAGGGAATTTAACAGAAGCGGAGGAAATTGAAAGACAATTTGCGTAGTGATGTCGCCTCCAATCACGGTCAACTGTGTTAACATTGAGGGCAGCTATGAAGTGTCAGTACTCAGGCACCACAGAGACTCAGGCAGAAATGTGTAAAAAGTGTCTCTTGCATTCGTGACACAAGTCCCGTCCTGTTTGTTATTAAAAGAAGACCTTCTTCAAGGAACAGAGTTTCGAGAAAAATTAAAAAGCCCTCTTCTGGCTAGTAGCTGTAACAATCTTGTCAAGAAAGTACAGAATTTACATTTCCTAAAACTTATAAAACTGTTAAACCTTTTGGGCGATCCTGATGTTCTAAATATCAACTGGGAAACTGCCCATCTGATCTGATCCTAATCGAATGTTCTGAACTCCCCTTGAAATGTCCCTCGCACTTTCTGTAATATTTCTATGCTACAACCATTTTACTAATCAAAAAATAAGAAAAACTATTCCCACGATTACTCTAACAAATTTGGAGAACATATTCAAACGAAATGAGATTTTTCTAAAAATAAAAAAAAAAAATAAAACGCTCAACCTAAACATACGTTTTGAGATAAACTTCAACATAAATCAATTGAAAACAAAATAAAATCAATCAGAAGACAGAGTAGACAAATCTCAATTAAGTAAAACAAAACACGCACACACAAAGGTCCGAAATAAAATAAAAAATAATAATAGTACGCTCTTCTTTAAAAGGAATTCAATTGAAATTTGATTATTTCTCATTTTTCTTGTGTTTTCCATTCCATCATCAATCATCACCATCATCTTCAGAGCTCTGCTATGTATAGTTTTTCTTTGTGACCTAATTTCTTGCGTCTTACATACATTTTCAAGTTTTTATTTTGATTTTTTTTTTTGTTTTTACGTTAATATCAGTAGTTTCTTGTGTAGCAATGTTGATGATGATGATAAGTTTTGCAAGTTTTTAAATATAACATTAATTATAGTAATAATAGCATTAATAATAATAGTAATTACATTTTGATGATTTGTTGCAGTTGTTGTTGTTGGTTTTGTTACAGTTGCAGCTGTTTTTGTTGCTGGTAGTGTATGCTTCAATTGTCGTCCATTTGGTTGTCAAACTTTACTATTTGGGGCACGTGAGGGTGCCTCATACGCCCCTCGTCCTGTGTATGCCTCTGCATATAGTTCAGGATTGTGCAATGATGGCGGTCGGTTATAATTTACTGGTTGCGGACCGACGGCTATTAAAAAGTTTTTTTTTTTTTTGTTTTTAATCGGAAATCATTTTTATGTAGGTACACGGATATAGTTAGCAGATGATTGGATCAAGTTAAGGGATTTTCATGCAAGTAAATATGTACATAGGAAAAATGTGAAAGTTAAATAAAATTGTGGCTGATATTATTATAACAAAAAAAAAAACATGCGCTCAAGGTCGCGGATCTATTAAACAGGAACTATTAATGCGATGGGACGACGGAGCTGTATTTCAAAATTTCAAATGCCGGAAGCTAGGTAATGGGACAAACGTTGGTTTTGTGAGTTGGATGTTAGAAAACACACAATTGCCGGAGGAGCAATGGTATGGACGGGGTCAAATGAAGGATACTGAACAGAGTTATCTACTACTGCCAAAAGAAGTGGGGGGGATCCATGAAAGTATCATTCGCAGACTAACCATACATAAACCCATCACGTTTAAGAGGTTCTTTGTCATAGTATTCTCCTTGTAATCGGGTCATTTCGTGTATTGATTGTTTAGGGGTCGTAGGATACTTCTCGGGCGATGTCATCTCAATTCATATGTAAGTGGTACAATAGTCGCCTCCATTTGAACAAGAGATAGTCGTGAGTGTGCAAAAATAAATAGATAACGCAAATGGCCCATTCTAGACTACTATTTGGCATCCTCGTTTGTAAAATACCCAAAACGGATAGAATGCAATCAGCAGCGAAGCAACGTCGTTATTCTTCATTATCGCTGAGCAAACTTTCACGGATGTGTTACCACCAACCAATGTAATTTTGGAATAAAACACAAATGAAGAACTAAACTCTGACATTCTACACACAAAGTAATATAATTCGGTTTCGCATTGCATCAAGGATTTACATCGTCACTATGTGCATACAGGAAAAAGAAGTCAGTTAAGACAAAGTTCACACTACTTGTGGTGTGTCACTCTACGGCCTTCTGGCTTTTGTAAAACTTTTCACACATAGATGTGAATTTCGCAGCAAACAAACTTTGTGACAAGAATAATGCACCGACGATGAACAACTGCATTATACTGAGCCAAGGGTAATTGCTTTATTTCTGTGTGTTTTTCTTATTCAGCAGAAGAGGGAAATAGTACAGGCCATGCAAACACATAAAACTACACCTAATGTTAGTAATTTTAATGAAAATAAAAAATCAACAAACTACATGTTATTTACAAAAAAAATCAAATTCAATATAAAACCAAAACAATAACTGCACAAAAGTTGGTTCTAAAAGCCAAAAGTATTCTTATCAACGAAATATTATTCTCTGCCGTTATTAAAATGGATAAAAAAAAAAACAGTCTTGATAAACTCAAAAGTATTCTTTATAATCTGTGTGCTGTGCTTCATTGAAATAAAATTTTAACGAGTTCCATGGAAGTAAAATAAAGACGAAAAACAATATGAAAACATATATGTGAAACGTGTAATGAACCAATTGTGCATTACGACGTTCGTACGGGCTTATAGAACACACCTTTCGGCGGATAATACTGTTGTGGCTGTTGGCTTGGCCCCCGCCCTCCACCACTACCACCACTTAAATCTGCATACCCGTGTTGTGGTGCCGCCGATCTTGAGTTACTTGTCGGTCTGCCGCTGTGACGACCGCCCGCACTGGGCGCTCCACCACGTCGACCGTCACTTCGTCCACCCGGCCGACTTGGATGCTGCGGCACGGGTATGCCCGCTGATGCTCCACTCCGGTCGGGATGCTGTCGACGATCCCAGTCGGGCGGATGTCCTCGGGATCGCTCTTGAGCTGGCGGTGGTATGCTTCGTGGTCCGGCACTGCGATGTGGATGTCGCTGAAATATAAATAACAAATAGAATGTTGCACTTAAGGATGTTGAAGAATTCATTTCATACCATTCTCCGGAGAGTATTCATTGGACCTCGCAGCGTTTCACTTATTCGCCGCGCTGGTCGCTTTTTCGGATTCGAACTGGGCGTATGTACAGCGCAGCATTTGATGAATGCACCCATCACAATGATGAAACCAATCCCCATTAGCACAACAATGTACCAGTTCTCGGTCACCCATTGGGCCACCGTCAGCAGTGTCTCCTTGTTGAGCAGGAGATTCTTTAGGCGCACCAACGGCCCGTCGGCATCGACGGCTCTACATTTTAAAAACACATCACAGTAGCCCTGGAAGTTGTCGCACGGTGAACCTGGTCGCAGACTGATACCGCCATCGGGGAGTCCATACAAGTGGGCGAACTCGCTCGTACTCCTACAGGTGCCAGTGTCATTGCCGTTTTGACACGCCAGCTCGCATAGCCGTCTCTTGTCGACCTTTGGCACTAGATGCGATGTCAAGAAGCACTCGGACATATTCCACAGCAGGCATATCGAGCCCGAGCACTCGCCCTTGATGCACAACGCCGTGCCGTTGTTGCATTTGGTTTTGTCGTCGCGTGGCTTTGGTTCCGGACATTCCGGCGTTGTGCCGTTACATGTGCTGGACCAGGAACACTCTGTCTCCTCTTTACACTTCATATGATAGTGTGATGGAACAAATGCACAGGAATCACTCAGACAGCACGGTCCCTGGCTGGGACTGCACTGAGTCTTGGCGCGGCGTGTACACCCTGTCGCTGAGGAGTTCAATGACAGGTCATACTCACTGATAAGCCGGGGATAACAGCAAATATCTTTGCATTCTTCCTCGTTAAAGCCACAGTCGCATTCTTCGCCGCTTTCAACGATCTTATTGCCACAGAAGGCGCCTTCGGACGCCTCAAAGCAGTCGCGTTTCGTATTGCCTACTAGGACGTCTAGGACATTCGATATATTTCTAATGGAACATGGAGAGAATTTGCTATTGTTCGGCCGGTCGCCGCTAGTTGCGCTTGCAAACATTATAAAGTTTCCGTTCAGCCCGCCGGGACGGCACTCTTGTGGATAGTCGTGCTGGGAAAAAAAAAAAGTTTTGAGTGCATTTAGAAGTTTGATTAGAAAATCGTTGGAATCACTTTGCGTTTGTTGAACTCAGATTCATCGTTGTGGTATTTTCACAGGCACATTTGCCATGACAACGGCATAAATTCTATGTTACACTTCCGTGGAACCACGGTCGCTTTCTAAGCCGCGCTCTTGGATGCCACATGTTACAATTGAACTCTTGGTACAGTTTGCATTATTTTTTGCAAACAAGCGTACCATGAAAACAGCTAAAAACAAACGCAAAGTTATTCGAAATGACCTCTATACTTACTGGCGATCCAAAATTATGACCTATCTCGTGGGCCAGCGTCAATTGTGAGACCTTTGGCGGTACACGACTATTGTAGTTAACAAATGTGATGATCCCCGTATTGAGGGATCGTTTTGTGCTTTGATATTGGCCACCAACTGTTTCGGTGTAAGTCTTATATTTTTCACAAATGCCACCAGAAGCACCTGATGCGGACGCAACCCAAGCTAAACCAAGAGTTCCGCCCGTGAAATCTCTGCAAAATTAAAACAAAGAGGAAACCATGTCGTTTCTGTATATATGACTTGTGGGCGTATCACCGCACACTTACCTGTAAGTGAACACATAGGCCAGACAAAAGTCTGAATGATCCTCCAACGAGTGTAAATTAAGGAAGTTCGACACATCCATATGTTCATTGCAAAATGCATTGTGTGGACCGTTGTACGACGGCTTGCATGCTGTGTCATCATCTATCTTAATTCGTTGCACCTAAACGAGAACGAAACGACACATTTAGCATACATTTGTAGATATGTCGGTTGGTTGGTTGGTCGCTCACCTCAAATCGAATGTTCCGGTGCTCAACTCGTCCGTCAAATTTCGTATTGCGATAAATGTAGTTAACGGCAGTGACATGATGCGCAATCAACGACAGAATCTCTTCCCTTGTCTTCTCATCGATTTCGTACTTCCGCCCTCTGTCATGCTGCGCAAATAGAGAAAATTTATTTAAAAGACAAATAAAACAGAATCCATACAGGTCTCCCTTCCATTTATCCTTACATCGGCTATTCCCTCCCGGATATGTCGCCATATTAATGGATCCGTTTGTATATACAACGAACAGGTATTCTTTTTATCATCCCGCGAGCGTGCACCACCTGATGTGGCAGATGACGACGCTCGACGCACCCTCTCGTGTACACGCTTGTGCCAATCATCATCTGAGGCGGCAGCATCCGCCGACAGGAGGATATCATCTTCGCCATTCGGCATAAATTTCCAATTCGCCTCCTTCGAGTATTTTTGATAAGGATACTTGAAGTCGTCTCCATTTGAATATTTTTTCGGTGGATGTTGTTTACCATGGAGCTCTGCGGATCTGGGTGGTGCTAATAGAGGTGGTGGTGATGTTGCTGGTGGACTACTACTACTACTACTTTTGCTATCTTTCGGTTGATGCTGCTGCTGTTTCCGCTCATCCCTCGGTGTTTTCTTTTTGTTGGCATTTTGTGATGGAAGCACTAATACTTCGTCGTCGGTTTCTTCGCCAGATTCGACAGCCGAGTTTTGTATATTCTCCATCCATTGGGAGACTTCGTCGGTGATACCACAACCAGCTACGTGTCCTGCGTTAGAAAATAAAAAAAACAAATTGACATTTGTTATTAAAAAAAAAAAAATGCAAAACAAATATGGGAAGTGGATGTGAGAGGCGCACATCTCTCTTGGGAGGTGAGAGGCGAAAACCGCCCACAAACGCAAGTTGTCCTTTGAATGATTCGTTCGCTTTTTTGTACGAGTGTTGTATTTTTTTTACCCCTCTGTTTAAGTTTTACTGCTTGAGAGGCTGTTTGTCTGTTTGTCTGTGCATCTGTTTATTAGAGAACATTAAACTTGAATGAGTCCTTGGAATTTGTTGAAAATTCGAGAGCAATTTTATCTCTCTCTTTCTGGCTATGTGTGTGTGGGTGTGTGGAAATTGAATTTTATGCTTCTGCAGGTTTTACAATTTGCCAACAGAAGCTGAATTTTACGGTGATAAACATATTGTTTATATTTTCTATTTATTTTACTTCCGATTGTTGAGAACACGTTCGCAAGTGTTTTTTTTTTCCTGTTGAGCTTTTATTGGCTCAACAGGGGAACAATATGGGTTTGGGTCTGTTGGAATGGAGTCTTTAGTTTGTGAAGGAATATTTGTCATAAAACGTCACGCAGATGCTTCTAATTTATTGGAAAATGTGTTTTATGATAAAAAAAAAAAATAACACAAAGGGAGATCCCCTTTCTCATTTTCCAATTTGCATGACTTTGTGTTGAGGTGAACTGTTGAGCGGCACAGATTTCGCCTCGCCTGTTCCTGGAGTTCTTGAGAACCGTCCTTTAATTTCGGAGACCAATTAGTGAGGCACGTTAGCAATAACTGCTCGCTTGACGACATAGAAATAGTGTTTTTCTTCTAAACTTTGCTTAAAAGCTCTAAAGCTTAAAACCTCACATAGGCCACTCAAAGGCTGCTCTTTGATACTTAGTTTCTAGGCTGCGATAAAGACGAAGACCGCAAAACCAAGCAGGGACTGTTTAGACTAGCAATAACGCTTCCTAACGCAACTGAATGACTTTGTCTCTGATCGCTACGCTTTGTTCACTTCAATCGTGTCTAAAGAAATATGCAAAGCTGACTTAAACTTGAGGAATACATAAATGAAATAAATGACTACTGAGCGAGGGGTCTCACGTTCGATCCCTGGAAATGCATAAATTTCATCTTGAGGTTCTTTTTCCCCTGCGACAGATGTTTATCTGACAAACATCCAAGACTATACCTGTCCTAGAAGAGCTTCTCAATTCAGCCGTTCGGACTCGGCATCAAATTGTAGGTCCCTATCCATTAGTCCCGAAAAAAAGACCCACACAAAACGAATGCTTGTGAGATCTGCCACGTAAACTAGTCTATTTTAAATTTTTAATCCTTTTCCGCATATTCCTTTCCAATAATTTCAAAAAAAAATTCTCTGTGTACACAATTTCTTTTGAAGTATTAACTGAAAACCATTAAAGCCAATCCGGCAGCGTCAATACCATTTGTAAAATAAATAAAATCATTACCCCTCGAGCTATTGGCTCTTATCCTGTAATAAGGGAAACGCAGAGAGAACAACCTGTGCCAGTCCACACAACCGATACATGTTTTTTTTTTTTATTGTTGTTCTTGCAACGCAAATATAATATTTAAACAATTTCCGTTCTTTTATAAAACAAACAAATTCATCTGCTCCAGTTAATATGATACATGGAGGATTTGCTAGAATGGGCGTGTGCGAGCATCGTTCAAGGCTCGACCCACCGATGATGATCAAAATTACCCCATTGTCCTGCTAGGACTAGGGAACAATAGCTTTTCAATGGAAATGTGCTTGACATTCATTAACAGTATCATCATTGTACATATCAACAGCGAGAGCATCAGCGGGATCCATGCGGGAGTCCCGACTGGCTTGCTCCGAATTTCCCAAACCATCACCACGGGCCCACTTTTTTTGCCCGTTGATTTTCATCATTTATTTGTGCCGATGTATATCCACATCTGTTGGCGGTGCTGGTGCTTTTATACCGCTGTGCGTCTGCTATGTTGAGGTATCATGTGAAAATCAGGATTTACCTTCGTCCCCACGTTATTAATTGAAGAGTTGATTTTATATTCCATTATGTCCGTAGCTCCTCCTCCTTCCTTTTCTCTGCCACCCTCCCTCCCGAAGGACTATTATTGATATGAAAATATATACTGCCAGCGAATTGTGGGTCGGATACGGCTGTGTGAGGGGGCTGGGGTAGATTGATTCGAAAAATTGCGAATATTATGATGCGTTACTAATTAATGTTGCATATGCGGGGGGGATAAAATAGAAACACAATTTAAATGTATGTATATTCAATGCGACACAGATTCTCTGAGGTGGCAAGTGGCTAGGGATCTCATCCCTGGATATATACGGTCATAATGTGGTTCATGGCTTTAGCATTTTAATTAAAATTATTAAATTCGGACGATAGTCCGATTATTAAATATTCGCACGCGCATTCCGGGTAGGGTTAAGTTAAATAGGAAATGCAACTTTGGGGCGACGATTAAAAAACATTCGCACGCTGCTATAAGGATGCGAGTATGTGCGAGGAAATTAAAATATTAAAGGATTAAAAATAAAAATATTAGTATTTTTTTTTCTTTTGTTGTGATTCTGCGGCAGGGTGGAAAAACGAGAATTGCCATTTTTAACAAATGGAGTCAGCTAAATTAATTTTAATTATCTCAGGTGGTAATGTACATTATTGCAGTCAAGATTGTGTTTTTGTGCGGTTGGTGGAACAGGTTATTTGGTTTGGCGTTCGCCTGAAATTTACTATATCAGCATTCAATTGGAAGGGTTGGAAGATGTGGCAGAGTTTTCTGTTAAATCAATAGAAATGAGTGCACGCGTATGTTAAGCCTTAGGCCCAGTTTCTCACCTTATCCCTTCACCCTTTGTCGTCACAGTCGGCAGTATTATGCAACTCTGTCCATATTCATATTTCTAAGTCATCTCCTCGTCAAATGTTGATTTCAATACGCCATGGTTGCTTATTAACATTCATTTTTGGCAAGAGGATTAGTTCGAAGAAAAAAAATGGACCTGCCATTGGGCGGCCCCCAGGTCAAGCGATTTGACTCCTGTGGATTTTTTTTTGTTCAAAAAAATGCCTCCGCAAGAAAAGCTGATTGAAAAAGCTTTACAAAAATGTTGCTCCCATTTTTAATGCCACAAGGAAATGTGCAAAACGGCGGCCAGCTTGTAGATCCAAACTAGAACTCGTAACCGGGAAATATTCCAAAGCTAAACCCACCCCCGACGGACAGCGCTGTAGCGAAGCCCGCAAATCAAGTACAAGGGGACCTTAACCAATTTAGCGTGCGAAATCAGAGTCACCTGGCTGGATACGCTTGTTGGTTGAGGGCCTGGTCCACTCGGGACGATAGCGCCACCTTAAGTAAGTAAGTAATTCCAAACTCAAGTCACTGATATTATAATCCCACCTACCCTTAAACAAATTTTTGCGGAACAATGCCACCCTAAATCAAAGCAGTTTAGAAAATTTAAACAGTATTCAACCAGAACCCATATACTCATACATTTGTTTGAATTTATAAGAAATATCTCGCACTCGCTGTGCAGCGTATAGTCAATATTTATCGGCAACATCTTTGTTGCACGAGACTCCTTCTTTTCGATATTACAGCAAATTCCACAGAGAAGACAAACACAAAGGGCACACCACTTCCACTTGACCATTCAATATCGTTATCTGCAGTGCATTCACTTTGAAAGGGAGAAATATTCATTTCCACAGAGTGCTCCATATAAATAATGCATCTCTTGGTACACATGAAGTGATTCCCAAGAAACGGTTCGAAAATGCAACTTTCCGAAAAGTCCCCCAAAGGACTATACCGAAGACGAACAAAATTCGAGTAAATATCCAAATTTCCATTTGAAAAACTTTTCTCGGGACTCGCAACTTCCCGATTCAGAGCCCTTCAAACTCGTTTCCTTATAGCACCGCTTACACTGCCGCCCCCCTAACAGCTCTACTAAGTCAAAAACGAGACTAAGAAACCAAACGAAAAACAATTTCGGCAACAATGTCAATATTTATTCAAAACGGGTCATTGGGTACTCTTTTCAGCTTTTTCGCCTTCCTCTCTATATGTGTGAGGGCTGTGCGGCAAATTCGCCTGTTATACGTATATAGGTAGAGATAAAATGTTTCACAATGTATCCTTATCCTAAATTTCCGCACTGAAGGAGAGCTAAAGTATAGTATCAACTTTGTGTCGGTAGAAAAAGTTCTTCGACCCACTAACACAAAGCAACCAACCATACACCTACTATGGCAACCAACCGATGCTGACAAGAAAAAAAAAATAAACAAAAATAAAAAAGGCACAACAAGTCCCATTTCGAGGAAGAGCGCTGACAATGGGTGACAATGATGACGAAAAAGTCAAACTGGAGGTTTTTCCATGTTTTTTTTTTTATTTTTTTTTTGTGTTCAACCAAAACCCCTCAATATCGAGTGTCCTTTACATCGTGTGTTTGTATTTGTATATGCATATGTGTCTGTGTCTGTTTATGTGTGTATAGCCACAAGAAAACAAAGAACAGGAATAATGAACTGTGAAACAAAGACAAGCCACCCACAATGCACACGACAGAACAAAAAAGAAAAAAGAAAAAAAAAAATGAATATATCCCTGATCTACCTTAGTCCTTTGTATTTCTCCCACCTAAACTTTTGCACAACTTACAATAAATTCATTTATCTATCTGTTCGTCGAATACAGACTAGATCCACCATTCACTCAACCTCCTGCTATCGAACAAAGGAAATGTGATGTGGCGCAGGAGGACTAACAAGGAGCAGCAGCAGTAGCATCAGCGACAGACATAATAGAGACAAAGTTAAATACACATTTTTTCTTAGATTTTTTGCCTCGCCTTCTTTGCCCAAACTTAAGTTCATGAACGGCGAGGGCGGGTAGAGGAAAAAAACCAAACCGGTGGACGGACGTAGGAGGAGATTACTCTCGAAGGAGAGAGTGATAGTGAAGAAGATTGCATTTCCCGGGGCGGATTGAGTTGATGTTGAAAAAGGATCCTAACTTTGTTATGACAGTGAATGAACTATGGCTGGAAAAGGGGTTAAAATGAATGACAATCAAGAGAAGATTCCGGTTTTTTTATTATACAATCGTTTTCTATCTTCGCGACATTTATCCTTTGGAGATATTCAACATTTTCGAAAATCCAGTTAAGAGAGCAATTCCTCAGAGATTAGTCTCTAATTTGAGGAATTGAAAAGTAAGGGAAAAGAATAGGCAGACTAATTGTGGTCAGTGGATGCCCAGTGCTGATTAAGGACAGCAACCTAGGTAGTTCTTAGGCCACCAGCTTCGGCTTATTGCGCTTTCGTGTTCCAAAACAGATATGGGTGAGCACGACCACAGCAGGTCCAAATTTAGTAATTTTTTTTATTTTTGCCGATTGTAGATATGAGTTATTTTCGTCCATAAATATGGAATTTTAACTTGGCTACAGCGCCACCTATCGGATGACTTTGATATACCTATGATCTATGAAACATAGCGTCGACAAATCAAAAATATCGTGTGAATTAGACAAGCCGTTGAGAAGTGACACGATGACAAAAGTAACGAATAAAGTGACAAATCGTTGAGATAACAATTTTTCTTAAACGAATTCGTTTGTTATGCTTTAAGAATAAGAAAAAAATTGTTAAAAAAATTAAATATTATTACAGAAGAACAGACTTATTAGCCAACTCGAAAAATGTTCTTATAAACACTAGATTTCAAACTTATTCCATAAATTGTCTCATTGATTTACTGAATTAGTATTCAGAGTAACGAATTTTGATAAATGTCAGATATGGAAAACTTGTCCAGAAAGAACATCGATTTTACAGAAAAGAAACGTTTTACGCAAGAAGTTTTTTGTTTTCCCCCGAATAAGTGAGTATTCGATAGTTCACTTAATTGATTTATTTAGATTTCCATTCAAAGTACCGAATAGTCGTCACTTTCAGAATTCAGATACGGGAAAACATAGATTAATCAACATAGATTAAATAAAAAGCAAAGTTTTCTCTAACACAAAAAGAACCGGGTCAAGTTTTAGATTAAACACGTCAAAAACATGAAACACAATTTTAACGAAATCTTAACGATTTAAGTTCTTCTTAAATACTTATAGGCTACTTGTTTTAGGGCATAAACATAGGGCACTTAAATTCGCTATGAGTCGTATCAGCAAACGGCACTTAATGATTTACGTCATTCGACAGCGAAAGTTACTGTCAAGGAATAAAGTTCGCAGAAGATGAACAGCTCTACAGAAACCAAAAAGAATCGAGTAAAGTCATTTTCTGAATACGAGATTTCATATTTGTTCGATAGATTCTCTAGTCAAAGTAACGAATAACTTAAACAAATACTTGTCGGATTAAATGATTAACGTAACTTTAAAGCCAAAGTACCGACTAAATTTAACTAACAGTGAATAACAAAAATCGTAGAAGAAGAACGCTTTCGTGAATTTCGAGAAGCATCGAGTGAAGGCATCCCCTCAGAGGTTCTGTTGTTTGTAAGACAGAGGAAATAGTTGGAGCATTGGTCAACTCATGGCGGTTGCCGGGTACGCATTTTTGGCCAAAATCACAAAAAATTCATCTGTCAGGTGTACGAGGCTACTCAACGATTTAATGAGGTGATGGGGCTCAGTTCTAGCTCGCTGCCGCAAGTAGACTTAGCTGGCGAAAAAGTCTGGTCTGATCTGAGAAAGAAGAGTGCTTCATATATTTAGAAGTATTCCATCGACCAAAAGAACAGAATGTGCTCAGCTGTTTACACTTAACAACGTCTTTTACGGCTCAATGTCAATTCAGTTCACAACACCCTATCCACATCCATACTCGCAACAACAAACGCTACTGGCAACTTCGTTAAAAATCATCCACAGCCAGTCCTTACACGCACGCCTGTTGAATGCCAAATTAACGCTAATAGCCTTCCATGCATTTCAATAAACTCCCGCCTATATTCGGTTAATTATATTCCATATTGCATATTGTCTTCACTAATTGAAGCGCTCATGCATTTTTACAATTAATTCCATCTATAAACAATGACAGCATTATAATTCCACCTGACTCGACATTTATTATCTCTTTGCTCACACTCTCAGGCGGGCTATTAAACTCACTTAAGGTAAATCACCCCCCTCAGTCGAGAATAAAAAAAAAAAACTCACATATGGGACCAACATAACAGAGAGAAAACGAGGGAGTGGTTATGGTTACCTATTAAAAAAAAAACAATAGCTCGCCCTACACCACTATCGCACCATATCAAACAAAGGAAGCAGGAAAACACCAGCAACGACGACAATAGACTGAATGCACCCTTGCATGTAATTCAATGGCAGAGTGGTCGCTTCGGCATGGTCTTGCCTTGTTATCCACTTCAATGTCTCTGAATTTATATCCACCTCTACTCGTCTAGACAAATTAACTTCCAGCAGAGAGTACCCAACCTAACCTACCTACAATGGATAAAACAATAGTGCGTGCAAATGTATGCACACTCTACTGGTACTAGCTTCTGTCCACAAGATAAGCTGACTGACAGCACAGTAGTTTTCTGTCACGCAAACTGATCGAAAGGGGAACGACTAACACACAAAAACAATAAAAACCACTAAAAACGAAACGAAACGAACACACACAAAATTGAACTTTGGTTTTGACAATCGCCAATTAACTGCTTCCGGTTTCGTGTTCTACCACTTAAATTCTATTTGCAACGAAATTGACAGAGAGATGTGCCTTTGTGTGATTGCATCGAGAAGAGGGGCAAGCTGACAGACAACAGCAGCTTACGCTCAACTCAACTCAAGTGCGGCGGTTATGTTAGTGTGGTCAAATTACTTTTAACAAAGGAATGATGACAATTGTGACGTGCCAGTTCGAGCTTTGATTTTACAACAAGAACAAAAAACAAAATCAAGAAAGAAAGAACGAAACATAATCGGAATGGAACATTAATGCGCAAATCTAATTAGCAGCAACATATGCGTGTCATAGCCAGCGAATTTGACACATGTTACTGGCGATGGCTATGGATATGCATCAGTGCACCTCAGCTGCTGTTTTTCATGTCAACCGTAGGTAGATGTGTCATTAAACAGTAGATTATGATGGATCGATGATTCATGAAAGTGTGTGTGTGTGTGGTCGCGATGCATGGATGGAGGCCAGTTCGCTGACCTGTTTTATTCACATTAATTAGTGGCATTTGCTAATTGTTAGCATTCGCATTCGGTAACAAAAAAAAATGAGAATTGTTTAGCAGCAGTTAACCATAGTTTGGGTAGCTTCAGAGGTACGGTTATGCAACTGTGCCGGTGCATTGTTTTTGACAGACCGCCAAGGTGACTAGTAAGATTTAACGTCAGACTTTACAATATGCTACCGCCTCTTTTTCAGTAGATTTTGTATAAAAATTGACAGAGGGCACATTTTCACGGCCAAAGTTCGAATTAATAAGCACTGCAAGACCGATTAAAAACTGACAGTTTTAAACAGCGGACAGATCAAACGTCAGTTGATGTGTGTATTACAAGGTCCTACGTTCTTGGATAATATTTTTATTGCGGAGGGAACATTATTTCGTTTCACTCGGTTAGTTTGCCATCTACGAAACTTTGCGACAGGATTTATTCAAATTTCCTGAATTCTTCTTAGATAGCATCAGTGCTGTCGAAAGCACAGCAAAATCAAAACTTGTATTGCTCTCGGGCGCTGCATACTGTCGTACTGCTCACTTCCGTTTTTAACTGGTTCTTGTTTTGTACTTTTGTATAGCTTGTTGTAAATAAATAAATGATTCAAAGCAAAGCTTTGAGTAGGTACGAACACTTCCGCGATTCAAATGGACATTTCACTTCAATTTGTATTATTTATTTTTAATTGTTATAAATAATACAAGTCAGTGTTAAAAATGAATTGTGTGAGAGAAAACGGAAACACATGTGGCTCTGTTAATAGATGTTAACATTAATAGGACACACTTTTTTTTTGTCGTACCGATTATGGCGTGATTTCGAAACCGATTTTTTATAAAATATGGACCAAATGAAAGGTGAATTTCAATAGAAGATTTCCCGCAGATATCCTTAAGTCAAACTTGGCCAACATTGGAAAACCTAACACAAATGACCCTATACAGGGTCTTTTTTAATACAGATTTCTCAGTACAGTTTACAATGTCATTCAGCAACGTTCGAGGCTTAAGTTAAGTTGTTAGGCTTTGGGTAGGTAGAGCAGTGCGAGTCCCCTTGCCCTTGTTGGAGCTGGGTCTTTGTTATTGGCGATGAATTTGTGCCAATTGTGCTTTCGCCCTTGTCCAGTCAACCTGTTCCGCCAATTCCGTAAACAAGCTATACTTTCACGGAATTAAGTTGTGTTTTGCATGTGAAACAAATAACAAATTCCGACACGTAATGCTCGTTCACGGACGGCGCGATTCGATGTATTTATAAGCCCGTGAAGATTAGACAGTGAGACATCTGAAAGTGCCTGTATTTCATGGAAGTAATATTTTTCAAGTGATCTGTTGCTTAAGTGACGTGTGTCCTCGTGTACCTTCTCGTACCCGCAGTCTCTCAATATATCGTCACCTTTGACATTTGATTTCATTGTGTGGTTTCTTCACAAGTTTTGGCTCGTTCAATGGAAATTATTCAAAAATATTCCAGGTTCGAGCACCGTCGTGGGAGATCGACATTAGTTCGCCAGAGAATTACTGAATCAACCAGTGATTAGTAAACTAAGCCATGATTGACATTTTAACGATATCTTGTCCATTGCAGAACTGCATTGTCACAGCTTCAAAAATAAAGCAAAAGCCTAGTTGTTGCGTCACATAGTTGTTGTTTTCTATAGAGTTAAAGTTGCTCTTCATGAAGGACCCTTTATAGAACCGCACATAAAGTTAAACTGCCCCTTTCTGCTTGGTCTGAGTATTTTATGAATTTTTTTTAAGAGGCCCACCGAAATATATACTATTTTAAGAGTCCCTTCCCTAAACTTGATACTTCCAAAATTTCATTAAGCTAAAATATAAATAAATCCGAGCTTTACAAATGTCCTTACGAAGACCTTCATTAACACACACACACACATCTGATCACGATTTCCCGATAAATGTGTTCCTACATATAATCTGTGCTTAACTAACCGGAAACCAATCTTAAGGCCTTATCGATTCACAAGTCAAATCTGCAATTGGCACCCACAAGTAACATTACCCACACATGGCTCACCCGAAATTGTACGCTTTTTATGAGAAATATCCATTCAACCCCCCACATGTGCCGGCTGGCACGGAAACGTGCAATGATTACTCTATGCGATTATTTCGTGTTCTAATATTCGCAATCCAATTACGCCAAATGGATAATTATATTAAATAATATTTATATTAAGCTTAATGCCACAGCAACCAGTATATTGTATACTATATGCGGAAACCCATTCACGCCGCACACAGGCCATCCGCAATAATTACAAAGATTGCCAATAACAATTACGCCACTGGCCGCCAACAAAGAAGCCATAGGCACTCCCTGCCCTTCCCCTTGGCTGGTGTGCACAGTGTGTAGTGTAAATCTGGTTGTTATTATGTAGAACAGTAGACTATTTGAATTCTAAATCAAAATCAATTTTCGAAATATGTAAATTCGTGCACACAATACGCGCACACCCGCAAATATTAAGGCTGACGTGTATGGAGTAATATTCGCATTATTAGGGATCATTTTGGTGGTCATTCCTGTCAACTTTGTCTGATGGATGCGCGATTATAATTGCTGGCCGAAATGGCTTTTATTTTGCACACACACACACTTGGTGCGAGTTTTATATCTACCCGGGTAATTGTCACACACACGGCCTGAAGTTTTACATTTTCAAACTTCTACTCGGTATAGGATCATGCGATAGTGCTATAAAGCGAATTATGGAAAGTAGCCGGTGACCGAGGGGATGGGGGAGCGGCCGTTGATAGAAATCTCCGTATGTGGTGCAGATTGAAACTGATTTAGCTATTCGAAATAAGCGATGCGTGCAAAGTGATTAGTCAGTTGTATAAACGCCTAAATCGGGGTAGAGTCCGAGTGTTGTTGACCCTATACGAGTTATTAAAATGCAAAATAAACGCGAGTTGCGGTAATGAGATTATTTTAATATTGGCCAACTAATTTGTGATAATTTGGCAATTTTTAACTGATGATGAACACTTTAATTGAATTAAAAAACGAGGCCCTAATTGACCGGTCTATATAGTTAAAAAGGTCAAATGCATTACGCGTGGCATATAAGAACTTTGAATAGTTTTGACCAGAGACAAAACCCAGATTTAGGGGAAAGTGCCAATTTTTTCACTTTTCAATGAAAAAAAAGGGGAAAACGAGGGGGAAGTTTAAAAAAAAAAAATGGGGAAAAAATCAAAAACCTCTTTGAAATTTGAATTGCTTAAAAGTAAAATTTAAACGCATTTCCATTACAAATAAATTTCAAAGTTCACACTAAATATGAACGAAAACAGCCCATCGAACGTATACGTAAGAATTTCCTTGATTTAATTTATGATTAGATTTAATTAGATTTATTGTTTTCTTGTTTAAAATACAAATTTATGTTACAAAAAATCATAAAACATTGCTTTGCCGTCTGCCTGATTGAAATGGAATTAAACATTTGACAACAAGTTTCTTTTAGTTTATAATCAATTCTTGAATTTAAAAAGATTTAAAGATATGTAAAAATGCAAAAAATAAAAGATTGTTTTCATGGTTAAAAGTTCTCAGTAATAAAATTACGGTAATTGATTGCTGCTTTATAGAGGTAAAAAAGTTGTTTTACATCGCTTTCACAGTTTAGATAGGCTATAACTTCTTCTTCAGATTTTGTGTCGTTTCCTAGAAAATATCTTCTTATTTCTTTAAGGATGGGACATCTTCCGATGAAATGTAGAACGTCTTCTCTCTCAGATAAGTTGCAATGGCTACAATAAATTGGTAGATCTGGACGATGTGGGATATAATTAAGATGTATAAGTTCACCTCTCATCTTAAAAACAGCCGAAATTAGTTCTTTGCTGTTGTCATTGTGGAAATAATTTTTTTCAGACTGATTGTGTTTTGAAACGCTGTATGTAGCTCGGTGAACGGACGATGAAGCCATATTTACGCAATCAGCTCTGTATTGTTCATCTACTTTGTCAAGTAGATTGTCTACGGTTGAATAACCATTCCGAAAACCTGCTTGGGATTCTTTGATCAAATTGTTGTTTTCTATCCAAAGTGTCATACGCTCATTTAAAAGATTTGTGAGAACCTTGTAAGATGATTTAATTTATGAATTTATTTTTTATTTTCTTTAAGGTTTTTATAGAATTAGCTAACTGATCTTTGCATAATATGTATATTTTTATTTTATTGCTTGTTAATAAGGACAGTTATACAAGGTGGCGCAAAAGTAATCCTCCTCTCAGAAAATGCTATAAATTTTGCGATTGGCACCTAATGTCAGTTCTGTTTTGACATTTGTGTAGTAAACACATGCGAAATGCACGTTAATAAACAATGTTACGCTACACTGCTCCAGAACGCGGAATATTGGTGAGTATTTATTTGAGCAATAATCGGTCGGTGACTTTGGCACAACGTGAATTTCGTCGCAGATTTCCTAGCCGTCCAACGCCTACTGGTGAAACACTGCGACGTTTAGCCGCTCGCCTCGAAGAGACTGGCACAACACGAGACGTTGACAAGAGTGGCGGGCCCCGGAGCGCCCGTTGTGCCGAGAATATCGCCTCTGTTGACGCGGCCATTTTTTTTTCGAGAACGCCGCTGGTCAAACGACAAAATTGAACGATGCGCGCTATAGGGCAATGTTTACCGATTTTTTTCTACCGCAATTGGACGATTTAGGACTGGAGGACATGTGGTTCCAACAGGACGGAGCTACGGCACACACTGCGCGAGCCACAACCGATATTCTGAAAGCGGTGTTCCCGGGTCGTTTTTGGCGATTTGCACTAGCCCGCAAGATCGCCTGATTTGACCGCTCCAGACTTCTTTTTGTGGGGCTTTTTGAAATCGCGGGTTTATGTCAACAAGCCTCAGACTCTTGCAGCTCTTAAAGACAATATCCGTCAAGAATGTGAGGACCTATCGCCGGAAGTTTTGGCCAAAGTGATGGAAAATGCCATAAAAACGGCTTATATGACAATCAACTGTGGCGGCGGCCATTTACGTGACATCATATTCTCGACTTGATGTAAAAAAAAATTAAAAGACCAAATACAAATAATACACAAGAAGAATCAAAGTTTTTCATTTTTTTTTTTAAATTACAGCCAAAAAACATCGGAAGGTTATTTTTGCGCCACCTTGTATAACGACTTAATTTTTGATTTTTTATTTTGCGATATTTTGCGAATTTTTGATTTTTTATTTTGCGATATTTTGAGTTAGATTATCCTTGAATTTGCAACATTGTAAGTGATGTGAGTTAATGTGCAAAAAATAATTCAGCACACGTGTGACGGATGTTGTTATTTTGGGCTTATTTGAACAAGCTTTTTGTTTAAAATGCAAATGGTAGTATTTATTCGCACAAGATAAAATTCATTTTTATTTCCTAGCAATGTGCCCCCCGAACTTGGCGCCCTGTGCATTTGCACATCTTGCACATATGATTGGGCCGGCCCTGTGTACAACTGTGCATATACCATCGCATTTTTAGTGCGGGGTGGGTGGTAACTCTCTTTCCCCTCTTAAGTCATCATTTTTATTGGTTAAAGGTTTTTTTTCTTTGTCGTACCTTTTGTGGCGTCATTTCGAAGCCGAGATGAATTTTCTTAGGCGATTTCCCGCATGCATCGATTTTTCACTTAAGTCAAATTTTGAATGGCAAATAGTAGTGAAAAATTTCTGTCCTCGCATTACATTCATAGACGAAATCATATATCGCACTGCTTTCATCCTAATTTTTATTTTTTTTAAGCAATCTCCCACGTCTTCTGGCAATGATCAGACCAAATACAACCGCACATTGATTATGTCCTCTGTTGTTGTGGGAAATTATAGTTCTGGCCGTCCATCCGCACCACAACACACGTGCCAGTCCTTGAAGTCAGTGCCATTCCACAGAGAGTGCCGAAAGCATCCATATACCTATTCCCTATACGAAAGCCGTTCATTAGAGATCATAGTCGGAATTCCCCAGCATTAAGATTCTAAAACATATCCCAACACTCAATAAAGTTTTAACAATTATACTGTACAACAAGCAGACGTCCTTTGAAATCATGTAATTTCCCAGAAGATGGGTCTTGATACCCAATTTCCTAATGTGTTTCAGTCTCATTCATTATTCTTCATACTTGTAGTTTATGTATATGTACCTATGTAAGATTTGGGTACTTGTGTATGAACTGAAAATGCCACTTTAACCCATTAAACATTTCTGCAAATTGCCCACAGGCTCGTGCATCGGCACAGAGAGATAGAACGAGAGATCCGAAAATCCTCAAACTCGTAATAAGTTCACACCGAAACCCCCCCGAGAGATCATCTTCTAAATTCCAAACCCTCTGCTGGTGCTTCGTTTCCCTCTTTTGTCCTAATTTGGAAATTAATCTGCTGAAGCTTAAGTATCTCATATCCCCTTCAGCGGCACACATACAGGCACACATGTGGCTGTGCGCAGTTGAAATACCAATCCAAACGTACAATGGGAATTCGGTTGGTGATGGCCTAAATTCAAACTTCCGAAATTGGTACACCCCTCTGTAGATATATATCCTCATTCCTCATGCAAGAACGCCTCCAACACTCATATTCCGCCAGATGTGACCCGATTTTCCAATTCGCATTCACACACGAGATTTATATTTTGTGGTCAGACTTCGTGAATCGCACATAACGATGGCGTAGAACGTCGTACCGCTCGGTACCGCACCATCTATCCTTTTATCATTTTCCACTTTACATGATAGAGGCGGACCTTCGGGGACTTTCTTGTCTGGAATTAAATTTTCCGATGACATGAATCTGCAGTTTCCGTACACCTCTGTCGGATCTGTCGTATCACCCAAAGAACCAGGGAAAGAAATTCTTTCCGAAGTGATAAGTCAACATTGGGTCAGGCTTTAGTCTATCCATATGCACTTCCTAGAAGGAGGACCGCACCGCACTATACCACTGATCGGTGAAAGAGATACTTTTCTTCTTTGGACAGACACACTCACACGAGGTCCGCAAAGGTGCTGGGGGTGTTGAGAATTAGGAAAATGCTTTCCAGGTCATTCTGCCTTTACCAAGAGCAAACATTTCATTCAATGAAAAACTCTAATTGAAGCGTTCTGGACAAATGTGGGGAGGAGATGATTTAAGGCTGCAACCTGAACTACGGTACCAAAGTCAAAATCTCCATATCGATGGATGTTGTTTTTTGGCAGAGGGAACCAAAAAAAAAAAACTCCCACATCCCTCTCCTGCCGCCGGATGGTTGGTTGGAAAACCTCAACTTGCAGGCTGTTTGGGTTTCCCATTTAAATCTGTTCCGTTGCCAAACATCCGAGAGAGGAAAAGCGAACCTACACCAAAAAAATTAAAATGAAAATAAAATACAAAAAACATCTGTGGACTGTGGGTGCAAATGGGTTGATTTGCAACGAAGCACCAGGTGCATGAGAAATTCGAAAAAAAATTAGGGCACCATCCCTTTAAAGCATTCTTGTACCTGCTGCTGGTGCGGACGCCGACGTTCGAGCTGCTGCTGCTTCTACATCATACATGGCATTTTCGGAAAGGATATGCAATTGATTTGATCCCGTAGTCTCCCCGTCCCCATCGCCATCCCAGTGGTGTCGGTGGTGGCGCAAAAACGGCTTCCGAAAATGAATTGATGCTTCGGGTTGGTCGATCGGTGTATAGCTGCTGTCGAAAGGATGAGGTCTATTCTATATGTGTGCACACAATGTTGGATGGTTTTTTGAATTAAAATTTAGTGCGGCGCGGCGAGGGAGTGTTAAAATGTTCATGTTTTTGCCGTGTAAGATGAAATCTTGGTACGAACGACTACGACGAGGACGAAGCGGACTGCAGTAATGAAGTGAACAATGTTGGTTTTCTATTACACATATATTTGTGCCGCTCGTTCTGCGGATGGCCATTTGAAGTTTCCTTGTTTTAAAATGTTGCAAATGTTTGCGAATTTCCAAATTGAACCCCTCCGGAGGATAACAATGTGCGGTCTGAGAGCTGTTCTTGTTTGTCGAATATTTTCTACTTTTTGCCAACGTGTGCGATGGGTGCACACGCTCGCAGGATGTGCACTTGGAAAAGGTCAATTCGGGTGGGTATCTATCTGGCTGTTGAATCAAAACTTTTCAATTAGGTACTATTTAAATTGTTGCGGATGGATGTCGCTGGATATGAATTAAAAGTGAACGTGTAAGCTTTGCCAGGGGGTTTTTAAGGCGACGGTACACGCAGTTAAAGCTTGCGAATTGTTTCTAATTTGCAACAAGTTCAGACTTTTGTGTAATCTCATCGACTTCAAGGTTTCGTCACGGTAAATCTTTTGTAAATATTTCAACTTAAAAGAGCTCCAACTGAGTGGATATGGAGCAGTCTTTGGGGTTGAAACCCCATATTGCCTTTGCATAAACAAACAAAGCCTAGATAACTTCGAAAACGTTCCATTTAAAAGCCAAGGCGTGCGCAATCAGTACCGCACTCTATCAATGAATTAGATGACTGCAACTCTCTGGCAGACAGATATTAACAGTTTTGCCAGAAGGGTTTATCGATTATATATTTATATTCAATAGGACTTCTATACCGATAAGGCCTACAGATCCTGGTTACCAGGACGTTGCAATACAACGCATCCATTGTGATTCAATTTCTATTCATTATCCCATCAGACAAACCAACTCAAGTACAGAAATCCCATTCATTTGTCTGAGGATACAGATTCAACGTCACTTGACTTTCAACCCACCTCCAGTGTAAAATCCATAAATTCATTTATACTCTCACTCTATGCTGCTGCATTTTCTCTTTCAGAAAATACAAACACACCACCGGTGAGGTATAAAAAAAAATGTTCACTTACCTTCTCTCACATCCTTGTAGGGATCATCCACATGCTTTTCATTATAGATAATCGAATGAAATCCATCCGTTTTGTACGTATGATTTGGGAAATAATGCTTTGCATTCTCCACATAGTATGCATCACGTTCGGTTACGATTTTACCCTCAAACACTCCGTCCAGTATTGAGCCAAATACAAAACTATTACGTTCACCTATCACATCGCCCTCGTATATATGTGATGTTGACACATCAATTGGGCCATTTGTTGAACTACTATGTATCTGTCAAAGGGGAAAATATTTTTTTATTTATTACACACACAGAATGAAATGTGTCAAGTCAACTCACCTCTAACTTATCACTAAATGTATTTAAATCACGTTTTAATCTAAGATGAAATTTCTTTCCATGTGCGGAAAATTGTAAATGTACAAGATGATCTTTGGTCACTGATCGTTTAGCCCTACTGTGACTAGCCTTTGTGTGCTCATGATCATAGCTAAGGGTTTCGTAATGCGATATGTATTCATTGAGGCGATCATAACCTGAAAAGAGACGAAATAAAAATGAGTGAGCAACGTTTTGATTTCATAAAACAAAAGTTGAAGGTCCATCACTGGAAGCCACTGATGGAATTTAAATTAACAGAAAATAAAAAGAGTTGAGGAATTTTTCGTGCCGCGAAAATTGGTAGAACAAAACGGATCATAGCCAGGCTTGCCAGATTTTTATAAGCCTATATCGCAATTTTTAGTCATTTTTACGCAAGAAAACCGCAAAATTACAAAAAAGTTATCGCAAAAAGCGCAAATGCTTAAATGATTAATAAATCAAAATATCGCAAACATCGCAATAAATAAGAGATATCGCAAATTCTAATTTTACACCGCAAAATACCGCGCAATATGGCAAGCCTAATCACAGCACGAATCACTTGACAAAGACCCGGAGATTTTGCAAAAAAAAAACAACTCCCTTCCTGAACGAAATTAAAAATTAAAATATTAAAACTTACATCAAGTTTAGAGCAGAACTAACAACTACCTACACTACAGTCCGCTCAGGGCCATGTTGAAGCGTTACAGCTAAAGGTTTGCATTTCCCAAGAGTGTTTAAGAAAACAAATAGTGACGTATCTGTCATATGATATTTTCAAGGTAGTGCAGCAGTTTTCAATTTGACGAAAACGCCTTGATACAATTTTCTGCATTTATTTTATCTCTGATAACAATTTTGTGCACAACCTGTATAAATAAAGGGTGGGCAATCTAGTGGTCTCTTTTAAAATCATAGGTTATTTGGACACTGACAGCTGTTTCCCGCTCGAAATCTTGACAGAAAGTCAGTATCATACCTCCGCGGAACGAAATCAGTCGCTTTACGCTTGGGCAACGTTGGGAAATATTGAAAACCTTGGAAAATTGGAGTGACAGAATGCGGCAGACACTTGAACGGCGTTGTGTTCCATAATTAATGGGAATTAATTTTGTTCATTTTATTGCATTTTTAAAAAGAAACTTGTATTTGGCCCACCCTGTATAACCAAAGGTGTTTAAAGACTATATTTTCTGAATTTACTGGGCAAGAAATTCAACCATATTCGCGAAGTTACGAGTACATTATAAAGCGCAGAAAAAAATGGATTGACGATGGACGAACTTTTAAAAAATAGAGTTCCAAAACTTATGTAAAAAAGGTCATAACAAAATTATATTCCAGATGACTTTGGTCTTATACAATTTGTGTCAACTATAGACCAAAAGGTACCAACTGTAATAATAGTCTATTTATCTTTTTAACTTATTAATATTTCTTTATTTCCTATACTGTTCGTATTAAAACGTTTACAATGAATGTCTTTCTTTCTGACCCGTTCAAAGTTTGGGTTTAAGTGGGCACTCGTTTGAGGTTATCTCGGCGAAAGGGTGAAGGCAACAACTCTTTCACAAATTCCACTTTGTCTCATTAATTTGCTAAAATTTATAAATTTAGAAACGACCGTCGAACTCGACTCTGTCATAAATTCAAAAGAAAAACTGTATTTCGTAGCCCAGAGTGCCCACTTTGTATCATTAATTTTATTAATAAAAATTTAAAATTTATAAAATTTTAAATTTACAAAATCTGTTTTATTTATTTTAAGGTATGATTTGTCGAAAACTTTTCAGAGTCGAAAAGATGGTCAAGATCAAATTTGTAGAGAATACAATTTTCTACAAGTTTTGTAATGACAACTATTGTGCAAAGTTGAAAATGGACGATCAAGATGCCGACGAAAGTCCAAATCGTTTGTCGATTTAAGGGAATGGTAAAAAATTTGAACAAATTTTGTTGTCTAAAAAAAATTTGAAAAATTTGTAAAAATAGATGTCTTCTGACCGTAAAAACTTTGTGCGATACTAATAATCAGATTTAGTTTCCAGGGCCCATGTTCTGTAACTCAAACGATAAATTTTATCATCGAAAACTAAGGAAAAAAGTTTTTTTTTTTTTTTTTTAAATTTAAATATCTTTTTAGTGAGTCATATATGTATATCGATATGATAATTACAGAAAATGGGCCCTAGTCTAGATTTTACGAACTCACAATGGCAAAATTTTCCATATAAAATTAACCATATGACCCACAAAATATTTAGTGTAAAGGTTAAAAATAATTATTAGTAAGGTCTGTTGAAAATGTTCTCAGAAAACAGAATTTCTATTGTGCCAGTCTATTGTTTGCCAGAAATTATCTGATATGACCTGGAAATTTCCCAATCCTGCTTTTAGATGAAATATTGCCAACATTCCGCGAATAATAACGAAGGTATAGGTATATCGAAATAAATGAAGGTAATCCTGTCATTATTTAAAGGTGAAGATTTGGCTTCATTGAGTTTGCAACTGCTTGCGTCAGGGTTTTCAATACTTTCTATTTTAAATAACGATAACAAACCCTGGGGGCAGATTCCGTGTAACCAATAATCAATTATCGTTTTCGTTTTAAATCGAAATTTTTATGACCAAAGATAAGTTATATTCTGAACGAAGTTTTTTTTTTAACTATCGTGAATTTTCATTAAAAAATAAACTGCATAAAGCTATCATTTTTGATATTAAATTTTTGCACTTAGATTCTTCTTTTGGAGGTCCATCGTTTTGAGGATAATCGCCCGAAGGTAATAGTGAATGAGGTTCCCTAAAAGACAGCGCAAGCAACAGTAGATTTATTTGTTCTCATATTTTTGAAAACTGGAGAAGATTTAGAGTTTTCGAGTATTTTATAAACAAGTACGTTCATATTGTGTTTGTACTTTGCATGGACTCAAGTATACATAAACAAAAATCCACTTGCTTATCCTGGTGGCAAATATTTGCCAAATCGAAATGCCATACGTTCTCATATTTTAAGCTGTGAAGTGTATTTTTTACATGTGCAAATTACACTTAAATTGTTTTTCAAAACAACTGGATTCGACAAAAAATAAATCTCCCACCTCTCAGACACGAATTGTGTCCTGGTCCCTGCGAAAGTGTGAACCCAAGGGCGGCTTGAAAGCCTTGCTCATTGAAAAAAAAAAAACTCATTTATCCTTAGTCTTTAATTGGCGATATTTATAAGTGTAATTGATTGATTTTGTATCACGCATGGTGGTATTTATGTGATGGGCATTAACTGTGCTGTGATTCCAGCTCGAAAATTGCCACCAACGCAAGGATTAGTCTGTACAAACAATTGCACAAAATGTAGAGCTCTCTGATTTGCCTATAAATTGAAATATCCTCATTAGAGTTGACCAAAAAACCCATTTGCAACCATCCATATACACCAATTCCCAGCTGCAACCTCCATTCTATATGAATAATTAAACAATCCCAACCAAAAACCAATCCAATAGCATTTGGCATTTTATTTAGAGAGATCCGAGAATTGCATCCGACTGAACAGTAAATCCTCAATTCCTAACCTATATCCCTGGATCTCTTGTATTTTCACCTGTTTGCACCTGCTCCTCGCCCTGACCAGGAAACCCATTTAACATGACATCGACAACAACAGAGAGCAAAAAATAAAATAAAATAAAAAAAATCAAAACGAACACCTTTTCTGTAACGGCTCGCGAATACCAGGTACCGAGCGAGTGCACTGTGGTAGGACGAAAAATGTCGATTTATTCATTGTTACATTAGGTGGCACTTCAGTTCGTTTCGTTTTGGAGAGCGAGGTGGAAAAAAGGACTCTAAAACGTACGAGTATATACGTATATCTGTTTGGCATGACAGTAGTTGTTTGCAACTCATATGAGTGCGCCCCCAAACTGTATGCACTACGGACTCTCAGTTCCATACACACATAACATAGCATTACCTTCTCGGCGACAACATTGTGTTGTTGTTGTTGTTGTTGTTGTCGTTGCTGGCAAGCAAGGTCCTTAAAGTGAAGTGAAATATGCAAATATACTGTAAATCACTTTTGTTGTTGCTTTGCCTCCTCTGGCCCTGTGTGTAGCTATCTATCAAACATGAGAAATGAACCTGTGACCCAGTTCCTTCTCGCTCGCCTGAAAATTGTTGTTGATATTAAATATTTATATTTTGCTCCTTGCCGTTTATTTATTGAGAGTTTAATCTCAAGATATTCCAAGTATGACGCGCGGGTGTATATCACCGACGATGCAGCTTGCAGGAGAGAATGAAAAGCATGAATGAAATATTGAGAGTTACTTTGCATTCATTTTGCATTGTGTTGCGGAGATTTATGACGAAGAAGGGCTCAGCACGACGAGACGGCGACCCACAACGAATACTCTCGTCTGGCAGTTGTATAATAGCTGAGTTGATCGTCGACCATTTGAAAGGCATTTAAAAATTTGAATCGAGTGAATAATAAATAAATCTCATTTCGAAATTCTTTCGGCTTTGCATCAAGGACGAGTAATGGAATCTCTTTTTTTGTCCTGCCAGTTGCAGAGATAACACTTCAGACTGACACGGTCGAAAAAAGTTTCGCAAAAGTATTCAAATCGTAAAAATGCAATAAGCATTTCAAAGTTTCCCCAATTCAAAGGTATTTGATTAAATGGGGTTTTTTTTTTTTTTTTTTGGGAACTTGAGAAATTCGAATGAAGGAGGAAAAGTTTGAAGGAAGTGGACAATTAGCGAAAAAATTAAAAATAATTTAGTCGACGATGATTGGTATAGTTTGCAAGTAGTGCTTAGGGAGAGAAATTTAAAGTGCTGCAGGACAGTTTGGGTTTTAGTGGGCACTCGTTTGAGGTTATCTCGGAGAAAGGGTGAAGGCAACAACTGTGTCACAAATTCCACTTCGTCTTATTAATTTGCTTGAGTTTATAAATTTACAAACGACCGTCGAACTCAACTCTGTCATAAATTCAAAAGAAAGACTGCATTTCGTAGCCAGAGTTCCCACTTTGTCTCATTAATTTGCTTGAATTTATAAATTTACAAACGACCGTCGAACTCAACTCTGTCATAGGTTCAAAAGAAAGACTGCATTTCGTAGCCAGAGTTTGCACTTTGTCTTATTAATTTGCTTGAATTTATAAATTTACAAACGACCGTCGAACTCAACTCCGTCATAGGTTCAAAAGAAAGACTGCATTTCGTAGCCAGAGTTCCCACTTTGTCTTATTAATTTGCTTGAATTTATAAATTTACAAACGACCGTCGAACTCAGCTCTGTCATAAAATCAAAAGAAAGACTGCATTTCGTAGCCAAAATTCCCACTTTGTCTTATTAATTTGCTTGAACTTAAAATTTACAAACGACCGTCGAACTCAACTCTGTCATAAATTCAAAACTGTATCTCGTATTAATTTATAAATTTGAAAAAGCAGTCAGCTTGGTTGAAAAACACTTCCGTTGGAATTTCGACAACAGAATATATTCATCATCTTAATCCAGGAAATATCATTTAAACAACAAACTGACTGCAATCTTCGATGTTTGAAAACTGCTTATACAAAATAGGGAAGTGTTACGAGTTAATTCACACCCACAAAAGGGGCATGGTCAATAAATTGAATACCTAAATACTGACTGGTTGATCTCTGTCATTCGAAGGGGATCATGCGAGATCGCTTGAAAGCAACTCTCCACAGTTGTGGTTTAGCGGCTAGTGCGGTCCACTATTAACCCAGCGGTTTCAGGTCCAGTCCCCAGGAGAACAGAAATTACTTCTTAGTGATTTGTACCATGATTTTCAAGACATTTTGCGATGACAAACAAATCGCAGCCATTGTTGTTCCAAATGTTTGTGCTAAACTAGCAACAAATTTGATTCGAAAATGTTTTTATAAAGAACACATGCCTTCTAAACTAGAGCCACACACAAAACGTCAGTTGCTTGAACAACACTGTCAGAGAGGACATACAATCGAATTAAAAATAAAAAAAAACTCCCAAGTTACGCCATTACTACCGGTAATTACCCAAAGCCCGCCGAATGCAGAAACGGATATTCCACAAAGCTCAAGACAACAGCAATAAAAAAAAATGTATTTATACACTATCCCTTTTGGGCCTTATCCTTTTTAAATACATTTCGAATCATCCTCGGTCATAAGCCTTATGCAAACACGCTCTAGGTCTTATTCTCCATAGTTTGGCGTCGTCGTCATCGTCGTCTTTGCCATTTTTTATTCATCTTTCACATTTTAATTAATTACAAAAGTCTGCCGCGCTACTATACTGCTTTGCTACTGGTGATTGCCTCATCTAGGTTTTCTTTTGTATCCCATCCAGGCAGCTTTACCTTTATGCGCCTTCGACTGCTTTTGGTTTTATCTTTTGGCTGTCTTTTCCTCCAACTATCCTCGCTTTGCCTACTAATTACAAGGCTATATAATTACCTTCCTGTTTCGGTCCTCCTGTTTTTGTCTGTTTGAACGGATTTAATTAAGATATAAAAAGACAAAAAAAAAAAACTGTAGCGAGGCAAGACACTAAAGAAGAACTGCCAAAAGTGTACACATCTAGTTGGCAATTCGTTGGCTAAAACTTAGCGCACAATAAAAGGACTCGAGGAAATGGACAACTGGAAAAAGTGCACTTAAACTTAGCCACCAAATTAGTTAAAAACAAAATACAACACAAAAGAAAAACCCTCAACGGCGGCCAACTCAATTGTTGAGGCCGGTTCGCGGATAACAAATTTTATTGTTTAAAATTTGCGCTATCTCTCTATTCGTTTGCACCACATTTCTGGTATTGCTTTTTGTTTATTTTTGTTGTCTCCATTTCGTCGAATGCCATAATTAGCATCCTTTATTATGATTTCGTTTTACTTTTTCACTTTTTTTTTTTTGCGTTTATTGTTTCGCTTTTTTTTTGGCCGTCCTTTGTGAGCGTTTTTTACGTGCCTTCCTGTGTAAAGTACCATTGGAGATTGTTAAGGATTAGTTCGGTTTGGTTAATATAGGGGTAGATGATACTGATGCTGATGATGATGACGACGCCAACGTCCAACAATATATATACCTTAATTTATGTATATATACGTGTATATAAACGAACAGGCGGTAGAATGAGGTTGGCATTGTTGACAAAGTAGGAAAGGGTTTAATTAATTATCCAAGTGAAATTGAGAACCGAGAAGGGGGAGTAGCAGCGGGGGGCGGCATTGAAGACAAAATGCGAAAATGGGAAGGCAGGCTCAGGTTGGAATTGAGATGAATAAAACAAAATTGCAAACCCATAGTCGAGGGGGAGTTGATGGTGAAGGATGATTGAGGTAAATTTGTACTCGAGGTGAATAACAAGTGGATTATTTCTGAAAGGGAGCGAAATCTACTTGTTGTGAGTCGTCTTCGTCGTCGTCTTGTGTTTTTTGTGTACTGCCTTCTTTTAAGTATGGGGAGGGTTAAGTGAAGAAAGCAGTAAATGAAGTTGAAAGTTTTGATTCATTAGCGCGGATAGTTGTTTAAACGACGTTGACGAATTTACTATCCGAAATATGATTGCGAACAGATTTAGAAGTTGCAGAGCTAAAACAGGTAAACGGGGGCAGTTGTCTTTAAGCGGGTCTTATGCGGACATCATTGCGTTGAACAAGTATTGTTTTGAGAAAGCGTTTAAGGACGATACCGCTTTGTGGTGCATTTATGCTTTATCTAATAAAATATAATTTGCATTCAGCAGTTTGAGACACAGACAGAGGAGAGCTTGGGTACAGCTTGTTTTGAAAGATGGATAGGGTTGATCTTTTTCTTATCTTCTTATGGTGGGAGATAATAAATTGTTATTTTAGGAAAATTTTGATAGACTACCTAAAATCAAAGAAAGTTTGCTTTGAATTAGCAAAACCACTTTCGCCGTTGGTCATTGCCTGAGACCCATCTTTGCTTTTCTAGCAATTTTTGGCCAACAATATTGGATAGAAACGCCCCTAAAAAGTGGGCGTGTCAACAAAATAGGGAATTGTTGAAATATTCCCATCATATGGCAGTAGGAAATATTTTTTTTTAATTTGATTTCTAAGCAACTTATCGCAGAAACAAAACTTTATTGAAAAACGCATCCAAAAAGTGGGTGTGGCCGACCACTCCATGCGGGCGAATTGTTAAGAAGGACGTTTGCAACAAAGCCGAAAAGTGGGAAACACAAATTGTGGTCGTTTCAAAGAACAAAAAAAAAAACTCCACAAACCACTGGTTCCGAGAAGCTAGATCAAGGGTCCTTAGGATTTTTAGACGAGACTAGATTAGATTTTATTATTTATTTAATTTTTACAAAATCTTTACATTAATCGAAAATCAAAGAAAGCATGACAATAAGCCATCTGCCGTCTAGAGTCCTTTATGAATCTGTTGCGATAACTTTTTATTGCAAATATCAAATCAAAATACCCTTAACCAGGCGAATACAGCAGCTGAATTTCATTGATCGGTGCGAACGGCAGGATTGTTTTTTTTTTCATTACATAAGCTTTGTAAAGGGGGATTTTTTTTCAGGTTGGCAGCACTGGTTCGTAATGGCGTCCAAACGTCATCTATCATAGTGAAAAGTTTTCAGTATACTCTGCCGTTTAATCATGCAAAGACTAACAAGCGACCAACGTTTGCTAATTATTGAAATTTATTATAAAAATTCATGATCTGTGAAAAATGTGCACCGTTGATAGGACCATATTATGGTCGTCATAATCGACCTGGTGAATCCGTCAACGGCGAACGATATCGAGCCATGATACGCGACTTTTTTTTGCCCCAGATGGCTGAGCTGAACTTGGTTGACATGTGGTTTCATCAAGACGGTGTCACATGCCACACAGCTCGTGAAACAATGGAAATGTTGAAGGATTAATTTGGTGAGCAGCTTATCTCTCGAAATGGCCCTGTGAGTTGGCCGCCAAGATCATGCGATTTAACGCCTCTTGATTATTTCTTGTGGGGTTATGTAAAGTCGTTAGTCTATGTGGACAAGCCGAACACGATTGAAGCCTTACAGGATAACATAACACGCGTAATTCGTGGAATACAGGCCGAAATGCTCGAAAAAGTGACGCGAAATTGAACCTTGCTACAATTGAATTGTGTTTCGTTTCCGAGTCGTGCTTATAGAAACACGATTCATTATCTATTCCGCATTTCAAAAAGTTTCTGAAGAATAATATACGAAAAATGAGCCGATGGTTTTAAATTCTGATTTTCATTTTTTAGTTAGAGAAGCCCTAAAATCAACAGCGGCTATCGCTTTGCAGTACAGACAGCTGTTTGAAAGAAAACACATTCACAGAGACTAGTAAAATATGCAAAGCGTGGCATCTACTCCGCTCCGAAGATATACCATCAATAGAATTGATTTTTCTGAATCCTGCAGGCCGTTGTTCGAGCCATAGCTGTAACCTCCTTAAAAACCTTCGTAGAACTTTCGCTGTAGCACACTCCTCAATATAGATTCGACTGGAAAAATCAAGGTGTTTTTGAGATGACCTCCATCCCTGAACACGAATGCGCACTAATTATCTGCAAAATCCTCTCTGTTTTTAAATGTTCGACCGCTCAAAAAGGAATCGCTCCATTGTGGGGAGCCCAGCCCTATTAGGTAATCATTTTCAACATTGCACAGTGCACATATTCCCGCACATCTTAAGTGGCATTAGGAACGTTAATGAATACATTGCATAGATGCATCACAAGTCGCACAATAAACTTCCTTCGCCTACATCAATCAGCACCATCAACAGGTGCACCACATATCCATTATAATCAAGGCCACAGCCAGCCTTGAGAGCATTTTAATCTACAAACCAAACCACGTTTACGGGATTACTTGTCACCGTGCTAGTCCTTCACCACAAAATATAGATGTATATTCAGTCTCATGAGATGCTGCCTTTCAGCAAAATCAACACACGGATTCTACAAAAGCAAAAACGCATACACAACACATATGCATGAATATACTTTTATGTTGTTTCCATTCTTTGGGCAAGTCCTTGAAATTTATTTTATTTTAGTCGTCGGTTACTGTCTCTGCTCAAAACAATGGCCCGTGTCCTGCAAATACTACATACAAGTGAACATAGCGACCCCTCCCCCTGCCCCTTCGGGCAGAGACGCATAATCTAAATGGGAATATGTATGTCCAATGAATTCCAATCCTTATTGTCTTGTTGTTCTTGAAGAGAGAACAAAAAAAAAAAAAAACAAATGGGCGCGTGAAAAGAAAGACAAATAAAACAAAAACAAAAAAAAAAAATAATGAAACCACCCCAATGGCACAGAAAAGGCGGCACGATACCAGTTTTGTTTATATTCCTTCCAATTGAATTTTGACGTTAATGATAATGAAAACGATGGCTGGTTGCGCAAGTAAGCCTAAAAGGATTTCCAATTGGATTTTATTATTGAGCCCAGCGACGGAAGTGAAATTACTGCACGAGCAAATCCGTGTTATGTCTTGTTGGTGTATGCCGTTCGCTGTATCCTGTCGTTCTCCGTTCGTCGGCATTAACTCAGCCATAAAATATGTTTACAGATTTCGTAATAAAGTTTTCTTTTTTTTTTGTGCTCTGCTCTGATCTCGTTTCTCTTCTTCTTGGGGTTGGTTTCTGTTTTATTTGTGAGCCATTATCATCGCCATCATCGTCGTCGTCGTCGTCAGAATTGGGAGAAAAAAAGTTTTATCGCGACCTAAAAAACCCAGCACAGGATAGGCTCCTTCGTCCTCTTCGTGCGGGGACTAAAAACTTTCACTAAAATAAATATTCATTTTGTTGCAAAATGTTGAAGGATTTGGGCAAAGTTTCGTCTCGTCTTTTGGTTGTTTTATTTTCTTGTATAGGGGTTCCAATTTTAATCCATTATAAAGGATACCAAAATGTCCTGATGGTCCTTGTCTCATTCTGTTCACCTCACTCTCTGCATGCAGATGCATGCCATGACTAAAAGTGATTTATTAAGAATTATAGTGAAACTTCAAGTTTATGTTGCTCTGCTCCTGTTTATATCTAATTTCTCTGGGTTTATCCCTAATTTTATAGCTAATATTTGTGTGTGTGTGGGTGTGGATGTGTGAAAGCCCCACAGTCGGGTCTAAGTGGTACGTGAGGGAGAAGTTGCTGCCGCATCTAATATCGGAGCGAGGCGGAGGAAAACAAATAGTTTTCCGGAAGGAACAACACATGACACACATGCTGAAGGATAACTAAATCCTTCCGCTGGCTCTGTCGCATTACACCATCATCATCAGGAGGAGAGCACAGTTTTGTTCTAAATATTTTCGCCTGGAATAGTTTTCGCCACCCCCTCGAATACCCCGCGTCGCTTCTTATATCTGCCTCACAGCTCGACGAACGGAAGGCGTGCGGTGTTCCTCCTGCTGTGTTGGCCATTCAAAAAAAGGGAAAGGAAGCTGATGAGAGGATTTAAAAGGAGCGTAGGAGCCTGACACATTTTCTTCTCGTTGTTGTCCTGTTGCCATCTATCTACATAGGTATATATATAGTGCGCTGGTGCAAGGGATGAGGGTGGAAAGTTTTTAAGCTCCTTCCATTCGTAATCGCATGAATATTTGTATACGAAAACTTTTGTTTGTGGCACTGCCATTCGAAATATGCTTGCGAATGCAGGAAAATATTTTTCCTTCTGCTCTGTGAAGCTAAAGGCATTCTGTGTTTCGGGCGACAAACGTGTGTGCGTCGTGTTGTTCTGGCTTATAAAAGTTCAAAGTTTGACCAGTTATTGTAATTGTTTGGCAACAATATTTAAATTACGGACATATAAATGAACATTTTGCATGCGACACAAGTTGACAGATAATTTTCTCCTCCTTAGGACACATGTGATTTGAGAGATTTATTGTAGTCTTCGGAGTTTGGATGACTGCATTGGCACTCACTATACAAATGTCATAAAGTCCTTACCACTGCAAACACTAGTCAATATGGGAACAACATTAAAATGAGAACTGCCAACATAGTTTCACTTTTGACAGGTTGCTACATACTAGCTTCTGACAGGAAGCTATCAAGCTGTGACAGTGGAAATTCTGTCATGTGGGTGAATGTGAGTGGTTGTTGTGTCGGCGATTAATGTAGGTAGGGCTGAGAATCAAATACATATTGTTGTGGCGAGTTGCATGAGTTAAAGAAAAAAAACTCACGAGAGTTCTCGTTCCCTAAGCCCTCTTTGACAGCTAGCAAAGCTAACAAATGAGCTGACAAAAGGAAAATAATTCCCTGGGGTACCAACAAATTAAAATTTTACTTTAATATTTTAAAGAACATTTGAAAAAAAATTATAAGAAATTTCTCGGACGGGTTCGCAAAAAAAAAAATCAATAATACTTTCTGGGGACAAAAACTACTGGAAAGTCATGGAAGCTAGTCGAAAATGTGACTCTTTCAAAAAGTAAACACTTGCGATCGATTGAGCAAAAAAAGTGGGTAGTCGTTGACGAATAGTCGGGTAGTGTTGTAGTGAATTGTAGTCGTGAAGTGTAGTCGTGAAGTGTAGTCGTGTAGTGAAGTCGTGTAGTGTAGTCGTGAAGTGTACTCGTGAAGTGTAGTCGTGAAGTTTAGTCGTTTAGTGTAGTCGTAAAGCGTAGTCGTAAAGTGTAGTCGTGAAGTGTAGTCTTAAAGTGTAGTCGTGTAGTGTAGTGTAGTCGTGTAGTGTAGTCGTGTAGTGTAGTCCTGTAAATAGTGTAGTCATGGTAATGGGTGTACACTTGACTCACGATTGCACAATTGCGTCGTTAACTGAAGCCCGTGGAAAAACCAGCACCAAACTGTATGTCAGTCAAATAGTGACCAGTCGAGTAGCAATTCGTGAACCGAAATCGAAGAGGCTCCCGACCCGATCGGACCCGAGTATCTACCTGAGACACTGCCGCCTTCCAACTGAAATCAAGCCGCTTATAATTCAAAAAAAAATCTATAAATAGCCGCCGACCTAGCACGCAATAAAAGCCTGCTCAGAATATGCAGAAATACTGCACAGCAATGTCTTGAAAACAGCCGTGAACTTGACTCAACTGAGTTCATTTGCTGGTAGACTTCCAGAATTGGCTATGCAAAGGAACGAATGCACAGTCATAGTTGCAGTCGTAGGATTAAATCGACTTAGCTGGATGGCATGGTGGTTATCGATTGGACAAGTAGGGAGTCAATTACTTGACTCTGCGGCATAGCAGTTCGAAACTGATAAAGCCTAGTCTTTTCTAATTGACTTTTGGATAGTCGAGTATATTACTTCGTAGTAGCAGTCGAAAACTTGACTCGTCGAATATGACTTTTTCGCGAAAGCAAAATTCCCTCGAACAAATTAAATTTGTATGTAGATATACAATTCTTAAAACGAAAATCATAGACAAAGAATAAAAAGAATATAAAGTATGCTTTGCCCATGACGAAAATGACGTGCGAAATCCAAATTCAAAGTTGAAACTGCCATATTTTGTGTCATCTGCCACAAATATCCCAGGGATATTTCTGAAACAGCAAGTATGCAAACTTTTGAACAAAATCAATTTTCAACTTGCCGCTCAACTCTCTCTTTTTAAATCAACTCCGAAGTTGGTCAACCTCGGAGTTATCGGGAAGTTGAACAATAGTGAATAAAACTGCCCTAAAGGGTTAAAAACAAAATGTATTTTCAGAAAAAAAAAAAACGCTTACAAAAAAACAAATTTTTACTCATCGACGATATACCGCATCAAGCAGCACCAGAAGCTTCATCCAGCACGGAAATAACTCCCCCAAAACTTATATTTGCCAAAAACAAAACCCATAAAACCCCAAACAAAAACACTTTGTTCAGCTGATTTTCTTCAATTAATGGGTGTTTACAAAAAAGCAATTACGCGTTTACTCCCGTCTGCCAATTAATTACTTTACAAACAAACATATTTGTCGACTTCACCCCGTTCGCCGGAGCTGGCGACATCAAACCACCCCCCAGTGCTGCCGCCTCACCTTTCCAACTCGACATGTCAAAACTTTACTAAGTTCTCGCTTTTTTTTATTCTGCTGTAGATCGCATACTCTCTTGGGAGCAAAACAACTTGAAAATCCTTAAAAACATATTACAGAGTGTGCACTCATGTAATCCCAATTGAAAGTATGCTTCTTTTACTTACCTTCAACTTTTCTTCTACAGCTCGTCTATATCCTTCTTACAAATACCTCTTTATCGGAGCATAACTCTTTCCCTCGATTTTGCTTTTCCTTTTCACTTCCTAACGCAGGAAGGCTCAGCGAAAAAAAAAAACAGCAACAACCAGCGAGAAGTAGCAAAAATAAGAAAAAAAAAAAACATATAAAACTTCTGATCAAAATCAGATTTGCCAAGCTTTTCTTTGTGAAATGATGTAGTGCACCATGAGCACTATCGGCGCTGCATAGTGGTACAGTATACTGGCGTCTCGGCTTTGCTAAGCAAAGAAATGGTTCGAGCAACGAGCTAAGTGAAGAAAGGAGAAGAAAAAAAAAACTCTCATCGAAAACACTTTCCATTATTATTTTTCGTGCACCACCACTTAAGTGCAATTCGTTTCATCTCCCTGTCGGGGTGTCTTTAACTTGGTCTACGGGTTGAACCCTTTTAGTTTGTATCTGCTTCTTTTTTATGTCTTGTTATCACTGGTTCCGATGGTGGAGTAAGTATATTGCACTGATGCCACCCAAGCAATCATAAAGCAGAAATCGAAGGAAATATGAAGAAAATTGATTTGGTGCTTCATCGGACTTTTTTTTTTTTGTATTTTTAGCTCGCTTCCATCCTCCTTCTCGATTGCTGTGTCATCAAGACGACGGCGATGTAATGTGGAGCACTATGGGTCCGGGCGCTGAACATGAGTTCGGTATTTATACGATGTATACTGAGCCGAGCGTGGCAACAAAGCAAGACCTATCGCAACGATATATGGAGGTTCGATGAAAAGAGCGAACACGAACGAAGCAGGAAAAACAGCATTCAGCTGAGGGGGAAAGTTAAAGATGACGCAGATGAAATACCAGAATACTTCCAAGGAGAACGAAAAATGAAAAAACAAAAATTGAAAATGGGTTAACAGCGGAGTATCGTTGCGAATTCGATTTTTTCTTTCTCTCTCTCCGATTTTATAGTTTTTTTTTTTTTTAAAGCAATTTTGATTTCGATTTCTATGCGCGGTTCATGGACTTTTCCATTAGCGATGATGCGATTATAATGATAATGTCGCAAGCATTAGCGAGAGACAAAACGCACTCGCTATTGATATATGGGTCACAGGGGTGCAACATCGTCGCGCGTCTTGTAGATGTAAACATTCGCGATTTTAATGGAGTTCTTTGTGTAATCGTCGAATGTGTGTTGAATTGAAATCAATGCGATAGGAGTGAGTTTGTTGTTACCGCCGAAAGTAACAGCAGCTTTATTTGCAGGAGAGCTGACACGATTCCCCCATCAAACGCCTCATATCACTTCAGTAACCGCAACTTTAACTGGCTTCACCCCATTTCGACGACGAAATTCTTTTCGACAAAATATTGAGAACCTATTCCCTTCTATTCTACTGTGAACCATTTTTAACAATGGCGGAGACAGTAATTCACGAACCAAAGCCTTGTCACGGAATGTGGAAGCATCATTTATTTGCCATCCAGACACATCACTTACATTAGAGTGTATGTAGCAGCATCTCTGACAGCATTTGCGAGCCATTCAGCCGAAAAATTTGTTAGCAAAAACACGACACCTCGATGATTGTGGATTTTTTTTTTGTTGTTTGTTTCGAGGAGTAGGAAAGATTTCGCCTCAGATATACTACAAATCAGATTGATCCGGTTCAGCTTTTCCAATCGCGTATTCCCTTGGAGCGCCATGCAGTATATATACGATTACCATGGTAAATATTTGAATGGTGAGTTGATGGTATTTTCTCAATGGAAATTAGAACCAATCAATCATTCGGGTCGGAGTCATATTGTTGCTCTTGACACTTGAAAGGCATTTAACAGGATTCGCTGGTGTGGAAAATGGATTAGAGATGGAAAACTGACAGCTAATTATCATCCAAAAACAGCCAAGGGGTATGGCTCAGTAGAGCTTTGGGCCTGATGTCTATATATTCGTGTTACTGAGATGAATGTTTTCAAATTTGCGGCTAATTTGAATAGACGAGTGTAAGGAAGTGATGCGACCTCTTTTGCTCATTTTAATGTGTTCTTTATAGAAGGATGATTTTTTCTTTTTTAATCAAAGGTTTTATTATTAAAACTTAAAAGATTTTTCTTATATTTATCACTTTGAAGGTTATTAGTAGAAAAAAAAGGGGGCGTGGCTCAACCGATTTTGTAACTGAAATATTTATGAAAGGTTATTCGAATTCAAGGAATTTTTTAATTATACAATGAGCTAAGAACTTGGGCGTAAGGAGTGGGCCATCTAGTGGTTTCATTTTAAATCATAGGATATTTTGACACTGACAGCTGTTTCGCGCTCGAAATCTTGACAGAAAGTCAGTGTCATACATCCGCGGAACGAAATGAGTCGCTTTACAACGTTGGCGAATATTGAAAACTCATTTCCAAAGTGAGTGATGTGTAGCCCAAACAGTGGGTATTTTGAAAAGAAGTTTTGGCCGAATTGAAGCACTTCGTATTTTGTACGAAGCCCTAAGCTTTCAGTGCAGGTCTTTAATTTCCCCTAGCCAACACGGTTGTCTAAAAAGTAGATCAACTACCACTAACCTAGTCGAATTCGTGTCCTCCGCACTCTCAGCCTTAGAAAGTGGTAAAGAAGTCGTCGTCATTACAACAGACTTCAGTAAGGCCTTTGACAAAATATCCCATAAATTAATCATTTTCAAATTGTCTGCCCTTGGCTTCAAACCTGTCTTGCTAAAATGGATAATTTCTTACTTGGAAAACAGCATTTATAGTGTTCGCTTCAGATCCGTCCTATCGGCCCCTTTCTTGGCTACATCTGGCGCACCCCAAGGCAGCCATCTAGGTCCCCTTCTTTTCATCCTAACCATAAACGAACTTGAAATGGCCATTCAGAACTCAGACCCATTTCCCCTGGTTTATAGTGCCAAAACGTCGGCTCTATCAAAGGCAGAGGGTCTGAACTAAAGACATTTACTGGTCGACGCCTCGGTTCAGCCTGAAGTCTAGATCTCCTTTGGAAAGTAGGTTAGTGAGCTTAAACAAACTCGAGACTAAAATAGTACGAAGCAATATCTACGAGTTCCTGGACTGCTAGAGCAAAGCTATACGTGGGCGTGCTGTTTGTCATCGTCGTGTATATGCTTTGTTTCCGGCCAAAGAAAACCACGGGGAACTACAGCACAACAGCAACGGAATTTTCGCATCTAAAAATTCACTTTTATTTTTGGAAAAAAATTCCATTTAAACGCCTCTCGCGGTTGGCTTTTTAATAGTCCATCCATTCCCCCAATTTTACAGAATATTTTCTATAATTCGAGGCTCTATTTCATAAATAACTCTATTTATATTCTGAATGAGAGGTTTAAGGTTCAGTAACCTAATAACGAACTTTGGATCACTTCACATTTACTTGTTAATCGCTTTCGATTTATTTCTAAATTCTTGCGTGAGGAAGTGTATAAATCAAATGCCGGCCGTTGAATCAGTTCACTAGGGCTTTGATAAAAACTTAGGGCTTTGCTAAAAAAGGTAAAATGCATTCATGCCGGTCGGCATTTTTGAGGTTATTTTTGACTGCTTTTTGGAATTTTTGAACATTTAAATAATCAAAGTGGATACATGCAAGTCAATCTCGCGAAGCATTGTCCATAGGACCCTCTCACCTTAGAGTCGGTGCACCTATACGGTCATGGACGTACAGAATTTGAAAAGAAAACCTATGTAATGTAATGTAATGTTAAAGTGGCTCTCAGTGAGAGGAACACTTAGGCCGTTAATTGGCCCATTGTGCATACCACTGGTAATTAGGGGTTCCTTTGCTGGTTACTCGCTGTGAACCATTTACTTCCATTGATAAAGCCAAGAATGTTGGCAGCGCTGATGTAGCTTAGATCACTTAGATCATTGAGGACGTAGTTTCCTAAGTAAGCCCTTCTTAGGTTGGATAGGGCAGGGTAGCTGCAGACGAGGTGGGTGACGGACTCTTCCTCTTCCTCATCCCTGCAGCTTCTGCAAGTCATTATGTGGACGACCAAGTCTTTGCGCATGTCTGCTCAGAACACAATGACCGGTGATGACATTGGCGACTAGTAAGAAACTGCGTCTGTCGAGACGCAGAATCTCTTTGGATCTTTTGGTATCCAGTGTTGGCCAAGTAAGCCTTGCAACGTCACAATATCCTAGATGTGTCCATCTGTGATTTGCTTTTCCTGTTGCGTCCGCATTGATAACTTGTTTAGCGTAGGACAGCGGTACTTGCACGTTGTGCAGATTAACACTATCAACGCCGGAGGAGCCTGGTCTAGCAAGTTCGTCAGCTGCACAGATCCCTGGGTTGTCACAGTGTCCCGGAACCCAGCAAAGGGTAAGGTTGTACTGTCCAGCTATCTTGTTAAGAGATACGCGGCAATCGTCCACCGCTTTAGATCTTATCACGCTGGATGCTAAGGATCTGATGGCAGCCTGGCTGTCAATATGTCCCTGTGTGATACAGACAGCCACGCTGTGGCTTGACGAATAGCTGTGATTTCAGCTTGGAAGACACTACAGTGTATCGGGAGAGAGAAGGAGAGGCCCAGGCTCAGTTGTTCTGAGAATACCCCTGCTCCGACTCCCTCTAATGTTTTGACAGTGCTCCTTCGTGCAGGACATTATGGAAGGCCCATCGGGATCTGCCCGGTATTTCGTATTTAAAGCCTTCTCCGAAGTCGATTTTCGTAGGCAGATAGTCAGTATTGGAGGGTAAGGGGCATGTCTGTGAGAGGATGCTGGCGTGTCCAGATGATAGTCCTCTCCAGTGCTTACCCTCCCTGAGTCTGATAGCCGCGTTAGCGGCGTATTCCTTGCTGACGATGTCTAGAGGAAGAAGATTAAGCATTACTTGTAGAGCGGCGGTAGGAGATGAAGAAAACCTAAATACAAATGTCCTTACATACCCAATTATGCCCTTTTTTCAAGAACGTGAATTGTAATTCTTACCTGGAAAGAAAGAAATAGAAAAAAAAAAATATTAGTAAATCGCTTTCATTGGCATAGAGTTTGTGATATTTTGTTAAGTTGTAACATATACGTAGTTGTAAGCAAATTTCTTATGTACACCCATTTAAAATAAAGAAAACATCGTCTCCAGGAAAATCCCTCTCACTTCAGAGATATCAATGCCCGTCTAGCAGCGTTGCCGAAAGTACTCCCATAGGAGTGTTATACTACTTTCATTACCTCCGTACTCCCGTACTCCTCCTTTTACATTCGTAATCCTATTTTTTGTAAAATCCTAAAATGTCTTACACTTGCAGCAAAGTGTATTTTCAAGTTTAATAAATTTAATTCACTTCAAATTTGTTGCCTTATAATATGAATAAAATTACCTTACTTTTTGCAAAGCCACTTGTATTTAATTTTTAATTGTTCCTAATTTTTACATTAAAAATAATAATTAAAATCCATTAAAGCTATCTGCCATAAGACAGATTTTGAGATATTTACTTACTTAGAATATTAATAATTTATTTATTTATATTTCGTTTTTTTTTTTTGTTAACTGAATTTTGTTATGATTTTTGTTTAAATTAAAAGAAAGAAGTCTGTACTCTTATTTTTTTTCGAAATACTCCCCTTTTCTGACTGCAGTACTACCAAAAAATATTTCTCTCCGGCAACGCAAATGTTCATCATTCGATGACAAACACTCAATATGCTGGCAAATTGTTATCACACTCTGATGAACAATTTTAAAACAGATAACTGTATCAATGACTTCTGAAATTCTTGAGAAAAAACACAGTCGTTCTTAGTGCAACCAAAAATGTAATCAAACTTGTTGAAACTACCACCGGAAATAATTTTGCGATAAGACGGGCAAACAACGATTTCAGTTTTTATTTCCTCGCACTATCTCGAAGGTTGCGGTTGCTCAGTGTTGTTGTTTTTCCCAATGGTATACATATACGAATGACTGAATTGAACAATATTTGCTTACCAATAGAAAACTGCGCCGCCACCCAACTCCATTTATGGCCGGCGCGTCGGTCGCGCTGGTCTTTAAGCGCAAAATGTAAACATAAGCAAAAGTGCAACGCTCAAACCGCTTCATCACCCGTATTATGACGTAAATTCCCAACTTAAACAAACCGACGACGAAGCAGCCAGCCAAACTACTGCCAGCCAGCGCAGCACGGCACACACAAGTCAACTTCCGGAATGTCCTGGTAATCCGTATGCACTGCCGTATGGGTTCAAATATGATAAAAGTGGGGGGAAAAAAAAAGGTTTCGTTGCATGACCCCAATTTCGTTCGTATGCGGTGTGAAGGATTGCAACCTATCGTCAACTGGCTGACACTTTTACCATAAATCTTCATGTCCTTTGGGTTATTCTGTTTTTTTTTTTACAATTTTCAGCATTTTGTATTTAGACGGCATCGCTGGCGCATATGGTTTCAATTGAATTTCGAGCAAGAAAATAGAAACATTCCCACTTTGGTTGAAATGGATTGTAATTTCCTATACGTCCTTACGGATAGAGCAACTCACAAAAAAAATAGACAGAAAAAAAAGAAACGGACGGTGGCCTCTGGTGCAGCATATTGTCATTCGAAGAGTCGGAAATTTATTAACCCTATGCACTCCGAAATTGTCCAATAGCGAGTCGAAGGACCACAGTTCTGTCGTTCCCCACCACCAGCAGCTAATCTCGTAATATCGATTTGCCGTCATCGTTTCATATTTTTACGACTGCTATACCCTCAATGAAATGGTATATATTTATATGCAAGCAATTGGCCAAGTGGAAAGTGAATTCATTGAACATTGTTATGGTAGCGACATAACCTAATGCTCTTCAGGACGATGGGGAAACAAGAAAACACCATGGACAGCAACCAGAGGGAGACGAAAAATCAATGAACTACTTTCCGAGTCGATTTATAGTTGCAGCACGTTCTTTCGCAAAAGAAAAAAATAAAAAAGTAAAATAAAATCAGATACGGATACGACCTGCCAAGTCAAGCCAAGAGTATTCCTCCTTCGGTTTTTGTGTGCATTGGCTCGGTATCATCTTGGTTTTGTGTTGAAACCGCCCGCAGGGCATAGTTTTAATTTTTTTTTTTTACTTTTTAGTTCGGATGGTTGGTTGGTTTGAATTGGAATCGTTTTGAAGGAATCGGATTGTCACACAGCAACATCGCATGAAAAAGAAATCCAAAGGAAATTACAAAACGATGAGGGACATGAGAAGATTTGTGCGCGAGGTTGAAATTTTTCACCCGAGGTAACAAATTGGCTAAGAGGAATTTAACAGCAAAAAAAAAAATTTATGAAAATATTTGGTAATGGATGAGTCGAGTGCCAACTGCCACACAACTGGTGTATGTTTGGAATTCTTATTTCTGTTTCTGAAGTCATGCAGAGGTGAACCAGGTCCGACACGTAATGGGCAGTCAATCACGGTGAGGCCATTTGACACTGACAGCGGCTGTATTTTGAGGCGAGCCGACTAAATCTATGTATATTAAAATGTGGGCCTTAAAATTGTGTTCGTTTGTCGCCGATTCACGCCTTAGCGCATTTACCGATTTTAACCAAACTTTCACACATCTTTGGCATTGGTCTATATATGGTTTTTGTGAAATTTTGTTGAAATCGGAAAACGTATGTGTGTGTTGTGCGTGCGTGAAAAAATACATGAATTTCAGTACATTTTGGGTTTTTCACACACCTTATATATATAAAAATGAATTCATTTGCGTTAGTCGGGTAAAAACTCAAGAACAGCTCGACGGATTTGAATGATTTTTTTGTTGTTTTGATTGTCTTGAATCAGGGATGGTTTAAGAAAAATGAAAATTCGGAAAATTCTCAACAGGTGGCGCTGTACGCATATTTCGTTTTTCATTTATCTCCTTCTATAAATATATATCAAAATGAGTCGCATAGTGTTTGAATTGATGCGTGAACCGATTTTGCTTCTGGAAATTTAAAAGGAAAGGTGACGTCAATAGCAAGGTCTCTATGGATATACGGTCTTTGCATGGGTTCTAGTTATACGAGTTATAGGCATTTAAGTGAACTTTCCTTATGTTGTCGACCTCCGAAACCCCTCAGCCGTTTTAAATGAAATGTTGTGGATGTGTATGGTTGGTTGCAGCTTAAATAATAGGATAGTTTTGAGGCCGATAGGTGGCGCTGTTGTCTATGTCTCTTTGCTTTGGGTTGGTGGGCGCAAATCGCGAGCGTTTAAAAATATGTGAAGTGGCATGTGTGGCCTAAGTGCGCATATCGCGTTTCTGGATGTGCTCGGTCGAATGGCAGGAGCGAGGATTGCCGATTGCCCACATTCTGCTTGGTTGATTTGGTTAATTCCAACAATCTGACCGAATCAACTCAATTAAATCAGTAGCGCGAAAGAAAAACGATCAAGAAGCCGTCCCGGAAATCTGTTAAGTGCTTTTTATGCATTGAAATTAATTTAATTCCAAGGGAGTTTCATTTGTTCAATACAGAGGTTCAACTTTATCAAAAACTGACATAATTATATAAGTCAATTGTAAGAGTAAATGAGTATTTAGTTGTAAGAGTTAGTATAAGAGTTAGTCTAAGTTAGTGTAAGCATTGATATGTGAATAAAAGGCCAGTTGCCGTCTGACCGCCAGCCGTGACCACCTCCGATATAACAAAAACTGTTAATAATTTATTTAATTATAGGCGGTACGAAGTTCGCGGTATCAGCTAGTTTGTTATATCTTCTTCGGATCGATTTTAGAAAACTGTGGGAAAAATGCATTTAATGTTGCATAATTTTAGTTGCTTCATGAGAATAATTATTGCTAATACATTTACTAATGCATATTTTTAGTTGTTTACTTATTATTTGGCATTTCCATTGCATACTTTTTCAGGTTATGATTTGCATTGCAATATAATTCGCATTCACTTTTGCTAAAAGTAGTAAAACAAAAAAGTTGGCGCAACATATCCGAAAGAACCCCAGGCCTAGCTGCTCACAACCATTCGTTTTGTGTGAGTTTTATATTTTTTGAGACGAATGAAAGGAATCCACAATTTTTTGCCCAGTCCAAACGGCTAATTGAGAGGCTCTCGGATGTTTGTCTCACACGTTCGCGAGAGGTGGCTTCAACTAGTTATTCGTTCGAAATTGGTCTGGTAATGGGATGCTGCTCAAGGACTTGACGATACCTTCAAATATCGACCTGGGACTATCGAAAGTTTTATTAAATTTTGACAAAGACTAAATGAAATTGTTCGACACAGTTCTGTCAGTGAGACACAAAAAGCTCATTCATAACTCTTCATACGATTATTGTTGAAACGGCAAACCTCAAAAACTAGCGACTTATTACAAAAATTACGAGTTTGAGAGCTTAGTTCAGAAAGCTGACGATAGTGTTAAAAATTCGCCCAGAATATAACTTATTATGGTCATCAAAGTTTGAAAAGCGATATCGTCCAGACAATTATTGCCACAAGGAATCTGCCCCCAGAATAAATTCACAACTCTCATATATATAAAAAAAAAAAAATTTCCTTGAAGATATTTGAAAGATGGGATCGAAATTGTTCTGCCTTTAGACGAGGTCCCACAAGGGACCTACCTCTTCCAATTTTCTTCTTCATAGATATAATTTACTATAAAATGTACTTTAAAAACAGAGCGCGAGCATTCTTGTCGTTGCTCACAAAGTTTTGTCAATCTCTCGAGTAGGAAAGTGTGATATACTTCCATTCAATACTCTATGAACTTTCGAATGAACATCACACATCTAAATTGGTACCGCATCTAAGCAAGCTGACATTGAGTGTCATGTTTTAATTAATTTTTAAGCCGGTTATTGCCATGTACCAATAAGTTAGTATCCTCCAATATTTGCATTACCAAACATCAATCAAAGGCGAAAGGTATACAACTGATGTATGTCCTTAATATACAAACGTCATGTAATTATTAACCGACGAATGGATGTGCATATAAACGTATTCATGTAGGTGGAAGTAAAAACCTTGTGCAGATAAATATCCAGTTGAAGTGTGTATATATGCGAATGATTCCACACATGCACCCTTTGTAAAGACTAAGGCTCTACGAATCATCCACCATTCGAAGGCTTTTGACATATATATTAACACACACACACAGATATGTGTGCATAAAGGCGACAAGAGTATGTTTCTGCCAACAAGCAAGGAAGCCTTTCCTTTCATAATTCTCCAACACGCTTCAATCGCCGTATACAACGCTCTACATGGAACGCTGCATGCTGCTTGTGACTATGGCTACAGTATTGACAAACAGTTGTAGTGGATAGTTTATATTTCGAGGATAATCTTTCTAATCATTGGTGTAATGTCATCATCCAGCGTTTTCGACCCAGGGCAACACGTTCCAGCAAGATACGTTTTTCGTTAATTATCAAAGTTTCGCGCACCGAAACGATGTCGCCTGACGAAGTCAAAGAAAAACCTTCAAGGCTTTTATCTCTGTTTCAAACTTTCCTCCCCCACTGTGTTTGGCGGAGAATTCCCATGCAGCAAATATCTTCCATCACAAAGGACCAGGGTAGGTAGTCGCCGCACTGCCGTACGGTTGCTACTAACATTCGCCTTCATCATAATTTCTGATTACAAATCCCTCGAGAGTTTGTCATTGGTACTAACATACCTACCTACGTGTACGACATCCACAACACAGTTGTGAAGCCATATTCAACATCAACAACTATACTGCTGCACACAGATGCTTTGTCTTTATCTATGGATGAATTACTAGCGGCAACAGTAGGAGCCGGGGCGCAACCGTATCGCGGATAACGACTTCTGCATTAGATTGCTGTACGTATACAAGATTCCTTTTGGTATTTTGCCGTTGTATAGTCGAAGCAAAAGTCAGTATTTTAAGGTGATGGGGGTTGGTTTTTCTTTTTCAACACAGAAAATTGCACAAAGAAGGACCAGGGGGAAAGTGCGGAGGGGATCTGCTGAATCATCCTCTCTGCGAGTGTAATTACTTTTCAAACTACTGTGCATGTTTAATTGATTAAAAAGGAACAAGAAATGTGAACCATTCATATGCATGCGTGTCTGTGTAGTGGATAATATAGAACAAGAAGAAGAAGAGGAAAAAAAAAATCATAATGAGCAGAAAAGTTGAATTTTTGCCGGTCAACTTGTAAAGGATACGCATTGGATTTGCCAGCGAGTCGGAAATTCAGTTTTCTAGTACTTTTGATTTTTTTCTTGAAAGTAGTAGTAGATTTGATTGATTTTCGACAGCGCCATCTAGGAGTGAGGCTCGGAAGCAAGATTTTATGGAGAGAGACTGAAAATGGGATATGTGGCAAGAAATTCAACAGAAGTTACGAAACAGTTAAATGTCTACTAATCTTCACAGACCGATTGGGCTCTTTTTGGAAAACCTCAACACTGACGTATCTTTTGATTGGGCCATAAATCGCCTCCGAGTGAATGTGAGCGACAGCACGTGTTGTGAAAATTCACAAATGATCGTCATTGAAGTGAACATGGTGGCAGCGATATTTTTTTATTTCCACCCAAGACAGGTCGGCCCAGTGGCTATTGTGTTGGACTACTAAGCGAAGGATCCCAGGTTCAAATCTCGAAAAACCCCAAATTCCAACTTAAAGGTTTTTTTCACTGCGCCACCTCTCGCGAACGTCCGACAAACATTGGAGAGTATAACTGTCATGAAAGAGCTTCTCAATTGGCCGTTTGGACTCGGCATAACATTTCAGATCCCTTCCTTTGTCCCAAAAATAAAAACTCACACAATACGAATGGCTGTTAGAAGCTAGGCCTAGGGTCCCTACGGACCTGTTGCGCCAACTATTTATTTTTATTATTAAGGCAGGGGCCCTCGGAAAAGTGCCAAGAAAGTTGAGGGTTAAAGCTGGAAAAAAAAATCATTTTAGAGTAAGAAACCAAAATTAAGACTACCCAATAAGATCAAATCCACCGTGTGCCCGTAAACAAGTTTTGTTTATTCAAATAGTACAAACGGACACGTATTTCCCTCACATATCCCGATTGGATACCAAAGAAACAACCTCCATGCATGCATGAGCAAGCACGTGCAACTTACTCCTCGTTCACTTTATTTTTCTGTCATAACATCCACAGTTGCGGTACATGTTTTCATCATCTTGCTGTAGAGCAAGGATTTCATTTCAGTACAGTCTCTCTCCGGCTAAGCCTCATGATCCGACATTAACGAAAAGAAAATCCGATTAAAATTCAATTGTAGTTCCCTCCCATATCGGAGTGGAAGAGTCTCCTTACTACACACACACACACACAGCGAAGTCGTCTACTACTTTCGCATTCTTTAATTTATCTTCTTAAAGTTTATTTAATTTTTTTTTCTACTAGAGTAGAAGGATACTGCCGAGAGCAAATGACCATGACATAGATATTGCCAATGGGTGCGTCGCGGCGGAGGGGTTAGGATTTCTTGCATCTTCTGGCTGAGGTTCATATTTATTATTGTTTACCCTAGGCGTATGTCTTAAGTTTTGTGTTTGCAAAAGGAGTTATGGCAGACGTTTAAATACTTTTTGACGTGACCTTCATCTTGAAGATATTTATGATTTGTTGATTAGCTGTGCGATGCACAACAGCTACAGGGGATGGATTTTTTTTTTGTATTTCCTTATATTTCGAGTCGAGGCAAAAAGTTGCGACCTTCGTGTAGAAAAGTTTACGAATCTTACGGTTTGGATTTGGAAATTGAATTTCGGTTGTAGTCGGATGGGGATGGAAAAAAGTGTTTTTTTCTTTCTCAGGTAATTTTGAAAGGGAATTTTTAATAAAAAAAAAATGGGAAGGTTTTACTTTTCTTTTTAGAGGATATTTTGTGACGCAACAATTTTGTTATATATTATGTATGAGAGAAGTTGAAATACAAATTTTTGAATCCATAACTTTATGAGTACTTCAGTGTATAAAAATAATTTAGCTTGACAAAAAGCTGCGATGATTACGAAAAATATATAAGCGCCCTATGCTCTATTTCGTTGGGACACGAACCTATTTATTTTAAACAGCATACCCTTAGGCGCAAATTGCAATACTCATTTTTCCAATGCGCACAGATTCTTAGGTACTTAGATGTTACTAGCTTAATTAAATGGAAGCTTAGGGAAAACCAAAGTCAACTGAACTACGAAATAAATCCAAGCGTTTTGTCCCCCTTCTTTAGTTGAGACACGATCCCGTATTTAATACAGCATATTCTTAGGCGTAACTTGCAATAAAATTAGTCACAACTTTTGTGAACGATAGAATAATTATGTATGTACCTAGTTTAGGATAATCTGTGGTTAACTATATCCAATCAATCAAAAATGGTGGCGTCGTGTAAGGCTTTGCAGTAAAGGCCACTAAAGTTACATTTTATTAGCCCAATCAATATGCATTGAATATTGATTGAGTTAATGCATATGTGGGTACGGCTTGCTAAAAATAATTCGCAGCGGATACATTTTAATTGAATTTATTTTTTAAGTTTATTTATTTAAGTAGGCTACAGTGTGTCAAATTTCCTCATAATTGATTTAAGCTTAGTGTCTAGCTAAAACACTTAGCTAAACACAATTTCTAGTAGAGCGCAATGAATATGACAAAATGAAACCATGAACATTAGTCCCGGCCACTGGCTTACACATTCCACGTTCGACAGAAGATTCCTGGGTGCGATTTACACTTTTTTTAGGAGTTACAATTTACATTTTTCAGTTATATCGAAGGTAAACGTTCTTTTTGGGATGAATATCTGCAAATTACTAAAATTTGTGCATACTTCTTGTGCATATTTGCAGTTTTCGACTTCTCGATCATGACACAGAATGTCTCAAACGCATGTCTTATATTTTTAACGCCCTCAATAAGTGGGCGGGGCGCACAAGCTTTGTATACGAAACTTCGACATACGTATATCAAAACCTTCAGCCGTCTGAAGGCTCTTCAAAATTCGTATCAACAGAGTTTTAGTGTTTCGTCTGCTGGACTCCGGTTGAACCCCCAAAGCTTCGAGTCCACCCCATGGACATGGTTTCTTCTATTTATACTTTGTGGGTGATTTGGTGCAGTCGTCCTATCTGTTTCGGATGTCCTAGGTTGCAGCCTAAAAGCCAGCAGACAGTTGCTTCGTTTTCTTATAAAACCTCTGTAAGAGGATTGTATTCCCCCCTTCTCTTCCTAGACACTCAGTTTCAACTTTAAATTTAAGGAACAGTGGCTATATTTTTCATACAAATTTCGCAATTGTGAGCCTGAGTAAATTTAAAGTCGAGACTTAATTTTTTAATTTTTAATTTTCTTTTACACTCTCTTCTGCAAGTAGGTCTTCAATAGGGAAAATATTAAAGCTAGCTTGCCCAAAAGCTTGCTTGAGACACTCTTCGGACGAGGTATGCCTATGATGACCATTAGTTCATTATAGTAATGAACATTTCTGTTTTGATGTTCATTATGAATTATTTTGTATACGAAAACATATAAATGTTCAGTTTTTTAGAAGTTGTTCATTATTTTTTTTCATTATTTGGAATTCTAAAACATGGTCACCGTAGGTATGCCCCGATTTAGACTTTAATCCTTACGAGACTGACAGCTGTCATTAGTTTTTTTTTTGGAATATCAACACTAATAATACCACTTTTTGAAATCTTCTTCGGTCTTCGGAGAGACTTTGAACCGATTCCCCATTGATTTTAAAATCGTATTTCAATTCGATCCCCCTACACAAATGCCAACCATCTAAATCAGAATCCTATCATCCATAATTAGCAGAAGTACAGACACCGACTCATATTTTATTACCACCTTTCCGTCATAAAGCGTTTGCTTGAATGTGCGGTCGCCATTTAAATTCTGTGTCAACCTATTTCTACACCCCACCCGACTTTGGAACCAAATAATATTGTTACAACAGTGAAATTGTCGACGCCTCCGTCTCCTATTAAAGTCCAATTAAGATTAAATCCAATATAGCCAAAAATATGCAAACTCATTTGTCAACAGTAATTATGACAACGAAATTCCATGCTCGTTCTTTTCGCTCCAATTAAATTCGCTATAACCATAATATTTACATAACAATTAACCAGAATAGAATATATCTTGCTATATCCCAGATGTGGCTACACAAAAACAAAGAACAGATAGCCAAAGCGGAAATATTACCTGCTGCATAAAAAGAAATGCTAAAAAAATGCTCACAAAAAAAAAAAAAAAACGAATCCACATTATGACCTGAGCATTGTGTCTGTGTGTGTGTGTATTTTTGACTCTCTGCTGTACAGCCATTAATTACACACAGTTTTCGCTTTTACTTGTGGGAAATTCTTTTCTTTCTGTACCCTTGGGCGGCGCGTTCTTATCACACACACACACACCGGTTTGTCTGCACTTCCGTTTTTTGTAATCCTTTTCATTTGGTGTTTGGAAATTTTCTGCAAAACCCACAAAAATTCGTTAAGCGTCCTGCTCCCATGGTATCCGGTGGAAAAATTTGAATTTGAATTTGAATCCCTTTTGCTACCCTTTCTGCTTATGGTGGCACGCAAAATGCTTATGAATGAAGTTGCGGTATTCAAAGATAGGTTAGACAGGAACGGAACCCTTAAACCTGCCCCACCATGTATACCTTCCGGCTGGGTATCGCATGTACAGTGTATTGCGGGTATATTCTGAAAACACTTGCTGTGCCAACAAGTTACAGCGCACAGAATACAAAGCTGAAACTGGAATCTGGGATGGAAATTCTTGTAGGTTTTCGGCCTTTGTTCATCATCATTTTTGCGTAATTTTCATTTTGTCTTCTTCGGTATCATGCTGACCCTTGAAAAGCGCTTCTACCAGTTACGCTCTGCTGATGGGGATGTGTACCTTTTTCGAATGGAAAAATCTCTTAATTAAAAACGGCCTTTACGGTCGTCGGGTAGGGAAAATATCTGCGCAAATCTTAAAGTTGCCTCCGGCTACCTTTTCTGATGTTAAAATGTTATGTCCTTGTTTAGGGGTGAGTTGGAATTTCCAAATCGGCACGTTAATCGATTTAAAATGGAGATTTACGGGAGCAGATAAGCAAAGCGGTTTTTTTTTTTTTGTCTCTCCTATCTGGCATTCAGCTTACATCAAGTGTTTTCGGTTGAATGGTTGAATGGATTGTTGCGGTTCTGAGATAGGTATGGTCGGTCCGTGACTTTTTTTCTGCCCCCCCGCCTGTTAAATGTGCCAATACCTTGGTTAATGTTGCGGAAACCAGGGGCGGTGGGGGATGTGCGAAATGAAATCGAGGAAAACACGTAAATTGAATGGGTTGTAAGTTATGCGTTTGGGAACTGATTCATTTTAACCGGGGGGGCATGAGTCGGCCTAATGGTCCAGTCTTAATGTATGTGGTTGGTTTAGGTTTGTATGCCAAGCAGCGTTTTTGCCTCCGGCGTGTATGTTGTTGCTCCGTTTGGATTGACGTCTTTCGTGTTGAGTGAGAAGTAAATTTATCGCACCGTTACGTACGTTTTGGTACTTGCGAAGGATACATGACGTAATTGAGTCGAACCCACTGCCCTTGTTCAGTGGTACATTGATGCATGTCCTCATGCTAATTTGCCGTCGCAAGGTGAAACAGCAAGCAGCTGTAATGAGGTGCAGACTCCGTCACTGGGGTTGGGATTGTTTCCCATTATCGTCGCAATGAAACTGTCTGAGCGTGTAGCATGTCTTATTGGAAATTTCATTGACAGATGAGACTCTAACTTACATTTCAAATGAGCGACACGACACCTGTTAGCTGACATCTAAACCATTAAATTTGAATGGACAAATTGTATGTGCCCAAAATGGCTTTTGTTCTCTTTTAGAAAATTTTCAATCCGTGTAACTTCTGAATGAGATAGCCGATTGTAAATTAAAAAAATAACTAAAAAGGTTACAAGTCGGGTGAGTACTTATAACTTGTTGCGTGGTCAAATCCACATACAAAAGTAAAGATTAAGACATATTTTACACAATGGGACGTTTTTCGAGAGCTTTCCCTACATTTCCAGTTCAAAATTACGCCCATTTGCTGGTTTTCGGAGATGCTGTAGAGGTGTATCCTCAACTTGCACGTTAAATTCGATTTCCGCAGCAAGCAATAAGCTTGGAAACTATTGGAAATACTCCTTTATTGCTGTCATCTTCTATATATATTATTTAAAAAAAACTGACGTTCCTGTGTGTACTTATAACTCGAGGACATATCGTTAGATTTTAAAAATTTTGGCCTTGATGGAATCGTTTTGGTCCAAGGAAGGACATAGGAAAATAAAACTTTAAGGATATGAACTAGGGGATGAAAGTTCGTAGGGGAAATCGCACTTTGACAAATACAAATAAACTGGATAGAAAAACCGGGAGAATTGCCAATTCAAATAAATGAAACAAAACTGAATATCTAAAATTTGTTTAAATTATATTATTTAAATTATTATTTAAATTTTGGCGGAACGAAGTTTGACAGGTCAGCTAGTAAACGTGTATAGTGGAATTTAAAAAAAACCTGTAGAGAAGTTTCCCTTGTTTCATTTCGGAATTCAAAATAACAATAGTTCCAGTATTTTTCAAACAAACTGCTTTTCGCTTGCTTTAAAAACACCAAAAACGCTGCCCTTTTTAACAACTGAGTCTGATTAATATACCAAAAGTCCCTCCGCCATACTAATAATCATTTTTAGTGTCCAGGCTAGACTTTCTCAACTTAAAGTAGCAAAATTTTCCACAAAACATTGCATGTTACCTACAAAATATTTAATGTGAAGGTTAAAAATGATTATTAGTAAGGGGGCTTGGTGGAAAGGATGTCTAAATTCCCATTTAATAAAACACTTCTTTGAGGGTAACCCACCAGATGGCTGCACCACGATCACTTAGTGTCCAAAGGTCGCGCCCCCCCCCCCCCCCCCCCCCCCTTCTTTGCTGGCAACAATCTCAACTGCATACGCTTTCGGTATTGCTTCAGCTTTTGAACTTATTCAAACTTTATGGCATCGTAACATCGAACCGAAAAATAAACCCACCCCTTGCGAATCAAATAAAATGTCTCCACCATCGCCCGACCCTTCTCAACCGAATAAAGTCCTCCGCACCAATGCACAGACTACTTGATTGCAATCATGTACCTAAACCACTGGTAAAGTATACACGCCCCAAACGCCCTCGATCCTAGGGCAGCTCATAAATCCATTCTCCTGCCATGCAAGTAAGCTCTTAAGCATTGTTTGCTCCTCCAAATCTGCCTGCATAAACTCAATTAAATGGGTCACATGGTGGTGGCCACACACTGCCACATTTCCCCACTGTATCCTTTCTATAAAAAATAATTCACACTTACAAATTGGTACTAAGTAATGTGTTCCGAATTAAGCACGTTCCACACCCCCATCTTCTCGAAATGCTGGTACCCCAAAATCGGCATTAGTAATGCACGGACAATTCCTCTCAACGAACAAAGAGCTCAGAATCTCCTTCCATTTCCCATTTAAAACACATGATGACCAGTGACCCCGATTTGTGCCCTTTTCCCTACTAAATCACATCACAGCAAAAAATAAAAGTTCGTTTCCAACTCAAGGCTAAGTACGCTTTTTTCCCTACCAAGCACAGAAGAGAAGAAGAGAAAAAACCTCAAATGACAAATGTACGTGACGACAAGGTACTTGGCCTCAATTATTTTCATTTTTCATCCTTCAAACACTTGCCTATTCCTCTATGCATCTGTACACATCTGCCATCATCCTCTTGTACACACGTAAAGAGGGGAACGAGCATCTCTTGTTGCAAGGACAACGAGCAAACACATTCACACCCTCCTCTTGGCACTTGAATGCAATTCGACAAAATGCATCTCACATGCAACACAGCACAACATTTAAAAAAACGAACCAAAAAGTAAAAGTGGAAGGGATGCAGAAAATTGCACGTGAGGCCCTCTAAACCTCGAGAAATTCTCTCCAAACATAAGGTCAGAAATGGCCTGGAGAGGATGAAACCATAAAAAAAAAACACCAGCGCCACTAATGGGTGAAACACTTGCATTCATTTAAATATTAAGCATGGAAAAGCGTTCGAAATTTCCTCCGCGGCAGGTGTGTGTCACCCATCCGCACCCACTTGAGAGTTTCCTTTGAACGAATTAAAAAGAATTGGGCCACTTTTTCAAGTGTCAAAAACGCTGAATGCAAATTTGTTGTTTTTTTTTTTTCTTTCGCGTTGGCACTGTGGAAAAATTTGATTTTGTGGTGCCGCCGCCCTCAGTCGGGCTTTTACAATATATGGAACACAATGTATCCTTCACGTTGTCGTTGGTGGTGCGAGTTTCCCTGTTTTACGCGGCCCCGTGTGCGCACAATTACTTTTCCTCTGTAGACTCCTTATTGTGTGCAGGGTTCGTTCTGGTTCTGTTCTAGAACAAAAACTGACAACTGGCGATTGGGTTTGGCAAAAAGAAAAACCAGGCCAGACCGAGCCGTTTCCAGCAGATTTTCCACTTCTGCCATACTAAATTTTCTATTTCTTGGCTTTGTAACATAACAAAAGAAAAAAAAAATAATCCTTCAAAATGATGTTGTTGCTTGTAGGTGCATATACGAAAAGGAAGTGTACAATGAAAAGTGAATATACCATGTTTTGTGCTGGTCATGATTGTATTTAGCACACATTTAGTTTCACATTTCACATTTCATGTGCTTTTCTCGGCGCTCTTGCCGTAAGTACCAAACCAAGGAAGTCATGAGAAAGTTGTGTGGTTTGTTTTTTGTTTCCTTTTCTTTTTATGGTTGCCAGCGGTTCCCTTAAATGTTGTATACGAATGCAGCTGGTATATGCTACGAGTGTGTTTATGTAGGTCTTTGACTAGTGAAACGGTATCCTGCGGCCTTTGATTCGGATATTTGATTCCACTTAGGAGTAGTGCTGTGTACTGAATGAGGTACTTTTTTATTTGAGGTAAAATCGAATGATGTCGGGGCCAGGTTAGAGTGTGTTGTTTGAAAGCATTTTGATAGTTGGTTTTGCCTGAATGGTAGAAATAGCATTATTTGTTGGTTAGGACGGGGCGATCGAACCGTATATCGTTGCCAATCTGATTGGAGAAGCTAAGCACACACAGATGGTGGCTGAGAATTTGCCCTCTTTCCGACATTCTTCAAATGGCTGAAACTTTTTCACCGAGTGGGCGGGTTAGTGGAGTCTGAAAAGGACTTTCTTAGCAGATACCAGGATGTTAGTTTTACCTTAAAACGTAATGTAGGCGCTTGGGATACTTTGGCAAATTCTGTGTTATTTAAGACTGCTGTTCACGAATTTGTTTTTTACAAATTGAGTGGATGGAATTTATTTTATTCCAAATTCACATACATGATGCATGTTTCAAAAAAAAAAAATGTGTAAGCTTCTGCAAAAGTGTCGCCATGGAGTCAGCTTGCAAATCTTTCCTTGCAAAGGTTTCATATTCATCATACAAACCTACTGATAAACTAGACGTGAAAAACGAGTGGAAAAAAAGTCATTTTTTGGCTAAATTCCTCGAAAGGTTTGTGCCTAAATTTGGAGACAGTGAAATTTCTTTCAGCACGCTTGTAGCATCTTTAAATAGACAGCTGAAGCTGGTACATTTCATGCCAAGTCTTTGACAGATTACAGATGTCAGTCATTAAAAAATGGATTCATGCCTACATGTATGATTTTTATTTTATCTACCTCCGCAAATCAGACGAATTTGTTGGTCTGTCTCAAGCAGAGGCCGTTTACGGTTCAAGAGCTAATTAAATAAGTCTTAGAATGAGTGTTTTCAAATTAATCCCTCTGCAGATAATATATTTCTTTTTCCTTTTTCAATGTGGGGCCCTGGGGCGTATACGTAACATTATTTCATTACTTTTAATTTTTTTTTTCCAAATCATTATGCAAAAACCCCGTAAGGACTGATAAGGCATAGGTTTGGGTGTCTACTTTGTTTATAACATTTTTTTTGTTAGAAACTTTCTTACATACAGGGTGTGGCTGTTTATGCGTCGCTGAATTTGGTTGAAACAAAAGTTGTGGAAACAAGTGGCAGATTTCATTGGCACTGGCATCATTTATACAAACTTGAACGACTCAGCAAAGAAGTATAATTTGGAAATAACGGGTTGAAAGGAAATTCAAACAAATTTATTTAAAAAAAAAACGACCGATTTTCTACTCCTGTTTCGACTTATTGGATGTTTTACGTTTATAGACCTAAAAGAACCTACAGCAAATAATTGCCTGACTGAGATGCGTGTTATATATTGTTACATCGATTTACATCGTGTTACATGGTTACATCGTTAAAGCAAATTAGATCGTTGCATTGTGGTAGTTTTTGTTTTCAAGAGGTCATCCGTTAAGATTATTTCCATTTTACACACAAAACTAGTTCACGGATATGATGATCCGTGATCAGATACCTACCCCTAATGATTTTCCTTATTCAGTCCAGCCAAAGAGTGAGAAAATAAAAACAAAACCACTGTACAACTCAACCCGTCTCATTAAAATAATAATATTGAAACTTTTCAGCAAGAAATGCCATCTTTCGATGGCGACATGTTTCTAATGAAATTGCCCGTCAACCCCCACACCAAGCTTAACAATAAACTACACTAACCAATTGAAAGCACTTCAATAGAAATGCCTTACATTCTGTGCGGTAACATACAAATTTCCAATCAATACACTGTCCTTTAAAGATGACCCCACTTTGGTTCTACTCGATAAGGACTTACTTTTACTCGTACTGTTTGAAAAGAAACTCGTCCCCAAGTTCGTGCGCATTTCAATTGAAAATGTAACTATGCAACTTAGTACTCTCGTTATAAAAAAAGAAAAAAAAATGAAGAAAAATAAAGTTCCTCGTAATGCAAGGCTGCAATTCTCATCCATAATTGAATTTGTAACAAGGATACGAACGAGTTTACGGGTTTGAATCTCTGCAAGGTTTCACAGGAAAAAATCGTGCTTTTACCGACTTTCTCTTTTAACAATTCACCCACTACTGAGAACGAGGTCACAAAAAGAAATACGTGTCACTCCCCCCAGGTACACATCCATCGCATCGGCAAGGAGGGCATTATTTTTCCACACGTTCCGTCTGCAAATTTATACCTGTATATCAATTTAATCTCAATTCAACAATCAGCCCACACAGACTTTAGCTTAGCTTATTGGGGGCCGTGCACCTCTGCCTTTACAGGACTCGGATTAATGTCGTTAAATTAAACACAAGCCCTTGCAACACCTCGAACAGCAGCAGTAGCAGCATAGTTTCACACAATGCAGGACTTAATCGAAAACGAAATTAATCCTAATCCCTGTGAAGTGAGAAAACACGGATCAGATTGGGTGGGATTATAGTTTTTTTCTTGCTCGCCCGTTTTTCCGGGGATTTACCCACCTAGGTAGGCAAATAAAATAGTTTGCAATTAACCTGCTGGCTTGAGATCACTTTTGTTCGCAAACCATATCGGCTCGTGGAAAAGTGTTGATTATTTCATTTGCAGCCCCAAGTACTTGTATTCGCATTCCACGCACACATGCACTGAAAACTTTTCCGCTGTACACTTAATTCAAATAAATGTTTTCTCCTATGTACATAACTCATAGAGTACTACTTAGTATGGCAAAGCTGTAGACGAAGGATATACAAAAAAAAAAAAAAAAAGAGTACGAACAGATGAACCTCTCAAATATCCTTGCGAAGCACTCTACACTTTCACTTATATGCCCGAGTAGTGTGCAGCTAGCTCTCTTCACAGTACATATGCCACACTAGGATCTATGTAAATAAATCTACACTCGAAGCTTGTTTGCCACTGCTGCAAGCTTCTCCTATGCTCCTGTATATATGAGCGCCTCTATAGTGTTAAGCGGCGGCAATGAGTAGCAAACTAAATCTGTGTATACGAACATCCATCCCACATTCTACGGCGCTGTTTTATTTCATAAAATCCATGTACGATATACACAGCTGGAGGCAGGCCCCTCCGGCGGATGGATTGCGGATCCTATTTTGTGTTTAAACTGTGGGGGTCTCTACAGAGAGTGCCAACGAACGGGCGGTGGTGTTCTTCGCCGCTTCGGTTCATTCTATTAAAGTGACATCATTAAATTTCCATCGGATCATTAAGTTTAAAATGTTAACAAGCAAGCTAAGCTTCCATCACACAAAAAACTATGTGTACCGCTGGAGAAAGGAGCAAGTCAGGATAAAAGCGGATGGGACAAAAAAAAAACACAGAAAAAAACAACACAAAACCGGTGGCGACAGGCAGCTTCTGTGAAAAATAAAAACCCAGCAGAAAGGATATATCAAGAAGGCAGTCTTCTTGGTTATTTACACCCATATGATTTGCCCCACCCGCGCCCCGCGGTCTATCGCGCAACTTGTTTTCCATGGAATATACTCGTAACATGACAACACACGGGAATTGAGGAGCAAGTATGCTGCTGTAAGAGGCGAAAATAAAAACAGCAACGCCTGTAGAGTATGCAAAGAAGGAAGTAACAAGCTCCGCGAGGATCGTGTTCAGTTATTTATTCTTTCGCTGTGGTGTTAAATATATTATATGAGGCGAACGAAATACAAATGAGAGCAAATATTCAGTGAACGAACGCGGCTGTGGCAGTAATTGCTTTGCGCTTGTGTTACACGGGGATATTACTTCTCATTTTGCAGAGGCAAAGGAAAACGCAGGAGCCGTTTTGTGCGAGGGATTCAAACAAGAAATCAGGCCAATTGCATCTTTACGTGTGTGTTTCTGGGCCAATATTTGACAGATTGAAATTGTTTAGCACAAAGAAAGGAACATTCAAAAGTGTCACCACTAATGGCAGAGGTTTGACAAACTGTTTAGAGTAGCAACATAAGTTGAGGAAAGTTTTTAGTGATCCCCGCGTATAGATTCGCGAAACATACAGTAAAACCCGCATAAGCAACTTTTTTTTTGAGAACCAAAACTCAGAGGATTTTTTCATATAAAACTCATCTTATAGGTACCTTTCCCGCTTAATTGCCTTTTATTTTCTATACTTTTATTGAAATTTACCTGGGGGCAGATTCCGTATAACAATAATCGTTGGGACGATATCCTTTTTGAAACTTTGATCACCATAAGAAGTTATATTCTGCCCGAATTTGTTTCACTATCGTCAGCATTCAATACATTTGTGGATTAAGGTCTCAAACTCGTAATTTTGGCAGTTAGTGGCTACCTTTAGACGTCTATCGTTTCGACGATAATCGTCTGAAAAATTACGAAGTGAGTGCCCTGAAAAAAATTCTTTTAAGTACCTACACATTTTTTTAAATCAGCTGAAAAAATACAAAAGCTTTTTTTCATTTAGTGCATCCCCCTGATTCATGCTTTAAAAATCAAAAATAAAAAAAATAATAATCTTAATCTACCTACAATAGTGGAGACTGACTGGGTAGCTGTCACTGTCAAAATTTAAACTGTCAATGTAATTTTGTTTTGTTGCCAAGGTATGTTTATAAATTTAGAGATAAGTGCCTATGTGCACTTAAGCGATTTTTTGTAAATATAACTGCCTAACCCGCATAAGTGCCTATCAAAACGGGGCATTTGAGGTGAGGCACTTATCCGGGTTTTACTGTAGTGCATGATTGGGTCGTATACGAAATTTTCTCGCTTATTGCAGGTTTGGTGTCGTTTTTGATTGATTTAATTACCACTGATGCCAGATCGTGGGGAATTGCCCATTTCGTTGGCATTTTTCATACACAGGGTGCGCCAAATACAAGTTTCTTTTTAAAAATGCAATAAAATGAACAAAATTAAAATTGTTGTATGTATTATGGCTTTATAAGAAAGATCAAACACTCCCATCAATTATGGAACCAAAGTGGCTGTCTCGGCTGGCTTCGCAGTAGCGCCTTCTTTCAGTCCAATTTTACAAGACCTTATTGATGGTTCCGGGCCGTAGCTCACGGATTATCAAATAAATATCAAATATTGGCCTTAAGTGCTTGAATACTTTCCGTATTGTTGGCATAACATCGGTCCTTCACGGGTCACCACAAAAAAAAAGTCCAAAGGGGTCAAATCGCAGCTCCGAAGCAGCCAATTTACATCGCCAAGACGGCTGATAACACGTTTTGGGAATTTGGTGCGCAAAAGATCGATTGTGGCCGTCCAAATCGATGTTTTCAATTTCAGTAAAAAAAATTCGATCTGTAACGCCCATTTTCGAAGACAAATGGTCGTGAATTGAGTCCCACGCTCTCGGCTACAGCAGCCACATTCTCGTCTCTGCGCACCGTACGACCACGGAACCATGAGTGTTTTCCACTAGCATACCAGTCTCATGAACTTTTTGATCAAATTTTCGTACAGCGGCGCGATGGGTGCGTCATTTCGGCCAAAACTTCTTTTCAAAAAACCCACTGTTTGGGCTACACAAAAGTCACTTTGGAAATTATTTTTCAGTATTTCCCAACGTGGTTCAAGCGTAAGGCGACTCATTTCGTTCCGCGGAGGTATGATACTGACTTTCTGTCAAGATTTCGAGCGGGAAACAGCTGTCAGTGTCAAAATAACCTATGATTTAAAAAGAAACCACAAGATGGCCCACCCCATATAAGCTAAGAGTGCGAAGAAATGACATTTTTATATATCTCAGAACAAAAAAAGAGCCATTTTAAATACTTAATGTGAAGAACCATTTGAATTCAATATCGTGGGGGTTTTCTAACAACGGCAAAAGGGTATTTTTGGGCTTCAAGTCAGTCCGAAAAGTCTGATATCAGTGTTCACTTGGTAGGTAGCTAGCTCAAGTTGAGATAAATATCGCACTGAAAATGTAACCTGTTCTTAAGTCTTTCTTTCCAGTTACTTAGAAATACTACTCCTGAGTCCTGCCCATCACAAACAGTCGCTATAAAAAGTGTACGAATAAAAGACGAAACCTTTAACAAAAGAACACCATCAACCTTCCGTCTGGTTCAAAAATGAAAACTTGAGTTTACAATGAAAACTCAACGAACCAGTACTTGTTACAGAAGTTCGTGTCTCAATTAATTGTTGCCTACATGAATGAGTAGTTTCCAACTACTCGTTGAAACCAAATTTGTTATATTTCGAGTAAACAAAAAGTGCCAGTCAACTATGTAATACCCCCATTCTAAGCCAAGCAAAAGTTGTTGATCTCTTTGTGAACCCAAAACTTTTATTTGCAATGAATTTCCAGTGGAAAATTAAACTAAAAATTATGAACATAATTTAATTTTCAAATATGCACAAAACGAAGTTTGGGGAGGGTGATTCCCCAACCCACTCCTGTCCACTCCAAATGTCGAATTTGAATGTGCAATGTTGGCTTATTTTAACGGTTTCATGTACATGCCTACGCTTTCGCTGCCAAATATTGCATTGTCAACAAATTGGGTCGCGTTTTTATAGTCTTTATGACCAAATAAAATTTGGATATACTGCCCGCACACTCAAAGTCTATGTTATAGTACTCACAAGTTCAAGGCTACTTATCGAAATGAGTGAAATAAAAACCGCCCGACAAAAAAGTCCAATGACTAATGCCTGATACACGAAAAATTAAAAATCAAGAATCAAACGACGCACTATAAATAGATTTTTTTTTTATTTTAGTTGACAGACATTTTATTGTGTCACTGTTTTGGCGCAGTATGTGACAGTTGAGATTCGCTGGCAAAATAAATAAATATATGACAGTTGAAGATGGAAATAAATTAAGCAATTAACTGGAAAATAAAGACTTGAGCAATTAAGATAGCCTTATCTGCGAGTAGTGCGAACAAGTGACACTTGGTATCGGGAAAGAATCTTGTAGCTAGGTATTTATAGGAACGCGCGCTTCAGATAGCGGTGCGAAAATTCACATTTTATAATGCCATCAAATTGTCGCACTTGTTGGGAGGCAAATTGTCTCATTAAATGAAATTTTAATGACGCGACGTAAAAGTAGAATAATGTGTCAAGTCGTGAATCACTTTTCTTACCAACGGACAATGGGAGTTATTTCATTTTTTTTTTTTCCTTTAGACCGTTTTCAACTGTGGAATATAAATGTTCTTAATGCTTGTTCCCGTACATTTTTTTTAGTTGACTAGCTGTTGCCCAGGTACACCGGCTGCAAAGACTACTTACGGTTGAATAATGATGGAGCTGTAGGTAAACTGGAACGCTGTTAAGCTGTCGTACAAGATATATGAAGGCTGAGTAGTATACGCACTTTGGGCTTAATTTTAATACTAACATTCGTCACGGACTGTACAGAAATCTTTCCACAATGTTTCTAATTTTTTTTTTGTTATTGGATCGGGTAATAATTGAGCGATACATTTTTGTAAATTTAATTCTGACAGATGAAGAAAAATATGTTCGAGTTCGACCTGTATTCAAAATTGAAGTGAAAAGTTAAGCTGCGTATGTTTAAGCCCGTGAAAAAACATACACCAACGTGCCGAAAGTAAGAAAACAAAATGTCAAATGAAATAGGATTAAGTGGGCTCAAGTGAGTGTCAATTATTATAGAAAGTTAGTGCGATTCAACGAAAGCCCACTTAAGTTCAGAAATTAATCGGGGGCTAATCTTAGTATGCTAGAGATATACAATTGTCTATTTCAATCTATCATTGGCTTAAGCTGAATTAATCCCACAAAAGTTAAATTAATCCCACAAAAGTTGAATTAATCCCACAAAAGTTGAATTAGTCCCCTAAAAATTTAATTAATCCCACACTAGTTGAATTAATCCCTTAAAAGTGGAATTAATCCCACAAAAGTTGAATTAATCCCACAAAAGTTGAAATAATCCCACAAAAGTCGAACAACAGATCGAAAATATATATACATACATTATGGGCCTTTTTTTTAAACCTCCTGACTCGCCTGAGCGATGAAAAGGCACGTTGACCTAGGGAGATCTATTGTGTCATCAGGGCCTTACTAATATTATTACTAAAAATATTTTGTAAGTCACAATGGGTAATAAAAAATTTCGCCATTGTGAGTTCTAGAAATCTAGAACAGAGACTAAATATGATTATTAGTATCTTGCTAAGTCAATGTGAGTTCGTACAATTTAACTTGGACACCAAAAGTAATTATTCGTACCGCCCGAAAAATGTTTAACTATTTTAACATTTATAAAAGAATTATTCTGTTTCAAAAGTTGTATGTCAAAAAAATGTACATGTCCTCCTTTTATTTAAGTACTTAAATTACCTCCATATAAGTAATAGTTCTTAAAAGTTCCTTTACCTGAAACGATAAGAAAAGAAAATTAAATTTAGTCAACAAATTTCTTAAAGAGGAAAAATCAATTTTGAAATTAATGAAATTAAAAAAAAGCGCTTAAAATGTGAATAATAAAATAAGAGTTCGATATAGAAAATTGAAAGTATCGACCATTCCTTCTCTCATGAGATGGAATTTAATTTAAAAGAAACACTTGAATTTAGACAGCCACAGAGTGGGGCATTATTAATGCATTACTTTTGTATTAAAAATAAATTTAGCGCAAATCCAAGCATTAATAAGAAAAAGGGAATGCACGTTTATGCAAAATTGGCGGTTATTTGACTTAAAATCATTCCAATCATGAGTACCACTTGTAGACTTGTGGCTCCGTAGCAGTGTTTGCCGTTTACCCCCTTTTACGGCCAAATGGTTCCTTTTCAGACTCAAGCAACGTGACCCCCAATTTTTTAAAAATAATCGAAATGGGCCCTTCTTCAGTTAAAGTTAAACATTTTAAACAAAAAGAAAAGAATTTTTTTAATGACAACATTTGTTTGTTTTTGTTATAAATAAATCTTTTTGCTCCGTTTCTTTTTTTGTTACGTAGACAATGGGCCCACTCGTGGCCGCAGCGATATGACAACTTGTTTCCACCTCCCCCTAACAATCTAGTTAGGGGCCCCCTTTATTCCCCTTTTTTGAAACTTTTCAGCTGCAACGCTGCTCCGTCGTATATGAAAAAGCCAGGTTGCTGGACTTTTGTCTTACGCCAGTTTAACTAGGTTAAGTAAGTCCGAGCTATATCAAACAAAATGTGTTTTAAAAGGCTTTTAGCCATTGGCCATTTGCCTATCTTGTAAGGCGCCAAAAAGTCGCATTTCAAATAATAATCCCTTACGAGTTCCTCGCAACAAATAACCCATTAGATTAAAATACACAACGAAACAAACAAAAAGGGATGTTCACGAATCTTTGTTTGTGTTTTACTCGAAACACCCCTCACCAACCGTCGAGCTTGACCCTAAAAAATGCAAATATATGCTGCTCCGAGGTCGGGGCTCATTCTTTTATGGAAACTGTAGGGAATATCTAGAGTGTGTGTCGTGTTATTACGTCAGGCCGAAGTGACTGAGTGGATATATTCCAAGGGCGGCTGTTTTCCCGTCGTCTAACTCCATCATAGTGAGTTTATGATTTCCTTTGGGATTTGAACGAATTTCATGCTCCGAAGCTGTTTCTAAAGTGAAAGTAAACTCTGTAGACATCATGGTCTCAATCAGCACGCAGTCGAGGGCGGGTACTAGCTCTCGAATGCGGACGAAAATTTCCTCTCATGTAGTTAAATGCCATACTACCAGCACTAGTCAGTTAATAGTCGCCTGTGAACCATTCAGCAGCAGAAGTGTTTTTCAGACAGTTTTGAAGCCAATGGTTTATATTTTTGTTTGTGCGCAATGTGACGTCTGTGTTTGAAAAGGATTCAATTCAATCAATGTCATTATTAGTGCATTTTTTTGGGATTTTGTGCGGCAAATCAAAATTATGAGTCCCTACAACACGACAGATCAACTGTTGTCAGCAAGTGTGGATACAATCAGCATAAGACCTGGTAACTCTGTATAACAGAAATGTGTTGCTCCTGTGGAAATTCACGTATACCACTTCCGCACGAAAAACACATCATGAACTCGTATCCAATGGAAAAAAGGTCTTTTACTGATACAAAAACGAACTTAGATTCTGCATTAAAAGAATTTGTTCAGAACTTCAATCGACAAGTTTTATTGACAACTCAAATCGCAGGAAGTAAGTTGTAAATGGTCTTTCATTAAGGACTTAACTTCTTTTTTTGAATAAAATGCAAACTACTATCTCATTTCAAAAAAAAAAAAAATGATTGGCTTGAATTACTATCAAAGCATTTATGAATGGAATTCGACTTCGTTCATATGTCCATCACGAGCACGTATGCAGCTGTCGATACGTTGAACTTAAACCCAATTTTCGATGACTCGGCCGCACATTTCGACCGATACGGCAGCTATTTCTCGTTCAATATTTCCTTTGAGCTCCTCTAACGTCGCCGGCTTGTTGGCAGACCAATAATTTAATGTAGCCCTATGAAAAAAAAGTCGGCGGCTCCATTCCTCGAGATAACACCGAACTGAGACTCGACTGTTGCACCCGGTGAGTGCCTTTTGGCACCGTCTCTTTGGAACCACATATAACTGATATCCAATTCATGCAATTGCTCAAAGAAATAACGTTCCAAAAAGTTGTTAGTGTGTAGGCCAAGATCCTTACGCAAAATTCGCCATAGTGTGGTCTGGAAGAGGCCCAATTCTTGAGAACGCCGTGAAATTGACTGATTTGGCTCGTTTGCGACGGACGCCTCTACGGCAGCAATACTGTCCACACTTCGGGCAAAATGTAGTCTCACTGGCACGGCAACATCAAGTAGCGAATATTAAGACTCAACTGTTTTCACTAGACTGTGAATTGCTTGTCTATCTACTGGGACAGAAATTACGGCCGAAAATTGACGATAAAGTTGCGACCACCGACTCGGAATTTCGGTAGTTAATTTTAATTATTTGTAAACGTTGTTCCTTCGTGTACTTTACGATGATGAAAATGTTGATTTTACGGAATATTTTGACATTGACAGTTTGTTAATCGGTTGAAGGATGCGTTCACACTGAAATTTTGAAATTTTCAAAGACCCTTTAATATCAACTCTTCCCTAGGCACTCTGTATGGCAGCAGACCCCAACTAACTCTGGATTCCACATTTAATTGTCATTACTTCTTACATTACTTGTGTGACTTCTCATCACTATCGATCTATTTCGATTGATGACCGAACTAAACAAACTCGCATCGCATTGACGACTCTTATCTTTTGTCGGAAATCAGTCATTTTAAAAATGCGACACTCAAATCAGTGATCCAAATGCGCCCTGCAAGACTGTTACAAAGTGCGACCCTGTCATCGACTTGCCATTAATAACTGAATGTGCCACTTATGGCACGTAATTGACCCCCCACCAGATCGTTAAACCCTTAGAGCTGCCATTTTCAGCGCACAAATCACACGGCTGTATTCCAATTCTTATCTCAGATTACAACGACACAAACACACACACACACATGAACCTCACTGATTGTGCATAATCAGCAGAAACTGCAAAAAAGGGAAAATAATAAAATAAAAATTAAAGGGAACAAGAACGAGAAACACACAGCGCAAATAAATAAATAGGTTTATTCCATCTTAACCTCAAAGGGGGGAAAGGGTGGAGGGAAGAGCTCGTTCGCCACCCACCCGCGCACGTATAATCGTACGTATATCAGTGGGTGCGTTACTAAGCATTCCTGCAGGCAATATACTAAAACGCTGGGTATAAACGACATATTTATACAATTCGCCTCCCTACCGAGCGTCGTGCGGGTTTTTCGCTCCTAAATGTCGAACATATGTGTGTGGTTCTGTACTCGCATCGCACAAGAATCACACACAAAGATACAGCAGCAAACAGCAAACGATAAACGACAATGACTTCTCTTTTTCATCCTCTTTATGCACACATTTGCGCAAATAAAATCCTTTCAATATTCTATGCGCTTCTTTGTATACACTGTCATCTATTCATCCCGCCTCCCAGTTCCAAAGCTGCTGCTGACTCTATTTCTGTCTATACATATCTCTCCCCACGTTCGTGTATGTGTTTCACATTTATTATTCTTGAACAAATAAAAAAGATTTTCCATTTTTTTTCCCCTTTTCAATCTTTCATATATTTAATGGATACGTTCATGCATAGTCGGGAATAAAAACAAATAATAGAAAATCAGAAGAAAAATATTGGAATCTGTCAAAAAAAAAAAAAACAAGAAAGAATATGTAAACCCCACCGCATTACTGACACAACACACAAACGTCAGTTCTTCGAAAATTTCAAGCAAACAAAAAAAAAACGAACAAAACCAACAGGAAATATCAACCCAGACGGGTTAGCATATGTCGCGACTCTGTTCATACTCTCATCGTTCCCTGTTTTATGGCTTGGAATAGTAGTAGTTTAAAAAGTAGCTGGCAAAAATGTGTAGAAAAAAAAAGATGAAAGAGGATGTATGTATGCCTTCCATAATCTTTCGCTACAAAGTTTTAATTCGCCGGCAGTCCATTTGAAAAGTCGCAAAAATTCAGACATTCAGACACCCAGAGACACATTTTGGGTAAAGTTATCTCTGCAGTAGGTCCTTCGTCCTCGTTCTACCCGCATCGGTGTACTCGGTATCCAGCCAGAGCCACTATAGCCCATTTTTCATCACAGTCGTCGTCCTCTAAATATAATCGATTGCCGGAGAGAGACGGATAGAGAGATAGCCGCTTTAAAAATAAAAAAACGGGGTAACAACAACAGCTCTGGCGATTACCATGATTTTCCAACAAATTAGCCAACTTAATTTCCTTTTCTTCTGATGACTGGAGAGGGTGCGCAGTGGGGCACAAGGGGGGGTTGGGGGTAGATTGGGCTATAACAGCAGTAAATGACAGAGCAAAATAAAAGGGCATTTTTGGGAAAGACGACGCAAAAGGAACAACCACGTTGTCGAGAACGACCATTTTCGGGAGAGTTTGGATAAGTTTTGCATTATGACAGGAGTTTGGGGGTATGTTCACAGTGGGGGTACGTGTACGTACTATACCGAAACTGAATGATAAATGGCAACGGAGATAGCTGATGTTCGTCGTCGTCGTCGTCGTCGTCGGCGGCGAGTGTAGAGAAGTAGTAAAAGTACAGTTAGAAGTGAAATGTAAAGATGTGTCTCCTGTTGGTCGTTTGTACAACAAAGTGCTGCAAAGACTAGTAGCAGAGCGTGTGGACCGAACCGGATTCGGATAGGGATGATGATGCTGGGTTGGTTTTTTTTTTTGTTTTTTCTTGTGTTTTCGGGTCATTTTGCACCATTCTGCTGGTAGTTTTATAACACTTTGGAAAATATTGTTCGAAGCAGTGGATGGGGGATGGGTATAAGTGCGGGGGAGGGGGCAAATGGTTTCAAGCGTGAAGCTAACTACTCCGGAGAGATTTGATTAGGTGGAAGAATGTTTGTTTGTTTGTATTTTTATTTTGTTTTCTGTGCGCCTTTGTTTGTTGTTATTTTGGTTTAGTGGGGCGCTGGGACTTAAAGCGAGATAAGAGGACACAAGAAGCCGTTTTTGCGGTTTAACCTTGGGTAATGTAGTGCTTAGTTGGATGGCAGATGGAGCCATCAAAAGGGCTTAGCATTGTGTTGGCATTCGGATTTAATTTTATTTATTTTTTTTTTTTTTTACTGAATGATAAATTTTACCAGAGAGTTAACTTTTTGAGAAGAATTTAAATGGACAATAGGTACACTTTGGGAAGGTGAGTAGCGTGATGGATGCAGCTCTCCGTTAAACTCGGTTTGGAAGTGTGATGGGGTAGGAAACACATCGGCAACTCTCAAAAATGCAACTTTCGGCCTTTGAAAAGCAACGGGAAATTAGTTCACATCGAAAGTTTTACGGAAGCTTACAGAAAAGCTTCATCTTAGACTCAATCAAATATATTTATTTCTTGATTTTTTTTAACTTTTTAACTTTTTTAACTTTTCGAAGTAAGTCACACCAACCCAAATGCAATTCACAGGAAGTGCCAGCGACAGAGTTTTTCATCAAGGACGGGCCGATGCTGAAATATGGAGTAAAACCAGCTTCGTGTGAGAAATTATTTTATATTTGGAAGGCCCATGTGAGCCATTACTTATGGCATCTTCCATTAAATATCAACCGGCGGCTTCAAAAATGCGCCTCGTCGCTAAAGATGATTTTTTGTTGGCCAAAATTAGGGTCAAACGTTCCAAGTCCAGTCTTGTACGAGTGTAGGCCCGACGCAAAATTCCCCAAGTTCAAGTCTGCGAAAGGCCGCCTTTTTTTGAAGGAAGTGACTGGCTTGGGTTCTCCTGATGTACACTTTCAAGAACCGCGGCAATGTTATCTGCAAGTCTGGGGTTCGTTTGGGCGTTGACTGATTGTCTACCGACGCGGTTGTCTCAAATTTGCCCCCCAAACGCTGGAGAGTCTATATTTTAAAGGGCCAACGCCACCGCCGTCTGATGTAAAAATGACGTAACATTTGCATTTGGCGAGCACTAATTTTAAAAATTAAATTTTATCCTTTGCGCGTGCTGCTCACTCGTGCGACTTGACATGGTGATTTGGAATATTTCACACGAGAAGGCAGACGCCACAAAAACAACAGGCTACCAACATTTAAAAAAAAAATCTTTAGAAGCTTAGCTTGAAGGTCAGAGAACAAGTTTCTAAAAGATTCACATTTTCAGCAAAATACCAATCAATTGTGGCGAAAGCAGCAGGACATGGCATGCGGTTTTGCTAGTAGCGTCGACCTTTGGGAGGGAGAAAGCTTGCAAATGGGTAGAAGGTTCGCCTTACAGAATCTGACCCCAGCCTTCGGTTTGGTACTTTTGCTTCTTCATATTTTTAAACTGGGATATTTCGGGTTGGTACTTTTGCTTCTCCATATTTTTACTCTGGGATCTTTAAAAATATGAAGAAGCAAAAATACCAAACCGAAGACTGGGGTCAGAATCTGTAGGGCGAAAACGTTGAAACGTTTTCGTGAGCACGAATGATTTGCTTGAAGTTGCGCAAGTAAGTCGTTCGTGCACACGAAAACTTTTGAACGTTTTACCTTACAGAATGACGACCCTGCCTTTGATACATTCTGTAAAAAAAATTAAAGCCCCCCCAGTGTATGGAAAAAGGCTTGAGTCTACTTTTGATTGGAGTCCAACAAGACTGTTTAAAGATGACCGATTTGGAAAAGCGCGGTGTGGCATTAGATTAATTCGCTTTGCTTGCGTCTTTTAAGTCTAAAATATCGGACTTATTTTCTAAAAAAAAAAAAAAATATTCCCCTCAAAGCCGTCACCGTTTTCAAAGTGCCAAATGTGCGTGTTATACTTACAAACAGTTAAACTAAACTTTTGAATACACATCCAGGGCACTCAATCCGCAATTTTTCAGACGATTATCGTCGAAACGATAGACGTCCTAAAGTAGCCACTAACTGCCAAAATTACGAGTTTCAGACCTGAATCAAGTTCATTTTCCACAAATGTTATGAAAGCTGACGATAGTGAAACAAATTCGGGCAGAATATAACTTCTTATGGTCTTCAAAGTTTCAAAAACGATTATTTTTATACGGAATCTATGCCCCCAGGTCTTAGCGCACCCCTGACTAACGATCCATTCATCAGTAAATTTTTCTTACCACCACTTTGACAAATGAGTGGCGCGCTTCACTTCTTCCGCCCGATATACATTTATAGGTGTCAAAAATTCGAACCAAAAATGAGTTGAGTCGAGTCTTCTCATTCCATACAAAAGCCTTTGCCACATCTTTTGATAAAAATCAAGCGTTAAATTAAATTTTACTATCAGGATTTGACCCAGCACCCCACCGACAAACACCCCCTTCTGTTTCATAAATTGCAAACACTTTATTTTCATTTCTTAATCTAGCATCTACTACATTGCGCAACATCACCATTAACATGATGGCAAGCCGGTATCAAACGGCGTCAATTTCACCGATTAAATTCAACCACCACCACTCTCGTGAAAGAGTGAAAGACATTACCCAACTACATCGGCAAAGACAGCAAACAGCCGCCGCCACAAGCAGCCCCTGCATATCACAAATCAACCCTCATAAAAATCAAAATCGAAATGAAAACACTTTTTTGCTGTGTCTTCGGCTTTGTGTACATTTTTCTATTCATCCAGCTGTTAGGCACACTCACACACACAAATACACACCCGAAATGTCAACGAGGAGGAAATTGTTATTTGTATGCACAAGTGTTTAAATAAATTACAAAAAAAAAAAAACAAAAAAAAACACAACCACGGAAGCACGGACAGATCTCTCTGGCTCTGGGAAGGGTTCGTAGCTTAACTATCGATGAAAAATTTAAACAGATTCCTAAGCACACACACGCAGTACTAGATGGATGATTTTGTTTGTTCGGCTAACTCGGAAATGCCTGGTTTTTTTTCTTTTCGTTCGCAATCGCAATTAATCGATCACCGTCTCGGCGTGTTCACATTCGCAGCATGTACATTTTTCAAAAGGGATAAGGTCAATTACCTGTCAATCGAAGGTCGTATGTCAGTCGCAAACTTAAGTATAGACTCGCTCGCTCTTGACTTCTTTACCCATCGTAGATGTGTGTACTACATGTCGAAATGGTTTTATGACTGTCTGAATGTAAGGGAAAAAAATGCTGTATATTTATATGTTTCGAGGGAAAATGGGAAAGGAATAAATTTCTGTGGATTTAAAAAGAAATACAGAGCAGTATCTGTATCTGTTTGTGCTTAGGGATAGAAATGGAAATGGGAATATCTCGTTTTCTTCTACTTGGCGGAGCAGAGGGCAAAAGGACGGATAAGGAATAACAGTATTTTATAGATTTATTTTTGTTTTTTTTTTGTTGTTGGCTTTCTGTTGTGTCTTTGACGATTTGACAACAGTTGAAATTTCTTATTAAATAGAGGACTATATGACTGGCAACGTCTGGTATAGCTACTGCAAACGAATTTACATAAAATGACAGCGAAAAATATTTGCTAAGGCGACCGAAACAAAACAAAAACAAAACCAAAAACACCGAGTCGAGAAAAGACGTTGAAGCGAAAATATGTGCCGGATAAGATGCGCTGAAAAGTTTAAGGGTGAACATGACAAGTTATACGGCTTTTTAGGCAGAGATAATTCGAGAAGCGACAGCACCACAAGTGGCGTGAAAAAGTAGTTTGTAAGCAGTTTGCCAATCCCGCTTGGTGATATTTGGGGTGGGGCTTTTATGCCAACACGATGTTAAGTTGTCGACGAGGGGGGAATAGTTTCTAAGGTTGCATCTGTGACGGTGGGCTACGTAGTTTGACATGTTTATAATGATGGATCCTACCCCCCAACTGACATTAGAAAACTCAAAACTGGTGCAGTGTTGGGAGACTTCGTATATACACAGGACGCTCTGTGTGTAAGAACAAATTTTAGTCTCGACTTTAAATTTACGGAAGTTCACAAGTGTAAAATTTGTATGGAAAATTTAGCCACTCCGCGATACTAATAATCATTTTAAGAGTCCAGGCTAAATTTTTACAAACTCACAATGGCGAAATTTTCCATACAAAATTGCAAATTGTGACCTACAAAACATTTAGTGTGAAGGTTAAAAATGATTTTTAGTAAGAGCCACTGTGAACTACGAAAATTTAGAGTCGAAACTAAAAATGTTCACTGGTAAGGCCCAGAGTTTATTGAGTTTGGGCCTGTCAGTCAGCGTCAGAGTCCAGTGTGGACTCTGACGTGGAAAAATGTCCACTAAAATCAAACACAATTGCAACAGCTGGACTCTCACTGAGTAGAAGTGTCAAAGGAATAAGTTCTTTTTCACACCTGACTGGTGATGTGTTTTAAGTAAACTCCTGTTTGCGGCATTCACTTTCAGCGAGCGGATACCATAAGCTGCTTTTTCAGCCGACTCTTCTATTTTATCATCAGATTGAATGATTGTTCCAATATATATTTGAATCTGACATGTGACAGCGAATTTTCATCATATTCCGTGTATTGCTGTTTTTTTTTCGCATGCCAGAAAGTTAACCCCACACTTTTTCTACAACCGCAGCAGGGACTATGCCAATCTGACAGCAAAAATCAGCTGTCAGATTGGCTGTCACTGGAAAAAGTGTTGCCAAATCGAAAAGCAAAGCTCTGACAAAAATAACACACTTTTTAAATAAACCCAATTCGTGGTATAAATGTCTAAAATGTATCCCACTTTCAGTTAAAAAGTACATTTTGCTCAGTTTAATGTACGACTTATTTTTACTTAAAAAAAAAAGAAAACAAATCCTCTTAATCAGGAAAGGTAGGCGGTGGCGCTGCTGTATTTTTTGGAGAGTTTTCGAGCAGCTTAGAATTAATCCTCGACTGGTAAGAGATATACCCACCCACAGGTTATAAAGAAAAACAAATTGTACCAAAGTCTCTCTTTACATTGAGATTTTTCAATCACTCAAAATGAGTCTCTTCAGAAGCCCGCCGGGAAAAAGTCCACATGGACGTATGTGGGACAAACAAACTGAACTTTAAAAGCAGTTTGGACTGCGTAAACTCCCCATCTTAAATAAAGAGCGGCTGCTTTCCAAAAGGTAAGACTGTCATCTTTTGTCCTCGGTCCATATATAAGCCGCCTCGGTTTCAAAACTTGCAAATGTCCCACTGACAGCTCGCAATTACAACCGAAAAATTGTAGACGACGGTCATTTTGTTGTATTTTTTTTTTTTAGACTCTGTCGGTCGAATCCGCTGCTCCCTTTTCTGACAACAATTATTTACAGCAAACGTCACCCCGCTTACTCCTAAATTTGTTAACTCGTTTTGCCGCCGCCGCAGCTCAAATTCAAAGCACAATAATTTAACACCTCCGCATGACAAGCAGCAAGGTGCCACCCTACTCCATCAATTCAACATCTCATAACAATTCATTCCAAGCCAAATGGCTGGTTTTCCACTTCAGATGACGCGGCAGAGGGTTCTTCTCTCTTCCCCCTCCATCATCATCAACATGAAATTACCATAAAATAGTAAAAATAAAAAAGGAACACACACAAAACCGATAAAAGCCTCGCTCTCGTGTCCAGACAATGTCAGCTTTTGAGGGAATTTTCGCCCACAAACACCACAAAGCCGACCTTTAGACCGTTGTCATCCGAAACAACGACCAATTCACCGCAGCTTTTATGCCATGATTTCATTATTTCGTATACGTACACAGTTCATTCACTTTTGTGCGGAGAGCGAGCGAGACGAGAGCAAGACTCATTGGCGTGTCGCTTTGTCTGGATTGCATATATATGCTGATGATTATGACGTGCCTTCGACCAATACAGCATAGCAGCATCGCTATCCACACTCTCCGCACACACTGCACAGTGCACATCCGCTGGTAAGATGATTTAATTTATTTTTCTTGTCATATTTTCTTTAGTTGGAAAAAAATAAAATAAAAAAAACACCGCCCAAACCCGAGCCCCATATTCGCCCGCACATTTATACACCCAGTCTCCTTCGCCAACAATATCACCTATAAATAAACTCAACTCACATGAGGACGTGAGAGTTGAGAGTGTGTTGCACTTTAATCAAATCACGCGCTCAGTTAAATCGAAATGTTGTCCTCTACCGAACGTGATTAAGCGAGCGAGTGAGCGGTGGGGCCCCCCACCCCTTCCCCCTATATGTATGTACACAGAGTACACACCGAGGCTTAGGTGGAAATCCAGGTGAAAATACTCTCAAGTCGAAATTTTGCGATTTAACACAAAAACACAGAAGGATAACCATATAGAGGTATAGGCACAGAGCAAACAGTGCACAGGGTATACCTATGGCAACGGGAACGACGACTTCCGCTCGAAATTGCTTTTTGAAAATCTTAATCGGAAAATGGGAAATATACGTACCACCTACCCACAGCACTCTGCCTGCCTGTCACCAATGTTGCTACTGGCGCTGCTGTTGCTCGAGGTATCCATATTCCCTAGGTATAAATTCCATCACGATAATAATTATTAGTTATGGAATGAGTGTGAGCCTGTGGCTGTGTTATCGCTATTTTTTTTATTCTTTTTTTTTTTTGTTTCTTATTTTTGTTGTGCCGCATGGGTTCGAATTTGAAATTCTTTTTCGGGGGTGCTTTTTGTATGAAGAATTTTGTTAAACGGGCAAAATAAACTCCTGGATGGTTAAACATCCGTTGAAGCGTAGATCCGAGACTTAGAAGAACAAAAAGAAAGATAGGAAAGAGAAAGGCAACGGAAGGAAAAGCCTGGCGCAACAGGAGGACAGCGTGTTGTGGTTAATCAGGAGAGAAAATTGTATTACTGGATCAAAAGAGGGTGCTACCAGTGCGGAAGAATTAATTAGATTCGTTTAATATAAATGTGCATATCTATGCGCATAACAGTATATGGAGCGTCGTTAATCCAAAAATCTATTCCAATAACCGAAATGTCAATCATTCCCTTCGTTGGGATAATGAACTGTCATTTTCTTCGTAGTGCGAGGTATTAGCGAGGTATTAGTGTAGGAAAGTGAAAGTATGGTAAATTCAGCTTAAGCTTTAAATTAGGAGAAACTTAAGAGAAGCCTCAAAATTTGTAAAGCCTTCGTTTTTACCCCATTCTCCCCTACCCGTAGAAGTTTGGACCCTAGACACGTTCTTTGTAGACAAAAGCAGCATCGACTCAGAAAATATTGGTGGCAAATGAAGGATAAACTAAGGGCTGCATGGATGTAATCCAGCTTAAGCCCACGTGCGATTACAGTGACATTTGTTGTTGAGGAAAATTACCAAAGAAATAATAATTCCAAAAATAGCTACAAAATCACAAAAATTGCCCTAAAAAATCTAGGACCCATGGTCCAGCTTCTGACAATTTGTTGAAGAAAAACAACATCGGTGACAGATGGCATTGCTTATTATTTAATATCAGTTACGAACAAAAATGTACGGCCCTTTCATTCGTTCGAAAAGAAGTCTCCACACATAAAAAGGAAGGTAAGTCTTGTGTTCCAAAATTGGAGGATGTACTTTCGTCCGACGCTTTCTTGTCCCATTTCGAACAAATTAAAACGTTGTCCCTCAACTTCAGTGTTTGAATCCAACAACTATTAACAGAACAGAAGAGGCGGGACAAATCCGAACCTCATCCCACCCCCAAATGGCCCTTACTCCCACTGAAGCAAAAATCAAATGCATATAAATCCATCGACAACAGAACCGATTACAAGCTGTTGCAAAGGATACGTCACTTAAGTCGGTCAATAGCCATGCGAAACCATCAGAATCAGCTTAGCCAGAGGACGTCAAACTGCCTCTTCCGCCTTTTGCTGTGCTTAATCATGTCAACGAACCATTTGCGCGATTAGTTTTCATGTGCGGTGTTCCTGCTTCTTCGTTTCTGGGACATGACAAGTTAATTCCATTCGATTAGTTCACTTTCTTCGTTGCTATTCCTCCTCTGTGTGCGCATACACACGTACAAACTGCATATAACCGATTTTTTCTTTTCAAGTACTAAACGGATTAAAACTCCCACATTTTGAGTAGTTTTTCGTTTTTGTCAGCACACTCCGAACGTCGCTGTTGTGTTGTTTGTTGCGTGTGGGGCGACGGACTCCGGGACTTTGGGTCTCCTGCTGCTATCGCCGATGTCGCCGTTGCCACATAGCACTATAATAATCGGCCATAACAATGCATGTGGCCATCCATTTGCCTTGCATGTGCCAGAGAGTGGTGTGTACTGTAGTGTATCAACCGCACTGCACTCATTGTCATTGGCCCCGCATCCCCATTCCCCACATGTGCGGGATATGGTACCACACATACATATACGGCAGTGTGAAGGCAACCCCACCCATCGTTCTTTTCTCTGCGGTTCCCTTTGGTTGTTCTTTGTTTTGCTGCGTAAATAATCTTCATCGCAGCTTGTTGTACTAGAAAGGCCGCAATTAAAATGTAAGTTTAGCTCCTTAGGTCGTCCGCCCTGTTGCGTGCAATCGACGGGAGTGTGTAAGTATATACGATACGGAATGTTTGCGCTGCGAATGATGACATTTCGGTGGTGTTGTCTTCTTTTTAGATGTCAGATGCAATGACTCATTCAACTAGTGATGCGGTGTATGCCCGCACCCGACCCTCTGATAAGAAAGAGCAACGCGACGACCAGAATAATGGAAACCGTTTTTGTGCAGAAAGTTGAATAACTCAATTTTATTGCTCTGCCATGTATTGTCAGAAAAAGCATTTTCATTTATAGTTTGTGGACATGTGCAACATATAAAATCGAATCATCACCCCCGACTGGTGGTATGGTGTGGTAGCGAGCGCCGCCATATATAACTAATGTGAAATGACAGAAAGATTGTATTCAGGAAGAAGATAGTGGGGGCTGTCATGCGGGAGAGGCGAGAAATGACATTCTCGACCACATTTGAGGTTAACAACTCGCCAAGCATTCAAACGTACAACGAGCGGACCGAACGCAGAGCCTGAACGATACGCTGCACGATGAACAATGACAGTAGAACAAATGGGTGGTGCACAAGTGTGCTCGTGTCCATATGTGTGTTTGTGAAATGTCAACTTTTCTATCAGTGTGTGGATTTATTTTTTTTTTTTGACAGACGACGACAACTTCCACTACATTCGTTCGGCGTATGTGCATTCGTATATACATTATGTTAGTGAAGTTTGCACACTGACTGACAAAATTACTGCTGCTTTGACTCGGCTTTGTACGCTCTCAACATACGAATGAGTCCTTGTCTATAGAGCACCGTGGTCTGATGGAATGGGTTGGGTGTGTTGTTTGTTAATTATGCTTTGGCGATCCTTTTTTAAATGCACGCCAATTAGCAGCTTTTTGATTGCTTTTGATGTTTTCCAAAGAGCACTATTTGAAGGGTTTTTTTTTTGCTTTTCGTGTTTGTCTGCTCCTTTAACCTTTCGCCATCCGAGTGGTGGCTGACGAGACTGGGTGAAAAGTTAATTCAAATTGAATATTGTGAAAAAGAAAATCATTCATTTCTTCGAATCAAAAATGACCGAGTTAGCTATATCGAGACCAACAGTTGGAAATTAATTTCATCCCACATTGTGACTATACATGGATAGTTGTTGATTGGAAAGCAATTTATGTTTGAAATTTATTGCCTTTCGCAAAAGTGTCGGCACGATGATGACAGTGGAAATTAAATATTTTAGGCACATACACAGAGGAAGAGCGGGAGTATGATATATGATTTATTGATCTGATTCACTGGTGGCGTATACATTTATGTAAAAGTGTCCAGCCCGGGAATGGAAATAAACGAATAACCAAGCAAGCAGGTCTGTGTCAATTTGTCATCCCAGAGGCGAATTCCCAACGTATTGAATAAATATCAATCAGGAAGTGAATGGTTTTCATATGTCGGGAAGTGAGAGTACGGGTCGGGTCCCAAGTGAATTGGACAATTCCGAGGGTGGTGGAAAATGACCGCGTTGGACAGAAGAAATAGTTTTTCAGTTTTCAACAACTGTTTTAGCAGTTACTATGCCTCGGTTTAGACATTGACCATGCGAAGTAAGTAGAGTTAGGTGCATTGCTTTAGATATGGGTTAAGGAAAGAACGCAATTTAGGATTGACGTTGGTGTTATGCATATCGAGGAAATGGCAAAATTTATACCTGATTTTGACCGATCGCTTATACATCCCAAAGCTTACGCAAACGTTGAACTTCCGCTGGACTTTTTATTGATTTTATTAACAGAAATCGCTTCGGGGTAATGTATTAGCATTTAAACCTTCGACTAAAGAAAGCAACCACCACCCATGATAATTGACAGACACTCGACTTAAGTAACACAAATGAAATGAAGGAAACAATCAGACGACAAACTATTTGTGGACGTTTATTAATAAATACTACTGATCAGTGAAAGAACAGGATTTGAAGCACGCCTAAAGGTCCAAAAATTGCCAGTAGTCCCTTTAGTTTCTGTCAAAATCCGCCATTTAATGTTCTCTCTTTTATAAACTTCAATTTTAATCCGTGTGATGTACACAAAAGTCGTTTTTTTTTTTTTTTAATTCAAGTCAAAAATTCTCTCGGATATGAACAGGATTTGAAGCACGCCTCAAGGTCCAAAAATTGCCAATAGTCCCTTTAGTTTCTGTCAAAATCCGCCATTTAATGTTCTCTCTTTTATAAACTTAATTTTGAATCCGTGTGATGTACACAAAAGTCAGTTTTTTTTTTAATTCAAGTCGAAAATTCTCTCGCACCATCAAATTCGCATATCCCGAATGTGTTTGTGAGAGAGAATTTTTGACGTTTCGTGACAGTAGTCAGTACGAATTTGACATATTCAAAAGTCATTTCAATTAAAATTCAGACTTCCACTGAACGCAAAAACTACATTAGTCACATCAAATTACATACAAATTGAAATGTCAACGTGACAGGTTTATCGGAAACCCCTCCGTAAAGCTAAGTATCCTGCTAGCGCTAAATTTTATCTCCCATACAGAAATGTGCACAATGTGCACAAAATTCAGCGAGGCAGTTTAGCAAAGCAGTATCCTGCTCGCGCTAAATTGTATATCCCATACAAAAATACAAAAATGTGCACAAATGTGATAAAATTTAGCGAGGCAGTTTAGCAGAACAGTATCCTGTTCGCTCGCTAAATTCTTAACTTCATATAGTTGGGCCGATGACAAGTCTCCACTCATTTTGCTCGCGAAATAAATGTCCGGTACATTAAATCGAAGATACATTTTGACAGAAGAAAAAGGAGGCTAAAGTTTGTGTTGTGATTATTATGGATTTTTTTGGATAATAAAAGAAAACGCAAAACCAAAATACAAAATAATTATTTAGCGAACATTTATCTTTGGTGTGGAGAATCGAAGTGGAGACTAGAAACGCTGATACTAAGCTTAAACGTCAATTGTAAGGAATCTCTTCATATCACCAGTCTAAACCAATAAAAACTCACCGAAACACCACATCAGTGAGCTGTCAGACTTCTTCTACGATTGTGCAAGATTTAAGCTAAATTTTAAGTGAAATGTCACTTCCATACATTTCTGCCAGAAGCAAGCAACATACTCCTGTGAAAAGAACAAGTGTCAAAAACTGCCACCATATAAAATCGAAGCCGACTTTTAATTATCTTTAAATTGAAAATTTGCAATTAAAATGTGGACAAATGTCTAGAACTGTATACGTTACGTTCAGATGTGCGTCAACAATTTAAGAAATTCCAAGCGTGGACGCACTTATGACTGTCTTAAGTCAGCTGTCAGACTTAGTAAACTAGTATTATGAACGCGCCCATTACCCCGTTCATTTAAAGAAAACAAATATTAGTTGTAGGCCCTTCTTCTGAAAGTCCCAATTCAATTTACCCCACAAACCGTCACTTCTCTGCTAAAACCACTTGCAATACTCATTCCTGGTAATGGTTTTCAAATTAATTCCCAAACATAATCAAATGGAAACACTAAACCAACTATCACCTAACCGAACCGCTTGTTGAATCAATTTCAACCGAAATCTCCCCAAGAGTTTTAACTTTAATTTAACACAATCCAAAGAAAAATTAAAAATGTCAAAGTAAAATTAGACCACGTCCTACAGCATGAGACGAAGCTTGCAAAGCGACTCCCTTTCTCCCACGCAAAACAAAAAAAAAAGTGCATAATTCAAGTTATGTTTAAATTGTCTCAGAGTGTAAACTTTATTTCAACGAAGACGGAGTCCCATCAAATTCATCTCGTGGTTAACTTATTTCACTCTGGCAAGAACCATCTACCACCACTGCACCACACAACCAAGTGCAGTTCCCTTCTCTTGACTTTGCTTTTCTGCACGTACAACTTTTTACACCACAGACAATTCGTTAATTAAATCCTTGAGGGAGGATCTCATCTTCATCGTCGTCGTTGTACTTGCTTCTGTGAAAGTGAAAGGCAAATATAGACAAACCACTATCTATGAAATGAATGGAAACACTCGTAGTTCATTCATTGATAGGCGAAAATTGTTGGCCAGGATGTCTTGAGAATGTTCCGTATCCTTTGGCGCGGGGTGGAGAGGGGGGGGGAATACTACACAATTCCCTCTCTGTGTCGTCCAATGAATATTATATTCGAAATAGGAATTAGAAGTGGCTTTAGAGCCATTGCAACACAAATCAGCAATGCATACGCTAGCCTTTGCCACTGATCCTGCCGAAACAATCATTGAACAGGACACAGTCGTACATGGCCTATGCATGTGTATACCTTTGTTAAGAATCCACTCCCCGAAGGATTAAAAATGAAATTTGTCATCTCTAATAGAAAAACTGCTCTCGCACACAAAAAAAAGGGAAATGCACATCAAATCGATGGCGAATCCTATTCCGCGGGATGTATACGTACATTGTGTTTCTGACGACTCTACTTGTCCCCCAGCAGTAGCCAGTAAATTTCTTTTCAATGATTTTTACTACACTACCAACCGAATCTGATTTTTTTTTTCATTTTTGTTTGTGTGTAACCCCCTTTGGGTCCCCCTGATATGATGCAGTCGCACAATGAGTCGAGTCTGACTTTCGTGAGCAACAGTGGAATACTACAAGGTACAACGTTGACTGCAAACCAATTTTATTGTCTCTCGCACCAGCCCTGCACTTGGACTGGCTCAGTCGCTCTTCGCTCAGTCACAGTGCACAGTCAGAGGCAAATGCAGTAGTAATACATCGCACAGGGATGGTATGAGGTGTGTAATAGCGAAGGTCGTTTTATAAAAATAGAAGAAGAAAAAAAACTGAATGGAACAAAAAATTCTTACTACACCATTGTTGTTATCCTTTGGGGGAAGAGAAAGGAGATAAAAAACGAACAACATATAACATATAACGAGTTTTATGTTTTTTGTTCGTTTACCTCTCTTCTTGGCTTTTGCAATATACTATTTATTTTTTGTAGGAAATAAGGGAGAACTGTTGTCGGTGGAAAAAAAAGTCTGAACACGAGATGAAATTCTACGGATATTCCATATTTTTTACTACAAAGTTCTGGTGGATTTGTTTTTTTGTATTATAAACAACTGATTGGCATATATACTCGCACATGGATGTGGGTATAATCTGCCTATTTCAACCGAGTGTAGATATAGGTTTAATATTTCGCCTCTCTATACACTTTTTGCCACACAAAAGCCTTATAGATCTCCCCGCTCCCATGGCTTTTTACGTTTTGCTGTCTACTCAGCTCTGTGTGTTTCCTGATGGGATTTTTCTTGTTTCCCTTTTTTTTGCAGACTTCTATAGATATTCAAGGAGCATGAAATCAAAAAAATATTACGAAGAAAATAAAACTGCAGACAAAATGAAACAAAAAATGAAAAAAAAAAAATGGGAAACGACGAAATGGGCAAATAAAACTATACAGACAGAGATGCGCGGGCGGCGGCTGGAGAAAGTTTGGAACTCTGTTTTTTTTTTTTTGCGTTGTATATTTATATGTGTATATTTTCGTTGATATCGTTCGACTATATTAATTCCTTGTGGTAAAGGATGCGAATATTTTGCTGCTTGTTTTTTGAAAATGTAAACAGAAATGAAAAACGAATGCGGCCTGCACTTACCTCTTTCAACTCCAGAGATGTCTTTTCCGTAACCTGCAATAAAAAAAAAAAACAAAAAAAAAACGAACCGGTTAAATAAATGAAAACAATTTGTGTTTGACTAGAGGAAGGGAGGATGAGGAGAAAGACTTCGAGTGGAGTACAGGTATGAAATGTAATTGCGAAAGGAATTGAAGTAAATAATTGCGATTGCAAGTGAATGAAAATATTTGATTTTTAAATTCAAGCGGGCGGTACTCAGTTAAAGATACTCGCAGTCGTAATGATGATTTAGTTTGAATAATTATTAAGATTTGAGTAGCAATTGGTGAGGTGTATGAGTAAATTAGGGATTAGAAGTGTTTTCAGGAGTTTTTTTTTTTCTGAAAGTCATGTGTCCTTCAATTCCCACCCATCAGCGACTCTGACTTCGGAAAATATTCTCTTCCTTTTGACACCTCCTTGATAAGATTGGTTAGGTGTGAGAGCCGCAAAATTTGACTCCGTCCAACGTCAACTATAAATACAAGTATAAGTGTTATCATCGGCCTGGCCGATTCTTTGATACCCTCCACTGCATACAAGTCATGCAAAATTGGTTTTGTATGGGAGGTACCCGAACTACTTGACCGACATGGCTCATTTTTAATACCAACCTAACTACGATAAAAAAAAGTCCTTTCACAAAACTTCATTCGTCTAGGTTGATTCCTTTGGACGCTATCGTGTTTTCAACAGACAGAGTGACACATGGGTCTAATATTGATTATGTATGGGAGGTACCCGAATTACTTGACCGACATAGCTCATTTTTAATACCAACCTAACTACGATAAAAATAAGTCCTTTCACCAAACTTCATTCGCCGATGTCAATACCTTTGGGCGCTATCGTATTTTCAACAGACAGACATACAGACAGACGGATATGGCCAAATCGATTCAAAATGTAATCTTGATTCAGAATATAATATACTTAATGGGTCTCCGGTGACTCCTTCTTGGTGTTACAAATGTAATGACAAAGTGAATATACCTTCCTGAGGAGGGTATAAAAATAGTCACTTGCATATGGCTATGCCTACTCGTGCAAGAACTCTACAAAGTAAAGACTAGTACGCTGCTGTTGTAAGCCGAAAAATCCCACACAAAAGTGGCACAACGAAATCAAGAACGAAAAGTTTCGCCTTCCTTGTCGTTTGCAGTACACTGCTACTGCGAAATGATATCGAAAAGTGAGTAATTGTAGTAGATTGTTTGATACAATTCTCCACTCTCTTCGGGAGATTACTTGCTTGCGAAAATTTGACATTTCTTTTTGGTTGTTTTTATAAAACCAGAATCTCACACGAGGTGAACAATATTGAATTTTTATATTTCGAAAGATAGAAGCAGGAATATCAAGAAGACAGACGACCCACAACCACTATGCAATTATAAAATACAAATTCTGGCAGTTGTCAAATGTCAGTCGTACTTGTGTAGCAGCTGATAAAACTCTCTTTCGCTTTTTATTTGGAAAAATATCAGCGCACTAGACTTAAAAGTGCGATGTTTCGAAGAAAGATAATGTAATACAGAGATGTATAACTTTCAGTGGAAAGGCGGCTGCCAACAAGCTGTTTTCCCGAAAAATTATAAAGTCACGCACATAGGTGTGCTCATTTCTTTTCTAAGTCAGTTCATGAATTGGACTTTAATGCAAGAAGTTTGCCAATCCGAAATGTGTTTGGTTTCATTATTTTTCTTATTTTAATCTAAGCCTTAAGCTTAGTATCCTGCTCGCGCTAAACTTTAGCGTCCCTAGTCTCCACTTCGATTCTCCACACCAAAGATAAATGATCGGTAAATAATTATTTTGAATTTTGGTTTTTCGTAACAATTAAGCGACGCGATGCCCATAAAAGCAATAGGAATGGAATGGTGGCCGGCCATTAGCAAAACATTTTAAGTCACACCTATTCACAGACAGAAATTTAAATTACAAAAAACAACAATGTAAACAAATGGGTTTCGAGGGGATAGACGTACGAAAGATATCCATCTCTTTTTATCATTCATCTATGGTTTCGGTGCTTTGGCGTTCTTGACAATCATTCCAGTCTCCACTGGAACATGTACTAGATATTGAGACCAAGTGACAGCTCTCAGGTGGAAAGGCAAGTATTTTTATGAACTTTTTGATAATTTTTCCCTCGAGTTGTTGGGACTTTTTTGTAAAGAAAACAATACCACTCGCACTGATTCCACATAGTTGGTGATTTAAATATATTTTAAGTGAAACAGCGGCATCAAATCATTTTTGAACAAGTCTAAATATTGACATATTGCGACTGATTTAAAAAGTTTACAACCATGATTTAAAAATTAGAAAAATACCAGTGGTATATTTTTGAGCGCAGAATTTCCATAAAAGAATAAAAAAAATTCCTACGGCATAACAACACTTCTTCCATGATTATTGCAAATTTTAAGCATTTCCATTATGATAAAAAAAAAACAAAACAGAAACCGGTTAAGGACAAGGAGTCCAGAGCTCCTTTTATACTAAAAAAAATAGTTGGCGCAACCGGTCCCTACGGACCTAGGCCTAGCTTCTCACAGCCATTCGTCTTGTGTGAAGGCATCTACAATTTTATGCCGAGTCCAAACGGCCAATTGAGAAGCTCTTTCATGGCAGTTATACTCTCGGCTGTTTGTCGCGAGAGGTGGCGCAGTAAAAAATACCTTAAGACGGAATTTGGATTTTGTCAGTATTCGAACCTGGGACCCCTCGCTTAGAAGTGAAACACACTAACCACTAAGCCACTGCGCCGACTCCTTGTATACTATAGCAACGTTAATTATAGAAAAAAAAAATTCAAGAGACTACTTGAGTAAATTTATGCCGATATTTCCTTAAAGTTACAGGAAACTAGTGTCAGCTGCAATATAAAATAAAAGCCGACTTGTATGTGTTTTTAAATTAAGAAAAGAAATCTATGGGATACGTGGACAAATGTCTTCTCAATGTAACTTCAAGGGAACGGAGGCGCATACGTAACGCTTTAGAACGGCCATCCAAAGTCAGTCAACTTGGAGTCAAAGAGTCCCCAGCTTCAGAAAAAGTTTAAAGAGTCTTTATTAAACATAGAGTCTAGAATTAAACATACGTCAACAACATATCTACATAGACGAATTTTCGTCAGGGATAATCTGATAAAGTGTTTATTGGCGCATTTTTTGTTACACGATCACGTTCAACGCGAATATTTTTATAAAATCAATCCAAATCCAGTCCCCATTGGAGGTATCACAAAACTAATTGAGTCAATTAAAAAAAGTTGATCATTCACAATTCGAGCGCAATTTCCCAGCGAGTGGATACCATTACGCTCGTATGTAAAATCTAAACTCGATTCCCCAATCTAACAAACAGAAAAAAAAACTGCCCCACTACTTCAGTGACCCATACACAACTACTCCGGGGCAACAGACTGCCGCTATTTATTTCCACCTTGCTACGCTACGTGCCTCTGCTTATCACATTTTGCATACACTCTGGCATATATACGCAGCTGGTAAAACTTCCCACAAATATCGTTCGTAAAATTGGAATAAAAATCTCGCAAATGTAATTCAATATCTCTAAAACGATTTCCCCTTGCATGCACGAGTGCATCCATCAATTTAGTATGTGCGCTGGATCAACAAGAGCAAAATGGAACGCACACGTCCGCCCGTTCATATTTTGCACCGCATTTCGCCACCCACCATCCACCATTTGGCTGCTACAAAAGAACCCCGCATTTGCCGCAATCAAATTGTTGTTACCTCATAAGACAGCCATTCTACCTGGCACTCCAGGCAGAAAATTGAATTTTCATTTTATGCAATCAAATAAGAAAGTGAACGAAAATCGTAGCACGCGAGGTAACAAAAGAAAAAAAAATACAAGAAGAATGAACGCTTTCATCGCACTTCGGCGTTTTATCGAAATCGGGGTGGTAACACTCGTTTCGCTCCGAAATCACCCAGAACGGAAATGAAATTAATTTCCAAGGTCTGTGAACGGAAGGAGACACTGTTTCCTTGTCCCCTAAAAGTATAAGCAATTAAATTTGCAGGAAAAAAATGCATGCTCTGTGAGCACTGCACGTCTATGTATGTGTTTTATTTTGGGCAAATGTCATTTCTTTTTTGTGCCCTCTGACATTTTGCACATTTGCATGCAGTATGCGTGGTTGCATGCATGCAATTCATGCACCATGTGCTTTTGATGACGAAATGATGATTGCACGATGTGGACGGACAGGGGAGGGGAGGGGCGAGGACGACGACGCAAATGTGGAAAGGAGGACATTTCTAATTCTGGAGGGTTGATGAGTTTTCTTGCCCTCAGCAGACGAAGGTGGCACTCAGACTCAGTTATAAGGCGCGAGAAACCAAGGTACTCTGACGCGGTGCGGCGTGCGGCAACAGCAACAGCAGCAGAACACAAACTCGCACAACAGTCAAAGAAAATCAAAATTCTAAAGTTTCCAAAGAGAAAAGCAAAATTGTTTGTTGACTTTTCCTCCGTATGATTTGGAGAGATGTGTTTTCCATTTAATTTTTCACTTCGTATTTATATTTTATTGCACATTAAGTTGGATTGCAGGCTGCTAACATGGCACAGCGATGGCGATGATGGTGATGGCTTTGGTTTCTATTTGTAGCTCATTTAGAGTGCGAAAGAGAGCGAACGTTCTTTTGATGAATTTCTGTTTGCCTCTGTGCGGTGCAAGTAAGCAACAATCAGGAAGGCAAGAAACTCTCTCAAAAGGTGCAATTAAAGTTGGCAAAGTTAAATATTATACATATTTACAGATCTTAAAGGGATGGGGGATATATTTGTAGACGACTTAGGGAAGTTTGCCAATGTAATGGCGGGGAATGAGAGTGCCAAGTCAATTTTGAATTTATTTTAAGGAGCCAAGTGCGGAGGTTTGGTCTTGCTTGTTGACATTCAAGTTGGGTCACCATTTTGAGATCAGAAAAATTATATTTCTAAATTTTTTCATTCCAGTCGGGAGACATGACACTTGTCCAAACAGGTTTTTTTTTTTTTGTGAATTTAAGGAGGGTGCTTGTTTTTGTTGAATAATTTATTTTTAACTTATGACCATTTCTTGGTCATAAGGCAACTTCTAGGAAATTTAATTCTCTACAACTTTGGTCCTGGAAACTTTTTGCATACGATTGATATTTTCCCACGAATTTCACTGAGAATCGGACAGTTTGCAAGAAAGTGGGGGACATCTTCTTTCGGTCTTTTATGGCAAAAACAGAAAAATGTCAGTCCTGTAATATAAAACAGTTTACGGGGATAAAATGTAATCTCCAGCCTGTGCGTCGAGCACCAAAGGATGTTATTTATTTCGGTCAGCTCTCAGGTCTGCCTTGAAGTTTGATTTACATCAGTTGCCAGATGATTTGAAATATGAAACTCTGTTTGTTTTTTAAGAGTTTTGTTCGCCGAATTGGCAACACTCTTCCCAGTGATAACCAATTTGACAGCTGACTGCTGATTTGTGCGAATTTTGGTTTCCCATTTCGACGTGAGTAGCGTTTTTGACCCTTAACTTGGTATAAATTTAAAATTTAAAAATCTAAACAAAAAATATCTAACGGAGCAAGATGGTGGACGCACATCGCAAAGCAACGATTGAATGTGTCATTTTTTGCGAATTTTGACTTCACAAAAATTCAGCCATTCGGTGGTCATTCGAGTGGCTTTCGTGAGTGTGCGCTGCGACAGCCCGCGTGACCAGACGCTTGACAGGTGATTGACAATTTTAGGACAAATGTGCACGTCATAATGACGTCATTATGGAAAAGTGTCATGTGTAATCGTAGCTAAAGCACTGTAGGTCGTTTTCTCTGTTTGAGGATGTTTCCTGAGAAAATGAGCAGACTTTGAAAATTGAAGGACCTTGGGCCTTACTAATAATCATTTTTAACCTTCACACCAAATATTTTGTAGGTCACAATATGAAATTTTGTGTGGAAAATTTTCGTATTGTGAGTTTGAAAAATGGACTCTAAACAAGCGGCTTGAAAGGCAGATTTTCAATTATCGACTGATTTTACTATTTTGGCAGAGACTGGTATATTTATGCTGCTGTTTTGGAGGTCTAAATCTAAAGGACTGAAAATAAACAATCCTACCCCGACAGGTGCACAGGCAGATTGTAGACAGCATCTTTCCTGGTGAGTCAGAGCCAGCAGATTTTAGAAACCATGAATTTCGAATAAATCTTTTGGATCTTTGAACTTCTTAACTGCTTCTGGGTTGTTGGTTGCATTTTCGGTAATTTTTTAAGTGTTTGTTAGCCTGTTTCACAACCCACCTGTTCAGGAATCCAATGTAAAAATTCTGCAGCTCGCCGTAATCGTTTCGAGGTCCAATTTCGACACACAATCAATGACAACTCTCACTGAAAATAATAAGCTCTCATCACAGATACAGGTTCGTTGCCGACTGTCTCCAAATGACGGGAGGCTTTTTTTCACTCTGTGAGTGAGCCCTCTGACTCATCTCTTAGTGAAATTTTCTCAAAGTCCATTTATCAAGTCACCTTCAACCGGCTACCTACCGTATATCGTTCGACAAACACGTTGTCCGTGACTCAACCGCAGCGATTATTATGTGTACATACGCCTGGGTCTAGAACGAATATCAACTAAAATTCCCAAGCAATTAAACCGCACAAATGGCGCAAATTGCTCAAAATCGAAAACAACAAAACCGCTCACGAAATGATCGTGTAAGTCGTGTTTACATTTTCTCGTTATGTTGCCTTTGGTTTTGTAACATAACCAAACAAATCAGTCTCAAAGTGTAGCAGAGGGAGACTGGTTTTTGTTGTTACATTCCTGGCGAATTACTATGTGGTATGTGCGCCTCTCTGGTTTCAATTAAATTGTCTGTGAATTTGCTTTCTATCGTCGGTCGTTATACGCACTTTTGTAACTTCAATTATAGGCTCGTATATCTTTTCCTTAATTCGCTGTAGTTTTTACTATACTTTGCGCAATGATAAAAGAAAATGTCGGTCAGTGTGCGCACACACAAGAACGGCGCCAATTTATGGAATTCAACTTCAATTGTTAGACAGATAGCCGGCCGAGTGAAACTTTTCTCTAATAATTCCTCCATTCAGGGTATGATTATAAAAATCACATTCACACACAAAGTTCGGGATTTGAAAGTGAACAAGAAGTTTAAATCGATCTTTCAACTGGAGGTACATTCATCAGTCGTCCACAGGTGGTGGTGGTGGGTATTAAAAGTTTTTGCTCTCTTTTGAGTCGGCTTCAGTAGCTGCCCACACCTGGTGAGCAAGAGCCAGCAGACTTTTGGCCAACAATTATAAAGTGGAAATCTGATTTTACGGTCATGAATTTCGAGTAAATCTTCTAATTTATGAACTTCTTAGCTCCTTCTGGGTTGTTGGTTGCGTTTTTGGTAATTTCTTTAAATCGATTCGCTGGTGAGGCGGTACTTTCTATGAGTTTCCGTAAAATCGAACAAGTGGCGGGACGGCAGCTGTCGAATGTCACCAGCAATCTGTTGTTCATGGCAGTGAGCAGTCGTTGCAAATGAATGTGAGGCAAAAAGGAATGCAGGGAAAAAAAAAACTCTCACAGTGCTCAGTTACGCACATGTATAGAAGAACGTTTCTGTGTAACTGATAGGTTGACATTTAAAATGTCGCCTTGCTTTCGCTACGAGTACACGTTGTATGACAAGGGAACGACACCACCAGCGCTACCTAAGGAAAATAAGAATCTGTCATGCACATGGAGAACATGTGACAACGTTATCAAATAATAGCGCACAGCCAAAGGCGTCATAAACTTGGTGGAATATTCAAGACGAGTTTTCCTTCTCCGAATTTCAGGAATTTATTATGCAAATTGCAGAATGGGAAGTCGGGAAGAACACGCGCGGAATTGTTGCCGATAGTTGGAACGTTACTACACGTTTACCATTAAACAAAACTGAGCATGACAGTTAACCGCCAATGATGAAGTTGCAGGCAAAACTACATCTTTAGTTTTTGCATCGTCCTCTGACTCGACTCCGTCGTTCTTTTTGTCAAAGGAAAGAGTGAATAGACACCGAAGATCAGGACCGCACTGCAAACTGGAACACAGTAGAGAAGGACACCAACACATTTTTGAAATGACATCTGCATTTCTTTTGCTTTGAAGCTTTCAATTCCAATTCGAACCCGGACGGAAAAACATTCGTTTCTCGTCGAAAATTCATACGTTTCCCTGTGGATTTATGATCGAAAAGGTCTCACGTTTGTCGCTATTCAAATCAATTAGCCAAAATGCATTCAACATCGTTTCTACTGGCTTATGCTTGACGACCAATGGGGCTGCTAATATCCCTGGCAATCTTTACAGGAAGTCAGGAAGGCATTGGTGCACCCTGTTCTGAGGTGTCGTCCACCCACAGAAGTTCACACTCGCTCACACTCAACTGTAGCATTTATCTATGCTCGGATAGCAAGGGCATATGATAGCCATTACAAAACAGGTGAAGGATGAAAACTATGAGCAGCATTATAAAGCCAACCAACAGGGGGTGACACCTACAGATAAAGCTGTACCAACACAATGTGTAGGCAGGTGTATGTATCTCTTTGGCATGGGACTATGCATCCCTTTGAAATAAGCCGAAATCGTTCAAGCAGGGAAGGTACTGAGTGTAAACAAAAAAGGACATCTGGGGTTCACCCCACGTAGATGGCCACTCTTATCAAGTTGGCCGGCATTTGTTGCAAGGCAGATACTTGTCCTGTGCCTGACTATGTGATGCACGAGCAAAGGAGTAACTGCCATGTCCAGATATGACATAGTTGCAAAATATCTCTTCAAATCGATGTTGGCCTTTTGCCAGGCTATGCGCGACTAATTTATTTGTGATTAATCGGAAGGAAGGCAGAGAGCGACTTTCAAGTACCTGCTTAGTCGAGTGCTGTAAGTGCTATAAGCTGTAACTGTTAACTTGATGTGTACAAGTGTACATCATTTGGAGAGTTCTGATGGCGGGTATTATTCGTCCTTTGTACTAGGTTGCAAAGGGGATTTTGAAGTTCGACTCCCTCGAGAGGTTAACTTTAACTCTGAGCCGATTATTTTCCACAGGCAATAGGTTCACAGTTCAAAGATAACCCCGGGCATGTAACTTTTATTTTTTTAATCCCTACACAAGCACGTAACTCGCCATATTCATCTAACAGCATCTGCCCAGTAAGCCGCAGAATTAATCTCATAACCACATCCTTTTGAGTGCTTTAGGGTGTCAGAAAATTATAATCTCCCTGTCCCTTGAATAGTAACGCGTTTTGTTTTATTCTGTTTACTCTTATTTTGAGATAAATATTTGTACAAGCGTTTTGGTAAACAAAATTTGCAAGCGCATTAAAAGCCCGCAAACCGCACAATTAATTGTAAATTCATGAGTCATTTGCATATAATGAGTTTGAAACGTGAAAACATGCAGATACAAGAGAATTGTTAAATGAGGTCATTTCGTGTATTGACGCGCGCCTCTACACACGGCGGGCACGGACACGGCCAAGTTGGTAGTGTCACAGTTTACGGATCTGTGGGAATGATTTTGATGTGTATCTGTATATAACTCAAACGGAATGGCGAATATAATTCAAATGAATTTTAATTATTCTTTGTTGGCGATTTTCATCCATCTGAAAAGTGGCAAGGTTATGACAGCGGTTTGGGTTCAGTGGTGACAGATTGTGGGAATTTTTAGGAAATTAGTTTAAGCGACAAAGGGGCTCCTTCTAAAAAACAGAAAACAAATTGAAAAAGAAAAATTCGAAAACATCCGCTTATGGATTTTTATTTTTGTATCCAAGACAAATTTAAGTGAACTTTTTAAACTTTAAATTTGTCCAAAAATGTAAGACAGCCTTAAATAGAGAAAAATGTGTTATTTCTTTAGAAAATATGAAATCAGACCTCGGCGGACTAACTCTTTTTAAAATATATGTGAAACATTTTTAAACACGTGCGACATTTTTAAATATATGCGACTACTTTGTTAATCAGCATGAATAACGAATAACGAGTTAAAAATAGAATGCAACACTTGTGGTCAATTTAACAAGAGTTTGTTAACAGAATATCTTTTATTTATTGATTTTTTTTTTTGCTTTTATTTAACAAGTGTTTGTTAACAGAATATATCTCTTTTTATTGACTTTTTGTTTTTTGAGTGCGCTGGGAAGAAGGAGAATTTAAGCTTTCTGAGTGGGAAATTTATATTCCCATCTCTGGTAGGACTGTTTGGGGTTTTTAATTTGTGTTTCTTTTGCTAGGCGAAGAATTTTGTTTGTCGAGTGAAATAATCCAGTGAAGGTAGAGTTGCATGAGGGAAATATAGACTTCCCAACCGTCTTCGCCCAATATGGGTCCTCAACCGGAGTAGGTTGTTTGATTTTGTCAGTCATTCATTGCGTTTGCTATACAGTACAAATTGCTTCATTTTCTTACAAGATTTTTGTAAGAAAAAATCGTCTCGAGCCGTATACGGGTCCTCAACCGGAGTAGGGATGATCGTTTTCAACAAATGTATGAATTTTGGACGATTAAATTTGCCTTTTTGCCATTTTCCTAGGAGATATTTGTGAAAACCGTCCCAACCGCAGTTTATGTGCTCAACCGGAGTAGCGGTGACAGTTTCCGACGAATGAGTGATCTTTTTACAAGTAAATTGAACGAACTGCATACGAAATCTTTGTCATTCTTTAAATAGATATTTGTGAAAACCCTCCCTATGGGTTTGCAACCGCAATAAGACGTTGTCAGCTAATCCGTGAATTTGCCATGATATACCATTTTCTTCAATAAGACTTCCAACAATCAAATCTAAAAGATTACTACCTTGCGAACATGACCTACAGCAGGAGGTTAATCGTCTCGCGTGAACAAGTTGAGCTAACTGAGTGAGCAAGCAGCGGAAATACTTCCCACTTGAGAGTCATATTTATTTATTTTTCGGTTTTGCAAAGAAAAAGTGTCTCCAAACCAACAGCTTTATTGCCTAAGTTTTCATCAATTTTATCACTCGGAACAAAACAACTTTAACAAGTCGGCCATTTTGAGAAATACAGAAAAAATACTTAACAATCTATCGAAATAACAAGAAAAACCGTGTGCAATCACACCTTCCCCGGTTCGCTTTTATTGGCACAAGTAATCGCAAAAAATTACTCAAGCGCCTTCGGTGTTCGCTTCTCACCCTCGCCGCGGCACAGATCGAGTCAGCACCAGCCCAGTACAACATGCAACAATGACCAGTCGTTGTTAGCCGGTTTACAGATGCAGAGTAAAAGCGCCGCACAAAATGACTCACCTCAACAGAGATCACCTTGTGGCCATAGGAGAACGTTGTGAAATTGAAGGAAACAAAAAAAAAGGTTACCACCGGGGTAAGGGTAGACGATGTTTGTTTTGTGTTACTCCGGTTATCTTATTAATTACCTTGGAGATTACAAAACACGCTTCATGAGTGAATAAATGCTCAGCCCGCCTTAAGGCCTTCCCATATATTTTTTTTTCAATTTTGTTTCCCCCTCTTTCTTCCACTTTGTTGTTTTATGATTTCCCTACGTTTTCATGATTTTCGTGTTACCTTGAGTGGTTTTACAGTGAAAGAAAAAAAAAAAACTCGCAAGGGCGCTGTTGCACTTAACACTGGTGGTGCTGAGGGGTGGCCGCTCAACTTCCGGGCTCATTTTTTATGGATTTATAGATTTTCATCATTTTTTGTGTTTGCAGTGTTTTATTTGTCGCTCCTGTTCACCACTTGGTCGTCCTTTTTGCACTGCCAAACAATAGACAAATGATTTATTACAAAATGGAGTTTTTACGAGTGCACATATGTGCATACGTGCGATATGTATGCCGCTTTGCAATGCTTTTCTGTGACTGCCTGGCTACTAACCCAGCACGATGGCTTTTATTTGGATGCCTCCCGCCGCAGCAATGTGTTTATGTGCGTTGCTGTGTGTGTGTGTGTGGTGATGATGATGGAGAGGAGGGAGGTGGTATTCACGATTTTCCCCGGGTTTCCTTCCATATTTTGTTGAATTTTCATTTAATATGCGAATTTCAACCCTCACACAGTAAAAGCAGCAGCAGCAACAAAAACGACATCACCACCACTGACTAGCTCCAACTGTGGGCTAGGCCGATGCCTGCAAAACCGATTGTGCCCCATTACGCTTTTAAGCATTTGGAGCAGGCAGGGACGATGCGGAGGAACATTTGGCGCGCTCGTTTGGGCCAATGAGCAACGCACATCTGGAGAGGGTTGGAAGATTGTATACATGAAGCATGCATGCAGACAGTTTGCGTTTGCATAGAGGGAATTTTTTAGTCCGTGACTGTTGTATGCTGCACCAGCGGGCTGCTGTTGAGGGGATGGTGGTGGAAAAGTTTCAATGGGGTATCGATTGAGGATACTTTTTGCTGGCTGTGCTGTGTGTTGGTTTAAAAGTTTACATGCAAATACCAGGAATGGCGGGCGGGCGGAGGACAGCTCTCTGGTGCTGACGATGGTGGATGTGCATGATGTGCATATCCCTTTATTTAGTTCAATGGTTGGTCGTTAAATTTAATAGAGTTTTTTTTTTAATTCCTTATTTTGTTATGATTTTGCGAACATTTGTTGGTGCCAAGCTTGTGGATGGCTTTAATAGAAAGATCTCTACATTTGGGAGCACGGCTTCGGGCTGCTTTAAAAGGCTAACAAAATGTATATGCGGCTACTTTAGCCGGATTATGGTTTTTTGCTGTGCGGGAGACTGTCGGGGAGTTTCTTTGTTGAGTGCGAATTTGTTTTGGCACACAATTCAGTCTTTGACTTTTCCGGGTTAATTTGGTTGGTTTTCAGGACGGCATTGGGCTTATCTGTTTCAAACTTAAAAGGTATTTCAAATCTCCGGGGCAAAACGTGACCGAATTTGTTTTCGACTTACTACGCTCAGTAAGCTTGTAAAAAGTTTCTTTGCCGAGTTATTATGGCAAACAAACTGTCAGTAGAGACGGGATATTTTTTTACTTCAATTTCAAGATTGCATTTTACAGTTTCTTATGTGATATTTGCGAAAACCTTCTTAGCCAAATATGGGTGCTCAACCGGAGTAGACATTCAGATTTTTCGACAGAGTCCGTTTTCAAATTTTGTCAGCTTTTCCGTGAGTTTTCCGAAATTTCCTAGTCTTAGGAGATTTGTACCGAAACCGTTTCAGGGCAAATATGGGTGTTCAATCGGAGTAGGCTTAAAGATTTTTCAACAGAGTTCGTTTTCAAATTTTGTCAGCTTTTCCGTGAGTTTGCCGAACTGTGCTCGTTATAGGAGATCGTTGCCAAAACCGTTACGAGGCAAATGTGGGTGCTCAACCGGAGTAGGCTTAAAGATTTTTCAACAGAGTTCGTTTTCAAATTTTGTCAGCTTTTCCGTGAGTTTGCCGAACTGTCCATATCTTAGGAGATCGTTACCAAAACCGTTTCAGAGCCAATATAAGTGCTCAACCGGAGTAGGGTTCAAGATTTTTCAGCGGAGTTCCTCTTTTAAATTTTTTCGGCTATTCCACCTTTTCAATGCCAATATTGGTGCTCAACCGTGGCAGAGTTGAAAGTTTTCAACGAGTGAATGCATTTTTGAAGAGAGTGCCGCAATCCATACTATCTGGTCTTTTTCTTGCGGGAACTTTACACCCATCTAGCTAGACCTACCCTTGCTACCTACATTGCTGCACAATCGGCACTAGCGAATACTTCTTTTTAAATGAGGTAGGAGAGCGATATTGACTCGAGCTCTATTAGTGCGACCACTTAAGATGTTAACAGACTAGATATATACACAAAGATCTATAAATGCTAAAGGTAATTTATAGAATTCTTTTTGACGCAGTCTTGTTTTCAATCCCAATCCGTGGTACAACGTCGCCCGCATTACAAAACATATTCAACTTCATCCCAGTCACAGCAAAGTCAACGAAATACCACAACTGCTGTCTCGACTTCTCCTCATCAAACCCTTAGTTGAATGGCTTGTCCCAAACACTGTCTGTGCGAGGACGGCACCAGCTACTGAAATTGTTGATTTACCCCCAAAAAAACATGGAACACAGTCCCGGCCGACGCAGTAGCTGTATGCAAGCACCAGCTGCATGTGGGCAAATAACAGTCATTGTTCCAAATAACTGGAAATACAAAAATAATTACGACCTGCTCCAGACAAAATTTAATTGCGGAAGGTAAAGGCGAGCACTCCCACATACGTATATAAAACTCGCACACACAACCCAATTCAGCGATGCACTGAATTTAATTTTTAACACACTACAGGCTTGCAGAATTGCAGCAAAACACGCACCCAACAAACGCAGACCCGTATAGAGTACAATATTCAGAATGTAAATATAAATCGACAGACAGAGAAACAGACTCGAAAATTCGAATACGACTCGAGTCGACATTTAAGTCATTCACTCTGTCATTTTACGGCCGAACGGCATAGAACAGAGTCCACTATATCGGGCAAGAGATACCACCCGCAGAGGGTACTTGAGTTGCTGGTCTAAGTTACGATGGGGTCGAGAGGGAGGGCAGATTAAATAATTGCACTCATGTAATATAATTGCAATAAAATAACTGGCATAACCGGGGGAAGATTTGACTGCAGGGTGGTAACTAGATAAGGAACGCTCTCTCGGGGCCAGTTTAAAATACTATGCCTGACCGACCGCACAAGGTGAAGCGCTCTGTATCTGTATAGATCCGAGTGCACATGTAGAGAAACTGGATTTGCAGAGACTGTGCCTGACTTTCGCTTGAAGACGGCAACTCCAAGAAGCAAATATTTGCAATGTGTACATGGTATTGAGAGCAAAAATGGGGAGAAAATCAGAGTAGGTGAGCAAAGCGATTAGATCCAGTTTGCGGATATCCAAATGGAATGGCTACGAATATCAATAAGCAAAACGAATGAATTGAAAGTAACTAGTTTGGTATGAGATTATGCAATTTAGTACTTAAATTGGCACAAATCCATTTATTTGGCCAAACAGTTATTTAGATAAATAATTTGATTGGAATTTGCCTGTTTACGTAGGGGCTGACTTGCAAACGATGTCAGAACAACAATGGTAGTGAAGTTTTGGCACGGATTTGTGTTGCAGTTGACGGCTGGTGTACTATCGCAACTGTTTTGATTGCAATTTTCAGTTGCCACCAGGACCACAGTTGGCCGAAATTGGAAGTGATTTTCAGATAAAATTGGAGAATGATTTGAAGAATAATTGAAAAATTAGACAACAGAAGGAGCAAAGCTTTTACTGCGTTTTGTATGTTTGGCAAATAGGAACTAACCCTCGGCAGCAATTATATCGGCACTGAAACGGGCTGTTTTGACGGCAAATTTACGTTGTACATACATGACCCTTAACAAGGAATTGGGCAACGACGACATTCTCTACGAGATGTATGTAAAGTAGAAAAGGTAACTGACTAGCAAATTTCCCTCGCAACTAAACGGACGTTGTACCTTGATGACCCTTAACAAAGAATTGGACAACGAATTCTCTACAAGATGTATGTAGAGTATGTATCGAAGTAATTGGGAGGATAACAATAAACCCCTTGTCAAGAGGCTTACAATTTATTATTCATCTAAGAAGGTTAGGATATATAGGCAGCGATGGTCCGCGACGGAGGATGACTTTGCCCAAGGTGGAGTTGAGGTACTTCAACCGGCAATCAGTGCACAGTAGCACACGAATCAAGCTGACTAAAGACACATGTTGGATGAGGAATGAAATTTTGTTAGAACTTCCTTTCCCGAACAACTTAAAGGCGAGTTGCATACCCCCTAAACAGCGGAACACTTGTGGAACAAGCTAATTTAGCAGCCGTGGTAATGCAAGCATTTTTAAAGAACAGAACTTTGAAGAATAGAACACAGTGGTGAAAAAAGTACTTCCAACTCATGATTATATTGGGGAAAACTGAACAAGATGAACAAGTCTTCGAATCACAATCAGAAATGTATGTATGTATGTATATTTTATTTAGTATTTATAACTATTTTAAATTACATTTGGTTAAAGCTTAATAATTAAATATTAATTTACGAAATAATTTAAACAAAATCTAGAGAATACAGAATCATGTTGAAGTTTCTCTAATATGTTGAATCAGAAGTTTCTTAAATCGTGTTAAAATTGTTTAAATTTTTGTTTCTAATTGTAATTCGTTAAATAATTTTAATCCACGATATTAGACCTTGTTTTTGGTTCTACAATCTCGATACAATTGAAGTCTAAAATCAGAATTCGAACGCAAGTTGTACGGCTGTGATTCTCCTTGTTCCCTTGGCATACTCTTCAACATTTCTTTAAAGTGGTAGCTATTTGGACTGGTTTTTAAAGAGATAGCTCGCCCTAGCTCGATTTTGAGGACGGTAAATATATTTTTTTTTTACATTTAGACCTCAGGTTTGCCGGTTTTGTTACAACCAAAATGTCTATACAACAGCAAGCATGCCAGGAGAAGGCAACCTTCCTAGCTACACTTAAATCAAATTTTTTTAGACATTCTGTACACCACAAAAGAACATTTTTAAGCAATTCCATGGAAACAGCTTATTTATTTATAAGAAGAAGATTCTTCTATTTTTTTCAACAGAAAAATCAAATTGATTCTCATTGTCGTCGTTGTCGTTTAAGTGCTTACAATTCTCCCATTAGAAGACATTTCCAAATGTCCAAGAGTCAAGTTATCTTTATGCGTTCACCATGCCAACATCACCCAGCACTTATTACGACAACCGACGACGACAACAACAACAACAACAACAACAACAACAGCAGCAACGACTCCAACTACAAGAAGTTCACAGGCAATTTAATTAATTTTCCACACCACTCGGAGCTGGCCTGTGAGAAAAGTAAAATTGCAATTTCCATGAAGTGAACGCCTTTGAAACTGATACTCAATCAAGTGGAAAAGTGTTATTAACTTTATCCGTTGTACAGTGTGGACTTTCAATGTTTGAATGGGGTGCTTCGACTGAACCTAACCTACAAGTACACATATACATGTATATAGAGTATGCACAGGTTTAGTCTTGGCAATAAATAAATAGTTGTTGCCATATTGCTGCCGGTTGGTTTTGACCCATTTTTCATGGAATTTTATTTTCTTTTTGGTGTTTTTATTTTTTTTAATAAATTGCCTGAGTTTGCAAGGTTTTCTCTGTGAGGCCCAAAGGCGAGTGTTTACCTTTTTTTTTATTTATCACAGGTTATTGGAAAATTACTGCTTAGAATATGTATACAAGAATAAAAGGAGCCTGCAGATGGAGGTTAGGCTTGGGGTGGAATGATTTATAATTGGATAGCCCTTTAGGTACTAATAGAAGAGAGTTTTGTGACTGGTGAACAGCAATTACACTTCACGAGCAATTAAGTGGGTTCACTAGTAAGAAATGGCGCAATTGCTCATTTTTATAGTACCTACTTGCTTTTTTGTTACCAATCACTTGTCATTTGATTTCTTTCTGTGGACTCTAAAGTAACACAAAGTAACTAAAACAAGACATACCTACCTACCTAACGAAATGCGTATATAGAAATTTCAATATCATAGACAGCCGTGATGGCAGGTGATTTAACATTCAAAAGCAATATCCGGCAAATTGAAATTTCAATGCGAGGAAGGAACACAACACCTGACTTCAATAGCATTCACCAAAACTAATTAGAGCCCATCAGTTTGCCGTGCTGGACACATCAATTAATAATTGCGATGAAAGGCACTCATATATCACGAATAAATGTGGCATTTGCATTTGAAAATCTCTTCTTTTTTTAGGGTTAGAGTGAAAATCCATACCATTGACAGATGCTATTGCCAAATGTTTATTTAAATTTTATTACCATATTTTTTTTTTGTTTAACAACTAATACCCCATTTGACCTATATTCGAGACCACATTCAAATAAACATCGATCTCCCCGCACTTTGGCATGCAAACATGCAGGTATGCACGGGAAAATAAATACGATTTATGTACCTAAATTTGTGAATGTGAAATTCCCAGTGCGCTTTTGTTGTGTATGTAACTTTACGCACAAAATTTGATTTTTAAATTCTTGTTGATATAGATGCAGGAATTTGTTATTGGAAAACAAAAACATACATTCCACTTATTAATTGGTGTTTTAATAGCACTTTTTTCGGACTATACAGAAATGTCTGCACAACGTTTGAGATTGGGTAATAAATAAATGCGCGGCACATTTTCGCAATCCAAATTTTGACAGATGAGTAAAATAGGATTTGAGTTTGGTTTACATTAAAAATATTCAGCTTCTCACAATTTCAAGGCGAACAGCGTACATACTGCACTTTAGACTGAGCCAAACCTATTGACTTCCAGCCACGGTCAAACTCGAGTAGGTAGTGATTTTGCAAACATTTACCACTTAGTCTGACAGGTTTTGTCACTACTTAGATTGGATTCAGGTTTAGATTTCGAGTTGACAATTCCAAGTGTCAAAGTTTCTGAGCAATTTAAAATTGAAATGAGCAAACAAAAATTCGGCAGCATTCCATTTATTACTTGATGGTGAGTTACAGTCAAACTCTTGAAAAAAAAAACCTATCTACGCTGGAAATCAAACAATTTTCACTTTGAAATTGACTTTTGCAATCAGTCGCAGAATTTTACGCTCAAATCACTAGTTTACGAAGTCTGACAGATGGCTGACGTGTTGTGTCTGAGCAAATAGTTTGAACAGTTTTTTTCGTTTTTAATTGACGTATACCTACCTATAATTTGAGGTAACCGACACATCTGGTCAATAACTTCTCAACTGGTTGGTCATTTGACATTTCGATTGGAGATATTTCTACTTGACGTTGACGTAGTAAAAGCATTGTATATAGAGACTTATGTTTATATTTACAATTTTAGTCAAGGATTGCAAAGAATTGGCAGAGAAATATTGTAAAATGAAAGATGTTTTCGTTTCATTAATTTTCGTAGTGAACAAAAACTGGGTGAATTCACTAGTTAGATATCTTAAGCCGACCATTGTCTATACTAGAGCACATTGAACGCAATAACTATAGTTTAGTCGGTAACGCCGCTTTTGCTACGTCAGCCACATATAAGAACTGTCAACTGCTCAGTCAGGAGCCGACTAAAGGTGCCGAATAGGTGCCAAAAAAAAGAAGACAGTTCATGTGACCGATATATGCCAATAAAAACTGAGAAAAATCAAATCAGCCAGCCGTCAGACTCGCTTAACTACATATTTGAACGTCCCCACTGTCTCCTACGCAAATCAAACAAAGCACAGAAAAATGTTGATTTTATATCAACTGTCATGTGAGGCACCTGAAATACTCAATCGAAAACGCAAGCGACATTTTTTGTTCTAAAGTTTAAATAATCCTTCAAAAATATGTGCTGAGTAGAAAAAAATATAAACGTCAAAATAGGGCGACCCACATTATCGAATGATCCTCCAGCGGATACCTATACCTGACGCAAATTACTTTTTTTTATTGCTTTTTGTATCAATTACAAGACAACAGCACCCACGTTGGAAAACTTAAAAGAACAAGAAACAGAAACCATTGAAATTGATTGCGCGACGGGGTGGTAACAAGACAACGAACGCCAAGACACCAGAACGTCATCCAACGCCTACGAGATAAATCCAAACCAAAAGGTCAATGGCATCGCAATGACCAAGAAAACTATCAACAGTCGACACAATAGCAACAGCAATTGGAAATTTTGCAGAAAATGGCGCACTGTCGGGATAGATATTTGGCATTGGGCGAAATAAAAAAAGAAAAACATATGGAACAGGTAAAACGACCAAAACAGCAGATTTTGGCATTTTCCCAGATGCTTCATCCCACACACAGCAACAGAGTAGGTACCCACGAGAACAACGACAGGCAAGGAGCAAAAAAAATGGATTACCCCAACATGAGAAGATAAATGCAATTTGTCTGGAAAGTTTTGCATGTTGTGTGTCCTGCTTAGTAGGATGTGCGCAATATAAGAGTCAAAAAATGGAATTAAGGACAGCGAAGCAGATTATCCGTGTGGTACTTACCATTTGCGATGAATAAACAAATCGTCGATGATAGAATGAGTATTAATCCACATCTTAGGGACATTATATTTTATAATCCACAAACGAGAAAAAAAAATTAACGAACTGAAAAAAAAAATTGGTGAGAAGGACAAACAGGTTCCTTCTCCGCCGTGTTTGTGTAGTCTTCACCGACGATAATAATCCTTTATTGCTTGATGTTGGCTGATGCTGTTGAACTTTCCTTTGTTATGAACTGAATGGAACACACGGAAAAGAGCAAGGACTGCGAGATTGTGCGTATGTCCTGCTTCATATATTATAAACAAATTTTGTTGACGAAAAAAAAAAACAAAAAGAAAATAAAGACTAATTATTTATGGTATTAACTTTTTCTCGCACGTTTGACCATTTTCCTCTAGATGTGACTGTCGCGCGCGTCGGCATTTGTCGGGTATAATTAATCTTCTCGAATTCTCATTTTTTTTTGTAACCGATTGACGTTGGGGGTTTGGCAGGTTTGCTTTGTTTTCGTTTTTTTTTGAAAGTGTACGGATTACTTTTCTTTTTGAAACGCAGGGGGTCAACAGGATGAGGAGAACCGACAACCGAACCGACCGAGACGAAAACCGTACCACCAATCACACTTGTGTAGGTATATCCTTTCCAATCGTCAAAAATGTGTGAGACAGTGTATATTAGACAGAATCAGTCTTTTACACGGAGTGGTAAGTTGCCAGCACTGGAAGCGTTTTTGGAATGAAAATAATGGTTGCGGTTTGTTGTCTTTTTTCTCTATTTCATTTCTTTTTTCTTTTGTTTCTTGTTAGCAGATGAATCATACAAACTGTATGCGTTCGTTCAACAGGAATAAACAAGTTTTAATTGAAACTACCTTCACCCCGATTCTACCGTCACGAAATACACAACAAACAAATTGAGGCTGTTTCAATTTTGCTCCATGGCCACCTTGTGAATATATTTCACAAACAAAATCACTTTGTGCAACAAAAAAAAATAATTTAAATCAAAAACTAAAAGAAACAAATGACGAATAAAACCGAAAAACGGTATACAAATATTTTACTGGAACACACACGGCTACAATACGAATATTCAGAACAAGAAATAAAAGAGCTCTTGGAAGAGATTCCAAGTTGTTGTGTAGAGATTAATACAGTTGCATGCGAATTATGTATGTGCACGCATTTATGGAAACATAAGAGATTTTTTTTCTAAATAGACACTAACACTGACACACCACAAAGTTTAGGAATATTTTCGTTTTTTTTTTCTTCGAAAAATTTTCCGTTTGCAACTTCTTGAAGCAAACGTATTACAGTTTTGCTTCTAATAATAGGAAACGAAACGAATTCAGAAATTGAAGCACTTCGCATTACTGCACCACAGAGAACAAAAAATAAACGACAAAGACGCCGACTTTTACCGTACCGACGTCAACACCGTAAAACACCACGAATTTTCCGACAAAACTGAGCGGTGGCTTTCTGTTGAGGAAAATTCTAAGCGGACTGGAAATATTTATTGGATGGAACTTGGAGGATGGTAAACTCACCATTAGAAGTGGAGACTGGAGAGCAGATTCTATAAGTGGGAGCGAGATAACTGATGAGTTGAATTTCCACGGTGTGTTCAGATTACGTCCAGTTGAGGAATGACAGATGATGAATGGTGTAGTCGTGTTGAAATTTTGCAGTTAAGTATTATATTGAAATAATTTAAAAATACTCGTCGTTCTGTATTGATAAGCTACCGATAATTGTAATAATTGGTTACAGCGCAAGTATAGAGTTTATTGTCTCTTAGTCGAGCAGGTGACATCACTTCTTTTTGGCCAAGATTAAGCACGGTTTGATTGCCTTTAAAATATCAACACGTTGCTTATACAGAGATCGTTTGAACTTGCCAGAAGTGAGACGGAGAGCTAATCAAGTACGAAGAGGAACTTCGTAGCCAATAAAACGTAACGTAAAGTCTTGTCTACAATACATAAAACTGAGAGAAGGCGTTCGCAGTGGAAAAAGTTACCTGTAACTTGTTTTGTTACTCGTTATTTCCCCCTGTTTTGTTCTGCTGCATTCGATGAGTTGTATGTGGATCGTAGAGTTGCGATGTGACATATATTCAACTCAGTGTTGTATAAGAGTCCTCATACCTTGTTTAAACTAACCGCAATTTGTTTTAACGCATCTGATTTCCAATAAGTAGTCCCACAAGTAACACAGCTTTTCTGTCATTTACCTAACCATAAAAAAAACATTTGTTTCTTTATCGACCTCAAACCGAAAGCCATACATTTAACACTCCTCTAAACAAAACACTGTAACCGAACAATCGTGCATTCCCTTTTCTACAATTTTACATCTAAGACCTGGGGTCGAATCGTGTCGTCCGTGAACGAGCATTACGTGACGGAATTTGTTTCTCATGTAAAATTAACCTAATTCCGTATACCTCGTTCAAGGAAGTCGCAATTCGACCCCTGGACTCCGCAAGTCACTTTATTAAGCTATACACAAACATGACGAACGGCCTTCCAAAAGTAAAAGAAACACATGATTTTGTCCCGTTTTGCTATAAACAACTTTATTCATTTGTTTCCTCTGTATTGTCTTGCGAGCGTAATTATAAAAATGAAGCATAGGAAATAAAATAAAGAAGAGAAAGAGGATGGCAGGGAAGATGACATTACGGGAGGATAACAAAACAAAAGGTTTTTTTTTTTATTTCACTTTCAAATCGGTTCCACGATGCTGGTCAATTATGTATGGAGGATAAGCAAACAATTCTAACAAAATCGAAACATTTCTATAAATTTAAGCACAATCCATGATATTCGGGTGGTGGAGGTCGGTCCGTGAGTTTACCTCTTGATGCCCCAGGCATTGTTGCTCGGCACTGGGACGCGTCGTTGTCCACTCTCACGCTGTACGACATCCATGATACTTTGTGCCGGCAACCAAGACTGCAAGAAAAATTTAATAGTAGCAAAGGTTCAGAAATCTAGCGTACTCGCAGCAAAGAATGAATGTAGCTCACCTTCTCCTTGTAAGCTGTTGCGACAACATTCCGATTGGGCTCGGCATCGTAGGCGACGGACTCGACGCCAAACATTTCGCACATCTCGTGAACCAGCTGACGTTTCTCGCGGTTCATTATGGGAAACGAGTGACTTCGGGACTTCTGTTTGCTCTCCTTGGCCAGTTTGACGAGGTTGGTCAGAGAGTCGTGAATGGATCTCACCAGAGTTGGGTCCTTCTTCGCATAGCCGCGTATAAAATCGGAATATTTGGTAAGTAGCTTCTGTGGCAGATCGGGATTACGGATTTGCAGGCCAATGGCAAGCCGACGATTGCGCTCGAGCGTACGGCATTCATCGTTGCATTCAATCCTGCGAGGGAGACATAAGATTACAAAAGTTGGACTTGGTGGGCAGCGGCTGGCCCGAAACTTACGCCTTATTGTTGTTGATCTTGACAGTTCCCAGGATGTCGCTCAGTTCTACAGTGTTTCCGCGTGAAACCTCTGCCATTGAGGAGGCCAACTGTGCCGTGGCAATGCGGCGGTATTCACGAGCAAAGTCGTAGCATGCACGTGTCTGCTTTCGATTGCCGCATTCACAAGTCACATCAACCTAAAACAGAAAGGGTAATCATAGAATTCACGACAATTCGGCGCTTTTCAGAGGAACTTACGATCTCTTTGCACGCAGTCTCGGGACAGTCTCCGTCATGACAAGCCGCCATGCACTTGTGCCCGCAGGCTGCTCGCACGGTGGTACAACTCTGCTTGCAGATCTCGCCAGCTGCTTGGCAAGGCCCCTCGTGGCACGGCTTGATGCATTTGTGGCGCCCGCAGTTCAGCGGCTTATTGCAAGCCAGGCCACAGCTGAAGCTCTCCTGGCTGCATGGAATGGTTTTACGTTGCTCATGCTGTCCAAAGCACCATTTCGTGGTGAACATCATGCAGGGTGGACAGGTGGCTGCCGAATGGCAATTGTGCTGAACTGGATGGTCGCACGGATGTTGGCGAGAACACGGCCGCTTGCACGGTGGCTTCTTTGTGCCACATGGTACCGGCGGGTAGATTACCTCAGCGCCACATTCGCAGTAGAGCTCCTCAAAGGAGCTGCGATAGCAAGGAGGACAATTGCCCCGATGACAGGGTTGGTCGCACTTGTGCTTGCCACACGAGAGAGTATAGTTGCAGGGCATCGGGCAGATGTGGTCAATGTCGATGCAGCACTCTTGGCTGCACTTGTGCTTGCCACAGGAGCGTTTTTTTACACACCGCTTCTTGCAGCGTGCATCGTCGGCTCTAGTCGACAATTGTCGGCATTTTATCATCTGATCCATGTGACCACACCTGCACTTGACGGCCGTTTGCTTGTTGCACGGCGGACAGTTGTTCAAGTGGCACTTGCTTGTACAGTGATGGGGATGGGCGGCTTTGCCACATCGGAGTGTCTTGCTGCAGATACCGTCGCAGACGGGAATCGGGTCCAGGCAAGACTTTCTCTGTTCGAGTGCCACCGGCATCTTTCCGCACGGGCATGAAGTGACTATCTCCGGACTGAACTTGCACGGTCGGCATTCTCCAGCGTGACAGCAGTCTTTGCACTTGTGATTTCCGCAGCTCAAGTCTTTGCCGCAAGGCTTGCCACAGGAATAGTTCTTCTTTTCGTGCGAATCTCTTGTGCATGCAACCTGGCGATCCTGCTTGCCGCAGTGGCACTTCTGATCAACCTTCTGATTACAGGGCTTGCACTTGCCCTCATGACAGCTATCTTCACACGAGTGCAGCTCGCAGTTGAGCAGCTTCTGGCATTTGGCGTCGCACTCGATAGAATCCTTTAGATAGCACTGCATGGTTTTGGTGGACTTACCACAGCCGCATTCTCGTGTTACGTTCGCTTGACACGGGGGACAGGGTCCCGGATGGCATAGGAGGGTACAGGCATGGGAGCATCCCTCGATGCGACCGCAAACTTCTCCGCAACTGTGTGCAATGTCGTTGCGATTCAATTGTGGATTCTTTACAGTCCCACAGAAGCAGAAGTAGTCTCGTGGCACGTCCTTTTCAACGTTTTGACATGCGGGACAGCGCCAGCCGTCCTCAGATTTGGAGCTCGATGCCCACTTGATGATGCAGTTAAGATGGAGAATGTGGTAACAGTTGTGACAGGACCAGACCGGGTTGTGGCTCTTGATTGGCTCCACGCAGACAAGACACTCTAAGCGACGTGCCTCGATCTCTCGGATGAGTTTTTCCCTCTGTGACAGTTTCTCGTTCTCAGGTTGTGGCTTCTTGGGCGATTTCTTTTCGGGCGAGTTAAGCGGACTGTCGTTGCCATTCTCAATTGTGTATTTCTCCTCCCTGAAGGCATTCACACGATCGCGGTTTCTATTCCAGTCATCCCTGCGCTTGTTGCTGCGATTGTTATCGTACCGTTGATTTCGGTGATAGTCACGGCCATTCTGTCTTCGAGAGGAATTGGCGTTCGCAGCCGAACTACCCCTTGATGTGGAGTCGCGATTCTTGCCCGTGGCACCGGTGTAACGTTGTGGAGGAGATTTATTGAGAGAGGATTCAAAGTGATTTGAGCCCGATTTACTGCTCGATGGACCACTAACTCCATTGCTGTTGGCATTGGCATTCTGAACGTCAGCTGCGGTTTGTATTTGAGTGACTGCCACGTCATTTGGTTTACTCACAGCAGTCTCGTCCAGCGACAAGCTGGAGAATCTGGGAACAAACTCAGCCGCGGTCGCGTGAAGTGTCGAATTGGAGTAAGTATAGCTTGGCTGATGGTTATACCTTGACGTTCCGCCATTACGTGAACCCCCATTGATGTAGAATTCATCGACTGAATATTGTTGATCGTATTGTGATCCACCGTTGTAATGAAATGGATTTGTTGAGGTTGCTGGCGACGCGTCAACTCCGCCCGATCCACCGCCAATGATGTTGTGCTGCATCATGAACTGGTTGAAATTTACATAATTGTTGTTGCTGGTTGTAGCACTGCTGTTACTACCACTGCCACTAGCTGCATCGTGGTACAGATAAAACGTGTCCGACATTTTTCCTCTTTCACATACAAAAATGATTTAGGATTTAAGGGGAACAAAGAATTAGCTTCTGTTCCGTCTTTCTCCATCCACAACGACGGAGCAACGAAACAAAAAGTGAAAATGAAATGAACTACCCCGAACAGCAGCAATCCCTACTGGCTCTCTGGTTGTTACGGCCTTGTAGGCCTTACGCCCGCTTGGTTGTGCTCAGGACCAGGTATTTGATTTCTTCAAGGTCTCACTTTGATGAAATCTGTAAAAAAAAAAACAAAAACCAACGATGCACAATTTTTTTTCAACAAATACAAATCGAAAAAAAAGAGAAATGTCAAACTGGAAGAGATTTTTTTGACGCGTGTATAACGAGGTTATGAGGCCGACGATGACCATTTCATAATTTTCGCAACAAAACTCACGAAATTTGTTGAAAATTTGATCACAAGTACTAATTTAATAGTTGGACATTTAAATGGAATTACCTTATGTATAAAATATTCTACTTAAAATATTAATTTCAAGGGGCGAAAAAGGAAAACCAAAAAGACGAAAATACAGCCACTGAGTCTTATAGCGGAGTGAAGTGAGTAATGGTGGTGAAATCCCATTTATAACTGACGGTGGTGGTTAGTGACATCTGCATGCGAGAAATAAATACGTGTTTGATGATGAGAAAACCGATTGGGATGGGAGTCGTTTTTTTTTCAAATTGTTTTGGATGCCTTATATGAGTTTCAAACGAACCAGTACAGAAAGTTGAGCTTTATTTTCCCATGAAATGCGGTATTCATGTCTTTTACTGATTTTTTTTTTCGTCGTGTAGAACATGTTTTTAAACTGGGATTATTAAATATGGTCGCCACAGAGATGGTTAAGAGCATTCATGCCATGGCATATTAAAAATTGCATTTTTGTGACGAATTTATGATTTATTTCTTTATCACTCATCCCCATTAAAATTAAACTAAATACATGCCAAGCATTTTAGGTGAGCTGTTCGCAGATTCACAAAAATACCAAATTTCCATTTTAAATCACTGTCAAAATTTAGCGGATTAATTAATTAATTGATAAAAAACAAAAACTTGTGTGAGTTCTTATTTTTGGGACAAATGGAAGGGATCTACACTCTTTCATGACAGTTATACTCTCGGATGTTTGTCAGACGCTCGCGAGAGGTGGCGCAGTGAAAAAAACCTTTAAGTTGGAATTTGGGTTTTCTCGGGATTCGAACCTGGGACCCTCGCTTAGTAGTCCAACACACTAACTACTAATTGATGCTCTTTTATAATTTGTCAAGCAAAATTTTGACAAAACATGTCACCGGCGTTGTTAAGTTGTAGCAGAAGCAATTTTGGAGGAGAAGTGATGCAATTGCTAACAAGTGTATAGAGCTTAAATTCCTCACATTGTAAGACGTTTGTATCAAATAATATCTACCACAGAAGTACATACTAATAGACCTGTCTTCTGGACACATTCATGTGGTATTCGATTGGGCACTCTCAGAGCACTTTTTATGTTCGTTTGGTACAAAAAAAAGCAATATTTTTCAGATTTCAGAGCACTTTTGCGAATCTGGATGTTTTCAAAGATTTGCTTCAGATTTACCAATACAAGTACGTTTGAGTTGGACAACTAGTGGAGTTTGTTTACGTTTTCGTGAACATTTTCCACTGCAAAGAAACGTATTGCATCGGGAGAATCTATTTTTGTTAATTATTTATGTACAAATGTTTAGAAATCAATTTGGGCGCAAACTTCGAATGTTTTAATATAAAATTTAAGCAGTGAATGTAAAACGCTTAGAAAAGTGTCGAAGGCTACACAAGTTCGAACCGCACGAATATTAACACAAAAAAGAGCAATTGACGATTTTATATTCGATTAGACACACGAAATCTGAAATCTGAGAGCAAACCTGAAGAAGCCCAATCGAAAAACCACATTAGTTATTCATGCATGATGCATTGCTTTCTGCTTAGCCGTAGATTATGCAACGTTTTATTCAATTTGAGGGTGAGTCTCCATCTTCAGCATTGTTGTGGTGTTGCCGAAAGTAAGGCGCTTTAATTTGTATCCCAGATCCTGTTGCTTCAGTTTTTTCGTTAGATTTGCGGTTATTCAAATGTTGTGGGTGTATTTTCCATTTTGAGAATCGATACTGGAGCATATGAGTAATTAACTTTCTGTAGCGGTAGATTTCGTGATCTTTGTTTCTCTGAATGCATTATAATATGCCTTACGTCGTCCTATATTTTTATGGGTTTTCGTAGCTACATGTTGCTGCTTCTTAACCAACTGTCAACTATAGTTCGAACAAAATGGAAACAAATTCACAAATATGAAATGCCTGTCACGACATAGGGCTTAAAATGTATGCACTAGGTATTGAACGCAGTCACCGTTTGATGAGAGGAAAAACCCTCCCTAAACCAAAAACTACGTCGGATTTCACAAAAGCCCTTCACCATATTCCGTCTATTAACCTTGTTTTCGAACAAAACAAATTCCATTTATGACCAATTGTGACTCAAAACTTCGTGCAAAAGTCAGACTTTTTACGACTATTTTTCATATACAAAATGCCCTCGGTAACACATTTCATTAGTCAATCTGATCGCCATGCGATTATTCCCTGCTAATTAATTACAAACTCTTTGCTAGCTACATTTTTTAAACTCGCCGTCAAAAACACCATACGATGATCATGCTTCGATAATAAATTTCGTCACCATATTTTAGAAATCACTAGTTTTCGTTATGTTAGCACTTTAGAGTGTGGCTCTGACGGACATCTTGGCCATCACCTAGCGATATAGTTAATAATTTAATTTCATCTATATTTAGACAGTCTTATGTCCAATCTTTTATGCTCCAATTAACACCACACCTGAAGTTCTGATCACAATTCGATCACACCATTAATTAGTAAGGTGTTTACTACTTTGATTTGGTTAAAACAATGTGCGACGACCGACAGAGACTTTTGGCAGCACCTTTTAACACTCAGTTACTAAGTGTAAGTAATAAAAGCTTTGGTTTTGGCTTCGACTTGCTCTCAAATGAACTAGAAATAAACAATTTCATTGGAATGACAGTGAAACCTGCTTTCAACACGTTTGCATGGGTTCGAGGTGGTTTAAGGCAGGGCTACTAAAGTTTTCCATGCTTTTAATTTCGATTTCCATCACTTAAAGATGGTCGTGCTGCTGTAATTATCATCCGTGAAAAGCGATTGCAACAAATGAAAGTGATTTTGATACAAAAAAAAATATTTAATAAATACACGTCTTGATATTTACAGTTTAAACAAGTATAAAACTATTAAAAATTAGATATTAGATCACAAATGTCATCACCGGAGTCGCATCGTTCCAGATTCGAGGCATAAAGTTGGTTGACAGCGCTAACACTGGAAGGGTATTTGTGGCATTACCATTCGGGAGGTAACTGGTACTGCCATGGCTGGAGGTAGGGGCGCTGAGATGACAGGATATTGCACTGGCTTAAATTGACACTTCTTAGCATGTGTCCGCATGTTGCTCGATTGTGTGAAGGCCTGATTGCAATTCGGATGTGGACAGACATAGGGCTTACACCCAGTGTGATAGTTGAGATGGGTTTTCAGATGGTGCTTCTTGGTGAAGGCCTTCGGACAGATTGGGCAGTTGAAGGGTTTTATTCCTGCAATAAGTTGAATCAATAGTGTTATTGACCACTTCTTAAGGTTGTATTTGACTTACCCGAATGTAATCGATGATGGAGTGTCATATTGCTGCGATCTGCAAAAGATTTTCCGCAAACTGAACATTGGTAGGGTTTTTCGCCGCTATGCGTTCGCATATGTTGTTTCAGGAGCATTTTTCGCGAGAATCGTTTACCGCATTCGGAGCACTTATGCGGCTTAACCCCCGTATGAATGCGGACGTGCATATTGAAGGCAACTCTTTGGTTGAAGGACTTTGGACAGTAGGGGCATTCGTATTCCTTTTTATTTCTGTAGCGAAAATAATAGATTGAAGATATTATAAAAAAAATGGATGGGTTAAGTTAGGCTATTCAGCTTAATAGTATTTGACAGCATTTGTCAATCTGATTGACATTGATTGCATGAAACTTTAGTTATTTTTCACTTGTAGTTTATATCCTACGACTTTCTTAAATCAAATGACAGATTAGGTAGGTAAAACTGACAGCAGCTAAAAAAAAAAATAATAGCGATCGCGGCAAGAAAATGTTAAAACGAGTATTTATTCGTTTGTTTTCACATTTATTTGTGCCGGCAAATAAAAGAGAAGTGCGCAATAATTAAAAAAAAAATACAAAGGGCAAGGCAGTTGTAAATGCGCGAACAGAAATTGGTAGTTTGACAGAGCTTCTAGTGGATTTCCATTTATTTGTGAAAGTAAATGAATCCTGAAAAAATCGATTGTGGATGCACCCTTAAGTCTGAAAGCTGGTTGTTGCCAAGTTGTGTTGTGCAGTTCTTTAAAAATATTTCGGACACTTCTGTCTTGTTTAAAATTCACCTAGAAGTTTACTTTTTTCTTCAATGGAATATAGAAAACATAGAAAGAGCACTTTTATAATCGCTCTTTTCATAGAAAGTACAATTCTTTCCTTAAATCGAAAAAGCCATTAGCATTTCACAATCATTTATGTGCGAGTTTTATTTTTCATGGAAATGGACTTATTTCTCATGGAAATGCACTTACAATTTCAGGCTAATTCGAGAAGCTTTGATGATTGTCGGAGACATATAAATTTCCTTTACTTACCGATGAATTTTCATATGACTGCTTAGATATCCTTTGTCGTTGAAAGTCTTTCCACACTCTGGACACTCGGCTGCGAATTCCTTCGTCCCTCGATGAACTGACAAATGGTATTTGTAGTTTCGCAATTGGGAAAATCCCTTACCACAGTCAAGGCATTCGTATCGCGGAGATTTGTGAGTCTTTTCATGCGACTGTAAGGTTTAAATTAAAAAAAAAACAAACACAATTTAATAAAAAAATTGAGTAGAATTGTTATCTGTTAACAAAGTTAACGTCAATCAAATATTTATTCAAGAACTTGCTATAAACAAATTTAGCTCAAAACAGAAACGAGACGGATCATATAGTTCCAGGGGCTTGAAGGCGTACCAGTTCCAAACTATTTAAGTTGCTAAACTAAGTATTTCCTACATACTTTGGATTTAGTCAATTTTGAGAGTTCGTTGTAGAGAAACCGTACAAGCGTACAAGTGTTTTTTGTATAATATAAATTAAATTAAGAAATCGGCTGAGTCACAAATGTTTTTGAACGCTGAATTCAAAAAATCTGGACAAGAATCGTATTCTTCTTTTTAAATAGGCTGAGGTTATACTGACAACTGATTTGAGGGCACATCTGAATGGAATCGCTTTCGCTGTTTTGTGTCGGGCTCTCAGAATTAAAAATACGAGAAACTACGGTTTTTCCAACACGATGTTACGGGGATTCATTCATAAGTTACAATTTGTTCACAAAATGCGTTACCACCTTTGGTTTGGGGTATTTTTAATTTTGACACGCGACGGACTCCACTCTTGTACATCATTTGGTCCTGGAGGCGACAATTATTTTGTAGAAATATTTATAAACAAAAGTCTTGAATTTTAACTAAAAGCCAACCACTTTAAGGACAAGGCTTATGGGCCGCATATCTATTAGTCTGAGCGAGGCTAAATCAAGTAAAACAACAAGAAATGTTTAAGCAATATATAGCCAAAAGAATAGTCATTGAAAAATCCTTCCAATTCTCAAGCCCCCGTCCTAAAACAACGCCCAAGCTCGTACCGACGGCAATTCGCACAACAAATAGAAAAATCTCACACCCACCTGTAACGTGTCGGCACAACCAAAGACCTTCTCACAAATCGTGCACTTAAAACTCGTCTCATCCTCAGTATCCTTGTTGGGTGTACTTTGTCCTTTTATCGGCAATTTTCCAGCCGTCGGCGTCATCCCCGCCTCACCATGTACGTTCAAAGTCACCGAATTCACCAGTAAATTCTCCACAAATTCCGACGAATTTACAAACTGCGCCGCCGCAGCCGCTCCAAACCAAACATTAGCCGCCGCTGCCGTATCCTTGTACAAAGGATATTTGGGAAAATTCAAATTCTTATAAAACATCTCACAATCATTGCAATTTTGCACACTTGTCGCATTTAGAAATTTACAAACACGCGGACGAATCACTTCACCAGGACGAGTTGTCGAAAAGTTAAGTGCATGATTCACAAAAGGATTCATCATATTTGGGAAATACGAAAACTTTCCATAATCGTTGTGAGGGAAATTCGAAAACCGCCGAACACTTCCGGTCTTAGACAAGTCCAAAATATCAGCCGACGACGCTTTATCCTTTCGTTCATCTCGATCTTCGTCACCCAAAATCCGATTGATGCTAAAGTCGGTTATCCTTTTATATTCCGTGGCCGTATCCAAGCCTTGCACCCGTTGCAAAATTACATGTTTCAGACCCATTCTCACGTCAGTCATTCTCTTCGAATTCTATAAATTTGCAAACCGATTTTTAGCCGAGTTTCGTTTATCAGCAAAAGCGGCTTCCTCGCACCACACCTGTCTCGATCGAAGTCAAAATCTTAAATGATTGTTGTTGACACGGACACCAGAGTGATGTCGGTGGCTGCTTGGTGGTTGGTCGCCCCAAACTCGCACATCACAGTGACACTCAACAGATCATTCTCACCGTTCGGACTGTCATAAAAAAAAAAGAGTTAAACAACGCCCCGCATCGCCCGCAGGGGTCCCGCACCTATATCCACACTCCATTACTACCGTATTATGTGGAAGCTGTGTGCTCGGTGTGATTCGATCTTGTCAACAGGGCAGCTATACACTGATTCGGTTGCTGGCAGTGGTGGTTGATGGCTGATGGGTATACGCAGGGTTTTATTGCTCTGTTATCACGCAGATACCACACACAGGTGCGGTGAATGGACAATGGTCAGTGATTCGGTGAGTGTGTTGCTCTGTGTGTCGCTGGATGGCGATGCGTATAGCTACGAATGTGAGGTGTTTTCCTACCAAAACCCATACAGATGGAGACGCTGCGCCGACGTATGGGATGCAGCATAATCTTTTTCGTGGATTAACGAACGTACAAACGAAAGGTTGAAGCTATGGTCCAGGGGAGGGCTGTGGTAATTAATGAGGGCAATAAAAATCTCCTCGTTTAAAATAAACAAATCATTTGTACTTGGGAGTTTTGCTTTGATGAGCGAGTGTGGAGTGCAGATCCAGTTGGTGGGAATTTTGAAGGGTCTTTAAGGGATGCAAGATTGTTATCCTTGTTTTTTTTTATGAGCAAGTCCCTGATAGGACTGGGTATATACGTGTGGGAAATATTACTCGGTTATTATGGAGGAATATTTTCACGGACGATATCTCTTTCTTAACAAAATGCACATCAATCTTCAACGCAAATGAAATATCAGCTCCATCTTCCTAAAATAAAACTAAAAGGCTGCAGCATGTGGAACTAATAAATTGCGCAACGCGAACCGAGTTTTAAGCTGGCGGCCTAAGGTAGGATATATTTGGCCGCTTTTTCATTTGTGCAATGGAAATACTTGACTTTTTGGTTTAGAAATAAGCTAACCGAAGGTACAACTTGGTAAGTGGTGAATAGATTCCTCAGTCACTCGCTTTAGAGGAGTCTCCACCACCTAAACTGGTATATGTAACAAAAGTTCCTTTCTGCAACAACTCTGCCTCGAATTGGATAAACTTCAGTTCTAGCCTACAATCATTCCCAGTCGCGATTCAGAATCAACTCACAATCGCATAGCATCAGTAGCAGTCTCAAATAACGAGTCGAATAAATAATCCATAACCGCGCACCGGTGGTTGGCAGCGCGCAGATTTGTCCACACAACCTTTTCTCATAAGAGATCCATCTGAGTTGAAAATTTATAACCAAAATACTGGCTGGCGGCATGTGCGGAGGACCGCCCGCCCCGGCCGCAATACGTACGATGTGCTGATGTGAAACATGCCTCGCCGAGTTTACCTCAAAAGCCCAAGCGGCAGCAGCTCCCCATACCATGGTGCGTCGTGAAAAGCTTCTTAAGGCACAAGATTTACCTTTTATTTAGATTTTAATTGCTTTATAAACTGCCAGCAATTAATATTCCCCTCGGCGTTATCTGAAAAATTTAATCATTTCCCCGGCGAGTAGAGTCGCATCTCTTCGATGCGACGCAGAGATACCGAATTGATACCGCTGGTTGGTCACATTAATATTGGCTTCTTCAGTTCTCGAACGCGCTATGTTGTTGCTTATAATGTTGTGGTCTTTTCGCAGAACACTCTTTCACCAGAAATCCACGTTTAATCATGTGAATAATGATTATTGGTGCGTTAATGGTTTGTTTTACATATTCCTTTGTGTGCGCGCCAGTGCTTTACGAGATGCCGCAAAAGCTTGCCGATATGCGGTAGACGCCGAACGCCGAACAAAAGCGACTCTCTTGTTTTCGAAAACCAATTCCATTCTGGAGACTGGGCTGCTGCTACCAAGCCCAGGAGATTCTAATCCGGCCGCTCGGATTTTATTTCACACTCTTAATTGCATGGCCAGGGTGGCCGAAATCAATCATTTCGTGATGCAGACGAGGTGAAAGGGGGCCACCGATCGTGTGGTCAGTTCAGTATGGTGCCTTATCGTTCAATCGCAAAAGTTTAATTACATATTTATTTATTTATTTTATTTTTTTTCTGTTGTTTCTTGTTTCGTTAAGAAGAACAAGACAAAATGTGGAGAATAACTATTGAAATGAACACAAAACTAAAAGTTTCCTATATTCGGTTGGAAATGTTAAAAGTGTGTTTGGTGTATGTTTAGTGAGATTTTTATGCAAATTTTTATGATTTGTTGGGTGATTATGTTTTTTTTTTTTTCTGTTTAAATTCAACTACTTTGAGGTGGTGCGACAGTGAGCTGAGTAGAGTGGATTGGGCTCTGGTGAGTTCGCCGTTTTCGAATGTCAAAAGTGGACGACTGTGATGGGCTTTAGGTTTGAATTTTATTGGAGAGTGTACTAATCGTTTGGTTAAATTAAAATAGTAAAGTGAACGATTTTTCTGTAGGCTGTACAATGTTGAATAATACCTGGAAACGTCTAAGTAAATGAAGGATCTAGTTTGAACACTCTTATCCAATTGATTGGCTGTGAGAACTGCAAAATGTTCAATACCGCCCTGAACTCGCACGTACATCTTGAACGACATTTTAAATATTTTTTACAATACATTTTCTGTTGTTACTTCAAAAATGTTCAGGTCAAATACTTTATTTTTATATTATTTAACAAATCGCCTTCTTTGTTGCTATTCCAAAGCAACTGATGGTGATTAAAATTAGAAAAAAAATTCTTCTTCCCAAAAATTGTAGCCTTTTATTTGTAACAATAAAGTAGGCAAAACTTTTTTAAGTATGACAATTCATTATAACCAATTATATTAGGTTCGTTCGTGTGTTTTACGAACAGAAAAATGAAAAACCTCAAATATCAAAAATCGAGAGAGAAATCTCTCAATTTCAAGAAAAGTACCTGACCGGTTTTCTTACAACAAGTTTAAGAAATGTCATTTTGACATTTTTGTAAAATGCAGCCTCTAAAAAATTTATTGGGATTTAATTTTTTATAAGCTAAATACCTATTTAACTTAACATTTTGAATGCGCTGATATGTTCTAGGAGAAAATTCAATTTCAACTTCTTCCTCCGACATCGTTGAAGACGAAAATAAATACAGTTTTACTTGCCAAACTTTTGAGCTGTCACATAGTTGTCAGTTTTCATTTTTTATATTTCAGTAATTCGAAATTCGGCGAGTAGAAAATTACGAAAAAATTAAAAGAGGGGAAATGGATTTCTCTCTCTTATTTTTTCCAATTTTCTCAGTACGTGGTCGCATTCGCGCAGTTTCTTAGCAAATTTTTAATAATTTTACGTTTGCAAAAAAGTACCCGAACGAACCTTTTATGTTATAAATAATTAAGATCTTTCGTTTACTATTGGATTAGTTTTTTCATGATAATAATTGCACGCAGTCTTCCTCTTTGGCTTCCCTCCGGAAAAACTCTGTATCAAGCGGGGCCATTAAGGAAAACACCGAATTCACATCATAAAATGAAAAAGACAACACATCGTCGCATAAATATGAAGTGCTGCCAAGTCTGGCCACAATCATTGTCGTAGATTGTATAAGTTAATTCAAAACGTTACCGAGGATCAGGTGCCGATTCCAAAACAAACGTAGCTAGCCGTTAATGTGACACAGTAAATTATCTGAAATCAAGCTGTCAAATGTCTCGCCAAATTTTCTCGAATACGCGCGAAAACTACCTTGTCATTTCTCATTTGTCGTTGGATGGAATCGCAACCTGAGCCAAGGAATTGATAAAAAAGAATAAGTTTGAGTATCATTTTCTTGATTATTAATAAGGGAACTATATATTTTTCCAGAGAATAAACTTTCCTCTTGTAACATCAGTGCTAACGTGTTTTGTACAGAGTGGTTGAGTTCAAAAGGGCGATTCCCTCCGATCCAACGTCCATTGCCAGTGGACGGAGCGACAATCATTCTTGTAAATGTTTCCGAAAAGGAAACAAGTTTAAGAAATGTCAATTAAGCGAATTAAGTGCCACATAAACTCTTTATGCCCTTAAAAAAGTAGCCTATAACTAAGTAGAACTTAAATCGTAGCCCTTAAGCTATGAACAACCTTTCTGCTCCGTCCAGAAGGTGAGCTACAATAAGTCCGAAAAATAAATGCTGTTCGATCAAGCGATCAGTTTAGCGTTTTCGGAGCTAGATCTGGTGCCTTTTTAACAGGTTAAGAACGCATTAAACAAATTTCTAGTTCGGTGCTAGTTGAAGTCTTTCATATTTCCTAATAAAGGTTGTCCCATAATTCACTCAAAATTTTATAATTTTGATAGAAAGTATACAGATTTTTAATTAGAAAGTTTTAATAAAGTGGTGGATAAATGGCCACCACGGTTTTGCCGGCAAGTACGTACTCTTTTATTGATATTTTCTACGACCGTTTCGCATAAATGTGGCTGAATTTCATTAATACACCTCCCAATTTCCTCTTACAAGGCGTTGGTGTTCGTGGGCTTGTTTGCATGGACCTTTGATTTGAAAGAAACCCCAAAGAAAAAAAACAATATCGTTAAATCGCAAATATGGCCTATTAGACGATAAGGAAATGACCTATGCAGTAATTAAAATGTTTCTCTGGCTGTATGGCACCGTCTTGTTGTAACCATATGTTGGTCACATCCATATCTTATAATTTAGTATATCATGTCCCGATAACGAACACAATTAATTGTTACTGCCTGACCAACCGCATTTTCCGAACCCCAAATGCAACAATTTTGACAATTAACGAAACCATCAAGAAGAAAATGAGCTTCATCACTTAAGATGATTTTGTTCAAACAATCTGACAAACCTTTATTATTTTTTAAAATAATGCTCAACAATGAAAATGCGATGTTCTTTCGTATAGCGCTCCATTTTTACTAACTCCGAACTGTCAGCTGTCACATTGTTGTCTTTTTGACGTTGGCATCACTGTACTATTAAGTGGCACAAAATTAAAATTTTGCATGCACCCTTTATAATAAATACTTTTAAAAATATACGGAAATTTCAGTATACACTGGCGCTAACTTTACCTCTTAATCTTAGTCCGCCGGTGGTCGCATTCGGCTTTGTTTTTAAACTTAGTACGTAACACTAGAAATCGAATCCATAAAAGAACTCTGAGAGACGAAAAGAGACCCGAAAATGGTTGGCTCATTCGACTATCTCTTTAAATTATATGTATGTATGATATTTAGTCAAAATTAATTTTTGCTCTCCAACAACAAGAACAAATAACATTGTAATAGAATGACGACGAGTTCCTACCTTCTCCGTGTTCGAAATGTACTAGTCCCTACTTAGTCGTACAGCAGGATTTTTAGACCAATCTCCACATGATTCTCGACGTTCCTTGACCTATTTCATAGCACGCGATCAATAATCATTGACGCCCCATACTCTCAAGCTTTCCTGTTGTAATTAAAAACAAATACCCTTCCCCATAGTACTAGATAACTGAAATAATGTCCTCGCACACACTTATTTGGCATTTTGATTAAAATAATTGCACAACATGCTTCGATCCAATTAACCAAACTAATGGATCATCAACCACGACAATAATAATAATAATTATCATTATTACCGCTGAACAAATACCAAACCGATCCTCCTTCCAACAATAACAAACACATCCTTCATGCTGTGAAACATCCCCGCGCACAGTCTGCGCTGACGTGACCATAAATATCCCCAATTAACCACCGAACAGTTACAAATCGCCACTAATTGACAGAGGAAGGCCGCGCCAACGACAAAACGACTACCACGAGTCCACGAGCGCTGAAGAGCGGAGAGTCGCGCCGCGCACGTATACAATAAACATTGCGCCTCGCACGTGACCACAGACCACAGAGCCAGAACCCACAACCCTTCAGCTCCAGTGCGAGAGCGCTTCCTCTAAAACAAGTTCCTTTTCATTTTGCAAACAGTCGACAATATAGCACTTAATACAATCGAACTTGACGCAAGCCTGTTGTACGTACACGCTACCGATCGTGGCTAATTGCTTACATCCCACGGGAAGAGGAAGCAATCAGGGAATTCCTTGGCTTGGTTCGTCTTTTGATTCGATTTTACTTACACCATCAATGAGGGTACAAGAAACTCCGTGCCTTGCTTGCTGGAATGTAACGATTGGCTTTAAATAGGTCGATCGATGCACAGCATAATCGTACTCGTGGTTGTGTCGTAATCGCAGACGCATTGATGTGGAGATGGTATGCGAATGCGCGTACTTTTTTTTTTTTTTTTACAATGTTGTGATCAAAATTATGAAATTAGCACCTGTTGAGTGGCACTTATAGATTTTTTTTTTAACTTTTGTTATGGAATTTTGACAGATAACAATGGATTGACAATAAAATTTAGAGAATCTTGGAGCTTCCATGCCTCGTTTTTGAGCGTTTATAACTTTGCTAACAAATGAAAGATGCTACAAGGTATTTCATCATCAAGTTAAGGCTGCTTTTTTTTTATTCTCCAATTTTACTATATGTAAATGTATTGTGATTGTGAACCTGTGTTCAGGAAGGCACGCTGCAGGTTTTATTGAAGAGAACCTGCAGCACTCGGTTTTTATTGTCAGAAATTATTGAAACGTCAGAGATGTGCCGCTTTCTTGTTATGATTGTGTCAAAAAAATAGAGTCATAAAGGACGTATGTTTGATTGGATGTTCAATCAATAACTTATGAAATTCAAAGTACAGCGTTAAATGAGCACTGGGGCTTGGAAACACGGGTGGTTTGACTTGGTCATTAACTGTTTGGGGAACTTTGGATAGTACTTTATTGTATATTGAGTGAAACTTTCATCATTTGAAAACGGTGTAGACGAGAGTCTTTTGAGTCCTTATTTCACAAGTTTTTTTCTTTTTTTTTAATGGTAAAAATTTGGCTTGTCATTAAAATTATCGGATAATGAGCAGACACCAATTTTGAGGTTAGAAGTGAGATAAATTCGTTCGTATAGTGCAAGCCTTGTCAAAAAAATATCGTCGTCTATTATGGTGTTCCGCAACGTAGCCATAATGGGCCATTTGTGTTTTTATCTATGCCTTATCATTATTCATGCAAAGATTCTAAAATCGGATGACTGTAAATCATCAGAGAGCCGGACAGATCTAGTTCTAGTTCTAGTAATGAACACCCCTGAACCAAAAATTGCTCAACTTGATCTGCCTACGAATCCGCCTTAAATAAGTAATTCACATTATATAACTTAGAATATACTATCTGCACAACAAATGAATCTATTGATTTAATTTTGTCTAACCTGTGCAACGGTACAAGGTCGATCTGTCAGTTAAAACGCGATTATTCCAGTCCAACTATGTACCAGGGACAAATTTCTTTTATGTGTTTAATTAATACCGACCGAATGGATGTTTTATTCAAATGCATGTGTGAATACGACTTTCACGTAGATACCCGAAATAGTTCTTTCAAGGATATCTGCAATGAATCCATATGTCCGAAGGTAGCGGGCGGCAACATATACGCGTTTTGTCTAACAGAGCAAATCTCTACAATCAAATTGCATAATGTTCCATCATTTGCATTCGTATCCAGTTAGTTTTGGTAACTATATTGCAACTGGATGATTCTATCGTGCAGAATTCTGCGAGGCATCACTTAAAGAAAGACTGCAGTCATGTTCGGAATTTCGTTTGTAGTGCCCTATATTCTTTCAAAGTGGTGACGTTTAGAGTGATATCTAGTTATCCTAAGTCGACTAGATTGGTCTGGATGATATGTAACCTGAACGCAAAAACTAGATTGGTCGGGAACGTCACTTCTTCTACGACAGCCAAATATGCGAACTGTCAACTTAGTACTCAGTCACGAATTTCTTGACTAAATTCGTCGGCAACCCCTCCATAAACTTCAACTGAAACAGCTGCTCAAATGACCGATTTTAGCCAATAAAAACCGAGTCAGACAGCTGTCAGACTTACTAAACTAAATAATTGAATTTCCCCATTGCTGGGTTGTTCGGTGGTGTGTATTTTTGAGCGGCATTAAAGAAATCAATCTGTCTTTTGAATTTTTTTTCGATTTTCACTGTGGAGCTAGCAAGACCCAGAAAACGGTACCGTTTAAAACGGGAGTTGGAAGTTGGCATTGCTAACTCCGATGCAATTGTTGTCTTGACATATGCTGTCATAAGAAATTATATTTACAATATTTTTCTGCTATCCTAGGACTATTTCGTATCATTTTCAAGTCTCGACTTGTCCTGTGTCTCCTTTCCCTTTTTTTATTGGCCCAATAATGGAAGCTGGAACCCATACAATTTACGACTGCATTTCCTACTAAGAGTTGAAAGGTTACCTTCCATGTCAATACACCCTACATGCAGCAAGGCATACAAAGTATGCAATTCCAAATCCACCACTGTCAAGGTCGAAATAATTTAACTGATTGATTAGGCCGCCCCCCATCTAGAGTATAGCTGGCAGCAACACAAAGTCAACACCAGAAGCTTGAAACTGAATTTTACGACTCTATCCCCAAATGGATTGTGATTTCCGGTTTTGTATAGCACCGATCACTGAATCAAAAACCTCTATACGTTCAGCTTCCATGTTCCATTATCATCCGCACCATCCTCTTCTTAATTCAGTAGCAATGTTCGACTTAAAAGGACTCATTAATCTCAGCCTTAGCCCCCGATAATATCTGCTACAGCATTCCTCTTACTGGTTGTGACCTAAAACTTTGACATTTCGCAAAACTCCCCACGGAGCATTGGTGTGGCGCAAAAGAATTCCCAAAACCACCATTAAAATGATTAATCTGAAGGCAGGTCCTTGATATGCGTGACATGCAACAGGTAACCCATCCTGCAGACTCGCAACTATAACACTTTTAATTGCCTCATAAGTGGACCTCAGGAGTTTGAATTTTGACAGACTCGAGCAGACAATCACCTGTTTAAGCATTATCGGTGTCGCCACATTACCCACTGTTGCTGCGGTGTTTTTGGCCAACGACGACGGCGACGACGACGACTGCACAACCCGGGTGAATAAACGTTTTAAATGACTTTTTAACGCGCGATGTGTTTTGTGAAATTTTCACCTTTCGAACTACTATACCATGTCTGCGAGAGTAGTAGCAGCATCATCTCATCATTCCCAGCTGTGTGTGCGTGGATGGATATATGGGTGTGCGACTTTGGGGTGTAATTTATGGCTAACAACGTTTCGACCTCAAATAACGCCCAAAAAGTGCTGTTTTCCAGTACAGCACTCACTGTGACTGGTGTAAATGAGTTTTTCGTTCTGCGAATTTTTTTTTTTTTTTTGTTGTACCATAAATACATTTTTGTTGCGGTCAAGTTGTAGGTAATTTATTTTGTTGGTGAAAATTAAATTTCTGAGATTAATCTGTACTATAATGGCTGTTCAGCTTGCACAGTTGTTATGGCTGGCATCCGTTATAATGGGATTTTGCGCGCGCTGGTTATTTCGGCTCTTGCTGTTACTTGTCGCGCCAGATGAAAAAATTATACATGTCGTTTTGGCTAATTAAAAAAAGGAACCATAATGGCTGCCGGGCACCCTAAGGCAGCAAACATTTTGGACTAATTTTTGTCGAGAGGATTTGGATTTGAACTTAAGCTGCAGACTGGGCTCTGTTTCATGAGAGTTGGCAATGAATTTTCAATGTTTAGAATATTGGGTGTGTTCCTTTACTTTTGTAGAAGGCCATTCGACAGTTCCTTGTCTTTCACCTATTAATACGAAAAATTTTGTTTAATTAAAAAATAGAAGCTCTTTCGATGCCGTGAGAATTCGTAAAATAAAATCGAACATACCTATTGATAAGTGACACAATTGTCAGTAAAATACAACAGAAAATTATGATAACCAATTTTTCATTGTCAAATATCCATAAACTTGTTAACTTGCTCACAACCAATGGGAACGTTCAAGTATCCATTTTGGTAATAGTCTGACAGCTGGCTGGCTTGTATGCCTCAGTTTTGATTGATGAAATGAATAGTTTTTCTTTAGTTGATGTCTCTGGGAAGCCGACGAATATAGTCAAAAATTGCGTGACTGAGTACTAAGTTGACATTTTGTATTTGTGGCTGATATAATAGTAGGAAAAGTGACGTTCCCGACAAATCTAGTCCAGCCCAATCTATTCGATTTTTTTAGTGTGCCCCTGTCCATTATCAATAGCATTAGGCCTGTTTTTTGACCTTCGTTCTCAGCAAAGCATTTTAAAGAAGGATTTTCAGCACGCAATTACAACAACTACGCTCTACTTGACACTTCGAGACTCGGAGTAGTTATTTTAATTTGTGTGCTGAAAATCTTGCTTTACTTTGCTTTGCTGAGAACGGAGCTCAAAAAAACACGCCTATTTTCTTATTGTCAGATTTTGATAAACTTGCCAACATGTATCAAACCAATTTTATCAACTCTCAGGGTTATTTCGATAATTGAGAACTACTAGTAAAGCCCGTATGACACAGTCAGCGGTGTGTAAAAGAGACCAAAAGTGTTTTACGAAAGGGGTAGCAATTGTTTGCAAAGCAACCACAAATTTTCAAACGAATTTATTTTCAAATAATATTGAATAATGTCAAAAAAAAAAAAAAAAATGGTGGCAGCAGTTGAAAAATTTAATTTGAATACATTTTTAATGCAGTTTTTTTTTATGTTTCTACATTAATAAAGTTAGTGTGTACGCACTCACTCCTGTCGGTAATTTTCGTTCTAATTTTTCGTACTGCTCTGGTTTCATTGAAAAATGCAAAAATAAATGCAGTATCATACGGACTTAAGACCTGCGAGCAACTGTGCTTGATTTAAAAATAAGTAAAGGTATTTCAGTTACTTTAACAAAATAAAGAAGATTGAGTGACATAAAATGTCAATGAAATATATATTTATAAAATGGAAACAAATTGTAGAACAAGCACAATGCCCGAACGCAATGTATTCCATAAGCATCTTCGATTTGTAATCCAATTTGTCACTTTACTGTCAACGCCTTGACGTATTCTCAAATTGCCTGTCAAAATTGTAAGTTTTTACTGTTTGATAACAAAAACATGGTCACGGAAAATGCTTGTTCATGGGATATTTTTAATAATTCTTTGACAAGACATTTTTTTTGGAATTGACTACCTATTGTTTTGAGTTTTTCGACAACTTAAACTTTATGAATTTTCACCTGTCACCTGTCACCTTGTCACTTGTCGAAATGGCGCCTGAACTTATTTTCTCATACTATCCGTAAAAAGTTAGACGTCTTGTTTGTTTCTAGTGGGCTCTCAAACAAAGATTAAGAACTCGATTTGAGGTTAAACAATATTTCAAAAGTGTGCATCGATGCTATTTCGGTCGGTGCAGTGTGCACGGACCTTATTTCTCTCCGCATTCCACATTTGATTTTCTTGATCGTCTACGACTTCCCTCAATTAAAAGCATCGTTCTATGAAATAATTAGACAATATCCACCAATGTCAGGGTCTTAGACTCTGACTCAACACTTTGCCCCCCAGTCTGTACGAAATACCTGAAAGCGAACAGAAAACCTTACTTTAATATCGTTAAAACGGTTATTTCAAGCTTCAGTTAGAATTTCTCAAGCTTCACATTAGCCCAAATTCACCTGCTGCAAGCACTCTTACTCACCCAAAATCTAAAACTGCTTGTCATGTCCACTCGGACACTTAGTCAAGTGCTTAGACTGGGTCATAGGTCCCCTAAACGAGAGAAAACCCAAACCCGTGTATCTTTTCTATTACAACTGCTAATTAGCATACGTGAGATGAGCTTGGATCTACACGCACACACGAGATGAATTGTCTACACCTGCTCATATCAGAAAGATGCACACTGCGCAATGAGATACATTTTTTTGAGAAACACACAAAAAGTGTTTTATGGCCCGGCACTTACTCAAACATTAAAACCAAATGAAATATACGCATACGCTTCTTTTTAATTAACTTTTTTATTTCTTCGTGTTTCCTTTTGGACCCAAACCCAGACACACATTTGCCATCCACCAGTGTTGTTGACAAGCACTGAATGAACGTTAAGGCGCTGCGGCCGATTGCGAATGTGTTAATTCGCTGTGCGATTGCGCAGCCGGATAAAAAACCGACACTCTCCCAGTGTGTGATTGGCCAAGCTGGTAAAAAAAAATGCACACACTGCGCCGTACAAATTTGTATAGCTCCTCCCAATTAGGGGGTCCATTACCATTTGGCTTGGGAGGGTGAACTCTCGTCTAGTAGCGGTAAGCTGAAACGATACCAATCGCTGGAGGTGATCTCTAGGAATTCAATTTCCTAGAATTAAACGTTAAAACCTAGACTGGGTGATTTAAATTTGTTAACGTTAATGGTACATTCGGTGGAAATTAATTTGAATTGCACGGCTCCGAAAACAAAGCTTAAATTTGGAAATAAAACGTTGCTTTGGTGCGCGATGGAGGCTTGCGTTGCATGGACCACCGTCAGAGGTTGGTGCGCGAACAGATCGAATGACAGGTGTTAGTTAATGCCGGCTCTATAATATACACAGAAGCTTATGGATACTCACAAATGGCACATAAAACAGACGAAAACTGTAAAACCCGATACTTGTTGTAGATTTACATTTCGGAGAACGAAACGAACGTACTCGTACGTATGCATACTTTCGTATGTATCGTTTTTATTGGGGTTAAATAACTAATCAAATGGGTTTCTGTAGTTTGTGTTTTTTACGTTATTTGTAGATCGCTGTGTGTATACCTACTTAGGAGCTGGCGTCATTTCAAACGATTTGGAAATCAAGGTAATTAGAGTGGCTGTTACTGATTTTGTTTTTTAAATGAAAGCTTGATAGCAGCGATGATAAGCGCTTGAGCGAAGGTCGTGCTTGGAAGATTTTATGGCGAAATGTAGGAAGTAGTGGGTAAGGTTTTTGGAATCAGTCTCGTTTTGGATAAGTGCCAACGGTCGACGCTTTCTTCTCGAGACAGCTATGAGTATAGTGTGGTCTTAAAGTGGATATCTACAGGTTTAAAAGTTTACAAAAACTGCCAAACACTGCATGGAAGGGAAGCCATGAAGCACTCTCTGGTACTGCGGGCTTTAAGTCACAGCAGTTGAGGGTGCAACTATTTAAAGAAACTAAACGGAGGACACAGCTCTATACAAGATGGCGCACGTGACGTTCTTTGGCTGTTATCTTTTTTTTTATTGAATGCACAAAATTGGTTCTGCTTTTGGAATATGTTTGTTTTAATTTGTTGTTGTCGGCCGCCAGAATTGATGACCAATTGTGCCCGATTTATGGCATTTTCCATCACTCTTACCATAAATTCCCGCGATAGGTACTCGTTCCTTGATTTCTTGACGGATATTCTGTTTGCGGGCTTTAAAAGTCTGAGGCTGATGCACCCACTGCGCTTTGTATAAAGACCGGCGATTGATGTCCAATTGCGTGGCATTGGCATTTCGTCTTGTCCATAATCCGTAGTTTTTTGCGACATCTTTAGCCACAGGTGCGATCTTCTTAGCAGGATGGTTTTTGGAGGCAGGTGTGGCCTTATATCCGAGAGCACATTTTATCTGCCTGTTCTAAGCCTTATGCAGAAGTCATACCTCACCGTTGATAAAGCCGACAAAACCCTTAAAGTGCAATAGCAGACGTCGATATACAGGCTTAAAACAAAAGAGTTGAGTAGCAAACTGGAGAAGAGAACGAAGGTCCCTGGAATTGTGCCCAAAGTGAAATTTATCAATTCCGTGATGGAATAAAAATAAAATAGCTGAATACCGAACTAGAAAAGAGATGCATGTGAATCTTGTGGCAATATTAATATATAGAAAATAGTAAAATCCAATCGAGCTAAATATTTTTCTGACTCCAGTCTAGTACAGGCTAAAATGAGCGCCAACATATACAAACCTCAACGCCATTCTGTCAAAAATTATTTCCGCATCCATCCTTGTTTCGTCACAGCTCACGATGCAATTAAACAAAGATCCTACCGACAGAGCTACCGAAAGAAAAACCCATTTTCTGGCAACTCATCCCTTCATCTGTTACAATCTAATCGTTTGCACTCACTTCAACAGGCCGCTTAACGTTTAATTGTAGAACTACATAAAGCAAAAGGCGAACCAACTGTCAACAGTTTCCACGAAGCAACTACAGCGATCATATATTAATTACAATAATACCTTCGCACTAATGTGTCCACCACATAATTGTGGCCATAATTACGTCAACGTTGCGGCGCGGTGCATTTTTATTTTTATTTTGAAAATCTCATTCCTATGGGTCCACGGCACAGCCTCGTATCGCTTTCCTATGAAATCCGTTTCGCTGTTTGGATTATTATTTCATATTCCTCTGAAGACAATGTTGTCGTTCTCCCTCATAAGTCATTGGATATTTAATTATCACCACATTACGAGCTACGAGGACTAATAGCCAGAGGGGAACGTTTCTTTTGCTTTTATCGCGCCCTTCTCTCCTGTGCTTGCCTAGGAATTCCACAGAAGAAGAAAAGAATTTGAGAAAACACGCATCTAATCACCTACAGAGATATCTGAAAGATCTCCACCTTTTCGTTTGGTCGTGTAAGTGCCTCTATTAGTCCGCTTTAAGATGTCTAGTTAGAGCTGAATGACAGTAAAATGTCCTTTTAGTTTGATTGACATAAAAATGCGAGAAGTTTACCTTAAGACAATTATAACAATTTTAAAATGTCTCATTATGAAAAAAAAGAGTCTTTTTTTTTCTTTTCTTTTCCATTTAATTCATTGTTGGAGCTGGAGAATAATTGGTTTCTTTTTACACCGTCCAACTGAAAAGAAATAGCCGCTTAGGTAGTTAATGCCGTGGCATGCAGTAGCGTATATAAATGTGTTGCACCAATGGCACTGTGATGTGGCATGTGAGGTGCGATCTTTGGGGCTTTCTGGTTGGTGCACTAGCAAGAAGTTATACCAATCCAAGTTGCACCCAATTGGGGATTTTTTTTTGATCTGTTGCCCATTCACTTAGACAATATCTGACCTTGTATAGCAGTGTTTTTACTTCTTGGTAATCACTTTTAATTTTCACCTTAAATTGCACTGCAGTAGCTTGGTTTGTAAGGGAAAACACTGACAAGTTGAGTTCGCAAAATTAAAGGTGGGTTACTAAAAATTATTGTTGTATGTCCATTCAAAGTAGCATAAACAAAACCTCGATTCGTTCCCCATCTCCATCAATAGGAGTGTTTTTTTGAGCTTTGTTCTCAGCAAAGCAAAGTAAAGTAAGATTTTCAGAACACAACTACTGCGAGTCTCGAAGTGTCAAGTGAGCGTAGTTGTTGTAATTGTGTGCTGAAAATTCTACTTAACTTTGCTTTGCTGAGAACGAAGCTCAAAAAACAGGGCTAATATCTAACCTAATGTCATATGGAAAATATCCGCAAGTCCGCAACATTTAAGGTGGACAGTGGGACACTAAAAATCATTTTTAGAAAGGACCAATATATATTCAGAGGACAGGAAACTGTTTATAGCTCTGATTTGTACAAAAAAATCCAATGGAACCGCAGCTATTTTTAGTAACACTTTATTGCCATGTTCCCACCAAACGAAACCGCAAAGTAAAATTTTGTCAAACCTCCGATGTTTTGCCATACATTTTTGAGGTCTCGAAACCTCGCGATTTCAGCGAAACCTATTTGAAACCCCTCTGAGTTCATCCGACCGTGAGAGGTTATCAAACCGAACATGCCTACAGCGTGAACTTTTGTTTATTTGTTCATTTGTCGATGTCAAAATATTAAACGCCAAAACAATTACGACAAACAAAGAAATAATAAAAGAAGAGAAGAATTTGAAACAAAAAAAAAAGGTAAGTAATATTTTAAGAGAAATATTGATAAATGCTTTAATTATTTCCTAAATTTTTTCAGAAATAATTTTTAGTAATTTCTCTTATTTTGCGTCAACAAACAGCTGTTTTGACAGCTTATGACTTTTGAAATCACTTCAACTCGGTGGGAACCAGAGATGAATGAATAAACGAGATGGATATCTTTCGTACGTCTATCCCCCCAAAACCCATTTGTTTACATTGTTTATTTTATTTTATTATATTTTCAGAGGATACGATATAAATGAATTTATACCGTCCGGATTTTAAGCCGGGAAACTATGCCCGTATGGCTGATTTACATTGTTATTTTTGTAATTTCAACCCCCGTCTGTGAATACGTGTGAGCTACAAAAAAGCATGTTGCTAATGGCCGGCCAACATTCCTTTTGCTTTTATAGGCATCGCGCTGTTCAATTGTTTTGTGTTTGGTGTTGAACTTTTTTAGTTTTTGTTAAGGTTTCGATTAAAATAAAAAAAATAGTGGAATACACATTTCGGAATAGCGAATTCTTGCTTAAAGTCCAATTCATAAACTCACATATTCTAAAAAAGAAATGAGCATATGTGCGTGACTTCATGAATTTTTCGGGAAATCAGCTCGTAGGCAGCCGCCTTTCCACTGGAAAGTTATATATCACTGTATTCCATTATCTTTGGTGGGAACGACTTATAAAGTTTCGGTAAAACTTCATCGAAACCTCGCGATTACAGTTTGGTGGGAACATGAAATAACTCAATAGTTGACTTTTCTCAGTGATTGTTGACAAACCGCAAACCTGCTCGTTAACAGAATAGTTTAATTTTGCACATCGGAGAAAAACTCTCCCCACATTCTTCCATATTGATTATTTCATTTCGTAAAAAATCCACCAACCGTCAAAGTTTTAAAATGACATCTCATCATCTCATCAGAAAGTCACATCTTCACACGCGTTATTATTGAACAACCCCTTGTAACACACACAAACCGCTAGGAGGTCAAGAATGTAATTAAATTTGAAGACTCCAAAGTGCTTTGTCCGTCAGGCGACACCAACTGTCAATTACCTCAATAATGGGGCTGTTGCACTTACGAACAAACTGCAAATGCCACACATGCATTCCGGGCGATTCTAGAAATTTACATGAATCACAACATCGCGATTAAATCTTGCACAGCAAAAAAAAAAGAAAGGAAAACAAGCTCATCCGTACGTAGCAACACTTAACTAGTCGTAAAGAAATCCCTTTTAATCGTAACTGTATTAAAATTTCCAAGATTGCCATCTAATCGTTACTCATACCAATCTCCGTCACCGACGAAGTTTCCTTTGCTCGGCCATGTTGTGTGACATATGACAAATTGCATTTAAGAATTTATTGCACATTTGATGCGCTGCTGGCTGTCGTTTTAATTTTGTTCGCACTATAATTACTCGGGGGGTAATAGAAAAACGGACTGGACTGACTTGCCTGAATGGTGCATTGGACTCTGGAGTATGTTCCACATTCCACGAGAACGAGAAATATGACGGTCTATGGAAATGCAAAATAATGAAAGATCTAGATGAGCTTTGAGATGGGAATGTTCGTTTTCTTTGTGTATTTTGCAAATGCGCACGTACGTAGTTCAGAATGGTTAAAGGTACCTATACGTATCTCAAGGTCTTTGCTTTGTTCCCTTACTGGAATAACTGGATATCGGTCGTAGGCATTACATGTAAATGATATATATCTTGTAATCATTTGGGATTTTGTTTTCTCTCTCGGACATTCAACATCTAGATTTGTTTTGTTGTGTCATGTTTTGGTTAATTGCCGTAATTAAACAAACTACAAGAGGAAACTAGACATTGAAATTGTGAAATACTGCAGTTCTGCTCTATTTCGTCGCTGAACCAATGATTGGCTTAGCCTTCAAGGCGGCAATTGGCTTTTGTGGTTTTTGAAAAATTCCATTCAATTTTGTGATACCAAGTTTTGTGTCAAGGCTTTTGGTGATTCAAATGACAGAAGTTTAGGTATTTAAATTGTAAGAAGGAATGGCCACATTCAAAAACCTAGTTATCTTAAGAATTCACTTGTTTGGTCTGAACGAGATGTACCTTGAACGCAAAAAGTAGACTAGTCGGTAATGCCACTTTTCCTACGTCAGCCATATATACGAAATGTCAAACTTAGTACTTTGACATTCTTGACTAGATTCTACCTTTCCACAGACGCTAACTAAAAAAAAACTGTTCATGTGACCGATCTAGATAGTGTTACGGGAGCATACCTGAAAAGAAAAAAAAAGGTTTGTTTACAAAAAAAAAACAAACTATAAAGGTCAACGGATTACAGCTAGGAGTTTGCCCTTTGGACACTACGCAAGTGCAATAAGCAAACTCCAAGATTAATGCATAACCACTCACCTGAAACAATAACTCAATAAAAGGATCTACAACTAGAAGGAACAAATTATATAAAAGTAAAAAAACAAAAAACAACTTATAAACACAACTGAAATTACCCAAAGATCGTTTGATTGCGGACATGTCAATGACATTTCGTTTCCACATTTTCCTTTTGTTGTTTTGTTTACGTGAGTGGTATGTCATTGCGATCGCTAGCACCGAGTTCCTTACCTATGAGAGGAAGAAGCACTTGACCAATTATAGCCACCTTTCGATAACTTGTTATCGAACGCAGTGTTATGTTTTGAAGCAGGGTTCGTCATTCTAATACCGTATTTAGGTTTAGTTTAAAGTGTGATATTTTATGTGCAATATTTATGTTCTAGGATGTTAAGAAGGGCGATTTAGTTTATTATTTAGTATTAAGAATTTGTATAATTTAACTCAATTGATCGATAACTCCAGAAAAGAGTGTGTAGAGTTAAAAGGCTAAGCTCCTCCCTCTTGGGAGAATTGAAAAGAGAGTAGAATAGAAAAGAAAATTGTAAGGACGCTAACACATGCAAATAGTACAGGTAGCTGGCAATGAAAAAGAATAGGAAAAGACTACCGAAAAGAGCAACGACCGACTAACTGACCGGCCCTCATAGTCATTTGCAAATTGATTGATAGACGGCTGTCTAATATGCTCTATAATTGCGAAAGGAATTTGCAACAGTGGTGCGCAAAGCAATTGTGCAACGTTTTTTTTATTTTTTTGAGAATTTCTGTTGAGGTGAGTCTTCTGTTTGAAATATTAAGAATAATACTTAGGCCAATTTAAAGAAAACTAAAATCGCGGGTCACGCAAAAAAAAAGAAAAAGAAAAACTATAAAGGTGGAAGCTAAGGCAGAAGGGTTAAAGCTCATTAGGAAAAAAGTGCACTGAAGAGGTATGTGATTGCGACATTTTTTTTTTGGTTTACAACTGGAAGTTATATACAGATACAATTGAATTGTCATCCGACCGCATATATGAAGGATCTCTGGGCGTGCACTTCAAGTGTCCTGGAACGCTGCTCCAGCCGACCGGTTCAAAATCGAACGCTGATCAAGCTGCTGTTGTCCTCCATCAAAGGGATTCTCGGCAGACACGTCTGATCAAGACCGTGCCGACCAAAAATTGGGTGTGACCGGCCTGGCGTTTTGGGAGTTTTTTTTATAGTGCCACCCACTGCCCATTAGCTCAACATATAAAACCCATAAAAGAGATACTCAACAGGACAAGCAAAAAAAAAAACAAAAGGAACGACATTAGTTACGAACAAACACATAACAAATACATCATAGTAATTTTCACACCAATGTCCACCAAGGGACAATAACATTAGTGATTATTTGTACAGTAGTGCCACAAAGAATTGGTTTTAGTTTTAGTATTTTTTTTGAATTACAATTTGGATTTTTTTTTTGATATTGATTTTAGAGTAACGTAAGGCTAGGGTAAGTTCTGCTTAAAATATTAGTTAGTGTTAGTTTTGTGCGCGACAAAAAAAAGGCATTTGGTAGTCGAAACACCATCGAAACGGAACTTCTTGTGCTGGCGCCAGGACAACGGGGGACGTGTAAAACGTGAGTAATTGCTTTTTTTTAATTGATTGAATCATTTAGCATAAGATAACTAGATTGGTCGGGAACGTCACTTTTCCTACGTCATCAACATACGCGAACTGTCAACTTAGTACTCAGTCACGAATTTCTTGATTATAGACTGAAACATCTGCTCATATGAGCGATTTCCCCTAATCAAAACCGAGAGAGCTTACTAAACTAGATACTTGAACGTCCGCCTGTGTGTGATAAATTCAAAGACTTAAAAGAGTTATTTCCTTTTCTTGGACTGTCTACATTGGCATTATTTTTAAATAATAACTTATGTTCTTATATACTTAAGGCCTATTTTTTCGAGCTTCGTTCTCAGCAAAGTAAAGTAAAGAAGGTTTTTCAGCACGCAATTACAACAACTACGCTCTACTTGACACTTCGAGACTCGCAGTCGTAAATGTAGTTTCGTACGGAAATCCTACTTTACTTTGCTTTGCTGAGATCGAAGCTAAAAAAAACAGGCCTTTAGTCAGTCTTCGGAGAAAGCGAACGGGTCTTAAATGTCTCATTATGTATTTTGTATTGGGTTTTAATTTTTATTTATTTTTTCATGTAACATAAAACATATTTATTAGCAATGAAGGTAAATGTAGTTTCCGTTTTTTTTGTTTCTCTTTCATATTTACAAAAATAAATATAACTTAAAGTTTAATTTATCCTGTAAATATAATCATTTCAATAAAATATCAGTTTGTTAGTAGATGTAGATAAAAATGCTAAAAATGGCCAGATGCATGGGTTTGTCTGTCAATACTTTATTTCTGTATACGTCATTCACTCGAAGGAAGGATTTAGAACTGTTTCTTAATTCGCTGCTCAAGTTGGGCTACTTCTTGACGAATGAGGCGGAGCCTTGTTTTTTTGAAGGCGATACGATTTATATTTTTTGTCTGTTTAGTTGTCTACGGAGAACTATAAATTGTTGTTGTTTTTAAATATTTCAATCTAGGATTCGTATAATTATTTTCTTTTAGTTGATGCTAAAAAAAAAATTTTTTCTTCAATAACTTGGTTTTCTTTTTTTTCTAAAATGTATTCTAAATGCTTAGTTCCTAAAAAAAACATTTCTTTTTGTAATAGATGAGTCTCATTCTTCGTCGTATTTTTCTTTTAAATTCTTTTCTTTTTTTGATGAAGATTCTTTTGTGCTCTTCGTGTAAAGTTGGATGGAACATATTTACAATGCAGGGTTGGATGTGTGGCCCTTTCTGTTTGTGTCCTTCTTATGGCGGAGATCTCGTCGATGGTCGAATGTCGTCTACTTGTATAAGCTTTTCAATAGGAATGAGGGAGAGTTCACCGCCAGGTGGTGGTATTGGTGGAAGTTTCGCGAGTGCCTGAAATTGTGATTGAACGTATTTTATTATTTGAGAGAAGTCGTACCTTTTTTTTACCTTGGCATGTTCAATTGCGATGTTAGCTGCCTTCTCTGCTTCTCTTTGTCTTCGTTCTTTAAGCTTTAGAGAAAATATCGCCACGGATCTGGCACTTTTTACTAGTTTCTGCTTTAAGCGGGATTTTTTAGCTGCTAATTCTGCGGCAGCTGTGAAAATAATAAAGGTTACGGAGATACTCAGTGGAAAAACGTGACAGGCAATCATTTTTGTAACGAAAATCCTACCTTTCGCTTCATCGTCAGTAGTTGAATTCCTTCCATCAACCTTGCCGTCCTTCGTGTTTTGATGTTCTTTTTCTTTCTCCTTTTCCTTTTCTTTATCCTTATCCATTTGATGTGATGAAGATGAGGATGATGATGTCCCACTTACACTCGGCCTCGTGCTTGATGGATGTGCTACTGCTGGTAGAGCAGAAGGTGTAGTCGATGTTGCTCCCGATCCAGCTATTGGAATTGGCTTGCTGCTCGCGACATTGCTCCATGATGGGGCAGGCTTTAAAATATCCGATTCTGAGTTGTTTGCTAATTCCTACATTAACATTGAAGTGTTTTGTATACAGAAGTGCGCGTGTATTTTTGTGCAAAAGTGGCAATTGAGGCAAGTGTTAGTTGTTAGGAAAAAGAGAAAATGTGTCAATTTCGGCAAGTACTGGGATATATCTTTTGTTTATGAACAAAATCACATTCCTTACAGGTGACCGTGCATGGTTTACGTTTACAGAAAAATAAAAAAACAAAAAATTTAAATGAAATCGCGTGCTCACTCATCACACAAGTCTAGGGGTTTTGCTATAGCACACAACTTCTCACACAGACGGAGGAGGTAAAACTAAAAATATTGATAAAACAAATAAGAAATACACACTCTTTCTTTTAAGACGTTGTCCTCCAGTCATTTCTGTACTTTTAATATTCAATTCATAGTAAATGAAATCATAGATAAACTAGTGCCCAGTTGGCTCTGCGCGCTGTCTCTTTTTGACATGTTTGGGTCATCACCATTTATCTTATCACAAATTTAATTAATGAGGTCTTCGTTTTGCAGATACATAGTCGCAATTATTTATTTGAAATTGTTAAATTTAAAATTGGTGACAAGTACAGATTAACCAATGTCAAAATGAGGGCATTCATTTTTAAAAATCTTTAGACAGTAGACGTCAAAATGGGGCAGTACGCTGAGGGCAATAGACACCGTCGGATAGATTCTAGTATTTAGCCTAAAGCCCTGGTAGCTTTATGAAACAATAAAGTAATAATAATAATAATTCTAGTCATTTCACGCCTAAAAATGCAGCAAATAAAATACATGAAAGAAAAACGTTGGGAACGTCAGTTCTGTGATTTTTTTGGAAAATGCTTACACTATTAGTTCCAAAGTGACTACGAAAATGCTCCATTAGTATGTGTTACGCTTTGTGCTAGATTTCGCAGAGTATATTAGAAACATAAACTTAAATACTTTGCTGACCATTTTAAGTAACTCTAGCTACATTGCAACGGTTTATTTCCCTAAAGAATGTGATTTTATTTCGCACTGGACAAAAATGTTGCAATAGCAATTTAATAGAAGAGTTGATTTTTTTAAATTTTGATGTACTAGATTTTTTTTCTTTGCTTAAAAAGAAGATCCATTCGTTTGCATTTCCGACCAAACCTGACCGACAATAATGAACAATGAATTCTTTTAATTACAACTATTTTTTATTGATGTGAATATTTAACGCATCGAAACGTCAATACTGAGGCATGTAATGGTTTAGGTTTGTTGGCATAAACCTCAACTAAGGAACTAGTCAAATGACACGGAGTTTCAAAAAAAAAAAAAAGGGTAGCTATTTTGATTAAACGTCATAGAATAGTAGTGCGAAAATAACAGCAGATTCTATTGCCAAAGTATTGTTTTAATCAAAAATTGTTATTACAAATTCTGAGCTGTTATATTTTTTTTTTCTACGACAAAATCAATGCAGTAAGACCTTAGGTCGACAGCGAAATTTGATTTAAAAATACATTGCCAATGGAATTAGAGATGCCAAACAGATCTATTTCTTCGTCAAAACGTAGACGAATGGACCTTTGATTTTTGTATCCCCATAGTATTGCAACATTTATTTAATGTGTCTGTCTAATTTCCGTGTCAAAATACCTTTATTGCTATACAATCGATACTCCTATGAATGTTTATCGGTTCATTGACTTTTAAACGTGACATCCATTCGGGGACGTGATGATGATGTATTGCTGCTGCTTTATCCTTCATAATGGATATTTTTTTGTTTAAATTTAATTCGGTTAAAAAAAAAACTTTCTTGTACTAAATAAAAAGGTGTGGTTCAATTTTGAAAAACAAATAGTTTACAATATATATAAAACTAAGGAAATTGTGATACTACTGCCGATGCTGAACTAAGTAGATAAAATTATTGTTCTGTGTTTTTGGTACCTTTAACAGACGGTTTCCTGCTTGTATTTTGATTGTACTCCTTGTGTGAATGGCTTTTAATAGTGAGAAGAATTTCAGTACTAATCTATGGGTACAATCTTTAGAACTCAATATATCTATACCTAATCATTTTTGAACAGCTTTTTTAACGTCGAACCCTTACAGATTGACAAAACAAACGCCATTATCGTTTTAATCTAAATCTTATTGAATCAAATCAAATTCGTAAGTGTCCCATAGTAGGATTACGTTGGCTTGAGCTTATGTCAAATGGAAGAATGGGCTGTAATATTTTATGTGCTTACGACATCAAATTCGAATCTAATCGACTCTGGCTTAAGTTGCATTACTCTCTTATCCTAATCCTATTAAATCTCCCTTATCTTTTTAGCATTTTTGTCATCGCTCTTAAATATAACACCAATTTGTTAAAGATACCAAAACTGAGAAAAAAAAAACAGCAAAAACACCTTCCAATATTTTAGTTTACAAATCGATCTACTACCAAAATAACAATTACAACAGAAAAAAAAACTCCAACTACGAAAAATATACTTTGTATAGGCCTTACACTTATCGGCAAATGCGATGTACTCTCGGCCGATGTCTTTCTGGCTTTAAATGGCGGAATCTCTTGAATTCTCGGTGGTGTCGATTGAAGGAAACGTGACGGTGTCGATCTTGGACTGCTGCTTGTACTCGCGCAATCTGCCGAATCGCTTGATTTTTTCCTAAATGGCGGAATTTCTGGTATTTGAATTGGTTTCGAAGACATGACCAATGTGCCAGCACTTCCTGATGTTGGACTATATTATATATCATATAGTTTGTTTTTTATTGTATTTGTATACATTTTTTTTAAGAAGAAAAAGAAAAGAAATCGGTATTTTTAATGAAAATTAATTGTTTTATGAAAAGTACTCAACACTTATATTCTTTTTTTTCTGTTTAATGAAGCGATTAATCAATTTTGTGCCAATTATTGATTTTTTGTTTTAATTAAATTTTGTGTATAGATCCAATTTGAACAGATAAATAAATGAAAATGTTACAAAAAACATTCGCCGTTACAAAAGATATTTCTACCACGAGTACTATCAAAAATTATTACATATGTACACAAAATATAAAACTATAATCACAGCTATTTTCATAAGTACAAGCATTCAAACACACACGCACGTATAGATTAAATTACCCTGAAAAAGCGTGCATTCTTTGATTTTGAATAGAGCTTAAATTTCGCACCGAATATCCTCTAAATGAAGGGATTTCCGGAATTTTCATTTTCTGCTTACAACTTTTGCATGCGCTAAAAATTACGTTTTACGATGTTTATGTAAAAAATAAAAAATGTTATATAAATACTTTTTTAATTTTAAATGATTTAAAATGTTTATTTATATATTTTAAAGAGAGAAAGAGCAATAGAAAAATTTTCAGAAAAAAGAAACTAATTATGTTAATACGAAAATAAACGTGTGTTGTTTTTGAAAAGCGAGGTAGGAAGAGAATAGAATTCATATTTTCAACAGATTTCGAATATAAGCTGTGTGTTTGTGCAAATTCATACACTTCCGTTTTGAATTTTACATCTAGTTTGGTTACAACGCAAACTCAATCTGATATGTTGATGCTCCCTGTTCGAGAAATACTACTCTACAACATTTGACAGTCAACGATAGGTATTCGACGAAAAATGGCCACGTTTATTGTGCAAAACAAGTTGAATTATTTCAATCATAAAAGTAACACTCTCAACATTATATTTTAATTAAATTGTAACTTGCCCTACATCAATCTAATCGATTGTATTCATTAATGCGTCAGTTTAAATTCGGTGTATTTACATTTAGTGCTTTCATTCTTTATTACAAAAACGTCGCCCATTTTGATTTCTTGTTTATTGGTTAAAATGGTACCCTTTTGTCAATGGAACACGGACACTGATGAAACCAACAAGCTGTTAATAAAATTCGATCCACAGTAAACAAAGTTGGAACCACAAAGAGAACTAGAACTAATTTCTTCAAGAAAGTAATAGGTGAGTCAAATTTTTTTTTTTTACAAATGTCATTATTAGGCGTGCTTTTTTGAACTTCGATCTCCGCAAAACAAAGTTAAGTAGGATTTTCAGCACGTAAATACAGCAACTACTGTGATTCCTCGAAGTGTCAAGTAGAGCGTAGTTATTGTTATTGCTCGAAGCTCAAAAAACAGGCCTATTATTGTTCAGCTACCGATAGACCTTTTTTTTTGAGAGTTTCTTCATCTATTACATTATCTAATAGATTAAAGTGAGCACATTCAAGAATCTAGTTATCTTAAGTCGATTATAGATTGGTCTGGATGAGATGTAACCTGAACGCAAAAAGTAGATTGGTCGGGAACGTCACTTATTCTACATTTACCGCATATGCGAACTGTCAGTCACGAATTTCGTTACTAGATTCATCGGTCACCCCTCTATAAACGTTCAGCCAATCAAAACAGAGATACATATACTCAGACAGCTGTCAGACTTACTAAACTAGATACTTGAACGTCCCCAATGTTGAATGGAAAGTTATTTTTATTTGGGCCGTGTGTAATTTGCGTTAAAATACCTTTGGCAATTTTTTGTTGACACTTTCTGGGTAAACTGTCAAAAACTGTCCTCTTTGTCCTGGTTTTTGACGTTTTCTTTTGCATGGATGTAATACAACTTTTATTTTGAATTAGTTAAAGAGCAAATCGTGTTTTAGAATACGAGTTCGTAAATTTTTGTTTGGTTAAAGAAATGTCAAAAAACTGGCCGAGAGAAAACGAAAAAATGTGGGAAATTTGAAATGAGTTTGAAATTAGTTTCGGTAACTGAATGTGATCGAAATATGCAATTCTAAAATATATAGAAAAACTTATAAATATTTTGAGACAATTTAGCGAAAAAGTGTTCAAAAATTAATTGAATAGTTAAAATACCCAAAAGGCTTTTTAGAGAAAAAAAAAAAGAAAGTGTCATGTTAGAAAAATATTGGAAAAAAAGTAATAAAATGTATAAAGGAAATAGCTTAGCACTGAAGAAGCATAAAAGCCCCCGAATTGTTAGAACACATTCTTACCTAGCGCCAGCAGCTGCCAACTCCTGTTGCAAACTTAACATTGACATTCCACTATTGGGTGGCATTGTCTCATGCAATGGACGAATGAGTACTGTACTGGTCTTGGTAGACAACTGAAAATCATTACCCAAATAGATAAAACATTTGAAACGACCAAACCAAACATCCAGCCATCATTACCTGTGAGGGCGGTGAATCGGGTGATGAATCTCGATTTTCGAATATATTCGCGTCGACATCGTGTCGTACCCCACCAAATGGAATCTCCTCGAATTGCAATAAAGCGTTATGATGTTGATCTGCTGATTGGTATAAAATATCTTCAGCCAATTGACTTTCCAACGATTGATCATTGGTTGTGGCCGCATCCATTGGGGTCATCTGTTCGTGATCTGGCTGTGAAAGGGATGTAGTCGATGGTGGTGTTGGGGGAGTCGGTCGGGGTGATGTACCTTTACATTGCATTTCGCGGCGGCAATGCTCGGCACGAGCGATTTCGGCCGCCAGCCATGATGGCAGTTCGGGCAGGAGCCAGGTGAGCGCCGATCGAAGGCCAAGCATTATGTGCTAAGGAAGGAAATAGTTGTATATATATTAAAAAGATAAATAAATTGTGGGTATTCATATTCAAGTGTTTCAACCGAAATAATATATGTAAATGGCGTAATTTTATATGGTAAAGAGCGACACTTAATCCTTTCCCTGTGCGGGAATGTCCTGGACTTTTTATATATTGTTTAAAAGTTTGACAAGTATTTTCTTGTCTACCTTGTCTTTTAAAAGGACCATGAAGCGACTCTGATGTTTTCTTAAAAACAAAATCTTTACCATTCACCCTATTGGAACACTGTAAACGTTTTATATTCACTGACAACGCTGAATAGAGGTCAAAAATCCACTTCTACCGAATGTCAAGTGTCCATCGTATTATTCGTGCCCGAAATTAGAATGCCCAGCGATTAGCTTCTAATATCTAAAGTACTCCCTTTTAAAACTCACCTCCAAGGCAACAATTAAAATAATTGTTTGTGTCGTTGTCAATCCCGGCCATAACCTTGACACCTGCCCCGATAAACCAATCAACGCACAATTGACAATCACCGCAGCCAAACTCAAAATACTCAATGCGTTTTGCCATGTTCCAATATTGGCCACTCGCTGTCCAAAAGGTCTCTGATGGACATGTGCCAACTTAAATGCATCCGACCGTATCTCCATTAAATTATTAACTAAAGCACACACACCCGCCAGTGGAAAGGCGGCCGAAAATAACACCACATAACCCATCTGCACCAGCATCTCCAGGTGATCCGAAAACGTACCGTCGTACTGCAATGCGAAGGGGGTGTTAAAGTCACCAGAGATGCCAATTAGTCCGAAAGCATGAACATACTCTACCTTGTACAAAGAGCTTTCAACTTCCGCCTGGCCAATATTCCGTTTAGTGGCAGAGGATGAGGGCGCCATTGATGTAGTGGTTGTTGTTGTTACATCATGCCTGTCCATAGACTCATTAGAGTTCTTCTTCGCAGTAGATTGCAGCAGCTGTGACTGTGGTTGCGGCTGCTGCTGCTGTTGTGTATCGAGAATTGTTCGATTAACATCCTGTGTGGGACTGAGGGCACCCCACATGGTGAAGCTGAGACGTGCCAGCTTCCATTGTTCGACAAAGTACGGCAGAGCGGATTCTCTCAGATTGCCGATTATTTGGCGTGAAATCAACAGCCCAGCAAGTTGCTATTTATAAGAATTTTTTTTTTTGGTGGGGGGAGAGAAACAATGATGAAAACGGAATAGATTTGAATTGGATTCCATGCATGCATGTACGAGCACCAACCTCTTTGAGCTTTTCCTCGTCGCGCAGATAGAATGCGATGTAGAACAGCGATAGAAACGAGTTAACGAATTGAAAGAGTGCGACTTTGGCGATAAGATGATTCTCGTATTTCGACTGTAGACGGTAGTTTTCTGAAAAAAAAATTAATGGAAATTCATTTTTCACAGTCTGCACCAAATACCATGTCGACGGAGAAAATAAACAAACCCTTGTCATTCAGCCAAACCGCCAACTTGTAGTATGCTTCGTCCATTAGAGTGATGGCGCCGGCGAGTAAAACTTTCGGTATCACACTTAGACAGCATAGGACACTTTCCTCGGGTAATTTCTCATCCCACCAGTCCTGTTAAATAATAGAAGAACAGCAGGGAAATGGGGTTGTTAGCTTTGCTCTATGTGGAAGCGGTATTTTGTGATTTTTTTTTTTTTGCTCTTCCGAATATTTAATTAAAGTTTACGAAGCGAGATTGCGGATGTCAAAAGCAGTTTTTTGTGGGAGCGAAAGCAGCTAATCATTGCAAGTTTTCATGAATTAGCAAGAACGTTTTTTGAATTGGGCTATCTTCGAAATCACTGTTCAATTTTTGCGCGTGACCAATCTGAATTATTGTGGATTTGTGTAACCAAAGTGTCTTGCTTCGGCCCCATCCCCTAGCACCTGCCTATCTCCCTCAATTTATTTATGTACATACTCAAAAATTGTCGCCGTCACCTAATGCCACGTTTAAATCCAAGTTAATTAACGCCTGTAGAATTCATGCCAAACAAACACACACGTAACGGCCTAAAATCAGGTGAAATTAATCCCCAACGCCAAAGACGTACAAACACCAGCCGTATTGGTCGGAAACCACCCCCAAGCAGTATCAGGCACTGGGGCGAATACGTAACATTAAGAGTATTCTGCGTGCCAACAGCATTACTCGTAGGTTGAAATTCATTATCCTTAGTGAAGGACTCAAACCACATGCTAACCTCTTTTAATTTGTATTAATGCCAACCCCTATAATTAGATACCCATAATGGTGTTATAGACCCATTACCTACCCTGAGCCGAGACGATATCGAGTACCGCAATCGCATAAGCAGGTTGCCGGTCAATGGTTGCTTTGGTGAGGTTTTTTGTTATGGGGAAAAAATGGAATTCATATTTTACCCCGACGCAAGGTAACTGAACTGCATTCGAGCAAAGTGGGTGTGGACCGCAATGGAACTCCTTTAATCCACGCTGTGGATTTATCGATCGAAATTCTATTCGAGTGTGAAAGCGACAAAGACACCAAATACTGCAAATTCAACAAAAGGTGTAAACGTCCTTAGATACTTGCGGTGAATTTCATTTTTGGGTTCTGAATACACATCTAAACAGGCATGAATGCATTTAGTGTCTCCTGTATGTAAACACAAAGTGACTCTTTCGAAATAATGCCTTTATGGGCCATTGATGTGTTTTTACGAAAGACCGCACTGCACTTGGTGTTATTTTGCTCGAAGCAAAGGGGGGACATTTTTCCTTTTATAGCCGAGCGAGTTTACATAGAGGGAAAGTCTTCTCAAAAGGCATTGAATGTCAATGGCACTCGGGCAGCATTTAAATATTACACGAGGTTATTTGTTTTTTTTTTAAGTATTTGCAATGGCGAAAGATGAGACACGAGCAAAGTGGGTTAAGTAAATAACACTAGATTAAATGTTTTATTGAAATGGATTGAGTTTATGTTAATATTAGCAGTGGGAGAGTGCAAACAGCGAGTGTGCGTGTGATAAACATTTAAATTTATTTTTCCCACACAATCCCAAGCACTGCCGAAGGATGCCGCAAATATGTGGTCGCCTTCGAATTAGGGATCATTATTTGAAATGAAATGCCGGTTGAATATTCATATATCTTCAAGGAACTGTTCTGACACAAAAAATGCATCGAAATCTTTGCAGATTAACACACAGTTCGACTTTTTTATATATATGATCTGCGCTTTGATGGTGATTTTATTTATTGCAAATAGTTTTATAGTTCAGTCTTTGAAATCATTAACTGTCCATTCCGAGCTGTTCGATCTCTTTTTATTACAAAATTGAATTATGCCTGAAAATATTAAAATAAATTGTATGGCGACCCTGTTCATTGAACATCTCTGTACTCGCAGTTCATTTCAGTTTACCTTTTGTATACGTTTTGATTGGAGAAAAAGGAAAACGCGTTACTGGCGTTCCCGTTCACTTGCAAAATATGGCGATCTAATTGAAAAGTTTCGTACGACAACTGTTCGGAGCTGTGTAGTGACAGTCAGCCGGTAAAACTAAGTGACAGTCGCTTGGGTATTCGATTAACATACGATTTATGGGGTACTAACTGGGGTGAATTTTATATTGTACTCGATTGGGCGCTTTCAGATCACTTTTTTTTGCTCTTAGAGCAATTTTTATATTCGTTTGGTACAAAAAAAAAACAATATTTTTCAGAATTCAGAGCACTTTTGTAAATCTTGATTTTTTCTCAGCTTTGCTTCAGATTTAACGACACAAGTACATTTGAGTTTGACAACGTTTTCGTGAAATTTTTCAACTGCAAAAAAATGCATTGCATCGGGGTGATCTATTTTGTTAATTATATATGTAAAAATGTTTCGAAATCAATCTGGGCGCAAATTTAGAATGTTTTAATATAAAATTTAAGAAGTGAATGCAAAATGCTTAGAAAAGTCTCGAAGGCTACACATATTCGACCGCACTAATATCAACACAAAAAAGAGCGAGTGACGTTTTTATGTTCTATTAGACACACGAAATCTGAAATCTGAGAGCGAATCTGAAGAAGCCCAACCGAAAGCCACATGAGTAACAGTCGCTTCGGTTCACATTCGATTTATGTTGTACTAACAATCGGGTGCATTCCTAAATTTGTGTTTCGTCTAAGGGCATTTATGTCATATTATCAGTTGCTTGGACGTTTTCGGAGAGATGCCAAATACCATTTATTAATTTCTACTCGGAGCCTGTGGTCTTTTTATAAGCAGTTTATCGACGTCGGTTAGGTTAGGAAATATTTTCTGTACAGAATGATTCAAGGGTAGCCCTGATTTTATTGTTTCTGTTTGAGGTGCGCTCAAGAAAATTAAGTTTCAATCAAAATTCCAACCAAAATATTTTCTTTCCACAAAAAAGACAGAATTATGCCATGCACTCAACAGATACAGTCCAAATCAGAACTTTAAATACTCCCAAGCCGATATGTACTCGATATGTGCCTTTTAACATTTCCATGAATATCTCCTTCAGTATTCTGATCTTCATTTTTTTTTTTGGTAAAAATCCCTACAGCTACGACGACGAAAAAGGACAAGCACAATGGGAGTTTAATGACTGATGTAGACAAGGGAATCATTTACTGCTTTCTCATAATTAATGGTTTAACGAGACGAAATCCGAAATTTCAATTAAAAAAAATCAGTCTCAACACAAATCTGCATTTATCAATTTATCGGACAGTTGAACAAGCGGAATTACTGTCATGAATGATGATGTCACATAAAAATGAACAGTAACAAACTACTCTGCCATTTAAAGCGAAACTTAAACAATGAAAAAGCATATAAACAATAAAAAAGAAAAGAAATGCTTTGTGTAATATGAGAACCTTCTGCATAGTGTTCATGCAATGAACGAGTCCATTCTCAGAGAATACGTTCAAGTCCAGCCAATCCTAAAAAGATATGAAAATATGTTGTTTCTTTTTCTAGTGTTTCTCTATGTGAGTGTGAGCGAAATGATGTACATTTTTTTAATAAAACATAACAATAATAATACAAGTTCTACTCTATGCCAATTAAAGCCTATAAGCTAACACTCGTACCGCATGCAAATCCCAACACAAAATTATTAACAATTCATTTACATGTTGTGACAATAACGCTGACGAGATGCAGACCAAAATCTCGTGACACGCAAGCAATTTGGCACAATTGCCAGCATAACACTAACCTAACTATATGCGACAACATTAAGACCATTCATCACACACGACACACTTTTGGGGATTTGGTATTTTCCCATACCCCCACTGTACGTCGCACTCACCTGAAATCGTAGCATGAGAAACATCACAACAAATACCAGAAACAAACACAACCCGATTATAGGAAAACTAACTAAGTACCGAAAGGCACGACGTTTCCACGCAGGGGCTTCCTTTGGCTCCAAACGACCGGTTACATTGCTTTCGACAAGCGGGCCCTGGAAATATGCAAATTTTATTTATTTAAATACCGGGTACTGTTGGCGGTTCGCTTTACCTTGTAGAGTGGCCTTGGCGGCTCCAGCAGTTCGGGTGGCGTTGATAATGTTCCCCAACGGAACGCTAATTCCACTGAATAGCGCTTCCAAGCTTCCAGATACAGTGAAGCCCAGGCAACGTTAAACAATGAAAAGAGCACATGGCCCATATCCTGTGCGGTTTGACCCTTGCCCAATAAAATGGCATAGAGGATAGTTCCGAATACTGCCGGCACTCCCAAAGCACACGTGTAATGGCCTAGCCAAGCGAAATATAACGCCACCTTGACGCCAAAATATTCAGCAATGTCATCTATTTTTGAGAGTCGACCTGTTTACCATTTTGTGCAGATTGTACAGTAGAGGGCGCACTTACCTAAGGGCTGTGGAGCAAAAATCTGCTTTACCCAACTGGATTGGAGATTTGTTAAAGCGGTCGTCTCATGCAACGGGAATACCTGAGTGATCAGACCTAGTTCTTGCCAGGCAGCAACTGAAGGGAGAGAGCAAAAAGGATTGAGTTCATGAAGTCTTTTTTAAATGTCTATAATGATAAATTTATATTAAGCAATGGACTTTTTTCAAAACCAATGTTAGGATGATGGTTTTTTGTGACATCCACCACTACCCACCTATGCTTTGTCCTTCCTCGACAGCCGCTCTGCCCTGCAACGCTTCCAAATCACTTTGTCCCGCTCGCAGGCCTTGCAGCACTTGCAGCACCAACCATTGGCGCTCCTGTGACGTAAACAACGTTGTGCTGCCATCTTCGTTTTTGATTTGTGAAAAACAGTGCGATTCGCGTGTTGTGAATTCTCTTAAGGCACCTCCGAGATCGGTTCGCAGACGCTTTGGAAGGCGGGCATCTTCGGCGGCTTTATAAAGGCTGCAATTACATAAAAGAAAAATGCTTACATCATTTTGTGCCTCTTTCTAAATTGCATTCAACTGACATATTAGTCGGAGCACTAATGTAAAACGCATTACGTTTTGTGCTCTCGTGTGCTTTCACTTGTGCTATCAGTCCCAAGCCAGACGGTGGCTGTGATCGTATACGTCCAAGTAGCCATCTTAGTGCTTCGTCGGGAGCGTCTTCTATGACCAAGTAAAATCACATAAAAGCCAATAAAACACAACAAGGCCAATTTAATTACCTGGAAACTCAATTACAACATCACATTGTGTTGGGATTTTATTTAGCCACAGTCTACGTGGTGTCATTAAATGTCCAGCATAGGGAACCTTTCGTCGCAACTGACGGGAAGCTAAAACGAAATAACACGAAAAGGAAAACTATATTAATAGAAAAGAAATATGTCATAGATTTTGATTAAAACTTTTCCCATCGTGTGCGTCGCGTTTGAACATGATTATAGTTTCGGTTGGCCAAAGCGTGCTAATTTGTTGTTAAATGCAGCCATTTCCATTCTTCCATTAAATTTATTCAGAATTTCGAATTTCATATTTTTATGGGCCTGAAATTCATTCAATTTTTGCAATGTTTGCTCGCGTAGTAAGCCGTCAATTCAGGTCAATGTAAGGTTAAGTTTTCGTGGTAAGGGAATTACATTTCAGTGGGGGTTTGGGACTGTATCACAGAATATAATGTATATCAATTTGAATGATTTTATTCCAAATGGGGTTGTTCACAAATGAGTAAACATTGAGGGAAATTGGTAGTGGAAATGTGTTAACTCTTTCTACCAACACACTACATGAGAGTCATCTGTCAGATTCTCCATATTTCCAGTTTCGTACATGCATATTTGTAATACACCACTAGATGGAGTTAATTAACAAATGGAGAAGTTTCAAAACTCCATCTAGTGGACAATATGTTCGATACTAATAATCGTATTTAGTGTCGAGGCTTGATTTTACGAACTCACAATAGCGACATATTCCAAATAAAAATACCCATTGTGATCCTTAAAATATTTAATGTGAAGGCTAAAAATCATTATTAGTAAGGCCTTAAGTGTAAAGTTGCTCATTTGGCCGGAAATTTGCAACCTCCAGCCGTCAATACTTTGCGCACAAGAATCCTATTCAATGTTGTGTAATTTCGAACTGAAATGCATCGTCATTCGTTCCTCCTCCGCTTTAGTATGGACTTTCAAATTTCATTAAAAAATCGTTGCATGTCAAAAATATTATCCTCCCACATATTCCCTATTTGCAGATGAATACGAATTTGCCAACGAACGAAAATTTAATTCAAATATCCAATCCACCCTTGAGTTTCTATCTCATTTCAGAAGTTTCCGTTTGCGTCCGGTAAGAAAATGCCATGGGCTAACATCTATAGCTGTAGGATGATCATCTGAAGCGGAACTCGCATTTTATAATAACTATATAAAGATTAAAGAGTCATCGTCATCCTATTGAGTGAACAATTGCTGTCAAAGATCATAAAATTGTTTGTAACGACACCCATTCATTAAAATGGAGAAATTGTAATCCTTTGCTCTGTGAATCGAGTACGTACTCGATAGTCTTTTGTGCCGGATTACATCGTCAGTCACTCAAGTGTGAATACATTCATGCCAGACAAGATGTGGCTTACATACTTAAGCTCATATTGGAGATTTATCGATAGAACAAAGGATATGCAAGTCAAGTAGCAAACGCGGTAACTTTGAGATGGCACAAAAATATCAATTTTAACTTGACGATCCACCTTACCGACACTTGTCGGTATATAAAATCAAAGGCCGCATTCATCAATCTAGTTATCTTACGATTGGTCTGGATGAGATGTAACCTGAATGCTAAAGCTAGATTGGTCGGGAACGTCACTTTTTCCACGTCAGCCACATATGCGAACTGTTAACTTAGTACTTTAGGTTCGTTCGTGTACTTTCAGCATAGAAAAATGAAAAACGTCAAATATGAGAAATCGAGAGAGAAATCTCTCAATTTCAAGAGAAGTACCTGACCGGTTTTCTTACAAAAAGTTTAAGAAATGTCATTTTGACATTATCGTAAAATGCAGCATCTACAAAATAAGTTGGAATTGAACTTTTTATAAGCTAAATATCTATTAAACTTACCATTTTTAATGCGCTTATATATGCTAGGAGAACATTAAATTACAACTTCTTTCTCCGACTTCGTTGAAGACGAAATTTCACGAATTTCTTGACTAGATTCATCGGCTACCCCTCCATAAACGTCAACTGAAACAGCTGCTCATATGAACGATTTCCCCCAAATCAAAACCGAGATAAAAAAAAAAAAAAAGATACGTTTTGACGTCGTGCTAAAAAATTTATTCAGTATTTCTAAATTTTCGCAATGACGTCTGATAATTTCCTAATTTTCCAAAACTCAAATACATTGTTATTTTTTAGCCTATACACCAATTGAAGACGACCCAAAGGGTACTTAAACAAACCCCGTTCTTTGTGTGTTCATATCTTCGGATATGTCCTTGGATATTAAAGAAAATCCTCTTGCTTGTGTCTCGTTTTAACGCCTGGGCAATTAATCAAAAATGAAAAAGTGGTGAAATCTAATAGGACGGCGACGAATTAATGCCGTGCTTTCATTGTGGGTGGTTGCTGTATTATTCAAGCGGTATGGTGCAATGAATCCTTGGAATGGGAAACGAGCAGATGGTTTTCTGCTTTATTCTCGGCTTGATGTTCGTTTAAACACTTATTGCGTTTGAAGCGATTCTGTTATTGTGATGTCTTTTTTGTTCCTTTGTTTTGGTTGATGTTGTCTCTTTGTAACGTTTAAGTACTTTTTCTCCAAAGAAATTTGACAGGTTTCTGGGGAGTGTAGCAGGTTAGGCATTGTTTAGCTGGATTAGCCACAAAAGCTTTCTATATTTATTTACATTTGAAAAGCAAACGTTAAGCAGACATAAGTTGGCCCAACTCTTGCGAGCATGTAAAGAACACCCGAGATTAGGACTCTTCTGCATTCCGTCGTCTAGATGCGGCATGAAATTGTAAGACCCTTTCATTTGTCTTAAAAGTAAAACCCACACAAGCAAATGGTCGCCAGAAGTTGTAGGTATTGTAGGCGAAAGGGGCTGTGTGCATCTATCGCACTCACTATTTAGTTTTTCTTCAATAGTTGTCGGCTCTATTTAAATATATGTGAAAAAAACCTATAATTCACTGAATAGTATGTGTTATGTTGATTGGAAGTTTGAATAAGTAGCAAGGACAGACACGCTTTACATTTCTACTGGTCGGGAATAGCAATTAAAAATACATTATATGTCAGTTATAAGACAACCCGCGTCTTTTTTGATCCATATCCAATGCACCTTTGGAAAAAAATTGCTATTCAAAACAAATAAGTATAAGTGTCATAGTGACATAGTTTCTTTTAGTGACATAGTGAATAAGTATAAGTGTCATAAACACTTATTCTGTGAAGCCATTGCTGTTCTGTCACTTATGACCAGTCTATACACTTAAGTACTCGTACACACAAGAAAAATCAAATAAAAATTTGGAATTCAACGAAGAAGAATTAAATATAAGACCCCTAGATTTATGGGTATCTATTTCTTTCGATTCCTTTTCACATTTTGCTGCCCTTTTTATATTGTCTATGCAATCACACAAATGCTTGCCAATTACTTTCAATGACATCCCAACGGGACTACATATAAACACAAAACAATCATCGAATGCAAAACAGTGGCATGACAGACACTGAATTCATTCGAATATTCCCACTCGTCAAGTAGTCTTCGAGTTCAAAAACACACATGAACATTCCGATTCCGTCATTGTGTCTGCTGTCATTTATTTTCTTCCCCTGATAGAATAATGTTTTCATTCTTTTCGTCTCCCTCGAGGGGTGGTTCCATACCCCAAATTAGCGCCATGATTGATGTTGATGACATGATAGATGAAAATTATGGCACAGAACTTTAAGGGTAGAATCTCATGTACATTTTGCGATGACATAAGCGCAAAAGACATTTTCTGATACTCATTTTTGAAGTAAATAGCAAGTCATTAGAATTGAGAAAAAAATGTGCTAAATGCTGCAAGTGTTGCCGAACCTCAAAATGACTCCTCAATTGGAAAGTGATAGGTGATTTAGTTTGATGGAGTTTTCGAACGCAATACATAATTCAATATCGAGAAAGAATGATGTGTATGATAATGTATAAAGGATAATGTCAGGAGGAATACATGCCTGCGTGTCTACGTATCATGAACGTCAAAAAGTTAATGAATAGTGATTCTAATTAACATTATGTTCGATAAATTGCAGTGGCAAAGTCTTACTTTCAATATAAAAGCCTGTTTTTTTCAATTACAATCGTAGGAAACATATTTCGATAGGCTTGTCTACTTATAAATGAAAGTTTCATTCAAAATTTAACGGAGCGGATCCTAATCCTAATGCCTTCGCTTAACATTTTGATTGAAGCGCAGACAAAATGGAGACCGAAAATCGATTCAGTATACAAAATATACGTTCACAATGGCTTTGTAAATATTTGAATAGTTTTCTTCGTTTTGAAACTGGATAGGATATCCGTGGCCGTGGACGTGCGTAGTTTTCGAAGTGCTGTGGCCTGTGGGTGTGCCCATCGACTGCCAATGTTGATGTCTGCGGGACATCGGATATATAAACATCCAGATAGACTTTTTATTGTCTTCTTCTTGTGCGAGTGCCGTATGTGTGGACTACAACAATAAGGGATTTAATATTGAGTTGGCATGCGGAATGAATGCCAAAGCAGATGGGTGACTTAAGCGTATGAAGGGGTGTGTTCAGAAGTTGAGGAAAAAAGTAATTGCACAGGTGTATGTTGTGCTGAGTCAATTTATTTAATATATCGGTACCAACAAATACGTGGGTAAACCTACATATCTACAATTGGTCTAGAATTCTATAGATTGCAATTCTGTTATTGAGCTAGCATTCTTTAATATTATTTTCTTTATCAAAATAGGAATGTCCTCCTTTTCATAACGTTTTTGTGTTCATTGTTCACTGATATGCGTCATATTTCAAAAGAATACGTAGATAGGTATGTATTAAATTAGCGTTGGCGCCCAACGAATGTTCATTCAGTTTATTGCTGGTAGAGAGCATTTATCTGCGGCGACATTTCCCCCATTTATTAAGCTGGACAGCACATTGATTATGAAGAATAGGATTATATAGGTTCATTTATTTGGCGCACAAAAGTCTATATTCGCACGCGAAATGCGTAAGTGTCGTCCGTAATCCATGTCATATTTAATACTTCAGGCAATTTTGCTAAGTATTTAGGAGATCATGTGGATTAGAATAGACCCCCGAGGACTCGCATCAATTAGCATACAAAATATCTGACAGCTCCAATAATGCAAGGGCAATTATTATTATTTATTAACAATACCTAACGTCATACTTCTATCACCCAATTAACCAATAAAATAATTTATAAATGTTCCTGACATAGGTAGGTCATAGGTCATGGCACTTGTGGGAATATTTTTGCTTCTAATGAAATTCCCCCATGTTCTAAGGAACGCATAGATATATGATAAAAAACATTGTCAGGATATTATAACCCCAGTGGAGTATTGTGCATAAACGTCAGGTTTAGTATGCACACGGTAACACACGAGAAGAAAATGTTATCTAGCGCATATACAAAAATAAAAAACGAAATGCTTTTAGACAAGCGACATCTGTATTTCTCAAGAGACGTATCCACCATCAACACGGAATTTGATTCGAAATAAAAGCCATTTAAAAATGTGAACATGCCCTCTTATTCTGCGGTAGCAAAGTGCGAATGTTGCACTAACTAATAGGTTTTTTTTTAACAGATGAAAGTACTTTTCCGAGGCCCTTCTTGTTTGTATAATTACTATGCACACAGCAAATGTCGTCGCAGTAATTGTCTTATCTAGTAGACCAACTGTCGGCATTATGTGTGTTATACGTATGTAAGTCCCTGAAGTCGTTTAAGGCGCAATTTGCCTTCAGTCTTAAAACGTGACATGTGTATAGTAGCATAAAATTAGTAATTTCCGGTCCAGTCCTTTAAAGCTTATCAGATCTTTGGGTGTCTTTAAAAAGAGGTTTAATGTTTTGACACACTTTAAATGTGAAGTCATGCACTACAATTTGATGTAGCAGAATTGTTCGGGTGGCAGTTTAGTACAATTTTGATTTTTTTAAGCTCTTACCCCAATGTGTTTAATCGTTTACGGATATTTTTCACTAGAATTTCCGAAATATTATTCATGTGAAATTCAGTCTGCTGAAATCCAAACATTCATCCAAAAAATTAGTAGGTATCTACGGAAAGCATAAAAACCCCGACTGACTGAAGTGAGTGTTGTTATTACATAATTATTGATTCCTTAGGACAATGAACAGTTGACTTTTACTGTTGTACTGATGCGCTCTTAAATCATAATTAAAATAGGCCAACAGTCTAATACCAAAGGTTATCGATTAACCCTAAACAAGTTTCGTCATAAATAACTTCATCAAATTTATGTTGAACCGAATAATTATCCTTGACGTATGCAATACAAATCACGTTCTACATTCCCTTTCTCATTTCTACCCATTACACTATTTAGATTTCGTTAAATTAACTATTGATTTTCGAAAAACCCAACCCGTAGACTTATACAGAAACTTATACACTTGCGAATTTATCAGCAGAAATAAAATTTATTTCAGCACATCGCATGCAACTAAGGTTCCGGTATGGTGTACAATTCCAAGAAACCACCCGTTTGAACTGGAGTAATATATTATCAAGGATGGGCTCTGAGACATGCCACTTGCCAAAGCCGCCCACTCATCATGAAACGTATACATTCTACCTCTGCGTTAAGAAATTCATAAAACCCTGGACCAATGCCAACGAAAAAAGATTGCTAAGCTTACTGGCTCTCAGATTTGTACGTGGCTTAGGCCGACGCCGCACTCCTTATAGTACGAGTATGTCCTGTCGCATCATTATCACAAAATTACGAGTTCTCTTTCACTCCTGCTGGAATTATTATTTGTATGTGAAGTATGTATACAGCCATAATAATATGCTTGACATGTGTCAGGCCTACTTTTGCTCAAAAAATAAAAAAATGGAATCGGAAATGAGAAATCTCTGTGAATATTCAAGAAAGAAAAAAAAAATCCAAATGTTTCATGATTGATCTATTTTTAGTTGCTTTAATTGAACGTATCGACGTTGTTCAATTCATGAAAGTGCAAAATGGCCCTCATTTGACCCTCACTAGTAAAATGAAAACTTGAGATTTTGTTGGAATTGGAACTGTCACGTCAACGTTCAATCTTAAAGTATTTAAGTTAACAAATTCCCCTTCAAAATTAATAATTACTTCATCCTCTATGTACCGACAATTTTGACGTTTTGAACTTTTCAATTGGGCACTCAATTCGATTCACAATCGAACATTCCTACAAGCACATCAAAAGAAAGTCCGTCTGTTTCCTTTAACGAAATACGAAAATAAAACTGTTTGGGTAGAAATTGGTAGATTTTTTATTTTAATTTCGAAATTTCATATGTGACAGCAGAATTTTGAAAAAAAAAATGAAAAAATAGTCACTTTTGGTTGACTAGACTTGTCGGCTATCGCTCCATAAACGTCAACAGCGTCAACTGTTTGCAATGAATCTAGGCCAACCAAAAATTCAGACATACAATGGCTGGAGTTATAAAAATTTCCAGTACGTCTTAAAGATGATGTTGGCACTTCTTATAATATTTAGTTTTCAAATTTTAGCTGTCAGTTGATTGTGAAAACTAAAAACGACAATTATATGCATAAACGATGATTGATATTCGTAAAATCGACCAAAAAGCATTCATTTCCACTGCTTTTGACAGACATATGAAACCTTCCACAGAAGAAATAACAATAAATTGAATAATCTCTCTGAAATCTGAAGTCAACATTTGTTAAATTATACTTTTAATCAACTTGCATGCGACCAATTCGTGCACTTTATTTCTCCCATACACTTTAGATAAATATTTAAAGAAAGCGATTTTCATTTTTGCTTCTGTCAACGTTCGGCGAAGAATGTATTTAAGCAAAAGCTCAATATGGCATTTCGCGCATATATAGTTCGTATGTTTGTGTGTTAAAAGGGATATTTTTAATAGGATTTGGGGATGTTGATCTATTTTAATATTGAATCACTCTTATTGGAGTGTGAACTTAAACGAATTGTTGGAAAAATTAATGAATGAAGCTTGGAAAATGAAGGTGATTTCCCGGGCTTACATGTTGAGTTATATTCCGCGGTATCGTGAACAAATTCCGATGGAAATGTTTCCCTTGTCAGCAATGTAAATCAGATTGCTGAATTGAAAAAAATTATTCCCGATAGGGGTGATTTAAAACATTTGTATTGAGAGGATCAATTTAAACTTGATGCTTAATCATTGATCATTGAATCATGAAGAGGAGGATTCGAAGTTAGTAAATACCTCAGATTGACACGGGAAATCATAAATTTGTACACTCCGTGTGGCATTCTATAAGTCACACATAAGTTTTCATAAGTTGCGTACTCATTTTCATGTTGGGAACGTGTGCTGATATTTTCAAATGTCCAGCCCATCCAATGGAATGTCCACCGGGTATAGGATACTCAAGTGGAAGGACCCCATTAAGAAAAGTTATAACACAAAATAAGAGACCATTTGCCTAATTTTGCACTTTATCGGCAATTGCACTGATTTTTCCTACACTACAGGCCTACTTTTAGTATAGGCAATCAGCTGACTAATTGCCAGCGTTATTACCACAATCAGATGAGCCCAGGAATAAATAATTACGTGCCAATGGAAGATAAGCAAATCCACATAGTTTATTTATGGCCCATCCAATGAACACGTAACAGCGAATGGCTTCTAAAAAATCCTTATCGGTTTCGCCTCCACACAAAAGTATTTTGCAGGAGAATCGAAATTTAACGGCCAAAATCCTTCGGATATGGTTGCTTTCGGCATCTATCGATCCTTAATCCTAATGCCTTGCACTTGACTTTTCGTTAAAAATCCATTCAAGTTCTTGCCCCCTCAGATTTTTGTAGGTATATACAAGTTAAGTGGAATCGATGAATAAGACACTTTGATTGTTTGCAATATACTCCTTTTAACACCCGCTCTTGAGTCTTGACTGTGAGTCCATGGCACAGTGAAAAGATTAATGGTTTTGCTGTTAAATAACATTTGCCTGATGGAGCGCGTTGTCCGTTTGCATTGCATTATTTTGTTGTGGTAAACAAACCAATTCACACCTTAATAGAGGACACCTGCAGAAAAGTAGAGTGTAACTTCTTATTGAAAATAAATGGGTTCGCCGGAGGCACCTTGAATAACGTAACATGCGAAAGGAGCTTGCCAGGAATCCTATGTTGCATCTATTTTGTATTTTATTTTTCTTCTCTCTGGTGTACGTAATGAGCCCTAGTTTCTGAAGAGGGAAGTCCTTTCGTGCAATTTGCTATCGCATTTAGCAAACAGTTGGAGGCATCGTACAGGAAAGTCAACTCAAGTTAAATGTGAAAGGGATATCCCTGCATTGCAATGTAATTCATTGCCATGACTCAGGAGACAGTGAGCGCGGTGTCATCCTGTCGTGGCAACGATACTTGGTATAGAAAATGCATGTCACGGACTGATAATAAGGATTCATTCCTCTTAAACATTTAGTTATTCTTTTTCTATTCCTTTTTAATGTTTAACTAGATCATGAAGAAATAAGGCTTGTTGCCTTCGCAATATATAGATGATGTTTGTCATTCTTCATGTAGTGGCAATGTAAAGTCGCCTTTTTCTGACATCGGTGTGTCCTATACGTCAACATTTGTCAACTATTTTATTATGCAATGGTGAGGAGTGTTTGTGACACGTAGGTAGTGTAATCCAGTCTCTCAGGGGTTTGTTTGCACATTTATTTAGACGTACCTATTTGAATATTCTACGACGATCATTAGCCGACATAGCTGTACGTCGTCATCTGATGACGTGTAAATTATAAAAGGTTCGTTCGCGTACGCGGTTTCAGTCGAACGCAATCGATATAAATCGATCGCAATCGCCCAAAATCTATACTCGTACTCATCAAAAATGACAGAAAAAGACAAAACTTAGCAAAATAACGAGTAACGAGTGGTTCCTCTCTTGGCTCGTAACAGCTCAGAGAATTTCAACCGGCAAATACTGATAAATACGTCAAATGCACAAAGTTGTCAAGAAACAAATTGAAAATCGGGTTTAAAAATGAATTGCACACTATAATAAAATCTGTAAAAATAAAGACAATTCGGTGGTGGACGAATGTTGTCCTAGAACGTTTCATATGTTGCAAAAAGGTAAGTTGATTTTTTCAAGAGAAGTTTAGCTATTTAAGCAGAAAATTTCTACAACACTTTGCTAAGACTTTTAGCGGGAAAATAGAAACTTCTGAGACGTGAAAAACACTGAATATAGGAGGCTCAATTTGCTTTTTCCTTTTGCTGGTAAATGTAGCGCCCGATAAATGCTGTTACTCGCGCTTAAAAGTAAAAACCAAAGCATACCCCATCCGAAAATAACTGCTTTTGGGGGTTAATCGATTTTGAAACGGGGGTGCTAGTCCGCCGGCCTTCCTCCTTGTTTATTTTTATTTTGCCATTAAACAAAGATTATCGTTTGTCTTTTATAAAGTCGAGAGCTGGGGGATGCGGAACACCTGCTTGCTTTATAATTTACTATGACTGCATTATTATTCTTCGTAAGTCTCACCACAACTGGCTATGACTACAGGGCAGCTGTCATTTAAGAGAACGCGTTTTTCGTTTACCCGCCTGCAATGGCAATTTTTAAATTCCGCTGAGAGAAATTTTTCCATTGCATAACTACTACCATTTCCGTTTCAACCCTCTTGCGTAGACAACAACACTGGGGGGTATATGCTTCTCTTTTAGTCGTGTTTCGTATGACATTTGAAATGCCTTGGCGCTATTCAGAAACCCAACCACTGGCCGTCCCATAGATAATAAACATACTTTTTTTCCTTTACTCACCCCATTTAACACCACCACCCCTGCACCCGATGCCTTATTGTTAGTGTGTACTCACCGTTTTCAATCGTCTCTTTGGCACACGATATAATTTTCCCCTTACGCCTACGAAGATTCGATTCGAAATTGTTTGTGTCGTCTGTGAAGTCGTCCATGCCGGCATCTGATTCATGCACCTCTTCGGAGGATTGTCTCTCGGACGATAATTCACCTGCAGCTATACCTGTGGTGCCACCACCACTACAGTGAATCAAATTTTCCGAACTTTTATTCATTTTTTTCTATTTCCTTTTTTTTATCTTATTTTTGAATATCCGCTTGGTTTTTGTTGCACTTAGCACTTTTCACACAAAAAAAAAAAAAAAACTCGTAGGTCCTTGCTGAAAAACGCAATTTGCGGGAATCTCTTTTTGTCTCCTATCTTCGGACGAGATTATTATGTAAAAGGGCACACCAAATTGTGATTTTTTTTTCTTCTTTCTATAAGAATGTTTGATGTCCTTTTGGTATATTTATTTACTCTGTTCGCAGTCGAGCAAATAAAGGATTTGCTTTCTTCTTTTATTTCTTGTAATATATTTCTTAGCGAAACACAAATGGAATAGTTAATGCTGCTCGGCACTCGGGAGTGTGTATGGTGCCTTGAAAGAAACGAAATGGGGTAAAAGTTCGTTGCCGTTGAATGGTCGTAATCGCACTGAAGGATAGTTGGGGCTTTTGCTTTATGACCAATGCGTTCGCGGGAGTGGTATTTAGCTCTTTCTTGTTTGCCGTTGAAGGGAAAACGTAAAACAATGCACTTAACCTTAAGGATTTGAATAGAAACTGGGAGAGATAGACGGGGAGGTAAGGATACAGAGACAGTAGTTTTGAGACCGACGACAGCTGTAGTAGAACGAAGTTAACATTTCGAATGATGATATCAGACTGACAGTTGTTCTTCGGATATGAGTTGCGTATTGATTTTTTGACCCAACGAGGGTTGGTTGGAATAATATAGTATTCATGGTATATTATTCGTTCAAACTGAAATGGTTTATGTCTTAGATGGTATATTCAAATAGAATTGCGTCGTTATTTTCTGTTAATCTGCTCTGCGTTGGCTAAGGAGTACCTATAGCGTCTTTATTTTATACGGAAGACATACAACAATTCGCCTCGATTTCATTTGTTGGAATACTTCTCTTCGGGAAGGCAAACATAACCTCTAACATGATTTTAGTTCTTCAGTTTAATTCTCTTCACTTGTGGCGAGTTCTTCGTCACAATAGTAGCAGAATAAACTCCGTATTAAATCGAATACTTATGTCGTTTTCCATTGGTTTCACTCGGGGATCCACTCATTCTGAAATCCAATGGAACAACAAAACAGCTTCTGAAAGAATCCACAATAGTATTGGTGAAGTGCCAAAAAATAATCTACGGCGGCTGTCAGCTGACTTGTGCAGTAGATTCTGACTTTAAATCGAGAAGCGAAATTGTAATGGACCGCTTGCGCGGGAACGTTATCGTCGTCGTCTCTTCTCTATCGCGCTGCTTCCGGCAACGAATAGCATCGCGGATATCATAGTCCGTTCGACTATCCTTGCATTGGAATCGAAGTTCGTCCACCGAGGTAGTCCAACGGAAGCTGGGGTTGCTTTTGTGGAAGCGCCATAACCAATCCTTAGCCTTGCCTACGAAGAGTAAGTGAGCATTGCAACACAAAAGCTCAAAATCACCTCCCAGCCTTTGACTTGTCAGTGCATGAAGTTGGTATATAAAGTTATCCACAGGTATCCCAGTGGATAGCCCGTCGAAGTGTAGGTGCCAATTGTTAATGGTGTTGGATGCCTTCACAGACGTGCCAACGTCGAAAACGTGTAACAGTTGGAGCTAGGTTGGGTAACACCGGGGGTCTATCGCGAGATGTGCGCTCAGGAGCCCATGCACCAAATTCATCCGGTGGAGGAGTCGCGGGAGTGGGTGGCAGGAACACTTTTTGTCAATGCCTTAGTTAACCGGAACTGACGCAGTGACTTCCAGTAGTTTATTTCAAACTTGTTTACCTTTTATGCATACATAACTAATTATGAATGAACGTTACCTTTTGGCTCGAGCAAGAACCCCCCCCCCCATCCGGCGAGCTAGTCAGAGTACAGCTAGGTGTGCAAACCCGCTCAATGCCGAAGAGACGACGACGATAACGTTCCCGCGCAAGCGGTCCATTACAAAATTCACTCCTCAGAAGAGTATTTTTTGTGCCAATGTAACGGTTTCAGAAGTGATTTTTTCGATTCCGGACTCTCCCAGACACTTCTTTTTGCCCAATGGCAATGAACATCATCTGTCTAAACTTCTTTATAAAGTTTGGCGGTATTCATATCTATTTCGTTCCAGCTCCCAGCTAAACTCCACTAAACCTCTCTGAACTGAACGAACAATGATTTACATGCGGCGAATTGAAATAAAAAAAACACATACCGATACATTTCAATTTTTTTCGTTTATTATTATTGTTAAGGTCTAGCGTTTACTTTAACTTCATAGTAAACTTGCTTGGGTCGCTTTAGAATCTACTCGTAGAGATAAAAACTTAAATAGCTTGCTTAAAGTACAAAATTGTACTTCGTTCTAACAAATAGGAATAAAAAAAATCAATGGCTTCAAGCCGATATAAAAAGAAACAAAATCATCCAAAAAAATGGACGAAATAGTAAAATAACTAACTGTCTGAAGAAAGTAAGTGGGAACAAGTGTCGAGCGGTGGCTTTTTAAGTCCATTCAACTTCCTCTTCCAAGGCAGCGGGGGCAGCGTTCGATTCGAAGTTACCACTTCCCTAGGGTTGAAGAAAATCAGTATCAGTGCTTATGAATGAACTGGGATTGCCTTACCTTAACGTTACGGAAATCCCGACCACCAAATTTGTTGCCGAAGTTTCCCCCACCTCCACCGCCACCACTGCAGTTCTGCAAAAAGGCAGGCACTTGCTGGTCGGCAAGCTTGAGTATTTTCATTAGATCGGCTGCTAGAGCACCGTCCTGGTCGGGATCGAAGAAGCTGGTTGCTTTGCCATCGTTGCCCACACGTCCAGTTCGACCAATGCGGTGGACATATTCGTCAATGCTCTTCGGCAAGTCGTAGTTGATGACGTGCGATATGTTTTTGATGTCTGGGAGAAGGGAAAGATTAAATAACGTCCAAATCACGAGTGATGCGCTAAATGTTACCTAGTCCTCTGGCTGCCACCGAAGTGGCAATGAGCACCTTCATCTTCCCGGTCTTAAAATCCCTTAGTGCCATCTCACGCTGACTCTGCAAGCGATCACCATGAATCGACGTTGTGGGGAACTCTGTTTCGGAGAGAAGCGATGCCAAGAAATCGGCACCTCGCTTCGTTTCCACGAAGACAATCGTTCCGTCGGGACTTTCATTCAGGATTTCCTAGAACCATACGCAGCGTGATCGTCGAACAGTCTTAGAATTGTTTCGCATTGTTACTCACCAATAGTTTGGCTCTCTTCTGGAACTTTGACACCTCGTAGATCTTCTGTGTCACGTCGGAGCACGCTCCGCCGACAACGCCAACAGCCACAAAGATGTAGTTGTTCAAAAACTGTCCGGCAAGTCGTTGAATCTCTTCGGGGAATGTGGCCGAAAACATCAAACTCTGGCGCTCCTTCATTGGGCGAATGGTGGGATGATTCATGATCTTGTTGACCGAGTCCATGAAACCCATGTCAAGCATCCGATCAGCTTCGTCCAGGACGATGTATCGAGTGTCCTCAAAGCTAATGAATCCCTTTTCCACAAAGTCAAGCAGGCGGCCTGGCGTGGCGATGAGAATATGGCAACCTTTCTGTAAATTGGGACATAATTTTAACATTTTCTAGTTGCAATTGCTTGCGTGGAGTGGAAAGACAAACCGCAATATTCTCTCCCTGGTGCTTGGACGAGGTGCCGCCGTACACGATGCTGATCTTCAGATACGACCCGAGGGCAAACTTTCGTGCTTCACTGAAAATCTGCAAGGAGGCAAAGGCAAATTTACATCTACTCTTGTCAGAGGTTGCGTGGAGTGCTTTTTATCACTCTGAACTTGCAACGCTCTGCACTTCATGAGGACAAACATTAATTTACCTGAATGCTTAGTTCCCTAGTGGGCGAAACAATCAGCGCCTGTGGTTTGCCTATTGAGAGGTCCGCACTTTCCGACAGCAAACCGTGGACGATTGGAAGCAAAAAGGCAGCCTATATGAAAATTCGCATGACAAACAAATTTGATTTGGATCACTTTTCACTTACAGTCTTTCCAGAGCCAGTCTGCGCACATGCCATGAGATCCCGCTTTTCCAAAACGATGGGAATTGAAGCCTTCTGTATAGGTGTTGGTATTTTATAGCCAGACTTCCGAACATTGTCCAGAACCAAACCCCTGAGGCCCGATTCCTCAAAGTTGCTGAAGGCTGGTGGGATTTTCTCGCCTGATACCTGCGGAAAGAAATAGAACACGTAGATTCAGACGCCTTTTGCCAAAAACAACAACTTACCTTCACAGGAATCTTTTCATATTTGGCAAAGTTGATGCCAGTGGAGATGCCACTTTTGAACATCTCATCCTCATTGTCCGTGGGCTCCGGTGGGATGTAAAACTCCCGCGGTTTTTGAGGTTCTCCTACACGCAAATCGTTAATAGGAGCTGCCATGTGCGCCTGTTGCAGTAACTTACCATCCCCGTTATCTCTGTTGTTGAATTCCGAGTTGAAATCATCAGCGCCATCACCACTTCGACCGCCTCCACGTCCTCCACCACGACCTCCGCGGCCACGTCCACGACCGCGTCCGCCACCACGACGATCCTCACCGCCACCGTACCCTGAAGAAAAGCTTTTGATTTTATTTATCGATCACCACGTGTGTGTCCCTTACCATTGCTATCGTCTCCATAGCCACCGCCGCCATTGTCGTCACCATCGCCATTATCGCGTCTTCCTTCGCCATTATACCGACCGCCTCCGCGTCCTCTGCCACCTCCTCGACCACCACGTCCACCTCGACCTCTGCCTCCTCCGTAACCGCCACCGCTTTCACCATTCTCGGTGCTGTCCCCATTGGCGTGGTTATCATTCCATCCCGACCCTCCTCCCCTGGCGCCTCCATTGCTGGCGTAATCTCTCTTCCCACCATATGACTTGCCAGAACTTGCCTGCGAAATTCACATTCTAATGTTAATACAGCACTTTTTCACCAACAGTTGTTTGGCCACCACTAGTGATCCCAAATCATTTAACAAAGGAGCACATGTCTAACCAAATAATGCCGACAGTTTACAACACGCTTACCTGCTCAACGTCGTCCCACTCGTCAGACATTCCTACGGAAGAATAAAACATTGTTTGGCGTGTCAGCGTTTCAAGCCTGGATTTTCTCAAACATATACATATAACAAAAGTTTAGATTATTTCTTTTCTTGTAATCATACACCGCGCGCACATTACTACTCTGTATCACACAAAAGAGAAACACGAGATCTGGATGGGGGGATGCAAGCTATTTGCGATTCGCTGTCATTTTTAACCGGCGGGGAAATGTTTATTTTAGCCTGTGATGTTTGATTTGCTGCCTCCACGTTAAGCGGCTTTTTCGTCAGCAAATTTGCTGCGACTTTATTTTACTGTCAGGCAGTTTTTGCAAATAAAATGGGGACCTGCGCTGTAAGTGGTTGTCGAAGTTAAACTCCGAAAATGGTTGTGTTCAGAAATTGCAGTTCTTCGTGTGGAACTCAAGTGGATTGGATTGTATGTTCCGGTTAATGATTTTTCAATTTAAACAAAGTTTACCGTCCGGAAACAGAATGTTACATTTTTAAATCTAATCCAAATGCAAGCAATTGCGAGATCGAATGACTGCTGAAAGTTAACCGTCATACAGACAAAAATAATAAGCAACGACGGCCAGCGTGAGTGGCAGAAAATATTGTAGAAATGGACGATTTCATTGTTCCATCGCCGTTTTAAAATGTACTTTCCATGAGAAATATTTGCGACTTATTTTTGTCGAGATAATTCAATTAATCTCTATCCGAAAAGAAGAGCGTGTTTTCTTTCGTAAGAAAAAGCAGGAGGTACAACTACGGCTGACTGAACAGAATACAGTTGCATTTATTGATCGTCTATTAAAAGTGATTACAAACAAAAATGGTAGTAGGTACGCTTCCAGAAAATTCCGAACATTGAAGGCCAGTGTCGGGAAAATTGAATTTATTCAAATTTCTTGATGCGAAAATTGTTTAACCACTTTGATAAAATAAATATAGCTACTGTTGCGCATGTACTTTCATTCAATCATGCGCAACATGTGGGAATGGGAAAGGATCAAATAAAAAAACACCCCCGCTGTTGCTAAGCTATCTTGGTGCTGCGTGCCTGCGGCAGTAACGGAGCCTGTTGCACGCAAGCAACGAGTGAATTAATTCATGCATTTCTACCTATAGAATTTACAGTTTTATGAATTGTTTTAAACAAATATAACTCACCAAATTGTTAACTTTTAGGTTGCTTGGGAAAATAAACCTTAAAAAGTCCGAAGATATTTAAAGAAAGCACAGTTATAATTTAGAAGAGAACTGCCAAATTTGCAATCACTTTCGTAATAAAAGATTAAAGTTAATATATGTACGAAAATTATCTGATTAAATTAATTCAATGAAGCACACGTTGGGGTTGAATGCAGAGCCGAAGATTGGAATAATCCACCCACTCGCGCAGCAATGCAAAAATTAATGGCCGATTGGAAAAAGTTAACGGTGAATCGAAAATCTGTCTACGGCTAGTGGCTGCAGCTGCCACCAAATATGGCCGATTAGGATGCGTTTGGAAATAATTGTATTACTGTCGCGCGCAAAAGTATGCAAACATTATTTTGCAAGAACAGTCGATTTTTTTGCTGATAAAAGTGATTGAAACTCATGAAACAGGGCTCTAATCGCGTAATTATTGAAACGATTAACGTCGAAACGATAGGTCGTTCAAAAAAATTAAATTTCGAATTTTTGGGTAATATAACCCATTTATTGATACTGGGTTACCGTGCTCATTTCGTAACAAAGATGGCGCTGATAAGAAATTATCAAGTGCTCTTCGAGTTAAATGACAAAAATTTGAAATTAAGTGTTTTGTTTTATTGTTGTCAAATGGGAAAAAAAAAATTTAATAACCTGAGGACAGATTCCGTATAACAATAATCGTTCGGACCATATCGTCTTTGAAACTTTGATGACCATAAGAAGTTTTATTCTGCCCGAATTTGTTACACTATCGTCAGCTTTCATTACATTTGTGGATAGTGAATTGGATGAAGGTCTCAAACTCGTAATTTTGGCTGTTAGTGGCTACTTTTGCACGTCGATCGTTTTGACGATAATCGTCTGAAAAATTACGGAATGAGTACCCTGTTATAATAGCGAAGTGGAAAAATTGTAACGAAGGACATTTTAACGCAGTACATTTGCATCTGAAGATCTTTCAAATGCGAGTTGCTCCAAGGATCGTTACAAATGAGCCAGACAATTTTGTAAGTGCCTACATTCTCCGGTAAGTCCACATAGGTACACAGGGTGGGCCAAATACAAGTTTCTTTTTAAAAATGCAATAAAATGAACAAAATTATATTTTTTCCATGTACATATTATGGCTTTAGTAGTAAGAGCAAATATTACCATTAATTATGGAACACATAGTCGTTCAAAGGGCTGCCTCGGTTGGATTCGTAGTAGCGCATTCTGTCACTCCAATTTTCCAAGACCATTTTGATGGTTTCGGGCTGTAGCTCACAGATTGCTTGGATGATATTAGCCTTAAGTGCTTGAATCCTTCCCGGATTGTTGGCATAAGATCGGACTTTCACGGTTCCCCACAAAAAAAAAAGTCCAAAGGGGTCAAATCGCAGGTCCGAGACGGCCAATTGACGCCAAGATGGCTGATAACACGATTTGGGCATTTGGTGGGCCAGAGATCGATTGTGGCATGGGCTGTGTGGCGAGGCACGCCATCCTACATGAATCAGAGATCGTCTAAATCCATATCTTCATCAGTAAAACAAAATCAGTTTACATGGCCCTGTAACGCCCACCGTTGACTGAAACGTTGTTTCCAGCCAGATCGATGGCGAGTTGATGTTCGTGAATTGAGTCCCACACTCTCGGCTGCAGCAGCCACATTCTCGCCTGTGCGCACCGCATGACGACGGGAACCATGAGTGTTGTCCACTAGCATACCAGTGTCACGAACTTTTTGAACAAACTTGCGTACAGCAGGCGTGCTTCATTTCGGCCAAAACTTCTTTTCAAAAGACGCACTGTTTGGGCTATACAGCACTCACTTTGGAAATAAATTTTCATTATTTCGCAACGTTGTTTAAGCGTAAAGCGATTCATTTCGTTCCGCGGAGGTATGATACTGACTTTCTGTCAAGATTGCGAGCGGGAAACGGCTGTCAGTGTCAAAATAACCTATGATTTGAAAAGAAACCACATCGTGGCCCTGGCCCACCATTTGTAATAAATTCATAAGAAAAGCGGAAGGAATCCGCAAGAAATACCTTTTTTTGGAATACCTAACATGCCTTGAGCTTAAATATCTTGGATTATAGTTCAACAACAAACGCTTAGCCTGTGTCCAGACTGATTGCTGAGTTTCATGTGAAATTATGTTTGAGTTTCCTGATTCTCTCATCATTGCGTATAGCCAGAAGAGGACATTTGCCAAGTAATACATCGTATGCATTGCGACACTCAGATATTTTTTTTGATTGATTTGGGAGCCTGTTTTTCCGTCCTATAGCTTCGTATGTCAAATGCGATCATGCATTATACACCAAACGAGGGAAGAAACCCTTTGACATTGAGCGCTAGGCTCCTACGTTGTCTGTATCACTTTTACTATTATTTAAACAAATTCGTTCGATTTACATGAAATCCAGTACCCAAATATATTTTTTTATTTCCGTTCTTCCTGCCTGCTCTCAAAAATCATTTTCACTTCCCCCATAAAATCGTTAATTGTGCTCAAAGAAAAATATCTTAACAGTCATCTGTGTGACATGACTTGGGAAAAGCCCCACCAACAATCGCTATAGGACATTTCACCCTAAAAAAAAAATAGTCAGCTCTACACCGTGCTACCCGAAAAGGTTCATCCCTTCCTTAACACATAAAACGTACATTTCGTTTTTACTTTCTTTGCCCATTGCTATCCTCCCCCAATGGAAAATAAGCTTACACTCGGAAAATCGGAAAAATCGCAAGTGAAAGTTATGCTCGTTGTAGGTCAATGAACTCTACCAACATCGAAAGGAAACCAAAAGCAAAAATCCAAACACCATCATGTACTGCTAAGGAGGGGAAAATACCGACAGCCATTTATCCTGCCACTCCCACTAGAATATTACTTGGGAAATTGCTGTAAAACCGCTACGAACTGCGTTAGATACTGTGTTAGCCCTGACACTGCTATTTATTTTATTTTCCAAGTTGTTGGGAAAATATTCGTGAGTCCCCTCAGCCCTTATATATATATGTACTGTCGAAAAAATAAATGTACCCCATTCTTCGGGAAATAATGTTTTTTTTGGGGAAAGAAAATCTGTTAAGTTTGTAATGTGTATCTATGGCATTTAATTTTCTGCAGTTTCACCTTATGATTTCGCTAATACAAGGGTAATAAACAAATTACTATCTGGTGGAGTTTTTCTTACGCCAGTTGATGGCTAGGATATGGTTCTTACAACTGAGTTAATTAATAAATTGGGATTTCTATAAATTGCTGGCGTTTGATAAAAGCTGCTTAAAATGCCTGTTTAATTAGGCAAACAGGTGCAATGATGGATGGTGATGATTTCGAAGTACGCGATCGTTTTAATTCGAAAGAAATAAAGTGCATCTTTAAGGACTTGTTTTGGCAGGATGTTCAAATTGGTTTGTAATTTGCACTTCGTAGGGGGGATTTCGTCCTCTAAGATAGCCCACAAGGTTTTAGTGTATGTGGATTTAAAAGCCTCTTGGTATTATTATTGAATGGTTTTGTTGCACTCTTCTCTTTATATCATTTGAGGTAACGACTTTATTTGTTGATTTCAGCTATGCCTAATAACATTTTCCGTCTGCCATTTGGTGGGCTATTTGAACTTAGATGTAAAAGCCCACCGAATTCCTGTGGTAGCAGGCATATGTAAGACTCCCTTCACACTTTCACAGTACAACACTTATGGCGACGAGCAAAAACGCGTCTCCCATTCAACTTTAGGCATTTCTAACCTATTTCCTAAAATGTTGATTCCTTTCAAATTTATTTTATTGGTTCTTTTCATAACCTTAAACGTAAGGTACTGGGTGTTGCACATCTGGACGCAATATGCCATCTCAGTCATAATTGCCAAATTATATACTTTCATTTGAACAAGTGTCGTGGCGTGCAGTGCATTATATGGAATTTCACAACATATGGACATGCGGAACCTTAACTTACCACCATTGACATTTGAAGAACATAGGTACGTTTGTATGTATGTGCTATACCGGTACCCAGCCAATTCATATAAAATGTTAAAGATCTTTCCGCTATTCCTATTGCCATTGCAGAAACTTGTTGTCGAAGATCAGTGCCAGAGGGCTAAGATTGTTCGGAAGATCCCTGTACAGGATCCCTGTTGTGTCTTATTTCAATTTGCACTATGCATTCAGGTAGTTTTTTTATTGGATATTATATACTTTTTCCAAGGGGTAGGTCAGGTACGGATATCTACATCCGCTCTTTCTAACACAGAAACAGTTTTCTATTTTTTTATGCAATAGTCCATCTATTCTTCGACATGACCTTAAGAGGGATAGGGAAAATCTTTGAAAATATTAAACTTGTGTGAAAATTTCCCAGATTTTCCATTTTGCACCATTTCTCATACTTGATTTCTTCTTCACAAAATTGTGTGTGCGGGAACAGGATTTAGTAAAAACTCGTTATGTCATGAACATATATCGCCAGAAAGCAAAAATGAATAGCTGCTGTCAAGTGACTTCTACTTTTGATAAATACCTACCTCCGTATTTGACGAAAAGAGACCCGACAATGGTGGTCTGATTCGAATATCTCTCGAAATCTATATATACCTCCGTATTTATAAACGCTGTATAAATGTTGTCAACTGGTTACGCTAACTGACGTCTGCTAGCTAACCTACTTGTGCACATTTATTCATTGGACACATTCAAGAATCTGGTCATCTAGATTGGTCTGGATGAGATGTAACCTGAACGCATAAACTAGATTGGTCGGCAACGTCACTTTTCCTACGTCAGCCATATATGCGAACTGTCAACTTAGTACTCAGTCACGAATTTCTTGACTAGATTCGTCGACTACCCCTGATAAACGTTAACTGAAACAGCTGCTCACATGATTGATTTCCCCCAATCAAAACCGAGATAGATCTAGTCAGAGAGCTGTCAGACTTACTAAACTAGTTGAACGCCCCCATTGATACATGCGGCTAATATGAATCTCCGAAGTGTCAAGTAGAGTGTCATTGTTAAGATTGACATAGAGATTCAATAGAAGAAATACCTACCATATAAAGGCGTTATTACCTATCGACTTTATAAAGTGACTTCATCTCCCATATCTTATGCAAATGAAAGATTTATAATTTTTGGCAAATGCCCCTTCAGTCGTTCTTGGTCCAATTCAATTAACATACAACTTACTCGTCATTATGTTTATTTAATTAAATTTATTATTATCGTTTATGAGTGAAAACTTACAAAAAGCTTTGTAAAATTCGGCACAACGGCCGTAATAAGAGTATACAACAAAACTAAATAATAACTAAAATGGAGCACGCCAGATTAAAACTTAGTTCTGCAATCCATACTACATATTAGCAATCGAATTCGTTTTATTTCTTAATTTATTTGTTTCTTTTGACAGAATATTGTTTTCCTTGGTTATACGGTTTTTGTTTCTTTGCGTAATTATTTGCTTTCGTATTTTTCATGTTTAATTTAATTATTTCTAGCAGTCTATGAAATTAGATAGTTCAGTTGTTTAACTGATTTTTGTTTTTTTATTATTATTTTATTTTCTTGTCTTACGTGAATATACATAGTATGTGTTTTGCATTATAATAATAATTAGTGATAATGAATAAATGGGTGATCCTAAATGATTTTATTGTTTATTTATTTTACAAAAAAAAAAAAACTATAAAAAATTGCACTTGTTCAAAACTAGAATGGGATTGCATCAGAGTCAGTAGATCAGTTTCAACCAATGCGAGATTGCAATGAAGTTGGAAATAGCGGTCGTAATAGGATTGGTCGCTTTTCACACATCTTCGACAGTTGCCTATCTAATTCCGTTGTTGTTGACCCTTGAGTTTAGTTTTCATTTAATATTCATTAATAAATCGCTAGTCTACTAGTTTTGTCTTGCATTAGTGGTTTTGACCAATGGTGCTTTTCCGGCCCATAACAGGCAGTAGGTCTCAAATTTTAAACAAAACGGAATTCACCCCACAGTTTTACACAGTAAAACATAATTGCATCCTGCAGATTATAGCCCAATTAATTTGTTGGCAGAAGTTCTAAGCAACTGTCAAATAGCTGTCAAATGTATCAAGGATATAGCACGTGCAAGAGCAAGCTTGCTGATATTTGAATTTGTAGCCAAACTAAACTTTTCGTTTTTTTTTTTTTAATTTGAGATCTTAAACGTATTTCCAATTGTTTGGAAGTTATTATTATCTCTTATCGGGAAGAATTCTATTTCACAGAGAAAAGTATTTCATGATTCGAAAAGAACACGAGTAGTAATTCAGTTTTTATATTTACCCGGTCACTCAAATGTGACTTTGAATTACGTAATTCTGTACAAAGGTACGCCAATCCTTCCGTTTTATACCAATCCCAGTCACTTGTCATTCAATTAAAGCCTTCCGTTTAATTTGGTGGCGTGAAATGTAGGTCCAGGCGTAGATTAGGTAAGGATGGTTGTCTTATGGACATATGACATACAACCATTCGGTAGTACTTACACCTAGTCCCACCTTTAATTTGTACAGCGCTACACAAAAACTGCGAAAGCGACCTCATCATGGCCTTTTGCGTAGTCAAGGTGTCCGACCAAAAAGAAGTGTAAAAAAATCACCGAATCACCGCCTTTATGATAGAATACTACGTGACCGAAGTTGTCATTGTTTGCACTTACAATTCACATAATTCAGTGACGCACTCCGCTCTGACGGATGCAGTAATCCGGCCTTAATCGAACATAAAAATATGTTACACTGGTTGGAATACTTTGAACAAGTGCTTGGAAAGCAAAAAAAAAAGCTAAATAAAGAAAAATGAAAACAAAAAATTCCAAAAACTAAATATCGTAAAAATGTTTTATGTATTTTGTATGCATTTCTGTGATATATTATGTGATATAAAATTATATTCGTTATGTATCATAGAATGAACTTAATATCTAAAATAAACTTACCAATAAAAATAATATGCATATTGTATTGTTTTTTTTTTGTTTCTTTAAATATGACAAGACAACTCAAAGTTCAAACACAAAATAATGACATGACACTTATAGTAATAACAAAAAGAAATTAAACATAAACAGTTATTCAATAACCGCCGCGACTAATGATAAATACAAATTATAATTACAAACATAAATAGATTTTTCTTTTTTTTATACATAAAATGTTTAACAAATTTATAACTCTTTCGATCCGAAATAAAATAAAGTAAGATAAAATTAATGGTAATGGTAATAATAATAAAATGAATTACGATTCATTACAGAAGAGATAAAAGCATACAAAACTTCCTAATCGCGTCATACTCCTGAGACAGTCTTTGAATCTTGATCTTAAACATGTTTTCTTTTCTTTTTTGTTGAAAAGTAACAAACAAAATCTAAACAATAAGTTACAAACGAAAAATGAACGGAATAGACAAAAAATAAAATCAGTACTGTATATAATTGTAATTGCGTTTTTCTCGTTAGTAATAAATTGTTTTATTAAATATTTTCCTTCTTATTATGTAGTTCATATAATATATATATATATCGTATATTGTAAATCGCTCGTAAAAAAACCCTTTTCATTCTAACATTATTACTTTTGTAATAATAATATTAATTGGTAAAATTTTGCTAAGAATACACGAACAATTATTTTATTATACTTTTCTTTTCTCGTTTTCCTTATTCATTATTCTAATTGTTTTTGTTTTTTCATCCATTTAATTATGTGTCAAGGCTTTGTTGTTGTGTTTTTTTTTAGATAGACAAAAATGTTGGTGTAATTTTGTTTTCTTGTTGAATTATGTTCCGGAATATTTGCATATTTGTTCACAAAAGTCAAATTAAAAGAATTTTTGTTTGCTTGAATTTCTTGTTGCTTATTCTCTAAAAAAAAATGTATATATATTATATAAATATGTATTGACTAAATATAATTTATGGCATTCATTTGGTTTAATTTTAGATGCGTTTCTTTTGTTTTCTTAAATATTCTTACAAAAGTAAAAAATATTGTTTGGGTTTCTTAAACTTTTAAAAATGGTGGTTAGTTTTCATTTTTTTCTCAATTTTGTTGTTTTTTTTTAATTCATTCAAGTCTTGTGTTGCGGGGAAGGGTATATGATTATAGTCATTGAGAGATCATTGAAAATGTACGCGGGTGGGATTTATTGAGCTCGAAAAAGTAATAGTTTTATGAGGAAATCCCAGATCTGTCAATCTGTCAGATTGCGTATTGAACTTTGAAGGCATCTGCACTTTTATCAGCGTTTTTGCCATTCATTGAATTTTAATTGAATTACGCTCAGCTGTGGGTATAGTACTGCGGACGGAATTGTCTACACAAAAGAAAATGCATCAGTATGTCAATCCGATCGTCTAAGGCTAGGCACTCATGTTCTATTCTAAAGAACCGACTTGATGGACAAGTGACGCTTTTAGAGGCCTACATTACTGTCCGCTCTAAATCGGCGACTTTAATGCAAACCATAACAGAATTGCACGGTTGTAATCTAGCTGAAGTAGGTATGCGAATACTTTCATATCGTTGTCGGGATCAATTAGGTCTTCGTCAATATTTGACACTTGCTTAAGCTCACATAATTTCAAGTATTCATGCAGCAGGTCGTCACCGATTAGCAAACGACTTGTGGCAGCTGCAAGTTCGTCAGCTGACATTTGACAGAAATGGGAAGTGAATAATTCGAATACCCCCCCGTACATTTTCCAGAGCTCTAGCGAAATTTTCTCAAAGTAGCATGAAATGTTTTTTTTTTTTTGTTTTTATGAAATAACCCAGAAAATATTACTTACTCTCTAGGCTACGGCTGAATGCAAAATGACTTCATGACAGTCAACATAATTAATTGCGAATCCTATAAATATACCGCTTCTCTGGAGTTGAATATTTTACGATGCCTTTGCAAACTGTATTACCGAACTCATTCGCATGACTTTTGGAATATCTGCACTCGTTGTTGATTGGTTGTCTTTTAGGTAAAGTTTTCGTTTACGCAGCGGTAATGTCATGACATCCCGATCAGCCATCATCATAGAATCGCTCTCAGGTGAGGAAGATCGTTCTGGTGATGTGGTTCGTAGTGGTGAAAGGCCGGCACCAGCAATAGCAGCTTCAACTTGACGCACCATATCATTGTGGGGTAGAGAGGACCTGAGTGGACACAATTTGATAAAAAATTTTGCGGAACTGGATTTAATTTTAAAACTCACCTATACTCAGCGACCGGCGCTGGAACGAAGTATTTTGGCCGCATCAGCTCCTCGGGTTCCAGTTTCGGACTCATTTGGATGTTATTTGCAGCCTTCAGATTATCCTCCTCGAGTAGTACCCTACGACTGGCTAGTGAAGCTGCTTCCAGTAGAGCTGGGTTAATGGTTGGCCTGCCGACAAAGCTTGACACTGCCATGGGTTGAAGATGCTCCTCCTTGACGGGCGATGTCGACCGAGCTTGATACCTATGGTAGACATTACTGAACGAGACCATTTCCTTGTCCAAAGGTCTTTGTTCCTCGAACAATGGGTGCACCTTTGGCGGTCGTTTTTGATGGCGCTGACTACTTTCAGCTTTAATTTCTGGCGGCATCTCATCCAGTGAGGTGTTACTACTGCCAGTGGTGTACGCACTGCTACTGGAGGGTATTGCGACACCACTATCGCGGCTGTGATCAGTCTCTAGAATAGTTGAAGCGGACGATGAGGGTGAGCTCGCAGGCGACAGCGGGGCCTGTTTAACCACAATCGCACCGGGCGAACTGGGCGCTTGTAGGTTACTGCCACTGGGGCTCTCCTCATCGTCGGGAATTTCATTCGCATGTCCCTTGATGTGCGCTTCCATTTCTTTCTTGCTCTTGAATGTCTCATCGCAGATGGTGCATTTGTAGCACTTGGACCCGTAATGCTGAACGCGGTGCAGCTTGAGCACGTGATTATAGCCAAAGTCCCGGAAGCAGATATCACAATGGTAGGGTTTCTCGCCCGTGTGCGTTCGCGAGTGAACTTTCAGTTGCTTCGAGCAGGTGAAACCCTTGCCGCAACCCTCCACCGGACATTTGTAGGGTTTCTCACCGGTATGCGTGCGCATATGGATTACCAGCTGTCCCGATTGAATGAAAGTCTTTCCGCACACCGAGCACTTGTGCGGACGTTCGCCGGTGTGAATACGCATGTGACGATGCAGTTTGCCGCTGTGCTCGAAAGCTCGTGCGCAGACGTCACACTTGTAGGGGCGCTCCTTCGTATGAATGCGCCGATGCACTTGCAGGTTTTCCTTTACACTGAAAAGTTTTTGACAGAATTCACACTCAAAGGGTCGCTCTCCCGTATGAGTGCGGTAATGACGGATCTAGAAAAGAGAAATCATTTTTATCAAACCTGATCGTGCACACACACATGCCGCTTAACTCACCAGTCTAGCAGGCACTGCGAAAGTCTTCTGGCACACATTGCATTGGTACGGATCACTTCCGTTCCCGTTCGGCTTTATTTGTGGGGTTTTCGGTATTCCCGCTGGAATTTCACTGATCGGACTCACCATGGCCAGACCTCCTGCACCCTCGATCTTTGCGTGCGACTTTGTGTGACTGGTGTGGGCACTTTTACTACCAAAGGTCATGCCACACTGGTCACATTTGAATTGGGGCTTCGATGGTGATGTTTTCGCTGACGTGGCCGGTGGGGAGGATTTACGTACATTGCTGGTAGTTTGGCCACTGCCGCTACTACTACTACAACCGCTGGCTGGTTGGCCCTGTGTCGTTGTGTAGATTGTGATATTTTGCCCGTCATGAAGTTGATAGTTTTGACCGCCATGCGGTGTTATCAGTATGGTGTCGCTGGTTATGGACGACGACGAAAGATTCAGTCCTGCTCCTCCAACTCCACCCATGCGACTTGTAATACTTGTGATGGGCTGTTGCATAACCATATTCGTCTGATGGTAGATTTGTGTTTGATTGTCGCCACTCGTACTGGCGGCAAGAGGTGTACAAAATTGTGATTGGGTCGCAGGCTCGGTTTTCATTATAAGAGGCATCGATGGGTAGTACACCATTGTGTGGGATTCTGCAAATGGAATAGGAAAGTCGTATATTATGTTTATAAATAAATATAAAAATGAAAACATGAGCTTGCTCTTTAAAGGTCCACGGTTAAAGGAATTTTCGGCCTTAAGCTAGTTTCAGAAACGAACGAAAATGCCCCGAAGATCAGTCCAAAAAGGCTTCAATAACAAAGTTCTTTACAAAGAAGATGTTGTTATTTTATAACAATGTAAGGATTTGTAATCAATTAATTAATTAATAAAATCCAATCTAATCTAAAATCAGTAACCAGATTGTTGGCTACCTCTCGAAAACGACTTCACAGACTTAGGTTAGGGTTGACCGGAGTTTTCAAGTTGTTGGCTTAAATGAGAACGCGCTTGCAAATTAGACCTCTTTTAAAAGCTATACAAAGTCAATTGTTGAATCAGTCGGAATTCTGCCTGGAGCCTTATTTAAAAGTAAATACATAATTGTTTAGGGGCAGATTTCAGTGAAGTTTTATTTATGAATCCCCCTCTTCCATGTGAACCCGTCCATCCCAAGCCTCTCTTTCAGATTACTGGTACCCCACTAACGAATCATCAACCAATATAAACGTTCCTTGTCAAATGCACTATTTAAACTATTTGCTCATTTGAGGTTATTGACACATCTACTACATTATCCATATTCCTAGTGTGCTCCCACTGAAAAATTGTTCTGTAACAGTGCTCATGAATTTACCTACGAATGCGGTTTTATTGCGTCATTAGAGAAACCCCCTTGCCAGTACTTACGCCAAAAACTGCGTAGCACACAACCACCCCTTCAACCAAAATTCGGGTTTCCATACACGCAAGAAAATATATGCCCCCTTACGAAAAAAAAATAAATAAAATAAAATTCAAAACAACAACGAACATACGGTAGCGAAACATTTTACAACCCTTACGGAGAAAAATAAGCAAAAAGAAACCACTTTTACTTTTTCCACTTATCAGCCCTGCAAGGAAATACAAAAAATAAACTTGAAATCTACATTGAGAGTGACAGTGTTAGCTTTCTGCTTATATTCCGCACCGAAACTTAGAAGAATCTGCGCACCACCACCCCAAGCACATTCAAAGTGAAAGTAAAAGTTGCTCCTCATGTGCGTCACACTGTTATGCGAGTACGACTGCACATGAGTCGTGGACGTGGATCAGGTTTTCCACCCTTAAGATTAGGTGGGTGTTGGTGGTGGTGGGTGGGGGTGTAAACTATTAATTTTTTTAGTTAACAAACCTTTCTTAATTTTTCCGGGCGATTTTATTTCCATCAAATCTGTACCGGATTTTGAAAGCACGTCCTTAATCCAATCTTGTTTGTTACGCCATTTATCGCCCTCACTCATTTTTAAGGATTTATTTATAGCTAATTGTGAAGGTAATTGTTAATCCTTGGGTTGGGAAATTTCTTAAAAATCTAATAAACAGTCTTAACTTCAGTCCGTGTGCTTTTATTTTATTTTTTAACGCAAAGTCTTTAATTTTTTTGGTTTATTTTTTAGTCTCACTGTATTTCGTATTAAATATTACAACAACAATTTATTTATCTAGAAGCTTATTCTAATTTGTACGTTTCATATTGCATTAGTGCTTGAGGTAGCTGTTTAATACTGATTAACAAAAAAAAATCTGTAAAAAATGACAACAAACCGACGGTTATCGCAAAACAAAAAAAAAACAATCAATTAAAATTTGACTACGTTTGGACCCCTTTTCTTTTCCGTGTACCCGGTGTTGTAGTTGTATTCTTTTTTTTAATGCTCAACAGAAAAAAATGATTTACAAAAAAAAACGGAGAGTAAAATTTTGATAAGTTAGCCGAACGAGGGAGTCCACTGAACTGGTGGGTGAGTTCACCCAAAAATTCTTCCTCACGTTGTAGAATGAGTAGAGCCCTAGGAAAAAGAAATTTCCTCCCAATACTGTGATATGAGATACGAAAAGTGCGTATAGCATATACAGAAGTAGGAGAATGGGAAGAGGAGAAATATGTGCGTACACCGAGCCAAACGCACATGTTTGTACATAAAGGTTTGAGTTGGAATGGGCAGAGGGGAAAGAATTTCCCATCGCTGATAAAGATGCGTGGAAAACCGTTCTCTCGAGAATAGCCATTCTTCGTCATCCTGCTCGTCATTGATGTTGATGTTTTCTGTTGCCTTGGAGTGGTTTTTCGCTTTATTTACCTATTTTATTAAACAGAAACCGTTTCACAACTTCTTTGACGGTTCTTTCTACCATTGCGACAAGAAGTCACTACGTCTGTTGCATGATATTCAAATGAATTGAGGTGCCCCGATGAGCCTATTATTCAAAGAGGAGGCAAAGAATACAAATAACGTTAGGTAGGTTCCCTTTCCAAGGTTGTAGGTAGGTATCTAGGTTTTGGTATGAGGTAGGATAGAGCTGCCGTAGTCTTTTGGTAAGAAACTTTAACGATCTTGATCAACATACCCGAAGGTAGATGCAAGGGGTTCTTGTTGTTTTTTTTTTTTTTTTTTTTTTTAAATTCATTTTTATTTATTCAATCTTTAAACTTATATCCTAGACAAAAACGATTAAATCTAATTTAAAACTAACATTTATATTATTCTAGCTTACTGGCCCTTAGCGAGCGCTCTAAACTTAACAATATGCTTAAAACTATTGCCTTTCGGCCTTAAATCTATCAATATATATTTTTTGTTTTTTACTTTTCAAGAAACTTTTAAAAACTTGAATGCTTTATTATTTTATTTTTTTTTACAACTACTTAAGACTACCTAAGCTACTTAATCTAAACTACCTATAATCAGGGAGGTGAGCAATCTCTCGATTGGTCACCCTCCTGATTGCGTCCATGGGCGCCAGACAGCCGCCAACAAGGTGCACATACGCGCCGCCGAGACTCGAGCGAGGCCTTAGCGTCGGTCCAGTCTCGGGAGCACTCTTTCATGCTGGCTAACCCGGCCCCTCCCAAGGACCCCCTACTCTAAACCTTAACCTACGAAACTACAAACTATAAACTTAAAACTAAGGAGGATGCTACGTAAGTAGCGCACCGGCCCGGGAGAGCGTATCCACCCTCACCTCTTCCTCAAGCCACCAGAATTCGGTGAACTGCTTTAGGGTATCGACCTTGTCCCGATCCGCAATTGCGGTACTAAAACGGAGGAGCTCCTGAGCATTGGCGGCGTACCCGTCGTGGATGAGCCGCTTATCCCTCGCGCCGCGGTGGCTGTGGTACAATACCGGCACACCATCTTTTTGTTGCACTAAACCTTTCATGTCTACATGAAGAAATGCCTCAGGCGGGATAAAGCCAGACCGAAGCGTACTCTCGTGGTACATTAAATTGGGGTAGTATGCCCCTGAGATCAGGTTATTATCACTGGCCATCGCCCTTGCAACGTGCCTTCGAATCACCTTAATAAGGAAATTGTCAATCCTATTCAGTCGGGCCCCATTGTATAGGGTCTTGTTGGGATAGTATTTTATGTACTGAGATTCGGGAGTTCTAAACAACCCTAGACAGGCCCTGAGACATTGTCTCTCAAACACCCGAATCTTTTCCATATAGAACGGCGCTATATTGAACCACATAGGACAGCCATAAGCGATGATAGGCCTTATAAGGGCCACGTAGCAGATGACCTTCACCCTGGTGTCAAGTTGACTGCTGCGAAACAGTCTCCTTGCCAGAGCGTAAGCCCTCCTAGCCCCAGCAAGACAAGCATCTATATGTTTGTCAAAATACAGGTACTGGTCGAGCCAGATGCCAAGATACCTGACCACGTTTCTCACCGCCAATGGCCGCCCCTGCTGTCCAATAATTGTTAATTTTCTCCAGTTTTTTCTGGTATCCCTAGAGGCCCCAGCCAATGGAGTCCTGAACAGGATTGTTTCCGATTTTTGGAAATTGATTTTCAACTTCCAATCATCGCAATACCTCTTAATTTGGTCGAAGTCACGCTGCAGAAGGATGTTGATGACCTCGATTTTTGTTCCTGATCTGTACGCCACTAAATCGTCAGCGTACGCTATAGCATGTCTGAGGGAACCCACCAGATCACTTGTGTAAATATTAAACAGGATCGGAGAATTCACTGCTCCCTGTTGTAAGCCGTTTTTAATTTCGAAAACCCTGCTGGAAGTCACATTGCCAGCTTTGACAACGAACTTCTTTCCCACAAGCATATCGTAAATCATATATAGCAATGGTTTTTGAATGCCCATTCTAGTCAACTTATAGAAGAGCCCCTCCAACCATACGGTATCAAAGGCCTTCTCAAAGTCCACCAGGCAGGCACCCGTACATTGGTTCTTACTTTTATTCCACTGAATGTCGGAGACCAGTTTCGACGCGGCATGAATAGTGTCATGCCCCGCCCTAAAGCCAAACTGGTTGTCCGGAATAATCTTTTTGTCCTCAACCCATCTTAAAAGAGATCTATTGACGACCTTCTCAAATACTAATTGACCGGAGATTAGCAGGGTTTGTCCTATCTTTATCCTTTTTCGGGATAGGGTGTACCACCGCTATTTTCCACTGCGCCGGATAATATGCATTATATTCAGCGCATTGTTAAATAGCGTGGTGAAAATATCTATAGCCTCTAGTGGCAGGTGTCTTAATACGACGTTTGGGACACCGTCAACTCCCGCCGACTTTTTGTTCTTCAGTGATTCAAAGATGCACCGGAGTTCATCCTTTCCCACGAACAGATGAGAATTTACATCGGCGATTGTGCCATTTGCACGGTAGTCGTCATTGAACACGGTGAAACCGTTGTTCTCGGATCGCCAATTTTGGATTTCGGTCCGCAGATAAAAGTGGTTAAGAAAGGCCCTCTCCTCGAGGTCGCGGTTCCGGCGAACAGGGTTGTTCACCGTATACACAGCCTCAAAGAAAGCTCCCATCAAATCCACCCTCTCCTGCGGGTCTTCGACCACGAAAAAACCGTCGTTCGAGTCAGCACTTTCCGGACTTATGCCAGCAGTCAGTAGTGTCTGTCTGTTCTCGCTCGTCCGAGGTATTCGAACACATGAAATGTCGTTAAGTTCTTTCCGCCTGAACAGTTTATTTATTTGTGGGAACATATTCGGACTACTGGATTTTATAGCCCGAATTTTATTGCCCCAATACAAACTCACAGATTTTCTGTAATTTTCGGTGATCAACTGTTTCAAGTTTTTGATCATCGACTTCAGTGTTCTTAACTCGGGATCGTTCCTGTCGGTAAACTGTCTGTGTAGCCGTTTAAGCCTCGAGAGCAGTCTACTTTTATGTCTGTACAGAGCATCGATTGTCGCGTTTCGATACTTTTCAGTTTGTTCTTCGTCTGTGGAACGTCCTACCCGCGGGATAGTCCGCTCCATTGTCTGTTTGATGACGACATTCATTTGCCGTAAATGACTGTCGATCTCATTGTTCGTTAAGTTCCTGTTTGTCGGTGGGTCGATCTCGCATGAGCGTATGTCTCGTTTTAAGACTCTGGAGAAGCGCGACCACTGCGCTTTTCGGTAATCGAAAGAACGCAATTGGTCGTACTGCTCCAGCTCCGTTTGCTCGTTCGGGATCCGTATTACGGCGGCAAGTCCGTAGTGATCACTATCGTACTTAACCGCATGTAAACAGTTCCGCGTGCTTAGATCACTGTTTGTTAGTTCTAGTCTATCGTCGACTAGCGCCAAGTCCAAGAAAGAACCGTCTCTAGGGAAAGACGGGATATCCGTCGCGTACAATTCGAGTTTGTACTCAATCATATTAAGACGCCACCAGTCGTAAAACTGGTTGCCCCTAGGGTTCGGAATATTATTTCCCCATGCCGCATGTTTAGCATTGAGGTCTCCGCCCAAAAAGTAATAATTATCTTCCGATTGAAGCTGTAAGCAACGAAAAAGTGTCTCGATCTCATTTAAAAATTCAATGCGAAGAGGAGATTCAGGTGCATAAAGCGACACCACATACACCCGCCTCTGGCTATGAGTGGAAATGCTTCCAACACCTGGAACCTACGCACGTCCCCGCTATATATGACCTTATGGCGCAGGCCTTTACGTATTAAGATAGCGACACCCCCTCCTTGTGTGGAGAGGGGCCGGTCTCTTCTAACTACATGATAATTTCTATAGCCTAATTTGCGCTTCGGAGTTAGCTTAGTTTCGCTAACCAAAAGAACATCTGGCTTTTCGGCTTCCAACAGATTGGAACGATTGATCCTTCTCTCGATCCGGATTAGTGAATTAACATTCACCGCAAGGATCTTTAAGTTTACCTCATCCAGCGTACACATCATATTTATGGCGCGGCAGACTCGGCAAACAGCGTCGAATAGATAACGTCTATTCGAGCCGCTTGCTCATTTAATTGTTTCTGGAAATGATCGATCTTTCCGTGCAATGACAGGAGGATCGTTTTCAAATCCAGATCCGCTTCCGGTGTAGGAACCTTCGGCGCGCTTTTTGTTATTGTGCTACCCGGTCCAGATACCATTTGGGCAAAGGACACATTGGGTGCAACAAAATTTGCGAACGAGCGACTCTTTCGACCCTTCTCTTCTTCTGACTTCTGTTTTCGAGCCTGCACATTCTGTTTAACCTGCTGATACTTGGGACAGCCCTTGAAGTTAGCGGGATGTCCTGAGCTCTTGCAGAGTACACACGAGAGCTGGCCTCGATCTTCTACCCTATCGCTACCTAAAGCACATTCCCCATGTTTGTGGTCGTTGTTACACTTCACGCACCTGAACTGCATATGGCAGTTAGCTGCGGCGTGCCCGAACCTTTGGCAGCGCATACATTGAAGTACGCGATCTGACCTTTTTAATTTTTCCCAACGTACTGCATGATAGTACAGGAATCTGATCCTTTTCAGACTATCGATTTTGCTGTTGGGTGTTAGTTGCACCAAAAAGAATGGTAATTTGCGGCTACCACTCCTGTCCGCAGGCGAGGAAAACGGCTTGACCCCCACGAACTTAAGGTCGTCACACTCATAATTTTTGAGCTCGTTTTCAAGCTCCTCTATTTTAATGTTAGGGTCTATACCCTTAAGCAGCACCGTTTGCCGTTTCTCTCCTTTTGGAGTATACGTGAAGTATTCCGTCTCTGCTTTCTCCAGAGCGGTGCGTACTTTTTTGTGCTCCTCCATACTATTGCACATTATTATGTGTTTTGTGGCGTTAAGCCTTTTTATATAGAAGTTCTTAGTAACTAGCCTACATAATCTTATGCTATCACTTATATCTAAATAACTTACATTAATTGGAGGTATCTTCTCCCTCCTCGTCTGTTGTTGTTGTTGTTGCTGCTGCTGTTGCTGTTGCTGCTGCTGCTGTTGCTGCTTCGGTTGCTGCTTCTGTTGCTGCGTCTGCTGTTGCTGGGGTTGCTGTTTCTGCTGCTGTTGTTGTTGCGGTGGCAGCGGCTGTTTCTGTGCCGGCTGCTTTCTCTGTTGTTGTTGCTGTTGTTGGTTTTTATTTTGTTTCTGCTGTTGCTGTTGTTGCTGCTTAAGCATGGCTTGTTGTTGCTGTTGCTTCAGCAGTTTTTGTTGTTGTTTGTGTTCTTGCTGCTCAGCTTGTATTTGCTTCAGCTTTTGTTGTTGCTGAAGCATTTTTTGCTGGCGCAACTTTTCCCTTTCTGCGAGGAGCTCTTTGATCAGACGATCGAGCTGGGCTTCTTCGTCTTCTTCATCTTCGGCATCTTGTTGTTGTTGTTGTTGGTCTTCGACGGCGTCCAGTAACTCTTGGAATGAGTTACCTTCGCCGACATACCGACCTTCGCCCCCTTCGGACTCGTACGAGTAGCTGAGTCCATCTGTATCATCGCCGTCCGATTCTCGGGCAGATGACGTTGTTACTGACGTCATCGCTTCCTCATTTGGCCTTGTCCTTCGTTTGTATGACAAGTTCGGCGTGGGCTTGAGTTTTCTTCGCCTTTTCTCAACTTTCGTTGTTTCCAGCGACTGTACCTCTTTTATTGCAGCTGCACTTGTTGTCGGCACTGCTTCTGCCGTAGCTGTTGTAGTTGTTGTTGTTGGCTTGTTTCCAGTCCCCATTTGCTGCACTTTTACTGTGGCTTGCCTTGTCACAACTCTCTTCGGCAACGGGGCATCACCTTGCGGGACCTTTGGCTGGCCAGTGTCCATCGCGTGATTGCCTTGCGGCACTTCCTCTACTTGTTTTTTTGCTTTGATTATTTATTTTATTAAAAAAAGTTTTCCCCCACTGGGACTCGAATTGAGCTCCTTCTGCGTCAGAGCCGATTGTTGCTCCACTGAGCCAAATGGCTTATTGGATATTCTTGTCCAAAAACACTACTTTACTTTTGCTTACACTTGCACTGCCTCACTATCAAAGTCGTCTGATCACCATGGATGCTGAAGAGCGACTGGGGTTCTTGTTGTTTTTTGGGTGTTATGACGGTTAGAACTACGATTCATACAAGATTCATACGAATTCAAATTCTGTTTGAATTGGTGGTTAACTAGATTTCGCATAATGTTCCTATTTCAACAGTTTACTAACAACAGTGGCACAAAATGAACTAGATAAGGATTGGCCGTGGCAAACTCCCTTAGAATTCGATCTGAATAAATTCTATAGTAGCAGAACTTTTCTTAAACAGAACTTGACTTTCATTAGCTGCTGACAACTCAAATTCAAATTCATATTTAAGGGCCTTGGTTATATAGCATGTTGTTGACGAATGAGCTGTGCACTTATTCCGTAAGGATTATATTCTAAACGGGGTCTCTTCGCTAAACTAGTAACTAAGTGCAAAAAATCTGAGTTTGAGAGCTTAAACCAGGGGGCAGATTCCGTATAACAATAATCGTCGGGACGATATTGTTTTTTAAACTTTTATGACCATAAGAACTAATTATTCTGCCCGAATTTGGTTCACTATCGTCAGCTTTCATTACATTTGTGGAAAATGAACTGGATTAAGGTCTCAAACTCGTACTTTTGACACTTAGTTGCTAATTTAGGAGGTATATCGTTTCGACGATAATCGTCTGAAAAATTACAGAATGAGTGCCCAGTTAATTTTCCACAAATGTAATAGAAGCTGACGATAGTCAAAAAAAAATCGTCCAGATTATAGGCGTTTTTTCTTTTTTAGTTCAGAGCACAACCTGAACTGTTATACAAAAAGTTCGTGTTTCTTTTTTAGCTCAGATACATCAGAGCTCAGATTTGTGGTTCTTTTTTCGATCTGAGCATAATCAGAGCGCGCTCGATGAGCTCAGAATAAATTGACTGAGCAGGCTGAGTAAAAAGCTGAATACCACTCACAGTCACATTTGACAGAAAAAAAAACAGGATAAACAAAATAATTGAAATGGCGGACGAATCTAGTTATTCTGGAACTGAAGGTTAACCAATTTAATTAATTACAATTAATAAATATTCAAATTATACATATATTTATTAAAAATGTCAGCTATGTGCTCAAGTGTGTTTCATAAGTACATCAGAACGATCTGAGCACACTCGGTTCAGAGCGCGCTCATAATGCTCGAGCTCGAACTAAAAAAAAAAACGCCTTATGATGATCAAAATTTCCAAATTTCCGATCAGCGCATTCGGCTCTAATTTTGTTACCCGAAATCCTACTTCCACCATTAACAAAATGATTAAGCCAACCGCTTTGCTTAAGCGCTTTTCAAAACAAGAAGCGAAAAAAACACTCGCTAGTCTTTTGCGTAACAGATTGTTATTATTTGTAAAGTGAATTATTGTGCTTTGGGAATTTCAGAAATGTCTCTTTCTCTTGACAGCTCATTTGTAAAGATTGTTAGAAAATAAATTAATTCATTAACGCTTTTTCATAGCTCAACCGAAATGCAACTAACTGAATAACGCAGACATTTTCAAAGGTTTATTTGGTTAGTTTTCGCAATGGGTTCAACAAACTGGAGACGGTAGAGCCAGCCAAGGTACCTGCACCTTACGCAGCAGCTCATGTGCTGCCCAAGCGTCTTTATGATAAAAAGCCCATCCTCCCCCTTTTGCTTAACATCTAGCAAACATCAACAATCACCCTGGTGCCTGTACAAACAATTTTGAATGCTGTAACACAATTGCATGTCTTGGGGTCAATGTACATGCGCCACGCACAGATCTCTTTAATTTCTGTGAGTTTCATTCGTTTTCCTCGACATTTGCGAAGGTACCTATTCCAACTCCAACGATTATTGTAAACCATGGAATACTATACATTGACCCATACACGTAGAAAATTATTTTTGCTGTAATAACGCCCGGTGAAATATAAAGTCGCCATTCGATACGACAATAAACTAAGGAACGAAACGAAACGAGTTTGACACATCTAACAGCGGTGCGTGCATAAGTAAATTAAACTTCTCGTTCTCCTGGCCGTATTGACGACTGAAACGTTTGTGCTTAGTCATATCTAGATTCATTGGTGTAGGTCGTTACATGATTTCCAATTCACAACCTTCTCCCACACCCCGTCGGGCAAACGAAAAGTGCCCCTGTTTCTTTTGTGTGCACGTTTCCTGTATTAGGTCCGCCGTCGTGTACACCAACTTGATGTATGCGATAGACAGAGAAACGTAAAGAGTAGTCTTTCTTCTAATTCAATTTTTGATGCAAAAGCTCGCGTGCTATGGCTGTACGCTCAGCGCTGTAGCCGTTAAATGAACACATTCGTGGGCTTGCATGAAAATCCATACACATTTCTCGCTCGCTCACTAACACCAGCGAAAATAGAAAACACGCTGCCTTCCCACCTCACCGCAGGCAACACAGTGCGCATAAACGCAAGTGTGCCGCTGCCGACGGTTGTCGAAAACCGTGGTGGTGCCTCTGTCAGAAGACGATGCAGCGCCTCCACGTGTAGTTCAAGTTCAAGCCTCCACCGCTGTCGTCGCCGTCGCCGTTGCTCGCTGTACACTGTGATGAGTGCGTTGTACTCGTTGGTGGTTGTATGGGTTGTATATACAACCATGTCAGTATCCATGTTTGGATGCATGGGCTGTGTGCAGTTAAAACGTCAACAGAATAACTTTGGAAAGGGATCGTCGACGGGGTGGGTTGTGAACTGTGGTAAAGTGTGGTGCTTTCGTTTGGGGTTGAATTGAATATCAGCTTCAGAGCAGACGGTGGCAAGCAAAATAAAGAAAAACCAACAATGCCAAAGAAATAGAAAATAGGAACAAAAAGGAAAAGAAACACCGACAAAGTGTACATGTACTACCTATTCCGACAATTCGAAATAGAGAGTTCATGGTTAACGTTTCTTCCACAATACCATGATAAAGAGTCAAGGTGCTCGTGCTTGCGCTTACAGCTAAGGGTTGGTCTGTTGGATTAGTTGTAAATGCAATTTTGTTTCATTAGATGTTTCGGTTTCGATTATCTAATTGCAATTAAGCACTTAATGACTCGCAGTCCTAGCCGTTTTTTTGATACAATGTACGTAAGTTGGCATGTGTACTGACCTGACAGTAATATGTATACTTATACCTACTAGGTATTTCTTATAATAATATTTACAATTTTCAGGTTAGATTATTTATAATCTAGACTGTAAACGCAGACTTCCTAGTTTTTACATAATAGGTAAACAAAAAACTCGTCAAGTGTCAGAATTCATTGCAAACAGGAGGCGTTGTCAACTTTCGAGTGCGATAGGTTGGTAAGGTAGGCACCTAGCCTACCCATATATAAAGTTGCAAAGTAGGTACAAAATTTGTCCAAATTGAGGAAGTCAATAGATAACAGTTTATGTCACAGTTGTCATACAGTGAATGGGTGTTTGAAGTTTTATTAGGGGATAACTGGTGGGATTATTAATTTCAGAATGAACAACACTATGCGACACTTGACTGACAGGCAAGTTAGCTATGCAAACTTAGACATTGTACCTAGAGCGGTCTGTTAAGTGACGGGCTATAAAAGGTACCGGTTTTATTCGCTTGAAAACAGATTGTGATGGCAGTGTTCATTTTTACTTTTCCCAAGAAAATGAAAACACAAATTACACCTGTATGCCCAAAACACATGTGCGGAAATCACTGCGCAGCAAGAGTAGAATACACATGTTTATATGGATATAGGCACACGTAAATTCTGCACTCACCGCAGCACTGCAACATGTCTCTATTTCTAAATTCAATGCAAAATTCAAACGCACAAAAGAAAACAAATTGCAATCTCAAGTATTTGGCATCATCGGCTTTTGACATTTGCTGATCGTGTTTGTTTTTCTTTTAGTTGCAAACACATGAGCAGGTTACTCGGTGAATGACAGTAGTCATATTAGCCGATGCAATGCCTGTCAAATAATTTTTTGCACATCTGTTTTACTTGCAGCACGGCTTTCCAGAATTTCTGCACATGTGTTTTGGGCATTAGGCTTTTTACACTCTGTGATGTTCATGCTTTCAAACGACTCTCTAAACAATTCATTTTAAAACTCGATGACCAGAGGTGTCTGTCTGTACGAGTAGGAAAAGGTAGTATAATGTACACCTTTAGCGGCGACCCATCGTGAACCCTCTCTAGGTTAGAAAAAGAAAGAAGCAAAGTGCTCGAAATACACGGGATCTTGTACGCTTTCAAAGTATATACTCGAGTCCTTTCCACACAGTGATAACAGATCGTGGATGGGCATTTTGCATTTCAAACTTAAAGAGCATTTTTATTTTTTTTGCTTAGTACCTATATAAGTGATGCCAATTTCTATCGATTCTGCATCGAGAAAAGTTAAACCCATTTCGGAATTCCACAATCGCCTCGAGGATAAGTGCATTAATCAACTTAGGCTAGGTTAAATATCTATTTAATAAAATTTCTCAAACAGGTTTTCTGCCGCAAATGCCATCTCAAAATGCACCTGTGTCCCAAAAAAAAACAAAAAAAAAAAAAATAACAAACCAGACCAACTCGTAAAACCCCCGAAAACCCGCTTTAAAACCAAGAAAAGAAAATCGTAAACACCAAATCCAACCGTCAACCTATACCTATACTTATTTTGCGAACGCTGTTTGCCATAACCACCATCGTCAACAAGCCGCAGCGCAACGCCGCCGTCAACCGGCAAAGCACAAGTAGGTACAAGTCAGAACGACGTAAAAAAAAAGAACTGACCAATCTTAACCAAACGCTCGTTAGTCAAAATAAAATATAACAAATGTCAGAAAAAACGTATACAACCCACCCATACAGAAATAACCCACCTCCCGAATAAAATTCGCCTCAATTGTGTGTGCGTTGAACGTCATCTTTGACAACGACAAATACCTACGAACTTTTTTTTGTGAACTTCTTTCTTTTTTTTTTCTGACGTAGACCAACTCTCTACCACTACCAAAATGAACGACGGAAGCCAAAGTATATTTTACCAGATATCAGTCCAAAACGAAAATATATAAAAAAAATGCCTTTGTGTGTTGAAAAGTCCCGAAAAAAATGGCATTTGGCAATGAAATTCAAATGACTTTGAATAACCTCCAGTATATAATGCTTTTTGAATGTTTTTTTGCACTTTTTTTCGCCGGCTTGTGTGTGGATTTGTGTATGTGCCCGCCGGTATACATGCGGCATTAGAACAATATAAGATCATGAGCATGACATTTACTCAGAAGCATGATTCAAAGGATGTTGGATTTGCCTGATATGATGCACAGTGTGTATGCAAGGGTATAGTGTGCAGAGCTTATGCCTACCTATACATGGGCTTTAATACATATCAAATTTATGTGTTTATGTTCTCCTAATAAACAGGATTAGGTTTGAATAAAAAACAAAAACCAACAGCAGACATAAACAAATTGTTATACCAGGTCTGTAACTTTCCGCAGAGGGTGTACATCAAGGTAGGTACTTACGCAAATTGACGCGGTCGAAAAGCATAATGATTGCATATGGATACGGACTGGCTGTATGTATTACGCACATAAAGGTTCATGATTATCTACACACAAACCTGTAACAGAATTATACACAGTGTTTGGCCCTGATATCAAAAACTGAAAATTTAATGGGGTAGGTACGTTTATTCAAGTGGCATTATTCTGGTGAATTTCGCTTTGGGTTTGTTTCGTTCTTTTACCACAAGAGAATAAGGAGAACTTACACACATATGCAGCTTTCATTATGTGTCCAGAACGCCATTTTGTGTCAGGTGTATAATATATTGTTTTAAGCAATTCTGATCGCACCCGGTTGGTTAGAATTGCAAAAGTGCATTTAATAAATATTTGTTAGTTTGGCAGCACTTTACTAGCTTACTGCGCGTAAACCATTTAAACATCCTCAGAAATAAAAACGAAACAAATATGGTTTTGCGGATCTGACAATTTCTATGAAATGGCTTCCGTTTTCAAGTTTCGTACAATGTTTCATATTCTTTTGCTATGTACCTAACTTATGATGGATAGGTATTCATTAAATGGGGCGTTTCTGTCATCAATAGCATCAATAGGGGCGTACGATTTAGCATTGTTCTGATGCATAGTCGATGAAAACGTCAAATAAATGTCCATCGATGATTTATAAGGGCTCACTAGCCAACAATTCTGATGCACTATACGTGTCACAACTTTTGCAATAATGTTGACATAAGAAGTGATGCCATTTGACTGAGTTAAGCTACTCATTGAGCATCGTTTCGTAGATAGTTTCAATTATGTCAAATATCATGGCAGTCGACAAACAAGAAAAAAACACATACGAATAGAACTAAACGACCAATCCATTCCCATTGTGAATCATTTTCATCAATCAATCATTTTTTCCGTCATTTTTTGCAAATAAAAAAGGTTTTGGCTGTCACTGTAGCGCTTATGAATTGGAGTTGATGTTGATTTCTTCTCAAAAGTCATCTCTAAATGCTTTACTGCTTCTTATTTCACTCCAGGTTTAAAGTTCGCAATCAAACAACGAATATTATGCGAGGGTTGCTAAAGTACCCCAGTCCATGGTTTAAATCAACTGCAGTATGAAGCCACTCCTAATCAATTATTTTGTTTACGATTTTCTAAACAATTATATAAATGCTCGTACCACGTGTCTAAGTTAAATAATAATTAATAATGTTGGGTCTAAGCTGATTTAACCATTTTTATTTTTTTATTTTTTCTTACAGATCATTACTGGTTAATATTTGATTGCAGTAAACTCGTGTGCATAAGTAAATTGATTGCAAGCTGTATATACCTTCGTACGTCAATTTATGGAATGGAATATAATTGCATTCATTATAAATGGGTAAGTCGTTAAGTCGAAGACAGACTGCAATTTTTCCCAGAAGTGCCGTGCAAGGTAGGTAGCACTGTGTTTTGCACGTTTCTTTTGTTGGTTATTGCGCTACTATTAACTTAGATAAAACTTGTCCCTTTGAGAATGGGAATACGAGAATGAGGCAAATTAAATGTGGCTGATTGACGGATGCGGTAATTCGGCCTTAGCTGGATCAACCCCAAATATTCACCACATTCGATCAGTACAGTGGTGAATAAACCGATGATTAAATTTAGTTTATAATTTGCTTTCGAATATCGGGCGTAACTTGACACTTGATCGCAATCAAACTCTTTTCAATTATCAACTTTCGCCGGGACTGTCTCAGTTTACGATATCACTGTTGATCGCAGTAGAATTTATCTCATTACCAATGCAGTTGCTAATGTGACCCAATTGCACATCGTTTTGAAATAGTACGCAAGGCTTATCTCCCTCTTTTCTAAGGTCAGAACTAGCTGATTCATTATGATTCATCATTCGTCCCTATCTACTTTGTACGAAATATATTGTTCAAAACAATTATTTATATAATCTAATTTTAAATTCCTTCTAAATGTGTATGATTCAACTTACCTGTGTGTGCGATGAACAAATGTATAGTAGAAAAAAACACTTCCAAGTCGGTTTTATTTTATTAAGTAAAACTTAAAAACACATCTGCTGTCAACAACAACACTTAACAATCATCGCGAACTCACGTAAACACTTGAACTGTTCTAAACAATTATATTGCTACAACTTTTTTTTATTGTTATGTTTGTTTTTGCTTTTAATTTGTTTTGATGATCTTATTTCGAATTGAATCGAAAAACAAAAAATAAGTCAGCAATAAAAAAAAAACACACAACTTGATGTATCACTATAAACAATATTGACCTAGGTTTAGGTTTTTTTTTTTTTTGCTTCTATCTATTTCGCTGAGTATCTAATAAGACAACACAACTTTCTGTCGACTTGTTTTACACGCGCAGATACTATATATAATTATTGTAATTAAATGGTATTTATGTGCACCCAGAGTACGTATATCTTTATAAAAATTGTATGCTTGGACACAGAGCTTTGTTTTAAACAAACAAATATATTCGGGATGAGTGTTTTTTTCTGTCAGACTTTAAATCCACGAGAAGGACTTTCAAATTTGAATCCTTTCACGAAACTCACACCCGGTGTAATTCTTTTTTTTTTCTCAAATACGTCACACTCGTAGAAGCGCACTGCGAGCCTTTATTTGCTACTGCTGGCGACGCGACCAATTGTTAGATTGTTAGTGAGAACTCTGGCCAAAGCTTTGGATTTTCTAAATTGTAGAAAATCCAACAAATACTTTTGCAAACAAATTCGAAAAAAAAAGAAACACAACACAGACTTTTCTTGGTGTAGCTTCACTAATAAACACACACTCTTAGATTCAGATACACAAATTATAAAAAATAACAACGTACAACAATAATGTTAAAATAAATGTAAATAGAATCAATCGTTTACTGCAAACCAAACCGAACGCCGCCGTACGTTTGGAACCTTTACAAAGTATCTGGACAGCTTGATAATGTTGAGGAGCGACGAAGTCAGAGCGTAATTTTTTTTTTATATTTTTTTTGCAGGCGTTTTCAGCTAACGCCGACAGTCTCACAACCACAGTCCAGAGTTGTACATGAATGTGTAGTATATTGTTTACGAAATTCGCAGCCGATCATCAATGAGTACAAAAAGGTTCTATAGCTGAGAAGCTTTTAAATACAAGCGACGCCAATGTATCTGTGCACTAGTGTGTGCAGCAAGCTTCATAACCAACGGCAGCATCGTCGCATTTCAAGATCCACGTGGAGGCGATGACACAGTTTTCGACATCTAACACCGGAGGTTCCCATCGGTTTTCAACAAAACCCATTGGATGAGGTTGAGAGCCAACACACACAGTACACAATACACAGACGCTGACTTGTTCGCCGTTCTGTTCTGATGGCGAGAAATTCTGTGAACAGTGTTGCTCATACTGGGGACATTAGAAGTAGTTAGATACATTTTTCGTGTCGATTAATAAAGTGTAGGGTAGGTAGGTTCTCTTCTATAGATTCTATGTTTTCTTAGGTTTTCTTATAGGATGAAGGGCGGTCAAATTTAAATAAACTCAGATTTGACAGGCTGTCATAAATCGGCGGACAAGATGGTTTTTTACATGTGGTATAAAAGCAATACAAGAAATATTTTTGATCCTGAGTGACGCTCAAAAACAATCCACTTGTCTTTTAATCAGATGAGAAATAAGTTACGTAATGGAACACGCAATTTCCAAAAAGGAAATCGACATTAGGCGAGCTTTTTTTTTGAGCTTAGATCTCAGCAAATCAAAATAAAGTTGAATTTTCAGCACGCAATTACAAAAACTACTGTAAGGTCTCGAAGTGTCAAGTAGAACATATTGTTGCCTACTGAAAATCCTACTTTATGCGCATTTATGCACGAAACAGGATAGAGGATTCTGATTGTTCACAGTCTATGCTGAAGCTAAGATTAGACTATATGCCAATTATGCATATGAATGCCAATAGGCAAATGACCAGATTAGCTGCCAAATGTCAGGATTATCAAAACTGTATATTTGACTATATGACCAAAACTACCAATATGGTCATATTTGCCTTGACGGTCATTTAATCCATTTGTTATTTATTGCCAAATGCTGTAGTACAAAAAACACAACGAAAATGAAAATAAATCGCTATTCCGCGAACTCAAACACCGATGACAACAAAATAATTCATTTTTTTTTTTCCGCTAAAAATGCCAGCAATGCCATAACGAAATTTCAATAAAGTGCATATGGCGCTTTATGCTGGCATTCGTGCTTATTTTCCGATTACACTATATGCTATTTGGGCATTTATATCTGTCAAATTCAGCCTGGCATTTAGGTTATTAGAGCATACGAGATATGCCCATTACTTTGTATGACCAGAATTTGAAAGGAGAATTGTCAGAAATTGTCATTTTATTACCACTTGACATACAGTCTAATCTCACCTTAATAAAGGCGTAAGAATGAGATCACAAATCAGACGCCTAAAGTGTCATAGATGTTCTACCCATAATTATAGATAGAGATACGTAAAACGGAAAGAAACACAAGTTCCGGCGATAAAAAATTCAGCAATCACTTGGAAAAAATTCTATTTCTGATTCAAAACATGTGAAATGAGAGTGGTACTAAGTTGCAGTATATTAAACCAATAATTTATTAATCAGTTATACGAAATAAATGAATAATTGTCCGTTCATTACTTCTGGAATACATTGTGTTGTAAAGGAAAGCGAAATTTTGTAAGCTATCGATATAAAAATATCAGCATGCATAGCTTTCCTAAACAAGATGGCCGGCCAAAAAACGTGTACTTAGTATTTAGCATCCCTTTAATCGTCCGTTTTAGGAATGTGTGATGGTGTAAATGCAGCATTACTTTAAAAAAGTGCACGAATAAGCTAGCTAGTAAACGTCAGATGGCATGCGAAAATTTGACATAACTGCTGAGTAACGAGTTGATTACATTTTCACTTATTAATACGAGGTTTTTAAAACTGTGCAATAATTCTTTTTACCTGCAGAAAAGTCAATCAATTTTAATAATTCTCTTACGAAATCATAAAAAATGGGTCAGCAACCAGAGTTCGCGGCATTGGCAACACTGTAATTTTGTTTTTAATAAATTTAAATTTCATCCAATTACCAATTGCATGCCAGAAAGTTGCAAGTGACACCGATGTTTGTGTTGAGATTTTATTTTTCCTCTCTCCTCATATAATTAACTTGATTTTTTTCTTTCTGTTTTCTGAAACGATATACATTTAAATATTTTTCGCTACACTTTCTTCGAAAGAGTGACTCGAAAATGTTTAAATACCTTGAAATACAAAAGCAAACATACACATACAGAGTAATTTAAACGAAAAATTATAATGAGTTCAATGACTGTAGATACATTTTTATTTTTTTTTTGTTTTGTGGGAGACATGTGTGCCTGTGCAAACCTAACCAACACGAGCAATGGACAACAGAAAATAATAAAATTGATGAAAAAAAAAATGGAAAAGAAACAATCAACGTGAACGAAACTCATTCACACCTGAACCTGATAGATTACACTTTGTGTGCTGATAGATTGCGGCGGGAGGGTGATAGATGAATGACAAACAATCTAAAGTTTCTTTGTAAGGTACCTATCTTGAAAGTAAATTATCTCAACAGGCATTACTTCCACGAGCGGCACATAGTCGTGTTTAGTACATGTTCGTTAATTAAAGCTTTGAAAAAAGTTACAATTAGGTACAAACCCACTCGTGTTATTTTTATGGATGAACTTAGTACCTACATATAGTTAACAAAGTTGCAAATTGGAGCTACATTGTTGCGGCAGCATTGATTAAAATTTATATTTGTGTTGATTCCCTGCCTCAATGCACGCGCGGTTGTTGTAAAAATGATTCGTTTGATATTTAAATGAAAACATCCCCTAACTTCGGAAGCTACTCCGAATCGCAATTCCATCTGGTTTCGCTGATGGATTTCCATGCTCATGTAACTTTGTATGTCGGATTGCTGGGTCATTCTCATTGTGCATTCAATCTATAGGTACCTATACTTATGGATTAATATTGTGGAATGGATTAGCTGAAGTGCGGTTTGATGGGTTAGATGTCCGCCCAAACTTTGTTGGACTGTATACATGCATTAGATGTTAGACTTACTTTAGTCCTATGCCCAATATTACAAATCTTCAAAAGTATAGAACTAAGACTACGACCTTGTGGTACACCGATTGTCGTTTCGAAATCACCGATCTATCCCAAAATAAATAGGTTTACGTGAAGAGAAATTTATTGACAGCCCCAGGTGATGAAAGCTTGTAAATATAAGCAGGACCTGTCCTTCGAGGTTGTCCAACGCATCTTTGAAGTCTAATAATTTCTTTCTTTAATTTTTAATCCTGGCAAGAGAGAAAACTGTTGAGTAGCCAAAACGACAAAAGGTATGCAACTTCAAAAATACTTATTCGCATTCTCTATCGATGTTTCAAACCTATCTGCAAGTATCTATCCCTACGGTGCCTATGGCCCTGTAGCGACAACTAATAAGCTTCAGTTACCCCCATAACACACCCATCAAAGTTGTTTCCAATAGTGTGCGGCTCCGGCTCCTCGGCCAGGTTATGTTTATGGTTTCATAAAGCAGATTAGACTAATAGAGATGAGCTGCATTAACTCAACATCAACCACTTATTTTTATTCCTTTTATATTTATTATTATTTATTGTACTTGTCCAGTACTAACTTTATTTTGTTGGTTAGGCGTAGCTGGCCAAAACGTCCGTGATACATATTTCGAAGGTTGTTAGTGTCTTCAACCAGTTGTTGATTTTTGACCAGGTCAACGTCGCTGTAAAGTATACCTATCTACCTACTCCATTCATAAAAACTAAACCTACCCAAAAATTCGTCCTGTAAAAACATACGGCTTTTCCTATACGGTTCCGTTTGGAATGCACCAAAAAGAGTAGGTACCTATGTCAACTTTTGTCACAGGAGCTACTAAACCGATCCACGTTGGACCTTTAAGAGCTCCTTCGCCACCTTTGTCCAATATAACTATATAGACCTTTGGACCTTAGTTTTTTAACTAAATGGGTATTTATCAACAATTGTCCCATTGAAGCATTTCTTTTCCTTTCTGTGAGCTATACACTCTTAACAATCCCCCCAAAGATTAGAGCGGCCGCCTTCCTCTGCGCGGATATAAAATTCAGACTCGTTTTCAATGGGCTACTTTTTAATTTATGGCAACAAACAAAAACTAACACTCATGCACAACTTTGTAGTCCACTTGATTTCCAACAACTTGAGTGTTGAGTGCACCCTCAGTTAGCCACCCCCACATGCCTCCAATACAAACTAAATTCCACAAAGTTGCATGTAATTTGTTGCCCTCGCTTTTCCACCCCTTCCAACCAATAAAAAAGTTGAACACCCAAGAAAGTCGTCTGAATAAACGAAATGAAAGAAAACAAAAACACAAATTGTTGTTGTACACTCGCAACTACGACTCAAAAATCGAATGCATACAGATGTACACCTACCGAAAGAAAGACAAAACGAACAAAAAACTAACAAAAACACAAAAAAAAGAAAACATAAAGTAAAAAAGATCAACGAACGATAGAGGCGCGCGAGAGGCAACGAAAATTTTATTGTTGCATGTGCATGCAATAAAATTGTCCGGAAGTTTTCAACAAATTCGCCTCCCCAGTCCCATAGTAGAACGCAGGAGGCGCTGCTCCGGTTTGCGACAATGTCGAACGGCACGTGTAGCAGGAATGCGGTCAATGAACTGTGTCTGTGTACTGTAAGTAAACGAGAAGCAGTCGTCGATGTTTGGTGCATTCCCTTGGCTCCACTGTGCATTTCGTGTTCCAACCAAGCACTAACACACTGATCACATTACCCCAGCGCGAGAAGAAACATTTACACCGACAATGGCTATACCGGCAGCCAGAGCTGCACGAGCACCGTGGGGCTGTCGCTGTATGCCGTCGTCGTGTGCATTGCAGTGCAGATAGAGTGGATGGGATTTTAGCTGCGGTTCGGTGGGTTTGGGGTTTTCGATTCAGATATGCGTACTTAAATTAGCTGGCGAATGATCCTTTTTCACTGTAAATTAAGAAAGTATTTACATTTCGGTTCCGACAGCAACTTCGCGGTGCCTAGCCGAATGCGAATGGCAATGAAAGCAGCTAGCGGATGTTGGTGAATCATTCAATCTGACATAAGGGTCGATTATTGTATGTAGTCGGGAAAATAATATTTCTTGTTAAAATCAAAATAATGTTTCTGAAACCTTAGCCAGTCCATCTGGGCGATACATATATCGTGTGCGAAGTCTGTCGCAGTTAGGGACCGTAAAAAGATTGTTTTAGACATTTACCGCCAGTTTTGACTTTTGAATTTATTTTACTGATGGCAGATGCCGTTCTATCTTTCACCTCTTTTACAATCACATTTTGGTTCGCGAAAACTTACACTCGAAATCTTCACCAAAATCGGATATAGTTTCCAGCTTTCAAAAACTCTTCCTAGCATTTAGTAGTTTTCGATGAAAACTCAACGAAATCAGCTGCCGAACCAGGTACCAGCTTTTTTAAATATCGAGCCAAATTGTCAAAACTACTGCCAAGATAAGGCGTGTTTTTTTTAGCTCAGATCTCAGCAGAGCAAAGTAAAGTAGGATTTTCAGCACGCAATTACAACAACTACTGTTAGTCTCGAAGTGTCAAATAGAACGTATAGTTGTTGTAATTGCAAGCTGAAAATCCTACTTTACTTTGCTTTGCTGAGATCAAAGTTAAAAAAAAAAACAGGCCTATAGCTGCTTGCCAGTGCTATAATATCAAATGTCTTGTTTAAACATTTTTATTCTCATTCTCTTTCGATTTGGCTTTCAAATAATACTTCACTTTCAGCTGTCAAATCCGGATTTTATTTGTTCTTGTGTGTATTGAGTTGGCCGCAAACATTTTGTTTTCACTTGCACTGGAAATCCATTCGAATTGATTTTTACACATTTATAACAACGCATTTCGAAATAAAAAATCGCTTCCATATGCGAAAACGATAAACAATTCGTAACCGCCAGTTGTGTGTCAAAAACATTTTTCTTAAATTGATCTGTTTCACAAATCGAAAACGACCTTAGTTCAAACGTAAATCCTAGTATGCTGTTCCAGGAAAGCTAAAATTAAGCGCCTCTCCTATGTTTCTCTCCACCACTTCGCTTAATGTTCGCTTAGTTTTGACAGTGTAAGTTCCGTCGAAAAGGAAATTTTTGGTAAAGCTGATTGACTTTGTTCTGTTTCTTTATTTTTACTTCTTCAGCTCCCTCCTAAAAAACCTCTTCCATTACTCCTCGGTAAAATATTCCATTTGTAAAATTTGATTTTTGAAAGATTGATTTTCTCGAGAAATCAACTCATTTGACTTGTGCTCTGTCAGGGAAGGTTTTTGTGTGAATTTACTGTCAAATCGTTAGTAAAATTGCTGTCGGAATTAGTGTTTTTTTGTGAATTTTTTTTGGGTAATTGTTTTCAAATGTTGTTTTTTAATTTCATAATTTTTTTGTATTTATTTTTATAAATAATTTTTTTTTCTTAACTTTTCTGTAATAAAACATTTAAATAAAAAATTATTAAACTTTACTGTGTGGCCGAATATGGACACAAGATGGCCGGAAACAAGAAACAAGGGGCCGGCGACAGGAAAAAAATACTTTGTTTTACTAAAACCTAAATAAACAATTTTCTGATAAGAATAATTAATTTTTTCTTCATTTTGCAGACGAAGAATTTAATAAAGAATAATTTATTTTAAGAACTATTCGAAAATATTATAATTTGTTGTTACTGTGATATATTTTATGACGAAAAATCCTTAAGGGGCCACTTTGCGACTCTACCCTACGCTTACTAAAATTGTGTAGAGATTTTTCGTACAGTGGCTAACAAATTTAGCTTGAACTGCGTACTGCTTGGCTTAACTGCTTTGCTTAATTTTTTCTTTGGTGACATTGGTTTTCGAAAACTTTTTGTCGAAAATGATGGTAGTTATTTTTTAGTGCTATGTATGCTTCGTTTCGGGAGCTTTAAAGTCCTTAAAGGAAAGTTGTTTGTTCCCGCAGAGAGAATACCTACTTTTTACAATTTGACCACACACAAATCACAATTTTGATAAGTTTAGAGTCATTGGAAGTTAGGAGAACTGTGGCAAGAGTTGTTTTTGTTCACAGGACCCTAACAGGAGAGATTCATTCAACAGACATTCTAAGCCTTCTGAACATAAATGTTCCTTCATTTAACATGTGATGCACTAGACTTTTTAGAGTAGACCACTCCCGTACAAAATACGGTCGTTCGTCATCGGTTAACGGCTTAATGATATCATATAATGCTTATGTCAATTTAATCGACAAGTTAAGTCAATTTTTGTCATAGAAAGAAAATTACTTTATATAGTGTTCAGTCATAATTTTTTGCTCTACGTTTTCTTATTGTATTTTCTTACTTTTTCTATTTAACTTGTAATGCATGATCATGACCTTATGCCTATGAAAGATTTTGTTCTTTGGTGACAAGAAATAAATAAATAAAATAAACAATTTATGTTCCTACTACATGACGTCAGCAATATGTTTAATTTTCTACAATCAGTCAAGGTCTTTTTCACATTCGCCAAGGTTATGTTCAAAGCCCTTGGATCTCAAAATTCTCAAAATTCGTTATCCCTAATAACCCTGAAAACTATCTTTATAATGGCAAAAGAATCAAAGTGCATGTTTATAAATAAATTAATAAAAGCTCATTCTACCGATATCACCTTGTCCTTGAGATAGACCACAGCCTGGTAGAGGCGTTTGTGCTGTAGTAGTAGCTTTCGCACGTATACCTCCATCTATATTTTGCGTTACAGGAAATTCTAATCTTCAGAGTAAAGTAACAAATTCTTGCACTTTGTATTAGCGTGCCATAATAATAACTCAATAAAAGTTGAGCTATCTAATCTCGGCCTAAAATCTAGCCATAAGTATGCAATTTTTTCCATTTTGGTTTTCCTCACCATTTGTATTAATTTAATCACGACTTATCTCCGCTTTGTTTTTTTTTTTGTACTAGCCAGATGGCAACGAATACTCGTAGTACACAACAAAATTAAACACCGAAAAGCCACACTAACATGTCACCGTGCTCGCTCACCACTAGCACTATTGTGAACATTAGGATTACTGCAACAAACTTGCCTGCACCAACAAATTACGCTAAAAGATTTATTAATCAAAATCAAACTCGACGGAAAGTTGTTACTTATTAAATACGTGGAACATATTCACCAGGTCTGCTAGAATACACGCGCAACGACAAAGTGAATACAATTTTGCTTAATATTACTTAGGTACGTTATCATTTTATTTCATTTGTTGTAAACACTTGGCAACACGTGCCGCAAATTAGGGTGCCCTTGACAAGGCGGTTGGTTTTTTTTTTTCGATTGAAGAAATACGCTTGACAATTATGTAAGGATTTGTTGTTTAAGAATAATGCATAATATTTTGCCAACCTGTGAGCGATATAGTTGAATTTTGATTCGTTGTTTCTTCTTTGTAGTGTTACACGCGACACATTTGTTGAGGGTGGCTGTGCATTTGAAGTTCTTGTTTACCTTGTTTTTGTTGTTTATTAGTCGATTTACCTAATAACAATAATTGTGCATTTTCCTAGCTACTTAATTATTTTTTTTTCTATTCTAGGGAGTGGGGGGTCGCCACTTATCGTCATGCTATTCAACTGATATAATGCTCCTCGTTGAGTTGATTATTCAAAGGAAATTTGCTGTTTTGATCGACGTGGAGTGTAAACTATCGTGGCTGTTTTTATTTGGCGTATAATTTGAAGAAATGTATGCATCAGGTGAGTGTTTCTCTACTATTTGACTGTAAACTAATTATATCTTTATTGATGCGTTTTGGAAGAGAATAACAATTGGAAAACAAACTATTGCTATTTGGAGCCACATCAATTCATTATCATCCTTTTGGTTTTTTTATTTGAGTTTTACAGAGATTTGAATTATTATTTTTCCTTTTTATAAGCTTGTCCCTCGTTTTCCCATATTTCGTTATAAAATCACTAAAATTGGTGCTTTCCTCCTCAATCTGGGATCACTGTTTGCACAGGAAGCTAAATTTGCATTCACATGTTGACGAAAAAATGTATACGACCAACTATTTACTCGGTTTTTTTAAAACATTGGTCTAATGAATTTTATAACGTTTACGTCACCTGATCCATCTATATCACTTTTATTCGCCCCCCCTTGAGTACACTAGGCAAGTGTGGTCTCCCTTTCATCAAGTCCATTGAATCGAATACGTCTAACCTCGCCTTCTTAGATTTACCCTCCGAGGCCTGCCTTGGGACTATCCTTTTTATTCCACCTCCATACACAGACGGCTTCAATTTCACTAACTTGAATACTCTTGCAGGGACGCCGCAGACAGCACCTTCCTAAAGGTGTGCTATAGACACACAAAGGTACATTTAAACTTCATTAGGCTTAGACCAAAAGTCACTATTGAGCACTTTTATGCACAAAACACATGTGCAGAATTCACTGCGCAGCAAGATTAGAATACACGTGTTTACATGGATAAAGGCACACGTAAATTCTGCACTCACCGCAGCACTGCAACATTTCTCTATTTCTAAATTTGCTCCAAAATGCAAGCGAACCACAATACACAGGAGAATAAATTGCAATTTCAAGTATTTGGCATCGTCTGCTTTTGACATTTGCTGATCGTGTTTGTTTTTGTTTTGAATGCAAACACTTAAGGTACTTAGTCGGTGAATGTCAGTAGCCACATTGGCCAATGCAAGGCATGTCAAATAATGTTCTGCACATTTGTTTTGCTTGCAGCACTGCATTCTGCCCTGCGTCCAGAATTTCTGCACATGTGTTTTGGCCATTAGTTTTCCTTTGCGCCATTTAAGAAAGTCGGTTTAACATTAACGACCCATATAGGACTCTAGACTTTATTTTTCGTAAATCACAACATGTAATTGGGTGATTACTATTTTTTGGGTCTACAATTTCAATATTCGAAAGGAAAATTGAGAAGCTCTCTGAGCAGGGTTATACTCACTGATGGACACGGATTTGTTTTTCTTTTAAATTTGCTGCTTTCGTGTGTTTTATTGTGAACCAGGGTTTTTTCAAAGTCAACTGTTTTGTAAAATGAGTGAAAATTGCAGCATAATTCTTTTGGAAACCTATAGAATGTGAGACCATATTAACTCTCATGGTTCTAGGTGTTCCGAAGAGTGGCTTAGGCTTTCGACCTGATCGTGAAACAACTGCTTCATTTTCCGCCAAAATGTAAAACTCATTTAAGAAATAAACCCGAATGACTTTTGATTCCTGTAATTGTCGGTAGGGTAGGGTCGCCTAATTTCGAACACTCCCAGTAGTCGAACACTTTTTGTAAAAAGCTGTGTAAACTGTATATTTTTAAGATTTTCAACTCCTACAAACGCAAAATGCTACATTTTGGTATTACCTTTAATCGTTTTTGCAATATCAACCAGTGCAATATAATTGTTAACGTTTCAAAATTGCAGTTTAAATTGAGTCTTCAGAAATTGCGTTTGAATGCGAGTTCAGCAGAAAAACAAAACTGTTGCGAGTGTCGGAGGAAAGTATTTTTTTTTGTTTGAAAATGCAGATAAATGTTTATTTTTAATGCTCGTTTTATTAGTTTATATCTATTTTATGTCTTTTTAGTAAAGTTTTTAACTGAAGAGTTAATAATATTATTATTTTTTGACCGTTCGATCATAGGGAACCAAATTTCTTCGAGTTTCCTATTCGAAAACTAGTGTTAATTAATGTACAAATTTATTTACATATTTTTTTCCTTTTAAGTTGTTTTGTTACTATTGTTTATGTTTTAAATAAAAACAAAAACATGAATTCTTCTCCTTTTCTTAATTTAAAACATACACGAAAACTAGTGTTCGAAGTAAGGAAACTTTATGTTCGGGCTTAGGAAGCTAGTGTTCGACTACTAGGGAATAATGCGTTTTTTTCGTTATCATTCTTTTATAAAAAAACGATAACAATTAAAGGGAAAAACTTAACTTTATTTTAAAATGTTTGAGTTATGGCAGCTCTTTAATTTTTGGTGGCATATTACATTCAAGGGTGCTCTTACTGTTAGTGATTATTTTACAATGAACCACTAAGTGTTCGACTAGTGGAGACATGACCCTACTCCGTAAATGTAGGAACGTCCATGAAAATGGATTGTTTGCGCACTTTTGATTTGACTTGAAACAATTGCCTTTGCCAGTAAATATTTATGCGATTGCCGAAACTTACTGTGGCTGTTGACTAGTAAATTATATAACAAGTCAAATTCTATCAAAATTCACCAGAACTTTTGGATTGATTTGACGAAGACACATATACTCGTACCACTTAACACCTATATGAGACATTTGCACATTTATTTGTTTCCATTCAAAATGAATAACGCTGGCGATTTAAGTCGCACAATTCGCTGTCCAATACAGGTCGTCAACATGAAGCCGCAACAGTCCCCTACTATGTCTTGAAAACGCCGAAATCGCATTCCAAATTGTTGACCCACGACGGGCTATAAAAACGCAGAGCCGCCTGTCATCTCCCCACTTCGTATTGACGCACGACCAGCCTCAACATAAAACCAAACAAGCACATACCGTTTTTATTTGCTGTTGTTCTTGTTCTTGTGGGCGAGGGGGCTTCAGATTGATATTTTTTTTGCGGCTGCTTCGTTGTTGTTGGTTTTGGCTGTGCTTTTTCACATTTCGGTAAAGTACAGTTATTTGTACGCATATCTTACCTATGACTCTCACACGTTGGTACTGTTCGCAAATCGCAAGCTCAAAAGGTAAAAGAGTGTGCGTGTATTTTGACGAGCGTATAAACGACATTTTGTATTTTGTTGTGTGAATTTAAATTCGTCGTGAAACGCTTCCATATCAAGCTGTGACACACTCATATAATGTCACGAATCTGTTTCGGTATTCCTATGCCTAAATACGAAAAGAAAACCCACACAACGCATCCAAAAGAGAGCAGTGCTAAATTTTTGGCAAACAATCGAAAAAAAAAAAGCTTTTCGACGGACTGGCAAATCTCCCAACACCACCACTCCCTTTGGCGTGTAAATTTGTTAACAGCTGTGTTCGTTTTGTGCGCGTTTCGACGGAAATTCAGTTTCCTATGTAAATAACATTTTCGATGAATTTCCGGTTACACATCGAAAACTCCGAACACCGGCCATGTCGAACATCTACGGAAGACTTGAGGGTTTGTGCTCTTGCATCTAACTGGGAAATCCCAATTGAGCTTTTTGGAGGCTTATTTTCCACCCTTAAAAAAAGAGAAATACTTTTGAGGGGGGTATTTGGGAGATTGCTTGCCTTGGCGGTACTACGTCTTTTACTATTCCGTACGCACTTTTGTAGGCGTGTATTACATTATGTAAGTGTACATAATATACCTACACTTGGTGCGTAACACTGGAGTTGTAGATTTATCAGACCATTATGAAGGTTCTACAGATATTGTTTTCTTTTCATAGGTCAATTACATACATTTATGTATATCTTCTGACGTATTATATAGTGTTGGGGACTGTCGAATAAAAACTATCGACTTATTAGTTGCTTAGAATTCGTTCATTCGAAAGTACCTGCAAAAAATAGTAATGAACGAAAAGTTATTCAACTACTACTTTTTTCACTGGACTTTTTTCAACTTTTCGTTCAATTACTATTTTTTTATTCGATAGTAGGTTTGAATGAATGATTTCATTCCTTCAACTTTTCGTTCCTTCAGCTTACTATTTTTTGTGGGTGTGTTTGCTTGAACGATTTACTTTTGCTGTCGATATGTAGCTTTTTATAGCAATTTTCTGTTTTGCCATTACTAACTTGTAAGGTTGTAAATTAATTAGCAAATTACTCGTTTCAAAGAAATCCGAAAAAAAATGGCATTTGAGATCCTAAGAAAAGGTAAATTAGCTTCACTCATTTTAACTGAATGAATGAATGAAAAAAATCGTTCGATAGTCGAAATCATTCGATAGTAGCATAGAATAAAAGAAAACGTAACTACCTTGTGACACTTGTGCATCCAATCTGTCATTTTTTAGTACCTACCTACGCAGCAAGTGGCACCTGTCAAATGCTGTGAATGGCGTAGTATAGTATTGAAGAGTCCAGCAACCATAACAAAATGATTACATAGCTACCCACACCCATTGGTATTTTCTGCATAAATTCAAATGTCAAAATTTGCAACAACAACGGCCAAGGAAAAGAATGCGCTCAGTGTAATCATTTATGTCTGTTCTATTCATTGGTCGGCAGCAAAAAAACGCTGAAGCGTGGATTTAAACATTAGCACTAGCTCCTTAGGTTGACAGTGGCAGAAATTAGAAGCACTCAAATGTCATCTACTATTTCTATGAGAACTTAAAAAGATAAATATTTACCTCAAAAGTTTTGTATGCATTCATACATATGCCTAAGGTCTAACTTTTCACAGCCATTTGCTGGTGTGAAGATTATATTTTTGCAGCGAAAGGGACCTACACTCCTACAGTTTTATGCCAGTTACACTCTAGGATTTCTTTAGACTATTTCGAGAGTTGGTGCATTCGAAAAAACAACCTTAAGGTGTAAATTGTATGTTTTCCTTGAGCTGAACATGACACTTTTCGATCGGTTTTAGGACCATCACTCGTAGGGGATGTCAATTCTACATAATGCTGTTGGTTAGTTGATGAATTGCCAAATGAAATGGACTGATTTCTTTAGATAAAGCGTAAAGTATACGGTGTCGACCAAAGGGGAGATTCGAAGCCTTTAATTGAAATTGTTAAGTGCGCTCTAATCAATGGTTGACTTCCTTGGTCCACTACTAGTTTATAGTTTTTGAAGTTTCGAGCAGCGCTAACCTACAAACTATTTTCGATCAGATACAGCGTGTTTTTAAAATGCATTTTAAGTTCCCAGATCAAGTTTTACAAACTACTTACTACGGCTCACTATGTTCAAGCTTTTGTCTGTGAAGTCGTCGCCAAAAATATTTACACACTGTATTATTTTGTTTTTCAACCCCGCTACTGTACCTTCATATCCCAAAGTACATTACTACATTATGTACAGATAAAAGTGCGTAAAATACCATTGAGAAGGGCGCAGCTCGTCACCCTTCCAAGAAAACATTCAGCAAAACGCAAAAAAAGCTGAAGTTCATTGCTATTGCCAGTAAACTTTTCCTGTTATCCGTTTCACTTTTCATTCCCATTATGACGACATGGGGGAATAAACTTCACTTTCCCTTCACCACCCAACAATATATTTCTCCCCACGAAGTGCTAAGATGTATGAAAGTAAGCTGGAGAATTTGGCCGCTTCCGCTTAACGTTCTACTATATAAATTTCACCCTACTTGCAGGGAAACACAAAATAGGGTGCTGAATTGAATGACAGCTTTTTTTTGTCTGGGCTCTCGAAATTATACGAAAATAAGTTTCGCCAGCTATCTCTTTGGAAAGCAAAGTTTTCTTATATGTTTATTATGCGATGCGTGGCGTGACTAGAAAACGGTCCCGTAGTAGGTCTATAGCAAACAAGATGCATTTAGATACTTGGACGATTTGTGACTATATACGACAGAGTTCAACGAACTTCTTAAGATGTAAACATGCGCATATCTTACGCACGTTGTTGCTTTTGACTAGGGTGAGATTGGAGATTATTGAGATTTCAATTAAATATCCATGTGGGGCGGGATGTAGGTATTTTGTTGGATGTTGCATAGGAAATTCTTTGCGAAATTCGTTTAACTTTATAGATATAGATTAGTTTTTTTTAAACTATTGGGAAGTTATTAGGTCTGTTCCTTAACGATAATGCATTTGAATTCATAGTTAAATTTCGTTCCCCGACGCAAAAGATTGGTATAGAAGTGAACGAAGTTTGACTAAATGCATTGTCTTAAGGGAACAGACCTACTGTCACTCAGTTCAGCTTAATTTTAGCAAAACAATGGACCGCGGGGCGCTTGTCAAGTGAAATACTCACTGAACTTGACGTATAATAATAATTAGACCAAAAAGTCAAAAAAAAAAATGAAAAAGATAACTCGGGGCGGAGGAGGAGTTTACAAAACCCATAAGGTGTACATTTCTTGCATTTTAACAGTTGCTATGAACATATAAAAAAATAGTTCAAGTTACACACAATTACAACAACTGCTGTGAGTCTCGAAGTGTCAAGTAGAGCGTAGTTGTTGTAAACGTGTAAAGAAAATCCTACTTTTCTTTGCTTTGCGAAGATCGAAGCTCAAAAAAACACGCCTATTGATTCATATCTTTATATATATGACGATGCTATGTAGCAATTTGCAGAAATAATTTATCTTATGATTCTAGTCACATTTTTCGGTGTTGGGTGTTCATTTTACATTCGTCAGAACTTTTGACTTCCCATTGACAGCGTTACATCATTAGAATATCAAAGACGATGGGGACGTTCGAGTCGGTATCTAGTTTAGCAAGTCTGGCTCTGTCTCGATGTGTCTCAGTTTGGATAGGCCTAGATCAATAACATGAACAGTTTCAGTTGACTTCTATGGAGGCATAGCCGAGGAATCTAGTCAAGGAATTCGTGACTCAGTACACTAATGTGGTAAATCTGAAGCAACTCTGAGAAAAAATCCAGATTCCCAAAAGTGCTCTGAAATCTGAAAAAAAAAATGTTTGTTTTTTGTACCAAATGAACATAAACCGTGGTCTGAGAGACAAAAAAAGTGCTCTGAGAGCGCCCTATCGAATACCACCTAAATTGACAGTACATATGATGTGGCTGACGTATGAAAAGTGACGTTACCGACCAATCTATAGTTATTGCGCTCAATGTACATCTACTCCAAACCAATAGTCGATGGCGCCCTTCCTCTTTTTGACGTCTAAGGATAACAAGGCCAGCTGTTGCGTGAGACTGGATTTTTTATTTACTATATTTATTTACTATGGGGACGTTCAAGTATCTAGTTTAGTTAGTCTGACAGCTCTCTGACAATATCTATCTCGGTTTTGATTGGGGAAAATCTGTCATATGAGCAGCTGTTTCAGTTGACCTTTATGGAGGGGTAGCCGACGAATCTGGTCAAGAAATTTGATTTTACCAAAAACAAATGCAATTTGAACAGCTGATATTGTTGTCAAATAACGCACTAATCCATTCACAAAAGCAGATCAATTTCGTTGCATGTTCCATGAGCCGCATAAAATCTGAGATCTGAAAAAGATTTTTGGTGGTCCCAATGGAAAACGACATAAGTTGTCAGTTCTCATATGTGGATGATGTAAAAAAAGTGACGTTCCCGACCAATTTTTCCGTTCAGGTTACATCTCATCCAGACCAATCCAGTCGACTTAAGACAACTAGATTCTTGAATGTGCCTTATTTCGTGCCGTATTTTGATGTTTGTGAAAGTGTCAGTTGTGAAACAGGCAAACTCCTTTTTATTTCTAGAATAAAGTGACGAGTTGGAAGTTGTAAGTTACTGTAGTCACTATTATTATTCATTTAAGGGCTTCTAAGATCGAAGTGGAGACTGTAACCCTGTTATCGGTTATTAAACTTTGTTTTAAAAATATCAACCATTAAAAAGCAGTTACATAAGTCAAAGTTGTTATGCGACAATTAATTATATTTCTATCTTTATATTATTTCCGTATTATTGACAAATTCAGACAAGAAAGCTGACAAATTTCAGATAAAATACACGAATTCCGCGTTTAATTGGTTGGTAACTTTAACCTTATTTGTTAAGTATTATACCTACGTTTTAAATAAGTGAAGGAATTGGTTTGTTGACTACACAATAACCGGGAAGATGTTGAAACCCAGCTTAGTATTGGAAAACCAATAGGTACCTATAGCCTAACCATTATTTATATATGCACAGTCTTTCATACAAATCCATCATTGATTCTAAGATATGTAGGTACCTATACCTACTTTTGTGTGAACATAAACTCCTTTAAATATGACACTTTTTCGATGACTCATTCCTCCTTACAAAGTTTTCTTTGTTCGACTTAACGAGAACGGAAAAACTTGTTTCCACCCTTACAGCAATCATGTGATCCATGGTACTTCCTTCTTTTTTCTTCCTATTCCAGAAAACATTCCAAAACTATCCCACAGAAGAAGCAAAATCGAATTGTAACCTAATAAAACAAGAAAAAAACTCTTCTTCGTTTCGTACCCTCAACAACAAAGCTGCTGTATGATACACAACAATCATGCGTATCTCTGACTAGCGGCAACGCCAACATAAAAACATAATAAGGGTCAACGGCACAATGCAAGAAATTTCGGCAATACCCAAACGCGAAGCGAGAGGGGAAACAACTTTTCCTCATCTAACAAATTTTCCTTATTCGTTGTGTTCTTATATAACCAAAAACCAAGATACAGCCGCGCGTGCACCCGCAACATAAAATGTGTGCTCTATTGAGGAAAAAAAAAAAATATCCCATTAAAGGGGAACAGGGAATTTCCCAAAATCGCACTACCGTTAGATGGGGGAGGTCACTAACCGCTCGCAATGTTTTTTCCCCTTCCCCACACGCACAGAGGGGTATATTTACGCACTTGCCACCGGAGGAGAGAGACAAAAAAATATCCCATTATGTAAAAGCAAAGGAAATGGAAACAACCACATAGATAGCTATATATTAAACTCTATCCCATATCTGACCTATTTTCTTAAATCGACTATTTACAGTGGAGTTCAAAGACCTTTTACGGTGGTGAACTGGCGGCGGTTTGAAATGGAAAACTTTTTTTTCTGAGCGGCAATATCTTAGGTTTTCTTGAGAGATACCTACACCGCGACAGAGGTAGTAGTTTGGAAAGCGTGACACGTGCGGTGCAGTGTCGAGCGGGGAAATGCGTTAACCAAACTCAATCATTCCATTTCATTTGTTGTTCAATAGTGTCGGTGTCGGTGTTGAACCTATGCGAGGCACAGCAATTTACTGTGGCATCTAGAAAAGAGGTAGTTTGTATGTAAAGTACCTACATGATTGATTTAATTTTCTATTTTGTATGCTTCCTTTTTCACTTTCATTGTGCTTTTATTAGATTATTCTTTGAACTGTCTGAAGTAGCTCTGATTGAAAACAATAGGTGGGCTGGTTTTGACTGATAATGATTCTCTGAAGACAATAGCAGTACAGATGGATTGTTGGTTGGTATTGTTACATGAGATGAAATCGATAACAGAAATGCAACCCTTAGGCCCTTGACTGTGTACTAGAACAATGGGTAAAAAAATGTAATTTTTTTCGTTCGTTAATATGCCAAGTCATTAAATCTTTTCCCCAATATTTAAAATGTATGCCCTGTATAGCAATTGCCTGTGTCCTCTGTCTGATCTCAGTTTTTGTCAGGCCGAGGGAGCTGAAATCGTGTACTTAGGTACAGGTACCTACCAGTAGTAATTTTTTTTGCATTTTTCAATAGTTTATGTAGAACACAGCTTTCCTTCATATTTTTCTATTTACATATCTTCAAATAAGGATAAATTGAACCACTTATTAGAAAAAGGTACACATTCCAGAAATCATTGTTTCTGGGAAATCAAAAATAAGCTTTTTATCGTAGCAACTAAAAGTTATTTTCCAAAACTTATTAAGAAACAAATTAAGTGCTAATAGTAAGAAGCACAATCCCAAAACCTTAAGTTAAAATCCGAATTGGTAAGCCCAATAATGGTAGTTAAAGAGGCTGGAATATTTTCCTTTTTCCACTCATTTAGTTAAAAATCGAACGCAATTGCTTTTTATTACAAGCTTTATTTTAAATATAGAATGTGACTATTTGCATCTGTTTATAATCACTGAATAAGAGACGGAAGTTTGCTATCCTACGATTTTTCAAATTTCAAATTCTAACGGATTATTTCGATTCATTTTATGCGCCTACTTCTATGGGAACATTTTCTTTTATTGAATCAGCCGTTGCACTATAGAAATATGTACACTTTGTCATTCTTAGTTTAATTTCTCAAATTTGTGGAATGTGTACCTTTTTCTACTCAGTGGTTCAATTTATTGCAAAGTCTTAAGATGCCGAAATTTACAACTGGAGTATTGATGCTCCAATCCGGAGAGAGATTCAGGTTTTCACGAGGTGTCTGCGCTTTAAGAATAGGCCAGTAAGAGATGAATTAGAGTAGATAGCTGTGGTTAAACTCAGCAATATTTTAAGTTCACATTTTGTGATAAATCCTTAGTGGGAGGTTGATGTGTCTAAAATGGAAACATAAACTGGTCTGCGCCATCTCCAGATTTAGCCAATGCCATTCTTTAGTGCGAGGTTATCTGAAGTTTCTCGTTTACACAACCTGGGCGTCCTGCTTAAATTGCCTTTATGACTCTTGCCTTATGCCTTAAAAACTTCGTCAGAGTGTGGTTGACGACATTAACATCCTTTTATAAGCAATTTAGGTTACTGTTCTTTATTGAAATCTAAAAAAACACAAATGCCGAGAGTAGTATAACTGCCATAAAAGAGATTCTCAATTAGCCGTTTGAACTCGGCATAAAATTGTAGAGGTCCATTCCATTCGTCCCAAAAGTAATACACACACAAGTGATTGTAAGAAGCTGGGCCTAGGATACACAAACGTGTTGCGCATATTTTTTTTTTGAAATCGACGCAGTCTTGACCGGAAAACACAAATGCCAAGAGTAGTATAACTGCCATAAAAGAGATTCTCAATTAGCCGTTTGAACTCGGCATAAAATTGTAGAGGTCCATTCCATTCGTCCCAAAAGTAATACACACACAAGTGATTGTAAGAAGCTTGGCCTAGGGTACACAAACGTGTTGCGCATATTTTTTTTTGAAATCGACGCAGTCTTGACCGGAAAACACAAATGCCGAGAGTAGTATAACTGCCATAAAAGAGATTCTCAATTAGCCGTTTGAACTCGGCATAAAATTGTAGAGGTCCATTCCATTCGTCCTAAAAGTAATACACACACAAGTGATTGTAAGAAGCTGGGCCTAGGGTACACAAACGTGTTGCGCATATTTTTTTTTGAAATCGACGCAGTCTTGACCGGAAAACACAAATGCCGAGAGTAGTATAACTGCCATAAAAGAGATTCTCAATTAGCCGTTTGAACTCGGCATAAAATTGTAGAGGTCCATTCCATTCGTCCTAAAAGTAATACACACACAAGTGATTGTAAGAAGCTGGGCCTAGGGTACACAAACGTGTTGCGCATATTTTTTTTTGAAATCGACGCAGTCTTGACCGGACCGAAGACAGTTTCAGGGAATTCGATTTTATTGCTCGTTTATAAACAAAACGATGGGGTCGTGCCGTTGGTGTGATTTTCGGAATATTCATGAAGGGATCAAATCCTTTCGACATCTTTGTTGTATTTATATTCCCGTTTGTCAAAAGATAAACAACAAACAAATATGTACGCAAAAATCGATTTTATTTGTATTATTTCACAGGGTAGCACTATAGAAAATTACAACGCAAAAAAACTAAATTAGTAAATAGAAGATATAATTCCGAACCGGGCGCATTTACTCTGCTCTTAATTAATATCCACCACGTCCCGGTGGAGGACCACCACGCATCATACCAGGTGGTGGGCCTCTCATTGGTGGCGGTGCACCACGGCCCATATTCGCAGGCATTGGGGGCATACCCGGCATCATTCCTGGTGGGGGAGCACCCATCATCGGATTTCGCGGAACTCCACGTCCCAACGGAGCCATATGCTGTTGTGATGGTCCGCCGACACCTCGTACTGGTCCCTGTAGACCGGCAGGAACTGAGGAAATATTCACGGGGACACCACGACCTGTCGCACGTCCCATTCCAGGACCAGGGGCAGCGCCTGGAATTGGTACCCTGGGCAGTCCTTCCTCTGGTGGGGGTGGTCCTTCAACAGTAAGTGAAACGATGTTTTCGCCGCGCAACAACACGAAACCCAATACTCGCTTTTCTTCTCTCTCGGGTAGCTTGGTGTTTTTCGGTCTAATTTTTCTAAATTCTTCGCAATCTCCGAGAATGAGGTTCATGTGTTTGTCGAATGCTTTGAATGTACCAATAAATGTACGAGAGTCTTGAAGAACGATCCGCACTCTGTAGTTGAGATGCTGGATCATTTTGTTGTTCTTGCCGATCGTCTGTAATGGGAGAATACATAGTTTGAGTAATTTTGAGTAAAAACCAAAAAAAACAAGTTCCATTTGTAATGGAAATCGAAGTGTATGTGGAACAATGTCGACAATAAAACGTTTATAAAGTTAACCTAACAAAACATACAATTTGTATTCCACCAATAGAAAGCGAATAATTTATACATACCATTTTGAAATGTTATATTAGAGTTCCAAAAGACTAGATAAATAATTTTTCGCTTTTAATTTTCAATAAAATAAACAAATTTTCCAGTAAAACCCTCAAAAAAACGCACAAGCCTACCGCCAACGACCGGTCGCGAAAATTGATGTGCGTTTGCTTTGTGGATAGAAACGTCAAAGGAGATGTTTGAAAGAGTGCAGCCAAATTTGCGGATTGTAAGTGGTATAAATTTGTCATTTTGTCTAATTTTTTATTACAAATTGTTGATAGATCGAGAATCACAATAGCCATTGCGACAATAGATATCTCAGGAAGCAGAAATTAAGAAAAAAAAAAAACTATTTTGGCCTCAGCAGCTCCTGCTAAATTACTCTACTTCCAGCGTTATGAAGATTCTTTCATTAAAAAATACATTTCTATTTTAAATAAACAATAACACGGAAATCTAGTTTTGGTTTTATTTTTAAACATATCAAATGTTTGGAAATCCCAACATAGTTTTGTTAACAGCGACTAAACCGAGACTCAAGCTATCACTCCGATTTTTGATCACACACTGGAAGTAAATAGAAATATGCCAAGAACCGAGAATTCTGTTTTGTATAAACGACTACACCTATTAAAATGGTCCATATAATATTTCAAAGGAAAGGTTTAGAGAATTTCAGAAATTAAAAGTAAAAAATTCGATAAAAAATCAATTGGGCGAATTAAGGCAAAGTTCGGCATCACTTGTTTTCGATTCTAGTTCAGTGTACTCATGAACTGCTTTTTTATGTTTTTCTACAACTACAAAAAAGCTGTCAAAAGTGTTGGCATCTCTGCTGTGTTTCATGTTATCCTGGTGGGGCGTAAAAATTTGTATTTATTAATTTTGAAAATTTCTTTGTTGCAATTTTTGGTGAGCATTTGAAAAAAAAAATCGCACAGCCAGACGAAAAGAAAACATGGCTGCAGAAATAAAACCAGCGCTTCGTACCACAAACGATCGGTTCAGCACTGCGAAAAAGCCCGAATTGCTGAGCAAATTGGAAGGCAGCAGCGATGACGTTAATGCGGCAATTTTGATTCCCGGAGAAAATGGAGTAATTAGCGTATCAGATGATAAGTAAGTTGAACAATCCGTAATTTTGTTCGCAATTTTATTTATTTATGTATAAATTAAATGTTAAAACAATTTTTGTTACTCCTTACAGAACAATCAGGGTGTGGCTGAAGAGAGATTCTGGCCAATATTGGCCATCGATTTGCCAGTATATGCCCTCTGGGTGCACTTCTCTGTTCTATGCTGACGACACCAGGGAATTGTTTGTCGGCCAAGAGAACGGCACTGTGTCGCAGTATACATTGTCGGAGGACTGTAATCGACTGATCTTTGTTCGTGACTATTTGGCACATCAGGCTCGCGTTGTCGGCGTTGTGTTTGCGAAGGTACAATCTTGGGTAATGTCGTGTGCTAAGGACAAGTTCTTTGCATATCATTGCACAGAGACGAATCGCCGATTGGGTGGACATACGTTTGAGACTCCTTGCACTGCCTTGCAGTGAGTTTGTTTAAAAGTTGGTGCTGGCCGTTCAACTTGCTAATTTGATTTACCTTCAGGTTCGATGCAATGGCCAAGTATGCTTTTATCGGGGACTGTGCCGGCCAGATAACAATGTTGCGATTAGACGTTGAGGGTTCGCAATTGGTTACAACGTTCAAGGGGCACACAGGTAAATAGTTTGATTTATCACTTAATATTTGATATGTGTGAGAGACCTCTGTTGACGAATAAAGTTTCGCAAACATAAAACCATGTTTTCATACATACTGTCGTAAGTTGCTTGCGAATGGCGATACCATATGCCATGATAATCTCACTGCTGACTCACCAAACTGTAAATAAATTTTCACTTGTATACTTTGGCACTAAACAAAGAGTTTTACGTACCTCATCAGTATTTGCGGTGACTGTTCTGCTTTTTGGAAGCCAACTACATATGTCATTGATTCCGCATACGTCTCGGATTATTTTTTAGCGCTTGTGTCACAACTTTAACGATAACACATTTTTCCTTCCTCCTGCAGGCGGTATTCGTTGCCTAAAATGGGTCGAGGGTCCACAGCTGCTCTTCAGTGGTTCTACAGATCAATCTGTGATTGTTTGGGATGTCGGCGGCAGACGTGGAACTGTTTACGAACTTCAAGGGCATAAGTAGGTTTTTCCTCAAACAGGCGATAGTTTCTTACGTTTTAATTTTGTTTATCTCACAGCAACAAGGTAGCAGCGCTCTCCTATGCCAATCACACACAACAGCTGATCACTTGTGGCGAAGATTCGGTCGTCGTGTTTTGGGAAATGAACGCTATGCGCAAAGAGGTCCCCGAATGGGTTGAGTCTAATAATTGTCAGCTTTGCTCGCGGCCATTCTTTTGGAACTTCCGCTCAATGATGGACCAACGGCAAATTGGTAAGTTCTTCTCTACTGCTACGCCTTCTGGTGTGCTGTTACTAAGGCGCCCTGTTTGCTACCACTGCGACGGCTTCTAAGCTACCGATGATGCTTATATGCTTCTATTGTATTGCCGCTTGTGTGTTTTTTTTATTTAATTTTTCTTTTATCTCGTGTCCCGTTTCAGGTATTAGACAGCATCACTGTCGCCATTGCGGCAAAGCTGTATGTGACAACTGCTCTTCGAATCGCATTAATATTCCCATTATGGGTTTCGAATTCGAAGTACGCACGTGCGATCCATGCTACAAGCAATTGCACAAAGTAAAGTAAGTCTTTTAAAAAGCGCATCGCTCTTAAGTGGTACGACTAATCAAAATGTATTCCATAGACGCCCATCACTGGCTTCGTTCCACGACGCCAAGCACTCCATTGTGTCCATTGACCTCGACGAGGATCGCAGACGTTTGTTGACCGTCGGCCAGGACAGAATCATCAAAATATGGGATCTCTCTCCAATCTGGGCATAATATTCACCGAACTGTGAGAGTTCATCATCTCAAGCGCCAACATCATCGACCGCATCATCACCGATAATCATCAATCAAAAAGATGAAACAGCAGATACCTTTTTCAAACGCCCAACGAATAACCACGATACGAATTCTAAAACTGACACCGCATCGTCAGCTGCCACGTCAACAACCAATGAGTTCCCTTCAGTTTATTATCTGCAAAAGAAAAAGTAACAATTAAGTAGAGAGACTTTTTCGTGCATCTTGTTCACTTCACTTCATTCGTTTTCGTTGTTTAGCTTTGTGTTTGAGTTGATTGCAACATCTTAATAAGAACTGACTGATTCAGGCATGTAACACGTAGGTAAATGCATAAAAAGCATTTCTTCTTCCTTATTATTTTTTCTTTTGTCCACTTAGAGAGCAACATACTCCCACACGTAACATTGATCATTCTTTCAAGTTGCTAATAAATCCAGATAAGTGTCGTAGGTCGGGGAGATGGTAAAGGAATACGTTGTTTCTATACTTCCCCCTTTTACTCTTAAATAAAATAATAAAAAAAAAAGAAAAACCTTTAACGTATATAGTTCTATTATATATTGAAATTGGAACATTTAACCATACTATTACTACTATTGTGTTATCTATATATAATGTAAATAATTTATAAAATCAAGAGAATGAGAAAAATACATAAAATGTATGTTAAAAATTTTTGTGAATGGTTATTTTTGTACTGCTGTGTTTACTACTGGGCATATATGCTCAAAGAAATATCAATGGCTACTATTTCGGTCGCCCATCATGTGTACCTATATCCTCTTTGACAGCCTTGGAATCAGTTAAAACCTCTACTGCTGGACAGACTGAAAAGTTAATAGGGACAAACGGACATAACCTAATTGACAACACTGACAGTTCTATAACAATTAAACACCTTTAACCTAAAATGGAAGACAAGCCAGTCAGAGACTAGAAGTACATAGCTCAGTACAGTTAGGGAAAAGTAATGTCATATGGAGACGAGTTGGAGAAAACAGCGGCCGAAAACCACGCACGAAACTAGGTTTAGTGAAGGCTTTCGAAGACCCCACAAAGGAAATAAACCACAAGAATTCAAGTCTAAATTTGGTGGGCTATACTGACTTTTTAGTAAATAATTAATTTCTTTGGTATATAAAGTCGGGTATCGCAATATGGGAACAAAGGACGACACTTCTGTTTAAGTGCGAATGAAGCCCATGCGCGAATGCAGTTTGTTAAAAAAAAAACTGATTGATTGAGCTTACCTTCTGCGCAGCACACCTGCCGGGTTAGAAAACTCTTCCACTCTTCAAAACGTTCTAAAGAAAGAACACACATGAACAGACAAACAAACAAAAATTGAGAAACAGCCTTCATCTGATGACGAAACAAAAAAGTATATTTTATTTTTTAGTAGTTTCTATTCTGTCTTTTCAACATCCACAAAGAGCTTTTGGTACAGATCGCTCTTTCGGTGATGAGAGAACCAATTATTAAAGTCCAAACGCAACAACAACTGAGATAACGGAGTCGAGCTAGGTGCCGCCTTCAATCCTACCAGAAGATTAATCAGTCGATCCATGAGAAGAGCCAGACTGCAATAATTGAAAACGTACGCTTTGCGTTACACTGAGTGGGCTTTTCAATTTCAATTTAAATGTTGAAACTAGCCCAACCGATATCACAGCGAAATATTGACTTACTTTGAATCCAAGTTCATTATTTCGTTCTCCTTTTCAACCTTTCCCATGGTCTTGGTTGTTATAACCGTATGAAAGTCCTGACACAATTTAATCACGTCGTGGAGAGTAATAAATATTGGACTGGTTGAGCGTAGGGATCGGTTGAAATGGGGTTTTGTGAAGTCCTCCTGAAAATACAAAACCAAGTCGTTAGTGCTCTTGGAAACAGCTTCTCTCCACCTTACATCGTTAATTAGGAAGCACAAGCTCAAGATATTCGCCTGGAAAACGGTGTGCGCTCGTTGAATCTGCTCAAAGTCTGCCTTATTCAATATTGTGTTCATCAAGATGCTAAATTGACCTAAGGACGAACAGAAATGTGCTTAGTTGTTGAATTAGACGTGCTTGGAAGTTAGCGTACTCTCCAAAACATCAGCTTGAATGTAATACTGCAAGTTGTCCACAAAGAACATGAGTTGATTGCGCAAGTTTCGACCCAAGGGATTGACGAACTCACCGCTTCTGCCACTCTGAAGGTCATTTAGCCATATTGAATGGATTCTGTACTGTACGCGTTTTACCAACAGCAAGAAACGGAAGAGTAGATTGTACCGTTCGATGACTATCGGCGAAAAGAGCAAATGAAGCGGCCAATTGATTTTGTACTGCAGTTGCATGTGTTGGCAGAAATTGAAGTCGCTTAGGGTGTTTGTTGTAGCGTTGAACTTTCCTACGTGTAAACTAAATTGTTCTAGTTCATCAGTGATGCCAATACCATGGGCGGAAGTCTACAAAAAAAATACTATTAAGAGGGAAGCCGACTTCTTTTGATGTTAGCAAGTTCGAGACTCAGAAATTAGTAGATGGAACTACAGTAATACATTCCAAGCTTACCTCAAACGCTTTCACGATATCCCGAATTTTATTCTCATCGTTTGAGCCCGATTGGAACTCAAATGTCCTCTTGATGAACTCGAGAAACAATTCCCCTCGACCCAGTAGATACAGGTCCTTGATCAGTTTCAACTGCTGCACCAAATCGGCCTGATTGACGGCAATCTCCGACAACCTAGTTGTAACAAACGATTTGATCTCATCGATCACTCTCTCGTAATGTGAAACATTCAATTCGTCGTCCAGTTGTAACGCTTGAATTTTCTTAAAGAAAACATGCTCGTTTTCATTCCAAAGCGATTCCTCCGATGCAGACTTCTTGCCGACATCCATATTCCACATTTCAGCGTTCTTGTTCAACTTGTTCTTGTCCACTTTGAAGATTAGCACAGTCTGTCCGATGAAGAGCACATTTTCGGCCCAGCTACCAGACAAGTAGTGAGGCAAATATTCATAGGAAATTTCATATCGCCAGATTTCTGCATATGTACTAGCAGCATCCTACAAAATGATTCTTTGTTACAAAACACAAATCGGTAAATTGATTTTTCCGTACAGAAAGTGTGCTCGTTCCCTGTTTGCCGCTGCCGGAAGATGTACATCGTTCGCTACCAACTGTGCTGTTGTTGTTACGAGATTCTGAGCATTGAATGAAAAACTCCCCGTAGGTATCGATGATCTTGGCATACAGAATCCAATGGGTAAGTTGTTTAAGGAACACCACATTCACAGTCGATTGAATCCTGAGAACAGAAAAACTAAATTCCAAAAAAAAGAGTGTGTGCGAAGAGTTTTACTCACTTTTTGATAGCAGCATTAATCTTCCTATCACCGTGAAGATTATTCTGATGAAGGTATTGAATAATGGCACATCCATGCAATTTCTGTGCCCTTATTCCGCGAATCAACTTCTGCAGAAACAGAAACAACGGTTGATAGATGTTTATCTTCTGATAGATAAACAATAACGACTGCGTTGGATTCTGTAAATAACGTCGTTCGAGTTCTGTGATCTCTTCCAAATAGCTTTCCAAAACGAGATCGATTCCATTAGCGAATGCCTTCAAATACAATCCATTCTGTAGGGGTTCTAAAAATCCAATAAGAATCAAAAAATATTTACAACTTCGCCCAAGCTTACCATCTGTATCGACTAGAGATGTATTAAAGGCTTGATTATGACTGGATCCGTAAATTTTGGTAAATTTAGCAATATCGCGGTGTAAATTGATGATACGTATTATATCCTGAAGGATTTTTCTTTCGCCGGGATGAAGAAATGTTGAAACAGCATCAGAGATCTAAACAATTATGAAGTCATCAAAAGAAGTTAGGTAGTTCTTATTTAGCATTTTACCACAAACTCCTCAATAGGTAATCGTTTTGGATAGGGGTTTAAAAGGCACAGCAGAATGTCGTGAATCATTTTGGCAAGTAATTTATTGCAAAAGAGACTTTCAAAACAACAAATTCATACAGATTCGTGCCTCAAAATTTGTGTTGTGCCGTACGGTTTATAAAAAAAACAACGGCCAAATTATGTCATAAGAGAGTTTCCGTACAAGGGAGCTATAAAAGAGGTTACTTAATAGTTCTGTTGGATAGAATTTTTTAGTATTTTAAGCGACGCGATCAATATTATATTACCTTATCCATGTTCGAAATAAAACTCAATAAAGCAAACGTTTATTTTTTATTATTTTATGAATCAACTGTGTAAAGAAAAATTTCAGTTGAAATTTAACATCTCGGATTATGTTAAACTCGTCGCTGAGCTGAATGCATCCATCGCCAAGTGACGGCCAATTTTTAACTTAACATGTCAAAAAAGCGCAAATGCGGACAGAAAAATGACAGCCGGCGTTTAAAACAAAACGTTTTTATTTTTCCGGGAAGAAATCGTGCATTTATTATCCAATTTTGTGCATATTATTGCTATCTTAGAAGTTTACAAGTTGGGCGCTATATTTTAAGATTTTCATAAAAAGATACCAATCGACAAATCAGACAAAATGAACCAAACACAAATGATGGCGCAAGCAGACTACCTTGACTATGCAGGCAACATGCTGGAAAGGCATGACATGAAGGACATTTCATCACCCGGACTTTTAGAGGTAAGGCTTTGCAGTTTAATCAATTATTAAAGCAAACGCCCTAATACGATTGTTCTAGTTGACTGGAGTGAGTCAGCATGGAATGGCTTCAGCCAGTGGACTGAATGACTACGACTATGAGAACCTATCGAAGCTCTCACTGGGACACAAACAATTGAATCAAGTAATCACGGTGAATAAGATACCGATTCCATCAGAGATATTGGAGCACTTCAAACGTAAGCGTTAGCGTGCGGTTCGAAAGTAAACAATGCGTTGAGTGTGAAACATTTATTTGCAGATATAAAGTGTCACTGTATGATGGGACTGTTTCCCGAGATCGGCAGAGCTTGGTTGACTATTGATTCCGAGATTTATGTAAGTGCAATGCACTACAATATTTTTCCAGGTTAATGGTTTTGTTTTGTGAGCAGATTTGGACGTATGAACAGGCAAGAGACGTCGCTTACTACGATGGGCTTAGTCACTTAATAGTCAGCGTTGGTCTGGTTTGTCCCAAGGCTGGAGTATTCATTGGGGATGTAAAATACCTGCTGGTCCTAGCTACATCAACGGAAATCATTGTTTTAGGTACTTTGTGACCGTTTATCACAACAAATGTACAAACAGTTACAATTTCAGGAGTTACTTTCGGCGATTCGACAAAGACAATCTCGTCGCCGAGTAGAAATATGCAAAGCATAGCGACATATGAGGAAATGCAGCTAATGAATAAGCCGATTTTCATTCTCAGCACTGACAATGTCACAATCAATGTAATTCAGGGCAGCGACAATGGAAGAATTTTTCTTGGGGGACGAGATGGATGTCTGTACGAGATTAACTACCAGGCCGAGTCTAGTTGGTTTGGCAAAAGATGCAAAAAGATTAACCACTCTCAGGGAATAGTGTCGTACATGGTGCCTAGCTTTCTTAAAGTCTTTTCGGTAAGTCGAGGCTGGGTAGATGCGTTTTCGGACAGCTAATGTCTGCTGCTTGTAGGAAACTGATCCAATTGCCAAAATCGCGATCGACAACAGCCGTCAACTACTCTATGTGCTGACCGAGAAGGGCTCAATAGAAGCCTGGGACATGGGACAAGACTGCAACTCAATGCGACGCGTGGCAAAACTTACACAAAATGAAATTGCTCACGCTTCGGGAAACATTATAAAGTATGAATACACATATTGAATGTGGGTTTTTTTTTAAATTAAATGTATCTTCTTCAGGACTGTAGATCCGTCAGTGTTTAAGACAATAAAATCGATTTGCCCACTCACCGCAGAAGACTGTCAAAATCTCCACCTGCTGGCTGTTACGCAATGCGGTGTACGCTTGTTTTTCTCCACCACGTCATTGATTCAAAGTCACTATCAAGAACAACAACAGCAATTGCAGCAGCAGCAGCAACAGCCACAGCAACTACCACCGTCTGCGTATGACCCAAACAAACCACAGGGCCTTTATCTGCTGCATGTGCGACTTCCGCCTGGTTACACTCCAAACACCACCATTAACAAGCCGAAGCAAGTGCACTCGGCACACTACAATGAAGGTGAGTTGAAGGCCAGTCCGCATTGTGCTTTGTACTTGATTTAAAATTTTTGTAGGAACCCTGCTGCTGGTGTCCACCCCGCAACAAGATCAAGACGTCCTCTGGTCAATTAGTTCAGCTCCCTTTCCGAACCGTCAATTTCTCACAGAATCCACAACTGTTCTGCCTCTTGATGGTATAGTATGGAGTTTAGCGGAAGTCAGGGACCGCTGCAAGGCAAAGTTAAACTCGATTCTGCGGAACGCTCAGAAGCCCAAAAAGGTGGTATTGCTTACGAACCAGGGTGCACACATCATTGCTCTTTTGAAACCGACTGACATCCTCCAACAACTTCTGTTCGCTTGCCATGGACCTCATCACGAGGCGGTGAAGGCATTCTTCCAAGTGATTACAGAGAGAGAAGCTTGCGCGACTAGTTTATTACTCGCCTGTTCTGAGCTTTACCGCAGCACTGATGTTGCGATGTGGGCGGCACAGGCCTTCATGCTCTACGGTGGCGAACCTGTGTTTCAGCATCAAATTATGATGGGAGGTGCTGGCCAAAGGGGTCAGCACAGTATGATGCAGTCGCCGATGGGCCCCGCAGACCGAAGTTCGCCCCAGATGTTCATGTCTACTCCCATGTCCATGCGTGGATTGCATCCACAGAGCCCCATGCAGCAGTCGCAGTATCCCATCAGTCCAAGTAAGTTCAATATTTTCTCACCTTTGCACGCGTTCTTTTCTTATTGAACTCTATGCCAGTCATCAATCAAACCACAACATACGGCTCCTCGATGCAGCAAACAATGCAGCCGACAATGAGTGATATGACAAGCATCATCTACTCGGCCAAGCACGACGGTCTTTATCTCTATGTAGCCCGTCTGATTCGTCCAATATGGAAGAAGCGCTGTCTTGATTCCAACTTGTGCAGTACCCTGTCTCAGGAGGACTGCGCGTTGATTTTGGAAGACTTGTACGCGATCAAGGCGTTCCTAGAGGCGAATTCAGTCAACGAGTTGTCCGTCATAGCTCGCCCGTACAGCACTCAAACTACAATGACCAACGGGTTCAGTCATCTGCTGCAGAATGCAAACATCAACGATCAACGAAACGCCAACGAACAGGCCCAGGCTGAGGAGAAGCGATCCCTGACAGCTCTGAATTACTTCATAAGTAAGTAGACCTCCAGCTGACCGCCCGTTTTATACTGAAACATATTTTGTCCAGAACACACCTGTGAGGTGATCGCCCTGTGGAAAATCCTCTGCGAACATCAGTTCCAAATCCTCGTTAATCAGTTGACCAAAGAACAACAGAACATCCTTGTCTCATGCACTTTCCGTGATCTCACGCTTTCGCGCGCAGATTCCTGCGCTCTTCTGATTGTGGCTCTCATCAATTCATATCTCAGGGACAACGCTGGTGTCAGTTCAATTTCGACTAAGCTCCGAGACGTCTGCCCGAATCTATATCGCCACGAAGACGCAGTGTCCTTCAAGGCCACCGAAATCATAATGAAGTCGAAGAACTGTAACATAGCCGACGAAAAGGATGATAAGCTGCGAACGGCTCTGCAGCTGTGCAAGGATGCTGCACCAAACTTGCCGCTGCAGAATATTTGTCAGCAGGTAAGTGTGACAACGCATTTGCCTCTTTATAAGTTTTATAACTTTGTCTTTCGTGTAGTTCACTTTGGCTGGCTTCCATGAGGGTGTGATTGAGTTGGCGGCCACATGTGCTGCAAAAATTGATCCCGAAGAGTTCGCCATTCACTTTTACAAAAGCGACGAGCCGTCAGATGACAGGGAAGGCTATGCTGCCTATGCTGCAAGGTGAGTTTCAATTTATTTCATTCGGTTAACAAAGACTGAACAAAACTGCTTCCTCTCCAGAATGAATTGCTACAAAGAAGTCCGACTTATGCTGGACCATGTCTACCAAACAATCTGCAATACCAGTGCCAATCAAGAGTTCGCTCGTCCCGTCTGCCCTCCGGACGATCAAAGTCCTAACATGCAAATTATGCGCATCGTAGCACTGGCTGTTCAGATCACAGATCCCTTACTACACGTGTGTATATATGAATGGCTCATGTCGCACGATATGCTGTCCGAACTCCTAGCCTTAGCTGAGCCGACTCTAGGTGAATTCCTTAGACGTGCGGTAGTTAGAAACCCAGAGAACTTAAAACTTATCGATCTTTTGTGGAAGTATTACGAGAAGAACGGCCACCATTCGCAGGCAGCGAGGATCCTAGACAACTTGGCGTCCACACAGAGCGACAATATCCCTCTCGTTCAGAGAATTGAGTACCTTGCTAGGGCAGTGATGTGTATGAGGAACGACAGCGTCGGCTACTCCATCTCAAATGGGATTCTTCTCAAAGACTTGGAGGACAAGCTGGAGATAGCACGAGTTCAGAAAATTGTTCTAGATGCGTTGTCCGCTCTGGCGATCGATAACAATCCAACGGCGCGGAAGGCTGTGGCTGATCTCAATTTGACCCTGTACGACATCACACAGCTGTATCAGAACTTTGCCGATCCGTTCAATCTATGGGAGTGCAAGCTGACCATATTGAACTGTTCGCATCACAATGATCCGCTGCTGATTGAGTCTGTGTGGGGACAAATTCTGAACAATGCCGTCGAGTCCCCTGGCAGCAGCAACCAAGAGAAATTCAAGCGACTGATTGTCAAGGTGGAGTCGTTGGTGAAGGAGTTCGGCGAGTCTGGACATTGTTTTCCGTTGGCCTTTCTGGTGCGCGAACTCGAGATCAAGGCATGCCAACTGCGACTGAGTGAAGGTGCCATTCCGGAGGCGTTGACCAACATGGATCTAGACGTCGAACTACTGATGGATTACTATGCAAGGTATTGTCGGTATTTTTGGCATACGCCTCCATGAAACTAACTTGTTGCTCCTTTCAGAATGATTTCAATGAACGAACGAGTTTGGGCCAACGAAGGCAACGAATGGCATCTCGTGCAGTCCTCGATTAAAGTTGTCAATATCCTGGCCAACAGTGCGAGCAGCATTCCAACGAGATCCAAGTAAATAGTTTACATTCTTCCCTCGTTGCAGTATTTTTAAGTATTCTCCCATTTGCAGACGAAGGATTGTTGCGAAAGCGCAGGATATTGTCTCAGCGTGTCTAAATTTATGTTACCCCAAGCCTGGAACAGATCGACTACAGCAAGCGCTCAAGGAGTTGCAAAGTCGACTACAACGGATTGTTTGAACGGGTACAACGCTTGGATATGTGTTTTCCATTTTTGTTTGAGCCTTTAATTTAATTATTCCTTTTCTTTATTTTTTTTTTCTGTAAAGTAGTTGATTTTGTCGTATGAAAATGTTGAATAAAATTTAGCATATTGGTTAAGAACGTTACGTTTCACTTGAGTCATTTATGTCGTTTTCCATTGGGACCACCAAAAATCTTTTTCAGATCTCAGATTTTATGCGGCTCATGGAACATGCAATGAAATTGATCTGCTTTTGTAAATGGATTAGTGCGTTTGTGACGCCTTGAGCAATGTTGGAATTATTTTTCACACTTATGTGGTTTCCGATTTGGCTTCTTCAGATTTGCTCTCAGATTTCGTGTGTCTAATCGAACATAAAAACGTCACATGCTCTTTTTTGTATTGATATTCGTGCGGTTCGAAAGTCAAATCTGATTGGAACTCAAATTGCGTTCGAAGTATCCGTTTCATTTGACATTAAAATATTCCGCAGAAATAAGTTGTCGGAGAGCTTCGGAAAAAATGTGCAGAGTAGCTGTCAAAAGTAAGTGGTATAATGCGGTTCCTCGCAATGCGACAAGGTGCGCTACATGTCATCGGAGAATTTTTCCGAAAGTTGTACCTATCGGAACGGATACCTCGATTGGAATTTCTCCGATTTCGAACAAACCGAAGGAAATTGCGTTCCGAACGGATACCACGGTGATTATCAAAAATAGATCACCTCGATGCAATGAATTTTTTTGCGGTTGAAAAATCTCACGAAAACGTAAACAAACTCCACGAGTTGTCAAACTCAAACGTACTTGTATTGGTAAATCTGAAGAAAATCTCAGAAAATATCCAGATTCGCAAAAGTGCTCTGAAATCTGAAAAAAATTGCTTTTTTTTTTACCAAACGAACATAAAAATTGCTCTGAGAGCAAACAAAGTGCTCTGAGAGCGCCTAATCGAATACCACATTAGTCGGACCATGCAGAAGCAGAATAAACGCAGTTTTTCTAGGTACCGCAGTTACTTTAAATCTGGTCAGTCAATTGTTCAAGTGCTGCCAGTTTTAGAAATAAATAAACTTACCGCCGACGAATTGTTCTTCTGCCATAGTCCTATTAGTCAATACAAGCGACAAATTAAGTGACAGTCGCCTTGAATTGATTCCTGAAAAGAAAAAAGTCCTATTAGCCCCAGACCAGGTTGCGCTCAAGCGTAATAAATGTAGTGGCCAATGCCTACTCTAAGAGTCTATGGGTTTATCATCCGATAGGACCGTAGCGCCATCAAAATTAAAGTTAGTAAGCACTCTTACAATTCACACTTTCTCATGAAAGACGTTCCGAACTTTTTGGAATACATATATAATTATTTTTATAAAACGGAATATAACTGTAATACAAGATATCGCGACTGTATATATATTAAAGCTTAAACGTACTACGTGGCAACGCTTAGATTTGAATACGTTTGATGTCCTCCATTCGAAAGTCCGTTCTAGAATAAAAAAAAAAACGCAATACTCAACCATCTTCTTACAAAACGCACCACCTTGACTAACCTTAATGTCAGAATCGTTCTGACCTCATTCGGCGTTATCCGCCATGAGGGCATATCGTTGCCATTGCTTGGACTCCAGTAGTCAGTCAGTTCGGAAATCTTTTCCAAGTTCAAAAGTGTTGCAATCTGCGAAAGTCGTGTCATCTTATCCCGCACAGACCATGATGTAGCGCCAGTAAGATAGGCGCCCAACGCTCGTACTTCCTGATCCAGAACTAGACCGCCAAGCTGGGGATGGGGAATTAGTTTTGAAACTGATTTTGTGCTATGCACGACATACCCTGTTGAATGTGGTTTTCTTGATCGCTCTCTCTAACCGTATGGTCACTTCACTGGCTAAGATGCTGACCAAAGCATCGTAGTTTCTGGGACTAAGGAGGTTCTTGAACGAATTCAAAAGGCCATCGATTTGCACGATCAACAGTTGTACGAAGGTTTCGCCGGCTTCGTACGACGCCAGTTCTTCCTAAAATGGAAAACAAAAAATCATAACGCAAGTTGCGCAAGAGCATTCGCCCACCTCCGATAAGTGATGATTGTAGTTGAGAAACTGATCCACCCATGGGTTCAGCCGGGGTTTAATTGCACTTGATCGTAATTGCTGTAGCCCGAAATCGACAACCGCTTTCAAAGCATCACGTACGGTCTTTAATTCCGATATGCAGCTGTCGATTATTTGACGTTCGGTTTGTGTCATTGCGGGGTAAGCGCCATTGATTTCCTCCTCCATTGCATTCCAAAGGGTTTCAATGTACTCCGTGGACATGTCGGCGTTATTCAGTTGAACGAGGAAATTCATTCGCGCCTTCTCCGAATCACTCGACTGGAGCTTACCTTGTTGCAGGGACGTTTGTATGGCATTGTACGCTTGCGCAAGATCAATATACCCCGAGGGGTAGCCACTTTTCAACGGACCCTTGAGGGCGTTCACGAAATCCCCATCTAGACAAGACGCCGCATTGTTGATCACGGCACAGGTGCCGTTGATAGACTGCGTGGTCAAAGAACGTCTAATCGACTTGCGAATGATAAAGAAGACGTCGTCCACCATGGACGAGCATTGTTGTCCTGCTTCATAGAAATCTAGAGCAATCGCTTTGAGAACGCTCTCCTCCATGAAGTATCTAAAAAATACACCAATACAAACAAATTCAGGACATACAAAGCCAAGCTCACTTTTCAAAGAGCAGATATGTTCCGAGGAGTTCTTGCATTTGTCGACTCAAATCCGATTTCTTCATCAGCGTCTCCAACTTGTCCATCTTTTGCTTGATTTCCTCGTTTTCGGTTGTACTCGCTTCAATGTCGGCCTTGTATGAAGATAATTATGAATTCACGAAAATTGAATCCCCCAGTCTACCTACCAATATCCGTCGCTTCATGAATCGAAAGTACAATTCCGCTCTAGAATGCATTACAGTGATTTCCACAATAATCGAATCGATATCCTTGGGGTTGAGCTTGTCCACAGACCCGCTACCCGACGGCTTCCTGTAATGACCCAGGGTCTGAGAACTACTACCACCGGCCGAACGTTGACTCTCATTGATCTGACTGCTCCTTCGTGAAATCTGTCGATTTTTGTTGAATTCCAGTACAAGATTCTTTACCTCTGAGTCACATTCGCGCTGTAAGATCTGCACCATTTGCATTAAATACCCCGGCCCATAGCAAGCATCGATAATTGGTTGGTTCACCTCCACCACTCGGGCAAAGTTCTCCATCAGAGTAGTCAAAGTGTCTGCAAATGCTACCGGCATTCTCTTTTCTGCCTTTGCGATATCCAATGAATTTCTTAATTCTTTCTGTGATTTGGCAGCCAATTTCAAGCAAATGTAGTTCGAGAACTTTACTATTCCATCGGAGTGCTTCCCAACCAGTGGAAAGATCTTAAAGAATCTCTCAATCGAGGCTAGGTCATCTTTCTTGACCGCCTCATCGAATTTTTTGAATATCAGCTCTTGTACATTGCCGGTGGCTCCTTCCAATGTCTTAACAGCATCACTCACCGACGTAACAGAGCCTTGAACATCATCGGCTGTCCTCTGAAGTAAATTTTGATCCATAGACAAAAATCTTCCAATATGACCTGCACATTTTTCGAAATCCTCCTCTTTGATTGCGGCAATTACTCCTTGCGAACAAAGTTGTAGATCAATTAAATCGTGAACTCTCTGTTGGCATTCAGAAGCACGACTTCTTGCCTCATCTAACCGACGAACTTTAGCGCTTACTGATTCGGCCAACTGGGCCGTATGAGTTATCTGATCATCGAGTTTGCGAGAATCATTTGCTATAACTGACAAACTAGACATTGCACGTCCGATGCCACTCATTTTGGACTCGATAAGGCATTGCTTGGCAAGGACTGCTTCCAAGTTGGCATTGATTTCGGCCTAAAATTACTCGAATTGTTTTGAAGTGTTTGGACTTGAACTAAAAGGCGATTATTACCTCTTTTTCCGAAATTAATCGGATTGCAATATCAACATCGGCGGGCGTAGAAATGCCCAGGTCACCAATTACATCTTTTAAATCCATTTGAGTGTAAAATATATGCGATTTCGTGTAAATTTAAACATTTATTTATGTTTTTTCGTAAAACATTTGGAAAGTATCGAAAAAGTGCCGACTTGTCACTTTGTCACAATGAAATGTCAAAAAAAGAAACACAGCTGTGAGCAAAAGTACTGCCAATCCATCGAAAGTACAGTCTGAACAGAAAAGTTGTGGATTGTGTATGCGCTAAGGAAAAATTGCATAATTATGAAAAGCATTTATTTACATGATTTTCCTGGTGAATTTCAGAAAAGTTATGTTAAACCGTAGTTTTTTTTTTATTTTTTTTTTGGGTTTTTATTTTTTTTCGGTTTTTCCTCTTTGATCCATGCAAAGAATAAGACTCCACGACCGATGGAGGTAGGAATTCTTAAAAAAGGTCCATTTTCGATTATTTTTCTTTATCGTCTCAAATCAAACGTAATATCTCAGCCAAAGTGAAGTAAAACAATCTCTACTCCCTCAAGTCAGTCTGATTGATATTTTATTTATTATCGCGTCTGTTTGGGGAATCTCGGTCTTGCAATTTTTCGCAATTTTCGTGAAATTTCGTTAATTTTCGACCTTCGGGCCATTCTGGAGTGAAAATCCGCGATTTATGGACTTTCAGGACTTAGATTTCGTGGTGGATGTATCGGCTATAAGCACCCGAAAACCAACGCACCTGTGAAGGCCGCTAGTAGTTCCTAAGCCTTCTAAGGTAGGTTTATTTACTAGAAATCGTATTAAATACCAGCGATCTCTTTCTCATGGAACGTTTGTTGGCAGTAAGTGGCTGCCTTCCTTTTGAGCTGTTGCAAAAACTTCATAAAATTCACACTGATCAAAAACAAAGCAACCAAATTACAGTCCAACTTAATACCATTTCATTGATCTAATGTTTCTAACTAAAGAAATTTACATGCTTCCATTTCCTTTTGCTGTTGCTTACAATTCTGTTTCATATTCGTTTTGTTCAAAGTTCGAAAGTTGTGTCAGCTAAATTACGAAAACAAAACTCGATTCCATTTGACTAGCAATTCAGCAAATTCTTCGTTGTAACTTATTTTGTTTGCCTATTTTGCACAATGCATTTGTGCTTCTTTCCAGGGGTAGTTGAGTGAAGGACTTGCTGATAATTTGGAACCATTGAGAATAAGGAAGACGGCCAAGAGTGCATGCGGTTCCCCAGCTATATCATACGCTCCAGCGCCATCATACAACCAGTGCAACCAGTTCCCTGCGCACAAGGAGGATACCAGGTATCTTACTCTGAAAATATTCCACAGTACATTGTCCCCCAGTAATGGCTCCACTGCAGTACGCTTTTCCGCAGTACGCAGTTCCAGTTATTACAGAGGTCTAGATTTTAGTGGTCCTGTGGAACAAATTGCTATTTTATTTTTTCTCTAATGATATATGTATATGGGGAATAAATAAAAAAAAAGCTTAACATGGCTATCCACATGGCTATGGAGTGGATAAAATATTAGCAGCTCCTTTTACTTTGCATTAAACACAAATCGATCAAATCTATTTTTTGGGCACAAATTGAAAATTAAATTGAAGATATAGTCCCAATAACTAAAATACACGCAGAAAGTGTAGGTACATCTTATTTTGTTTTCCATTGGTTTCACTCGGGGATCCACTCATTCTGTTACCCAATGGAATAAGAAAACTGCTTCTGATTGAATCCACAAAAGTATTGGTGAAATGCCAAAAAATAATCTACGGCTCCTGTCAGCGGACTTGTATAAAATACATAAAGTGCACTTGTGTGAGTGCTTCTTGAATGGATTCTGACTTCAAATCGAGAAGAAATTCTCTTCTCAGAATCACCAGAAGAGTATTTTTTGTGCCAATGGAACGGTTTCAGAAGTAATTTTTTCGATTCCGGACGCTTCTTTTTGATCAATGGAAAACGACATTAAACACATTTTTCCTTTCGCGCTCTCCAAACTCTCCATAAAAGCATGGACATCGATATTCATAAGATTTAAGAATTCGTTAACATTTTATTAGTTCAAATAATATGAACGTACCCAGCATTGCAGAGTTGAATTCGTTCGCTAAACACTAAACGCGTACCGGCGTGGAACCGGCTTCATTAATGCAACACTGCAAACCTAACGTTATAGGCATATGCAGTCAAACATTTTTAACATCATCAAATCTTAGCTGAATATTTTCTCATAGCTGATGGCCGTCAAATTTAAAGTCAAGTCCGCCTGATCACATCCTAAAAACAAATTTTCGCCACATATGTGATGTCATTGGTTCTGAAATCATTTCCGATGGCTTTACATCTACTCAACCACGCATAATGTTAACATATCAACCGATTTTCAGTATACACTACGTCTTCCAGTAATCGCATATCCTAAAGCATTATAAATGCACACCAAATTAAATACCAAAGATCTACTTTCTGTACACTGTTGACGGCCCTGGTTTTAAAAGGTCACGCACATTTCACTGTCCTCAAATTCATCGTGCTGATCTTAACACAGCTAGCTCTTTACACATGAATAATTATCCACATAGCTTATCTTGGTGAAAACTCTAATCTTAACAAGAACCCTCCGCCGATAGATTTACTGTTCTTATACCGTTTTAACAGAGCAATAAAATTCATAAAGTCTTTGACTAGTCGATTGTGCGAGTCCACCCACAAACGTGTTTCACACCTAGCACTGACTAACGACACACGGTAAGGTGACGACAAATTGACTAGCATAGCCAACAGCAAGGTAAACACCACAAACCGGAGCTTAGTTTCTCAGTAGAAGAACGTAACAATTTTTTTTTCTTTTTTATAACGCAATGCTCGTCCCCCCTCTTATACTTGAATCAATATTTAATTCAATCTAAAATTAGTTTTAACTGATTGAAACATCACTTGGGACCTGGGTGCTGTTGAAGCTTTCAAGCTTTTCTTGTCTCGCAGTTTGTATATTTTGGAAAAGTTATACAGCCACAGTCTAGCGTCTACTCGGCGGTCTACACGCTTTGTTATCTTCTTTAGTTTCTGAGACTGGGAGCGATCGTGATTTATATAAAATTAAGTTGTATTTTGAGTAGAGCTTGCACTTCGCCATAAAAACCTAACCGGTACGGATCGTTTTCGCGGAAGACACTTCGGCGACACGGCATTATTTTGCTAAAAGTTGTTTCGTGTTCGAAAAAAGACGAATAAATTAATTTTCATGCAAAGTGAGATAGTTTTTGACACAATATGATAGAAGTGTAAACTTCAATCCTTTCATGTATGCACATGACTAATAATTAAATGAATTGAGTCTGGAATAAATATAAACAAAGGAATTGAATATTTAAATAAAGTGACAAAAAAAACAAGAAAGGAGCCAAAAAAAAAAACAATGCTGCCTAGAAAACCTAATTGGAATTGCCGGGTCAAATCGTTATTCGCTATTTTCGTCGTCCTTGACACAGGTAGTGTATTGCTTTGGAAAACGATTTCTCTTTTTTTGGTTGCGGTTTCCCTTTCCTTCATCGGTTTGATGTGTGCAGCATAAATTGCATGTTGATGATGTCGTGTATTGTGATTATGCCTATTTTTCGTAAAGGCAATGCTACGAATATATTAACACGAGAATCCGGAAACTTGACATTTTCAGAGTTTCGACAAGCTTGCATGTGATGTATATGAGTAGAAAGGAATTGTGTGTATAAATGTTGCACATACGCCTTGGTGTATGTCTTATAGTGAAGAATCAAACGGTTAGCACAGGGTTTATTTTGCAGATGCAATGACAGCTGCTGGAAAAAAAAACGCAATTCATCCTATACATTGTGCTTTTAAATTTAAATGTAACTCCAACTGGTAAGGGTTTCAATGGAATTTTTTATTGTTATAATCTGTGGATAATGCTTTTATGTATGGAATATCGACCTTGTGCAAACTTCGAAGACTTTTAAAACGGCCTGTGAAATTTAGGTGCAATAGAGTGAACTTTGAATGTAAGACAAGTAGCTACTAGTCATCATTAGTTTTGATCAATTTCTTTAACATGGGGCTAAAAAAAGACAATTGTATCGATATTGGTGTAGAGAATTATTAGAAACAGTAGAACAACATTTCCGTTGTCAAAACTATAAATTCTGCAATTTTACTTGTCGATATAGCTGCTGAGCTGGAAGTGGACTTTAGGATGCAACAATTAATGCGTTCAACACCAACTATTGTACATTGTACAATCACAAGGATAGAACTTATTTGTACTATAGGCCTGTTTTTTGAACTTCAAACTCAGCAAAGCAAAGTAGAACAGGATTTTCAGCGCGCAATCATAACAACTACGCTTTATTTGACACTTCGAGGAATCACAGTAGTTGTTGTAATTGCGTGATGAAAATCCTACTTTACTGTGCTTTGCTGAGATCGAAGTTAAAAAAAACACGCCTTATGAATGACAGACCAGTTTGCATGAAAGTGAAATCTTACTGTCGAAAAAGATTACCGCTGCCTCTTTTGTTGAATTAATTGACGTCTAAGGTAAAATGTGATGTGTAATGGTATTTTGTTACGTCAGGTCCACTTTTTAAATTTTTTAAAAATGTCTGGTCTCATCTTGGCGTTCGTAAATATGTCACTTGCGAAGCTAATAGCTGATGTTTCTCAAATATGTCACAGTAAGTTGTAGGAAGCTCAATTTTACTTTTCTGCTCTAATAGTTTCAATAAGAAGTGTTATTTGGTTAATAAACTATATGTAATAATTACTATCAGTCGGCTGATTGACAGTTGAAATCTTATGTCGTTTTCCATTGGGACAAAAAATCAATTTTTTTTTTGATCTAAATCACTTTTCGCGTTCCATTGGGGAAAAAAATCAATCTTTTTTTGGTTTCGGATCACTTTTTGCAGATCTCGATATTTTTTTCAGATTTACACATACTACCACAAATACAGCACAGCTGTTTTACGTCATTTTAAGAAGTTTGTTATCAAAATAAATGCGTTAGTCATTGTGTTCCTCATCATTTGGGAACTACGAATCACCGAAACTACTCTATCTGTATCTACAACAGAGAAATCATTATTTAAGTCGATTTCAATAGTTGATTTTTACAAAAACGAATGCAATTTGAACAGCTGTCAAATAATGCACTGATCCATTTACAAAAGCAGATCAATTTCGTCGCATGTTCCATGAGCCGCGTTAAATCTGAGATCTGAAAAAAATATATGTTGGTCCCAATGGAAAACGACATTAGCGTCTTTCTGCAATGACGTCCATCGGTTGGGCATGTTTTTATAATTCATTTTGGGTTTTCCATTCAAGAGATGACAGCACAAAAAGAAAAAAAAAATAACGAATTGGGATTTTTTCAAGTTTATTATTTTAGGTTTAAATGTTTGAAGAGTATTAGCTCTTAATGAATCCTAATGCACCATAGTATTTATTTCACCATAAACAAACCTCGATCGAACGATGGGAATTCCACCCAATCCTATGTTGGAAAAACTAATCTTTTTTTGATTATGTTCGAATGATTTTAGGTAATTATTTCATCTCGGTAATAAGTCAATTTAAATGGCTTTCACGTACCACAACACTACTTTGTCTCATCAATTAAGTTATTATAGTCGCGACAATAATTGACAATGAACAAATAAAGAGGTGTGTCACACTCACCGAGTTTTATTGTTACACATGGCTCTGTGAATACCTATCGATGTCACCCAATAACCCAGCTCGTACTTACTAGTTAAGTTCGCCACCTCACTATACGTCAGAGCTAATATGTTGTGTAAACAAATAAATTTGTCACACAAAGCAATTTAAAATAAAAACAAAACTTCAATCGATAAACAACTACACAATACGTATTATTTAGCTCAATTAACTGTTGATATCAGCTGTCACTAGTTCAAATAATTTGCTTACATAAAATCGCATCGCAGTGTGATTTGCCCATCAAAAAATTGCCAGTAATTTTATTTTCATTAATAAATACGTTTTCGATGGCAATTGATTGCAAATTGAGTTATGTTTTATGATTATTTTTTGCGATGGCAAAGTGACATCTGAATTAGTTTAACAACACAAATATTATAAGTGAAACAATCGATGCGGATGTGAAGAATCAAAAAATAAATCCTAAAAAAACAACAACAAAAGACAGCCGTTAATTAATTTGCATTTTATGTATATTATACCGGTCGATACGTTCAATAGCATGGATTCGATAAAGAGTTCGATTCGAAGTTTACACTCTTGAAAAGTTCACGTCTAGACAACAAGAGGAAATAGTTAACTTGCTACTTATGATTGAAGTTGGATTGTGTGATACCCTATTGCTGAAAAATTAAGATAAAAACTAGCGTTGATGTCAAAAAGTAAGAAAAGATGGGAGATTTCATTAAATACGTCAATAAAATGAATATATCATGAATGGTTATGGAGCAGAGTGTTTTGTAGGTAGGGGTCCCGGTTTTATTTTTTTTTTCTCACTCCTATAGTTGCACTTCCAGAGTCATCGGGAAAGTGCGATAACTACCTTTTTGTGAGCAGAATAAGTTCGACTTTACTTGTGGGAAATTTCCACTATAGCGTGTTTTTTTGAGCTTGGATCTCAGTAAAGCAAAGTAAAGTACGATTTTCAGCACGCGAGTACAACAACTACTGCGAGTCTCGAAGTGTCAAGTAGAGCGTAATTGTTATAACTGCGTACTGAAAATCTGAATTCGAAGCTCAAAAAAACAGGTCTTATATTGAGCTAACGGCTAGATTGGACGACGCAAATCGTCTGCTAATGTCGACAATTCACAAACTCTTTGATGCGCTTAAGAAAAACATTCATGTGCTGGACAATTGAATGATGTCGTAGTTGTGATACATACAGTCCACTCTCGGAAAAAAAATCAACTTTTTGTGATGACTGCAGAAATGAAGCCGAATAAAACCAAATATACCCTACAGTTCCATGGGGTACAAACGAAACCGATTTCGTGGACGCTTTGTTGATTGTTGTACCAGTGGTCTTCGGTTTTTGTTGGTTAATCATTGGACGCTACTAAAATATTTAAATATTATGTGAGAACCTATTTGTATGTCCGGTAGTGGTTTGGCTTTTTTTCGCATTAAGTAGGTGGTATCATATGATCGCCCTTGTATTTGTCACTTTTTATGGATTATTTTCTGATCGGTGAAGATTATTACATTTTTATCAATGAAATGTTTTTGACTGGCTGTTTAATTAAAAGAGGCTATTTCAATTTCCAATGGAAATTGAATTCTTTAAATAGTATTGTGAAGTGGGTTCGAGTGTGTAGTAGAAGCACATGTCAGACTGTGTCATCCTTTCAATTGTTTATGAAGTTATTCCTCTTGTACGTAAAATAAATGCAAGCAAAAAACTGGCAGAAATGTAAGGTATTCATGGGTCAATGGTTTTGGTTCGAAAGTCACTTAATCGCTGACTTCATTTCATTGAGCATGTAAATATGTATTGGTGGCAGTCAGAATGATAGTTGGCTATCGACACGAATGCCCGTTGAAAAAGGACGTTCACGTTTAAAGACCGCTTGGCTTTAAATTTTAAACGGTTAGAAATAATCGATGTGTAATTTTAATCAGTCTCAGCATTACGCCAGTCATTACAATACTATTTTGAATATTAGATTTCTAACAAAGAGAAATCCTGAAATTCGGCACTTAGTCATCGAATTTGCATTTCCCTCAAATTAAGCATCTCTTCCTACCCGACCGCTTTAGTTGTTGGATTTGAATGATGTTTTTAAAATAGGTACACTGCTTGTGTATTTTTACTTTAATTATATTATCATGTTGATAATAAATTTAACAATTTGTTTTTGTTACCGGTTTCGTTCATTCACAAATTACTATGTGTGAATATAAGAACAGATATATCTGTTAGGCAGTTACAATAAATCAAAACTTAATGTCATCGTCTGCTTTGATATAAATGGTTTTTTAAAGAAACGTTGAATGTATAAGTTTATTGTATATCCATCTGTACAGTAGTAAATTCTTCACGAAAGGTTTGATGACAGTTTGTACGGAAATTTTGTTTCTTAGATTTTTTTTTATTGTATACAAGAGTGGCAATATAAGATTATTCTTGACTTCTTGGTTAAGAAGGGCCACTTGGGCTGTAACAACACCTAAGTAAAATATGTTTGAAAGTCTTTGCGGAAATTGTGTCAATTGATGTTAGACATCGAATACAAGGTTTGACTGAGATTTAACAGAAACTTTACGAGTTGTACAGCGAAATCGACATCGGACAGAAAAGTATTCATTTACAAGTCGTATAAGATGGCTAAGGCATGCATATAAACGCTCCGACCCGAAGAGTCTTCGATTCCAACCCTGAGGGACGGAGCAGAGCAAAGACCTCGCCTTAGGTGGTGCGCACAAGTGGAAGTGTACCTCAACCAATTTCGAGTGCGCAACTGGAGGCAGTTTGCCAAAAATTGCGCAAACAAGAGAGGAGTATTGGTTGACGCCCTATTCCATCCGGACTGCAGCGCCACCTAGGGAAGTAAGTAAATCAATAAACAGCTACCCAAGGAGTTAATTTTATAAAGAAATTCCAAATTCCAATGAATAGAAAATATCCCTTAAACCGTTTAAGCAAATCGTTAAAACGTGTAGCCCATCGATATACATAAGCGCCATTTAATTATTCTATCCATTATTAATTAGCGCCACTTTAAAATCGTATAGCGAGATACGAATCTCTCGTTATTAATCCATAACCTATTCCCGGTGATTTCCAGCGTTTTATATTATAATTTGTTAGTGTACCCATGTATGGGTTCTGTCAACGAGATGTTTTGATTAATTTTGGTTAAACCCACTTTTATTCTCATAAACTAAATCAACGGCAATCTGATGAATTGACAGTGACAATAAATAGATATCATTGTCGACTTATAGACTTAGCTAAACGAGAAGAAGACATGTTTTGGCCTCAGGTGTATACGAGTACTTATAGCCATCAATATGCGTCTTTCCCGCTTGGTGTGACATAAATTATACACAATAAGGGGTAATTCCAAATAAATTTGCATGTCAAGTTTGCGGTCATTTCAATGGAGAACCCACACAAGGTTTGCGTAGTATTTTTCCAAGTAGTATAATTCCAACTCATGGTTCGGAATTGGGAACGTTACGCGATAAGCAAGTTGGCGACATCGAAAATAAGATACAACACAAATATCACTTCTAAAGATGATATTAGATATACACATTAGTTTCTTCAGTTATAACATAATCTATTCATTCATTGATTGAACAGTAAAGTGGCTGAAAAAGTGAAGAACAAGATTCCATCCCAGACCTGCATGAATAAATTTAAATGAAGAATTTCGTGAAGCTCGTTTGCGAAATAATAAAATGCTCAGCGGGTAGCCGCAAATATCACTGCGGGGGGAGTTGAACGAGGAGGTGGGAGTAGTATAAACAAAACGGATCGGATGCTTCGCAACCCAGAGTCCATTCATTATGCATGTTGATGACCCTCGCTTTTTTTCCCTATCCATTCACTATTTATCTATTGTCTTCATTACTTTTCTGTATTCCTAATCTGACGAGAGAAAGAAAAACAATTTGTACCCCATTATATAACAGAGACAGGTAAACATTATAGACATCCGGATTGATAAAGAAAAAAAAAAATGGTCTTTCAGTGGCTGTAGGAACACTACGGGAGATTTATGACAATTATATGTGTTTAGCTTTGCTATTAGCGGTATATGGGATTCTCGTGAACATGATGATTGGTTTGTTGTCACAGTTAGCAATGGTAAAGATTTTAAATTATAGTGCTGCTGAAAATTAAAACGTGAGGAGCTCATTTAGAACAGAAGTTCAGCACTTCAATGGGAAGTTATCCACAAAAAACGTGATTTTCAGTAAAATTGCGACGCGAGCGGCTTTTATTTTAGTTGCAATTGTGTAGATAAAAATTTGTTAGGTTACTTTGAAGTTGTGCAGACTGTGTGATGTTTATCAGTAACAAACTCTCTTTTTTCCAGCCTCCCAACATGTTTGTGCTGACATCAAGATCAAATGTTCCAATGTGGACGAGTTCTATCACTCAACACCGGAGTCGCACTGCACATCGTATTACAAGTGCAGCACCCGTGGCCTACGAGATGTCAGAGAATGTGAGCCCGGGTCGATGTTTGATTTCTACACTCAAACATGCACTAGATCGTCAGGTTTGGATTACAAACACCAAACCGATTCATTTAGTAGTACAAATTCTATTTGCAGGCATTTGCTATGAACCTATCTGCACTGGGCGCACAAATGGCGTTTACCAAGACACCACTCATGCTTGCCGCCGCTCATACACCTGCCATTTGGGACGTGTGATTAATATCGACAATTGCCCGCCAAAACATCTGCACAACGGTATTCGATGCGTGAGCCAAGATCTAGTGATGTGTGATCTGCCACAAAATACAGCTATTGGATACCCGTTTGCCGGTGACAAGCGATGCGTCGGTAAGCCGGATGGCTTATACGCAATCAACAACTGTCGTGACTACGTAAACTGTCAAAACGAAGAAGTCAAAGATGTGAAGCAGTGCTCCGATGGATATCTCTTCAAGGCGAACAGCCAGAAATGCACTCCAGAACGATTTGTGACTCACTGTGCGGTGGGAAATGCAGTATCCAATGAGCTGGTCTGCAAAGAGAAGCCTGACGGGTCACACTCAAATCCGGCGTCGGAAGATTGCTCAACTTACATCGTCTGCAAAGGGGGAAGGTTGGACTCCCAGCAACAATGTGGTCAGCAAGCTGTCTTCGATGGATCTAGTTGCGTGCCGAGTATTCTGTTTTCGTGTCAGGTCAGTTTGGAGCTAAAAGTGAGCTCCGACATTTGTCGCACTAAGCCTAATGGATTCTATATAAGCCCACAACACGGGTGCACCAACTACGTTCGATGTATGGGCGAGCGAGCGGTTGAGATAAATCAGTGCCCGACAGGTCAGTACTTTGATCCTGAAGAAAGAAACTGTGTATTCGAAAAGTTCACTGATCGGCGAAAGTGCATCGAAAGGGGACTTTCTCAGGACTGCTACGGAAAGCCGACAGGGTTCTTTTCCGAGTCGGGCTGCCAGTCCTACACACACTGCTACAATGGCTACAAGACACAGTATAAATGTTCCAGCGGGAAACTGTTCAATGGCGACAAGTGCGTTCCAAAGTCCCAGTTCGCGTGCAATCTCGGATCTGATGACTTTTGCCTTAATCGCTCCGATGGATACTACAAAGACACCAACGGCGGATGCCGTTCCTATCACTATTGTTCTAGCGGGCACAAAATTACCTACCTCTGTGAAGGTGGCCACATATTTGATGGTCAGAAATGCGTTCGCTCTAATCGCAGCAACCAGTGCCGTTCGGATTCTCTGTGCTACGGCAAATCCGATGGTTATCATCCGGACGTCCGGTCCAATTGCAGGAACTACGTTTTCTGCAAAAACTCAGAAAAAATCACTCAACTAACGTGTCGTGACAGCAATGTCTTCAACGGGCAGAAATGCGTCAGCCCGGGAGAGCACGCCTGCCCCAGTCTGTACAATCACCGGCAATTGAATTGCATGCCACGTCAGTGTCTGGTGGAGCAGTGCGCCAATGACGGATTCTTTCCGGATATCGATTCGGGGTGCAGGAAATATTTCTTTTGTATCGGAGGAAAAGCATCGTCGCTGTCATGTCCGATTGGAAAACGATTCAATGGCGAGATATGCGTTGCAGAGGACAAATTCACGTGTCCTGTGTACTGTGATACGACCTCTAGTATGGGGCCATTTAGCTGTCCACCAGGTGGATTGAGATAAATTTGATAGTTCATTATTTTCTAGTGAAAGGAGTGCTTATTTTGCTAGCGATTGTTGTCTTTTGTGAAGAACATTCCAAATTCAAACTCCATGAGAGAGTATTTTTTTGTATTCTGTTGTATTTTAGTTATATAAGTTATATCTAGTGCGTTAAGTATTTGTTAGTTTTAAGTGTATATATAAACGAGTGATTCATTTGAATGAGAAATGTAGTTTTAAAACATGAGTAGAAACTGCCAGGAACTGGCTTTCCAGGTTACATGAGAGTGGAAGCAAACATTTGAATGACACAAAGATCTAGGAAACTAACAAAAAAAATAAACGAACGGAGCTTATAGCTGAATTAAGGGCGCAACTTTCGCTTCCGTAAACAAAACATTAGACTTTAGAAAATTATGTAATATATGTACATTGCTATCAGTTTATTACATAGGCATACAGTAAATAATTATTTAAAAAAAGAAACCCAAACTTAAGACTTGGACTGTGTTTTACCACCTGTTCGTACTCCTTCATCCTCATCGACCACCATATCACCGGCAGCAATTCTCTCCAAATGAGCCCTCAAAACAATACACTTTGTCATGTGGCAGTTACAGGGAATTGGATGGTCCGCTTCGTCGGAGTCCGTGACCTCTACTTCCAAATTATATTGGCGAGCGTTGTTTGGATTCTTCTTCATGGTGATTACAAAACTAAGAGGTTCATTCCTTTCGACATCGGCGCAAGCTTCCTCGGGCAACACAACAACACATTGCTTCCAGTGTGTTTCCGGTGAATCTGGACCAGTTGATAAAACTACCGCATCTTCCCGCTTCGCACTTGGAAACAGTACCTCGAACCAAATGCAAAAACCCTCAAACCGCCCGGTTTTCCCTATTGGCATAGAATATGCGAATTCGATTTCCTCGATTTCCTTTACTGTAATATCGCGCATGTTTATAAAATACATCACAATACCTTCGGCCAAGAGGTCATCTTCTTTCAGGCAACAAATTTCAGGTTTGGACGACTTTTGTGCGCGTAGTTTTTTCGCAAATTTTGTCATTTTAATGCCATCGACATTTTCATAGTACTTGTAGAGACTGGGAACTGAACATGGTGCGACATGTATTGTAGCTTCTTGGGGAAATATACAACCACCCTCTCTCAGAAATACATCTCTGGCGTAGATCAAAGAGTCAAGCATACCCTCATGAAGCAAATAGAAACCCATCCATTCGGAAACTATGATATCAACTTTTCCCATTGAAGAAGGGAGAATGAAGTCCTCGATTTTGGAACGTATCACTTTTACCACAGAAGTTAGTTTGTTCTCTTCGATCACTTCAAGGGCGATTTTCGCCAAATCAGATGCTTCGACAGCAAACACTAGCCTGGCACCGGCTTTGGCGCAAAAAGCGGACAAAATGCCGGTTCCAGCTCCTACATCAAGTACCACTTTATCTTTGAATAGCTTCTTGTTGTTGGAAATTGCATTGAAATAAGCTTCTTGGCGAGGTCTGTCTTTCAACATCAGATCATGCACCTGGAATACATTTTTATGGATAATCTTTACAATATTTGTAAGACAAAAGGTTTACTTCCAAGTCCTGGTATTCTGCAAAATATCGTTCGAAATTCATTTTATTTTTCGCAATTATTTGCCACTTGCAGTTTTAAAAATACCTCTAGAAATAAAAACAAACTGTACTGAGGTTAACTTTTGGTTGACATTTCATTGTCGGCATGTTTTTGCAGTGCTGACAAACCATTTCTTTTTTTTTTAGTGCCTTTTCCTTCGAAACACCTTTAAAATATTTATAGATGGTAGAGCTAAAAAAGTTATAGAAATAATCTTAACAAAGAAAAAGCAGATATAACTCGAACGCATATTGGTTGGAAATTTAGAACAATGCTCCGTAATTTCCATTTTCTGTGCTCCCAATAAGTCCAAAAGGCAACTGTGTCCATTCGGGTAATAATGCTTATGCCTATAAATCGCTGTGAAACTCTAAATGTTCCCAGATGATCTATAGAGATTATTGATACGTGTGTATTACAGCATAAAGATCTCTTGTTGTTGGAAAATAAAATACGTACCTACAAGCTACCATCCAGGAGCTACGAATTTTACTTGAATGCATTCACTCACAAAACCAATGACAACCACCTTCAAGCTCAACAGCAACCTACAACCACGAACATCTGACATTTTGCTGGCGAATTTGGCACAGCTGTAAAAATTCGTGCGTCCTCTCGGTGAAAGGAGGGAAAGAAGGTTCTTTTTTTTTTCTAAAAATTGATTGGATGCTTTTTGTTAAAATATTTATTGCATTCGTTTCCCAATCGATTAGATAGCCCTTATATTTTCCTACCTCTACAGCATTTAGTGGCAACAATTTTTAAGAAGACAAAAAATTAATTCGATTTTTCGAAGATGTCTCAGTCACTTTCCAAATCGAGCGTCAGTGATTTAAGACAATTTCGTATCCAGAAAAACAATGAATCAACTAAAACTGGTAATTAATCCTTTTTATTCGGCATACTTTAGTGGTATTATGTAAGTATGCTTGCTTATTGTCGTTTCCAGAACGTGTTCCTGGCAAAAAACGTGTACAGGTCCTTGCAGACAGTGACAGTGAGGAAGCAGACATCGGCAACAGCCCAAAGAAAACCAAGGTTGAACTATCCATTAAAGAAAAAGAACAGCGTTTTGCTGCAGCTGCAAAGATTTCACCACAATATGATACAATGGTAAGTGTAAGTGGAGGGGACACAGTTCTTTAGAAACATTTTTTTTCTTGGATTATGTAGGACATTCAAGATTCGCTGGTTCGAACTAATTGGGATGTATCGGAATCGGTGCGCTACCTAAAGGAGCATTCAAAGCCCAAACATGGCCATATACCAACACGAACTATACAGACAAATGCTTCTCCCACACATTCTGCCGTAAAAAATACCAGCAATGGCAGTGTATACGCATACAAACCACCGGTAGTTCGTCGAAGTGAATCCTCTGACGAAGACGACGATGATGATTCTCGTGATGGCTACCATAAAGAGAAGAAGGCGCAAGTCTATGACAGCGAAGAAAGCGACACGGAATCATCTGACAAAATGACCAAACAAAGAAAAGCCGTATTTGATTTTTTAAACAACTCTGGACTTACCGAGTTACTGGACATCAGGTTATGCTCAGAAAAAAAAGCAGCGGCAATTATGCAAATAAGACCATTCACCAGTTGGGCTGATCTGCGCAGCAAGCTAGAGTCGACAAAACTGCTAACAGCGGATATTTTGAACAACTGCCAAGAGTTGATAAACAAACAAAGAAATGTCGCTGAGTTGTTGTCCAAATGCAATACACTGGTAAAGAGGTTGGAAGCCGCCGTAGAAGCTGGAGCTGGAATCACAGAGCAACCAAAACTGTTGACAAATGAGTGAGTTGTTTTACACGATGCTAATAAGATCTTTACTCAGATAGTTTTTAGGTTCAAACTTGCCGACTATCAGATAATTGGACTTAACTGGCTAACAGTGATGCATAACCAGAGGATGAATGGTATTCTTGCTGATGAAATGGGTTTGGGCAAGACTATTCAGGTGATTGCGTTTCTGGCCTACCTTAAGGAGAACAATCTGTCAAGAGGGGCTCACTTAATTGTCGTGCCATCGTCCACATTAGATAATTGGGAGGGGGAGCTGCTCAAGTGGTGTCCCAGCTTAGTTGTAGAGAAGTATTATGGCAATCAGGACGAACGGCGACGTATGAGAATCCGCTACGCTAAGGAGGGTTTCAAGGGATTCGATGTTTTGCTCACAACGTTAGCAACCAATACCGTTCCACTTTAACTAAGTTAACTAATTATTTTTCCTTACAGTTATCACCTAGTGTCATCCACTCCAGAAGAGCGTAAAATGTTCCGCGTCTGCAAACTGCACTACGTTGTTTTCGACGAAGCTCACATGCTGAAGAACATGACAACGGCCCGATACTCAAACTTGATAACAATCAATGCAGAGATGCGAATTTTACTGACTGGCACTCCTCTGCAGAATAACCTCTTGGAATTGATGTCCCTGCTCTGCTTTGTCATGCCGTCTTTCTTCGCCAAAAAAATCGAAGATATCAAAACGTTGTTCGTCAAAGTAAGGACCCGCATTCATGCCTGGTGTTTTTTTTACAACAGGTTCTTAACACGTATTTTACAGAAAATTAAAACAGAAACTGAGGACACATCTGCTTTCAATGACAGCCAGGTGGATCGCGCTAAAAGAATTATGAAGCCTTTCGTCCTAAGGAGGTTAAAGAAGGATGTGCTCAAATACTTGCCCAAAAAGAATGATTTCATTGTAAGCTCTTGGATTTACCGCGCTTTATCAAAGTCTTTATCAAGGTTTCGCTCCACAGCACAAAGCTCCAATGGCCGCGGAACAAAAAGAACACTATATGGATCTGGTCGATTACTACACCAATCACAGAGGTGAAATCTTTGGTAGCGCCGAGGCTGCTGGCGCATCTATTATGATGCAAATGCGCAAAGCTGCCAACCACCCACTCCTGATGAGGCATTACTTTACCGATGAACGGCTGCGCGAATTTTCAAAACAGCTGGCGAGATGCGCTTCCTACAAGAAGCAAAACGAGCAACACATTTTCGAGGAAATGGCTATTATGTCGGACTTCCAAGTTTGGCAGTTGTGTAATAAGCACGTAAGAACTTAAAATTGATTTTTTGGGAATTTCTCGTTAATGATTTGGCTGTTTTTCTCTTTAGGAACTCTACGATGTTGTGATCCCTGATGCTCTGATCGCGGAGTCTGGCAAACTCCAACATTTGGACAAACTGCTGCCTAAGCTGAAAGAGGAAAACCATCGAGTTCTGATTTTCAGTCAATTCACAATGGTTTTGGACATTATTGAACGATATCTCGATATAAGAGGTCATTCCTACTTCCGTTTAGATGGTTCCACCGCGGTAGACGAACGTCAAGACATGATTGACGATTTTAACAATGACAAAGATATCTTTGTTTTTCTTCTGTCCACCCGAGCTGGTGGTGTAGGGATCAACTTGACAGCCGCCGATACTGTAATCATTCATGACATTGACTTTAATCCGTACAACGACAAGCAAGCTGAGGACCGCTGCCATCGCATGGGCCAGACCAAAGAAGTTAGTATATATCGGCTGATATCAGAGGGAACAATAGAAGAGGGCATGCTAATGATAGCACAGGAGAAACTTAAGCTTGAACAAGATATTCATTCCGAAGCCAATGATAAGCAAGAGCATAAATGTATGGTCCGTCTGCTTACAATGGCGCTTGGCTTAAGTGATATCAAAGACGAGGAAGAGGGCGATATGCAGACGAAAAGTTCTGCGTAGGCTAGGTAATTGTTTTTGGCTCTTATTATGTTTTAGATTCATTAAGAATTTTTTGTCAACGGAATGTATTGGTTACAACATTTTTTTTTAAGTAAATACAATTTTATAATTAGTTGTCCTTTTATCATTCTCCAACACGTATTTATATTGAAGTTGTGTGTCCACTTATTTTATGGAAATCGTTACCATTTCCAAACTGTTTTAATTTACCACTTAAAGTTTAAAGATGCATCAAATTATTAATAAAAAAAAAGGAATACAAAGTATAATAATTTATAAAGTACCTTACAACAAAGCGATGTGTTTAATTTTTAATTGGAACGTGTGACCAGTTCGAATTTCGACGATGGAAAGTGAGAAATGGTAACGGGAACTGTATGATTGGATTGTTCGCCATTCCAGGGATTTTCTATATGTAGAATCCGATGTCGGTTACCCTGTTACCGAGGTAAAATCAGACTTACTGACTTCTAATCAACTTGTATATTCAATGGATCGTTTTATCTGCTTCAGTGTAGTGAATTTTGAGAAAAATCTTAGGCCAAATCACCGATACGTTCACGGAGTAAAGAGGATTTTATATGCAAAACAAATTCCGTGACACAATGCCTCGTTAACGAACAGAAACGCGATCGGGTCGCTGTTTTAAATAAGAGCTACGTGGCTTTTCTTGCCTGTCTTGATTTGGTTGGAAGAAAAGAAAAAAAGGACTACACAGTTCGGGGTGTGAATCCAGTGCATATTTTACGGACAGTAGTTTGCGCCTAGAATTATGCATTAAACAATTTGTTTCCGATTCATCACCTCTAGCAAATGTCTGACAAACATTTGATATGAACTGAACTCAAAATCTACGATAACACGTGCCATTTTTCTGGCAAATTTTTAAATGCTTACATCACAAATATTCGGACATTCGGTGGTCAAACGCTCTGCGACAGCCCGCGTGACAAGACCCTTGACAGGCGATCACACGTAATGATAAATTTAGGACAAATGTTTACGTCATAATAACGTCGGCATATCAAAATTTGACATAAAAAATGGCATGTGAAATCGTAGCTTCACAATTCAGCCTTTGGCCGCATTCAAGAATGTAGTTATCGACTAATTCGACTAGATTGGTCTGGATGAGATGTAACCTGAACGCAAAAACTGGATTGGTCGGGAACGTCACTTTTCCTAAGTCATCCACATACGCGCACTGTCAACTTAGTACTCAGTCACGAATTTCTTGACTAGATTCGTTGGCTACCCCTCCATAAACGTCAACTTAAACAGCTGCTCATATGACCTATTTCCCCCCAATCAAAACCGAGACACATATAGTGAGAGAGCTGTCAGACTTACTAAACTAGATACTTGAACATCTCCATTTAGACTCGGCATAAAATTGTAGATCCATTCTATTGGTACAAAACATACGAACGAATGGTTGGGAGTAGCTAGGGTCATATACGGACCTGCATTCTTTCGTACATTTTCTAATTCCCAATCTTCATCGACACAAACGAAATAATAAGTCAAAACTGGTAAACTTTTACGTCACGTCTCGTTTCTGTGATATATTGATGACAATAATCCTTCTTCACCTTCTGTACTGCTTCAAAAGAAAATAAATTCAAAATGCTAAGTATAGCAGTTCTAAATTCAGGTGGAAGAAACGCCAACGATTGAAGAAAGAATTACATTATGTTCGCAGCTGATGAAAGGTACCCAGACAACAAACGTCAAAGAACTACAAAAAAACTAGACAAAAAATGAATGCTAACATAAACAAACACTTGATCAATATTGCTGCCAAGCCTCAACGACATCTCTTTATCTTACGCAAGCAATCAATCAATATATTTCCACGGATAATGAACAATTTACGAAAATCTAAAATGACGATGGGAATATACAAAAAAAAAAAATAAACAAAAATAGTACGCATACGCCATGCTGTCCACGTTTATCTATTTTCCCCCAAGAAGTTTTCTCCGTCGTGTCTATTGAGATGGGGTACATCTTCATATATCTATGTATATATATATATTATTAATTTGAATGAAGGTGATTCTCATTTAAATGTTGCCAAACTATCGGCACGTGCTTTTAACGTCACCCCCGAACCGGAAGTTCAATGGATTTACGTACGTTACCTTCATATTCTCAAATAAATATGATTTGTTTACCAGATATAAATGTATTTTATTGAATTAACAACCCTCTTTTGGCGAATACGAGGGACACAGATACACGAAAATGGCACGCTATTCCGATGTCATTGGCTTGATCATCAATCGCTACGCATCATTGCGGGCGATCACATTTTTTTACGATCAATATCACGCATCGTCGAGTGTCGCTCGGAAAGAAAAGAATTTCCCACCAAGAACAATTTAAATTAGACAAACCTCCAACGAAACATATTTTGCACACACAGAAATCTAAACACAAAGACGCTTTTCTGCTCTGGTCGGGGCATTCTGCTCCGACTAATATGCCATGCATGAGTGTTCGCCACCACGCTCTGCTGAACAATTAATAATAGAGAAGATTATCCACTTCCTACACTCGTTCATCTACATAGAGACGAGACGCAGAGCTACCGATCGAGAGGAATTATATGCCTAGTCTAGAATTTTTTTTTCTCAGGCGGAAAATAAACAGCAGCAGCAATACACAAATTTCAGTAATGTGCTGTACAGTCATGACAAAAAAGCACACAAAAACAAGGCGCTCATCATACACGAAAAGTGAATTAACAAGAATTATCACACATTCAAGTATAGTAACGCAGAAATATTATATTTAGTTGGTCATTATTTATAAATAAAAGTGAAATGTCGGCGCGAGAGAGCCGAAATAAATGAACTTGCTCTTTTTTGTTATATTCCACTTGCATGACTCAGAGACAGAGTCTTCATAAATCGTAGATCAATAAAAAAATAAAAACGAATTCTACCAGCCGAGTACTTAATAGAAAATAAACGAAATAGAAACAAGACACAAAGGCTTAAACAAAAAAAAAAAAAAACTTGACGGTACATACATAAGTATTCGAAGAGTTCCATCTAAGAACAACACGCCCAATATGATGAGAGTTCAGCAGCTTTGCAGTTGGACTTATTTATTTATTTTCGTTAAATGCTCTTGCTGTTGATGGACAAATAGTTTATTTGGAAGTTGCGATGCGCGCGTCGATTTTACGTTGATCCGTTTAGAAGTTACTCTCTCGAAAAATGCTGACACTTTTCGAGACTTGAAAGTCAACACTCCGTTTGACAGCTGATAAGGGGATACTAGATTATTCGTTCGCAGAGTGCAACACGGTATTCCAGGACATATAGAACGTCAATCGGCCTTTATTGAACCAAAAAGGAGACAAACTGAACGAGGGCTATAGTAAATTATTTTATTTTTGACACATTGTAAAATATATCGACGTATAGTCAAAAAACTGTACGCGTCGGGTATTAAGATGGCAACGACATGTAAAGCCAGTGGACATAAACGCACCGGCTTGCCAAACTCTGCTTGAGGCTATAACTACAAATGGGACAGAAAATGACAGTTTGCCTGGATCGCAATGGAGTTTCTATTTTCAATATATGGCAGAACTCAAGCACATTGACAAACGATCATCGCTTATTTCGTGAGCTCTGCGATAGGATGCTTGAACAGTTCGAAGTCGCTTCACTTTTTAACCGTCAATTGATGTTTACTGATAAGGATCACAGCTTACGTCCCTCTCGGTGGCTTTGTGGCGGTTTTAGGAAAAGGGTACAACAGGTGATCCTTCAGCACTGATGCATCCTTATTTACCTCAATTGTTAATTATACCTATGCCTGGCAAAACATTAAGGATGACTTGAGAGATCCGATACCAATATTATTTGGAATGGAATGGTATCAATTCAGTTGGCATATATTTCACATGTCTGCACACAAACTTAACAAAATAAAACCCAAGGCACTCACCTGTATTTTTCTGCTTTTGAACCGATCGACAACCTCAAAACGAAAGAAATCACATTACAGCCACATTTTCGAATAAAATTTGATTCTGAAAAAGTGGCAACACTACACTCTCACACTACGCCGCTGCCTCTCAGCCAATTCCTCAATAAAGATCTCAAAATAATTATCTACACACTGTCTCTGCTACCCCAACAATCGATCGAGCAAACGTTAACTTTTTCAGTCTATCTCTGATCGCCCGATGCTGTTACAGTACATATAATTTAATTTAGGAAAAAGAAACTCTCTTCATTCGAATTCTAAAAGAAGATAAAAAAAAATTAAATAAAACGGAAAAAGAAAAATAATAAGAAGAAAATTCTCCGACTAATATCGAAACTAAAAATAAATTTAATGGCAAGAAAGAATTTTTTTTTTAATTGTTTTCATTTTGCTTATATCCATTTTATCTACGTTCAATAAATTTTGGTAAAATTACTAAAATCGCGCCGCTCGTATATCTCCTAATCTACCAAAGTTTTTTTTTTATTTTCATAGTCATTTATTTTTTTGTGTCTTCGTCTAGTATAGTGCATTGTGTGTGAAAGATACGAACCACGGAAGTTAAAAAAATAGAACATCCTACATCAACGAAAACGCATCTTTAATTTATCGCAACACTCTCGAATAAATTTTATTTTTATCAACTTTGTTTTTTTATGTGTGACTTTGTGAACATTTTCTGAAAATATAAATCAGTGTATTCACATCTAACAAATTTTCGGTTATATAAAAAAAAAATATTCATTGTGTGCTGCCAAAAAATAAATTTCGTGAACTAGCTGAATACCAACGAATGTGTAAACTATAATATACAACATATACCTATCATATCTCAGTATCTAGTGGATGCACCAAAAATAAATGAGTGCAAAAGCAAAACAACAATAAAAAATAAAAAAAATTGTTATTTCAAAAAAGAAACAAATTTTTTTATGACGCACACCACACCAGCTGGGTGTGCTCGTACAACAATCGCAAATAGTGGATAATTAATTAAAGCACACTTGTTCTATATCTAGGGTTTATCAGAATCGGAAAGAAAAGAATATTTATAATCAAAAGAAAAACGACTTCGACGAACGACGAATTACTCAACTGTGGCGGCCTTTCGACAATTCGCAATCGCAACACAGGAGTTCTGAAAATATGAAAAAACAAAACTTTCGCAGAGTTTAAGCGGAATCAACTCGACTAAAGGTATTTTTTGGATGCATAAACATTTGAATGGATTTTTGAATGTATTCGGTTTTGCGGGTATTGTCGCTATTTTAAGTGTTGCTTGCGCACTCTGCTGAAGGGTGAGCAGATAGTCTCCGAAGCTGAAGTGTTTGTGATAGTATTTTGAGGGACACCAACTCATCTGCTTATGATATCATTTCTATTTGTTTTTTGATTTTGCCGGTTTTATTCTTGACATTTGAAATTAAAGTGACCGTAAAAATGGTTAAATTATTGTGAAGGGTTTGAAGTCATGATCATGACAATTGGCGTGAGGCAGTTGAAACCGCAATAGGCGCGATTCAATGTCAATAATCGTTGACGATTATCTGATGTGATTCTTGTATACTGAGTGCTGGTGCCAGTTGTTGTGTTTACTGACTGTGGCATTTTAATCTGTCTTAAATGCGATTGTAAGGGGAAATTCAAGGTAGGTAGATAATAAATTAACTGCAAGGTATTTTCGCACATTTTAGCAGGGTTGGGTGATAATCACTAAGCGGTGTACATTATTTACCTCAGTTTAGGATATTAACAGATCCTTTTATGATCATACGTTAAAGATAATAGTTTCGGGTTCAGTTAAATTTAAAAGTAGTATGTTTTCCGGGGCGACATTTACGTCAAATTGATGAAGAGGTCCGAATGGATAGCTGAATACCTTAAAATCGCATGATCTAGGTCCAAGAATGCAATAAATTCATTGTTTCACATTTGATAGTTGCACTCTTGAGCTAAGGGTGCGAAAAAACACAATTTGCATTACAATAACTACTGCGAGTCTCGAAGTGTCAAGTAGAGCGTAGTTGTTGTAATTGCGCGCTGAAAATCCTACTCTTTACTTTGCTTTGCTGAGAACGAAGCTCAAAAAAACAGGCGTATTATTAATTTTCAAGTGACAGGATAGGCAACGTGCCGCAATCGATGCACTATGAAGGCCACATGTCAATTGTGTATGCGCCTAAAACACTATTCCCTTGTCACCGTAATATCTTTTCAAATATTCAAAAGTAACTGATCGACATTATTTCTCAATTTGTGTTTAAAGTGTGCCGATGTTTGGAACCTGTTTTGCGTACTGTGTGGGAGGCCTAACGCTTTTCGTGTTCGATATGTCACCAAGAGCGAGTTCCAAGCGGTCCTCGTTTTTAATGAAATGACCAATTATTGTTAAAATTTGACAGATATAGGAGTGAAAACGCTTATGAGTTATGATATTTGCATCCCATCACTCGTTTTGCGTATTACATTTTGTTTTCTCTTTCATAAAGAAACAAATGCAAAATCAAGACACCACAATAAAAATATAAATATAAAACGGAAACACATTAAAATATGAGTTGAATTTTTTAAATAAATTTACCTCCAAACGTGCATGCTTGACAGGTAGGTACACCGTATACGTAAACAAACAGATCAATTACATTAAAAAAAAACTCAAAATCGAGAAGGTACCCAGAGTCTCGTAATGCTAGCAGTAAGATTAAATAATCACTTGGAGAGTTGTTCCATCAATCATGATTTTGACTTTATGAGATCGCAAAAACGGAAGCTTAAAATATTTAAGAATTTAATTTGTTTCTACCAACCTACGAATATAGTAGTATTCATAGCTTTAATTTTAACTCATTTCTGTTCCATCTATGAAGTCATTGCAAGCTGGCAAATAAATTACGCATTCATATCATGCAGCACTGACACCAGCTCCAAATTTGGTGTCAAAAATGCTTTTTATGAATTAAATTATTCCATGCGAGAGAATGAGATTTTTTTATTCTTCGTCTATACACTTATGCCGCCCAAATAGACTTTGGGTGACTATTCAAAGCTAATACCTCATACAATTGTTGTTTAATGGATCGAAAAAAAATATTATACGGATACTAATACTAAGTAGGAAAATGTATGCAAATTTGAGAGCGTGTATTTTGAACATCGCCATTTGCAGCAGGTGGTAAATGATTTATTTAAAATAAATAAATAGCGTCTCTCTATATACACAGATTGCTCAATAGCAAGTTACTGTCGGCGAATTCAAGTGTTTATGATGATGTCATATATAATGCACGCCTACACACATTGAGGTCGAAAACTAGAAAACATGTTCCGCGCTGTCGTGCCGGGTTGTCGCTGTCGATTGCGTTGCGCTGCGATTGCTCACCATCACCATTGCTATCTGACAGTTGTTCAAAATTAACAAATATACAACATGTTTGACTTGAAGCGATGCTGTTGTTAAACTGGGTTGACTCATCTCTATTGGGATGAGCTTTGAATATGTACTCTCTGCTATAAAGGTCAGGAGTACTCGTGAACATTTGTCAATCCCGAGATTTTAATCAATTTTGGCAAAACAGATTGTGGTGTAGTTTATTTGGATTATCATCGCATTCTTTCTTCGTGACATTAATTCTACACAACATAGGAGACTACGCGACAGATGTTCTTCTAACTGCGTTTCTTACTTCGGAAAGTTGTGCGGAATGTGGGTATTGGAATACTGTACGTTTCACCTAACTATCATTAATTTTATAAGCGAAGAGCATATTCACCATAGAGCCAGTGTATTCATCCTCAGCTACAGCAAGTGTAAAGAAAATATTATCAAACCATGATTATTAAATGCAGTTTTGAAGATTGCAAAGTGCAATTTGTCCGACTAGTCGATTAGGACGTTGGTGATGAATCAAGTGGATATCTGCTGAGATAAACTCCAGACCGATACACAAATGACTGTACTTGATGAGATTAATTTAGAAGACGAACGTATGAAGTGGACTCATTTCCGCCCGCCCTATTGCGATCGTTGGTTTAATTATTTCCAATTATTTATCTTTGACTCAAGAGATGAGTTTTCTTCAGACTATGACATTTCTTCGTACACACATAAATAAGTCACAAATTCTTGGAATTCGAATTATTCTTTTTGGAAAGCAGAACATTTTGATTTGGATTGGATTTATTCTTGATTTAGAAGCGAATTTTATTACTTTTTCGACTAAGGAGAATTTTAATTCGATTCACACGAGTGACATTTATTAAGGGATTTTCCAAAACGTCTGTTGTTTTTCTTATATGTTTGGATTTAAGTTATTTGACGTTAATGGTGATCTATGTTTTTTTTTGTTGGTTTTTCATTTTTTACACATTCTATAGGCACAAAATTAGTTGTAATACCTAGTAAATTATTATTTGTCGCTTTAATTGTGTCTAACGGCCATATTATTCACTTACTTTAATCCGGGTTAAAGGTTACACCCGGGTTTAAGTGAGTTTAACCCAAAAACTAAACCCAAGTCCATAATATTCAGTCGTTAGACCCGAACATAAGCACTGTTTTTTAAACTTGACAGCGTTTAATCAGATTGGATTTAAACGCAATCCGGAGACCAGTTTAAGTACTTTAACTCGGGGTAAAACTCAATTTCATAATATTGACATTTCTTCGCTCGCAAGAAATATGAAAAGTAGAAATTGGAATAGCGGAACAAATTGGCAAGAAACTAAAAAAGGACTTCATTCGTGAAATGGACGAAATTAATGTTGATGTCTTCGTCGTCAGAAGACGAATTTGTCGAAGAGCTGATGAAACAGCAGCTGATGGTAAATCAACGTCGGCCTTGTCGTCGAATATATGGAATGCACAAGTGGGCCTGCGTCGGCGATTACGATGTGGTATATTTTCGGAAATATTTTGTGCTGAAAAAAGACTAATTTTGGAGGCTACATTCTCTTGTAGTTCTCTTCAGGACGAAAAATTAGAATACTCTGAATTTTGTTTAGGATATTTTTCGACGATATCCGTACTGACATACAACGCACAATCTTTTGCTTTATAGCTATATAAGGGATGTCCCTTAAATTGGACTACTTTTTCATAGAAATAACAACGAAATATTTATGGTCTTTCGATTAGTTTGTCCTACCAACTTGAATGGAAGAAACGAAATAGATTATTCCCAAGTATGAGCGCTTGATTCGATTCACATTTGAAGAGCCCTGCACTCAAATACACATACACAGTAACTGCCAGATGGGGTTTCGCTGTCAAAGTCAGCTACGAGAATTAAGAAAGAATAAATTAAAAACACATTTTGGCAGGATTACTTCCTTTACACAAAAGCGATAAATAATTTAATTTTTAGTTTGCCGCCGTTCTTGTTTTGTCTGACAGCTGGTTGAATGTGTATCATTTGATTGGCCTTAATCGATGGCATGAACAGTTTTTTCTAGTTGACGTTTATGAAGGGGTAGTCTACGAATTTAGTCAAGAATTTCGCGACTGAGTTGACAGTTCGTATATGTGGCTGATGTAGAGTAATTACCCAAATTACAGAATTCACAAACAAGTGGGAACTATATGCAAGAATTTATGTTTGTTTCACATGAAAAATCCACAAAATTCCCTATTAAACATGTCCTAAATTTCAAATTCAAATAACTATCAATAAACGCCTTCCATTTTGTTCTCTTTTCAGATATCCGTAACGTAAAATTTATGTAGATAGAAACGTAAGAAATTATAAAATATACAGCAGTACTACTCATAGTTTTTTATTCGAAAAAAAAGAGAATAGAATCAACAAAAAAGGGGAAAAAACATATTGTGATAAAAAAGTAATGTTTTAAATGACGTCAAGTTAACTCGTTATACATATATAAAGTAACTAAGTATTTATAACATAGATTATACATATTTTTGTACATAAATATTTATATGTAAAAGAAAAGAAGATAATATACATATAAGAGAAAGGCATACATAACATAGAAGATAAGGAGTACATCATTTATAAACACTCACATTTTAATACCAAAGAAACAACAACTACACCAACACCATAAAGGAGGCACTGAATACAATACCTTGGGAGTATTACACACAGAAACACGATCCACTAAGGGGAGCATACGAACATACAAAAATTACCATTAAAATGGCCGAAAAAGTCGAACAGCGTCAACAACCAACTCAAATGAATAACAATAATCAGCGTATTCAAAAATCACCAGAATTTCAGATAACTGGAATGGTGCCTGGTGGCATAACAAGGGAGAGGAGCTTTGTCAGAACTACCAGCAATCATCAGGTATGTTTCAAAAATAAAAAAAAAAACAAATCGCGCTCTGTTTTAATATACTATGGATTTTGTGGCATTTTGGCATTCGAAATGAAGTCATAAAATTATCATTTTAATTGAAGTTGTGTCAGTTTACAATTTGGCTACATTTCTCATGTCACAGATAGTCAGTACTTTTCACAAACTGAAGACATATACCCACTGCAAAAACCTCTTTGCTGTATCCCCCCCTTTTTATTAGCTTGTGTCTTAACCAAATCTAGTCATAGATGGAAAAACATAAAGACAAACAGAGTCTGACATTAGGCGCAAGCTGAAAGATCTTACCACAAAAGGTGTTTTTCTTTTTTAGTTCAGAGCAGGACCAGAACTGTTATAAAACAAGTTAGTGTTTCTTTTTAGCTCCAACACATCAGAGCTCAGAATTTGTGTTTCTTTTTTCGTCCAGAGCATGATCAGAGCGAGCTCTATGAGCTCAGATTAAATTAACTGAGCAGGCTGAGTAAAAAGCTGATAGCACACTGCAGTCACATTTGACAGGAAAAATACAGATTAAACAAAATAGTTGAAATGACGAACGTACCTTGTTGTTCTGACACTAAAGGTAAACCAAATTAATAAATAACAATTAATAAATATTCAATTTATGCATTTAAGACAGCTATGTGCTCAAGTGTGTTTCATAAATACATCAGAACGATCTGAACCCGCTCGGTTCAGAGTGTGCTCATAATGCTCGAGATCAGTTCAGTGCTCAGGTCTGCACTCAAAAAGAAAAACGCTTTTTAATCAGCTTCAAATCAATACATCGCAGGGAATAAAGTCGAATGACGGTTGTAATAACAAAAACTTAGAAAATAAACAATAAAGAAGTCATTGAGTATACTTTTTCTTTCGAAACCGTCTTACATATTAAAGTCAACTCAAATATCCGTCCCATATCCAATCACTTCTTAAAAACAAAAACTTCTCCCCTCTCACGTCTCTCCAGAATATCAACAAAAGGCGAAGTCTCGCTTTAAATATGCAATCAGGCATCCAACCGGCGCAAATGAGAGCCAAACCTGCAATGGACATCTATCGACCTCCAAGTAAGTAAAACCGTTCCCTTATAATGAGATAACATTTTTGTTCACCACTTTATTGTTCCCACTTTTCGAAATTCACTACTAATGTTGGTGTTCTGTTTCTGTTTCTTTTTTCCATGTATTTCTTCCGACTTCCGTGTACTGTGTTTCCAAAATCTTAACTATGCACATTTCATCCTTATATTCATATCCTGCACATTATGAAAATTCACTCTCCATCTCCATTCCTATAAACAAAAATCCACAAAAATGTATTTGTTCAATTTGTTCTGTGCATTTTTTGTCTATTTTACATAAACATACACCTATACACGACACAAAACAGACATTCGACTCGATGGTAATTCCTTGAATAATAACGCCAACAACAGATTGAATGTTAATGCCCAGGAATTCACCATGAATCGAGCTCAACAACAACTACAACAACAACAATCACAATTATCACCGGGCGATCTGCACAATCCTCGGTATGAAAAATTCCAAGGCAAACAAATTTAATTTTTCGATTTCGATTTTTTTTTCTCTCTTTTGCGCGCGCGCTGTTTGGCGTTTTGCACTTCCAGAATTAAACTACAACTTACAACATTCTTCCAGTTCATCGATGGTCTTCCCAACCCAGGGAGGAGGCGGCGGCTTGATGGCACAACAAAAGTCCAACGCCAGCATTCACCAGCAAATGCAAATGGCGGCGGCAGCCGCTGTAATGGCTGGTCGACGACATGCTGGCCTGTCGGTGGGTAGCATGCCCTCGAAGGGGATACATCCGGGACAGAGGACGATTCTCGTGTCACATCCAATGCAGCTGAATAACATGGGAGCGATGAGTGTCCCGCTGCCATCGTCCCAGTTGCCGTTGGTGAATTCACCATCAAGCGGAAATATCTTTCACCATGTAAGTGAGATGTGTATAAACACTCTGTCAGAGAGTTAAACGTCTCTAGTTTCTCATTAGCAAACCGCAGGTTCTCAACGGGTTAAATTCGCTACGGAACCGCAAAAGATGCAACACAATGGCGGTCAGATGAAACCAAATCATCAGATGAACAACAATAACGGCCAGTACATGAACAACAACAATCATTTGAACGGCGATGCTTACGCGAACTTGCTAAGTTTGAATCCGCTCCAGAGATCAAAGTCATTGTCATCGGCTGATGCACTGACTCGTGGTATTGCTGGCTTGGGACTGGCCTTGGGCAATGAGGTGACTGATATCGGGCAATTTCCACCGGATATTCAGTCGTTGATTGACACCGCCTTGGAGGATCCAAATCAGCTGAACTCACGATGCTTGATGGAGTTGACTTCGCACTTTATAAAACGTGCTGTCGAGGGTAGACGGTATGCTCTGCCAATTTCCAGACTCTGTTTGACCATTATCGCCAAGGAGCAAAAGGAGACGTTTCTGGAGGCGCTTCTCAACACGTGCAGGCAGTGGTATCAAGAGAGGGAAAAGGTGGGTTCATTTTTTTTTTTATAATTAAAGTGTTGTATGTATTTTTGTGTTTCTGCAGATTCTTTACACTATTCAGGGAATGAAGTCACCGTCTCGTGTACGTTTCACTGCCTTCATGGCTTTTCTAACTGAAATGTTCTGTCAGCTGAAACGACGTCAATTGCAGCTGCGCACTCAATGCGATGGAGCTCCGCCACCACTTGTGTTGCTCACTCTATTGGCAAAGTGCTGTGAAGACTGTGTTACACCGCCAGTTAGATCATTGTCAGAGGTAAGTAACATATTAAGCGCCCTGAGAAAGCTCAATCGAATTACTGACAGGCACATTCACTTTGAGCGTGAATGGTTGTAGCATTCACTTAGATCTTGAAGCGATCAAGTGACAATGTTCATGCGTATTTTCTTAAGCAATCTATAGGTCAAACTATTACATTGTAAAAACGAACACACCCAATTGAGCCGCAGTCCAAAAACAGCAATAATTATCGTTTGGTATTTTTCTTTAATTAAGTCAGTTCTTTTGTACAACATCAAATAATATGTGACTTGTTTAATGACAACATCAAATAATATGTGACTTGTTTAATGACAGCGATGTAGAACTGAATACCGATTAGCAAAACCTCAAACTTGGGTTTTTTGATTCTTACTACAAAAGTAAAGAAACAGATCTAATTAGAGAAGAAGCTAGTTACGCTAACGCAACCATTCTTATTAACAACCTGTCATCTGCAAGCCGTCTGTCAATTTAATTTCCTGTTTTTTTTGTTTTGTTTCACTCCAGATTGAATGCCTTTTCTTCGTCTTAACATGCATCGGTCGAGATCTGGAACAGCAACTCCCACAACAGTTGGAGGTCTTGCTATCGTTGGTGCGTGACGCTTTCTTAAATGCAAGCGATTCAGCCCCAGCCATACGCCGAACCCTGCTCCAGCTAATCGAATTGCAGGCATCACATTGGCAGCTTCCTGGCAATACTGTCCTCTATTACTATCCCTCCTCGAAGTAGGAGTAAGGCGGAGGACTAATTCATTTTTATTTAATTAACCTCTCTCATATCATCTTCATTTATAATCACAATTTTGGACTTTTGAAAGCAATGATGCATTTATGTCAGATGCATGCATACACATTATTATTAATGATACATACATAATTATTATTATTTTTTTCAGTTTTTATTTATTTAACTATTTTCTGTTTGTTTTAATTTAATTATTAGAATGCAATTGTTAACTAACTAAAAAAACAAGAGAAACACTATAGTACTTAGTGAAATATTATTATTACAGCTTATTTCAGTTTTAATTTTTTATATAAGGCGTGTTTTTTGGAGCTTCGTTTTCAGCAAAGAAAAGTAAAGTAAGATTTTCAGCACACAAATTACAATAACTACTGCGAGTCTCGAAGTGTCAAGTAGAGCGTAGTTGTTGTAATTGCGCGCTGAAAATCCTACTTTACTTTGCTTTGCTGAGAACGAAGCTAAAAAAACAGGCCTATAAACTTAAAAAAAAAATAACATTTCACAAAGTGCATAGCTAAGAAGTGCATCATGAAAAATAAAATAAAATTAAAATGTATACTAGTCAAGCAAAAACAAAAACAGATTATTATTGTTTAAAAGAAGCTCGATTAAATTAAATGAATATATGAAAAAGATTTGCGAAAATATATTGTAACATGTGCCAATAATTTTTTCAAACAAATATATTTTTTGGTCTTTGTAGGGTTTGTTTTTGTTGTCTTTAAATGGATTTCGAATTCGTAACAAGTTTGTTCGACTCGGCCTAGTGGGCACTCAGTGGACACTCTGAGAAGTGTCAATGCAAATAGGGCTGTTTAAAGTAAGTGAAAGATAAGTGAAGCTAACGAAAGAATTATAAAATAGGTTCACAGCCACATTTGTCATAAAGTGGTATAATCTGGTATAATTATAGTGGTATGGGTCTCGACTTTTATTTTGATTCTAGTGGCCGATCTAAAAACGAATGCCGCTGAAAGCAGTTTACAGCTCCTAGTTATCTTAAGTTGATTAGATTGGTCTGGATTAGATGTACCCTGAACGCAAAAACTCAATTGGTCGGTAACATCATTTTTGCTACGCCAGCCACATATACGAACTGTCAACTAAGTACTCAGTCTTGAAATTATTGAATAGGTTTGTCGGATACTCCTCCTTAAACGTCAACTGTTTATGGAACAATCTGACATATCAAAACGGAGGCACATCAAGTCAGTCAGCTGTCAGACTTACTAAACTAGACACTTGAACGTCTCCAGTGTCATAAATACATGAACTGAATTGGTGCAATAAGATCACTTTCTACTCGGAATACGGTTAAAGCAAGTAGAGTAGTTGCGTACCGAAGATTTTATTTTAATCCACTGTACTGAACCCAAGATCTGTCATTTTAACAATGTGCTAAAATAGAGGTTGCGGTGATATTAAACAGTTTTACCAAATGATTTTAATATTGAAAGTCATAAAAGGTTTCGTTTATGCGTGATATGTTCACGTTCACTAAATTAGGAATTCCCGTAAATAACAGTTCCGATTTACAGGTTAATCGAGAATCGAACTCTTGCTAAAATCTTACATATTCAGACAAGTAATGTCGTTTTCCATTGGGCAAAAAGAAGCGTCCGGGAGAGTCCGGAATCGAAAAAATCACTTCTGAAACCGTTCCATTGGCACAAAAAATACTCTTCTGGTGATTCTGAGAAGAGAATTTCGCTTCTCGATTTGAAGTCAGAATCCACTCAAGAAGCACTCACACAAATGTAATTTATGTATTTTATACAAGTTAGCTGACAGCCGCCGGAGATAATTCTTTGGCATTTCACCAATACCACAAGACGAATGGTTGTGAGAAGCTAGGCTTGGGTCCATACGGACCTGTTGCGCCAATTATTTATTTATTATTTATTTCACCAATACGTTTGTGGGTTCAATCAGAAGCAATTTTGTTGTTCCATTGGATCAGAGAATGAGTGGCTCCCCGAGTGAAACCAATGGAAAACGACATAAGTAAACGAGCGTAGTATGTGAATATTCGGTGTGGCGAAGCTCTAGTATTGTTTTCCTTTTTTAAAACATTTAAAAACTTAAAATGGAAGATACATTTTCTGCGGTTTAAATTCGGCGGATTTTCGGGATCGCCAGTAACGAATCTTGTTTCAACATAGAAATAAGTACAATATGTTCGCTAACGAAAATAAATGAAGTTTGACTAAAGTCAAATTTACACACAAGTTTGGGTAAAAGGCAACGAAGTTTGTCTTATGTGTTCGAATGCTTTATCGTTAAAAAACGGACCCAATTTTAGCATTCGCGTTGCGATTTGTATGAGGCTTTGACTCAAAACTGATATCTGCGTTTCGGCGTAGATAATTGAAATGAATAACAAATCTATAACGAACAAAATGAATCGATTTATTTAAAAAAAAAAAACATGTAACGTTCAAGTTCCTAATTTTTGGTTAAAAAAAAACACTTTTTTTTATAAAGAAAAGTACTCGTAACTAATAAATAGTCTGTAGTCTTGCTCACCAAATGTATGTGTAACTTATAAAATAGGTACATTTATGAATTAGGCGGTATTTGTTGTAAGGCAAAGCCCATGGGCGCCGATATTCCTGCCTGGAATGGCATCGATGACAATTGATAGAACTGAAATGGAACTGTAATTGGTTGCATGTGGGCCATCACTGGCGACGATTCCTGTGCCTGAGGTTCATTGTCGTCGACCGATATGCGAAACTGTTCATTTCGATTGCGATTGTCAATTGCTATCGCATTGTACCTGCTTTCGGAAGTTGCTTCCCTATCTTGTTCGTAGTTTCGATGATAGCCAAAGTTATCGACCTGCTGTTGCATTAGCTGTGCCCGTATGTTGCTGGTTTGCCTAGCGGACGTATATTTTGGGTTTGTGCTCGATGGATAGCCGGATTGATCGTAGCTATCGTGACCATGGCCACCGTAGGATTCCTGTTCGTGTCCTGAATGTTCGGACGGTGAATGATGCTGGTGGTCCTCTTTTATTTCATGATGCTGTTCGTATCCCTCATGGTGCTGGTTTGGTTCGTATTTGTAGGGCGGTGGAGGAGCTTGAATATAGACCGGAACTTTCTTTTCTACCGTGACCTGTTTCTCGACTTCAACTTTATAGGGAACATGAATCTTTTTTTCCACTGGATAGGGCACCGGTTTCTCCACATGAATCGGTACTTTTACCTCCACTGGGTAGGGTACGGCCTTGTACACTGGATACGGTTTTGGAACATGAATGATCTTATTGACGATCTTCTCGACCGGATAGGGCTTTGGCACGTGGATTATTTTTTCCACAATCTTCTCCACCGGGACGTGTACATGTACGATTTTCTCGACAGGATAGGGAACCTTAACCTCTACCTTCTTCTCGATATGAATTGGTTTTTCGACAATCTTCTCCACCGGATACGGCTTGGGAACATGAACGATCTTTTCGACGGGCACATTGACAATCTTCTCGACGATTTTTTCCACCGGATAGGGCTTCGGCACGTGAATAATCTTCTCGACGGGTATGTGGACGATTTTCTCCAAGGGATACGGTTCCTTTCTGATAATCGTCTTCACGTGGTTGTGATGATGGTGATGGTGGTGATGTTTGACTTTGATATGCTCCTCATGACCTTCGCTGTATTGAATCTCTTCGTGATGTGGCTCTTCTGCAGGCAGGTGCACCTCTGATTCTTCTTTATGTTCCTCTTTGTGTTCGATGTGCTCGTGGGACTCCTCAAAAGTGTGATGGACCTTCTCCTCCTCTTCCTTTTCTTCGTGCTGCTGATTATAGTGAACTTTACCCGTAACAACCTTCGCCTTTTTCAAATGCTTCACTGGCTTCACAAAATGGATGTAATGCTTTGTGCCGCGCTTATCGCGGTACGAACTTTCTGCCCCAGGATTGGTATCAACGTTTTCCACATTCTTTCGAAAGCTTTTATCCGAATCGAGTTTTAGTGATTCTTTTGTTTTTTTGGTTCTTCGGCATGTCGCCAGATCTACTGTTACAAAGAGAAGGAGTGCGATGGGCTAGGGAAGAGTTCGACACAAAAATATGAGTTAATCGCGACCCTTGAGACAGTCCACTTACCACCAGTCTCATTTCTGAATATGTGTATCCTTTTTCAGCAGTTTATGATTGTAATCAAGAGCGCACTATTAGATCACTTCAAGGCGATGGTGTAAGATGATTTACCTTGGCTTAGGCGAATGCTATAATATTTATAAGCATGAAAACACACTGCCAGCGGTGGAGGTGGTGGTTTCGTTTTCTTCTAATTTGCTTTCTCCACACTGTGCAAGTGCGCACAATGTGGGGAACAAATATGATAGCAAGAGTGTTTTTAGTAACGAGTACTTAGTAGTGCAAGTGGAAGGAAATCATGATCGCGTGCTAGCTGGTTTTCATGTTTATTAAAATAGCTGAAGTTCATGTCGATCAGAATCATTATGTGCATAAGGGGCCGGCGTTTCGGTGTCTGGACACCATATGGTTGAACAAATTTCTTCCTGGAAGACCATGGCCGGGGGAAGTTTTGAATAAGGTAATAATATTTAAAAATAACCAATTGGAAGTTGAAATAAATAAAATATTTATTTACTAATGCAACACTTATGTGTGGTGTGATTCCGAACACTTACTGGAAAACAAATTTAATTAATCAACTAACAAAACTATCGCTTTGCGTATGAATTATAATTTACATAATTCTGTTTTTCCCGTTTTAAAAAAAAAATCTTTGATCCCACTATTTCCAAAGTCACTCGTTGGGCTACAAATCAGGGGTCGAATCGCGTCGTCCGTGAACGAGCATTACGTGACGGAATTTGTTTTTGTTTCACATGTAAAATCAACTTAGTTCCGTGAACATGTAGTTCGTTCACGGAAGTTCGATTCGACCCCAGGACTGAGTGGGTACGTTTACGAATTTCATGACGGTAAAAGCGTACTTTGCCGATTATTAGTTTTAGCTTGCTACCTTCCTCAAAGGTCTGTCACGTCTTTTCGATTATATAACAGCAATACAACGGACTGCATTTCCTAGGGGGGTACTACATTTCTAGGTGAACAATTTTTAAAACCCGCGTCACAATGCAACGATCGACTGGCTACGAAAAGGAGAATTGCAACAAGAAAAACCTAAATATACAAGTTATATGTAAAACTACTTGTATAGGTACTTAAATAGGTGTCCAACTGCTGTTACTAATAAGTGATTGCGCATCCACGGTCTGTAACCCGCGAGTTTAATAATGGAATTTCCGATTTGTACCAAATACGAGAAATTCCATTCGAGATAGGTATCCGTTCCGTGCGCACTGAGAAGTGTCAGCAAATTTTCACGCCTGTCGAAAACACTGCAGAAACCTAAACATTCGGCTTCTATAAGCCTGTTTTTTGGAGCTTCGTTCTCAGCAAAGCAAAGTAAAGTAGGATTTTCAGCACGCAATTACAACAACTACGCTCTACTTGACACTTCGAGACTCGCAGTAGTTATTGTAATTTGTGTGCTGAAAAGCTTACTTTACTTTGGTTTGCTGAGAAGGGAGCTAAAAAAAGAAAATTAATAACAGCAACCGAAATGACAGCAAACTCAGCACAGAATTCTTGCCGCGACAAATTAGGTGGGTTCAGTTCAGGGCACAACTGGGGTTCACTAGAAGTCATGTCAAACACAGGTTTTCAGTACCAGGGCGAGTTCAGTGATATTTCGAACGCATTAGGGTCATCGTCAAACAAACCTTTTGATGCGGATTATTGGCCGCATTCAAGAATCTAGTCATCTTAAGTCGACTAGATTGGTCGGAATGAGATGCAACCTGAAGGCAAAAACTACATTGGTCGGTAACGTCACTTTTTCTACGTCAGCCACATACGCGAACTGTCAACTTAGTACTCAGTCACGAATTTCTTGCCTAAATTCGTCGGCTACCCCTCCATAAACGTCAACAGCGCTCATTAGACAGATTTCCCCCAATCAAAACCGAGATACATCTAGTCAGAGAGCTGTCAGACTTGCTAGATACTTAACGTCCCCAATTTGAGTTCCGATCGGATTTTACTTTCGTATCGGAATTTTTTCCGAACGAATACCTGATAGGGGTATGTCAAATCGTTATTAAATCTGATGTCGTTTTCCATTGGGCAAAAAGAAGCGTCCGGGAGAGTCCGGAATCGAAAAAATCACTTCTGAAACCGTTCCATTGGCACAAAAAATGTTTCTGAGAAGAAAAATTCGCCTCTCGCTTTGAAGTCAGAATCCACTCAAGAAGCACTCACACAAGTGTAATTTATGTATTTTATACAAGTCCGCTGACAGGAGCCGTAGATTATTTTTTGGCATTTCACCAATTCTTTTGTGGGTTCAATCAGAAGCAGTTTTGTGGATCCCCGAGTGAAACCAATGGAAAACGACATGAGTTAGTGTTGTCTCCGAGAACCTCATACTTACAAGCGTTTCAATCGCGAAATCGATTTAAAAATCCAATTCGAAAAAACATGGCTCTACAAAATGAGAGTAATAACGTTACACTTTGTTTTATTTATCCAATCAATGTCGGTTTACATCGAAATTGCGCATATCTGTATATGGATTGATTAATGTTTTCTTTTACAAATAACATATATAGTGGTTATATAAATTTAGTTTCTTTGTACTAGTAAGTATGTATATTATAGATCTCTTAACAACTAGAGAACACCGTTTTTGTGTCCACGTGTTGAATAAATTGTTCATTCAGTTTGCCGATTACCCGTATTCGTTTTGGCTTTCGTTATAAATATGCTCATAGACTTTATAACAGAACTGAGTAGTTAAAATGTAATAGTAGATGCATAAAGCGTAAAAATCGTTATAAAATAAATTAATCAAACAAAACTTAAGCAAATAAATAGAAAGATAAAAACAAACAACTAGAGTTAATTCACTCTTGCTTAAGCACGCCCATTTCTTCGAGTAGTCCTTGGAAACCGTCCGGTAGACGTCCCTCATTGAGTTCGGAGCTCCATAGCTTGTACTGTAATAGACAAAAATAATAATATTTAGTTGCACTTGAGGAATAGTAGTTAAACTCACTCTGTCCAACTCAGCGCGAAGTGCCAACACTGCCTTCTCACGATCTGCGACGAGCTCTTCTAGATACTGATAGCGGAGCTTCTTACGTGCACGACATTCTCTGGCACTTTGCCTGCTTCTCTCTGCAACACAAAATCAAGCAAATTCTTTATGTTTAGCTATTGGTTATGTAGAGTTAGTGATATCTTACCTAGCTTTGCTCTCATGTCTATTTTTTCTGTTGAAGCTTTGCGGCCAGGCTTACGTCCACGTTTACCTGCCTCCTTGCGCTCCTCAAATTAAAATGTTCATTAAGTTAGATTAGAAATAGAAGGTGTATATATTTGTATGATTGAAATATGATGAGTGCCGCGAGTGATGTTTTTGATAGTTTGAATTGTATTTTTTTAGGTGACATGGTGCAGTCGACTTGTTTTTTTTTTTTAATTTTCATCAGATTCACTTTGAACACTTGTGTTGTTTCGCACTGATCACAGATTAGCACACATGGTACATAAAGTTTGAACCTATATGCTTTCATTTCTAGATCTCAACAATCATAGTGACTATTGGACAGTGGAGCATAATTAACAAGCAATGATGTGTCCACAATACTTGATAGCTGCAGAGGCTGCAGTTTCAAAGTATTTTCAACCAATGACCAATGTGAATGCAAATAAAGGAATGTCAAGATGTAGGTATCTATCCAAAACAGGATAGGTACCAGAATTTTGGAAAAGTAGCAGAAATTAAAACTTCTTTGTTGCGCTTCTACTGCTCCTTTTTTTTTTAACAAAACAACCTCCATCACAACTCTGTTGAGCAATTTGAAACGCCCCCAATCAGAAATATCGACGTATTGCGACCACCCCTGTCCATCTTATTTATTTACAATTGGAATTTCTACTACGCAGTTAGCTAAAGCAAAGAAAACTTGCATTTTCACAATTTGTGCATTTTGTAAGTGCATTTGTTTGAATAAAAACCAAAATGGCTAAAATATGGCATCACGCACTTTGTGTTTTTAAATAAAAGCAATGAAACTATACCTTTGTATCTAATATTTGTGTACTCACAGACAGATTCGGTTCTTCGGATATTATCATATCATCACAATCCATTTTGAATGTTCAAAATTTATATAATTCACTTGGATAGAATTGAAAAATCACACACAACACGCTTGTTTACAATTCGCTTCACAGAATACTTTTGCAGATACTTTTTGCTGTTTTTACTCTTTTCTTTGTTCAGCTTGGCGAGCTTGTTGAATCTTCAATGAAATGACGATCGTATAAAACGTTTGGAGAGCGAGTGAAATGGCAGTATGCCGCTTTTGTATTATTCGCAAAATGGCTTTATTTTGTGGTGATGCCAAACCCACGAAATATTGGTTGGAAAAGTCACAAAGTAGATAAGGTAGTGTTGTAAATTGAAATTTTTTATGAAATAAAGATACCTTAAATAATCATAAAAATAATTAGAAACCGGAGTATTTTCTTTACATATACTTTGCTAACTAACTTCCACGGCCATTTATTATATAGTGACGAATTTAATTCTTTTTTCAGGGTAGGCAAATGCATTTGAAATAATTATATGTTTCATCATATCCACCAATTAATCGGAGGTAAATAGACACAGCAAATATAATAGAAACAAAGTAATTCTGATTAATCTATTTAAGGGATTATGGACATAGCCATAATGCAATAATACAATACATTGTTCATTGATCTCTGCCATATAGAAACATTTCCATGTCAGACAGTGCTATAATGTCTGTTGTGATTTGATACACATGTATTTTTATTTAGAACAATTCAGTGCAGTGGGTGGAATCTATATACGTCATGTAAAACGCCAAAGGTAAACAGAAAAATCGAAACGAATTCCGATCATAAGCTGCATTTTTTTTGGGAAAATTATGAGCTTTGTATATACTCGCGAGCCTGTTCTGAAATAAATTGACTCCCAGCAAATGTCGACTAAGAGTTGCAGTTAATGAACACATTCCCTGACAACAAAACTCATTAGAGAGGTGTCCAATTGGAAATCGCAACACCTTTCCCCAGTTAATGAGTGAAAGTCCATCCAGTAAATTAAAATATTTTAGTTGTTTTTATTTCGTCTTCTCCTCAGAAGAAATATTTATGTATAAACTAATCTCGTTCTTTTCTGCTACGCAAATACAGAAAACAAAAAAAAATTGCTGAATTACAAAAGAATTAAGGAAAAACACTTATGCCACTTCAGTTTGTGTACGTCTGAGTACTTGTGGAGAACAGCGCCAACGCTCCACTAGCCAAACCAACAGAGAAAATATAATTCAGAGCTGGCGATGAGTTCTTCAAGATGAAGAAACTAATGAAGATGATGATGGTCAGATACAGAGCGTTGTTATAGAAGATCGCATATGTAGTCGCCTCGTAATCGGCGACCTCATTCTTCTTCCAGAGGATTCGCTCATCCTTCTCCCGCTTGGTGATTTTCTTATCATCGTTCAACTGACGATTTATTTCACGAGTCACAGCATCCTCGCGTTTGACAGCAATCTTGTGCTTCAGACTGAATTTGATATTCTTGTAGGCCATAGCCATGAGGTAGGTACTGGCACCAGTCATTAGGATGAAGAAAATAGCACTCGACAGGAGGTCCATGTTGTGAATACGCCAGAAGAGCCCTGATAATAAAAGCATATAGGTAAATAAACCATTTGACGTGTCACTTTATTTATCCTACTTACAAATTGGAATGGCAGAGACGATGAAGGCATTGCCATAGAATAGAGCGGAAGATTTGGTCGAGACATTACGACTGAAATCGTTGAGCAAGAGTTCTTCTTCCTTTGTGAAACCAGAGGAACCGACTTTTGGTGCTTTGGATTTGCTCATTATGTGTATTTATTTATTTATGTTGTATTTTACTTAAGTGAAAGTCTCCGTGAGACGGTGCGAATGTAACACTCACGGTGGTTAATAAGAAAGATATGCCGCCGACACGACTACAGAATGAACAGTGGAAAATATGAAAGAAATGTATATTTTTCGTGACGTGTAGCTTGTCAGCGACACAAGTGACAGTTTGTGTCAGTGACATCTATGTGGGAAATTTTGAAGTAAGTTGTCTCAGTTTTAAATAAAGGCGGAACCACAATGCAAGTCTTATATGAAGGAGAAAACATTTCCAAACAAATGACAGGATAAAAATAAACAAAAATGTGAACGTTAAAAGATCCGTCAGATTTTGCAACCCAATCTATGCATTTCTTTCATGATTATTTCCAGATTTGACCAGAGACATGAAAAAAAATCGAATTGGAACATCAATGGAAGAGTACAGAATTTGTTTTTGTTTTGCGAATTTCATTGCTGCTGTCGCTCTGCGTTTGTATTTTTACCGGAAAAGGAAACACGAATTTTGTGAAAGGTAGTGAGTTGAAAAAACCGAATTTGGAAAAACTTTTCATTTCTTTTATTAATTACCGGTTGCCTGAACTCCATAACTGACAATCATCTGTTGCATAGCACATGTTAAAAACTTGTATATAGTTTGAAGTTCCAATCAGACATGTTCGTACCCCACGGGAGATCTATCTACGTTGGTGTTGTTGCTTATATTTGGTGATAAATGCTCATTTAATTAATTCCCAAAGCAAATAGAGGATCATTTCTTTTTCAACACAACGCCATCGCTGCATTTATTGTTTTCTTAGTTAACTGCCAGTCTATGTAAGTGTTTCTCCACAAATTTCCGTATTATTAGAAAGCCGCAGCCATAAATAAAGTGAAATATTTCAACGATTGCATCTTTGATCAAAGTCCAACCTCATAGATAGTGATTCTTTTTCGTATTTTTAATGTATATCTGGATTTTTACAGATTCCACAGCCTAGCGTTATGAGAAACATAGTATGGAGCCATGCAAAGGCATTGAGATGCATCTTGCCTGGCGCCAGGCAGATGTCTTCGACCAGTTCATTGACCACTGTGGACGTAAATGACAAGACTGGAATCGCTGTTCTAACTATGAATCGGCCTCCAGTAAATGGACTGAATTTGGATCTTCTTACCTCAATAAAGAACTCTTTGGATGTGATCGAGAACAACAAAAGCAAAGGCCTAATCCTAACTTCGGTAAGTGGAACAATTACCCAATTTGTTTCATGGAACTGATAAGCATCTTCCCTCAAGTCATCTAAAACAATATTCTCAGCTGGATTGGATATTTTAGAAATGTATCAACCTGATCCAGAGAGAATAAAGAACTTCTGGACAGCACTGCAAGATGTCTGGCTAAAACTCTACGGTTTTGGTCTGCCCACAGCTGCACTGATCAACGTAAGCTATTGACACAAGTATTTTCTGCAGAGTACACTGGAATAAAAATAATTTTTGCAGGGCCACTCTCCAGCTGGAGGCTGCCTCCTAGCCACCTGCTGTGAATATCGCGTTATGTTACCCAACTACACTATTGGTTTGAATGAAACTAAGTTGGGAATTGTCGCTCCCAAATGGTTTATGGATTCGTTTTTGAACGTTCTACCCCGAAGAATTGCAGAATCGGCCTTGATTGAAGGAAAACTTTTTACTACCGATGAAGCCTTAAATGTCGGTCTCGTCGACGAAGTGGCAGCTGATAAGGCAGAAGGATTTGCCAAGTGTGACAAGTTTTTTGCTTCATTTGCAAAAGTCAATCCAGTGGCAAGATCCATGACTAAACTCCAATTCAGGACAAACGATCTTGCGGAACTTGAAAGTACTAGAGATCAGGATTTGCAGAAATTCTTGTTCTTTGTTAATCAACCAGCGGTACAGAAGGGCCTTGGCGCCTACTTTGACGCTCTTAAAAATAAGAAGAAGGACTAGTTTTTAAGTTTGCGTTATGTTGAAGTCGAAATTTTTGAATAAAAAATGGAAAAATATGCAAAATGTACAGCAGTATGCTGAGAAGAAATCCCAAGATATATTTTGTTCTATGTTTTGAACGGGAGTAGGTAGTAACACTACACTATACAACTTATGCTGCAAATGGTTTCCATTAGCAAAAAACACGCACTTGCTCAGTTTTTTTTTATCATATTTGTAGGCAGTCTCTCGTCTTTAGTTCTCACTTTGATCGACTGTGGATAGGTAAGGTAAGCCAGACTAGAGCTTCAAACTTTTGTCAGAATAAGGTAAGTAATCTTATCTTGAATAAATATAACGAAGAAAGCATTTTTAATTGTCAGTCGTTTATTTTTGGCAGCATAAACGATAGCATAATCTGAACAATGCTTCATGAACTGTATACAAATTATTAGAAAGATCAGCTCACGATAAAAATATCTACATCACGGTAATGTCTTGGCAGAGATGTCACAATTGTCGATGTTAACGATGAAACTGGAGTCGCCACCCTAACAATGAATTGTCCGCCAATTAATGCTAAATGTGGAATTTCTTTCAGCGATGCGGACTGATCGGGAGTACGTAAAGAAAAACAACTCACGAGGACTCATCTTAACATCAATATAGATAAAGTATAACGAATGACCAATATAGAAGGCAAATCAATTAAACATTTTATTAACATTTCAGTCGTTCGGAAGCGTATTCTCCGTTGGCTTTGATCTAACAGAACTCTATAGACCTGATAGGGAACGCCTTATAGCTATCGGCCTAGGTATCTATGATGTTGCGCTATCTCTAAGCTCTCAGCCAGCTCCAGTGGTTGCCCGCATCAACGTATTGGATTAATTGAACCAATTTTGGGCCTAGTAGTCCCTGAATGGGTCATGAAGGCATTTTTAGACACAATGCCCAAACGTGCTGCAGAGCTGGCACTAACTCAAGGAAATCTATTTCTAACCGACGAGGCCTATAAAGTAGGTGACAAGAGGAGGGTCTTGTAAGGTGTAAATCCTTTGTCGATTGGTTTGCGAATGTCGATGCGGCAGCTCGAGTTAAAACTAAAAACAAATTTCGCTTAAATTACCCCTTAAAGGGCAAGGATCAGATGGACCGTTTGTTGAATTAATTATGCAACCGAGTGTACAGGAGATAATTGGAAAATACTTCCAAATAAATAAATCCAAAAAGTGACTATAAATATTTTTTTATTATTGATAAAATTTTTGCTACTTACTAATTGTTTTCAGTTAAAATTTGGTTTGTAATCTTACTGCGCAACGTTTGTAAGTTGTTGGTCATTTTTTCGCTGAAACAGTTGATTTCCAGCACTTTTGTACGATTTCTTTCCAATTCGTTTCTGAAAATTAAATTTTGTATATACAAATCAACGGTTTGCCATTGTCAACGAATTGAAAATTCTCGTTAACTAAAGAGTTATGTCTGTTCCCATACGCGATAAATTTTACGATATACTAAATCGTAATTCCATTTCGAGCACGTCAAAGTTCATACAGATCGAGAAATTACCCCAAATAAATTAATGTTGGATACTGAGAGCTCAGTAAACTCCCGTACTTCATAAAAAACCTAGACCCTCTCCTCTAAGCCTATTGACCTATATATTATATATATATATTTTTTAAATATAGCAACAAAAATGATGCAAAACTTACTTTCGCAAGTCCTCAATTAAATCGGAAATAAATTGCTTGCTTCGCTTAACCAAACGATCCTCTCGTTCGTCAATCTTCCGTATATGATGATCCCTCATGCCAACTGCTAGATTAGTTACAGCATCGTTGTCCTCGAGACAAATTCTCAATTTGTTGGGAACATTATCATATACTTTCGTGGCCAATCTCAGTCCAATGTACTGCTGCACCAGATCCATAAGGCTATCCACGAAATGAGTGGCAACATCCCGAATTTGTGCAAAGTAAATTTGACATAGTTCGATAAAGTTCGTCATCATTTCTTGTATATTGAGTTCGAAGAACGAAGTAGATTCCTATAAGAAAACAAGCTCATTGAGAAACGTCACTTCTCCGCAGACGTTTAACCATAGACTAACCATAGATTGGTTAGTCTATGCGTTTAACTACCATTATACTCTCGTACAAATGCATTTCATCGTCCATCAGAACCTGCCAGATGTCATGAGTTGTCTCGTCAAAGTTCGACAAAATTTGTACGAATTTCTCCATCAAAGTGTCATCGTTTATATCTTGAGCAGATTTTGATTCCAGTTTTTTAAGGCAACCTTTCGCTTCCTTAAGGATGTCGTCCTTCACGAGAAGATATTTATCGATAGTCTGGTGACCGGATTGCTGAATAGTCGTTTGGCCTTCGTCAATGCTTTTTGTGTAGATTTCTATTTCGATTTTACGTTCTTCGTACTTTTTCAAGCCTAACTTGAAGATTTCTTGAGTGATTGCGAAGAAATCACTACGATATTCTGCTAAAAGGTCATCTAAGGCATCGCCGCCAATTTGAATCAGAGTACAACCATTGTCGTCGCCATCCCAAAGGGATTCGTACAGCTGATGCTCGTTAAGATATTCGACAAAACTGCTAGAGAATCGAAACTCACCCTCCAGCTCTCTAGCTCTATGGTTGCGCGAGTTGATTTCGTCTTCTTCTGCGGTTTCGATTTCACGAAGCTCGCGTCTGTAAATTTATAATTTATTTATGTATTTAAAAGTAGAATACGTTTTATGTTCTTGTCCGACTTACATTAATCTGTTTCTCCCCGCGTTACGAACTTCATCTTCAATATATACATATTCATAGTATTTGACATTTGGCAGCACTGCCGCTATATAAGTTGACAACGGATATCCAACCATATTGCATACAGGATTACCTTCCATGTTGAGGACATTTAGTTTTTTCAAAAATCGCATCCGCTCTAACTGTAAACAAATTAATGTAAGTATATCTATCCTTAGTTTAATTCAACTGACATACGCCCGTCAAAGATTTAATCTTGTTGTTTCCCAAACTGAGGATAACTAGATTTTCCAAAGAATCAAAACCCTCAATGACAGTTATCAAATTATTGAACAAGCTCAGCACTTCAAGATTCTTGAGAGTGTCCAAATTTTCAATTTTTTCAATGTAATTGAATGAGAGATTGAGCTCTTTTAGTGCTGTCAACATGCCAATGTTCTCAATCACTTCGATCTTGTTGCAGTTTAGACCTAATTTGGTTAGATTCGGCATCATCCAAAGGTGATCGATGCGGAGAATATCTGAAATTCAAAGGGGATTGGAAGGAAGTTTTGTCTTTTAGTAGAATATAACCGGGAGAATATTTATGTATACATTCAAAGGTGTACGAGTGCTATTAGACTAGTTGACTCTGGTAAGAGCTCATTGGAAATTGGAATAACTGTGTACGTTCAAGTTTAGTAAGTCTGACAGCTGCCGACTTCATGTGTCTCAGTCAAAGATAATGGAATACAGAGATATATATCTTTCCAGTGGAAAGGCGGCTGCCTACAAGCTGTTTTCCCGAAAAATTCATGAAGTCACGCACATATGCTCATTTCTGTTCTAGTATACGTGAGTTCATGAATTGAACTTTAATGCAAGAATTCGCTATTCCGAAATGTTGTTTCACTATTTTTTTTCATTTTAATCGAAGCGTTAACAGAAACCAAACAAGTTTAATACCAAACACAAAGCAATTGAACAACGCGTGCCCATAAAAGCAAAAGGAATATTGGCCGGCCATTAGCAACATGCTTTTATGTAGCTCACACGTATTCACAGACGGGGGTTGAAATTACAAAAACAACAATGTAAACAAATGGGTTTTGGGGGGATAGACGTACGAAAGATATCCATCTCTTTTATTCTTTCATCTCTGTGTCTCAGTTTTGTTTGGCCTAGATGGGTCACATGAACATTTTTTCCAGTTGACGTTTATGCGGAGCCGAATAATCTAGTCAATGGCCGCATTCAAGAATCTAGTTATCTTAAGTCGACTAGATTGGTCTGGATAAGATATAACCTGAACGATTGGTCGGGAACGTCACTTTTCCTACGTCAGCCACATAAGCGAACTCTCAACTTAGTACTCAGTCACAAATTTCTTGACTAGATTCGTCGGCTAGCCGTCCATAAACGTCAACTTAAACAGCTGCTCATATGACCGATTTCCCCCAATCAAAACCGAGATACATCTAGTGAGAGAGCTGTCAGACTTAATAAACTAGATACTTGAACGTCCCCAATGATTTCATGACTGAGTACTAAATTGACAGTTCGTATATGCTGCTGACGGAGGAAAAGTGGAGTTGCCGATTAATTTGGTTTTTACATTCAGGGTACATCTAGTATAGACCAATCTGCTCGACTTATAACTAGATTTTTGGTTGTGCTCACTCTCACTTTGACATACGACAACTATGTATTACTGAGTTGGGGGTATAAATTTGGTATTGGTTGACCCAATTCGCCTAGAAAGATTCAAGTTGTGGTTTCATTATTCCAAGAGTTTCATGCATTCACCCAATTGCATTCCACCAATCTTCTACTACTATCCAAACTCACTTAAGAACTCCAACTTCAGGACGGTTACCAACTCATAGCGAATCGGTTCCAACTGATGCAATCTTAACGCCTCTCCATCGTATCCATATTCTGAGTAAGACTTCTCAATCATTTCCTTACTAATGACACCCGGTTCCATTTCCGCCAAATTGTCCATCCTCCAATTTTATTTTAAAACGTTCCACCTTTTCAATAATTTTCACACCGCAACCCACAACTCACTGTCAGAATAGTGTCCCTCAAGCAGGTGCGTTTCAATTTGTTTGTTTGTTTTGTTTGGGTCACCACCGCACCAAGTCTTGGCCAAGTAACCAAGGCTACGGTCGTTAAAGAAACTTAGTGCGTAAGCGCTAGACAACCACCCCGCCTGTCTGTCAGAACAGGGCAGACACACAAAGGAAGTTGACCAGGTGCACAAGTTCGAAACGCTATTACGTACAGATCGGATTGTTAAGCGCTCGGTTTTGTTCCCTGTTCTCGGATACTCGTTGATTGAAGATAAATTGATAAACAATTTATTACGAATTAACAAACAAGAAATGGGATCGCAGTTCTTAAAATTTGGTTTGCGAATGGGAAATTAAACTACAAAAAAAAAAGAAAAGAAAAGAATTCACCTACGACGTGCTGATTCAAAGTCGAAATTAATTGCATCTAATCGATAGTTTCGAGTAAGAAAATCAGTCGACAAGCGAAGAACGATTGCATGACTGCTATTCGTTTTAAGTTATTTTTTTTCTTATATTTCAAGAAATTACATAGGTATATTTGCTAAGAGTGATTAAAGTCGTTTAAGGTCGACTAGGTGTAGTGAAGATAGTGGTGGTGGCTCTAGATGGATTAGTGAAAAGTGCGTGGAACTGCTATCTGGGTCATGTGTTTGGTTTCAGAATCGCTCGTGAATAAATGGGGTTTACAAGAACACATTAAATTCTCAGTAAAGGTGCAGATTGGGCTTTACCCGCCGGACTGGGTAAACGGCTGTTGTTTGTGCTTCTTAAAGAAAAGACTAGCGTGTTCAGTGTATAAGAAATTCTTTACGGGGGGTGGAATTTCAAAAACAAAAAGAGGTGGTAACTGGCTGTCTTTTAATACCTATGCCTATGTTTTAAAAATACATATGTAAGACATTCTGGATAAAATCGAAACACGGTGATTGTCTTTTCCTCAGCTGAGTTATGCACCGGAAGGAAAACTTTCTACTTTATACTTTGACTCATACTGCGACAGCGAGGTGTTTGCCTTCAGTAAGGGCCCTAATCATATTACCTAACTACAGTTAAAGCCTCATATATTGGAGAAGGAACGTAAAGCGTCACTTTGACCTTCGTTAACGTTTTGCAAGGCCTGAGGTTATGCCGTTTTGGTATGAATCTTCCCATAAGCGGTTACGTTTCGAAAGAACTTGTTCATAACCGATACCAATAACGAGGTAATGATTTTATCATCCTGATTTTACCCGAAGATTAAATAAACTTTTAATCGAATATAGGTATTCAAACTTCCAGGGTAGTATTATGTGAGCTCACGTGAACAAAATGTGCTAAAAAGGGTTTGCATATTTTTAATATTAAAAACAATTCCTTCTCCTCAGGTGCAGAAACATCTCTGGTTCAAGTAGACAGTGATGCCACTTAATGGTGCAACATAAGACACTGCAGTTTCTCTGCCTGGCAAATATTTATCAAAACATGCTTTTCCGAATTGATGTGAGATAACTTCAACTATCTACTACAATCGTGCTTCTTTCTGACGCCCTCATATCAAAAATGTATAGAGCTAGTGCGTTAAACTGACATTTGACAGTCACATTGGTATTCTCATCAGTCCTTTACTACTATTTTTGATCCAAACTGCCAATTTGTCACAAGGTCAGGTTCAGGCCTTAATCCATTAATCTAATTGCCAACAAACAACAAACTAAATCAATTTGACGTTACACATTTGATTTGCAATCAAAGTCACTGCAGCTATCATTTGTTTTCATCAAATGTTCGACAAAGGATAAAGGTGTACCATTACACCACCCAGCAGCGAATTTAATTACCTTCCCTGGTTTAAGCAATAGTTGTTACGGGTTGTAAATTATTTATAGCGATACTCAATTATTTAGACCACCCCAAGACTCACTCATATTGATTTGGCCGTGTGTAAAGGCAAACACATGTTGACAATTGTCCTAGGCAATTGTAGTGGCCATATTTTTAGTTTTTCTTTTGTTATTCATTTTCAGTACACTAAATAAATCAATACATAATTAAATCAATGATTATTAGACAAAAAGGGTTCTAAAGACAGACCACAATATCCTTAGTTGTGTTTGTTTTTTTTTTCCAGGCCGATATTGAATATGAATCGATATATTACGCTCAGCCAATTGGGTGATGGAACATATGGCACTGTAGTCCTTGGTCAGCGAAAGGATACCGGGGAGAAAGTTGCTATCAAACGTATGAAACGCAAATACTATTCCTGGGAGGAAGCGATGAACTTACGTGAGGTCAAGGTGGGTATATGATGGCAGATGGTTTTCGTGGAAAAATAATTTTCAATATATATTCGACCTCAATTGCAGTCATTAAAGAAACTGTCACACCCGAATATCGTCAAGTTAAAGGAAGTAATACGAGAGAATGACACACTGTACTTTGTATTTGAGTACATGAAGGAGAATCTGTATCAAATGATTAAGGACAGAGACACCCATCTGCCAGAGAATTCGATAAAGAGTATATTATTTCAGGTAAGCATATATTGACACAACATTAAATTCTGACATACAGAACGAACTGATGTTTGAAGTTGGGCGATCTATTACTATTTCAATTTACTTGAGAAAGCAGTCATTTGTCATCTGTGGTCGGTTAGATAATAGGTCATTTATCATTTTGACATTTAGCGGTTAAGAATAGTTTGAGTTTCAAGGATTTTTTTTAGACTAGTTTGAAACTACTCTTAAACAATTTGTATACAAATATTGGGGAAATAGACACATTAAAAAATCTTGTTATCTTAAGTCGACTAGATTGTTTTGGACTTGATGTCGGTAACGTCACTTTTTCCCACGGCAAGTCACATTTACGAACTGTCAACTAAGTACTCAGCCACGAAATTCTTGACTAGATTCATCGGCTACCACTCCATAGAAATCAACTGAAATAAAAACTGTTCATGTGATCGATCTAAGCCAATCAAATCTGAGACACATCAAGTCAGCCAACTGTCAGACTTACGAAACTAAACACTTGAACGTCTCCAATAACTTTCTGAGAGCGTAAACGTTAATGCAAATGAGAAAGAATCACAAACTGACATCTGACAGTCTAATCTTGTTTTTCCTTTTTGTGTTTTTCTTTTTGACAATTCCACTGAGCTTTGAAAATTAAGTTTAAAAAAAATATACCGAAAATTAGTTTCAAATATATTATATTCTGTAAAGAAACAGCACTTTGAAACATATGTAATTAAAAAAGAAAGTGAATTATTACTATTTGTGATTTCCAGGTTCTGACAGGGTTGGCCTTCATGCACCGCCATGGATTCTTTCACCGTGACCTCAAGCCGGAGAATCTTCTTTGTTCTGGTCCGGAACTAATAAAGATAGCCGATTTTGGTTTAGCAAGAGAGATAAGATCGAGGCCACCATTCACAGACTATGTCTCAACGAGATGGTGGGCCATTATTAAAAGCCTTCAATTTTGAAAATTTTACTTTAACATCTCTCTTACCTTCTAGGTACAGAGCACCGGAAGTTCTCCTACATTCGACACACTACGGCAGTTCGATTGATCTATGGGCGATCGGCTGCATTATGTCGGAATTGTATACATTTCGACCGCTTTTCCCCGGTAGCAGTGAAGTTGATCAATTGTTTAAAATTTGTTCCGTTTTAGGAACACCCAGCAAAGTGAGATTTAACTCGATTTTAATTTTTAAAATACTCTACTGCTTGTCATTTTAGAACGAATGGCCTGACGGGCACCGTCTTGGCGCCACAATCCATTTTCGCTTCCCCGATTGCGTTAAAGTCCCGCTGAACACTATCGTCAGTAGGGCCAGTCAGTCGGGGCTACAGCTACTTGAAGACTTTCTATTCTATGACCCCGAGAGACGACCTACTGCACAGCAGAGTATAAAATATCCCTACTTCCACGCCATCAAACGGATCTCTCCAGCAGGAATTAATGGAGTGAAAAACTTGAAATATGTCACCACGTCCAATGTTCTTCCGGCGATGAAAGAAAAAATTCACATACCAGCGGAGAATGTGAACAATAACAAAACCAACAGTGTAACTAACAGTAATGCCAACATAAGGAATATCGTCGAAAACAGTCATGCGGTATTGGTGCCGAAATTGAGCTATTTAGCTGTCAAACCCGAGTCGGTCAGAAAAGATGATGAATCGATAAAAAGTGCAACGATACGATACAGTGCGATCATAGGGCCAACGAACGATTTGTTTCAGGGAGGTCTGACGAAACGAGAGGAACAGCAGGGCCCTACAGAGTCGATTAATGACATTTATCTCAATCGAAATATATCGCAGCTTTTTGGCTTGACAAACCATCATCCGAATGTTTCGTTTCATTCCGCCAAACCAGTTGTCACTAATGGGAATGTGAATACAGGGAGGAGTTTTTCGATTTACGACACTGTCAGTATGAACGCAAAGAATGCCAACATGCAGAAATTGAATGGCTTCTACCTGCAACGAGCCGGTCCGGATGATGGTAAGGTCTATAATTTGTTCTCGAAGGCTACCGTGAAGCAACAGGCACCATCGTATCTGATACGAAGCACATATGACAGGGGTGCTAACGACTTGGATGATTATAGTTCGGAAAATATTTCCGCTAGGAGTAGAGTCAGTATGGCAAATGGCAGGGTTGTAAATCCCAGCAGCCATAGAAGTGTCGTTGGTGGGTGGGACAATGCGAACGCTGGAGATGATCTTGACACAATATTGGGGTGAGTTGAAAGTCTATATATGGATTTAATGTGACTGAATAAGTCGTCAAGGTATAGCTTTGTTTTTTGACGTATACATTCTATTTTGCGAACATAACCTTAAAATTTGCTGCTGAATGTTAAGGCTTCTTAAATTTGCATATATCGTTCGCAATATGTTCGATTTTTATTCTTCCGCGTGATTTTCGGTGAATCTCTGCCAAGTTTTCCACCAAGATTTCGCTAACTCTTGAACTAATTCACACAAAAAATGCAAAACCAGAGTTGTACTCTCTGGCGAACGAAAAAAATCTTCTTTTCAATTGTCAAACTTTTTTTAATATTATAAATGCAGAAACTGTTTACTTGGCTCTAAACTTTTATGAAGGAAATATGCAAAATTTTTTCACGTCAGAGAAGCAACTGAATATAAGAGCCCATTCATAAAAGCAATATTGTGCAAAATGTGCTAAGCAGAGAGTTCACAAATGCATGATTTTGTCCTAAGCAGAGAGTTCATAAATGTAGTAGATTTTTATTTATTGCGCAATTGTGCAGATTTTCGAATCGTACTACATTTATACATTTTACAATTTGATTTTTAATTTCTTTTTGCTGAAACTGGGTGAAAATACTACAGATAAGTAATTTGAATAAAGAGGCGATTTCATTATTAAAATTATTCATTTATTGAAATGACAGCGTCGACGTTAATTCCATCTCTACGCAGTTCTTCGTTCATAAACATCTGATAGGGTAGAGTCGCTAGTGGCCGGCCCCTTAAGGATTTTTCGTCATAAAATATATCACAGTAACAACAAATATTAATATTTTCGAATAATTATTAAAATAGATTAATATTTATTAAATTCTTCGTCTGTAAAATGAAGAACAAATTAATTACTCTTAACAGAAAATTGTTTATTTAGGTTTTAGTAAAAAACGTATTTTTATCCAGTGGCCGGCCCCTTGCTTGCTGTCTCCGCCCATCTCGTGCCCCATATTCGGCCACCCAGTAAAGATAGGGCTTAAATTGTTTAATAATTTTCATTTAAATATTTTATTAAAGTTAAGAAAACAAAAAAATAAATAAATTAAAAAACAACACTTGAAAACAATTACCCACAAAATTTTCACAAAAAAACACTAATTCCGACAGCAATTTCACTAACGATTTGACAGTAGATTCACACAAAAACCTTCCCCGACAGAGCACAAGTCAAATGAGTTGATTTCTCGAGAGCGACTGAGACCCGCAACAAGAATTTTGACACATTAATGGAAAAGTTTTAGAAAACAATTTTAGACCAAAAATTTCGAAAGAGAACTATAACTATATACAATTCGCTAATTACAACGACTTTTCCGAGAGGTGGCCGGCCACTGGGAGGGCCGCAATTAGGCTACTATACCCTATGTTCTTTCCAAGCGTATGCTTTGCGCAATTATTATTATTTGGAAATTATCAACTTCAATTTGCGCAGTGTTTCCTGCTTTGCAGTGCGTTTGCATTTATGAATGGGCCCTAAATCTGACAGATGGTACAACCATTTAGTCAATGCGTCTTTGGGAATGTATATTCCAACAAGATAAGCTTACGAAATTAGAACTTCAAACTAATTAAATATTTTCAAATCAAATTCTGTCTTCTTATACTATTCAATTTACAGTTCAAAAATAAAATCATCGACAAAAGTTCGAAAGAACTCAAATGCGAAAGCCAGTCAACTTCTGGAAGATCTCTTTGGTCATCTGTCAATGGACTCTGATGTTAGTGACAATAAGTACTCAAATAATGTGCCATACAATAATAATACCCAGCAGCAATTATTGTTAACGGGGCGAAATTCCATCCTGCCAAATGGTCGTTCAAATGACAATTCACTTTCGACTGAGATCAAAGACAGTATGGAGGCAAATAATGGCAGTCGAACGGAATCGCTGTCAACAAATGGGTAAGATGTGACATTTATTTTAATGGTCTCGCACACAATCTGAATTCATGTCGTCATCTCATTTTTGTTTTGTTTACATTTATGTTGTGACGTCTCCGTAATTTATTATGTGTCAGTGATTTGTCAAAATGTGGTAATGAACAAGAGGAAGATTTTCAATTTTGGCCAATCAGGTACTGTTGTTGCGGTGGATATACAAGTTAGAAACAAATTCAAACCGTTGCGTATAAATTGTTAATGTAAAGAGCTAGTTGTGCTTGTGAAAATTAGATTGAAAAATTACAAAATGCACTTGTATGTTGATGTTCCTGGCACTACTTTAGAGGGATTTACCCACATGAAAGCGCCGCTGAAGTTTTTTAAACAAACACACCTCATATGTAGCCGAAGAAAAATCAAAACTATGCCGTTTTTTTATCGCGATGGATAGATGCACTGTAACTCTGTAAGCAGTTTTTGCAATAGAAACAATATTTGTTGTTGCCACACAACAGTTGCTTTGTTCGTCCGATTAAAGTAACCAGACCGTAAAATGTATGCCCTTTAGTTGTTTCTCGCTTGTTATTCTTAGGAGGCGACCGGAGACCTGGATGCTGCGTGGGATCCCACTTAGACGACATCCTCTAACGTACATGTACTCACTGTAGACCTTAACTTTCTCCAAAAAAAAAAGTAAAACCCTCCTATGTAGCTCAATCTTTTATAGTTTCTTTTCAAATATCATTTCTTCCATTCACGACACATTTTCTAATCCAAATTGTGTAGTAAAAGCACACTCATTTGATATCATATACTTATGCCTATACAGGTTTAAACTCAACGCATTGTGTATACACTAAAAACTAAAATGAACAAAAAAAAAAAACCCCTACAACAATATTCCAGAGTACCAACGAACTCCGATTTCAAATCCTCGACCGTGTTCCCCTGGGAGGAAACGAACAAAACCGAAGATGAAAAACTAACTGCGTGGATGGTAGCCGAAAATGGTAATCCCTACATACTACATGCCTTACTGATGGGTTTCCCTTAACTGTGCTCATTGCAGGATCACTTTTCGAGAAACATAATGCAATCAGCAGCGACAACCGTGGACTAACAGGCTGGACTTCAAGGTACCTGACTAAATAGAACGAACAAAAACCAGAAGGAGTTGCGGCGCATATCTGTTTGCTTTTGCATTTTTCTGTGATATATCAAAATTTGAATGTGTAAATGTGTCTAAATGTCTGGCAACAACTGTCAGAGCCAATTTAAGTGTTGTACATAGAATAAATGTTAAATTTTCAAAAAAAAAAAAAGACATGATTTGGAAATTTTCTATTTCCACACCACGCGTATTGACACGGATGGTAAGTTGACTTTCACCATTGGGCGCCGGCGATACTATGATGTCAGTTGGTTCACGTCTATGCGCTTTTGGCGGCTTCTGCGGGATTGTGTCATTCGTTCATGTGATAAAGCAACGATATAGACGCCAAAGCAACTGCATGAAAAGGGCATAAACCTAAAAGAGTATCAGCTTACGTTTCCTTCTCATAATTCAATTGCGCATTGCAAACGTATGTGGAGAAGACCCAACCCAAGATCTCTCTTGCTGTGGTATAGATTTTCTTTGCGGGCTGACTTCGACTATAAAAGGAAAAGTACTGGATCCAAACAGCATCAGTCAGTCAATCACTATCTTTTAGTCAACATTCTCAACTGAAACAGAGATCAAAACTCAGCAACAATGGTCTTTAAGGTATAACCGTCAAATATCCTGCCACAAAGCGGTGAACTAATTCATACATCTTTCCTCGCCATCTAGTGTGTAGTACTCTTAGCAGCTGCCTTAGCATGTGCCAATGCTGGACTTTTATCATTGCAACAACAGCTCACCGGCGAAACAGCACAATCGGTAATCTTACAGGCTGGCCCACATCCCGATGAACTGCGATCATCTCCAGCTCAGTACGAATTCCGGTATTCAGTACATGATGTTGGCACCGGCGACATTAAGGATCAGCAGGAAATCCGTGAAGGTGATCAGGTACGTGGACGTTACTCTCTGATTGAACCCGATGGCAACCGACGTGTTGTGGAATACTCATCCGATCCACTCTTGGGTTTCAATGCCAATGTACGTCATGAACCATCGCCATACCAGCCACCAGTAACCTTAAATCTGAACCGTCAAACTTTGGCATCATTCCAACAAGAGTCTGCACCATCTGACCAGTTGGGTGCTCAGTTGATCTCACAACAACAACAACAGCAACAGTTACAATTACAGCAGCAACAACAACAGCAGCAGTTGCAACAACAACAACAACAACAACAACAGCAACAGTTGCAGCAGCAACAACAGTCTGGCTTGCATTAAAAACAACTTTCATCAATTTAGCCAAAACTTCTTAGAAACTCATTCCTCTAACTTTCTTTAATTTTTCATTTGTCATTTACTTTGTTATTGCATTCATTTTCTCTTATAATTAATTAGCTTTTTTGTACTTTTTTTATATAAATATTTGACTAATTTTGTCTATTTTTTTATTGTTGTATAAATGAAAATGTAAAATTAATATAGTAGAATTGATAGACTGGAGAAACAAGAACAAGAATAAATAGCACAATTTAATCGAAAAAAAAAAATAATTGTAACATATTTTTCTTCTTAGATTGTGACAGAAAAAACTGACAAATTATTTTGGCAGAACTATTAAAACTTTAACTTAATTATTCGCTTTTAATATTTTAAAGCTGGCAGCAAACATTTTATATGGAAGTTAACTCAGCTCTTTCTGATATCACTGTTGGTACCTACTGTATTAGCAAACATTTTGCTAGCAAACAGACATAATTGGAACAGAACACAGGAATAACAACTCGTCGAACAGTTCTGTGCACATAAGGTGTGTTTGCTAGATTGGGCACATTCAAGAATCTAGTTATCTCAAGTCGACTAGATTGGTCTGGATATGATGTAACCTGAACGCAAAAACAAGATTGGTGGGGAACTTCAGCTTTTCAATGACAGCCACATAATGCGAACTGTCAACTTAATACTCAGGCACGAATTTCTTGACTAGATTCGTCGGCTAACCCTCTATAAATGCCAACTAAAACAGTTTGCTCATTTGACAGATTTCAGCAAATCAAAACTGAGATACAACTAGTCAGACAGCTGTCCAACTTGCTAAGCTAGATTTTTAATCTTTTATTTCATAGAAAGTAATTAAGTATTTGAGCTTTCATTTTGTGATTGATTTTGAATAGCATTTTTATCGATTTAAAAAAAATGTTGACAGATTTTCAGACGCTCAATCTTGTAGTAAGTTTGTACAGATTTCAGACTAATTCAGAAATATGCGGTCTGTCGCTGTAGACGTAAAAAAAATAGCGCACTGAGAACATAGATCTGCTCGAGAAATAAAGACTAATGCGTTTGCGAATGCTTTAAGGAAGTATACAGCGCAAATACGCATTTTAACAAACTGACATTCGAGTGCTTTGACAGTTTGCACCAACTTCCAGGACTTTAGCGGAATAAAAATTGACCGTGTTTCTATGAAGAAAATCTATTTTACTCCGATTTCAAAAAGGTTGACAGATTTGCTGACACTCAATCACGAATTATGTTTGAACACACTTTATACTAAATCAGAAGTATGTCCTGTCATTTTTGGTGGTCTGTAAGCGTAAAAAAAAACAGTCAATGCAGACATTCTAGATCTGCTCGAGAAATAAAGACTTAAACCTTTGGGAATGATTTAAAAAAGTACTTTGTAAATACACAGTTTGAAGAACTGACATTCGGACACTTTGACAGTTTGCAGAAATTTGAACGAATTTCTTAAAAGGAATTCCATTTTACTGTGTACTTTGCGAACACATCCAGGGACAGATGAATACTGACTCAAATTATCTCAAATGTAACAGCAATTTTAAATACGGGAACAGACTTATTACCAAGTATGTTGCAAGTTTTGTTTCTGATTATTTGTAGGTAAAATACAAAGTAGATGTTTGTTTTTATTTGACAAACTGCTAATAATATTTATAAAGCAAGATAAAATGAAGGAAAGAGCAGTTCTGACAACTGATTTGTTGCAAGACCTTCCTGTTTGGCCCCATTTTATGACTGTTAAAAACCATGAAACTTCTTTCAAACTGTATAGATTTATTGACTGGAATTATACATTGGCACATAGGAAGACTTAGGATTAGGTTAAGAGTATGATATGACATAAACATTCGTATAACGATATAAACGAGAATAATCCATTGTACTCATCTATTCGTGTTAGTAATTGTACGAAACACCTGGTCCAGAGTAAGAAACATGAGTGCCATAGCCGACATGGGATCTGTCCGAATGAATTGACCTCGGCTCCGATCGAATCACATTGTGCACTTGTGGCTGAGCGTAATGAACAATGGGTGATGCCAAAATCTTGGTGGCAACTAATTTTTCACGTCGCTCTGGGACTGGAATCTTAATGTGGGTCGGCTCACGGTGGACAATAGCTTCGAAGCCGTTGTGCTTGTCGGATTTGTACTGCACCAAACGGTGGTAACCATCTGAGTCGATCAGTTCGTAGCTTCCCTCGACTCTGTCGTCCTTGCGAGTCTCCTTTTGCGCCTTAATATCTCCGGTGTGCTCATCATGAACAGAGTACGAGAATTCATATTCCACTGGTCCCTCCTCGATCTCATGCGACTGATGGACTTCAATGGCGGCAACAACAGCAATGGCGGATACCAAAAACACAAACTAAAGAGAGCAATAGGCTTTTGTTCTTAAACAAATTCTTAAGGATGAAATGTGAATTTTACCTTTAGAGACATTCTGCTTGAATAGATTATTAACTGTATGGAGTATGGAATTAATCGATACAATTATCAGGGATTGAATAATTACTTCTCTGATCTCGCTCCGAGTTTATATACAAAAAGCCAGGAAACCAGACTTTGAGACTCACTCCATGGCGGTGAGGTGATCCCCACCATTTTCACATCTCAGAGGTATGCATAGGACACTTCAAATCTATCAATTATTTGTCAAAATAGTCGATCGGATTTTTTTTCTGCGGCTCGCGCTAATTTTCAATGTTTTTGTAACACTTGTTTTTCATATTCCAGTTCCAGATTGTGCAACAGACAGATCTTGAATTAAAACATTTTTTATTTGTTGCTCATTTGAAAAAATCCATTTGCATTTGACACGCAATTTGCTCATGCATGTGGTGTATACCAATATGCGAGGCAACAACGACGCACCCGCGGAATGTGTGGTATCTTTTTGATGAAAACCAGAAAATGCTGATTAATATTTAAAAATGCAAGAAATCCAGTAACATCGAGGAACAAAATTGATATTGGAAATATATAGTATGATCGAGCTAAATTGGCGGAGTATAGTGGGTTTGTTGTCAAGTTGTCGGTAGTGTGGAGCAACATGTTGGTAATGGGTTTGGTAGTTTATTTGCGAGTGCGAAAAGTGGGTCAAAACTGCCTACAAAAGTTACACATTCAAGTCGATATTACATAGTGCTTATCGCAAACTTACGACTGGCATACGGTAGTAGAGTGACGGCCCAGTGCGTGTCACTATAATTTTCGTCATAAAATTGCGACAAATTGCGGAATTTGATTGCACAAATTGCCGCCATATGGAGAAGAATAATTGAGGGTGGTATGCGGAGCTTAAGGTGGATTTTATGACATTAGGTGGTCTTCGATGTTTTGGCCAAATTAATGCAAGAATCATTTACGGAGCTGCTTTATGGCGCATGAGAGACAATTGAATGATTTTTAAACACTACTCCATGTACGGCAGTTAGAAATAAGTGCAGCGGAATATGTAAGCGAAGAACAACAACCGAGAAATGTATATTTCCAAGTACGTCTGTCAAATTTAGAACCATAATTATATGATCAGATACGAAATAAATTCACCTAAAGTGACTTTTTTTGTTGACGTTTCAATGGAAATGTAAAGCCATGTGTTTCTTGACTTTTCCGCCATGAAACAGCAGCGTCTTGGAACAAAAATAGGCCACGATGAGTTCACATATAATACGTCAGAGGTACGCCGATTGTGCTCTGAGCGGAGAAAAACGTCAATTGCATTAAAAAGTCACAGTAGCTTGTTAAAATATCAGCTTTAGCCGAATTCCCAATCAATGTTTTCAATAACTTGAAAAACGACCATCTTTTCTCGACAACGAACAACGGGTTGACGACACAACGAAGCAGCGAAAAAGAAACCAACTAAAGGTCAAGTTTGCACGCAAATTGAAACCCTGAACAACAATCAAAAAAGCAACCACACAAATTCACCAGAGGTCACCTATAACATATAAATATAAATGCAACAATAAATAAGATAAACTTGCGACTTCGCTAGGTTGTAGAACATGTCTTCACATTGTCACTTCTAACCACACTCCTCGGTGGTTGTCTTTAAAATATCTCAGATAACTGATTACAAGGATATTTTATGCACATATCGGACACGTACTACACCTCAATATAAAAGCTAAGGCATATTCGATCTTGAATAAGTCAATTAGTTTAAAACGGCCACTGTCTGAAAGAGAATCCTGTGTAACAACTTCCCTTCGAAGGTAAGCCAAAGCCAACCATTTACAGAGACCATTTTTCACAGCTTAAATTTTTCCAGATGCGTCTCTTTTTGATGATATTAGCGTTCAGCCAGTTCCAGGGGTACGAACAAAAGCCCGCCGATGCTGCGAATTTTTCAACGCAATTTAGAGCTCGTCCAGAGGTCCTGCGCCAGATGTCAAATGACCAAGCTGACTCGATTAAATCGGATCGTATAAACTATTTTCAAGACGATCGGGTTCCGATGAGATCGCAAGAAGCTCCCCATCAGCCTACACCGAATATGTATCAACCATTGCCAGGCCAGCAGCGGTTTGAAAATTCCCACTCCAGAGTCGTATCACAAGATACAGCACAGGACTATACAGAAATCCAAGAAGGCCAAGACTATCCCACTCAAGGGGGATATCAACCATCACAAATTGCAGACAGCTATCGGAACTACGGATCCAGCCCAGCTCAGGCACCAAAAAGCTATCAACCTCAGCAAACTTCACTCGACATGCCGACAAACTATCCCAACTCTGAGCCAGGCCCAGTATCGGCATCAGTTCCAGCAGTCCGGCCACCTGGACACATGCCAGCACAATCGGACTATCGTGTGTACGAAATTCCCCAATCGACAGGCCAATATACAAGTGGATATCTTCCACAAACGATGCCCCAGAACTACCAAGCATACAACAATGATGACAGACAAAACTATATGCAACCAGCAAAACAAAACGAGCCAAACTATCACGCAGTCAACCAAGATGGCGGACAAGACTACACACAATCTACATGGGCCGGGCCACAACAAAACCCTCAAAGCTATCAGCTGGTCAACAAAAATTCCGACGCAGGCGTGATAACTATTTCACTGCCAGGCAACGAGGATGCAGCACAGGGTGTATATAACGGTCAACGGCAACAACAACCGCAGTTTGTGAACGGCTATCAAGTAGTCAATGAGGGCCCCGTCGATTACATGGTATCAGGCATGTCCCCTGGAAGTACAATAAGTGCCCAGAGTGCCCAAATCCCACAACCACTGCCGACAAACTACAACAGTGCAGCCAATGTTATTCCTCAAGACCGCTATATGCCAGTTCAAAATGCGTACTACCCTCCGCAGGCAGCTCCGGCCTTAGCCGGCGGACAATATTTCGGACAATCGCAGAATGATGTTTATGCCCCCTACATGGATTCCTACAAACCTCAAGATCAGCAATATGAAATGTGGAAGCCACAACAGCCCCCCATGCCCATAACCATGCAAATGACACTGCCGTACTTGAATGGAAATAAAGATTCCCAAGCCAAACTAATGGACATGATTAACAGTGAATTGGCCAGACAGAGAATAGCTCGCATGGCGTCGCGATTCTAGATCGAACTGGGTACTAGTTTTAGTTATTTATTTCATTTTAATTAAACGCAGAGATGAGTTTTGTATTCAGTTTTCTTTTAATTTAGTCGAACTTGGCAAAGACGATGACATTCGGCTGGCTGCAGGGAACAGCTAAAATATATCACTTTCAGATTGGCAGCACTGACACTGAAAACTTGTTTGAGGAGATCGCTAGGGTTCCCTGTCATTTCTAATTTGTTCAGTTGTTTGTTGTTCATCTATGTTCCCATACCCCGTTGATAACTGGATGGCACTATATTTTGACAGATGCGTAGAACGAAGCGAAAATATTTAATAAAAAAAAAATTAAATAGTTGGCGCAACACTTCCGTATGTCATAGGGTCCCTAGGCCTAGCTTTCACAATCATTCGTTTTGTGTGAGTTTTTAATTTTTTGGGATGAATGGAAGGGATCTACATTTTTATGCCGAGTCCAAACGGCCAATTGAGAAGCTCTTTCATGACGGTTATACTCTGGGATGTTTGTCAGACGTTTGCGAGACGTTATTATACGCAGCTTTGTTATGGAAAGCTCATCTAACATGAGACTTTGGAGTGATTTTGTACTGCTCCGCCGGTATAAATTTTTGTTTGCAAGTTGAGCAGCGCTTCTTATTTCAACTAATCAAATAAAATACAGATTTCCACATTTCTTTTATAAGTCAATAAATTACAACAATATTTATCACATTTCAGTCGTGGAATTCTCTTTTTGAAGATTGAATTCTGTTAAACTTTATTTTTTAACACTAACATCTCATGCTTTCACTGGCAATATTTAGAAAAAAATATTGGGCATGTTCAAACATACCTATAGTTTAGTAAACCTGACAGCGGGCTGACTTATGATGTGGCTCAGTTTTGAATGCCCTAAACCGATCATATAAACAGTTTTTTTTTATCACTTGACATCGATTAAGCGGTAGCCGACGAATCTAGTCAAAAATTTCGAGACTTAGTATTGAGTTGACAGTTCGTATAACTGGCTGACGTAGGAAAAGTTCGATAACGCAACTTTCGGTAACTTTCTAGATTTTGCATTCAAGTCAAGACCAATCTGGTCGACATAAAATATCAAGGTTTACAAATGTGCCCATGTACAATTAGAAAAGAAATTTCGTTTGACATTTGCTAACGACTTTTATATATAGGTCATCTGTCTTCCATTAGAGTCCAATCATCTGCAACATATTTCGACCATTATCACTTTGTTCAGATGCATTGCTCGCTTAGATGAAATATTACGAAAAATTTTGACAGATACGTGACTTACAAATCATCAACGTAAATCTCGTGATTTATAATATTGAAAGTTTAGCTAAATGGTATACTTTTTGCTACTTTTATAAAAATTAACCAAGTGATAAGTTACTTAACTTCATATGGCCTTCAGAGAGATTTGTTATTCATTGTCAAGGGGAATCTGTTTAATATATAAATGAATGAGTGTAACTACGTCTGCACTGCAATATCAATTTAAGTTCTGCTTTGTTGTCCTAAGAGTCAACTGTCACTTCGTTTTTTTTTCTGTTTTCTTTCCATTTGACACTGGGAACAACTCTATTAAGTGCGTAAATTGGACACAGTTAAGCGAACTGTTGCGTGACAAATACAATTCCGTTTGAATTAAATTTGGATTTTTAATTTGACAGATCAAAAAAAATTCAAAAAATCGGTATCCACGTCACATTTTAAAAATAAAAATGGTTTTAAACTGTCACCTCTTTGTAAAACTTGACTTTTAATATAATTATTCTTTTATTGGAGAAAAAACAGAAAAACTATGATGATTTCCCTTTTTTCGTGAGCGTTCAACTGTCAAAATTAAGCGAAAATTAAGCAAGGTGGTGGAGTGAAATAGTGGAAGGGCATTCAGTTTTTTTCTCCGAAACTGCGTACGTGAAATAACTCGAATGTTGTGGTCAAATATTTGACATACGTTCTGCCTACCAAAATATGAAAAGTCATGTTCTTCTAATTCTAGTTCCAAAAAAATTGATGAAAGCGCGTGTGCTGTCTTAGGGAAATTCCAAGAAGTTGCATTTTTGCTAAGCTCACGCATCGAACAAAGAATATATCAGTGTGAAAGACAGATATGGAATAGGTTTATGAAATGATATTGCTTACCAGTTTTCATGGACCAGATTATGAATATTGGATTCACCTGGATTCACTCTACGTTGTTGCGTAATTTATTTAAAAACCCAATATCACCTAATAGTCTAATAAAAATTTCGCTTACGATTACAAACGATTACAAAGGCAAAGTCAAGCCAAACCAAACACCATAAGATTTGTTTTGCATTTATTTTTTCGCTAAGCCCACAAAATCACAATGGAAACCGACCAGACACCGCATCGGGTCATTGTGCGTTGATGGCACTACGCGGTCGGCCCATTAGTGGCATTCTTGCTGACCACTAATAACAACTAATGTCAACAACAAGATTTTTACAACAATTAGAGGGGAAAGACATTTTTTTTCTTTTGTTGAAACCAAAATACGTGACAAAATGTTAAAACTCAATCAGGAGAAGACACGTACCAGAACCATTCGCATCTCGGCCATTTGACTGGAAACGTAAATTTATCGAACAGTTTCGTTATTCGGTTTTGAGAATTTCTAGACGACACAGCTAGATTGTGCAGCCCGACTGCATCTTGTATAAATTCGTTTATTTGACATTTGAAGCGGTTAATATCACAGCAACCTCTGATTGGTTGTGTAGGTTGTACAAGTGAAAAATCAAATGTGAAATGTTCCCCTTTCGGGTAAGTTGAGTGCTTCAGTGCAATGACAGAGTGTTAATGTGTTCGTTTGATTTTAGTTTGTACTTGTCTTGTCCTTCACATTGATTTGCGTTGGCAGCAATGACGTTAGCGGATACTACGTCATTCCGTATGGGTTTGATCATCCGTATCTACCAGTGTCAGAAGAAGAATTGATTCCATCTAGTCCTCAGCCGATCATCATAACTATGACTCCACCTCCACCACCTACTGAACCACCACCGCCTCCGCCGTCGATAACGCCACCACCTGCAACAGAGCCACCACCGGTTATAACGACAACGCCCCTACCACCGCCATCACCGCCAGTTACAATGACAGTGCCGCCTCCGGCTACGACAGTTCCACCAACTACCACAGTCGCTCCTCCTCCTCCGTCACCTGCACCAACGAAAATAACCTGCGTGTGCAACTGCAGTGGACGAATTCCCGAAAGATATCCGTTCAATCCATCTGCTGTTAAAAATTACCGTCAATACAACTACTACTACCCGAATAGTAACCAAATGCCGATTCCAATGCCAAGACCACCAGTTCCAAATATTTGTGAATTGTGTAACATGCCAAACCGGTCCCAACCAGTGCCGAGATTTGATATTGAGTATGCGCCAAATCCTGCGTTGATCGATCCAGCCATGAGACCTAGCAACTTTCCTCCATATCCGTTTATACCTAACCCCTACAGACCACCAGGACTGATGCCACCTCGAAATAGGCCATATCCTTCGCCTAGACCTATTGGCTTCAGAGGTGCGGTTCCAATACCAGTGCCAGAACCATTACCGATTGCTCAACCAGCACCAGTCCCAGAACCGTCGCCAGTACCAGAACCATTACCGGTACCAGAACCATTACCAGTACCAGAACCATTACCGGTACCAGAACCATTGCCGATAGCTGAACCATTGCCGATAGCAGAACCATTGCCGATAGCAGAACCATCACCGGTACCAGTACCAGAGCCGATGCCCTTACCATTTCCTTCTCAAAGATATGGGCGTCTGCCTAATGGACAAATAGACCATAGAGTGAGTGTCTACCCTATTGGTGAACCAACTATGCCGCCTGGCATTCGGCCCCCTTTCCCGTATATTCCAAATACCTACGGACAGTCGGGATTGATATTACAACAGAATGAGCCCTATCTAAATGCTGCCCCTGGACCGATTGAGCTCATAGACACTGTTCCATTACCAGTACCAGAACCAGCAACAGTACCAGAACCACCATCAGCTGCAGAGCCTTTGCCATTACCATTTCCTCATCGGATAAAAGGGTTAACATTTCGCCAGAGCGCTCCGTTGCGAAATCCACTAACTGGCCAGACTGAGCTCATCGACCCAATTCCAACTCGGCCACAAATCGACCCTCTAGTTCCAACCTTTCCGGGACCCAATGATAGACTGACACTTTTACCGGGAGATTTCGCAACATATCTTGGCCCACAATCCGGTCTCATTCCGCCAGGTTTCCCGCCCGTACCATTTCCAAATGGCAATCCACTATGGTATGAATATCCACTTTCCGCTAATCAAATACCAAATATTCCAGCGGATTATTCGGTGGTTGTGTAATAGTAGTCTTGTAACGGTATTTTGAATGTATAGCTTTAAGTTCATTTGTTAAAGATAAAACGCTTTTGTTGAAGATGCACTGATTCTTTAAATGGTTGTAGTGAGGTTAAGGCTGTCTGTCAAACGTCAAACTACATTAAAAAAAAAAAATGTGTATTCACTGAATATGGTGAAGGTTTTAGCACATACATATGAATTGTCTTAATTGTTATATGTATGTAAATTGTCACTAAATTGACATATGGTCTGTCATCTACCTGTCAATGGAACGAGGGAATAAAGTTGGATATATTTTTTTCATTTCAGAAATACTTTTACAATAATTTACATAAACATATGATTATTTTTATTATTTATTTTTGTGATTTGGCACCACTGTCGAGGCGTATCAATATAGCCGACTTAAAAGAGGCTGTCAAAAACAACCTGTTTGATTCCCGCTTTAACCCGATTGACTTCCCGCCTTAATCTTCCTTTTGACTTCTTCCCGAGAGCTCACAGATAATTATACGTAGTATTTTAAGTTAAATATTAATTAAAATAAAAGTGAATTTGAGTCGAGTTTTTTCAATTGAGATTAGGAAGCATCACAATTATGTTCTATTGCGGTGTAAAGTAAAGAATATATGTTCTGTCAATTTGCTTATATCAAGTGAAGTTGGTAAAGCAAAGTAAAGTAGGATTTTCAGTACGCAATTACAACAACTATGATCTGCTTGACATTTCGAGACTCACAGTAGCTGTTGTAATCGCGTGCTCAAAAAACACGCCTATTGTTCTTTTACGCCGTACGCGTTTTGCTATTCTATTTGCTATTTCGTGGCATAATAATTAGGGTCATAGCACCAGGACGAGGCAATGACCGCGTTCGATTGAACGCTAGATGACTAACGCAATGTCAAACTTATTTCAACAAAGTAAATGGGGAAACTATTAAATCTATCGCAAAATCAGCCGCTAAAAGGGAGAGGAAAAATTAGCTGTCAACACAGTTCGATTAACAGTCAACAAATTTGGAAGCACAGTTAAAATGTGTCGATAAAATTCGGAAAGAAATGTATTAAAGGTTAAAATCATAATTTCTCATGGGAGTTGCGTTTATTTTTGGAGTGAAAAGAAACGCAGACAAAACCAAATGTCATTTTATTTCCACTGGAATAATATCTACTCGATGTAAAGTTATTCCATGGACATGCCGACGTCATAATAGCAGATAAAACCAAATGTCATTTTATTTCCACTCGAATAATATCTTCTCGATGTAAAGCTACGATTACACATGCCACTTTTTATGTCAGATTTGGATATGCCGACGTCATAATAGCAGACAAAACCAAATGTCATTTTATTTCCTCTGGAATAAAATCTACTCGATGTAAAGCTACGATTACACATGCCACTTTCCATGTCACATTTGGACATGCCGACGTCATAATATAGTAAACATTTGTCCTAAATTTGTTACTACGTGTGATCGCCTGTCAAGTGTCTGGTCACGCCGGCTGTCGCAGCGCACATTCACAAAAGACACACGAGTGATCACCAAAATTTGCCACGAAAAATGACACTTGTAATCGTAGCTTAAGCGTTTGGCTTTAGAATTAAGTTCGAGATCTAAGTCTGACTCCACTTCGAAGTTTGACAGAATTGAGGTATATAAAAAAACTAGAAGTGCCACTCCATAGTTGTTTGTCCCGTTGCAATACAGTTGACAAATTTTTTGTGTCAACAAAAATCAAAACAATGTTTTTTTTTAATTCCTTGCATTTCATTTATTATGTAGTTTATATTTACAAAAATTGCTATTCATAGATAATGTGTAGGTATGTATGGTGAGGATGAAGAAGAAAACAATAAAACAAATACATTCTCTCTTTTAACAACACGATGCGCGATGATCATTTCCTTATGTTTAATGAATGCGTGAAGAGTGTTTGCGTTTGATGGTTTTTTTTTTGTTGTTTTTCTGACAAGCGTATCATGATAACATTGGTAATATAAGTCAAGCTTTTCCCGAATGCGTTTTAATGCGAGTATGCATAGCCAGCCGACTGTACTGAAACATGAGCCAAACCTGGATGGGCCACAGCCAGTTTGGGAATAAGTGGAGCTGCCAACAGCTTGGGAGTGGCGTAGTGCGCAACTGGAGTCAACACCTTGGCGATTGGTGCGACAGCCTTTACGACTTTGTGTCCCAATGGGTCACGACGAACAACGGCGTTGAAACCATTATGCGCATCGGAGGTGTAGTCAACAGTCCTGAGGAAACCATCAGCATCGATCAGAGTGTATTGGCCATGGACAACGTCACCCTTGCGGGACTCAGTCTGGCTCTTGATGTCGCCGGTGTGATCGTCATGTACTGAGTAGGAGAAGTCATAGTGGGCTGGAGCTTCTACTTCGACAGTCTTCACCAATGGAGCGGCGTATTTAAGAACTGGCTTGGCGATCAGAGCTGGAGCTGCATGAATGAGCGGACCTCCATGGGATAGGTATGGTCCTCCGTGAGATAGATACTGAGCACTGGCTGCGCCAGCAATAACGAGCAATCCAAAGAACTGTGGAACGAGAATTTTTTTTCTGAATTGGCTCTTTCAAGCGGTCAAGTGTCAAATGCTTACAGTGAACATTTTGATTTAAATTTTGTTTGTTTTTAAGTGTTTCTTGAGGGCTACACTGGGCTGATGTCTGAGAGCAGTTGTTGTTGATGCACAAAACTCCTGAGGTGGACTACGATTCTGGTCAATTAGCCGATCGACTTTTATACGATTATTAATCGACCTAGCCGTTGGATTTGCCAAAGTACATTTGTGCTCCAGTTCGAAGCCAACTCAATCACATGTGGGGGTAAATGCATAGTTTGGCTCTCTGTGTGATGTTTTAATGCCAGCGAGGCCTTAAGGCTACGTCTAGTTCTGCACATTCTCCTCGCCTATCAATACAGTCTTGTGGCGGAGGTCCTAAAGGAGGTATGTTTGAGTTGAATACACACGCACACACGCGTTCCATGTGCCAACGATTGCCGCGCACTTTTCGCCTCTTCACCTTTCCAATTGCACTCGGTCGCGAGGAAAAGCCGCGAGACAAGACAAATGGTACACGCCTTTTGGCCTGGGGCCGAAGTCGACTGCTGAGGAAAGTGCTCAAAGAAATAACCAGAATAGAAGCGGGGAGATATTCCTTCTGGTGCGGTTGGGGTATGCCCCCTGGGTGGGAGACATATAGCCACAGCAATAATTGCAAACTTCAACTTGATGTTGCTTTGGTTCAGCGGCAGCGAACAGAGAGGAATCACCTTGTGACGTATGCGTTTGTGGGTTCAAGTATAGCTGTTTGATATATAGTGCGTGACATGAGAAAAAGAGACGCCTGGGACAAGTGTGATGACTGTTAGAGAATGGACTTTTCGAGTTGCAGCTGAGTGGAGCAGCCATAGCCGTTGCATTTGAACAGAATGAGTTGCTTTTGCATAATCATTTGGATTGTGTGGAGGTCAGATTTTTAAGAGGCTGTAATGTCAATGATGGACTTGACTTAGATTGATTTTGGAAAAAAATGGGGTGAATAATTCAGTTCCTGTTTGGAACGAGAACGCTGCGCAAGGATGGCACGCATAGTCGTGAAGCCTTCCACATTTTTATAGATTCAGGATACCTAAGTTACTATCATTCATCGGAAGGGTATGCATTTGAGTATTTGAGGCTTTGCGACATCTATACGTAAAAGGCAGCTGTGCGTGATGTAGTGTGGATGTGTTTTCTTCGGATCCTTATGTTCTGCTTCTACAGAAAAACAGCCACCGATCGTAAAGAAAACTTAATAATATCATGTATTTAAAAAAATATGTATCTGCTTGATAGTATTACCACTCAATAGATGGCGCAAGTATATCTGTCAACAAATTGCAGTTCCGCGTAGAGAAGCGAACTCTTCCAAATTTTTAAAATTTCAACTTTTGCTAAGCCGTGATTTAAAACTGTTCGGCTGTAAACAGAGAACAGTATTTTGCTTGTGTAGCAGTAATCCAGCTTAAGCCAATTTGTACTAGAATAACGTGTAATGGAATAAAGGGAAGAAAATGAGCTTTCTATATAAGGCGTGTTTTTTTTAGCTTCGATCTCAGCAACGCAAAGTAAAGTAGGATTTCCAGCACGCAATCACAACAACTACTCTGAGCTCTCAAAGTGTCAAGTAGAACGTAGTTGTTGCAATTACGTGCTGAAAATCCTACTTTACTTTGCTTTGCTGAGATCAAAGCTCAAAAAAAGAGGCCTATAGCTATAAAAGCGTCCATTTTGGGCTTAATAATTGCGCTCCACAAAAGGATTAGGGTTATAGAAAAAATAATTGTATTCTAGTACAATTTAAATAAACTGAATAACATAACGCGAAATAAGAAAAACACAAAAAAAAAGTTGTCCATTAAGAACGAAGGGCTATAATTTCTATTCCTAAAAATTTGTTCTTGCACTTGAAACACATACAATGAAACAGAAAAGTACTAGAATGTGCAATAAAGAAGTCGAAAATAAAATCCAGCACTGGGATGGCTTCAGAATATAGCATGAATGGACGAATGTTGTTTGTTGCTTGGCTCTTACCAAATTAAATCTCAAGGAGCATTCCACGAATAAATTGTACCGCCTGTCAAAAAGACGTACAAACATACGTCTAGACCTGTCTTTCAGTGCAGCTAAACTACTCCCTTCAGAAAACCCGTTTGCAATAATTTAAATTTAAAATGCAACTCTGCAGTTTAAAAGTTGTTTTCTAATTCTTTATTTCGGGTTTTTTAGTCTTTTAAAAAATATATATAAATATATCTATATGTATTCATAAAATACACAAACAACAAAAAAAAATTAAAAACTCCACCACATCTTGGCTAATAAATAATTCGCTAGACCGCACGCTTAATTAGAAGCTGCAAACACTTTACACTTAAAATGTAATCGAAAGAGCCCAAAACAAGTTTATTAGGCAGCCACGCCAATATTTATGGTCGAATGTGGTGGGTTGTGCTGCGTTACGCACAATTCTGTCTGCACTCATATGAGTGAGACTTTGGCGAAACGGACACACACCACTTTTCAATGGATTTCGAGCAAATCTTTGTGTCGCTGCCGAGGTGATTGTTATCGGATGTCAAACGATTTATAGGTGTCAAAGTTAGACAAATTGCCGATAGAATAGTATGACACTTATATAAAAGGGACATTTACTAATTTGATATCAATTCAAACTGATATGTGCATCCTCTCCCAGTCAGTGATTAAGACACAAAGAATGTGACGTTTGAAGGTTTGCTTGATTTTCCAAACTAGAAGGTAATTGACAGCTCCCGCTATTGGTGCGTTTTGTGAATGGACGTCTGGCAGTTTTGTGTGCCTGCGCCCTCTTTTGGGAATCGAATTGGGTGGATGTGAGTATGTTATACAATGCCACTTGGACATTTATTTACTCAGCTGTCAGGCATTGTATGTTAGCCATTCTTTTGCGCAGGTATTTCAAGCAGTAATTCTTCGATTCAAGGCTCTTAACGAGCTGGTTTCTGCAGCCAGTTGACACGACAGTTTTGTCAATGAAGGAGTGTGCAAAAGTGAAAAAAAAAACAATCCACAGCAACACACGCACAATGCAGATATGTATGACATTAAAGTGCGTTCGATGACCCAATTTTCTAATGGTTATCGGCTAATCGAATTATTGAAAGTTAATTGTAAATGGATTGTATAGCATGGCAGTTATTTGAATCGTGCATTTGGTGCAGTTTTCATTAATTGGGTGTTAATTGGATTAATAGCGAGTGTGGATCACAATCAACAATGGAATGGTTAAACTTGGAAAGGTTAAGCATTTAGAAACAAACGTCAAACAAAAAAGAGTGTCATGCAAATGAATACAGACTTCTTCGAGTGTTTTTCTTTGTTACAAAATGTATTTCAATTCCGAATACAATAAAACGTCGAGTGCTTCATTTGATGGCTTGCATGACAGTTGCGCAATCAGCAATAGACGTGGTTAGTAGTGACGTGAAAATGTATGTCGAAAATGTAATAGCATAATACGGTGACCATATTTTTAAGTGCGAAACCTGGGACAAAAATGTGAAAATACATAGCAGCACACCAATGGTTAAAAATAACACAAAAATTCGTATTGGAATGTCTTGTATTTATAAAAAAAAACCGGGACTATTGAAATACGGGACTGTCCCGGGAAATACGGGACGTATGGTCACCGTACATAAGTGAAGTTTTGATTGAATGCAAAGGGGTAAAACCCTTCAGCAATAGGACAACACCGACTTAGGCTTATGTCAAATATGGCCAAACATCACATCAAGTTCTGCCTCACGCCTCACTCACCATTGTAAATGAATATGTAGTCAATTCTTGGCATCTCGCTAAGTAAGACTTAAGGCGTAGAAAACTGGTAAAAAACGAAAGGAGTATGTAAATGTTTGCTCAAATGGGCTGATTAAGACTTAAGACGTAGAAAATTGGTAAAAAAACGAGAGGAGTATGTAAAAGTTTGCCCAAAAGGTGGCGCTGATTTACCTGTCAAGTGAAACCTTGGTTTTATAGAGACCTCATAGAAAGGAACATCCCACCCAATTATTAAAATCTCTTTTGAATGAATCATTGAAGCGATATAAACCCCAATCTTAGTAAATGTCAGAGACTTCTAACCCTATCAAATGGTAATAGCAGATCTTTTGAAACTTCGAATATATCGAATATACTCGCATATTCTTCTTTCCTACACGCGGCATAGAGATTGACAGAAAACAAAGCTAACATGGTCTAACAGCAACTGCAAGGGCTCATTTCCACAAAATGTCATCGGCCGACTTAAACCAGTCCAATTTGTAATCGATAACATGCCCACTTGCAAATGTTTCTGCTCACAACAAAATGTGTGCTTTGTTTACATTTCCGCTTCGTGCGGAGCAACCCATCAACAAGCAGCCACAACCTACACACAACACCTGAAAAGAGTGTCGTCGTTGACAGTATGCAAGGCGTAGAAAAAGAGATGTGTTGAGTATCTTGCACTAAGAGCTGTCCCCAACAAAGTCTATCCATACTCAGGGCACGCGCCGTACATGTACTACCCGTCGACCATATTCATTCCATTAATTTCGATAAATAAACGCCAGCGAATTCAGCTCGTTGTCGATGTCCATCCAATGCGAGACATTTCAAACGAATAAATATTTTTTTCCGATGCCAGAGTGCTTTTGCTGGTTGGCGTATTCGTTACTCAACATTCAGTATTCACGTAAGCGAATTTCAATAGAACCACCACGACTACCCCCCCCTGTGACTGCACTCCTTTCATGATCATCCGTCAGCAGAAAACTCAATGTGGAGCACTACAAATGCTCGTGTGTGGTGGCCCAAATGACCGAGTGATCGACCCAATCCTACAAACACACCCCACCACCAACGATCGAACGAGTTTTTTGCATACGGAGTGCTGTTTTTCTGATCTGTCTGCAGATTTGCGCCCCAACAACTCTGTTTAAATTGCGTCCATGCAGTTTGTTTTCGTTTCTCTTGGTTTTCTTTTTTGTGCTTCAACAGTGGGTGACCGACATTTGTGACAGTTTTCTTCGGTCATTTTATGCGCATAGTTCTACTTTTACTTTGGTGATCCTTTTTAATGTTAACGACGTCGTCTTGTTCCACTTACACCGACGAAACACATACACACTGGGTAGTTTTTGTTTTGTTTGTCATTTTATTACATCAAATGAAATTCAAAACTCGCCCAGGTAAAAAAAAAAAACAGTGGCAACAACAAGCAAATATACAAACGTTACATAACCTCAAAGTTGTACAGCAGACCTAGTTCTGCAAGGCGTTGTTGCTTTCATTCCGACGACGACGAAAGGTCTCCCTCCTTCGGCACACCCCTGGGCAAACCGCTGACTCGATGTGGTCTGGTATTCTGCAGGCGAGACCGCAACAGCTCCCTGCGCAACAAATGGCTCTCGGTTTGCACGGTGTCGATTAACTGGAAAACCAAAGAAAGTGCAGATGATATGTCGATTGCAGATCAGTTTGGAATTGATTAATGCGATCCTCTAAATGGAATAGTGGCTGGCGATATATACTCACACTCTGGGTGAGGACTGACCGATCGATGGCTTCGACATCGGGTAGACCGTCGCCACCGCATTCGTCGCACGCCGACGAACAGGCTGATGATCTACTATGGCGATCGTGTCGATGATCATCATTTCTCCAATGGCGGTCGATGATCGCCGACGCTTTTCCATCCTTCTTGAACTTGCTCAGCTCGTTTTTCATCCTCTCGTTTTCCATTTCAAGATAGTCGACCTGCAATGGAGATGTTGATCATTTGGCCGGAAGTGCGCACATACGATCCACTTACACTTTCCAATTCAAATTCAAGTTCATCGATTATGTCAAAGGCTTCGTCGAGTGATTGCTGTAGTGTGGCGATTCTTGTTGCTGCACTGAGCTTTTCCTCGTCTTGTTGTTGTTTGTCGACAAGGAGCACTGCAAGGGGTAGTCATTTTGATTGATCGGGTTAGGGGCAGAGTGGTTGCGAGGAAGGGGAGTTATTGTGCTATATAGCAGGTATGTGTTGAGGTTGATGATTTTATGGTTAAATAATAAGGTGCGACAAAGACACCGCAGTCTTTCATCTTTGGCGATATGTTGTGATGGCGAAGGCGTTTTATGACTTTTGATTGAGACTGCAGACGGGATAGTTGAATATCGAGCTTTGTGGGACAGTTAGCATAATAATTTGAGTGGGTGAGTGGCGGTCTTTGAACAAGGCAAAGTGGCTGTGGGAATTTGTAGGAGAATGACAATTACACAACGAACGAAGAAGTTGATGAATAGGTCTGTTTTCGTTAACAATTTTCCCAATAAAGGGAAATGAAATAGAATCTTTAGGGCGGAATTATTGTAATTGACAATATTGTAGCGTGGAACCTAAAATGTAAACAACCCATTCAACAAGTTCCACTTCCAATTGGAGACTCGAATCTGTCAAGTGGAGAGTTAAGTGAGCTAATTGTAGAACTATCGAGTTTATTCGGGACGAACTGGACTTCACTAGTATGTTCCCGACAGATGGCGGAGCGGACATAAAAGGCAGATTTGAGAACAAGGGCACAGTTGACTTTTATACAGTGATTGGTAAAGTTCGAGATAGTAATCGGTTGTGAAGATAAAGAAGTGCAAAGTATGTAGCAAATTAAGTGATTGGTTTAAGTCGGATAAGAATTGTTTAAAGAAATATTGTTTTGAAGTGAATTATTAGAATAGTATAATAAAAATGATTTTATTAGGAAAGTTCAATAGAATAGCGTTTTATCTTTTCGAATCCCAGCTCAGATGTAACAATATTCTAAGTTGGTTTGTATATTTGAACTTTCGTTCATCCGCTTAGCTTGTGATGGGGGCCTAAGAAAGCTGATTTGATGCGAACCGAACTTAGCACACATTTTCTTAAGAAGATGAGTGGGTGGGAATAAATAAACTCATTCGAAAGTCGTCCTGGGTGGAGCGAAATTGGAATCGAGTTCAATGTGTGCATAACCTTAGGTATCCAACAGATGGGCTCGATTTAAAGACTAAAACACATACCCGATCGCAGTGTGGCTTAGTTTCATTTTAACAAAATAAATGTCCACACCCACAAGCAAAACATATACCCACTACACTTTTGTCCTACCCTTGTTAAAATGTTCCAACGTTGACTTCTTCACCAGCCCCGGAAGCAACTTCTGCTGGCTAAACACTTCCTCCAGAGATTTGCACCGCTTTACCTTCTCCAAATAGGCACTATGCAGACTATTGTATTTAGACTTTAATCTCTCCAGATTCTCATACATCTTATCGCGCTCATCTTCCATTGCGAACAGTTTAAGGCGACTCTCAACATTCACAGTTGATGTTGATCTTTGCTCGTTGGTCAGGCGATTAAGTTTGTGACGTATCAGCGAATTCTCCTCGTTTAATCGTGCATTCTGCGCATTTACTGAAAATGTTTATATCCATATAAACTGTTGTTTTCCATTTGGCAATAATCTACGAACCCACTTCCAGTTGAATTTTCAGCGATTTCACGGCATCACTTTCTGCACGGTAATTTAAATATTCGCCCATTGTTATGGTTATATTCGTGGCGACACTGTATAAGGTGGAACTAGCGCAATTTCGTCCGCATTTTTGTTATCAATTTTTATATTCAATCGACGAATCGATAAGGCCTAAAAAATTCACTCTGCCTAAACGGAGATAAGGCAAGCGCCATCTTTGCGATTTTCATTTACTGCTAGAACTTAGTAAGTACAGACACAAACGTGTGCTTCGCATGTGGTTGCGATATTTGAATGAGCTGCTGTTGAAAAATGTTGTAGAAATCGCTGCAGTTTGAAGGTCTTGGGAAAATTTGCTAACCTGAATGGGTACTGCTTATTTTATGAATGTTGTTGGAGTTTCTTTCATTTAATTTAGTTATCAGATCATTTATTCGTGAATAAATGTAAATATTATATCCAAAAACAGTAGCGAGTTTCTCAATTTGTAAAAAAAAACTTTAATTTGGCTACGAAACTAACAGCTATTATATATAAAATGCTAAACGTCAACTCGCCATAAGAGACTCATTAAACGTATTAAAAAAAACCTTTGAAAATTGCATCAAAAAGTCGGCCTAAGAATTGCGCAAAAAAGCTTTGCTCCAAAAACCGCTTTAAAACGACACAAAGATCGCGTAAGAGACTCCCAAGGAATTACAAGTAAAGCGTGTTCAAATGAACTCTAAAAACTGCAGAAAAACGCATCAAAAAGCCTTTCGAAAACACCCACATATATCGTATTAAAGCAAGGAACAGAAAAACGAGTCAAAAACACTCAAAAGTGTGCCCCAAAAAACGCTTTAAGATGCCTAAAAAAAAAACGCGTAAGAAACTACAAAAATAAGTCCATAAAACTTGTCCAAAAGGTACATAAAACGTCTGAAAAACGCATCAAAAAGGCATTCAAAAACCGCCACATAATACGTGTCAAAAATGCTTAAAAAATGATATAAAACTTCCCAAAGGACGCATAAGAAACTCCAACAAATGCTCGGTAAAACGCGTCCAAAAGAAGTCTAAGAACGCCTGAAAAACGCATGAGGATGCCTTTCGAAAACCCCCATATATATCGTGTTAAAACAACGAACAGAAAAGCGAGCCAAAAGCGTGCCCCAAAAAACGTTTTAGAATGCCTTGAAAAAACGCGTAAGAAACTACAAAATAAGGCTGCAAAACGCGTCGAAAACGTACATAAAACGGCTGAAAATTCCACCAAAACGGCTTTGAAAAACAGACACATATATTGTGTCAAAAAACGCACTAAAAAAATAAAAAAAAACACTAACTTGCCTGTAAAAAACGCTATAAAATTCATCAAAGAAAACTTTAGAAAATGCCCAATAGAACGCGTGCAAAAGAACCCTTAGAACGTCAGAAAAATTCCATCAAAAGGCATTCCAAAAATGGAACAGACTTTGTTTAAAAACGCTTCTTAGAAAAGTCGAAAACACCCCAAAAAACTTTAAATATCCAAGTCAAAAAATTAAAAAAAAACAAAACAACAAACCTGAAACGAAAAAACCCGCCAAAAAAAATTTACTGCAAAATGCAGGCATAACTTAAGTTCTATGGCTGGTTACGTTTGTAGAAAGAAGAACTCATCGAACACAACCCCGCAAAGACACTTGAATACCTAATTTGTTTTGTTTAAAACTATACCCAATAAATCAAAACAAAGAAAGCCGCTGCGCTCAGGGAAAACATTCATTTAACTTAAAAGCAGTTTCGTTTGCCTTTGCCTCCCTCCATCCTTTCAAATGAAGATACCTAAGCATAAAGTACTCTTTTCGCTCTGCCCTGAAATTGAATGCAATTGAATACCTAAACTGTTATTATACGGATGCTTCTTTGCGAAGCTCTCGCCCATTGAATTTTGTCCATTTCCTCAAGTGAAGCACACCTTTACTTCCTCAAGCGTTGGTTCTTGGTTGTTGTCGTCGTCGTCGTCGTTGTTGCCGCTGTCGTCGTCCCTCAACAATCGACCAAAAAACTTTTCCCTCATTTTCTTTGTGTGTTGCAGTGGAGAAAACATCCCGTTTCGTGTTCGTTTTTGTTGTCTTATTGGGAACTGCTGTTTTCAGTGGGAAAACAATTTCAAAATAACGTACTTCGATGAATTGCTCAACTATCCGTGTATCTACAACCGCCTTCTTCAATTTGAAGTTTGAAATTTGTTTGCAGCGCAAAAAAAAAATAAACAAAAATGGAAAAAGAAAACACCTGCGGAAGACCTAATCACATATGCTTTCTACTGCTCGCGACAAAGTGAAAGCACACAAAACATTTAAATCACATGAGACAACCAAAGCGGATGACTGCAGCGCGCAACACCGTTCCGGTGGAAAAGTGCGGAAAGGTTATACCGTGAGAGATTAACACGAACGCTCAGTCGCCTGGAAATGCGCTACCTCCTCAATGGAGGTGCTATGAGGATTCCATCCAAAAAAGGATAAACTCCTACTAGCCGCAATGTATGGCCTGGTGGATACTGGCTTTAGCTCATATCTTTCCGGTGCGGAGCTCACGTTTGGGGTTGAGAGAATTCCCCAAACGCGGTAAAAGTGAGTTAATTTTTTAAGTAATTACATAGCGAAGGCTACACATCCGAAATGTGCACTAAAATGGTGGGTGGGAAATCCTTTTTCCTCACACATAGCCCTGTATTCCTTGTGGTACCTGATAGCGGGTACCGTGGGTATATTTGACAATAAACAGTGTGTCGTCCTTATTTATATCCTTTTTTCACACTTTCCACGGCAGAGACATCCTAGGTTATTTTTCCTGCCTCAGACTTTGCCGGCGAAGTGCATATGTGTAAAGGTACTTACTGCAGCGGACTGGAAATGTTCGCGATTTTATTAGCGCGTTGCATTGTGTGGTATACTCATACTCAGGAGAGGGTGGAGTTTTTGTAATGTGCGCTGTGCTGGGTAGGAAAAGTTTGTTTTACTGTGGATTTTTTTTCCAACTTTACTCCGGTAATGTAGCACAAAATAAAAAAAGGAAGACTTGGAAATTAAAAACGAAACAGAACCCTTGGATGTAATCCTTGTTTTTGTTTGTAGAATTAGCGAATTTTAGCAGTTGTTTCAAAGAATTTAGGGAGTTGGGAGCTTCAAAACTTAATCAATAAGTTATTCAGATGTATCAAGGTTAAGTTGCAATACTGCGTTAAGCACTTATTGGCGTGAGGTTACTCGATAACGCCTTCAAAAATTCAAAAAGACTACCGCAATTTGGTGTTTACGATTTAGAAAATGTGACGGAGGAAACACCGATCCCTGTGGTAAGCCATTTCTGACTTCAGAGAATTATACTCTTCGATTTTCTAGTTTTTTTTTTTGACAGGTCAGACTCTGGTCTTAGATACAAAAATTTGAAGTAAAAGACTTTATAACTCAATTCTCGAGTTAGAAAATCTTCTCTCGAAATTCATCTGTCGATAAAGCTGATCATTGATTTTGTGACTTTTGCGGTCTTAAAAATCGAAGAAAAATGTTTCAGCGTTGTGTCCACTTCGATTTGAGTCCGGACAGTGGTGGATATTTCCAGCTCTTCTAATGTCTCTTGAATTACATTTTTAAATGGAAGTTAGAATAAAATTCTAGAACCCCATCAACCACCGCTCCATATGAAAATTCCAAATAAAGCAGCGTCGTAGGTACAACCGAGAAAATACATATAAAATATGCTTCAAAAAACGCCCCCAATTCATATAATTACAACCGAGCAACTCATTGGACTTACATAATAGATGTCACACATGCTCCTCTGAAAGTCATTTGGGCGTCGTCTCCCATCCAAGGAAAAATAACTTCAAAATCGCTGCTCTGCCTGCAAACATCCCTGTCCTCGCCACTTGTGAAGAATTCTAATTGATTCACATTACCATTCAAATTGTAATGATTCTCCGTATGTAAATTGCGTTTAAAGAAAAACAAACCGAAACGCAAAATATAAAAGCCAACTCTTCGACAATGGGAAAAAGTTTGCTACACACAAAAGTGCACGCCTCTTGCTCTCTGCGACGCGATGATAAACGATGATATATCACCGCAAGCGTATAACAATGAACTGTGCTCCTACGGCTCTGGATTCCTCTGTACGGTACGAATTCCATTCAGTTTTTCGTCTACATCTGTATATATGCATGTGCGAGCAGTTTACAGCATCATAACCCTACGCTTGCAGACAAATAGGTAAGTTATGGTCATAAATTTCCATCTCCTTAGGAGCGAAATGAAAGAGGCGACCACTTCAACTATTCCGAAATCAATTGAAAAATTAAGGCTATTAGTGAAAGTTTTAGGCAAAGTTCTACCTACCGCCCAAACACACAAAAATATACATCTCCTCGATGAAAAGGAGGCGCAAGCCTTTGGGAAAGTCCTCAAGTCTCCATAAATGGTGGCCCGATTGAATGGGGGATTGCAGTACAAAGATTCATGCCCGGGGGAAACTTTGTGTGCACAATTATGTTGCCACAGAGACATTTGTCCTTAGGCGTGTATTGTACAAGGCAGGATGCCCTATTGACAAATATTGCAGCAAATGCTACCAATATTTTACAATTACGTAGGTATTTACTCAAACCCAGAGTTGGGGGACACTTTGATTGAACGAATTATATAGTTGCTGATAGTTTTTCTGGCTTTCATTAAAAGCAAAATAAAAGGAAATGGACTCGGACATGGACACAGAGCTTCGAAATTTGTATTTGTGTATTTGTTTTCGATTTATTTCAAACGCAAACAGTGATGGTAGATGTTCCATATATCTGTCGTTTAAGTTTTGAGGTTAGTTTTGGTCAAGTTTTGAGGTTACGCACATCTATATCGTTTTATGTGTAAGAGATTTCCGAAAGTTTTATTGGGGAAAGAAAGTTCATTTCGATTGATTTTAAATGAGGAAAATTCCTTGCGGTATACCACATTTTTGTAAAAAATAAATAGAAGTTTGAGGATTTAATTTTGTATTAAGATTGAGAGAACGATGGATTGACAAATGTTCGGGGACAATTTTGACCTAGATCGTGATGTAACTGCATGAGTTTGAGTTGGGGACAATTTTTGAATGATATCGATGTGGGATGGAATGATAATTCGAAAGCTTAGCAACCTACCAAATGAAATGGTAACAAAATAGGCCACGTTTCATTCGAATGCGATTCTGATTTTCATATCCCCTTAAATGGGTTTTTATCAGTTTTTTTTTATGCAATAAAACACCATCAGTCATCTGAGAAATAAAAGCCTTTGAACAATCCTCGATTATCGGGACTCAAAACTATAGACCTGTTTCAATGAACAATTTTTTAAATGTCAAAACTCACAACAAGTTATACTAGTTTACAACGCTTTAAGCGTAGTACGCTGCTCGAGTTACAATAAATTTTATCTGGTCTCCAACTTTTCTCTCCAAACATCAGCTAAAGTCTAGCTAAATTTTGAGATATAGAGCACGCCGTGGATATAAGTGTCACAGAAAGCAGCTGGTCTTTGAAAAAACTTCTTTCAAAAATTTAACTCTCTCTTATTTCAACCATTTCTGATTCTAGGTACTTCTCGTCCATTTAATAATTAAAAAAGCTCATCCTTGCATACTTTTTCGCAACAGAACAAGAAATACACAACGATCTGTCACAATTTAGCTTGAGAAAATGTTAACTGGGCACGCTAAATTTTGACATACATATGAAGTACATTCTGAAACAAAAGTTTGTTTATTTAACTGGGCACGCTAAATTTTGACATACACATGAAGTACATTCTGAAACAAAAGTTTGTTTATTTACCTCGAGCTGCGTACCACTCAGCTAAATGGGTTCGCTTAAGTTTAGCTCAACTAAATTTTGAAGATAATTTTGTATGGGAGCGACAATTTAGCTCGAGCAGCGTACTAAGCTTTATCGCGAAATGTCACTTTACATTGTTTTATTGACTATCTCTCGCATTCAATAAACAAATGTCAGATAGCGTAGACAAATTTGACGTAACTGCTGAGTAACCAGTTGAACAGTTTTCCGCAGCGTTTAGTAATACGGGAGTATTGGTTACTTTTTTTTTGTCCCATGCCCAGGTGGCTGTGAGATCTATTGTATCAAGAAATTGGTTACTTTATTTTGGTGAGATAGGTGTTCAATAAAGCAGGCATGGAATGAACAGTCCCAATAATTCGTCGCATCACGCATCTTTGCATCACATATTTCTCGCAGTATTATTTTACAGAAACATTTTTATGTGAATGACTGTCATCGGTGATGCAAATTACCCACCGTTGTTAACTCAACGTCGATGACAGTTCCTCCGATTTTCTCAATATATATTTTTCAATGGGCATTACCAATAAACATTTTTCGTTTCGACTCTAAATTTAAGTAGTTCACAGTGGCTATATTTTCGATACAAATTTCGGAATTGTGGGATTACGTAAATTTAAATTCAAAACTAAAATTTGTTATTCGTGCGGCGCAATGTGATTTGTCTCAGTTTGTGATAATTGTCAACAGATTTAATGCGCACAAAAGTACAGAGTAAGCTTACTTTATCCATCGCACTCGGTATATGCGTTGCTAATACAAGCTGTTGTGTATTCAATCCAGTGATGCCAACCCGGATCAATTTTTTTATGACTAAACCCGAAAAAAACTTGCCTTTTTAATAAAAAAAAAATAAAAAAATTATATCTTACGCAGGAACTATTACTAACCTACAATTTTGTTAACAGAGGCAATTCTATCTTTTTGATTTCTATAATCCAAGCTCCAAGGTTTGAGTGTGGTGAGTAAGCCAAGTAGAGAATTGGAAAATAAGCATGACGCACAGTTGCAAATAAAAATTATTGATGTGACTTCGATCGAAGAATGTACCAGATTTAGCGAATCGCCATACCAATAATCATTTTTAGTGTCTAGGATAATTTTTTCAAACTGACATTGGCGATATTTTCCGTACAAAATTGGATGTTGTGACCTACAAAATATTTAGTGTGGAGATTAAAAATTATAAGTAAGGCCCCAAATGTATTTGTATGAATTGATTGTAAGAAAAAGTTCAAAATTATGCATAAATTGGCATCACTGATTATATCCATCTGTCATACACGACACGATACGGTACGGATATGAGCGCTTAATGATTAGAATTTTTTTTAATTTGTTAAACTCTGAAAAAGAACGAAGAAAATCATAAGGATAAAAACCCTCATGATTGTAATGACATTTGATTCCTTACGTTAACGTAAGAACTTGTACTTTGATTCACTACTCCGGTTCTATGAGACACAGATTTATGATTCATAACTCAAAGTCTTCACTGATTACGAAAATGCAACTAACTGGGGTATTTATTCATATTGGGAAGCCAGTGTTTGGGGGAAACTTTTTCTATGAAATCCCCATAAAACAAACGAAAATTAATGTTTTTCCCCTGCTCACTATTTACGTCGATTTGGATCAGTTTTTTTTTTTCAAACTTTTGTCTGCCAAGAGTAAAACTGTCCTCGTATGCCGATATATTAGAGTCCACGTCAGGGCCAAATTAAAAAAAGAAAACAGCCATTAATAGCACTATTTGCATTTTACCAATTGAAGGATTTTAAGGAGCGCAGAGAAGAAATCAATCAAAAACATATATCCCCCATAAATGCGGTCCATTTCTATGGCATAGCACCATTATAAACGCTCGTGTAATGTATCGTGCCTCAAATGCATCGATTTAAACCGACCCAGACATCGGTCGGAAGAGCAAAAGATACATGCCCTCTGTTCAACCCTCTAGCACCATCAGAGACCATAAGACCAAGGGTTCAGTTCGCGCCAACGACATCGACGACCGCACCAAAAAATCTCTTTTCGACTGAGCGCAAATTTATTACACTGTAAATTAAGGACACCCGTCGCACTGCACTGCACACATTTTGGCCTACCTTGCATTTTTGCGCGCCGCTCCTATCTGGGTAAAGTAAGGAACGGAACTCTATTTGCCAATACAAGCGCTGTACTCGGGCAAGTTCAATAAGCTTTGCACGATATATATGCAAGCGCAAAGTAGTATAGACGCGGTCTGAGAGCGCACTCGAATATTCAGTTGCCAATTGTGAGGTTAGGTACGGAGGAAGGTGGCCATTCGTTGTGATTAGGATGGAGATTCGTGGACCGGCACTTCCACTTCCGTCGTTGGCTTATGGAAATGATGATGTTTGCCCCGCTCACACGCACACATAGTTATTAGCTTTAGCGATTGAAGAGAAATTGATGATGATGGTGGTCGCAGGGGACGTGGAATTATCTCACAACAGGTTGTCAGGCATCATAAATTCCATTTCCTCAGCAAATGAAAACATCTTGTTCTTAATTTGGCGCACAAATCTTCCTGGTCGCACACCTGGCTTTCAGCCTATGCAGTGCCAGGGCCATTTAGTAATCCTTCCATTTTTGGACACTTAGTCATCCTCCGGTGAATCCTATCCTTTGACCTATCGCCCTGGTTCGCCCGTATCACTTAAGAAAATACACACATCGCTGCCCGATGCGTCCTGTGTGGCACACAGATGTGTGTTATATTTATTTCCTTCTCACAAGTTTCTGGAATTTGGCCAAAAATATTTTGTCCAGATTGGGGAGGCAGGATCAAATTTGATAATTGCTGCCCATACCCGGTATGCGATGCGGTAGGGGTATGTGTAACATTAAGAGACATGTGGCATGTGGGTTTCAGTGGTATTTATGGTCGGGGCGAAGTCTCACTCAGAACGATGAGTGAAGAGAGGAGTGCTGGAAGCGCACACTCACCACTTGCAGACGGAGAGCAGATTAAGAGCAATGCGGGCTTAAGTGAAGTAATTTGTTGAGTGGAGTTGAAATGCCCACGTGGCGAGGATTATGTGAAGAGAAACCGACTTCTGAGTGAAAAATTTAAGCTTTCTCCAAAGGGTGTAACGACTCAGGACAATATGGAGAGGAAAAACTGCACTCACTCATCGCCCTCCACCGAATTTAGAGAGCTGCTTAACATTTATTCAAAAACCTTTGAGAAAACCCTTCTGAACATATACGAAGTAAGTTTGGTTTCGATTGACATAGACTTTTCGAGGTCCTCCCTATTTGACCCAAACTTAGCGGGACAATAACCCCAAATTTTTGTTTGCATCTTCAAAGCAACGCAGTGTGTAATTAACTGCTGTCAAGGCTACAGTCGGTCATTCGCATCAAACTAGGCCACGAAACACGTTTCCGAACGAGTCGGCAGTTGGCTTAAGCTGGATTACACCAACAAAATCGCACAGTACGACATTGCAAATACTTTTAGATTTAGTGACTGTCGGTCTTGATGGGAAATCACTACGGCAGTTGATTCCATTTTCACTGGAACACATGTCAACCGAATTTGACATGCTCATCACGGAAACAAGTAAAAGTCAGAGGATATAAATATAAAAGCCAGTCCCAAATATTCTTTTCCAAATATGTCCACTTTCCGCGCTCCCAAAAACTTATTGCTTCAATAAAGAAAAATGTATGTCTAGCAAAAAGCAAACGAGGAGCCGTGGCAAGAAATCATAGCAAAAGTGTCAGTGGAAGATCCATTTTCCGGGAAACATGTGCCCTTTAAGAACTCTAATTCCCAAGAAGTCGTTTAATTATTACGACTTTCGAATAGAATTTCATTTGAGTCGACCTTTTTCATTCAAATTACACATCCTACTGTATAGAAAACGGTGTCATCCGCCCCCGGCTATACATCTTTTGGGAAATGTCTCCCGAATGAGTTAAGAAGAAAGAGGACTTCCTCGTTTCCGCCCACCCATACACAGTGTGTATGTGTTGAACACGATGTTCCCATCAGGGTGTTGTAATGACGATCGTAAATCTGTTTTATGAACAAAAGAGGACATAAAAAGGAAAACGACGAAGCGGGTAGACAAATCAAAGGTGATACATCGACCGGGGGGGTCGCCGTGTTCATGGGAGGTAAACAGGATATATTACCTATATGATGGAGATATATGGAATAACATTAATACATCGATGCGATAGACCTCTCTTTGGTCATCGTCTTGAAGAAGAAAACCAGCCCAGAGACAGATGGGCATAAAAGCTTTGTGTTGTCCAATTTATTTGTTCATATATCTTTTGGTTAATTTAGCAGCGAATTTGCTACTCATCGGTCGAGGGCGCCGTGTGTTTACTGCTTTAGTGACCTATTAATGGCGTTGGCACAAATGTGCGCGGTGCGGAGACTGTGCTTTGAATTCAGATACATAATACATATAGGACGGGATGCGTCTATGAATAGTGAATATAGAGTTCTATCGGATGATTAGGGTTGACTGGACAGGTCCTTGACCTGCCGATAGATCAGCGCAAACCCATATGCACACACAAACGGAACAGTTTGCTTCTCCATTAATGAACTGCATACAAACTGAGCTGTACGAACAGTGCTGAAGACATTCGGTAGGCAAATTAATTACTTTTCGACAAGTTGCTGTATTTTCATCAGGCTGCCCTATTGTTTGCAATTACAAACACAGTTGTCCAATTTCGAAAATTACATTAAATACTATTTACTTAGACACGCTATATCCTTCTCGATAATTGATACACCAGAAGATTCTCCGAGCTCAGTTTGTTCAATGTTATTCCGTATATCCTGTACCGGAGAGCAAGACGATGATATGAAGGGACAACAACTCTTTTGTGTATTTTGTAATTTCAATGAATCACTGCTACAAAATACACAGCCACAGCAACTGGAATAAGGGACGATTGGGCTTCCTTAACACACACACACACACAATATGTTTTGAGCTGCTGGCAAACACTGGCCAGAGCGAAATAGGGCGGCCTACATCTATCTATATATAGTCCAAACCAAACTAACCCAAAACTCGGGGAGTATACCTTAATACCCGTAAGATACCTTGTTTACACTTTTGACTTTCACAAGTTGCGGAACAAGAGCGACTAACCGCACAGCCACACACACCGAAATGTCTGTGCCGGGGAAAATGGAACAAGAACGGACCTGGCCGCCGCCCGATGAAGACGATGTTGCCTCGGGTGTTTGTGTTGCTTGCCTGAATGGTAACTTAATAAAGTTAAAAGCATTACTCATCACCAGTGAGGCGGATTCCTTGTCTATAAAATTGCCTACTGTCAAATATAGGAATGGTATATAGCTGCGGAGAGTGCAGTTAAAATAAAGTGGTTCGATGTGTTTCATTGCATATAAAGGGTGGGTCATCGAGTGGTTTCTTTCTAAATCATAGGTTATTTTGACACTGACAGCTGTTTCCCGCTCGAAATTTTGACAAAAAGTCAGTATCATACCTCTGTGGAATAAAATGAATCGCTTTACGCTTGAACAACGTTGGGAAATATTGAAAACTTATTTCGAAAGTGAGTGCCCAAAGTGTAGCCCAAACAGTGGGCTATTTTTAAAAGAAGTTTTGGCCGAAAAGAAGCACCCACCGCGGAAACGATTCAAGGCGAATATGTTCCAAGCAATCCGCGAGCTACAGCCCGACACCATCAACAGGGTCGTGGAAAATTGGAATGCGCTACTGCGAAGCCAGCCCAGGCAGCCACTTGAACGACGTTGTGTTCCATAAATAATGGGAAAGTTTGCTCTTACTAAAAAAAAAGCCATAATACATAAAAAAAATTTAATTTTGTTCATTTCATTTTATTCAATCTACGTTTTCATTTAATTCAATCCACAGATTTCGAAAAACAATACAATAAGTTATATTTTATTGCATTTTTAAAATGAAACTCGTATTTGGCCCACCCTGTCTCGCATTTCAAGTGAAGAGATTGGTTTTTCTTCCTGGACAAAGACACACGTTTTGATTTGAGAGCTGTTTGGATCAAAAAATTTGCTGCTCTCTTAAATGACACATCAAAGGCAAACAGACAGATAATTTGACAGAAGTAATTGTGCGTGACCGCTCCCCAATATTGTCAATTTCAATTCATCAGATTTAGACTTAAGCTTTTTTTTGCATTTTAAAATGAAACCAGAGCCAGAGCAATACGAAAAATTAGAACGGAAATCCCCGATAGGAGTGAGTGCGTACACACCAACTTTATAAATGTAGAAACGTCAAAAAAAAATGCATTAAAAATGTATTCAAATCACATTTTTCAGCTGCTGGCGGCTTTTTTCTTTTGACATTTCAGGATTATTTGAAAATAAATTCGTTTAAAAATCTGTGATTGCTTTGCAAACAATTGCCACCCCTTTCGTATTACACTTTCAGTCTCTTTTACACACCGCTGACTTTTCAATATGAACAAAATGAGGAAAAAATGTAGTGTCATACTGGTTTTACTAAACTAGATACTTCGTTCAAGTGTCATTTCACCATTTGCGCTAGACTTCTAACATTTTTTTGAAATGTCAATTTTATTTCAAAATTTAGTTTGACATACTGCTAGTCATCTAGCGGGCAATGAAACGCGGCCATTATATAGAAGGGAGTATCCACAGAAGCGCAAAAGTAGACAGTCTCAATCTAATAACTTGAATTTGACAATGGAACGCGACTAATATTTAAACATCGCTAGAGCTCCATCAAAAAGTGAACGTTATTACTGAACAATGAAAATAATGCATCCAGAAATTAAACACACAAATTGATTTGCTACCTACTCGCGCCAAATCCTATGACACTCCCTCATTCATATATCAACACATTTGAATCGAAAAGTCACAAAAGACACCGCGTGTTTGAATTCGCACATAGGCATCCTTAAAAGTCGCTTTCCTAAATCACCTCAAGAAGCGCACATCGAACGACTGTAAAACGAAAACGCAGTAATACTCGAAATTACTTAAATCATCCATCCTTTCGGTTGCCGCAGCGATAGCGAAATGGAAATCCGCAGGCGGATGTTCGAATTGCAAATCGATCGGCCATTCCTCAGAAAGCGTTCTACACCCTCTCATTCCATAACAAAATCAGTCATTTTCAAATGGAATTCCACATCCTTCTGATGGTGCTTCCCCAGTGAAAATCCTGAAACAAGTGCCGAGATATCCGTAAATGTGTTACTGCTCCGTGTGCTTGATGCTTGGATGTGTGAACGCTGGATGCGAGTCATTTATTACTTGGAACAGGATCATGAAGGGGACGTATTGGTTACGTGTGATAGTTTTCGAGTGAAATTTTGAGGAGACTATCTACACGATGTTTTTTCAAGAATCAATAAAATATACGATGACGAGATTGATGTTGTGAAATTAGACACCGAAATGAATGGAATCTTGAATTCACGTTTAGTTACTTCATGTGTTGTGACGTACTTGCCCTGGGTTGGACTAAACGGCAAGCTCTTGTGGCGGAATCTTCAATGCAATTCATCGCCATGCGTATGTTTCCTCACTCGACTATGTCTCTTATTACGTACAAGCAAAGAAAAAGCGAGAAAAGGGCGCCTGCAAGAGACAATTTCACCCTAACCTAAAAAAAAACAAACAAAATCATCTAAACCCATGTAGGCAACAATGTTCGCCATAGTTTTACACCCTTTGGCCATGCTAAAGATCCAAATCCCCCACACACTGCAATGCAATCCTAAGTGAAACCAGTGAAACGATTCCGTGTGCTTCAGAGTCCTTAAGAAAAATTCTCACGTTGCATCAATTTAGAAGTTTCGAAACAAAACCAACCCCAGCAACCACCTCTTTACCATTTACGATTTACCCATCTTTTGTGATACCCGTGCAGCTCCAACCGCACCGCACAAATAAATGTGATGTGTAGTGTGTACGTCTGTAGTCCTCGGGCGTGTATTGTGTGTAAATTGCCGCGAACAATGGCAGTGATATTCCATTTTCAATTCCTTCGATAAAAATGCAAAAACAAAACGCAGACGTATTACGCGCGCAACATTATCCCGGGCGAGCAAGAATGCAGATTTTCACTTGTCAGTGGGTGGAACAGGGCCGGGAATGTTTACTAATTTTCGATTGTTGTTGTTGACTTTGATAGTTATTACGTTCATCATCATCGTCAACAACAGGGCCGCCATGGCGCTTTGTATGGGGAGGGGAATGCGGCTGTCGAAGTCGAATCAGGGAAATAAAGCGAATAAGCGCGAGCAAGCAAGCGAGTGCAACGATTCAAATAACAAAACCGCGATTTGAGTTGCATTTTGAATGAGCGAGCCTGACGGCACATCCGACCGTTTCTGTGCGATGCGAAATGATGCTGGTGCAGCAGCATCATCAGGATAGTGGTTTGGGAAGTGCTTCTCCATGCGCTAATACAGTTCGGTTATTTACAAAATTGCGGAAGAGCGTGAATTAAGGTGCATTTTTGGCAGAGTACTATCGTTTTATTTGCCAGAGGAATTAAATTAATTAAAAAGCTGTTATAATTTGTTTTTCATGCGTACACTCATGATGATTCGCTTTAAATGGATTACATTAGATTTAGAATATTGTACAAATTAGGGGAATGCATTTTTTGATTGGGCGATTGATTTGCGTACCGCTATTTAGGCAGGGGTGTCTTTTTAGTCGGTTCACTTTGGCGTTGGAACGTTTGCGTCATTGGAATATTTTCGGCTGGTTTTTTAGACTGTGGTTCGCGTTCTAAGCGTTTTTCTTTGGGTGTTTTGGAAAGACGCTTCAAAAAACTAGTAAAACACGCGTAAGAAAATGCTTCAGAAAACGCGAAAAAAAAACGGTTCAAAAAATGCGTCGAAAAACGCCTCACAAAACGCGTAAGAAAATGCTTCAGAAAACGCGGGAAAAAACGGTTCAAAAAATGCGTCCAAAAACGCTTCAAAAAACACGTCAAATAACGTTTCAAAAAAAGCGAGGAAAACCTATTTAAAAAATGCGGGGATAAACGCGTCAAAAAACGAGTTAAAAACGATCGCTTCAAAAAACGAGTGGAAAAACGCGTTAAAAAACGTGTGGAAGAACGCATATAAAACGCTTCAATAAATGTAAGGAAAAACGCTTCGCGGGATAAACACGTCATAAATCGCATGGGGAAACGCTTCCAAAAACGCGTGGAAAAACGCTTCAAAAACGTGTGAGAAAATGCTTCAATAAAACGCGTCAAAAAACTCGTGGGACGCTTAAAAAATCGCGTGGAAAAACTCTTCAAACACCGCGTGGAAAAACGCGTCAAAAAACATGTGGAAAAACGCGGGTATAAAGGGCGTCAAAAAACCCATGGAAAAACGCGTCAAAAAACGTGTGGAATATAAAACGCTTCAAAAAATAGATAAACGCGTAAAAAACGCATGGAAAAACGCTTCAAAAATCGAGAGGTAAAACGCTTCAAAAAACGTGTGAGAAAATGCTTCAAAAAACGTGTGAGAAAATGCTTCAAAAAAACGCGTCAAAAAATTCGTGGAAAATGCTTCAAAAAACGCTTAAAAAACGCGTGGAAAGGGCAGGGAAACAAGCAAGGAAAAATGCTTCAGAAACGCGAGAGAAAACGCTTAAAAAAACGGGATAAAACTCTTCAAAAACGCGTTGAAAAATGCGTGGAAAAACGCGGGGATAAACGCGTGAAAAAACCCATGCAAAAACGCGTCAAAAAACGTGTGGAATATAAAACGCTTCAAAAAATACGGAGATAAACGCTTCAAAAATCGAGTGGTAAAACGCTTCAAAAAACTCGTGGGAAAACGCTTCAAAAATCACATGGAAAAACTCTTTAAAAAAAAGCGTGGAAGAACGGTTCAAAAAACGTGTGAGAAAATGCTTCAAAAAAAAACGCGTCAAAAAACTCGTGGAAAACGCATAAAAAACGCGTGGAAAAAGCAGGGAAACACGCATGGAAAAATGCTTCAGAAACGCGTGAGAAAACTCTTAAAAAAAGCGGGAAAAAACTCTTCAAAAACCGCGTGAAAATCGCGTCGAAAAACATGTGGAAAAACGCGGGGATAAACGCGCGAAAAAGCCCATGCAAAAACGCGTCAAAAAACGTGTGGAATATAAAACGCTTCAAAAAATGCGGGGATAAACGCTTCAAAAATCGAGTGGTAAAACGCTTCAAAAAACTCGTGGGAAAACGCTTCAGAAATCGCATGGAAAAACTCTTTAAAAAAAAAGCGTGGAAGAACGGTTCAAAAAACGCGTGAGAAAACGCTTTATAAAACACGCCGAAAAACGCGTTTAAAAAAGCCTCAAAAAACGCTCCGAAAAACGCATCAACAATTCACCACAACAAATCAAACTCACCCTAATAACGACTAGGAATTCTCAAGCAAGTACCATCGACCTAAATCGCATCAAGAGTACACCCCTCATCGTACACCTGGCAACATTGTGTATATCCTTCACCCTCCTCCAGTGCGCATGACCAGCAGAAATGCCACCAACGTTCACATTCATCCTTCATCCTGTCCATATTTTTATTTACTCTGCCAAAAAGCCAACAAACGCAGTCCGACCTATAGCGAATTTTTGCGTCGTCCTGCAAGAAAAACTCACAAAAATCCGCAATTCGTTGGCGTCTGCAAGTCTGGCCCAAAGGAACGTGGTTAATTCAGTGAAAAGTGTCAAAGTGAAAGTGTTTTATTAAGGAAAAACTGAATACTGCGGTGGTCCTGATTATTGAAAAACAACACATTTTTTCGCAACACATACCTACTTCTGAGCGAATAGTGTGCTCTTTGGGGGAGAAAGTGCATGCCACCCACCCTACACCAAGCAACCACCTATCGTCCTGTTTAACGGCGCGCTACACACCCACCATCACCGACCGTCGGCGTCGTCGTCGTCGACGTCTCCAAATGAAAATTGTTATTGATTTTTCCTGATTGTGTCGTTTTGTTGTTTTCCGTTTGCATTTCCGTCATTGAGACGTGTCGTCGCTGCCGCTACCGTGGCGACAGAGACAGTTTAGTTATTCAATGCAGTGTGCCGCAGCATAGCATGTGTGAGTGGAATTGTCAACCAATTATTTGAGAGTGCATTTGGCGACGAAAACAGGAACAAAAAAGCACAGCCTCCCATTGCGAGTTCAAGGATTCTCCTGTAATAACAACAACAACAAGAGCACAATCGTATCGCATCATCATCAGCATCATAATCGAGAAAACTCGACTCGCAACGAATTGTGTTTGATTCTGGGTTATTTTTGTCGAGTGAATTTTTCCGCCTGTGGGCGATTTTCAAGTGCAGCTCTTGACAGTAGCAGCAACAGCATCCTTGTGCGATCCATAAGTGGGTGCATTCACAGCGAGTGTGTGTGTGGTATTGTGCAAGAAATGTCATCATGATATTATTGACATTTGCTAGTGTCAAGTGAATTGTGTGTGTGTGTGCTTTAAATATCAATCGCCCTTTGAGAGGAGATAGGGGGAATATTTATAATTTTGATTTTGCTCAAGTGCGTTCGGGGTGGTATCCTTGGGATCTGTCAACATTATGTACCTGAGTCGGAGCCCCCCAAAGCATCACAACTCATCGTTGGGGGGCTCCAACGACAGTTTGGCTGCGTACAAGTCTGGAGGAGCTGCTGGTAAACTCCATAGCCAAATGTCCAGTTCGTCGCCATCAATGTACTCGTCGACAGCAAATCTCACCGGGTCGGCAGGCGGCGGGAATGCTGGCTGCCATCTGGGGGGGAATATCCACCCGCACTCGCATTCGCGTGCCAAGCGGAACAAGAAGAACTCGTGGGGTGCCAGGGAACGGGCCGGAATGAGTTTCCTAATTGTTATCGCATTCTTTGCGGTCTTCGGATTAATCATCCTGACAGAGGTGAGTTGCTATTGGAAACTGAATACTTGGGTTTGCGTTTGCACCTACATCTGGCTTGTTTTTTTGCGTGCGCTTTATTTGAAAAGAGTCAATGTCATTCAACTTTTTTTGCAACAAAGAGGGAGCTTTCCTCCCAGTTTTTTCTTTTATTTTTGTGTTTTGTTTTGTCTATATACGTAGACGAGTTTTGTTCGTCCTTTCCCGATGCAGTTAGAATATGAGTTGAGTTGTGTTTGATGTTTCTCCCTTTATATCGCCCTCTGCGTGTAATTGGTGTGAACTGCAGTGCACTTGCGACATCGTTATGCATGGCGAATGCGTGCTGAACTGTTTTGTTTCATCTTTCAAGGATCTCTGTCTGCATGTAAAGGACTTGTATGTTATAGAAACAGCAAATCGCCTGAAGATGTTGTGTAAACAAGTAGGGGGTAGACCTTAAGGGAGTTTAGTTTGATGATAAGGAACAGACGGGGGAGCCGCAGAGTGGAATCCATTGAAGTCGTCAGTAATGAGTTACTTAAGGCCAGAGCCAACAGTGTAAATCTCAATGAACTCCTTTTGAATCTCCTGGATTCAGGCTTGAAATCGGTTGACGCAGTTGTCATTTCACTCCCTTTTGTTACGTTAAAGTTACAACCACCTTATATTTCGTTTAAATAAATGTAAGCCTTGGGTTCATGTATTCACTCAACCAACAGTGTATTTTACCAAGGGAAAATCCAATTGGTTGATGTATTTGGTGTACGGCTGTTAAAGTTCCCAATGGAAGCCCTTCTCTCTTTTGTGAGAGACCCATGATGCAGGAACTCATTCCGCGATAACATATAATCATTTTTAGTATCCTGGCTAAATTTTTCGAACTCACAATGCCGAAATTTTCCATACAAAATTGCATATTGTGACCTAATTTATTTAAGTTTAAGTTAAAAATGATTATTAGTAAGGCCCATTTAGGCTCAATAGCAGCTATTTGTTACCTTTGTCTTAAATCAATTTAAATTTAGTTAACCTTATGAACTCGAGAATTTTCCGTACAAAATTATCTATTGTTGTAGGTCACAATAGATAATTTTGTACGGAAATTGTCGAGTTCATAAGGTTTACTACATCTGAATAAGTTTAAGCATCGACAATAGATTGCATAATCATGCAAACAGTGTACAAAAGGCCATCACTTTTAACCTTCAGACTAAATATTTTGTAGGTCACAATGGATAATTTTATATTAAAACTTTCGCCATTGTTATTTTGCAAAATCTATCCTGGTTCCAAATAGAATTATTACCGTCGCGCAATGCTTGATAATCGTTTCAAGTTTTCAGCAGAAATTAAGGGGAACTCCCAATAGCGATATTTTCCATAAAAATTGTTTATTGTGACTTGAAATAAATTTATGGACGGAAATACAAATAGTTCTGGGGTCGGTTAGCATTCATGCATGAACGAGTGTATCAGCATTGCCAGCATTATTATTTTTAAATTGTAAACTACTCATCAATATTGCTCTCTTTTAATTAAGCCATTGTGAATGAAATATGATTTCACACTCATTTTGGTTAATTGTCAGTTTATCCCCGAATGACAGCTATACCATCGTTCAAAAGTAGTATCACATTCATGGACAAGCTCCGGCGATGTTTTCAATGGTGAACATTCGTGAATGCAATTTTTAAAACTGCCATTGCAAGCATTCTGTGCAACTAAAAGCCACCAAAGGGCAATAACAATCAGAACCAGAAGTACCCTACTACCACCTCCCATTCATTAAAGAATGAACGAAAAGCCCTTGAAAAAGTATTTAATTTTTTTGCACAAAATTCGAATGCACCCTCGATTTCATCGATTTCCCCCAACACCGCAAGGGTCGCCACATTCTTGAATCCTGCTCATATAAGACCCATTATCTGTGGAAATGTTTACTTTAGCTAAATATGATTGAAGTATTAGAAACCCATGCTCCATTCAACTGCGACTTCACTCTGATCAATCAACCCATAGGCAAGTCAAGAATCACCCACTTAAACTGTGGACTATACACGATTTCAATAGAATAGAGCCAGCCCCTGCAACCTCCCCATTCAAGGCAGCAGTTTCCGCCTCCACACATAGTTTCACGATGTGTTCTAGCATCCTGTGTGAAAGCACATTTCCTTCGTCGACATCCATATGATCCATGTGAGTGTTCGTGTGTGTAGCCAACTGAAAAAAAAACTATTGTTCCGCAATGCTAATTAAACACTTTGTTTCTTTTTAATTCTCGTTCGTCTTGTCCTTCATTGCATTCTGTGCTGAATGTCAAAGCTTTGTGTAAGTACAAAACACCCTCTAAGCGGGACTCTTCAATGTGAGGTTTTTATTTTTATTTTTAAATAATTAAATTTTGCTGCGCCCCCTGGTGGACTATGCACGATGACACGAATTCAAATTTAAATTCATTTCTTTTATTTTGTTGTTTCTTACAATTTAATACACTAAAATTGATATAATGTGTTTGTGTGCGTGTGTGTGCTCTTGTTATATTCACAAACAGCTCTTCATGATCGACGAGAAGAGCCACGGTGGAATGGTTGTACTGAGGCATGGAAATCTTGGCAGCCGTTTGGGTGATTCACTGCCAGATTATGATAATGTAAAGGTAAGGAAAATTAAATTAAATTATTCGTTCTTTTTCTACAGCACACCATTGCATAACCGAACCAAAGAAGGAAGGATGTCCTTTGGCTTTCGCGGCAAATTCTGCGGACGTTATCCTTTCCGTTTCGGTTTTGTGTGCGTTGCGGTTGCAGGGCATAAATTGGTTTCCTTTAGTTAAATGAATTTTTATTGAAAATTATGTCCCGAACAAGAGGACTGTGGCCGCTTTTTGGAGGAAGTATTTATCAGCTTTTAATAAGAAACTAAGTTCCGTTGGAATTTCATAGAGGAAGGGTATTTCTTATATTTTCTGCATAATGTGCTTGTAGTTTGTGTAAGTAAGTCTGTGGAGGGGGGAAATTTTGGGAAAATATTTTCACTTGATAAGAGATTGTGTCAAGGGGATTATTTTTTCGGAAAGAAAATTCATGAGCAGACAATGAAGACGCATACGAAAATGAAAATTGACTTTTATACTCGGTTGTCAGGCGGGTCCTTTGTTGTATTTGAGAAAAATCAGGGAAGAGGTTACCACTCGTGAGGCATGAGAGAGGATTTTTGTTAAGCTTTAAAATTTTTTTTTAAACTTAAGTGACTTGTTGAAAAAGAAAGCGATTTTTTTTCACACGACTATAATTCTATTGAACATCCATTTGGCGGTCCCTAGTAAACCAAAGGAAGTGTCAAACGAAGAGCAACTTTTAAGATCACCGATGAATTGCTTTTATGTGAACACAAAAGATGTGTAAAAGTCAACTAAGTTTTTATTTCCCCGTGATTCTTTGTTTGTTGGACAGACACTTTTTTTAATAAGAATATTTTTCATTGACAGACGTTTGTCTCATATCATAATCTACGTATTATGAGACAAACGTCAGTTAGTAAAAGATATTCTTATTAAAAATAGTGTCTGTCCAACAAATCGTTTTCCATCTGATTGTACGGTCTTTCTGTTGCGATCTGTCACGTATTTGTTTCGGACAGCCGATTTGGAAATTTGTCCCATTTTAAATTTATTTCAAACTGTGAGTCAAAATTCATTTCGACACTCATGAACCGCAAGTGGAAATATAGAAAAACAAATAATATAGTGTTACATCCGAGCTGGGATTCGAAAAGATAAAACTCTATTCTGTTAAATTTTTCTAAAAAAATCACTTTTTATTTTCTAGTAATGCACTTATTCAGGGGTATTGTGAACAAATTCGGATGGAAATGTTTCCCTTGTCATGCAAATCATATTGCTGAATTGAAGACATTTCGTGGGAAATATTAGGTTTAAGTGCCCAAAACAATTCTTGAACGATTTTAACCAAACACTAAATTTAAAGTATTCCTTTACACTTATTTATCATCACAACAGATTCCTTTTTCGAACTTTACCAATCACTGTTTAAAAATCAACTGTCTCCCCTTTTTCTCAAATGTGCCCTTTCATAACCGGTCCGCCATCTATCGGGAAATTTCTAGTGAATTCCTATTCGTACGGAACAAACTCGATGGTTCTAGAATTAGCTCACTTAACTCTCCAATTATTTGACACATTCGAGTCTCCAATTGGAAGTGGAATTTGTCTGGTGTGTAATGGGTTGTTTACATTTTAGGTTCCGCGCTATAATAGGATGGATTACCCCACTGTCATCAGAAACCACATTTCGCGCTATGAAACGAGCGTATTCAGAATTCAGATCGTTCTGATGTTTTTATGAAACACACTTGAGTACATATAGCTGTCATAAATGCATAAATGCATAAAAATATTAATTGTTATTTATTAAATTAGTTAACCTACAGTGGCAGAACAATAAGGTTCGTCCGCCATTTTAACTATTTTGTTTACCCTGTTTTTTTCTGTCAAATGTGACTGGAAGTGTGTGAGCTTCTTACTCAGCCCATTTATTCTGAGCTCATAGAACACGCTCTGATCATACTCTGAACGGAAAAAGAAATACAAATTCTGCGCGTGGCTGAGTTAAAAAAGAAACCCGAGCTTTTTGAATAACAGTTCAGGTTCTGCTCTGAACTATATAAGAAAAACGCCAAATGTATACTTTCTTAGCTCATTGTCTCGCTTTTGTCATTCAAATCTCTGCTTCGAGTGTAGGTATCAATAATTTTGTATAGAAGACTAATATTATTATTAAAATACGACCATCATTTTCATTTCGCTGAACTTGTAAATACATTTTACTTTTTATTTTTAGGAGGACTATGATCTCCTGGACGGCAGCTTACTAATGAGTGATAATAAATTAGGAATCTTTCAATTTCGCAGTGACAATAAATTAAAAGCGCACGGTAAGTTAGATTATTGCTTATCAAGTGCATCCAATCTTGTTTAAGGATTAAGGGACTATTCACATGACAGCAAATTGCGAATAATTGAATTTTCGTTGTTTCGGACACTTTATTCACTTCTATTAGTCACATATAACCGCGATTCAGTTTCATTTCGAACGAATTTTTCATTCGTGGTCTTGTGGATCGCGTCTGTATTATGTGGATTGTGGAATAAAGTGTGACCCGCGTATCAGTTGCATTTTTAAAGGTTAATTTCGAACGAATTCGTGGTCTTGTAGATCGCGTCTGTATTATGTGGATTGTAGAATAAAGTGTGACCCGCGATCAGTTTCATTTTTGAAGGCTAAGTTCGATCGAATTTTTAGCTCGTGGTCTTGTGGATCGCGTCTGTATTATGTGGATTGTGGAATAAAGTGTGACCCGCGTATCAGTTTCATTTTTAAAGGCTAAGTTCGAAGGAATTTTTAATTCGTGGGTTTGTGGATCGCGTCTGTTTTATGTGGATTGTGTATAAATTTTAACAGTTCGGGGGAAATTGCTTTAATTGTAAATTTCGCTATTTAAAACAATTGAGACTCATGTTTTCTTTTTAGATTAGATGTTTGATTAATCAAATATAAACAGCAATTTTCAATTCGTAAATACAATCAATATCGCGCTTATGTCAATAGTCCTTAAGGAAGAAACACAATATTTAAAAATACTTTGACACAAATTATAGGCATTTAAACTTCACCCAAACTTATCCAATAGTTTAACAAATATTATTAGTAGAAATGGACCCGCATACAAATAGAGACAACATATACATAATTTTATAAAATGGGTTGACATTCCGTGATACTAATAATCATTTATAGTGTCCAGGCTAAATTTTTTTAACTCACAATGACGAAATTTTTCATACAAAATTGCATATTGTAACCTACAAAATATATAAGCTGAAGGTTACAAATGATTATTGACATTACCGTGGTCCAACAATTTCCCTCGTTCGTTTATAATGTTTCCCTTTCTTTCTCCGCTATAAATTGCTTAAATTCCCATAATTTTCCCGCTGCGTTATTGCCTTAAAAAAGCAATGAGACAATGCAATACATTCAAACTACATTTACAGACTGACATGTTTTTGTTAGCCTAGCAATTCCTTTGAAAATGTTAATTCTTAACAACTCAGCAACACTGGTGCCAGCAAACTTTTCCAAGGAAACCTCATCCAAGGCAATGCACAAGTTTTGGCGAAATGTGCGCTTTAGGAGCATACAGAGAACAAAAGAATAGCCCTTGATCTGAACAAGGATTTTCATTTGAACTCAACCGCCAGTCATTCGGAAAATGTTGCACATATTCGAGGATATTACTCGTAGTAACAAACATATAGACAAACGCATGAGTTTGTAACAGTCTCATACTAAAAGAAATCTTCCAAACATCCTGTAATCCCCGACACTTAAAGGCCCAGACTTTTGATTCCCTTTTTGGCTTCAAGTTCCTTCCCAAACTGCTGTTCCTACATACAAAATTTACTTTTCAAGTCCCGACTTATTACTTGACTGTATATCATCAAAAAATGTAAGCCGCCCTCCCCCGTAGGCCATTATTAATGCTGCCTTGCACAAAGTGAACAAACTTTGGCACTCTGTCGACGAACTTACATACCACTGACACACAGTACACCATGTTTATCTGAAACATTTACTCATCCTCCGGTCCATATCCATATACACCATTTAATTGCAGATCGTTTGTCAGTGGGCATTTCAAATGCATTAAACGACGACAACACCAATAACAACGAAGGTGCCAACGGTCGACAAGCAACGAGCGGCGGCGGTGGCGGTGGCGGTACCGGGATCGGGGGCAATAGTAACACCGGTACCGGTGGCAATGGTGGCATCAACAACGTTCAAGCAATACCATGGGGTAAAATGCTGCCAGAGAAAATCGAACAAACACTGCCCCACTACCCGGTTGGAATGCAGCCAACAGATGGCTCCTGGCAGGTTGTCAACGGGACACGTTTCAAATTCTTTGTCTTTTCGGCGTACTACGACCGGCGGGACGGAGCGAAACTGGTACGCGTTGTGGGTGCTACAAAAACCCGTGGTCCCGAGCGGGTATGGTGTCGCTTCTGGTACACATATCGTGACGCAAACAATCACACCAGATACAATTCGGCGACGGTGATGGCAAGGGTTAAGGTGAAAATTGAATTAAGTTGTCTGGGGGGATGTTAAATATATATTATATCCACTGCAGGTAATTCGGGAGAACTGGAATCTCAAATATAGTGCATGCTTTGTGCTGTGTCCCCTGCGAAGCGCCGAGCTGGACGTGCCCCAGTCGGTGAGTATTGTTAGCCGGCTACGAGCTCCGCCGGGAAATATACTTCGAGTGCGGAATACCGATCAGGATCCAGACTTTGCGAATCGCACCGCATCGGCGTCCGTGTCCCCGGTCGACCAGATTGCCGATAAGATAGCTATCTGCGTTAAGCCCTTCCATTTCAATTATGACCAGGCGCTGTATCTGATGGAGTATCTGGAGTTTAACTCACTGCTGGGGGTGTCACACTTCACTTTCTACAACCACACGCTCGGCAATCATGCAACATGTGTGCTAAATCACTACATGAACGGGAGTATACCGGCGAATCTAACCGCAGCGGATGGCGACAAACCGGAATTTTTCGCTAAAGAAAGCTCAACGCCAGATGATGGTGAGTGTGCGGCACATCGCCGAACGCCGAACAGCTCGTTATGACACTTTCTATTATGAATGGGTGTGTGTGTGTGTTTTTATTATTTTTTTTCTGTTTGAAGATGCCAAATCCCGCAGCTCGTCGGCGAATATCACACGAAAATACGAAAGCACATATACACGGCCGACCATAACCATACTACCGTGGGATTTGCGGATGCGTTCACAAAAGGAAATACGCACCGAGGGGTTGTTTGCGGCGCTTAACGATTGTTTATATAGGAATATGTATAGATATAGATACCTGGCGCTGGTGGATTTGGACGAGTTTATAATTCCACGGCACGGGGACACATTAAACGAATTAATTAGGTAAGTTTTGGGTTTAACTGCGACCATGGTTAATGACGATGAGCCCACACATGCGAGTAATGAAACTCTTCTCGGTTTAGTTGGTTAGACAAGCGGTATAAGAACCGAAATGCGGGTGCATATTCGTTCCAGAATGCGTTCTTTTATTTGCAATTCCAAGACGATCCATGGTTGTATCAGACGAAGAGTGCGAATCAGAGACTGCGAGGCGCACTGGTGACACAAAGGAAGACACGACGGTGAGTGTGTGGTTTGTTTGATTACTTCGCAGGGGGTTGAGGGTGGATTTAATTAGGAATCCGATTTAAGTCCGCATTGCTGATGGTTTATTGACTAACTTTACGAAATGGGAACCAATTTTGACGGGTCCCTCATTAGTCAAGCAAGAATTTCTCCGAAGGATATATAAAAACGATTTTTACGGCAATTAAATACTACTGCCATTGCATGTCCTGCATAGATCCGTGCATGAGGAACGTTCTCCCTTTTTTGTACTCAACGTAAATTTGAAAAATATCAGTTTCCATCGATTTCTGTTTGGCACGTAATAAAAAAAAATTATCGAAACGCTACAATCGCTTGGGACTGATCAAAAACTACATAAGTCTCTTTCATGCGTGGCGTAATTTCACTAATTTCCATATCCTTGAGCTAGGCATATGTGATATGGGGATAGTGACGGTAAAACTATTTTTTCTAATTACATTATCCAACGACTGATAAAGGACATGCGTTTTCCTTACGTCTATTGTTAGTATTTTGTTAGATATTTATTTTTTTTTTCTGCTCCCCAGACGCTCAAAGCTTCACCCACAAAAACAACGCTCAAAGTACATATGCCGCCCGGAAACTGTAGTCGAGGCTGGAAATCATTTTGTATGGGAATTCTCTCCGGGAAAAGGTTCATTAAATGTGCCACCAGATGCGGGAATATTACATCATTATAGGGTAAGTTGATGAGTTTTTTTCTTTTTCCTTATGATTTATGTTTGCAATTGTGTGAAATATTTGGCGAGGTATGCTTCCCCTTGCTAAAGAATAACTGCGTTCGCAAAATTGCGAAATTGTAAGTTCAATACAAGGAGTAATATTCTCTGTACGGATTTTTAAATAAACTGAAAAAGGGTGATTCGCATTTCTTTCGTTTCGCGTTCGCAGGTAAAGGATTTCTTTTCGCCAGAGAAATCATCTGAGAATCCCAGGCAGGAAATATATCCTCTATAGTGGTTGTTTTCGCGACGAATGATGATGAATTAATCGACCGGTATTCTCCAAAACCCACGCGGAGGAACAAACTGCAAATGCACAGAGGAAGATTATGCAAACTTCGATATGAAAACTACCAGCGTTGATTTATGAAAAATCACAGAAGAAAAATACGACAGATGGAATGCTCTCAATTCATTTATATTGTTAGAATTCGTATTTCATTACAAAATTCACTCCTCTACTTTACCGACACCAATAATTTTATTGTTCGCATTTGACTCACACTTACAAAATTACTCACTGGAATCGCAACAACTATTCTGACACTTCTTAAAGTGTCAAGTAGAACGTAGTTGTTTTACTTCCTACTTTACTTTGTTTTGCTGAGATCGAAGCTCAGAAAAACAAGCCTAATGTCATCACAATTCCAGCTTAAGGCATAACCACACCAGTATTTCAGTAACTTACGTGTTTTCTGTATATATATTAATTTCACATCTACTTCAGCTATCTGTTCTTCCAATTACTATTCCGTGTCTTTGCGTCCATTTCAACAAAACAATTTCCTGCACGCAAGCCACCCCTTACAGAATGTTTTGGATGTCTCTAGTTTTCAAAGCGGACTTCCACAATTTAGTAGATGTTACAATTTTATTTTGTCTATATGAAAAAGTTGGCAAGTAAAATGATTTATCGCTTTAGTTTGACCTCCATGTGGGCATTTACTCTGACGTCTGCAATTCTATAATGCGTGTTTGATTACGTTTTTCCCCAAATGTCAAATAGAACTATCAATTTTTTATTGACGTCAATGTCACCATTCACCAATTACGCTTACTTCAATCGCAATCATAATGTAGTGACAAGCCCTTGTTTTTTTTTCCCATCCCCAGGTTTGTGAATTTGGCGGCAACGACTGCATCAAATCCCCATCTGTCATAGATCGAACAGCGACAAAGTATGTCAATCGTTTAGTGCAGCGTGTGGATTCAGTTTATAACTACCTAAAGAAACCATGCGATCTACCCGATTTACCAATCATTCCCGACAAGCCACCTCCCGAACCAGAGGTCAATGAAGTCAAATATAAACCAATTATTCGCCGCGATGACAAGAACACTAAAACACACTCCAAGCTGTCAAATCGAACAGGCAAAGAAGAAGACAACGATACGAATAACAATAATCCCATGGAACAAAAATCCGAATCGACAACTGAGAGCAACAACAGTGATATATCGCCAACAACCAACAAAAGAAAAGTTATAGTTTTCGAACACGACGCAAATGGCCAGACACAAGTTAGAGTTAAATATGTTGATTAGTTTTCGCTAAGCAAATTTGTTTTTTTTACTTTCCATTTCAAATTCCTATATTTTGTAATATTCTTCAAGAAGACAAAAAAAAAATTAAATAAAACTATTTCGGCATGATGAGCTAGATAAATTATCATACACATATCATGCGTCAAAATCATGCCTGGATTAGAAAAAAAAACAGTAGTGCTCCTAAATAGTGAAACAAAAAAAAAAAAATTAAAAATTATAGGCACAACACACACACAATCATACAGCTCGTTACAAAGGAGACATTTTAGCCGCAAATAAACCAAAATACAATATTCAAAGCAACTAAATATAAAAAAGTCCTTTTTTCTATGTCTCAGTCTATAAAGCTTGTAAAGAAGTATATGAACCAAATAAAAAATAAAAGTTTATCACAATGAACTGTACTGTTTGTTTTTTGTTTTGTACGGGAATGGAGACACTCAATCGATATTGGAGGGGCTTACAAAGTGGAGCGGTAAAACACCTATGCAAAAATATGTAAACGGCATTAAAAATTGGTGTTCAAAATCGTCAATTGCCTATTTGTCTACTGACATTTATGACAGACTTTGAGATCGGCAAATTTGCTGCGGTTGGCATCCTCTCTTCCACTTTGACGTTTGACTGAGAAAAAAAATTTCAGGTTCACTGCCTGACAAAAAAGAAAACAGTAACGTTGATGGACGTGGAAAACATGCGTTTGGATTGGAGAATTAAATGTCAGAATTCTACTATTCAAAAACATAACTCTGATGAACTGCATTTACACCATCACACATTCCTATAACGGAAGATTAGAGGAATGCTAAATACTAAATAGCCGTGTGACTGAAAGGGACGGCATTACCTAACACTCAAAAAACGTGACATGTTTTTTGGTCGGCCATCTTGTTTGCGTGGTAGGAATCATAGAAAAGCTATGTATGTTGACATTTTTATAGCGATGGCTTACCAAATTTCGCTTTCCTATAAAACAAAATGTCTTCCGGAAGTTATGAACGAATTATTATTTACTTATTTCGTAAAACTGATTAATGAATTGTTGATTTAATTTACTGAAACTGATTACCACTCTTATTTCACATGTTTTGAATCCTAAATAGAAATGTTTTCAAGTGATTGCAGAAATGTTATTCGCCGAAACTTGTATTTTGTTTCCGTTTTATGTATCTATAATTATGGGTACATGACATGATATGACACATGACACCTTAGGGGTCTGATTTGTGATCTAATTCTTACGCCTTTAATAGCATTGATGCGCGTGCGTGATTGTGTAAATGCGGCATAAATTAGAGGAGAAATTCGCAGTAGCTATAATCACAAAAGAAGTGTTTGGCTGGAGGTCAGGTCAGGGCCAAATATTTGCCGCGCATTCCGCCATAAGTTTGGTTGTCATCCACAATTTGTTACTTTAATTAAAAAAAAAAAAAAAAGTTGGCGCAACAGGTCCGTAGGACCCTAGATCTTGTGTGAGTTTTTATTTTTGGGACGAATGGAAGGAATCTACAATTTTATACCGTGTCCAAACGGCCAATTGAGAAGCTCATTCATGACAGTTATACTCTCGTATGTTTGTCAGACGTTCGCGAGAGGTGGCGCAGTGAAAAAGCCTTAACCTTACTTCAATTTATACCGCGTTTATATAGAGTGTTTTTATTTTAAATTATATACAGAAATGAAAAATGAAAAGGAACGGGCATATAGATCAAGGTTCGACTTCATTAGAGAGACAATGGGCATATTAAAAAACCTTGTTCAGACCTGGGCTGTAGATGTACCTTGAATGCAAGTACTACACGTTTCCTACAATAGCCAAACATACGAACTGTCAACTGAAAAATGTATGTGATCGATATAGGCCGATTTAAACTGAAACCCATCAAGTTAGCCAGCTGTCAGACTTACTAAATTAGATTAGATTTATTTTATAAATATCTATATATATAATTCAATAATTCAATATGAACAAAACTTTAAATTAATTTATGAAATTCATTTGACATTCTATATTTCACATATATATAAAGTATATTTAAATTAGTGTTGAATGCCAATTTATCCTATTCAGCTGTCAGGTTGAAAGGCGCTGTTAAAACTGTTGCCAATTCGAAAAGGAAACCTCCAAAACGACCACCCTATAGCTGGCTGTGTTGTTTTCTTTCATATTTACGAAAAGTTGCTAATGACGAAAAATCATAGCTACATTTACAGTGCTTTAAGTCGTAGCCAGTCGTAGCCAATTGTCTCCTCCATCAGCCCGAAAAAGTGAACGAAGACATAACATTTCCGCCCCTCTTTAGATGGCTTAACTGTAGGGGGCACCACCTCCTTTGTTTACATTTCGAAAACCAGGTCATAAGAAATTAAAAACCCACTTGCAAACCGCTTTTAAATTTTTCTTGAGTACCTACTTCTCTACTCAAGTTCCTCTCGTGACAATGAGCAAAATCTGTTCGTCAGCTTCTCTGAAATGCAGTTCTCGATTTAAATTCGTTCCATACCACACGAAGTGGAGTTCAAAAGTAACCAACGTTACTTGGGTATCCATCCTATACCTATACCTACTCCCTGAAGCACAACTACCATACATACCACATCAAATAACCTACTTTTAAAAGACAACCTTCCTGTCTGCCCTTAAATATGCCTCCAACAATAGAACAATTCCACAGAAGAACCAAAAAACACATTAAAAGTGGTTAACAAAAAGAAAGAAAAAAAAACCCCTCTCTTTCCAACTTAAACATCGTGGATTTCCACATAATTACACCGCAATAGTCTCGTATCCTGGCCATTTTCCGTCTAACCCTACACCATACGCTCCGCACTGCCGCCCATCGTAAGGGCAGCCGCCAGCCAGCACACTCGTAGAGCAGCGAATTTAATTACAACTAAATTTGTCGTTGAGAATTTCTTCACCGCACTATAGAAAAATATTTTAATTTTCATGTTCAAATCTGGTGGAAGGATTATGTATACAGCGGCAACCTTCCCTCTCCAGACGCAAACCGACTAAGAAGCAAGTAATAGTTACTTGCTCTCTGGAGTTTCGCCAGTGCTCAGGGTAGAGCTGAATGTAATTAAATTCATTCGCACTGCCAAAGATGTTTGCTTAAACGTATGTGAAATGAATTCGTATACGTCGTCGTCGGAGGGAAGCCGAAGCATATGGGTATCTATATAAGGACTTGCAGTACAGAAGGCAAAGTCGCACTTAATTTGGATGTTATTTGACTATCCCTTGTGTAAAAGGGAAAAAATATATGAAAAGCAAAGTGGACACTCTCAAAGAATAATCAAATAATAAGGGCTATCACCAGGACGATAAGGACTCATATTTTAATAGCCCTTTGCTGTTGGTTGCACATTGAGGAGTGCTCCTGTAAATGAGTGATTTACGTTGTATGCTCTTTGCGGTTCGTTTGATGCTAATTATGCTTGCCGAAAGGAGGAATTTCTTTTTCCGGTACTAAGCACTGGAGAAGTTACGTAAGTGTGCTAACTAGTTCTGTCCAGTTTGGGCGAAGGTCTGTGGGTTAGTTTCTGTAATCCTCGTCCTCGATAATTAAGGCTACATGAATGGAGTGGTGGCGAAGGGGACACTCAAAGGAAGGAGTGTGTTTTGTGAGAGATAATATCCTTGTTATTTGATGGAATGATAAGATTGAATTGGCAGTTATCGCACCTTCGAATATCTGCCCTTGACCAAATTTTCCAATAGTATTGTGTTGGATACCTCAATCAAATAAGAGACACGAACAAAGACTTATTCATTTTTAAAGGCAACAAGGGATGGGTGCATTGTTGCGACGATCTGCTGAAAAACTTGTCAAAAATTGGTCTGTTAGATAGCGCTGAATTGAACGCGACAAATATCCCCGAAATCAATAACATAAATTGCTGCCGCTTATTTCCTCTAGTTGCAGTTTAATGCGAAATCCATTAAGAGCCGTTCTCAATTTCTCATTGGACAGATGTTCATAGAATTTATGCAGAAGAAGAGGATTTTTCATTTCAACAGTATAATATTAAAATATTGGGAAATTTATCTTCCCCCATAGGAGGACACTTTCGAAACTGAATCAGCTTAGACATTGAATGGACTTTCTAATATTTCTATTCCGAAACCGTTTCGACCAGTTTAGGGTAGTTAATTCGAAATGTAATTGGAAAACTTTCGCAAAGACAACACTCTGTTAATCAAAAGCTGTAACCACACAACAACGCCCCCGAAAAGTTACTATCAGCGCCAGCAACCATTTGGCGTCCCAAAAGCTTCACACATTTGAATAGTTTCTCCCATAACCCACAAAAGCTTCCATAACCCACCTGGACCACTTTCGAATGCAACAACTATCATATTGCCCGATTATTGAATATGCATTCAATACATCCTGATGCAAGGTATCCTTTAAGAGCCCCCCTCCCCCCCGTAAGTATTGTCGGCTTAAAAAGAAATATCTACTCAATCAATACCTACCAGACAACGAGGCTGATATCCCATGAAATACCTCCACTCCATGGAGCGACACTCCCAAGGAGTTTCCATAAATATCCTCCACACACTGGCGCCCCCCCAAGAGATGTGACTGGTTATTCTAGCAATCTAGTTAAACACGGAGCCATAGATAGGAAAACACGATAAAATGAAAAGAAATTTGAAAAATAGAAAACAAAAACATTGTCAATCTAGTTTTAAAAATAAATTGAGAAGGAGCGACAAGGGCGAAAGGATATCGCGCAAAATGCATGGCAAATCAAGGAGACCATGGATACATTCGCTTCTTTGAAGGGGTGGTGGAAAATATTGATAGAATTTCATGCTATTTCATGGGGATAAAATGCGGATAAAAATTGTGAATTGTGGGTTTATTGTGTCGCTTTTCAAAAGGATAATGCCTCACAATCTGGTCTGTTATCTCGCTCTTACACTTTCGGATCGTTCGGCTGTATCCATCTAACTGTCATTCTTTAACGAGAGGAGGGACATAATCCCTTTGTTTTGCACTTTCTACCATAAACAGTGTTATTTCAAGTGGAATCTGTGCAATCCGCCCCTCCATTCATGCGACCATGTTCGTCGCATTGTTTATGAATTTTTCTTTCGAACGATGGAGTTCAATTGATAATGGCGTTGGCCGGAGCAAAATTGTCATTTTAAAAATGACATTTCAGCCTCATGACATGCCACCACCTTCCCTCGGCAAAATGTACTACTTCGACAAGGACAGATAAATTAATTTGCGTATGCCTTGCCTAGTGGTTGGTTTTACTTTCTGCTCGACGTCATTTTACCGTGGCGCACGTGATTCTCCTACTGGTAAAAAAAAAATAACCAAACCGTTAAATCTCCTTTGTTAAGGATTATCCTAAAGAAAAAAATAAAAAAAAAACGAATAAATCCAAACTGAACAGAAAATCAGGTCAACATGCTTGATCCTCTCTGGCAGAGTGCGGATTTGGAGCACCACTCGCACAGATTTATACACATACATGTGGGTAGGTGTGCGTAGTATTTGTTTGTTTGTGGTATTTTTGCAGGCAGAGGAGGCAACAGCAGCATCACTTGAAGTTGGTGCCCTTTGAGGTTTGCGCTTGGGCGGTAGGAGCTGGGTGGCACTGGCACTGGCACTGACAGTTTTGCGTGCAGCGCATCGTGTATGCTGATGACATTATTTGACAGGAGCGAGGCGAGGTGGGAAGGACACGTTTTGGATTTGGAAATCTGTTTTCGGGTAATGTTAATGGTACGGCATGTTGATGATATGCTTGTGGTTACGTTGGTTGCGCGCTGGGGGTTGGTTTTCGTGGTACCGACTGGTATGGTTAAGCTTACACATAAATATTTCATCTGTGTATGTGATTTTTTTGCAATAATGAATGTCAACTAAGGTTATGGGTGGATTTACGGTCGACGTATGATTTTTGGTAGCATTTTTTTGTAGGCCAACAATTTTTAACCGAAAGCGATTAAGAGTGCGGACGGGTTTTGTTCGGTCCAACTCTAGTAGGTATATGTCAACTTAGTGGTTGACCTTGTCATGATTTTATGAATGGATGTGAAGTTCGCTGTGCGGAGTTTATGTTTTATGTGTTGTGGGGCATTATTCAAATTTGAGCACCCATTTCACTTAATTAATGATTCTAATAACGAACCGTGAATTGACCTGGTTTAACGACAAAAAAATATTAAAGGGCCACTAATGATTAGGGGAAGCAGCTCTCAGTGTAGCCGCGTTCGGTAATTATTCAGAGTTACTATATTAACATTGTTCAGAGCTGTCAACAGAAAATTTCTATTCTTTCATTGAAACTTCACATATACCCTAGTTGAAACGCTCAACTAATGGATTCAGCTTTAACCGATAAATTGTCCCACTAGGAACCATAACTATTTACATATTCAATCCAAAGAACGATAACAGACAGAGAAAATAGATGAAACCTTAAGAGCTCTCCAGGTCAATCGAAGGGGAGGCGAATCCGATAGACCATGCGATTTATCGATTGATTCCGTTTCGAATGAAGCAGTCGTGATTTTTCCATTTCCCTGAAGTGAAATAATGGTGGAAAAAGAATCGCATCTCCCGCTTGACATTTAGCTTAAGAAATTCCTAAACGATACAAAAAAGAAAACGATGTACTTTCGTACATTATATGTCTAAAAGAAATCGCACAGTCCAATGCAATAAAATTGCTTAATTAAAGACTATAAATGTGCACAGTCTTATTTAATATTTGACAGCATTCAATTCGCTTAAGGAGACGAAATGTCAAGAAGCATTTAAGATCTTAAATGCTGACAGTGGGGACGTTCAAAAAACTGGTTTAGTAAGTCTGCCAGATGGCTGAGTTGATGTGCGTCAAGCTAAGATTAGACTGTTTGGCAATTATGCATATGAATGCCAACAAGCAAATGACCAGATTAGCTGTCAAATGACCAAAATGGCAGGAATATCAAAACTGTATATTAGACTATATGACCAAAACTACCAATATGGTCATATTTGTCTTGACGGTCATTTAAGGCATTTGTTATTTATTGCCAAATGTTGTAGTACAAAAAAAACACAACCAAAATGAAAATAAATCGCTATTCCGCCAACTCAAACACCGATAACAACAAAATAATTATTTTTTCCGTTAAAAATGCCAGCAATTACATTGTATGACCATAGTTTGACTGGAGAACAGTCAGATATTGGCATTTTATGACCACTTGGCATACAATCTAATCTCACCTTCAGTTTTGATTTTTTGATGATAGATTACATGGACAGTATTTTCCGTTGACGTTTATGGAGGGGTAGCCCATGAATCCATTAAAAAATCTCATAACTGATCACTATAAGTTGACAGTTCGTATATGTGGCTGATGTAATAGGTCCGTTCGTGTACTTTCAGCACAGAAAAATGAAAAACGTCAGTATCAAAAATAAGAGAGAAATCTCTCAATTTCAAGAGAAGTACCTTACCGGTTTTCTTTCAATAAGTTTAAGAAATGTCATTTTGACAAAATGCAGCATCTATAAAATAATAAAATAAGAATTGCATTTTTTATAACCTATTAATACCTATTAATCTTACCATTTTGAATGCGCTGATATGTTCTAGGAGAATATTCAATTACAACTTCTTCAACCGTCATCATTGTAGACAAAAATAAATAGAGTTTCACTTGTTAAACTTTTGAGCTGTCACTTAGTTGTCAGTTTTCATTTTTCAGTAAGTCGAAATTCGGCGAGTAGAAAATTACGAAAAAGGGAAGGGGAAATGGATTTCTCTCTCATTATTTTAAATTTCCCCAGTACATGGTCGCATTTGCACAGTTTCTTAGCAAATTGTTAATAATTTTACGTTTGCAAAAAAAGTACCCCAACGAACCTGTTAAAATATTCATTAAACATTCCCATTCTAATTCTAACATTCTTGTTGCCACCTTAAGACATATGTTTAATAAATAAAAGCTCTTTAAACTTAATCTGCCAAACTGTCAACCAACCACATCTTAAGTTTAATTAACCTAACCTTTTTTTTTTGAAGCTCTTTACTTTTTCAATAAATACCTCTCCGTACATTCTTGGAAATCGGTTTATTTCTTTAAAATCATCAAGTATTTTGAATAGAACCTAATAAAAGTGACGTTACCGACGAATCTAGTTTTTGTGTTCAGGTAACATCAAGTCCAGACCAATCTACTCGACTTAAGAACTAGATCTTTAAATGTGCCAAATTCCCCGAGCAATTGGGGTTTTGAACTTACTTTTGTTTCAAATTTGTATGATCAAATCAGCTGTCAGAAGACTCATTCAGGTACAAAAAGAAAATCGTACATATTGGGGAATGTCAATTCTGTCATATCCATACACCAACGAACATGACGGAAAAAACATTATCCGTCCCACAACAGCAGAATACATAACGTCAACATTATAAATCTTTTTCTGTAAACCAATCAGAACGCTGTCAATTTTAAATATTTCGCCTTTCATAAATACAAACGAATTTCAAAATTCACATTTGTTGTAAAAACAACATCAACCTTCATCAGAGGCCATGCGAAAACGCACAATCAATATGGAATTCCACTGATGCGTTTCACTCTGCTTCTTTTCCATAAATTTCTCCGCTCTGTCAACTGTAATGCGGCGGGGGCGAAAATGATTTATACACTCTTCTACCAATTATTAAATTCAATTTAAATTCCTCACGGTTTTCATGGCTGAATTGTGCACCAAAAAAAAAATGAAATAAAAACACCACTCACTTTCCCGATGATAAATCAATTTCACCCTCCAAACACAATTGACCACACTAAAGCGAATGACAAAGGGGATTTAAAAAAAATCACACAAACCAAACGGAAAATTCCAAAATATTTATGTGGATTCCAGCTTCGAGCTGAAAAATGAAAACAAACCAAAAGCCGTGACATTTTTGTTTTTGCTTTGTTCTGATGGCTTGCCCAACCGCCAATAATGCCAGGGAAAAGTCACTATTCCCGTACACACAATCCGAGTTTACAGTTTAATAATCCGATTACGGGCACGTTCTATTTGTCCGGACCAGTCTCTTTCAGATTATGATTCGTTCATTGTTTTGTTTGCATTTTGTCTTCTGTGGTTGTGAATAAAATAAAACAATCGGAAAGCGAAGGGGAGGAAGTTTTTAATTTTCCCAAATAGCAGAACATAGATTTTATTCATTGTGACGACACGGACGATTGGCTTAAGTTCGTATTCCCATTTATTATCCCTTTTAAATCGATTTAAACACTCGAGTTATTCGAATTGTGGTTGAAGGATATCCTATGGAATGCACACACGTCATCGAGGGTGTTTGACACACTTTTGACAAGGAGTCTCTTATAGTGTCAATTGTGGCTGTGGGAATTGTGTATCGTGTATAGGAAATTAAGTTCCCAGATAGAGAGGGTAAGAAATATAAATTTTCCCTTCCGATATGTGAATGCGGAGAAGGAGTGGAGTGTGGCCGCTTGGGGGATATTTGCATATAAATCAAAAGTCATTGCTATCGCTGTATACATGCGATCCGTTCGATGTGTGCAAGCGATATCACTCTCCTCAAGCGCCGTTAGCAGGAAATATTCGACTAAGAGACCGAATGAAGATGCTTCAGCTGTACAGCTTCGTGCATCATATTCAGGAAATAACTGGGGTGTTGTTGAAAATCGTCTGTGAATTTAAATACGTACAGCACACATCCCCAGTGATTCTTTTTTTTTTGAATAAGCCAAAGTGAGGACGGAATAACACGTACCTACTACGGAACTAGGTTAACAGAGAAGCAATTAAATGTGAGATCGGGCATAGTTATGTGGCTATTTTGGGAAGGAATTTCAATGGGATTCATTCAGGCAACCGTTGCTTAGGCTGTTTTAAGCATTCCCAATTGCTTTTATGTGGACCTATGCAAAACATACTGTACTTTGCATTCAACATACTGGTACCGACTAAATTTGGGACTCTTTCGACCTCCAAGGGTCAATTATGTATTTGAAAGGAGTTGCCATTAGGAAAATCAATTCCAACAGGCACACACAACTTCCTTCGGTTGCTGGAAGTAAGTTTGTCGAGTCTCCAATACCTTTCTAGGAACCTTTTTTGCGTAACATGATTGTGTCATGTCACGCAAAAAAGGTTCTATTTTTTCACTCGTACTTCCCTCCTCAGTCCGAATCAAACTGAAGCGGAAGAAAGATGGGTGAAAAAAAAACTTTGAAAGATAGAAAAACTTTTCCACAACCCATGGGGCGGCGGGGCACTCACCCCTCTATCCCTTTCAAACCATTTGATTTGTCCTGCTATACGGTTAAAAAATTAGTCACAATGACGGAGAGAAGAAAAATTGGAAACAAAAAACACACACACACCGAAATTCAAATTCAAATGCCGCAGGACATGAATTCCTGTGAAATAAGAAAAAAACTCCAACAACCCAGAGAGATATTTATTTAATTCTCGTCCTTTTAAGTTCATTTATTTTTTCCTCGTTCTTGCTCCTCTTTCATTAGGGAATAATTCCTATCCTGACTAGGATCCTGCTTGGTTTTCTTTTCCGTCTTTTTTTTTTTAAATCAATTCAATTTGACCTCTTAACTTAATGAATACGAACGAGTATTACAAATGCATACAGACAGAGGGTGAGAAAAGCTGCTGAAATGTTTCGTCCTTCTTTTGTCGTTCTGCATAAAATCAGATAGTGTGCTTGCAGATAAGGCCATAATGTATACGTACGCCTCGTTCGCCTATTGTTATGTGGATTGTGTGCGTGTTTTTGGCATCAAACGGGATAATAAGACACAAAACAAAGAGTCAACGGGCGCTTCCTTTGCTAACCTACTTTTTAAAGGAACGAATATCCATTAAAGTAATGAGGGCTGAAATTGTGCGGCGTTATGAATTCTCTGGTTCACTTGCATTCGAGCCTCTCATCGGTAATTTAATTATTATAACCAGTTCCCCGAAATAAAGTGATGTGTGCCTACAATTCAATTATAAAAACGAGGCCTGAAAAGTGCTCAAAGGATGGCATTTTTTTCGGCAACATTCCTCATTCATATTGCAAATATTTGTAAGTCAACTTTCGGCCTACACAAATAATGTGTGTGGGAACGTTTTGGAAAGGATCTCACCCATTGGGCATTTTCTGCCAAGGAGTGGGTGGGAAATAATTCCACAAAAGAACAGTGGAATGGAGACAATTTGTTTTGAATTCTTATAAAAATGCGGGGTCTGACATGTATTCGAAAATATGTAACAATTTGGGGTTGGGGATTAGGGATTAGCACTCCGAACAGGCAAATAATCGAAAGACTAACTTGGAAGTGACCAACCTTGAACCGAAAAGGTGGGAAAATTAGGCAACGGCTCTGTCGTACTTTTGAAACTTCCTCCGGTATGACCAAACTTAGGATTCTGTGGGCATAGAGATAGTGGGTCGGCATGTATACGTAATGGGATTGTTGACACTGAAATTGATGGATATTTTAGAGACGTTGAAATATTTCCATAAATTGAGAGGGAAATAGACTCTTTAGCATGAGCAAAAATCGGACCTCATTTCTTTAAGAATGACGAAGGAAAACTTTTCACTGTCAATATAGGTGATTTTTTTCATTCTGATTTGTCATATGGCATTGGGGACGTTCAAGTATCTAGTTTATTAAGTCTGACAGCTCTCTCCCTAGATGTATCTCGGTGTTGATTGCGGGAAATCGGTCATATGAGCAGCTGTTTCAGTTGACGTTTATGGAGGGGTAACCGACGAGTCAAGAAATTCGAGACTGAGTACTAAGTTGACAGTTCGCTTATGTAGCTGACGTAGGAAAAATGACGTTCCCGACCAATCTATTTTTTGCGTTCAGGTTACATCTCATTTAAACCAATCTAGTCGACTTAAAATAACTAGATTCTTGAATGCGGCCATTACTGCGAAAGATATTTGACAGATATTCTGTCCCAACTACGTGTCAGCCGTCTTTTTCAAATACTGTTGATATTTTGTTTGACACTCCCAAAACTTTATCAACTAAACACACAAACGTTTTGTCTTTTGCACATGTCTAATAATGGCAGAATCTCTATTAAAGCCTTCCCCCGAATTAATTAACAAATTTCCGCAAATTATTTGGCTAGCAGATGTCAGTTAGCAAAAATTCGCGTAACTGCTAAAGCCCGTATGACACTGAATTTTTTCCTCATTTTTTTCACGTGTGTAAAAGAGACTGAAAGTGTATAACGAAAGGGGTAGCAATTGTTTGCAAAGCAACCACAAATTTTCAAATGAATTTGTTATCACATAATCTTGAAATGTCAAAGAAAAAGCTGTCAGCAGCTGAAAAAATTAATTTGAATAGGTAGGTACATTTTTAATGCACTTTTTTTTACGTTTCTACATTAATCAAGTTGGTGTACGCACTCATTCCTATCGGGAATTTTCGTGCTAATTTTTCGTATTGCTCTATAGTTTCATTTTAAAAGCAGAAAAAATGTAGTGTCATATGGGCTTTATGAGTTAATAGCTTTTACGCAGCTTTTATTAATACGGGGTCTTGACTTTAGGACTATACAATCCACTTAGGTCGTGTTGAAAATATTATACTAACAAAGCAACCAAGTGCCTGTCTATAATTTGTTGCAAAGATTTTAACGTCAAATAAATTTATTTTATAAGTTAGAAAATTTCAAAACAAGACGGAAGCACGCACATCTAAAAATTTTCAATGCAGGGCAAGATCGGGGAATATAAAAAATGGACAGCAAAGGGGCAAAGAAAGCCAAGGATCAAAGAATATAAGAGGTAAGTCTCAGTCACTTTTTAATAATTATCTATAACATTTTATAAAACTGTTTGGAGTTCATTTAATTTTACAATTTTGGAGGATGTGCTTTAAAAAATCTCTTCCAAGGCAACGCATGCTTTATAGTCTAATAGACAAAACCACAACTTACAATACTTTTAGAACAACATTGTAACTTTTATCAAATGGGGATGAAGATGATTCAAACCCACAAAAGGATGAAATTTGGAATATCCCATCCACCTTCGGTCTTCGACTTTTCGGTTTTGGTACGTTGAAACAAAAACCATAACCCCCAATAGATCTAGTTAACTATATCACATTGTTTGTTATCCTTCTTTTACCCCTTAAATTCACTTAAGCTCCTTTCGTTACATCTTCCGCCAACCATCATCGAAATGATTGCGTGTCATATTTCATACCTCAGCGCCATCAATTTCGGTTTACAACAGCAAATCTCTTCTATACGATTCTTAGATGTTTGGTATTAAAGGTGATCCCACTTCAGTTTCAGCTACAGCCAACTACAACGGATAAGACATAAATTCCAGATTATCTACTAATCTTTAGAAAGAATAATAAACAAAGAAAAAGGAAAGAAGAAGGATACAAAATATATATATCGTGAACAGACACATGCGGGTATTGGAATCGGAAATAACTTTCACTTATTTCACATGAAACAGTGCAGGTCTGAGTGGAAATGTGGGGTTGAAAAGGCGTACATATTTGAACAGTTTCTGGTTGCTCCACAACCTGTTGAACTTGAATTTCGATACAGACTTACATGAGCATCAACTGTGTCTATCTTAAAACTTGGCAAATTCGCCAATAGAAAGGATACGTGAATAAAATGAACAGGACTGCGATATGTGGATGACTTTTGTTGAAAAGCTTTTACAAGCACTGATTGGAAAAGTCCTGTTTCCGAACAGTGCTACCACTTTATAAAGAATGCCAGTGCAGAGCAATTGACAATCAATTTGTTTTGTTGTCATTTTGGCTTATACTTTAATTTTAATTTCACACAATCGTGCTCAAATTCCGCGTGGGGATTGTTTTTCTAAAGAAAAATTGTTATAAACTGTCAATTGTTTTGAACTGAACTACGGTTTTTTCTTTAAAATCGTTCTAGTACTTTTGTCTGAGTCTACAGCCCGAGCTGGTCATGTTCAGAACAAAAAAAAAAACACAATACAGCTCTAATGTTTTAAAGATAAAAAGAAAGGAGCAAACTCCTTTTTTGACAGTTCAGACTTCAGGCCGCTTTCAATGAACTAAAAGGTAAAATGCTTAATGCAAGCCGAGTGCGGCATTTCCGGACCTTTATTATAATACGAGGTTCTAATCAAACAATACTAAGGCCGTGTGTCAAACGAATCAAATAATTATTGACGGCTAATTCTTTTGACATTTATGTGAGTGAGGTTTTTATTCTAATTTTATGCTTTAAATGCACTAAAAGTCATGAGAATTTTAATTTCCCAAAACAAAATAAAATGTCAAACAATTAACCAACAGAATTGCGTATTGTTCAATTATTGTCAAAGATGTGACGGGACACCCAACTTGAGGATGATTATTTAACATATTTGGTATACCGCCGAAATTAGTAGATTTGATTTTTTTTTACAATGTAGACGAAGATTTATACTAGTCGATTTTAGCCGTATACTTGAGCTGTATTATCGACACTTAAAATGTAAGATAAATTATGCTATCTAAATAGACAGCTTATTAGCTTCTGACAAAAACAGAAAATGGTTCCATTTGTAGTTAAAATTTTTCGAGATGGTTGAGTTTTTGCAACTAGCAAGTGGTGTGATAAATTTAGAAACAGTTGAAGCATAAGCGCCTTTGGTATATTTTTGACAAGTGTTCAAAATGCAGCGTAATTTATTTCGTAGAGGATGGAAGGCTGCAGCGTCTCAGGCAGAGACTCTCCACGGGTCGGGAGCCCGTTAAGTAAAGTAAGTAAGTAATTTACTTCCAAAGTGAATCATTTATAATTTTCAACTTATTTCAAATCAAACTAACAGGTCTATCGTTCCCTTCCAGGGCATGGAAATTTCTGTCCGTTTTTGTCAACACCACTTTCCCCGTACTTTTCGTATTGAGAGAATTTAAACGATAATGGCACCACTGTCGCATTTTCCACCCGACAGGAAATTTCCCTTTCGAAAGCTTTCCTTGCATCGTCCTCGTAGCCATTTTCTTTTCCAATATTTCCCAGCACAACACTGCTCTACACCTTTCCAGGATATGAGAAACTTGGTAGATTTTCTTTGGCCACCGTTAGTCCTTTGGAAAGCCTTGCGTCTCTCGCAAGTCGAGAAGATAACCACAAAAGGTAACTGTCCGTGTCAGGATATTTGGATATTCGTTGTCCTCATCATTGTCAAGCTAAGTTCTATCAAGTTTATTAATCAACTGGCCGAAAAGTATAAACAAATAGAGAATTAAACTTATTCTCGTCGCTTTACCGGTTTTCATGTTCGGTTTTTCTTTCATAAATTCCTCAAGTAAACCAATATAGTCCTACACACACACTTGTACAGCGAAAAGAAAATCCGAAAAAAAAAGAGAAATAATCCAAAAGTTATTTTTGTCCCGTTTTTGTGTTATTTTCTGTTTATTTTTTTTTTGTATGTGATCCTGTGTAGAGTGTGTTTGGAATGTTATTTCCTGCCGCAGTGAAAAGTGCTTAAAAGCAAAACAACGAAATAAAAAATAAGCAGGAACAGCACATAAGGTGTAAAGGAAAATCAATCCTTCCGAGTGTCGTCTGTGTTGTTTTTTTCGTCGCCGTTGTCCTCCCACCGACATTTCATTCGAAGTGTCTCATGGTAAATAAGAAAAATAAAAAAAAGGTGAGACACTAGTGCCCAAAAAAAGTGAAGGACTCCCTCTACTCGCTTGAACGTGCAGGTCCTTTAGCAAATCGTTTTAAATAATAAATTTGATCAAGTGATTGTCTTTGTAGCGGTGTCCCTTGAGCATAATTTATTAAAGAATCATCATCCATTTGTCACGACAAAGCTGACAGAGTTGCGTGAATAAATGAGTTTTATCATCTGAGATGCTTGTCACATAGTGTGGTTAAGTTGAATCGAAAGTGAGGTTAAGTGCGGTGAATTTAATACGAAGACGTAAACGTAGGGTACCATACGTTCCAGCAGATCGCCGTCTCCGCTTCGAAGTTTAATCGAGTTTTACAACTTTGTTCTCCTTGTTTGACAAAGTTGAGCTTACACATTTTGTTGTTGTTCTCGGTAGTATTGTACAGTGCAACCGCTGTCGTTATTTTGACGTGAAATTAATTAAGAGAAGCAGCAGACGATATCTTCTTCATCAACATTGGCCATTAGGAGAATACCTGGTTGGAAGACATCTTCATCCACCTTGTTTCGTATAACAAAAAGGACAACGTTATCCTGAATCAGCGATAAAACTAAAGGTAAGCGCCGCATTGCCACCCGCATTGTACCACTCACACACGTGACGTGATGCGGTACGTTTTCATATTAAAATTTTACGAGTGAACCGTTGTAAATATAAATTTTGTGGTCGTACGTATATGGGTGTGTGGATTGCCTGTATAGTGTATAGTTTATTGCGGTAAAGGAGTTGGATTTTATTGGGTTTTTTCTACATACGGTGATGACTTTGATTAACATTCTACCACCTGCTCCCCTCACACAGATGTAGACGAGTATTATCCTGCGCAAGGTGAGATGATAGAAGAATATCCGTATAATTTATGGTTTCACATTTTGTAAACTTCTCTAATATTAGGTGTGGTTGTTGTGGTCTGATCAAATGTGCTGGGTGACCAGGGCCAGCTTCAGTAATCTCGTATATAGTCATTGGAAATTTTAGAACAGGTATCCTATGCGATTTGACTAGAATACACCCCATGGGCCCGGGGGATAGTACATTATAAATTCTATAGGATTATCGAAGGTAATCCTAGTGTGATTGGACTTGAACAGAATGTTTCGGTTTGCTGTATACAATGTTATCCGAGCATTTATACAGGACATGTACTGCAGGGCAATCTGCACGAAGGCTCTGATTGCAACATTGTATTTTAGGTTTCATTGTGTGTTGGGATTTTATGGTTTATTGTTCTTAAAATAATCTATGGAATGGACCGAGATACTCAGTTGAACCTTCTTAAGTTTTCCATTTTCAGATTTGCTGACTTTGGCTAGGGTTGGTCGATCCAAATCGATTGTGATCTTTAATGCACTGCAAAGTACACATCTGTACAAAGCTGCATTACATATGCTATTGAGTTGTGTTCCTCGGCTCAAATCGAATAGTTTTGAGTCGAGCAAAGATGAAATGCACGAGGGTTTTAAATATATGTATGGCATCCTGTAGTTTTGATGGGAATAATGTGCTCAAACACCTTCGGGCAGGATCAGAACTAGCATAAGCGGTGCAATTTAGTCCGTTTTGACACTTTACAAGATATCTTTGAGGTCTAAACCTCAAAAAGGCCCACCTGAATGGTAGCGGAGTGTAAATATTGTATTCGTAACCGTAGTGTTAATGGCAGCAGAATGCCCACTAAAATTTAGCATAGCGGGCGCGTTCGCGCATATTCAGCTATCCAGTTTTAAACAATAGGCCACACCACTTTCAATGTGAACAAGTGCACATTTTATTTAGCCATCTCCACGTTCAATTCGCATGTTCAAAGTTCCATTTGTTGCAACTTAAAAGTCGTAACACCGTCAGACATACCTTTTCTGAGGTACTTTTGATGTGATGGCACATTGAAGGTAGATGCAGGTACTCCCACATTGCCTTTGGTTCTTTTTCTCAATCCCCCTTAATGGTTTTTATGCCCCAGGAACTGGGATCTAACATGCCAAACTCATTGTTTATAGAAGCTTACAGTAACTCTTTTCCTTTCGCCATTGAAATAAACTGCAAATGAAATTGCAAAGACAAATCTATTCCTTATTAAAATTGAGGATTTGAAATCGTCCTCAAATATGTTTCCTATACCATTTACGAAAATTGAAAAGGATCTACTCAAATCCCTAAAATATTTTAAGATTCCTTCGGTCTTAGGAACGAGATGAATTTCGGCAGGCTATACGTGTTTTCCTATTTGCACTTATTGAGCCACGATGGGATTGGAATTCTTCGAACTGTCATCGTTGCAGTTCGAATTGTACGGTCGTTCTGTTTCAAGTGAGAATCTTTTCAGGCGATTGGAGGACAAATGTCGGCTTTACCTTGTAAAATGTGTACGGATGTCTTGCATTTGATGGTGGTATGTTATGTTGGTAGTTTTAGTTTGTCTATTGATATTTCGGAAGATATTACCACGGGACCGGGGCTAATTTTTGTATTTGCATATGCAATACGAAGCTTTATGTAGAATTGTAGTGCGAAATTCTGTGCCAGATAAAAATGCAATCCTTTAAATGTATAAAATATATTTGACAGTTGTTTAATTTAACGAGTTTTCCGAACACACCCAACGGTGCGTCAAAATCATCTATCTACGTCCACATCCAAGCGTTCAAAAAAAAAAAATGCAGCCCATTTTAAATAGGTCTTCAGCGCGCTAAGGCTTCTCTAAATAAACCATCTTCCAATCTGAGTTTCTTCTTTAAAAAATCGCGCCTAACTGCATGCACTGCTTGTTGTTCTCCTTCCCTGCATTTCTTTAATTATGCATTCTGTCCGGAATGCATGTGAGCAATATTGAAATTCAATTGCAAATGTAAAAGTTTTTTTGCAAAACAAACATTCCGACCGAGTTCGAAAGTCAATTTCCGACTAAAATCACCCGACCTTTAAGCGAAATACCATCACAAAGGATGCCACCATTTCCCCATAACACTTAACCTTTTGCAACAATTTGAACTTTTTGAACACACTCTTCGACAGAGAGCACACACGCACTCCAATCACACATACCAAAGTTTCAATAAGTATAATAGCGAAAGATCAACAATAGGCTAGGCACCCTATTCGCTGTTGAGTGGTTTTGCATTCAACTTCATTCGTAGTCAGTTTCTCTCCCCGACACCGCTGGCCGTCATATATAATAATTTCTATTCATCCTTGTACAGTTATTTTATTTTTGTATTGTGTTTTCTTTTTTTCCCCCACATACACTCTGACACGTATGTGTGAGAGTGTGTTTGTGCATTCCCATGCATGCTAAAAAAAAACGAAAAAAAAATACCACATTCCACAGGACAATGACTTCGGGCTGTGGTTAATATTTGTTGTTTCCCTTTTATCGGTGTAATATCCTGACTATTCGCAAAAAGGAGAAGAAGGAAAAAGAAGCAGTGAAAACATTTTCATTGATCTTTTCGTCCTGATAGCAGTTAATGAGGGTTCATATCACACAGGAAGAGAATTGTCGCCGAAAAAAAAAAATTGTTGTCTCCACTCTTTTATGGCGATTTTTATTTTTCTCAGTTGGTGTACCTCTGCATTACCTACTGTCAAGTTATAGATAGAGTATACGCAGAGAATTTATAATCGTGTCCTTAATTTAAGTACCCAGCTAATTACCAGTTTACTGGGCTGGTGTATGGCAGTAGGTATACAGTATACCACTCGAGGTCGCGCTTAGTTGAAATGCGAAAATTGCGAAAATAAAAATCGTAAAAAAGGAGAGGAAATGGACATTAATTAATGAGGAAGGGATGTGGTAGAAAGGATATCTGCCTCGCACCCCATTTTTTTCCTTTTTTTTTTTTTTTTGAAGCCCCGTTTCACACTCCTCCTCAGACCAAGGACGAATACGGTTTTTTTTTTTATTTTTGTTACGCAGAGTCCGCATTTTTGTTTTCGTTTACATTTCTCTGCGGTGGAGTTTCTTTTAAAGGAAACTCCTTTGATCCATATTCTGTATTCCAATTCTGTGGTTTGTTTGTGAACCTTTTCTGTGTGTAGGTGCATATTATACATAATTAGATCTTTAATATGCAATCAGTTATAATTCATATTTAATGCAGGGGGCAGGAGTGGAGGTGTTCGATTTTCTTTTAAATTAACACCGTTGAAAGGACACTGCCCGGTTATCCTGTATTGTTAGTTTAAATTCCTAATGAACACATTCCGACTGTGAACTCGTTATACTTGGTGGAGACTTCATTATAGGTGCTGGCTGTAGGAATGAGCATGAGATTTCGGGAGGTATTTGTGAAAAGATTGATAGAGGTTGTGGGATATTTAAGGTCGGCAAGTGGGTACCTACATAATTTATGAGATCGTGCAATTAACGAAGTATTTAATTTAAGAACGTCTTTGAAAGGAACTCAGTGTACACAAATCTATCCACGTTATTAGACTGTTCGTTGCGCAGGAGAGCGGTTAATTTGAATAATTTATAAGTGTTGGTGTTTACATGGTTTTGATTTTGGCTTTGGGGAGTGGTTTATGTAGGATTCGTGTTTGGAATTTGTTAGCCGCTAATTGAAATTTACGAGCTTTGCAGCACACTTGACGCAAGGGAGTTTATTTCGGCACAGGTAAGGAGTATGTCCTTTGAGAATTAAAACAACGAATTTGACAGGATGTCCCCAGTACACGATACTAACCACATGATCTATCAAGAAGTCGGAAGAGATTGTCTGATCACTGCGCACTTAGCGGACTGTAAGCAAACCTCGCAATATTTTGCCGCGTTTAAATTAAATTTACCAACAAAACGTCTTGGAAGCTAAAACTAAGCAAACCATTTAATTTAATTGCATTTCGTTAAATTTTTCAACATTCTTATCGGACTGTACACAAATCTATCCACAGCTTTTTAAGCCGCATAATAAATGCGCAGCACGTTTACGTAAATTGAATAAAGAAAAAAAAAAAGTTAATTTAAAAAACCCGACTGGAAAAGAATTAAAAAGATATGAACAAGACGCATTCAAGTACCTATACCTAACTAATTGACAATCGCAGACTATATACCTACACAGCCTAATAAATATATGAGTATTGAGTACCCTCCGACAGTCAAATAGTAAGGTATAGGTACTTGCATGTGTCTTGTTGATATATTTTTAATTCTTTTCCAGTCGGGTTTTTTGGTTTTTTATATTAACTTTTTTTTTATTTTTATCTTTTTAGCCTATGACACTCCGGGGAAGAATACGAATCTAATGACACCTCACTCTTTAAAATCGGTCAAGCCGTTTAGGTTACACGGCGTCACGTAGGAACGTACATAGGATACGCGCGAAACACATAACTCTCTCTGTGTGCAGTCGGGTAAAAAGTATTCCAATTCGAATTGCATTAACAATTAATGTGGATATTTCAATATAAATCCAAATAAAATAGCAGTCTCCACTTTTGTTATTTTGTTTGCATTTCTGTGCTGTACTGTACAGTATGAGAAGAATGTTGTAAAATTTAAGTGTAAAAATTTAAGTACGCTGCTCGAACTAAACTAAAATTTAGCTACTCTCTTAGCTAAATTTTGACATAGATTACGCCGTCGATAAATGTCACAGAAAACAGTTGTTCCTTGCCGTCGATAAGTGTCACAGAAAACAGCTGTTCCTTGAAAAAACGTCCGTCAAAAATTGAATTCTTTCTTATTTCAACTATTTCTGATTCTATGTACTTTTTGTCGATGCAATAATTATAAAAGCTCATCCTTGCATACTTTTCCGCAACAGAACAACACATACACAGCGATCTGTCACAATTTAGCTAGAGAAAATGTGCTGACCCATTAAATGGGCAAACTAAATTTTGACAGAAACACGAAGTAGGTACATTCTGAAACAAAACTAAATTTTGGAGAGATTTTTGTGCGGCTGCAAAAGCAATGTACTAGAGTTTTGTTTATATTCGTACGAAAACTTTTATATAAAAGAAACTTAATCACAATGTATTCGCTTGATTTTTGCTGGTTAGACTGTGCAGAGATGCAACTCTGTGTGTAATTTATTTTCCAATATTTGATGTATAAGTCAGATTACTATAATGATAGAATTTCTACCACTGGGCAAACTGTAGCTATTACTAAAACTGCGCCTATACATCAGTCGCTGGCTGACTCTCGCCATAACATTGCATTTCCATTGGACAGACGTGTGGCATGTCTGAGCCAATTATTGCACATGCTAACAAAATGTTGTAACAGCAAACTACGTAATTAGAAGTACATACATATATGCTCCCAATTGCCAAGGAGAAAATAATATCCTTGCGTGACAGCACCAGCAACAGTTTGCTGGAGACCGATGTCAGCGAATGTATTTGGCACATGAAATACAGTGACGATGTGTTCTCCAATATGGTTACCGACGAAGCCTACCACAAATTTATACCCAGACACTGCGACACACCATCAAAATCAGTGGTTAAACAAGGAAAACTATTACATAGCAAGGAATATTTAAGTATTTCAGTGGAAAAGGCAATTTAATTGCGTAATAAAAGGCTCACATTAGACATTAAACAAGCTTTCACTTTCAAGGACTGTTTGTATTCATATTCAGTGAAGTCTAGCATTAAATATGCTAAATCAAATAACGAAATTTATTTTCGTTTTCTACGGCACATTATCTACGTTCTTTTTTTTAATAAGCAATACATGCTTCTATTTGCCAAAGAAAAACGCAAATATCATAGTCGATTGCGCAAGAACAAATATGGGTAGTAGCATTTTTGTAACTAAAGTGACAGATCGCACAACACTGACCATAGACAAAGTAATTTGTATGCTTTGTCTATGACTCTGAGAGTGTTGTTTCTCACGTCGTTTCCTAAATATCAGCGTAGAACTTATAACCTTATTTTTACTTGGCTTCCATATATAATTTTGACAGTTCTAAATGTCAACTGAGAATTAAGGCAGGATTTTCTTAGCTTAATTTGTCGCTTGCCCTCCATTAGGCGTTAGTTCGCGTTATCCATCTAAAATAACCAAATAATAGAAGACAAATGCTGTCATGTTCAGTCAACTAGAAATACAAATGCTCCCATAACGAATGTCAGGAAGCGATTTAATGCGTCTCCGCTTTATAGTATGCGCGTTTAAAAGCATGCACAGCACATATAAAACAATGTTTCATGTTGTTATTGGCTTGCTGTTAACCTTTCGGCTAAAAATGACTGCCAATTTTGCACTAAACCCATCACAGGCTACCGCCATAAAACATTTTCGCCCAACTTCCCTATACACACATAGCGATAAAGGATACCCCTTTGATGCGTTTACGATGTACTGGCCGCAGAGTGTTTCAACTAACGAATTCATCGGCCCAAAATGACCGCACTAAAAAATAAATCGCCTTCAACATGCACATACGCATAATCTTATGCTTTATGTCATGCCGCAGGAAAAACAAGCACTTTTCCAGTTAGCACAGCCATCGTTTCGGTTCATTCAGTTTCCCCCCGCCCATATAAACCAAATTTAATTTTATGACCCCGGCAATATTATATGCGTGTAGTGTATGTCACTTCATTGTTCGGTGACGGCATAAACGTCAAACCATTTGGGCCATATTTTATTATAAGTCTTGGACAGCTTGTCAATCAGTAAATTGCCCACCTAATTCACCAGCGCAAACAAAGTAAAGAAAAATAAACTTAATTTAGTTTTATCAACATTTGACAGCCGCAATTAATTGTCAAACACAAATGACTTTTACGGATTTCCTGGTTAGTAGCTAACCAACTAAAAGTAAAGGGTTGCCTGACTTTTCTCTTATCGTGTGCTGGATAATCGCTCAGGATAAATTTAGTGTCATTTAGTTTACAAAGGGCGATTTATTAGTGCGGTCGAATACGTATGTAGTACAGCACTAAAAAAAAATGGAAACGCTTTAGAGAGAAGAAAAAAATATTCTTTTATGTCGCCAAATAACATCATATCCGCACCCCCTATCATTTAACCTCATAATAGTGTCCCTGAATAAATTGCATGACAGCAGAGATTAATGGATCAGTTTATTGCCTCCGCATAGCGCTAACATTTTAAGTATTTCTCTTGAATATACATTTTATTTGAAAAAAAACAAAAATTTCATTTTTCGCCGCGTCTCTATGCACACACGCCAAAAAATATCGCTCAGTGCGGCGAAAAAGCCATTTGAATCGCTGCTGAAATGACATTTCACTAGGTATAGATAACTTGCGCGGAGGTTTTTATGCATTTTCTAGATATTTTATGGGTTCTTGGTTGAAATGTTTATTTAACATTATGTACTGAAATGTTCTGGAGACCTTCACTAAACCTACACAAAATAAGAGCTTCTTTTATTAACGCAATAAATGTCCTTTTATGGAGACTTCAATTAATGCTGTCAAGAAAGCGTTGCGTTTCAATTTTATGGACGCGAAATGGAGAATGGTTAAGACGTATATACTACGTATAATATTCGCCTGGTGAGTGTGAGGGCGGCAGTGGCGCAGTGAGAACCATTTAATTGGCCAATTGGTTAATTTGGTGTTGCTCCCTCCGTTTGGTCATAGAAATAACGAATAACATGTGTGGCTCCGGTCGGCAAGTGATGAAATAGGTGTTGCAAGTGGCTTTTATGGGCACGGGCAGTGTGTATCCTGCGTTTATGGACAGGGAACGGGCGTTTGAAAGGTTAATGGGGCTTCGAAGACACTCTGTATAAGATGGATTAGACGCGTTTGAGGGATTAAGCTTACTGGGAAACTATGCTCGTGCTGTTGTCACTATACGTAATAGAAATGAAGGAAATAAAAATTATTCTCTTTTCTCACACACATCCCTGGTTGAACGTTAACTTTCAATGCTGCCAAATAAATCGTACTTATGAGGTTTCGATTGGGCTTCTTTAGATTTGCTCTCAGATTTCAAAATTCCGTGTGTCTAATCGAACGTGAAAACGTCAATTGCTCTTTTTTGTGTTGACATTCGTGCGGTTCGAATATTTGTAGCTTTCGACACCTTTTTAAGCGTTTTGCATTAACTTGTTAAATTTTATATTAAAACATTCGAAGTTTGCGCCCAAATTGATTTCTAAACATTTTTGTACATAAATAATTAACAAAAATAGATCCTCCCGATGGAATGCGTTTCTTTGCAGTTGAAAAATTTCACGAAAACCTAAACAAACTCCACTAGTTGTCAAACTCAAACGTACTTGTATTGCTAAATCTGAACCAAATCCGAGAAAAAATCCAGATGCGCAAAAGTGCTCTGAAATCTGAAAAAGATTGCTTTTTGTTTTTGTACCAAACGAACATAAAAATTGCTCAGAGAGCAAAAAAAGTGCTCTCAGAGCGCCCAATCGAATACTACATTAGATTAAACGCGTCAGTTGACAAAACATGGACAACAATTGCGCAAAATTTATTCACAAAGAAGATGTGCTTTAAAGTTTAAAGACAACATCGAATGTATTTTGTATATATAAATTCAGTGATTATAGCGAAATCCGAGTATAGAGTTTAGCGGTAACAGAGGTCTTTGTGCCAAACTTATAATTGGCATATTTCCACTGGAAGTGGAAGCCCTTTATAATTTTCTCTTTTGTGAATAGGCCAATTTACCAAATCTATGTGTAACGATATACACAACAACTTCGACATATTTCCGCACTCCCCCTTAAATACCTAACCAACTATGAATAACCTCAAGTTAACCATATCAAAGAAATTTCTATTTCCTGCCATCCCCCAAGTTGTGCTCGGCAGCACTACTCGTAATGTCTTGTTTATTGAATGCACAGAACGACATTCTCTTGAAAGTTCAAACCATGGAATTTCAGTCGAAATAGAATTCCTTTGGTGAAATTATGTCACAGGCCAAGGATATAGAGTGTAGAAGAACGGGAAGAACGCTTGAGCGAATATTATTCTCCGTCTTGTTCACCCCACCAGCGTGTATTATCCTTTTAATAATATACATAAATGTCGTCTATTTTCAAACACACGGAACAGCAAAAAGGATATTTTTTCCGCACGCTTGACACACATATACAGGCACCTATGGGTTGGGTTGTTTTCGGGCACAGCTTCCTGCTGTTCATGTTTTTCCAGATTGAAGTCTTTCGCAGTGTATTTTTCCAAAAGAGTGAGCACACGCCTATTAATAGAGGGCGTTGCATATCCGATGCAGACACGTTGACATGTCCTTTTTTTCATGTTATACTAATGTGTCACCGTGCACAAACCGGATATCCTACAAATAGTGCACTCAGCACTCAAGAGATACAAAAACGGACAACACACATCCAGGATTCATCATTTCACAGGCACTAACCGCACTCGGCAACACTGGCAGACAGTGCGGGGGCGGTGAACGGGTGGAGTGGTGGTCCCTCTCTCTCTCTATACCTAAATTCAATTTGTTGGCTTTAATTTTCCTCCCTACCTTACAGCTATTCCTGTTGGTGTTGTTGTTGTTCTTGGAGAGACGGTTTATTAAATTTTATTCTTGTTGTTTGTTCATGAAATCATCAGCAGACCACGAATCCTTTTTTTGTTGTTGTTGTTGTTGTATTGTGTTCGTTTTGCTGATGTCCTTGTTTTGCAAAGCGTAGTCCATTTGGTTGCTATATACTCTCGGGGGGATTTATTTCGGCCAAGGGAGCAAATAAAAAGAAAAACAGATTCATTCGTCCTAGGCTAGGTTCTGTGTGATGTGCCCCTCAGACGCGTGCAAATAAATGGATTAAGTGTTAGCAAATTTTTTTTGGCAAGGGAGGGAGTATATGTCGGGCACGAAATGGAGTTAAGTCATGTCCTAGCACCAGTACGAAACAAAAATGAGAAAAAGATTTTCCCCCGAGTTGCAGTTTATTTCTGTGCTCGAGTTCATCGTTTAGTCCTTGTTGTGTGTATACTTGCTGTCCTTGTTTCCGATTTTCCACACAGTTTGGCGTTATAAAACTTGTGATAAACTTGTTTCGTAAAGGACGTCTGTATAGGTACCTATACGGGAACGGCTCCGCGACGTAGAGGAAAGACTCTGCGGAATTAACTGGGACATTTTCCCAGTGGAAAATTAAATTCAATACTGTTCCGCTTTTCAGGAACATGATTTTTCTCGTTCTCCTCTTTGACTTTTCAATAATCATCGTCATCAACATCGAAGAAAAGTCAATGAACTGATTTTTTTTTTTGCCCATTCCTTGTTCCCTCCTGTCGTTCGTATTGGGGTAGATGATTGTGTGCAACTTTTTGATAACTTTTTTTTCGTTTTCCTTTGATGTTGGTTTTCTTTTTCTTGACATTTTTCTTATGAAAGGGGGGGAAAAGTCATGGATGAGACTGCATATCCTTGCCACTGCGAAGTTCGGTGTAAGAAACAAAAAAAAATAAAATATGTGCTCTGTGCACCTACCTTATGACAAAAATCATGCATGAAGGATTCAATTAAAAGTAACGAAATCACTTTGAAGGGTGAAGTTAGGAACATGCTGTCAACGTCATGTTGAAGATACGAGACATTCTATGGGAGTTCACGAGAGATTCTTGTGTCTATTTGATTAAAAAGTTGTCTCCTCTTTTATTGAATTTTTGAACAGTATATCTTTCGTAATTTTAAGAATTTTATTAATATTCTTCACATTGATATCCATCAAATCAAAGGGATTCGCTGAAGAGGTAGATATGCAGAGTTTGAAGGATACCTTTATCTTTCCTCATCGTACGTCTGTCAAGTGCATAGTGCAAGTCGAGATCAGTTGTTGTTTAAATATGAGGACATCAGAAGGCATGGGAGACGTTTAAGAGTCTGACAGGTAGCTGAATTGATGTGTCTCAGTTTTAAATGGCCTATTAACAGTCTTTTCGGTATCGTCGGCTTGTCAGGAATTTCGTAACTATGTACTAAGTTAACAGTTCGTGTATTAGGCTGACGTATTAAAAGTGTTGTTACCAACCGATCTAGTTTTTGCGTTCAGGGTATCTATAGTTCATCTAGGTTATTGTATGCGCTCATTAACAACTTTGACGTTTGACAACATTCTAATGTAGCATTTATAACTATAAAAAAATTTGTTGGAGTCATAGGTCCTTGACTCGCAATCCAGCTCCTTCATTATGCAGAAGTCTATTTAAATTAATTGTAATTAAATCCAAATTGATGACTAGATCTCCAATTAGGCAGTAAATAATGTATAAAAATTTGACAGCTACTGCAATTTAAACTCCACTATTTCGTGTTATTTGTTGACGTTTATTTTGCAAACGATCGCTGGAAACTCATCTAAACGATATAATGTATTTATTTCCGTTTTCTGAAAACGAGTTATCGAGAATCTACCTGAATTGGACGAGCTCATCAACCGCCTGCAGGTGTCTATATAAGCTCCCCTCGTTCTTGTACATAATCCTCATTCAGAAATACACCAACAACTTATACTTCTGCCCTAAGACATCTTGCAATATTTTGAGGCAACCCTTCAATCCCTACGTAAATCAAGAACAATCTCTGGAGTCCGACAAAATCCCCTTCTTTATTTTACTTAAATACAGTTGTCATTCTCCTTTGACAGTTTTGCGCACTAAAACGTTCAGTTAAAGTTTCCCTCTCTTGCACTAACCACATTGTACCTAATTGTAAAGTTCCCTTCCACACCGGAGAGATGTCCTTTAATTTTGCCAGCCACCAGAAGGCGAAGAAAAACCTCAGCTTCATATTAAGGCCTTGTTTCTAAGGACGAAGAGTCCTTTTCTCGCGCGAGACGACATCTACTACTAGTACAGATTGTGTTAGAAACATCACGACCCAACAATAGGGATACCCTGGCAACAAGCAGACTCTGTGCCACCCCTGTCATGGTTGTCATCTCTCTCCGTGTGTATCAAAGATAATGGAATACAGAGATATATAACTTTCCAGTGGAAAGGCGGCTGCCTACAAGCTGTTTTTCCATAAAATTCATGAAGTCACGCACATATGCTCATTTCTCTTCTAGTATATGTGAGTTCATGAATTGGATTTTAATGAAAGAATTCGCTATTCCAAAATGAGTATTTCACTATTTTTTTTATTTAAATCGAATCCTTACCAAAAACCAAACAAGTTCAATACCAAACACAAGACAATTGAATAGCGCGATGCCCATAAAAGCAAAAGGAATGTTGGCCGGCCATTAGCAACATGCTTTTTTGTAGCTCACACGTATTCACAGACGGGGGTTGAGATTACAAAAACAACAATGTTAACAAATGGGTTTTGGAGGGATAGACGAACGAAAGATATCCATCTCTTTTATTCATTTATCTCTGGTGTGTATATACACCCAGGCTATTCAGTGTCAGAGGAAATAACCTCCCCTGTCATTTCAATAGACTTTTGCCACACCGCAACCGAGGACGAAAGTGGGAATAAAACAAACAAAACCAAGGGTGGAAAAGAAGACGAACCGAAAGCCACCATCAGAGGGCCCTCTACGACCCAGCAGGCGCTTAAATAGTAGGTACACTCGGGTGCTCTTTATTGTCACTTTGTGTTCACCACGAGGTGGGTGGTTGAAGGTGGCAACTGGCAACGATTGGATACCCAACACCCTCTTTATCATGCACGTTCACATATCGTCGTATAAGATGACATTTTTTGGCCGTCCACTCGCCCGGAGAAAAGGAATCCAACTTCTACTAACTCAATCTCCACATCCTCTCTAGCGGTATACGTTACGGGTGACACACGAATGTGGTGTGGTGGGTAAGTGATGTTATCGACCACCGCTCCTATGGTGCTGCATCCAAACTGCTGGATTTTTTTTTTATTATTATTATTAGCTTGTGTGTGCTTTGAGCAAGTGTGTGCCGAGATTTCATGTTGTAATGGGAATCATATAATAGTTAGAAACTGTAAATGTAACCACAATCACGTAGTCTATAGTTTGTTTTCCGGTTCCTCTGATATATGTGGCGGGTTTTGGTCTCCTTTTTTCGAGTCGGCGTCGGTGACGAGGGTAGAAGGGTATGACAGTTCTTTAGGATGGTTTCCTCTTTTTCCGACGGTCGGTTTTTTCGTCCCACACGGCCGCATTAATTTATCGCTCATTTCTCTCGTCTGTTGACGGTGAATGGAATTTATTTATTGTTATCGCGCGTGATTAGGATTCAAATATCACGGACTACGATAAACATTTTCCGAATCGTTATATATTTTGGAGGTATTTTATAAAAATAATAATAATGCCAGCAGCCAAAGGAAACGGGAACAAAAGCCCAGCGGATACGTACTAATATGTGTGACAGTTTGAGAGGATATTCATTTTTAGAAGGCCATGTACGAAATATATGACTAATGAGAAGATAGAAGGACGCGTGGTTCTTTCTTATTGAGGGTTTAGGTCGATAACTTCTCATAATGCTATTTTCGATTTTATTTGTGTTGTCACGTTGAAAGCTATTTCTGTGAAAGGCTACTTTAATTTAAAGAATATCATGTGCCGCTGTCAGTTTTGAAAATACTTTTGACATTCGCAGGGTTTTTATTTTTGTCGGACGCCCCGGATTTGTCCTCTTTGCAAAAACACTCCGACTCCTAGACCTACAGAGGTAGGAATACTGAAAAAGTGGTCCACTTTCGATTGTTTTTCTTGTGCGACTCAAATCAAACGTCATATCTCAGCCAAAGTGAAGTAAAGGTATCAATCTCAACTCTCTTAAGTCATCCGATTGATATGTTATTTATAAGCGCGTGAGTTTGGGAAATATCGGTTTTGCAATTTTTCTCAATTTTCGTGAAAATTTGTGAATTTTCGTGAAAATCCGCGATTCCTGCCGTTTCGGGATTTAGATTTTGCGGTGGATGTGTCGACTATAAGCGCCCGAAAACATGAAATTTTTCTTTTTCGTAGGGCGTGTTCGTTAACTGTGGATTGGTTGTCTACCTGTTACGAAATATCCGATGAAAATAGGTCTCTTCGCCTACTTTCTCGAGCCAAATACTACAAATCTGTCAAACTCAAAAAATTGAGCAGAACTCTCTCAGAGAGCTAAAAATATGAATTCTCTCTTAATTCAACTATTTCTAATTCTAAGTACTTCTCGTCCATGTAATAACTGAAAAGGTCATCCATGTATACTTTTCCGCAACAAAAAAACAAATACACAACTATCTGTCACAATATAGCATGAAAAAATGTCCCGACCCATTAATGGGCGCGATAAACATATGAAAAACATTTCGAAATAAAAGTTTGATTATTTAGCTCGAGCTGCGTACCACTCAGCTAAATGGGTTCGCTTAAGTTTAACTCAGCTAAATTTTGAAGCGAATTTTGTATGGGAGCGAAAATTTAGCGCGAGCAGCGCACTAAGCTTAAAACTAAAAACAAATGAGTTCTCAATTGGCCAGCAAATTGGATTCAAGTTTTACCTCAAACGGCTTCTACTCTCCTGCTCCACACCACCACTATTTATCCAAAGTTCCAAAAAGTAAAGCACCTTCCCTCATAATTTTCCTATTATAAAGTCATAACGCATCACGCTGAAGAAGACAGAAAAGTCCCTTTTAATAATGTAAAGCACGTAGGAACCCCTATTGTCAGCACCTTTATCACCCATTATCACGTTCATTTCGAAAACCCTTCTATCGTAAAAAATAAATCACACTCGTTCCTTCAAATTTGTTCTCTCTCCTGTCAAACGTAGACACTGTCATTTATAAAAAAATAAATAAAAAATACCTTCAATTACACACCCAAATTGGAACTAAAAGTCTTCTCATAACTTTTTCATAAATTTACCCATCAAGGAGAATCGCCGTTGAAAAAAATAAAATGAAAATTCAATAATTAAGGGTAAGTGTCTACACCATTCCGCACCAGCGATGTTCAAAAGGCTCCGTTGCCTTTGACCCCTGTCAAATTTCGTTTGCTTTGCGCTGTCGAATATTGGAATGTCTGTCTACAAACACAGCGTTCTGCTTTCGACTATCTCTTTTTTAATTATTATACGATTTTTCGTTTTAATTTTTCCTTCTTGTCAATAGCTGTCAAACCTTTGGAATTCGAAGCAATAATGACTATTGATTCAACGTAATGGGTGGCCTAGTCATCGAAGAGGCACGCTATCCTTATTTTTTTTTCGAAAGGAAATTGAATTCTAACCTCTATTACAAGTCATTTACTACATGAAGTTGGTGTGGCGAGTTGAGTTCGTACGTGTGTTGGTTGAAAATTTAGTATTTATTGATTTTTTTTCACAGTACGATTTTTTTTATGTGTGTTTAATTTGTGCATGTGTGAGTGTTCGTTTGAAGGTATTCCATTTAGTTTTCGAGCGAGACCATCCTTACAAATTCGCTCGCTAAGAAGGAGAATAAAGCCTTATTCCTTCGCCAAAGCACACAAGAGGCGATTGCCCTAAGGCGATGCCATCTTACAATATATTTTCTTCTCCACACTAATGTTAAGAGGTTTATGCTTGGTCGGCTGTGAATGTGTGAATACGCTGAATACGAATACATTAATACTTTGTCACACGACCCGGACGGTGGTGGTGGGCTCTGGCACGTGGTAAAGAGGATATTCTCTCTGTTAGGAATGTGAAAATAACTAGACAGTAGACACTGGTGTGATGTGACATAAATGAGAGTGAACATGCGCAATTGTAGGTTAAACATTTTTACTGAAGTATGTCTGTCAGGAAGGATTATTTTGATTTTATGGAGTTCAAATATTTTAAAGTGCCTACTGTGATTCTTATTATATCAAGTTTATTATTTGGACCATATTGCGGATATTATTCCTCCAAATTAGTTTTTGTTTGTACAACGAACACGTTCTTCTTTTTGAATATCGCTGGAAGTTTGTATAATCCTATTCTAAGAACTCGCATTTTCCTCAAGATGTTCACAATTTGATCTTTTACGTGGGCTTTGGTTATTCGCAGTTGATTCTTCCATAACCATATTCTCGGCGATGACTATCATTGTGACAAGTTAAAAATGAGTTGAGTTTTACAGATAAATTTGCTTGCGAACGAAATCATCCAGAAAACTCGAAGCGAACGAAATGCTGCACACTGAAAATCTATTTAGTATTGTGCTGTCAAAACTAAATTCAAACTGAACTATCATATGTCCTAAAAGTTATATTTCTCTCAACTCACGCAAACCCATAAACAACGAGTGATCGCAAAACCACTTAGAAAGGTTTTTTGAGCATGTATTTGATTTTAAACGCGCAACGGAGCCCGTTCTGAGTCTGCATTTTAAACAATTAAAAAAGAAAGTAAACCTAGCGCTTAATGCGAACAAAGTGTATCAAATGTAGTTAAACCCCTCTGACAGCATATAAAATACAAACAAAATCACCAATAGCAATCAAAAACTCCAATGATAAAATACAATTCTTTTATTTTCAAAATTTATTTGCAAACATCTTTATATTCCCGAATGCTCAGAAATAGAAATAATATTTCTAATACTCGCCGAACAACCCCACGGCGAACAAATCGATAGTCGGCAATACAGCGTCCATCGAGCTACACAAACTTCACTCGCATTCAGAAACCAAAATGGCTGTTTCTTGCTTGCTCCGTGATTAGTGTTCGTGTTTTTCCCGTCTATTTTACCAAATTTCCATCGAAAACTCACATTATCTATGTTGTGCTATACATTTTAAGTATTGTGCCATCAGTGTAACCGAAAATATTTCCAAATATCTGCCGAATTTAAGGCAAAATAAGTGAAAACATATCCCGGTGGCTGGCCGACCACCATGCAACTGCTATTTGTGACATTTGCCACTGTCACACCATACGCATCGATTGTTTACATGATGGAAATCTTTCGCGAAAATATTGTTTTTCTCCCTTGCCAGTGGCTGAAGTTCTATTTTTAAATATATATTAACAATTCTCTGTGGAAAATACTAGTTCGCGTTTATTTTTATTTTTTTATTCGTCCAGTGTCGCGTCTCTGTTTACAAACAAATCGGTCGGTATTTGTTCCATGGTGCATTGAACTTCATTCGAGTGTGCGGTTTTCTTTTTCTACCGATTTTTCCCAATTCGATTTTTCAATCCGTAGTAGAAAATAGAAAAAGAAAAGCGAATCTGCATCGAGATTATCGTGTGTTCTTGTTTCGAAGCTACATATCTATCTGTGTGCAGTCAATTTGTTGTGCGCGTAGGTGTTTGTGTGCATTTGTGGTGAACAAAATAAACCAGCATACCAGGCCGCCGCAGGCATCATCAACAAACACGAGATCAAGATAGCAATGGATTCAGATTTCTTCGTCTTTGGTCAGTAGATAGTTTTGTTGTGCGAAGAAGAAAACGAGAGAAACAGCAAAAAGGTGATTCTCTTTTATTATTATATAGATTCTGTGCTTTGTTGCTGGACTATGCTGAGCTGCGCTCCGCTGCGGTGTCCAGGTGGAGTGTGTGGCTAAGGCTGTGGTCTCCAAAAAGGAAATTCATTTCTCGCCCACATGCTGCCAGGGCTGTGTACATACTTGCCCACCTACCTATACTTGGACACTGAAACATAAGCACGATGTGGCTCTTGAGTGTCATTATAGCCGCAGAGACGGCAAAAGTAAATTATGTTGTTAATTGGGCATCATTTCACGGCCTTGGGTGACTTTGTAAAAACCGATCGCTCTCACAGATCTGTCCGTAGTGCTGTTGAGTAATTAGCGCTCGATTGTGTAATAGTTTACAGCCGGAATAGCTGCGAAATCACACGTAGGTGCTGGGCTTTCTGAGTTCAACTACCTTTGGACTTGTCGGAAGTTAGTTTGTGGTAGTAGACAACATCTTACCATCGATGGTCACCGAGCTTGAACTCAAAGTGGCCTTCACTTGTGAAACTAGTTGGCAAATTTCCTATAAAGAAGTCTTCTCCCACGGCGGACCGGAATATGGGCGGGATTCCGATCCTCTCAGTCCCTGTTCAACATTTCGGGCCACAAAACATACTCCACGACAGCCAGCAGGTGTGAAACCACATTTTAAACTGCCCTCCTTCGGAACTCGTAAACCAATGCTCACTTGAAATCCTCCCACAATTAATTTGGAAAATTCCTCCTTTCGTGACCCGCTCTCATTTATTGTTCAGTGCAGTCAAAACGTAAAATGAAAATGTGTTGCACTCAACACCACCGCCGGAATTTGTTATACTCGCAATATAAATCCTGGCACAAATTCCTTCAGACTGGTTCCTTTCAGCGTACCTTGCCTACTTACTTTGCCTGCGCGTACCCCCCCTCCCCCTCTTCAACTGTGTAGGATAAGTAAAAAAATGCGCTCATTGTTTCTCAAGAAATTCCTCTCGTTTTCGCCCAAAATTCCACCCGCAGTTGCATACAAAAGGAGAGTAAAAAGGAGCCAATTGCTGCGGCATTCTCAGATCATACTATGGACACACCAACACTTATCGCCCCCACCAGCACATATTTCATGAGAAATTTATTAAAAACAATTTTTATCTCGGGGGGTTTTATGGGGTTTCGGGGAAAGCATAATCCATAAGAAGATTGGGAACGTGCACGTGTAGGTTGTGGGTAAGTACTACGTACGTATCCACCTAATTCGAAAAACATGTAAAGCAGTGGATAGTTTTCATCGGGACTAAGTGTTTGACAAATGGAAACCGATCGATCAATTGTTTTTCTTTCGGCTTTGTACATCCGCTATCAGTTTGGACTTTTGGTTGTTTTTTTGTTTATATGAAATGGTGGTTTCGTCAAAGTTTTCTAAGACAACTTGACGCGGGAACTCTGTTTCGTGTGCAAGAAGGACTGCCTCCAGTTGCGCAATCTAAGTTGAGGCGATTTTTTCTATGACGAGGTCTTTGGACTCACTTGCCGGCAAGTTTTGGATGACATTTTCTTTGTGGTAGATGCATCCTTCCAATCCCAGTTTCATTTTCACGCCTGCAGCAACCGAACTAGCCAAGCCGTCCACCCCCTATCCACTATGACACAACAGCCCAATACTCCTACTGGACACACGTCAATATCCATTTGACAATTATCGATTGTGCTTGTAACACTCGCCACTGGTTGGGGGCGGAAGTACTAACGACAGCTTATCACGCCAGCCAATCCCCCCTGCTAATCTCGGAATCCGAAGGCGTCATTAACTTGAAAATAATTGAACGAACGTTTAATAATTCATAGATCGCGCTCTAATTATGCAGCATAGATGGCGCCAACAGTCAGTTACTACAACAGCGTTGTTATCGTTAAATCGGCAGAACCTTGAATCCTTAACACGAATTCGCCGCCCAGACCTCTCGAAAAATATTTCAACGAGCATCCGATAGGAAACACAACAGTATGTGCTGTTCTCTGACCTAATCTTTCGAGCGGGGGCGCCATCGCCCACTCTAGAGTTAGCGCGTATACTTTTTGTGTATTCAAGAGCAGTCTTCGGTGCTCTGCTGCTTTATTCATTTGCCCGCTCATTAACAAGAATGCAATTAATTCCTACACCATTATCGTTGCGTGTGAATGTTGTGCATCAGCAACAAGGTATTCTTAGTTTTTCTCTTCGCTTCCTCCTCCTCCGCCGCCCATTTGGTCCTACACATCCAATCGATACCGATACATACCGCAACTTTTTCTCGTTCTACGCTCTTCCACAGAGAATAGTTGTACCTCGAATATATCAACGGATAATTGGGTCAATTTGTGTGTGGCAGTTGAAGTGTTTTTTTTTTTTCCTTTTTCCTTTTCCCTCTTCCTCCATTTCTGTGCTGCTGCGAAATTCTTTTCACATCGATTGAATTGGTCGGATTGACATTTATGACATGAGCGCAGATCGAACAGCAAGAGAGGAAAATCGAATCAAGCCATTTGCCAAATTGTTTATCCATTCAATAAACAACAAAATTTCCCTAATGAAATGCTCATGTACATCAGCCAGCCAGGGAGCCAGCGGAACACAGCTCTGGGGAGAAGCGTGTATGTCAAAGTGGTACTACACTGGGTGATTCGGTGTTTACCTACTTCTCGATGAGCGTCATAAAAAGAGTGCGGTGTTCCGTGAGTTTTTTCCCCCCACAAACTCTGTCTCTGTCATGCGACTGGAACAATATGTCCCATGTGAGAAGTATTTGTCTTGTATTTTCGCGCCTCCCGTAAGTACCTTTATCAAGCCTAAAGAACGAATGGTGGGGTTTGTTTTTTTCTTCTTTTTTTTTTTGTCGAAATTTCCCCAGAGAATTGTATCTCATTATTGGAAAGTTTCGCTTTGTGAATCTGTTTTATATTTTCGTACTCTCTGCGCTTGTTGTTTTTAATATGTTGCCCGTCTTTCGTTTCGTGTCTTAATTCGTTGTGATTATTTTGTTATAGGAAAATGAGTGGAAAATGGAAATCTCATGGTGGCAATTGAATGGGGCTACGGCTTCGATGTACTTTGTTGTTGTTTGATTTTGACGAAGCGAGGACATAATATTGCTGGCGGATCAAGGGACTGCGATGACTGGGGAAGCATAGGCATGTAAGACGCTACTGCTCGGCTACCACTTTACCATGGCCACTGTCATTTTGGTGCTAAATAGGGATTGTGAAAGTTTTTTTCCGTAAAGACAATGGTCTTACATGCCTATGCTTTGTCAATGGACAATGTAACGTCTCCAACAGTTTCATAGCAGTGTGGCTTGCAAATTTTCACACTGAGGTAAATCCTGGAAAAGACCGACCACTCATTCCGTAATTTTTCCGACGATAGACCTCCAAAAGCAGCAACTAACGATCTTGAGACCTTAATCCAATTCATTTTCCACAAATGTAATGAAAGCTGATGATAGTGAAACAAATTCGGGCAGAATATTACTTCTTATGGTCATCAAAATTTCAAAAACGATATCGTCCCGACGGTTATTGTTGTACGGAATCTGCCCCCTGGTCGAGACTCGTCATCTTTTCATCGACTTCAAAGTCGCATATGGTGTAGGATTCATCGTCCAGAGCTCTTTCTTGGCGATGGCCGATTTCGGGATCTGCTCCAGTTCTGTAGCGTGAAGCTGCTGTTTTAAATATCCATCGCACATTTCGGCAAGGAAATGCGTTGTCATGTGATTTCTTCAATCTCGTGCTGGGGCAGATTGTGCACGGGGCAGGTGTCAACACGGGAGGCACTATCTTCAAAAGGTCCGTTCAACTGCAGGAGGGTGCAGGCGATCATCGGTCGTTCACAGAGTTCCGTGGTAGAAAAATTCACGCCGATTGACGAACAGACGCAATCTGTTGACCTTGAAGTACGTCCAATTTTATGCTGACAACAAATAGACAATCATCTGTCCGCCGCCTAGTACAAAACGTCACTTTTAAAACAACAATTTCGAGATAGCTGAGGGAGCCCGTTTTAGGAAGTTAGTGTGTCTCTCTAAGGCGAGTTCGACTCGCTGGGGCTTGGGGGTTTCTGCGTTCGTTTGGTCATCGAAGAGTCTTTAAATCCGACATCGGAAGGGGCTCTGAACACAGAAAGCCTTACGTTTTTTTACTGCTCCCTAAACGATCTATTACAGTCACAACGAAAAAAACCTCATTTCGACAGTTTTTATCCGCAATCTGAAGCCCATAGGTAGGGGCTGGCATCAACACCGAATTAAAGACTTAGTTTTGACACCAAACTCGGTCCTCCTCACCTAGCTGTCTTAACATATTTTTTTCTATTTCAGAAGCAGTCAAACTCAATCTCAGACTCAAACTTCTACTCCAGCCAAGTAGAAACAGCCTATTTCCGATGGGTGGCTGTTTTTGTACCCCGCTACGGCTCGGCTACCACTTCACCATGGCCACTGTCATTTTGGTGCTAAATAAGGATTGTGGAGGTTATGGAAACTTTCCGTAACTTTTATCAAAACCAATAATGACTAACTATCTGTAAAAATTTGGCGAAACCTCTTTAAAAGCCCATAAACCTATGCCCTTAATTAACCAGAGAAAAACATTAAAAACCCCCATTAAAAGGCGAAGGACACATTTTATGGATCATTTCCTCGCCCTTGCAGGGGAGTAACGCCCGTTATCTGCGTTCCCGGGCCCCTGTCAATAAACTGTCAATTCGAGAACAGATTTCAAGGCGATATAATAAGACAGGTCCTTAAATTGTGTGTCACATAACATTTATGACACGAGTAGGACTTTTCTTCTTCTTTTTTTTTTCTTGCATTTTTTCCCATCCACACACGGTAGACAGGGTGCTGCCATCAACATTTACTGTTCAATCACACTGGCAGGGGTTGAAAACCAGAAGCAAACACCGCCTCGCTTTTAATTACGTTACGTCTATAGGCAGGCCCATTAAACGCGTTTCGTTTCGTATAGTGATTGGTAATTTATTATCTCGCACTTTCTGCTAGCGACCGGATTCGTTTTCCAATTTCGGAACAAACCCTCTCAAATCAGCGAAACACAATTAAATTCCCTCCGCTCTAGTAGGCGGCAACAAAAAAAAAACAAAAAAAAAAACACCATCATCATCCTTTTCAGGGTTTAAATGGTTATTACACAACGCTAAATAATTTTAATCATTGTTTCCTCTGGCTGACAAAAAGTTACACGATAAAAGTGTCCTACTCTAGCTGTTGTTGTCGCTCTTGCAGGCTCCATTAACGAAGGACGCGGCGCGAAGGCCGCCTCATCCTTTTGTGAGCGAAAAAACAGCACAAATGAAAGCCCCTTCGGCGTTTGAATTTGAAAAATTCCTCTTTTTTTTTTTTCTTTGGCGAAATTGCCGAAAACTTTTTAATTAAAATAAAGAGCAGAAAAATCCAACAGCAAAAACAAAAAGAAGAAGAAGAAAACTTTACTAACTCTGAACGCGCCCACTCTTCTGCGCTTGCTGTCAATAATTTGCATATTTTTTTTTCTTTTGCGCTGACACAAAGAGCGCGCGCGAATTGATGTCCGAAATAAAACTGCCTTAACAGAGTCTAACTCCGGTTGCTGGGTCTGAAACTGAATACTGGGATCACTTAATTGGATAATCACCGAATTGATACTTTCCGTTCAGTCACAGAGAGAGAGAGAGAGAGAGTGGCTCCCACTTGGGACAAGGGAAAAATTGAGTTGGCACTGGCGAGCTTGACCGAGTCTGCCTCTGTCCGGCTGGATGAGCTCAAAAGGCAAAAGTTCATCTTGCTGTTTTATTTTCTGTTTCACTTTTAATTGCCTGGGAGTAGGAGTGTGTTTTTGTTTTATATTTTTTTTTATGAATTTTCTTCAGAGATATAGAGTGCAGTGGAAGAAAATTGCTTTTAATTGAGTTTTGCCGGATTCAATTAAGTCGATCGAGCTGAATTATAACGCACAGAGGACGAGGGAAAATTGTCATCTTGATCTTTTTTTTTGTTATTGATGAAAGTTGTTTCCTTCTTGCCCATGATGGGATTATGTGAGACTTCTTCAGCTGCTGCGAGTGGACGGTATATACAAATTGGAAACGTAATTGAGTGTCACGATGGGGTCAACTGCGAGTAAACAAACACTAACCACAGGGCAGATGTTTTGAGAGCGTTTCCATTAATTACGTGTCTATCGGGATTTTTACGCGTTGTTCAATGTGTCACCGCAAGCCAGTGATGTGTATTGAGGGGGGTTGTCAAGTGTCTGTTGTCGCCTATGCGGTAACAAGTTAATTTTGTGTGTTATGATAGATGGAGTGATGTGTAAAGTGTGCCATGGCGTATAGAGTGTGTCAACTTTTGTAATTACTCGCTGTGATAAATCGCGAGGGGGGTTTTCTTTGGCTGAAGATGGCGCTGAAGATTATGGAATCTTTTATGGGGAATGTTAAGGTTAAGCTACTATGATTAACTGGAGGGAGGAAAACTCTGAGAGAACCCAACATCAACAAATGCCACGTCGAGGCGAATTTTATGTGTCCCACTGTTAGGTATAGTCGTTTTGGTTAGCATTTTGCAATGGCCACAGTTTTGTTATTAAAAATCAAATTAAAAAACAAACCCACCAGTTTAAATACCCTAAGTCCGATGCAAGTAAAGGGTGATTTTTCAAGAGTTCAATTTTTCAGGTTGGCAGCACTGGTTAGTAATGGCGTCCAAACGTCATCTGTCAAAGTGAAAAGTTTTCAGTATACCTTGCCATTTAATCATGGAAAGACTTACAAACGAGCAACGATTGTAAATTATTGAAATTTATTATAAAAAATTCGTGCTCTGTGAAAAATGTGCACCGTTTGTTACGACCATAACGATATCGAGCCATGATACGCGACTTTTTTGTTGCCCCAGTTGGCTGAGTTGAACTTGGTTGACATGTGGTTTCATCAAGACGGTGCCACATGCCACACAGCTCGTGGAACAATGGAAATGCTAAAGGATGAATTTGGTGAGCAGCTTATCTCTCGAAATGGCCCTGTGAGTTGGCCGCCAAGATCATGCGATTTAACGCCTCTTGATTATTTCTTGTATGGGATTATGTAAAGTCGTTAGTCTATGTGGACAAGCCGAACACGATTCAAGCCTTACAGGGTAACATAACACGCGTAATTCGTGGAATACAGGCCGAAATACTCGCAAAAGTGACGCAAAATTGGACCCTCCGAATGAACCATTTGAAACGAAGCCGTGGACAACATTTAAATGAAGTTGTATTTAAAACGTAAATGGCAGAGGCCTATTTAGCGATTACAATAAAACTTTTGAATATTTGATGCAAATTTGAGTGCTTTATTCGATTTTTAAAAAAGAACTACGCTTAAAAAATCACCCTTCAGTAACCTGGAGGCCTGGAGAGAGTCGGACGAACTAAAATAGATTGCTGTCTCCCCAATGTGTCTGCTTACAAACCGACTACACACCATCACAGCAAACAGCTGTAGAAATATTGTTGACAATGATGTAACCAAACAAATTAGCGACAATTCATTTATCAGTCAACTATTCAACTCGGATAGTGAAGCGATAACTATTGGCAGCTGTAAAAACACCCATCAAAAAATAGAATAAGCAGTCTCGCAGGTGTGCACTGTGTATGTACAGAGCCATGTTCCGTTCAGCTGTCAAACAATTGGTTTCCTTCACTTCTTTTAGGCGTCGTTTTTTTTTTTATTTACTTTTTATCTGTCTGGGAAATCGACCCTCCCAAGCTGACGCTAGTTCGACGAAGCAGTAAAATATGAAAACTCATCGAGAACCCCATCTTTTGGCAGACCATAAATCCTGAAACTACACAAACGTAACGAACATGCCCACAAGGTTTCAATCTCGGTAGCCCTACTCATAATGGAATAAAAGTTGAGAGCGGTAAATTTATTTCTGTATATCTCCAGCGTAATTAACTTGGAATTTTAGGAACTTTCTCAAAAGCGTCCTTCAACCGGGAGAATTAAAAATAATTTATGAGAAAACATCTGCTACCCACTTAAGGTTATTCTCTACAGTATACTTATTGTGCCCCAAACGGGTCCTCTTACAAAGGTTCAACAGCGCAATAAACTGAAAACTCTGTAAATTCAATAAGAAAACAAAAAAATCCAATTCCATTCTTAATCCCATGAAAAGATGTTTGTTAACACTGCTCAGTTGCAAACGTGATTACCTAGCAGTTTCGGGGTTTCCCTACCATCGATTACGCGTTTTTTTTTTTTTTTGGGTTCCCAAATTAATTTTAAATTAATTGAAACGAGGGTCTAGCGAAGGATTTGGATTGTCATATGCCTAATGTCCTACAACCCACCGACAAGAGGTTAACATCCGCGGTTTTAAGTAATTGATCTTTCAAAATTACTTAATTGAAGGGCCGGGAGTAGTTTTCCTCTGTTCACATTCGAAATCTCTTTGTGACATTCGATTTGATTTAGAATCAATTGTGTATTTCTGTTCGGGGATATTACAAGTCCTTGTGGATTTGTAATCAAAGGTGTCTCCATTGAGGAGAGCAACACAAAGGTGAATCGCATGGAAAATACAAGTAATCAAACAGCATAGATAATTAAAGGAGACTGGTTTACTAAATGGGACTGTAATTTCGCATGATTCCTCAAAATGGACTAGAAGTTGTTCTGTTCCTTCGGTGGTGGGTGGGGGTATATCGATTGATTTTGTTTACCATTAAATAGTGGCCAACTCTTACATTATTTAAAAAAATCGTTTCGTACTATTTATGCTAAATGGAGATGAACAAATAATATTGCATAATTTGGGGATTAAAAAAAAAGGGAACCCCCTCAGTCTGTGTTCTGTGCGGCCTAGACAGCTGAAAGTTGAAACATAGATTGATCCCATACTATAAATCATAAAAGTGCGTGAATATAATATCTTGACATCATAAAGCTAAGGGTGGGTATTCTTTAAGCTTCCCTCCGCTACAACTCTATTCAGCAGCCGAATATCCGCTTCCGCGACGGAGGAATACGTAGTAAATTCGTATAACTCACAGACAGAAATAAGAGAGCCGAGCAGCTAGCCTTGTGAAATAAATTCATTTCAAAAACTGCTACGATATCTCAACAACAGATGGCGTTTCGTCACAACCTGTAAACTTCGATGATCTTTTCAGCTTTTTATGTTTTTTCCATAAGTATTTTGCTATAATTTCTCTACAACAGATGGCGCTTAGTCACAACTTACCCAGTAGTTCTAAGCTTCGATGATCTATTAAGTTGTTGATGCCAATTCCATAAGTATTTTGCTACAATTTTTCAACAACAGATGGCGCTCAGTCACAACTTGCCCCCTGGTTGTAACCTTCAATAATCTATACCGATTTTGATGCTCTTTCCAGAAGCATTTTGCAACAATTTTCAAATTAAAGACTATTACATGCGTGACTGCACAGAGCTCTTTCTATTGCGCGTGGCACTTCCAATTAAAGACAAACACCGAGAATAGTTTCAAATTGTTTTTCCCAGACCAAAAGCATCAAGGCTCTGCCGCAGTGTTTGCAGTCTAAAACTTCCTCCAAGTACCTCTCAACTACTCCCCAGCTCAGTGCATGTTTCGCTGAATATGTTTTCATTAAAATGTTGAAAACGCCATTTGATAACTGTGTATCTCATCTACCTGTCTCTCTCGCACACTCTCTATGTTCATCTCGATGCTAATTGCACAACTTTTCAAGTCATTCCCGCTGCGCGCCGTCTCCCGTGCGATTCATTAACATAGCAGCATCCAAAGGAGCCACTTAAAAATTATTAATGAATCTCACACAAACTTAAATTATATATCCTGCATAGTTGTGCACGCAAATACAGATACTCGTTTAAGGTTGTTTCTCGGTGAAGTGGCGTCACATTGAAAAGTTTCTCTCATCAAAGTGGTGGCAAATTGTGTTTCCACTCTTTCTGTGAAAGTCGTGTCGATTCGCTTCTGCAATTGCAGTCGTTTTCGCATTTGCTGAACTCATTCCTTTATAGACTTCGACATGGAACACGCATCCTTGAGTCTGTATCCTGACCTGATTAATAATTCAATTGGAATTTTCAACAAAAAATTCCTGACAGCGTATGTTGAACTAATTTCAGGTGATTCCATTCCATATACGTATACCGGGACTTAATTTATAAATAGGTTATGCAAGAAAACCTGTACCGCATATCACGTCAACACTGTACAGGAAGCGGCGGGTTCTAATCAGGTGTGGCCTCATTTTTATGTTCAAAACTATTTAATGTGAAAAAGAAAACTCCTCTTGAAGGACGTTCGTCCTCTTGCATATTGCATGTGACGCAGTGAGTTAAAATTTGCCGGGCTTTTGCCTGTCAAACTGACGGGACTATGTGTCGTCCTCGTTGATTTCATGCTTTGCTTCATTTTATTATAATATTTCTCCGCTTTCAAGGTTGATACGAAAAGAATAGCCAACAACGAATAAAAATGGCTGAAAATCCTGTCAGAAGCAGTAAAGTGGTTGATTGTGTTCCAGACATTGGAAAGGAAAGGACATATAGCAGAATCCTTGTCCAAAGTGGCATTTTTGACGAGAAAATCATTCGAATTGGTGCCGGTCCCATTGCGGAAAAAAAAACTCCACAATTACATTTGTTCAATGTTTTGCCGTGTTTGTTGTTTTTGTTGTCTGGCTGACAACGAACCGGTCGGTGGTGTGACTGAAGATGGAGTCTTTTTCTTTTATTATTATTATTTTCTATTTTTCAACGAATCCTTGTCCTCCATGTGCATCCTTTGAGTTGCTGATGCGGCGACGGTGATAGTGATGGTGGACAGAAAACGACCTACTTATTACTCTATGAGCATATACGATAACGAGGACTCGTATAGTTTTGTCATATTCCTGTTATGCCTGTGAGGAGAAATGTCCTTTTGTGTGGTGTTATCGACACAATTTCCCTATTCAAATGGCAGAGCAACATAATGGAATAATTGCTTTTTGTTGATGTTCATGATGGTGATGATTACGGCGATGATGGGGGATACCTGCTGATGGATATCTTGAAAGGCAAAGCATTTGGCCGTTCACCCCCCGCACACCTTGTGTTGTTTGGACCATACTCTGCTTTGAAAGCATCTTACCCGAAAAAAGGCCAGAATAATTGCACGTGGCTGCCTTGTTTAAATAAAAAAAAAATGTTCTTATGGCGCAAAGTAAGTAGGTTTTTCTCTAAGGACCACAATTTTGGCGTCCATTTTAGCGTTGAATGAGCAAAGATTGCGCAGGGATTCGTGATGAATTTCCGGAGGTAAATTGAATGAATCTTGTAGAAGATTAAGGTGTCGTAAACTGTTTAGGCAATTTGCCCGGGAATTTATGCCGAAGTTTGGCCAGAACTCAGTTTGGTTGGAGGAGATTCTCGAAAGTCGTCTTGCCAAAATTGAATCTTTACTCATGCCGTTGGTTGTGGGATTTGCTATACACGCAGTGCTAATTTCACTCACACATGACAGAGGTTTTGGTCTGAGCTATTTGTTACTATTTCGGTGAGAGTTGTGCAGTTCTTAGACAAGTTTTCTGTGCGGCAGCTGGGGCCCTACTCTCTATTTCGTTCCGAAAGTCAATCCTATTGGAAATTGCCTTCCGTTCCGTTTTTAAGTTGGTACTCTGTAATACTTTCGGAAGTCTAAATCTGAGTAGAAGTATATTTTAATCGGCTTTCGAAATAGAGAGTACAAAAAGTTAATATTCGAAAAATGTTGCTTTCGAAACGAGATACAGAGTAGGGCCCATGTTTTACTAACAAATTGGTTGTCAAATGAATAAATTGCAGGGCGTCTTAGAACTGCAGCTTTGGCATAGTAAGTCCTTAAAGTATTTGGTGTATCCTCGCTACAAACAAATAGGCAAATTGTGATCGCAACAGGTTTGAATAGGACTGTGGAAGTAGTTTCACAGAACCGTGCGAGTTTTGCTTTCGCAACGTATGTAAAATTAGAAGTCTCAGTTGTAAGCCGTGTCTGAATTGAGAAGCTTTCTCAGTTGCAAAAGGTGCGACTGTCGAAAGACCAGTTTAGAAACCTTAAACCCCTCGGTTAGTAGTTGGGAAAAATAACCACTGAAAAATATACAGTGCAATGTCTAATCAATTTCAAACTGAATGGGTTGTGAACTTTGCTATACACACAGTGCAAATTCGATTCATTAATCTCAGAGGTTTTTGTCTTAGTTACATTATTATTTTTTATACTATCAAACTGGTAGTTTGTTGTCCCTTTCTTCGAGTAAGAAAAACTCCCCAACTGCTAATAAACATAACATTTTGTATTTCCCAGTTAAAACATTAATTATTAAATTTTTATGTGCTGGTATTAGTAGTGCTTGCAGGTGCGGCAGTCGTCGTCTTAGCCAGTCGCAGTATTTTGTTAGTTTCGATCGAGAACTTAGCAGCTGCTCTCTTAGTACAAGGATAGTCTTCAAGGCTCTTAGGCCCGTTTGCGTTAAACTTGAGCCCGGCTACTGTGAATTTCGCAGGAAGGCTATTCAACGAATTTAAGAATATCTGAGCATCCCTTGTGCACCTCGCTGCAAGGTTTTTCTCAACACAATCGCCTACCGCATACAGCAAACTGAGCTCAGAACTGTAGTACTCCAGTACAGACTCTTCTGTCTTATTCTGAAGGCTTTCCAATTCGTTAACATAGTTGTAAGTGCATCGCTTCAAATCCGCCTGGTATCTGCTCACAGCACTACGAAGTTCTTCGCGGTCAAAGTCAAACTCAAAAGCATTTGATTTTGCCAAAACTTCGGCTGCCGTATTGGCGATCTTCGATTGGGTATTTTTCAGCGACGATTGGACACGTTGAAGCGACGAAAGTCCTGTGAAATATAAGTTTGCCGCCTTGATGCTCGCATCGTCAAGTTGCTTGCTACTCCTTACGAGGAAACGTGACAATTGTCTGTTTGAACTAGTTTGCTCGTCGATTTTAGTTCGTAGTGATCTGGTGAGAGTGATCAGTTGTGCTAGGTCGCCAAAGAATGCAGATTGGCCGTTTGTGGCAACACTGAGGTTGGCTTTTTGAAGGATGGTTTCGAACTCAGGCACTTTGTTTCTAACATCGGCAATAACAGCGCAGACAAACTTGGTGCGGTCATCACTGTCTGTACAAGCCGACGGTGTAGTCAACGCAAAAGTTCCACTAAGAACTGTCGAAGCCACAAGAAAGAGTGATGCGAAGTTCATCTTGAACGGTACTAATTGTTGGTGCTGAAGTGACCGGTGAATTTATAGGGCGGGCACTTATTTGCACAGATGTTTGTTTCTAATAAGTGGAGATTATGTAACCTCTTCTTTAAATAAAGACTCAAAAAATAAACAGCTTCCGATAGGGATTTTTTTTTAGTTTAGAATTTAATTTGTGTAAATAATGTGCTGTGTCGTTATGCACTTTGCTATAATAGCTTTTATTTGTTGGTTTCTTTGGACTGTTAAATATTTATCTTTTGTTTTCATTCATACATTATCTCACCCCCTTCGAAGCACGACGCAAAAACATTTAGAGCAATAAAAAGGAGATTTTTTGTTTGCGCACACATTGTGTGCGATACGTAATTTTGTGTGCGCATACCACTTTTCTTAACTACTGTTGTTTCACGCACACTTTTTGTTCTACCGTATTTTCATTTACGTTTCTAATAATGATTCGTGTTCTTTTTCTTGCAGGTGAGTGATGGGAAGTAACTATTCCGTGGAAAATATTTTCATATAGTAAACAGGTAAATCTCGAAAGGTTACATTTGGTATTTGCTGTATCTTCCAAGCGGCTGAAGCGCCCCATCAATTTTGAATTTTTATTTCCAATCGCACATAAGAATATCTACATGATTGAGGCGAACATATCAACAAAATTTAGACAAACTCATGTTAACCCCTTTGAATTGCGAGTAAAAATCACTTTAAACGAGAAAAAATTATTCCGCACACTTTATGTGCGATACGTAAATTGGTGTGCGCTCATGAATTTTCTTGTGGTTTCATGGATAACAAGCAACTATGGCATAACCATTTCGAATTGCCGACTCTCTCTTAACTCATGGACATATAACTTACCAGCTGCCAATGCACTTTTACATCCATCCCCTATTTAAGTCATCTATCGATTTTATCTTGTAATGCTCGATGGCACAAATAAGTCAGTCTTAAGAAAACATTCCAATGTGCGCTCCAATCAATTGCAAATATCTTTGTATCGGACATCGTTTCCATTAAATCCACTCGTAGTTATTCATTTCTCGACAGTCATTGTTAGGATTTTCAATCTCGATGCAAACTTTCCAAATATTTGAAATGGTATCGTACGCCACTCCTTTAGATAAGTTTATCCCAATCCATTGCCAGAAGATAAACTCCCCAACTAATTGGATTCAATTATGTGGGCAACTTTTCACAAGCACCCATTCGACTTCGTGTCCCCGCTCTTCTCTTAAAGAAAAATATAGAAAAAAAAAAAAAGCGGAAAGAAAAGAACTCCTTAAAGACAACTATACAATAATTCAATTCAATCCCACACATCCTTTTTCCATCTGTGCTCCCTTATTGTGCGGTGGCGTACTTTGTGCAGTGCGTCCGTTTCCCCTTCGCAATTGATATGCAGCGCAATTGAGTTGAATCCATAAAGCAATAAACTTCTGCCTCCTGCACTACACATTCTTTTGTTCGTCCTTTCCACTCTCTGTGCCGAGAAATATTTTTCTTCTTATTCGACGAAAACTATTCGCTTGGTCTAGTTAGTGAAAATCGCGTCCTTCTTTGCATTCAGTGCATGTGTGTGCGGGCATACCCTTTCTCGGGGATTCTAAGAATTTTATTTATTTACCATTTTCTACGTTTCCCATTATCCCCGCGCGCTGGTGTGTGCGTGGGTATTGCCTTTTCGGTATAATTTCATATATAGCTTATATTTATTATAAATTGTGTTTTTTTTTTTTTGAAACGTGAGAGGGGGAATTTCAAAAGGAAAGAAGGGACGGTGTGCAAAATGCAACCAATCCTTGTTGGTTTCTATTTTGAAATTGATAACTCGATTCGGTTGCATGCTGGATGAGGATGAATGGCGGTACGAGAGTTAACTTGCAGTCAGTGACAGGAAGTTCCCACCAAGGGTATGGTTTGGTTTCTTTTTTCGTAATTGATGAAGAAATATTTGAAAGGGGGTAGAATTATTTGAGGAAATTTCTCTGATTAGATGAGACACATGCCGCCTAACTTAGGCTGTAGCTATATATTGTGCTGGGGTTTGAGTGGAATGAAAGGAGGATCAAACTCGAAAAGGAGGATAAATCAAGTCTTCCGAACGGTTTTGGTTTGGTTGAAATAATTGCGACGACTGAGACATAAACAACTGAGAATCGTCCCCAACTAGTTGGGGCACGAACCACTAATTGACCTAAATAAGGCATTAAAAACCCCAGACGAACGCTGATGTGACACATCTCAACCGTCGCAATCAACCAGCGTCGCACGCGGTTACCACCTAAATCAACAACCGCTTGGAACCAACTTGTCACGCGGTTTGATATCCTGCCGTTGGTCCTGACCCATTTGCGGACACACAATTTTGGCTATTTTTTAATACAGCTTGAATATTTCTCTTCCGGTGTTGAATAATTTGTTTTATTGCCCCCGTCGACTCCCATTCATCTCCGACATCGGTGTCACTGCTTGTTAAGTAAAACTCCCTCGAACCATTTGTCTAAATGCAAAGCATTAAAGGATCACAACAGACGTAACGTACATAACTGAAAGTAGTAGGCAATGTCAGTGGCACACTGCATACCAGTTAGTCAATCCCATTCCCAATTTAAAGTTCGGTTTTGTGCGACGGCAACGTAAATGAGGAAGGATGCGGCGAGCAACGAAGGAACGGTGGGCCCAAAGAAAGGAAAAAGAATTTAAATGAACCTGAATGGAAATAGTACAAAGGACTTAAAGTTTAATTGAAAAGCTTCTTGTATACTTATATTTATATTTATACCATGATTGTACTGGGTTTTTTTGTTGTTGTTGTGTGTAGTTCCTTAGCCCCGGTTTATCCCTTTCTCCCATTTTACTTTTCTATCTCTCGTTGATGATTATAATGGATGTATTGTTTAGAAAGCGGCGTGGAAGAAGAGCCTTCTGCAAGCGCACCCATAAACTAGCTGTGGATGGAGTAAAGAAAAAGAATGAAAGAACAAAGTAAGGAAGGTAGCAAGAGGGAGGAGCCGTAGGAAGCTCAAACAACGATCCTCTATCATGGCCATGCTTTCGTTTTTGTATTTTTCGTTTTTCGCTTGTTTGCATTTGGGAACTCGTTCTGTTGTTGTATGTGCATCACAATTGTGTGCCCGGACTGGTGGGCAACAATTTGTGTGTGTTCCGTCGTACCGTAGGAACGAAAGTCGGACTATATGCTCGGCAATTGCATGCGGTTGAAATACGGCGTGGAAAACGGACTATTATATTAGCGATGCAATTTTCATTCTTTTGTACTCTATTCGCGCTCCGAGAGTGCTCTATTTATTTAACTGCTAATGCAGTGTAGTTGCAATTTCATGTCACACACACACACAGATTCATAACCCTATCCCGCCCCCGCCTAAGCCCCCATGGTGCATTCTTCTGTTCTATATGGTTGCATGCGATAAGGAATTAAATAAAGACGGGAAGCAGTGCTAATTTGTTTTCTCTCTTCGTCGTCCTTTTTTCTAGTTTTTTGTTTCCCGTTTTTTTTTTTTTTTTTTTTTTTTTTTTTTAATTTCCATTCATTCAGGATGCTGCAGCATGAATGCCCAACAGTAGCAGGAAGTTGAGGATTCACTAGGCAATTTTCTGCATGTGAGATTTTGTATTTAATTCCTTGTCGTCGTCGTCGTCGCAGTTGTCTCTTCTTTCTGTTTTTTAGGACAGCAAAGCAGAAAGTGACAGGTTCTTGTTTTGCGCAGGTAATGCATCATAGTTAACTGTTCATTTATGCTGATACAACAGATGTTAATTGTAGTTTGTATTTTTTCCTCTTTGCATGCAGTTTGTTGCTCTTGCATGTATCCTTGTGGAGCAGCGACTGGGGAGTAGCAAAATGAAACCAGGTCAGTAGAGGTGATGGAAATTTAATGTCAGCATGTGTTGGGCCATGGATTTGTGTTTTTGTTCTTGCTGTGTGTGTCTTGATGAATAGAGAGATTAAAAGGAAAACTAAAAGATATGAATAAGGCAAAAAATACTTAATGGGAAAATGGCTGCTACAGCTGAAAGAGGGGGTCGTCGTAGAAAGAGCTTATAAATGAAGAGACAGAGAGGGTGGACATTGTGGGATACTTGAAATTCCTCCTTAATATGTATAGGAGGAAATGGTTTATCGGGATTGCAACTGAATGGAGTCGGGCAGCGGTGTGGCTTCGATGGGATTCGGAACTAAGCTGAGTTCATTTGCAACTCAGGCTTTGAAACTGTTGGCTTGGTAAAATTCAATTAGCGATTTTGGAACTTTCTGATAACCAAATGTCTCATGTGGCATGGCTTTCGCTGTGTACTACAGTTGAAAGAAGTTGAGAATGCTGCAGAATTTAATCAGGAAAAAATGGAATAGTCGCAGTAGTAAGGTTCGAGTATCTGATTGTTGCCAGGGAGGGCCATTCAAATGGAAAATGAGGGCTTTCCCTTTTCTATGCATCCATGTGACAGTTGAGGTTGAAAGGTATACACCTAGCCAGCTATTTGAGTCAAGTCAGCCATGATTCATGTCCGAGCTAAGTCGAAATTCAGCCAGCAATATGAGATAAAACAATTTTTATTCGGTTGGGTGTGTGTCCGAGCTAAATCGACGAATTAATTTCTATAATATTCCGCTCTAATCTCGCTAACAGATGCAACAACTTTTTGGACAGCCAGTTGTGACTGTAGATCAGTCTAAATTTATTGAATTTGTCTGCGGTTCATGTCTGAGCTAAATCAAAGGAAATTACCAACATGTTGAAATTAATTTTACACTCTTTCAACTACACCAAATCAAATCGCAGTTTCAAGTAAATTTCAATTAAATTCGCTCAAGTCTTTAAGTAATTTCCTTACAGCAGGTATTGCGGATAACAAGTATTAGCTGGAGGGCATCCAAGTGTAAGTAGTGCCTGCCTCCTTCACAACACTTCTGATGGATTTTCAAAGAATTTTTTTTTCCAAGACAACACAATAAGGCTGCTGTCTAACCAGCAACAATATCCCCCGAGGAGCTGAGTGTTTAATGCCACACACGGATTTTAATTCAATAGAATTTAAGAACTTTCATTGCCTGGTTCATCGCAACGGCGTAGTTGAGTCAGCTTTAATTGTTTTAAATGCCATAAAGTGTTTTTCACAGTTCGATATTGTCGTTAAACGATGCTGAGTACTGCTTGTGTCAGGCTTTATATAAGAAGGGACTTTTTTCTTCTTATTTTCTTTTTAATTCGGTTGGCAGGTAGGGGAGTATATTTTTTCATGTTGCCATACAACCATGGGAACGAGCTCGTTTAGTAATTAATAGGCATATGTATTGATGGGAAATGGAATCGTTTTTTATACAAAAATTGTTTGTTGGTGCGTTTACATGGGTGAATACCTACGAATGAATTTTTTGGGAATTCGTGATTAACAGGCGCCCAAACCGGAAAATTCAACAGGAATTTGCGCAAAGCGATACAAATTTTAACAGCGAATCTGTGGATAGATATAAATTGCGTTGTTTGGTTTTTCGAATTGGCAACACTTTCCACCTGCAACCAATTTTACAACTGACAGGTGCTGGAGGTGCTTATTTTAGATTTTTATTTGATCTTGAATAGACATACGATTGGCCTTTCAACCGCTGTTAGGAATCACGAACCCATTTGGTTGAAAAAAAATATAGGGAGATCCATCTAGTGGTTTCTTTTTAAATCATAGGTTATGACACTGACAGCTGTTTCCCGCTCGAAATCTTGACAAAAAATCAGTATCCTACCTCCACGGAACGAAATGAGTGGCTTTACGCTTGAACAACGTTGGGAAATATGGAAAACTTATTTCCAAAGCGAGTGTTGTGTAGCCCTAAAAGTGGGCCTTTTTACAAATAAATTTTGGCGCCGAAATGAAGCACCACGCAAGTTTGTGCAAAATGTTCGTGAGACTGGTATGCTACTTGACAACACTCATGGTCCTTGTCGTCGTACGGTGCGCACAGACGAATATGTGGCTGTAACCGAGAGTGTGAGACTCTTCAAAAATGAGGCTGGGAACAACGTTTCGGTCAACGGTGGGCGTTAGCCATATTAACTGACTTTTTTTTTTACTGAAATTGAAGACATGGATTTGGACGACCTCTGGTTCATGGTTCATGGAGGATGGCGCGCTATGCCACACATCCCATGCTACAATCAATCTTTTGCGCAGCTCGTTCCCAAATCGTGTTTTCAGCCATCTTGGCATTGGCTGCCTCGGAGCTGCAATTTGAACCCCTTGGACTTTTGCTTTTGTGGGGGAACCTTTATGCCAACCATCCGGAAAGGATTCAAGCACTTAAGGCCAATACCATCCAAGCAATCGATGAGCTACAGCCCGAAACAAGGTCTTGAAATTTCGAGTGACAGAATGCGCTACTGCGAAGCCAGCCGAGGTAGCCACTTGAACGACGTTGTGTTCCATAATTAATGGGAATGGTTGCTCTTACTAAAAAAAATCCATAATATATCGAAAACATGTAATTTTGTTCATTTCAATTAAATAAATCAAATTTCAATTAATTTTTAAAAAGAAACTTGTGTTTGGCCCAGCCTGTACTCAAACTACTCTTCCACATTGCGCTCTATTCGTCACAGTCCGGCCTAAATTATCTTCCTTAAAGGGGCAGCACCACTATCATTACCATGATTTGAAAATGTTTTGTTTAATTTAAAAGTTTCCCACTCCAACTAAAAAAAAAGCACCCCATAGCTCGGTTCTAACCTGTGAAGTGTTAAGCATTTCCATGTCTGTAGCAAGTCCTGCAGAAGCTGGTTATTTCCTCCCAGGTGCCTATTTATCACCCGCGAAAATCCAGCCCCGCTTGGAGATCGGCAAATTAATTGGCCTTCTGATTATTATCTCATCATTCAAGTGTCGATTGGAACCCAGTTCACTGCGTGCACCTTTTAGCAGGACTTCTTAACAAACTTCTCCCTTACGTCCCAGCAGCTAACACTTTGGCATTCTTCCAGATATATAGTATAGATTATATTCCCCCACTTGCTGGATAATAGTAAAAAGAAAAAAAGGAAAGAAGAAACCTTTCCATGGAAAACTTGGATATTTCAGTATCCAGCACCCACTAGCCATCTGAGGAAAGTTTCCAACATCTGCCATGGTAAACATCAAATTAAAATCACCATTTAATTACATTGAGCATCTGTTTTGTGCACTTGTTTGTGCGTCCTTTCGCCGCAAACCCCTTCTTCTACAGTGCCATCAATTAATGTCCGCCTTCGTACTCTCGTTCGCCAATAATAATAATAATCATCACCTCCTAACCATAGTTCCTACACAGCTGCCTGATTATCGTGCGCTCCAAAAATTAATTAATCTCCAATCGGAATTTGAATCCTTGAAACCCAGCACGATACCCATCCATATCCTGTCCGCACGATTGCCGCCACAGCGCGTTCTATTCCACTCTATGACTCGCTTCTTCTGGTTTCTTTTTGCCCTGACGATTCGTGCTCTTAATCAAACGTCAATGATATTGAATCGAATTTCCTTTGGGTAGAATTCATTTTCCACACTTGGATGTCCTTGCTGACGAACGACATCGTCGGCGTTTACGCATCTGCCATATGCTTGAAGTATCTTTTTTGCCTGCAATTTGCCTATACCATGCTGTGTTTGGGTATAGGGGAAGGGGTGTGTGCGAAAGGATGTGCAACGCATCAAAGTATCATCCACTCGAAAATTAATGAATTGACTTGCTATTCAAGCCTTGACAGGGGGCGGTGTTGATGGTGGCGGCTGCGTTGGCAATTGCTCGCAAAGGCGAAGAACCGGAAGTGAGTTGTGTGAACCATTAAATTGAAGGAATTTGATTGATTAATAGCGAGCTGCCATTCGGTAGGAGGAAAGCATGCAAAAATAGGGACAACGAGGGAAACCGCTAACCACTCCATCACTTCCATCATTTCCATCACTCTACATCGCCACCTTTAACTTGGCCACATTTGTTCGTTAGTCCTTGAAATGCTGCTGCGGTATGCGTATACATGTGTGTGTGCGCCTGGTGTACATGTGCGCTGGAGCCGGTAGCTTGTTTGGCTATTGTTGCGTTTCAAGTTATACCCCAGAGAGGTTGTGTTTTTTTATTGTAGAATCCGAAAGTCCCATGAGGTAGGTGGTTGGGGGTCTTGCCTGATAAATGGAATTACTTTCTTTTTGTGTTGGCGCGTGTGTGCTTGTGTATGTGAACCTCAGTCGCTGGCCGGTTAGCATGTGTTTTGACATTTTGCTTTCATTTTTCCCCGCCATCCGCACGAATTGAACAATAATCCGTGGCGTAGTTTTATTTTATTTTATTTTATTTTTTGCCTCTGTATAGTTAAGGACAAAAAATATCGCTTAATCCAGCACCAGGACGTACGTACACAGTGTGCAAAAAAAAAAAAAAATAATAAGGCATCGCTGCCGCCGGACAGTTTTAATAATTACCGCACTGTAGTTCGAGTAAATAACAACAATAAACACAAAAAGGACCACTTTTAAAGAGAAATAGCTGAACGGTACAATAAATTTTGTTATCCTGACAAATGTATCGGATGTATTACGCTATTTCCTCAATTTAAAATCAATTATATTCCCATTTTGTCTGCACCATGGACGTTCTGTTTGTTATTTTTGTTTGCTATCTCTCCCTCTCGCTCTATTTATCCCTTTTCAATTGAAAATTAATGGCAGATGAAAAGATTATGTCACAGACCTGAGACAGAGACAGAGAGAGAGAGAGAGAGGCCGAAATTTAATTTATACTGTCGTTCGTCTTGTGATTTGCAAAATGTTTTCGACTCAATTAAATTAAGGCGAACGAATTACAAGGAAGTATATGATGAGAACTCGATTGGAATGCTGTCTAATTTATCACAGCGGCAGTTCCTTTGAAGCGATTTAATATCATGTCGGTTGCAGCTGAGGCCACAAGAAAATTGGTGCCTCAACGAGAAGGGGATTATTCTGCGTAGACAGAATTTCTAAATAAAGGGCAGGAGACCTTGGAACGATATAGGCTTGGAGCGACTAAAACTTGCTAAGAATTAAATTGGAAGGAGTTTTTTTGTTTTTATCATTTCATTCACGTGACATATTTCTCTTCCGTTTCGGTCAAACAGACTAAACGACTTACAGCTGCTGGACTTTTTGATGGAATGAAATAAATCGAACGATCTTGGTCTGTAGCTCAGCTTCTGAATGAAGAAGAGACCTGATTGAGAGCTTTAAGTATTTAAGAAGAAAAAGTTGGCCCCATTGAGTGTATTACTCCTTTTTGTATGGAATCACTTGCGTAGATGGAATGTCCAAGGCAGAGAAGTTAGAAAAAAATATGTTTTAGTAAAAAAAAAAAACGCTGCCCCAAAGTAGGCGTAGGACATGGCCCATATAGTGTTCCCGGATTCTTTGGACATATTTCGAAAATAGTGGCCCCCTGCGGGTAGAGGTTAGAATATAATTTTTCTCCGACATTGCTACTAAAACCTTAAAAGATGCAGGCTATTGAATGTTCCCGGTTATTGTTCACATAGCTGTTTCAATATGGTAAGTAGACAGCCAAACAGCTTCTTCTTTGAACCTATATCTTCGTAAGAGTTGCTTCCAATCATTGCGCACTTGAATAAATCAACCCGTAATGATTTTTTTTAAAACGATTGCTTTTAATATTGTTGATGTCCTCGCCCACTTGTTTAATAAAAGTGTACATAATGGAATCTTTCCTAACAACTAAAAAATTGCTGAGGTGATTCCAATTTACAAAAAAGTTGATCGGTCTAACCTCAACAACTATAGGCCTATCTCTCTTCTATCGGTGTTCTCTAAGATTTTTAAGAAAGCAATGAGGTGTCGGATCGTTTCTTTTCTTGAAAATAAATCATTTTTCAGTCCTAATCAATTTGCGCAAGGATGTGCTTCTTGAATTTTGTACGCATGTTTATAACAAGAGAAAAACCGCTTCACTCTTCATAGATATAACTAAGGCATTCGAACCATGAACTATTGCCGAATAGGCTTGAAAACGTAAGTTTCAGGGGTTTTATGATAAACTGGTTTGCATCGTATCTAAAAAAATAGAAAACAATGCGTAAAAATAGGTGAGCATCTTAGCAATTTCCTTGCTATCAACACTGGTGTCCCATAGGGCTCAGTGCTTGGACCAACTTTATTTTTGATCTTTATCAATTCTATTTTTGACCAAAATTTGAAGGATAGCCAGATTGGCTTTGCTGACGATGTATTGTGCACCTATTGCAGTAGGTCTATGGTAGACCTGCTGGTAGATATTAACCACGACTTGGAAGTTCTAATGCATTGGTTTGGTATGCACAGGTTAGTAATTAGTGACAAGATCGAGATTATGTTTTTTTTTAACTTTCCCGCAGTGTCGATTGTGAGAAATTATGTCTTAATAAATGCTTCGATATTGAAATACTTGGGACTACTTATCGACAATAAAATGTGTATTCTACACAAAAAATGTATCGACTAAGACCTGTTTGTTCAAGAAACCTCTTGGTTACTGTGTACTATGCCGTAGTGCAGTCAAAATTGCAATATGGGTTAGCTTGTTGGGGAGGTACTTATGCTAATAAGCTGCATCCTTTGATTGCTACCCAAAAACATATTTTAGGGATTATTTGGAAAATGAGGAGACGTGATCATAGCTTTCCGTTGTACAGGAACTCTAGAATTCTCCCGTTAAAAAATCGTTGCTTCTATAAAGTTTTAATTTTTTTTTATAAAAAGTGGTTTTCTCTTAAATTTACTTCCAACTGTTACTCTCTGCGCATCAATGACAGTTATTATTTAGTTGTTCCACGCCATAGCACTCATAAGTTGCAAAATTTGTATACTATTGTAGCACCAAGGTTATTCAACTTCCACCGGCCATTCGGAGTATTAGAAATTCCTTTGCATTTAATAATAAATTGAAAAAATGCCTGTTAAACTTTGATTTAAATGAAATTAATCTCGTATTGCGAGTGACGATATAATATTAATGTACTATACCCTTTGGCTAACTTTATTTTATTATTTATTTCGCAATTATAAACTGCTCCCACTGTAAAATAATAAATCGATTATCATTTATGTCCTTATGACTCGCTGTATTCGCCACTCGTTTGTTTTCCCAACTACAGAATAGTTCTACATTTTGTTTCAATTTACACTTAAGCACATATCTACTTCTTTGAGTCTCCTATATGTTTATTAATAGATATAATGATAAGATATTGCACTTGTTTATTTGAAATAAATAAATTAAAATTGAAATTGAATATACCTGAGGTTAGTCATACCTGTTGTAAAGGCGACTAAAATCCACGTCTTGACTTTGACGTTAAACCTGTCACCGAAAAGTATGTCGGGAAAATATACGAATTATGTTACTCCAGTTGGTACTGCCAAAAGTGAATAAAATTCCGCAAAAAATTCTTCCCAACTCACGAAACAAGTCCACAACCAAATCCCACCCGATATTCGAACGAAAACCCTGTAGCAGCAAACTTATTACACAATCGAAGTCCTCTTCATTCCAATAAAATGCAATTAGTACACAAAACCTTCTCGTATGCGTCCCACTTGCAAACTATCCCTTCCAATAAAGATCTGCTCCTTGAAGTCTTTTCTTTTTTTTTCAAAATGATTTTCAAATACCAATTTGTATCTAAACTTTTTTCCAGTTTTCACCCTAAAGTCAATCACCGTCAATATACTCCTAGAAAAATAAAACCAAGTCGAAAACTAGGACAAGGGGGGTTTCTCCCACTCTGAGAATTGACCCTCTTTATAAGTAAATAAAAAGTAGAAACTATTTCCCCCCCATCATCGCATCATTGCTTCACCACGATGGGCACATTCACCTGGTCTTTTTTCGACTATGTATGCCTGTCGGTCGGTCGGTCGGACTCAGAATATACCCGTGCAAGGCGATACAATACAAATAAATAAAATGAAATCGTTTTACTTGCCACAGCATCTCACTCTGCAAATATCAACAGCAGCACTGCAGATAGCTAGGACAACCGCAGAGAAATTTCCTTTGGTATCTAAGCTTCTTCTTAAAAAAAAAAACAAAAACTTCCTATAAAAGTGTGGAAATGGATTTGAAGTGTAGATTTATTTATTTTAAATAAAAAGAAAAACCGCACAACTTCATCTCCTTAACAGTTCCATACAGGCATGTGCTGCACTCTTGAGATACCTCCATGTATGACTGGGGGCGGGATTGCCCACCTATACCTACCCTCCAGCTAGTTTTAGGTTATTGTGAATGTTTTTAAGTGCAAATAAGACCCTGTATAGGCGGTCGTTTTAAGCAGATTGCAAACAAGTTTACTTTGAGTCTATGAATATGAAATCACATTATAAATAAGCAAGCTCCCCTCAGCAACTATCGCTATAAGGTTGAGGCTTGGACTCTTTATGGGAAACAGTTTTTTTGGCGGTTTATTTGATTATTCCTCGGAGAGTCAAACGCGTTACTTAACACGTTTGTAATGTCTCTTTGTCGGTGGTTTGTATTGTAAGTTGTGATTTTGGTTAATTACCACGCCTCTTTCATATTGAACATTCATTATAAAGGGTGGGCCATCTACTAGCTTCTTTTTAAATCATGGGTTATCATCCTGATGTTGGACGTTTATCGATAAGTTTTTTTAAGATAATTTTTTTTCCCGAATATTCCACTTACGAAGTCCGATATCGGGTCCGGGGTGGTTCACGATCTCAACCAAAAGCCCCCTAGCCAGCTGCGTTCCCACCTTATTGCGCTCAACATTTGTTTGATGTTGCTCTCTAATTGTAGAATGTTTCTCTGCTGCTCCCAAAAGCTCTTGAATATTTGTCGAGCTTGCGCGTTGTTGCATAGCCATCTGAGACGAGACACTTCGCTGTATAGCTTACGGACTCCTCCACATTCCTTGTGGATAGTTTTGTCAGATGCTCGCGCGAGGTAGCGCAGTAAAAATTAAACCTCAAGGTCTAATACGTAAGTCTTTAAAGAATTAACATACTTAGCGAGTGCGTTCTCATGTCCCTTGTTGGTTCACTATAATTGAGGGCTGTCCATTGAGCGCCACGTGGATGTGACGTGAGGTCTGTATGAAACTTACCACATTCAAAGATAAGAGACTGCTTTGATGCAATGCTTATTGAAAGGTGTAAAGCTTGCATTCGATTAAACCATGAATGCAGATAGGTCAACCCGTCCATGTTCGTCCTATCCAGCTCATCCTTACTATAATAAAACTTTAACTTTTTTTCCGGCCGTAAGGTGTTTGCCCGAAATAGATTGAAAAAGTGTTGCACGAAATTGATTCCGGTTTTCAAAGTTGTATTAAAAATTGTCGAGATTAAAAGATAGGATATATTTTACCATTGTCCGCTGTCCGGAAGCGGAGATTTAAGCTGATATCTAAGAAAAGTTGTAATTCTCGAACTCCTTCTAGCTCATAGCTTTGGAATAACTCATCCAAATGAAATATATTTTTAAAATAAAGTTCAATTACGTACAAAGATTTTAAGAAATTAATCATCCTTGTAAGTTATCCTTCATACAACTATACATTTTATACAATTCAAAAAAGGAAAATGTTCGATTGAAGCTAGATCGTTGTGAGGAAATTTTGTGTGTGTATGCGACAAAATCTGTTTCTCTCTCTGTACCTTTTGTGCTGTCGCTGTGTGCATTTTCTTTATTTCTTTTTATGCATCTTTTGTGCTTTTTGTAGTTTTTTGTTTTAGCTTTTCTTTTTAAATTGAACTGTAGAGTATATGAGTATATGCTGTGACATATGAGTAGTCGACTAGAGCGAATGTGGCGCATGAGATTGAGAGGGAGTCACACTCAATTGTGATTTAAATTAAAATGCGCTGGCGAAGTAAGACGAGCACGGGTCAGCTAGTCTACAATACATTTCGTCCATAGGATCGTTGACATAACCCCACATTTTATGAATTCTGGTAGTCCTTTCGAAAAGAAGGCGGCTCCTAAACAAGCTCGTGATGCTCGAAATCGAAATACTAGAGTTCAAAACTTGTCATTAAAAAGGGAATTGTCCGGTTGTCGCTTGACTTTAATTTGTTCGTCGATGGGCACGTTTTAAGCGGTTAAGCGGTGAGTTGTGGTAGCTTTTTGCCAGATTGGATAAAGGATAAACTTTAGCTAGTGAAGAGCAGCAGAAATTTCAGCCACAGCTCCGAAAAGTTGTCAAATGTCCCTTTCCATTCTTTCGTACTTGCTTAAATCTAAAAGGATTTTTTTTTGTTTGACTAACAGTTACAACTGTTCGTAGCGTTAAAAAAAACAACAAATTATTAGCCTAGACATCAACCAATTGGACACAATTTGGACCCCCGATTTTCCAACCATTATGAGGGCTTAATTGTTTTCTTTCTCTTGTATTTTCCTTTCTTTACCATTAGTTGATGTCTTTCTTCAAACAAGTCCCATGAACTAGCATTAAAATTAACCTCTGGTTAAACTACAAACCGACTGAATATTAAAGGGTATCCAACGAAAATGTCACTTCCCCCTCACACGGAAACAAAAATTGAAATAAATGACTTTAAAGTCAAAGAAAAACCACGCACATAGCACAAACAGAGACGACGAAAACTCAAAAGTTGTCAACATTAAACAGAGTTCCTTTTTTTTTTGCACTTCTTCTTCTTCAAGTGAACCCCCCCCCCACTGTAAAGCAAAATAAATGTAATGATCCATCCATCTATTTCGATTTTTTTTACTGTGTTTATGTGTGTTGCTTCTTCATCTGCAGTGTTGTCGTAGTGCTCCCCCTTCTGTTTCGTGCAGCCCATTATCCATTCAGCCTCACTTGGTCTTCGTCTTGCTTCTTAAGGATTCACTTCAAATAAAGCTGGAAATATCTTTTTACATTCGTTTGCTTCGTTGTTCTGTTCTGACTCTCTTTCTCGCTGTCTACTCGAAACTTATTTCATTTTTCTTGTTTTCTTTATTTTTCTTACCGACAAAACAGAAAAAAAAAGAAAAGTGGAAGCACACACATTTATATTTCTTTTTGTCTTCGTTTTTGTTTTTCCCTCATTTCCTCCCTTTGCCAATTTTCTCTGCTTAAATTGGAGAGATTTTATGTGCGGTTTTAACTGTACGAGAAAGATTTGCGGTGCAAGAGGAAATAGCAGATTCGTGCTCGTTGCCAATTCAAATGTTTAGCCCACCCCCTATAGATATATCTATCCATATATGTTTTTTTTTTTTTTATTTCGTTGTCGTCTTCTTGCGTACGCAGTATATGCATGCGGATGTGTTCAGGAGGTAATTTAAAATTATGTATGATTTAAGTTACTTGGCGCAATATCATGTGAATATATTATTTTTGGTCGTGTGAAGGATCATTAGATGGGGGACCAACAGCGGGAAGGAAGGTGGGTTTTGTAGATAATTAGCACTTGAAGTGAAGCAGAGAAAATAAGGAGAGGGCATCTTCGAAAACAACGAGGGAATATGTTTGGTACTTAATATGGAAATATGGATTTTATGCTAACAAAAAAATACAGTGATGAACTGAATTAAGTGGCCAAAATGGAGACGCTTCCTTTTTTGCAGCAGACATAAACTCTCGCTAATTTGGTTACAAATGACATTTTATAGGTTGCTTGCGAAAATTTGTTTCGATTATTACAAGAAAATTAAACCAGTTGGAAGTTTTTACTTCTTGTTCATAAGTACATGAGGGAGTTCTGAAGTTCAGAAAAAAAACAACAAAATTGTGGAAAAAAAAAGAAATTGTTGTGGTCACGAAAATACGAACTTAAATGCAAAGTTGATCGTTAGAAACAATAAGGGACGCGTTCCTGTGGATAGAATCACTGGCGATTTTCTGAAACATTATGCAAAATATTCCAACTCAGAATTGAAAAGTAATGCAGAACAGAGAACACAACTGCCTTTGCATATATCTAATTTTTTTTTTATATTTTTGACAGCAAAAGACCACCAAAGAGTTCTTTCATTTTATGTTCCATGGTATTTTTGACATTTAACACTTTAAACTGTCGCTTTTTGACAGCTGTCACGTTAAAGATCTTTGGCTCTTTAAATTCTGGCTCTACTGCATGGGAAATTTCGAACTATAATAGAGTCCTGACTTTAAAACTGTCACTCACAGTCATAAGAATTTATTTTTGCAATCGCATTGCAGGTGCAGGAGAACTTGACATTTGGAATTGTTTGCCAAGTGAAGTTGAAGCTATTTTGTTCGATTTCGGATTGAAATATACTGACTTAGAAATTTCGTAAAAATTCTGAATTTCAATCTTAGGAAGAGCTACAGCGATAACCGTTTGAGGATTGATAGAGTAATCCAGCTTAAGCCAGTGTACGTTTATTTTGAAAGTGTACGATACACGTACGTAATATGATTAGTGACTTATTTCACTTAGTTTGATAGGACTTAAGTCGATATTCGTCCCTTTTTGACATCAGCTTAAGCCAACTTAAGCTGATCCTACAGTATATTCACAAGTGGTTAACTAAAATCGAATAAATTTGAATTTTCCTCGCCAACAGTGCCATTTCTGTCAGTCATAAAATACTTTTCTTATTATTGCCAAGTTCATCGCATTCAACCCACCACTGTATGGCACAATAATTTCGTTTACTTATTCCTTACGTGCTTAAATCTGTTTATTTGCTGATTTATAATATTTAATTGTTTTATTTTCATGTTTTATTTCCATGTTTTATGGTGTAGGTATATTTCCTAGTGATTTATGCCATGTTATATGTGTACATCGTTGCCACAAAAGTGTGGGCTTACAATACACCTTTAGAAACAGGGTGGGAATTATGAGCGATGGTTACGAGTAACAGAAAAACAAATATAAATCCTTTCAAGGCAAAGAAGGCATCTAGGGCAAATCATGTTCGTCACGATGATGATGATGAGAAGTATACTCCTTTTAATGAAATTAAATGAGTTTTATGTATTAAGAAGACGGAACAACATGGTAACCATTGATATTCAAGGTAAAATGGATCAGGATTGTCGGAAATAAAAATATTGGTTGTGGAATAAATTTGAAAATACTACACCCGCCATCACCGGGGTAATAGCGTTGATCTACGTTCAAAATGAGCCACGAATGCAGTTTCTTTCGAGTACAACTTATTGGAAAAGTAAAAAGGACCATGACTACGCGTTTAACTGTCACAAAGTTTTTTAATTATGATTTATTTTTATATACCTACATAGTTACATCCGGCTCGAAGGACCACATTTTATTGATTAAATAAGTTCTTGCTACGGCTTGTGGCGCTGTAATGAATTAATTTTTTTTTATTGCCTAGGGTAAGGCAAACCAGCGGGGGGCACCTTATTCCTTTCAAAAGGTTTGTCAACAAACTTTTATACACTTTATGTAGGTAACTATGGTTGTAAAATGTAAATTGAAGGGAGTTTTTCTAACAAGGGTGTTTTCTTTCTGTAGGTGAGACTCTATTGGGGGGAAACAGTTTTTGTGTATGATGAGTGTTTTGTAACTCACCACTAGATAAATTAGAGGTTGGGGTCGAAGCGGCTTAACTGATGTTAAATTTTTTGTATACACCTTTGTGTTAAAAAAAAAACAATATATGCTGCACTTCACAGCTATAAAGACCCACATGGGTTTTGTTGCTTTGGGATTTTTGTTATTTTGATCTGAAGTTTCTTTTCGGGAACTTCTTCACGGATGTTATATGTTATAGCATATGGAGTGTTTTTGCCAGCATGACAAGAGAGGGGGGGAGGGGAGTGAATCTCTGCATATTAAACTCTTCGAGTGCCCTTGCTGAGGCTTCTTTGAAGCCTTTAACACTATCGAACACAGTTTAAGACGTGGTGTAAGCTGAACGATTAAACCTGGTGCCGCGTTATTATTAGATAAACTTTGTCAGTGGTGCAGTGGCTCAGTGTTCTAATCACTGATCGAGAGGTCTCAGGTAGCGCCAGCTTTTAATTTTTATTTATTTTGCTTTGTCAGTCAGAGAGCTGCATAGTATACTCGTTAATTTGATTGCTAGTGCATCGAATCTGCCGTCGGAAAGCCGTAATATGACGCGCAGCTTTTGGCTTTAAAAGCATTCACAATGGCACTTGAGGTGGGTCACAATTGAAATCCCAAAAAGCAAAAACTAAAATTCTATTCATATTTAACCTCACAACCAAAACGATAGGTCGGACTGATGTTTTCGTTAGCTACTCGTCTTTTTCAAAGTAATTGTGTATACGGGTTGTGTACTTGCTACATTTTATTCGATACACAAACCAACTACGCCGCTTTTCGATAGAAATTCACCTCTATCTCTCACAACTGCATCGTCCTGCTCTTAGATTTATTCATTAATGCCCTAGATGTATGCAATTGTTTTATTTGCAATTCCTTCTGCCACTCACTGTATCCACCTTGAGCTACATTTGCCATTCTTTTCGTTTAATTAACACCCTTTCACAAGCAATCCACCTTAATTGCATTTTACCTACAAACCCTGACGTTAATTATTGCAGATACTTTTTGAAATTCAATTCAATCTGGTTGTCGTTTCTGCTTGTTTTTTTTTTTTGTATTACTTTTTGTTAAAGCCATTTTTCGTCCTTTTATTTCTCGCCTTTATTTGCAAACACCTTCAATTTACTGCACCGTAAATTTCCCAACCATCCACACCAGATCGGTCTGTCCCCTCCCACTTTTCCTGTAAATATCAACTGGAGTCTATACGATTCCCCATTATCCGTTCTCTGCCTCGCCGGCACACAGTTATACGTTAAGTAAATTAACACTCGGCGAAATCTTACACACAACAATTATACGAGTGGTGTACTCTTCGACTAAAAGTATACGAATGCGAAGAAAGACGAGCTCTCAGCTAAAGCAAAAAAAAAAACCACCCCCCTATCCGGGTATCCTCCACAAATTGGGTCCAATTACACAGTAAACCAACGTTTTTCCTTTCCTCTTGTGCTCATAGAATTAAATGATTTTTTTTTTTTTCAAATTGTCATCCTTTCACATTTCATCCGTGCATTCGTTGGCGCTACACAGAGAGACACACACAGACAGGATGGGTTTAGGCCCATTTTTCACCCCTTTCACTGTGACTCTTTTAAATTCAAACAGCATAAAATAATTGCCCGGAAAAAGAGATGAAAATGTTACAAAAAAAATTAAGTATTTATTTATACTAAAACTACGAGTACTCACGGATTTTTATTTCCTTTTTAATGCAAACTTTGTTTGTGTTGTGTTTCAAAGCAAACTTAATCTCAGTTGATATGAAGGGATTGTACGGCCATCCATACACACCCAAGTTTGTGTCCTCTTCATCTATGTGTTGAATTATTTTGTGGTGACCTAAATAAAAATAAAACCAAAAAAATAACAACAATTTTATTGTTTATGCTCTTTTATTGTTCGAGGGAGGTAATTTAAATCACATAGTTTGCCGGAATAACTGTAATGATTGTCGGTGCAAATTGGCATCACATTTGTTCTAATTAGCTTTTATTGAAATGATTTGGGTGAATGCGGGCAGGACGTGAGGCTTGCGCCATTTTAATTGATAATTGATGGAATGTTTATGATTGCAATTAACCTTAAATTATGTTATTATTCGAACAATGTCTGATTTTAACATATTTTTTTTGTGTCTTTTGCAGGTATATGAACATATTTTAGCAGTCATTTGGCGTTCGGTAAGCTGTTAGTATTATTATAGAAGTTTATTTTAGCAATGTTCATTTGACTTTACAAGCGAACAAGTACAGAGCTTTGGCTGTTGGGGGTGGCTGTGGGATTTTACTACTGTCCGTCCATTTGCCCGCTTGTTACTCGAGAGGATTGGACAAGCTTTGAATTGTAGCTTGTAGACGTAGGCTCCGTGGAGACTTTTGCATCTATTTCGTTGCGGCGCAAGTGTAAATTCTGTATAACTTCTCACCTATAACATGAGTCAACATGTTCCTAGCTGCCTGTCCGTTTGTCCGCTTGGAACTCTTGGTCCGCCGATTGAATTCACAAGCTTTAAATTGTAGCTTGTAGATATAGTCTCTGTGAAGGTGGCAGGATATATTTTGTTGCTGTGCGAGCATAAATTATATGCAACTTCTTACCTATAAGAAAGCGCAACATCATAAAGGTCACTATCTCTTTGCTGCTTGTCCATTCGACCGCTTGTAACTCGGGAGCAACTGAATAAATTGACAAGCTTTGAATTGAAGCTTGTAGACGAAGGCTCTGTTGAGGTTTCAGTATATCTTTTGTTGCTGTGCGAGTATAAATGATGTGCGACTTCTTACCTACAACAAAGCGCAACGTTTCCCCCTGGCTGCCTGTGTCCGTTGGACCGCTTAAAACTCGTAATAAGAATGTCATAACTTTCTTGTGATGATGCAAGATTCCAAGGTGGAAGTGTGTTCTTCTTGTGAATAAATACTTCCCTGCTTCAGACTGGAGCATGCAATGCGGGATATTCATAAAAGTACAGTAACGCCCGTCGATTCGGAGAAGATATCCAACCTAATACCACTTGTGTCCACTTTTTTCTATTTAAATCTACTTTCGCACATTTACCACGCACATCACAAAAGCCCCCATAACCTTCCAACTTCGACGCACTTAAATTCATATATAAAACAAAAAACTACAACAACAACCCTAAATCAATTAATCAGCAAAAGGAATAAACTCAAGTCCCCGAATAGCGGTGGTCGTTGGCATCATGCTATCGCACTTAATATTGTGTTAAGCGCCAGACGAAACAACGCCATAAAAACCCTACCTCATCTATGCAACACACAACACCGCCTGCTGGCACAGAAGCACTTCAAATTACAACTCCCGATTATTCTGGAGTGCGCACACATAATTCATTGTTGCATTTGTTGGCGAAGCTTAACACATCAGCAACATCAAGCAGCGAGCCTGAGCGCCACATTGCAGCAATAATACTCCTGTATTATGCCCCCTCCCGGGAAACATGAACAGCAACGAAAAAAAAAATAGAAATAAAAAAGAACAATTTATTGCCAGGAGTCGTCTCATTGCAGCTAGTTGCGCGTTGTATAATTATTTAGTGGGGACCACCACATAAGGATTCGCTCTTCTTTGCACCGAGTGTGACGCGCAATCATGGGGGAATTGGATTATTTTATTTCTCATGTACGCGCGATTGTCACTCATAGTCAGTCAGTCAGTCAGTCAGTTTCATATTAATATTAAATCTGTAGTCGCTTTTATGACATCATCTGGATGTCAAACATATACATATGGAGAAATGAAAACAAAGAGAAAATAAGTCCTTTCTCTATTCTCGGTGCTGGCTTTCGTTGCATGCCACCAACCTCACGTTTTCAGTTTCCATCTTGAGAATATCTACTTAATGCCACTTGACACACACACACACACACGCAATCTGATCCCGGCAGACTGTTCGACTAGGGGAGTACCAGTGGATATTGAATATAAGATATAGTGTTGTGATGTGTGATGTGCACCAGTACAGTGGGGTAGATAAAAAGTGTGATAAATGCAGCTTATCAGGTTTTTGACAGTTTCTCCTCTATGATAATTTAAGAGCTCTTTGGGAGGTGTCAGACCTAGGTATTTCCCTGAAAAGAGAGTTGGTTTGAGCCGCACTTTTTGCCTTCTTAAACACTTGATTTGAACATTTCTAATAAGCGAATTAAGTCTGTTTGGGGGACTAAAAACAAACAGCGAACCCTACACAAACTTAGTTCACTGTCAAAACTGTAAAAACCAGTCAAAAGGGACTGGAAATCGCTCTAAGAATTTTGCGTTCCTTAATTGCCCTTTTAGGCCAAGGAACCGGCAATTGAAGACTTCGCGTGCAGCTGTTTTAAGGTTCGAAGTGGTGTCCCACAAGGTTGCATAATATCTTCAGTACCTTTTCGGCAACGATTAAAATGTGGAGAAACCAAGACTGGGATGCTGAGGGTGTAATGGATGGGTCTTTAGAACTTTATTGCCCTTTTAGGCCAAGCAAACAGCAATTGAAAAATTCGCGTGTAGCTATTTTCAGATTCGAAGTGGTGTCCCACAAGGTTGCATACTATCTTCAGTACCTTTTCGGCAACGACTATAATGTGGAGAAACCGAGACTGGGATGCCGAGGGTGTAATGGATGGGACCTTAGAACTTTATTGCCCTTTTAGGCCAAGAAAACAGCAATTGAAAAATTCGCGTGCAGCTATTTTTAGTTAGTGTCCCACAAGGTTGAATACTTTCATCACTATTTTTTTCGGTAACGACTATAGTTTCAGCGATCTCCCGACGAAAAGCGTGAAAACAGATTTCAGGTGGGGATTTTTAAAATATCTCCAATAAAGCTTCTCCCCTCAAATGGACTTGAAATCAATTTAAAACAAATTCCCAACTCAAATGATGCTTAATACTTCATATATCAACAGGCCTTTCACCCTAAATTAATTTGAGCACTGAAATGGCTTGACAAATGCGCCTAAACATCGTGATTGCTTTTGTACTAATCCATGCAGACGTTTTCGCACTCCATGAACATCCGCAAGTGGTTTACCTTTCCGCGAAAAACAAAGGCATTGTTGCACAGAAAACTTGTACCTTCATCACGGTGGGATACATCGCCTCATGCTGCCACCCGTTGTCCGGATTACAGTCTGAAAGTGGCATTTGATTTCCAACAAAATTCAGTGCTCGAGAACATTCAACCATTGTTTCAACAACTGTCGATGAACCTACCCACGTCGCTGAATGTTTTCATTATACATTTATGAACCATAACTACGAATTTTACTGCTGACCTTCTCTAAGGTTATTTATGCAGTTGGTTAGCCTTTTTTTTTGGCGAATAAGTTCAAATTTGGGCTAAATTTTGCTCCAAAATTTCGGATTTATTCGCAACAAAACTTTAAACAACTGTCGTGCAAATTTTCCTTACCACTGCCTTTGTAACCTATCAACTTTAAAAAAAGCTTAAAAGGCCCTTGAATTAATTTTTAGCGCACATTTTTTTAATATCGGTATAGGCGCACTTTTTCTGACCCCCACTGTGACGACAAGTGGCAGTGGCCCAGTGCTGCCCTTTAGCAGGCAAACACACACGCCAACTGAGTGCAAAGTAGGTTTGCATGTTTTTTTTCGCTTCTTGTTTTCTTCTTTAAATTCATAAAATCCTACTTCGATATAGGGGAACGTGTGCCAGCAGAAGCATGAAAAATAAAACAGGCTGCAATATTCTGTGAAAATGGGCGACGGTATAGGGTGGACTGGGCTGGGCATGGTATCGGTATGTTACATTGCATTAAAAATAGGACGACGGATTTAATGGGATTTGTAGGAACACATTCCTCCTCTGTTAGCTCGCTCGCTAGCTAGACCAGCTGCATTGGTATGCATTCATTCATGAATGCAAAAGAATAGCGCATACTGTATCCTTGCATCTTTAACGTGGTGCGCTACGAAAGTGCAAATAAAAAAAAAACTGAGGAGACACATATTTTTACCCTTCTAAGGACACATTAGCAGTTGCTAATGGCCAGAGAATTTGTTGGTTTGGCACTGCGAAAAAGAGGACTTGGTCTGTAATTCATATATGAACATTGAACACCCGCGGTGCGATATAACACTAGTTGATCCTTTTCTTTTATTTTCCTTGTCCCTTTTCTACATCTATATATTTTTGCTGAATCTCGGTTTTTCTGTTTTGAAGCGAAAAAAAAAAAAACAATCCCACTTTGAGTGGCAGAATAAATTTACTGAATGGTGGTTCCATGTGGTGGGCAGCAGTGCCATGCCAGCCGCCACTGCATTACACAGGAGCAGCGGAGCCAATTTAGCTCAGACTGATGGATTACATGATTTTCTCTTAATACGCGCTGGAGAATAATTTTGCTCTGCGTGTGAGTGGGTTTTGTGAAAGGATTTCAAATTGAAATCCCCCATTGGACACATGCAGTGGTGGCCAAATTGTGCATTAGGTTGTAACGGAAGGACACTGGCCAGATTCTATTAAGCTTGGCATGGCGAATAATCCGGAAAAGTAGCCATTTGGCGATGGAGCGTTCGCATCTCGCATGCATTGTTTTCTAATAAGATCGATGTGGTTGGTGAAAGGGACTGCGCTACATAGAGTTCTACAAAAATGATGCCGGTGAAGCCTAGCATTTGCTGTATCGGTAGTCCTATTCGAAGGATCAGAACGTGTTTTGTGCTTTAACGAAACAAACTTTATTCGCTCGTGTTTGGAAATGGTTATCTAAAAGAAGACAGAAATTGTGCTTATTTGCCCTTAAAAGTATGCAGAAATATGCAATTATTGGGAAAAATAGAGGCGCTACCTAGCGGGGATCGATCCAACCACTTTCGTTGAGTCGATACACACTTTCTCCATGCATAATAAACTCAATGGTTTGGCTAACTATTGAGTTTATATACTCAATGGGCCTTACAATCATTTTTAAGCTTCACACTAAATAATTTTTAGGTCACAATATGCAATTTTGTATGGCAAATTTCGCCATTGTGAGTTCGAAGAATTTAGCGTGGACACTAGAAATGGTTGTTGGTATCGCGGAATGCTATTGTCCCTTAAAAAAATAGTTGGGACACGCCACACTACCGAAGTTGCAAACCACTTTCATGTTAAATTTTATAAGGGAACTTGTTTGGTTAGGTGGAACCTCATTGACAAGCTTTTCACAGTCGTTTCAATGTCCCGCCAGCTGCCCTCAGGCATTTCTTTGGGTTGCATTCCACAAGGTAGAACTAAACAGAAGGCATAAGTTATGCTCATCTCCAGGTAGTACATCCCATCTGTTTTTAAATGAATCAAGTCGACTGGATACAGTGACGATTGAGCAAAAAATTGTCACATTTCTGGGACCAGATTAGACGACTTATTTCCGCTGATGATTTAGCTCTTGTGTTACCCAACAGGATTTCCCATCGACTATAATTAACCACGATAGCTGCTTGCTCAAAGGAGGTATTTTAATCGCTTCGAATTCCTGCTTGAGACTGTGCACCAGCTAATCTGGTACTTAAGGCACGACACTTGACGAAGACACATCACATGGGGGCCCACTCAAAGGCCAACAAATTTGCGCTAATAAGCCTAATATTGCATTAATCCTCACCACCAACGACAATGTCCTGCAAATTTGAGCACACTGCATAATAATTAGTAGTACGCATAATTACACAACACATGCAGCAAGGATTCCAGCAAACGAAAGCATCCACGTCGACACGTAAGGGCACGTGTGTGTGGGTGCTTCTGAGACAACTCGCACTTAACCACTTTGGGCGATTCATTCGTCCCATATGTCCATCAATTGAATCAATTATCCACAAAAGGATTCCAATTTCAAATCCTCAATGAGTGTTGTTTTCTGGTTCTTGTGTTTGCCACAAAATTCCAGTGATGCCCAACACTTGGTTTCGGTGTAGCTGGGTTTGAGTGGGTGGGTGTATACATACGTAAGGAGGCAGGTTGAGTTCCTATTTAAACAAAGGAAATGTGCACATCTTTGTAATTGTTTCTTTTGTTACTATATCCCTCAGTGGTGTTCGCTTTTATTTTATTTTCAATTCCCAGTGCAGCGTGTGTTATCGATTGAATTGCATTTGCTTCTCTAATTCGATTTCTCAATTTATCCTTTTGATTAAATACCTCTGCTGTTCGTGTTAGGGCGCACTCCTTGTTCTGTTTGAACGAATGAATTGCATGTTGCAACGAGTTTCTTCTCCTTGAAGTGCAAAAACATTTTGCAATTAAACAATTTGCTTTTGGTAAATGAATTTAAGGATACCTAGGAGTCCGTGTCGATCATTGTGTGCAATTGAGTTTAATTCGGCTTTTGGTAGATGATTTCGAAAGTTATCCAAGCCAATTAAGTGCGAGAGAAGTTCCATGTGCACTTGTGCCTGAGAGTCCTTAAATTTCTTTCCATACAGAAAATCATATTGCCAACCATATCACGTTGATTGTGTAATATTTATGTCGACTGGATGTGATCAAACATTTTGTTGTCTGGCATTGATTTCAATTTACGTTCTGTGTTCAATGTGTGCACGAACGCTATGGCATTGAAAGTTATTGTGTATGGTAGTTAATTGTGGAGTAGAGGTGACACAATTATGCGTGTCGTGCCAGTGAATTACAAAAGGTCATGCAATCCTGATAAGAATAGAACTATTTGGACTCATTAGGACTGGTGAATGTGCGATTAATGTATACAACTGAGTAATTAGACTGCATTTAACAGCAGCCATTGTGCTTTGAAAATTTGACTAATTTCGTGGGAAAGGCGGTCAGTCGGTCGTCTTATGAATATTTCAATGGACTGCTCTCTGTTTGGCAGTAAGCGGAAGTTCAGTCGAAGGTTACGTGTAAAATGGTAGCAATTATGACAAGAAAATAACCGAAAGAATTGCCATAAGTAGCGAGAACAATGTTGAAAAATTACAGCCGTAACGATTTAGGGAGGTTAGCTAAGGCAACAACCATTCAAAAGGAATGCCATCTGATGAGAAATGAAGGGTGCAAAGGCTGACTATTTGCAAATACTCGCGTAAGTTGGTTACACTTCTTAAATTTTGTGTCATTCTGGAGATCTCTGATTAGGCAGACTCTTAAATTTGCCAGCTCTACAACTAGCAAAGTATTGCATACCATCAGGCGGACTCGCAGTAAGTCAATCTGAAATATCATATTCAACATATGGCTAGGTAATTTACTTCGCTGTACTGAGGTAGAAGCTCAATTAAATCATATAGTACTCTCATTTCTTAGCTTCTATCTAAGCCAAACCGAATAAATAAATATAGTGTACTCTTAGGCGCAAGCTTCAAATATTAGGCCTGTGTTTTTGAGCTTCGATCTCAGCAAAGCAAAGTAAAGTAGGATTTTTGCAGCACGCAATTGCAACAACTACGCTCTACTTGACACTTCGAGAAAGATAAGGTCCACGCCAACAGCCCAGCGTCGATTCAAGACCTCAAAGATAAAATTCGTGAGGCTATCGAGGACATAGGGCAGCCACTTTTTGCTCGTGAAAAAAAAGAAAAAATCAAATATCTTCTTTCCTTGGAGTATCAGCAGGGGTGCCGCAAGGTTCCATCCTAGGGCCGTTGTTGTTCTCTTTAAAGGTATATCAATGAACTTCCTCAAACCATAAAATATTGTAATGTACACTTGTGTGCCGATAATGTCCAATTATATTTGTGCTGCTCGATGGTTAATATTAATGGAGCTATTCAAGGCATCAATGAAGACTTAGAGACTATTCAGCAGTTGGCGCAAAAACACAACTTGACTCTAAGTCCACAAAAAACATATTATTATTTTTTTGTTCTCCTTTTGTTATATTATAATCAAATTGTATTATTCTGTTTCCCCATATGAAAGCACCCGAAGCACTCAACAATAATTTTATTAATCCTTTCAAAAATTATAAGATAATTGTAATTTTGCTGTGAAACTATTTTTGTTTAAATAAATATGAAATATGAAACTTGTATTTGGCCCACCCTGTACTTAACTATATTGTAGACGCGATCAAAGGACATCAAATACCTTCGGCTAAAACTATTAGTTCGGCCTGAGGAATTTTTGTGTTCATTAGGCCTTTTTTTTAATTTTGATTGACAATAAATGCAAATCAACCCACGTGCCACAAATTAAAACAATATTGAGGACACCACGTTCAGCCCTGTGGTAAGCCAATTTCTTGACAGTAAATTCTCCCATCAACATTTTCTCTACTCCCTTTACATGTTTTAAGCGGACACCTCCAATTTATGCCTTCTGACTTTCGCATATCAGTTCCATGTCGAATCTGAAACGTATCTCCATCAGAGAAAGGTGTTACAGTGAAAACCCTGCTCTGTGTCCATGAATCGTGTGCTATGAGTGTGCGTTGCTATTGATTTCTCCGCTTGGTTGAATCCAAAGACAAAAGAAACAATCACCATGAGTCGAACATTTCATATATTAAAGCAAATCGCCCACATAGCGTTAACGAGTTTCCCCTAATCAGATGATTGAGTCATCATCCCTACCACAACCCGACGCGACGTCCTATCGGTCTTTAACTAGCTTTAATGCGAATGTCCCTTGCTAAGTCAACTAAAAGACATCATCAGCAAGACAAGGGACACACACAATATTGTCCCGTCGCATAAATACCCACTCCCAAATGCATTGAAATAACATCAGCCTCATCCTCTCATTAAGCCGGAGCTCAGCCATTGTCTTTCGAAGCTAAATAGACTGAATCCACATTTGTGGCCCTTTTTCCCTCGTTTATTAATCCATCGCTCCGCCCTCATCGAAGGGGGCAAAAAATAACAAATCCATTGCCATATTAACACCCCTTTTTGTATCCCGGCCCGACTCTCCATCTTTCATCGTCGGAGCTTACAAAAAAGAAAAAACAAATAAGAAAGCTAGTCAAAAGGCAGATTATGTATTTCTGTATAAAACTACCACCCTCACATGGTCATGTGTGTGTGTGTGTGTAGAGGATATCTTATCCTTTCAAGCGTACGAAAATTCAGGCGCAGAATAACAAAACGAACGCTCGTAAGACCATAATCGGCTTATTTATTAGAAAAGAAGAGGCAGCCAGCCACCTCCGCCCGCCCTACATTCGGGGGAGGGGTACTTCATTCAAGGATATGTAGCTACCCTGGATACTTAATTGAAACATATTACTTTCCACTAGTGGAATTACACACAGAATCGCGGTGGTCCCTAATTTTCCTCCCACTTAACTAAACAACTGTCCGCTTTAGCCTTCGGCTATTATTCAGCCCGACAGTGCATGGAATCCTTTATTGGATAATGCCAACATAAACCGACAAAAAAAATGTATTCCATTCCATTTAAATGTAAACTACTGGCACACAAAGAAAAACGAAAAACACCAAATAAATAAAGTATCCCTCCGTCTTTTCAAGAGGGTTTCCTTCCAAAATGGTCATAATGCTCACGCTTCTTTGTATATATGAATGTCGGCCGAAAAAGGATCACATTCGATGTGTCATTTATGCTAATTTTTCATTGTGTGTAGTTTCATTAATTTTTCCCATTTTTTTTTTGCTGAATTTTCTCATCCTGATGTTTGAAATTACATTCAAATTAAATCGTTGAAATTCATTGAATTAGAGAAAAAAGGGGACACCCTTCGAAATTGTTCAATAAATTTGTCACAACCACGCACACAATATGTGAGAGTTTCGCCGCAGGACTGTGAAATAAAAATAAACTTTCGAATGGGAATATGACATCAGCAGATTTTTTGTTTCTTTATCTCTCCCATCAATGGAAACGGTGGGAAGTGGCCCTTTGCATTGTTTTGGTTTTTGTTTGTTTTTGTTTGAGCTTGTTCGCTTTTCTTCATTTATATCATTTACGGTGTTTTTAACTTTTCAAATTGTTTAACTGGATTGATCGAGAGACGAAAAGTCGTCGTGGTGGGTACAAGCATAGAACGCAGGAAGTGGAGAAAAAAATGAAAGCTGTCGAGAATTGAAGATTGATAATGTGAGTTGAATGCGTCCTTCGAGAGTTGTTCATCTTCCTTTTCCGACTGGGGGCGGCAAAGGTGGGCATGCGAAATATAGGTCAATAGTTGGCATTCACTGTTAATATCGCTCAAGACAATGACTGATGAGTCTTTGTAGTCACTAACGACCACTGAAGATGTCACTAGATGTTTGAATTTATAAAAGTTTATAAAGCGATTTTACCTTCCTTCTATTCAGTCGATTGTTTGTCTCCTTCTTAACCGTTCTTGGAAAACAGAATTTCGCCAGACGGTTTGCACCCTTTAACCCAGCTCGTGTCTCTCGGTTTCGCATCGATGTGTCCTCGCTTTAATATTTTCTCAAAATCATAACTGCCATTGGGGATATTGGTTCATTGTTTCGTCTCTACTTGGATATTGTCTGTCACATCGTCCTGCGATTAAAATTCACCAGACGCCGAGGGCTTATATCGGGGGAGTATTCATGAGAATTTCGTCTCAGCTGTCCAATCGTAACCCGTAACCCTACCAGGGCATGTAGGGAAATTTCATTTTCCACAAATTTACCAATAAAATACGACTACATTGAAATTTATGAAAAACAATTGCTAACGAGTATTTTTCTTTCCTTTGTTTTTTTTTTTGCAGGTATGTGAACAAGAATTTGCTGTCCTCATATTGCCTGTAAGTTTTGCTTGAGTGAACGTATTTTTTGTATTAATTATAAATTAAATATTTAATGTAACCTAAAACACCACTTAATTAAAAAAAAAGTAGTAAAACTACCATGCAACCAGACCCAAAATAAAATATATATTACTTACTGTCCTGAGAGAGCTTCTCTAATCAGCCGTTTGGCATAAGTCGCAATTTGGTAATTTTTTTCTTAAATCTGGGCGACAACTTTTCGAAAAATCTCTGTTTTATCTTTCTAACACATTTGGAAATTTTTTGGACACTATTTCCATAAAAAAACACTCGAAACTGTTGAAAGACTTCCATTGCCACAATAAAGTGGTAAAGAAAGGCACCTTAGTAAAACATCGGCCACTTTTTTTTTGTTGGCGACTTTTATCATTTTGCCCATAGTTAACACTGGTACAAAGCATACACGCTATAATTCAAGTTCATGCTGCTATAATATATTTGGGACGTTTAACTTCACTATAAAGCTTTTTGTTCAACATGTTCCATCGCTTGGGTGGGGAAAATATAATAAAAAAAGTTCTGGACGGAGCTCTTCTACCATAAGAACCTGCCAAAATAATGAGTGCTTTTGGAACTACATGGTGTAGGTCTTCGCTTTTGCTTCTGCTTGCAAACTAACAGTTCTTCGAACGTGGGGCGTTATTTAGTATGTATAATGTTCGAAAAATGTTAGCAGTCGCCAAGTTAAACAAAAGTTCGATTTCGAATTGAGTTCCACTTCGGTTTGGGTCTGTGATTCATCGAATTTTATACCAAATTTTTGGTTGTAACCTTCGTTGAGTTATATTTCGTACACACTCCACAAAAGCAGTCCAAGTATAACAGTTTGCTTTCTAAAATTCCTCGTATTTTTTTTTTTTCAAAAGTGTTATACAATTTTAATTTCAGCATTCCATAAAGGATGTTGCTTTCGTTGCCGATTTTTATCCGTCTTCTTTTGATACCATCTTCTATTTACCTTCAGATATCCGTAAGAGTTGCTATCATCGCCAAATAGAAGATGAACATTTGTTGCATCCAAATGGCTGCAGGCTTTTCTTACAGCGTCTTCTGTCAATTTTGAACAACATGACGGCACCCCTCGGTATCACTTAAGTTCGCTTCAAACTATACTCAAAAATGGTAGATCCATTCAATATAGCTCACAATATCAACTGAAAGAAAAACCACCCCTCCAGAGGCATTGCCTAAAGAATTCCACTCTTTCATTTCGGGGTGCAGTGTGTGCGCTGTCAGTGTCAAGCAGTGCACTTGCCCAGTACTCCAAACCGTGGACGATTTTTTCACCCAGAGCCACTGTCCGTTCTATCACCAAAACCTATCACCCTTTCCCGCAAACACTTAAAAAAAGAAACCCACCCTGGCGATGGTGATTGCGAACTCTCTGGTCGCATTGCATTTTATCCTTCTTCAAGAGTGTCAGCGAGAAGATTTGTCCTCTTTTGGCGCTGCTGCGGAGGTCACTACGTTTCAATTTGACAGCGCAACGATTTAACGAGTCTAGCAGCCTACAGGACGGAGTAGGAAAATGCAAAAACCGTCTGATTGGATCACACGGTTTGCCAGTGAAAATAAGATAAATTTTAAGGATACAGGTATCTCCTAGTGTATTTAACAAAAAAAAAAAAAAAACAAAGTCATCAACACAACCCTTTTAATTGGGTCATGCGGATGGGAAATACAAAATGTAGCAACCGACTGTGGTCAACAGGAAAAGAGGACCTACCACTGAACAAACTATACACACTTGCACACACCCCAGAGCCTTGGGAATTGCATGCAAAATTCCAGGTGGCAGATTATACTCATGAGAACAAACGACACTCACTCCAGAAAAATATACAAAGTACCTACAAAAAACAAAAAAAAAACAAACAGCAGCCTGGGAATCCCTTTCGTATCTTTTTACCAACTCTCTGTTCGTCCTCATGGGACGCACATATACAACTCGATGTTAGTTTCTGTAAAAAAAAAAAAACAACACAAAACTGCACACAGCTACACTCTGGGGAAGTTCTAGATTCTCTTTGTCAAACAACACATTGGCTTGTGATAGTTTTGCGATGTCCTACTTCTGCAAGACAATGGTGGATCTCTCTCTTTTTCGCAAAAAAAAAAAAACTGTATTATTTCTTCCTTCCGTCGCAAATTGCTGAACGGGGTAGCATAGTTGGAGGTGGGCATGTCGTAACCTCATTCATTCATATTTCATAGGTGACTAAAAGCCACCGAGAAAAAAAAGACCTATCGGTTTTATGCTAATTAACCAGCGCTTTGAACTTCTTTTTTCCCTCATTCCTTCAGAGAGGAATGCACGGACCCTGTGATGGGAAGTTTATGTTATTAATGGTAGAAGGTAGGCAAACCCGCCAGGGTATGCAAAGTTATGTTACACGGAAAGGCCAACGATATTATGTATTTTCATTTTCCGCAAAAAAAAAAATATGTTAAGCCTAACATTTGGGGTTTCGTTTTTGTTGTACTTCGTAGTGGAATGTATTAACAATCAGTTTGGGTTCGCCTGATTAGTCAAAAATGGAGATTTAATTTTTAAAAAAATTAAATGACAACAATATTGGGAATGTGCCTCCTTGAGGAAATTTTTGGGAAAACACTTTCAACACATATAAAGCTGTGTGCTGTATTCGGCATATTTTATTGAGTCCACAAAGTGTCCCTTCACAAATATACACATTGTTATTTATATGTATGTACTGCCTATCAGATGAAGAGCCCAAAAGTAAATTTTATTTATCACACATATTCCTTTTCCCATATTTTATTCGCCGTTTCTTTTATCTAGCATCGGTTCGCAGATTTTTACCTACCTCTACTTAATAAAATTCAAAAACAATCAATTTAACTTTTGATGAACGAGCAAGTTTCGTTCGACCCAGTCGTGCACTTTATTTTTTATTAATTTTGTTTTTATTTAAGAAAACCGAAATGAATTTTGTTGGTGCTTACAAATTGCTGTCTACCTCTTAGGTCTTCTTCGCAGAGTATGTAAGGTGCAAATCAGTGAAGATATTTATGACAATCATGTCGGACAGAAATTACAGGTGATCGTAGTTGGTGGTACTCTCTGATCAATAATTGTTTCGTATCGATCTGCTCTGTGTGTCTACCGGATTCTTCGGTCGACAAATATTATTTAAACATAAAATATTACTTAAATATAAAATATTGCTTAAATATAAAATATTACTTAAATATAAAACATTACTTAAATATAAAATATTACTTAAATATAAAATATTACTTAAATATAAAATATTACTTAAATATAAAATATTACTTAAACATAAAATATTACTTAAATATAAAACATTACTTAAATATAAAATATTACTTAAATATAAAATATTACTTAAATATAAAATATTACTTAAATATAAAATATTACTTAACGGATGAAGCCCGATGGCCTCTTGCCGGTATGAGAGCATTTTTTTGCATTTCCTTGTCAATTGCGAACATTTCAGCCGAAAAGCAGATAAATGTTCGCCAAAGTTGTTGAGCAAACGCTTATTCTTTTATTCTTCTGCTTTTACCTACCGCGTTTGCCTTTTTTTTTTAGTTTTCGTCTAGATAAAAATGCGCACTCAAAACAACTTGCAAAAATCCCCAAAAAAAAAACCTCCTATTCATTTATATTCAGATCCTTCCTTTCAGCTTAAATGCTGTCTCTCTCTTAAAGCCATTTAAAGGAAAATATCGGCCAAAATATTCCTTCATTCCCTCAAAGACAGTCGCACCGATTGTCCCCTTTAAGGACTAACTGACTGAATGACCCGCAGTTAGGCAAACTCCACCGAATAGAATGAACACATCAAAAAAACCTGTCAACGAACAGGAATGTCTATAATTGACTTAGCATTCAAAATGCAAAGGAAAGCCACCAACCCTCACACAAAAATTCGCCACACTCCTTCAAATGCATAAAACAAACAAAAGTAAATATGAAGTCATTCCTTGAGCACATTACCACCAGCCGGTGTCTCAGTCACTATAGAACGTAATTGAGCTTCTTAGTCCAACTATAGCTTTTGGGTTGTCCTTTTTTTTGCCCCTGTTTTGCCTATTTCCAATGCCAATTTGAAGGGAAACTTCCAGACACACTTAGACTTGCCCCCGACTTACTCACACATCCGTAAATGGAGATATATTTCATATCTTCTAATCATGACTCGGATGACTAATAAACGGTCTAATGCAGTCTGCTTTCGCTCAGATGACAAACTGACAACATCCGACGAAAGCAAAAGCCAAAAATCCAACAACAGAGGCTGAGGCGAAAATAGGAGAGAAAAAGGGACGCGCTCTAGTATACGTAAAATATATTGCTTTCAATATTATCCGAGTAAATTTTTCATAAAATGATATTTCATGGAAAATAATCCTGCCTCTCGACAGAACCCCCAAAGGACGACACGGTGCGGCAGAAAGTGAGAGCGAAGTAGCCGTATGATTTATTTGGGGCAAAAATAAATCTGGACCGCTGAGACTGTGGACAGGGTTTCTGTGTGAATTTTTGGGTAAAATTACAAGGACATCGGGGCGTCAAAGTGGATTGGCTTAGTGTGGCGTTTTCTTAAGCCGGTCTTAAAACTCCTCTCCCTTTCCATGAACATGTGGGGCATGTGAGTTGCCACCGAGCTCCTAGACAAAAGATCGATGAATGTTACCCTTGTACAGTGTTCGCAGCGTCACTGTGCACAGAACAGCTTCGATTTACCACCACTACTGCTGTTGCGCCACAGATGGCATTTTCCAACCAGTAATCCTTTTATTAATCCCGAACAAGTAATCCTTTTTTGCGCCAAGATTTACTTCAAAGTCCATACGCCATTCCGGTGATATTCGCCACCCGCGGTCACACTGTGTTTTTTTTTTAATTTTTTTTTGTTCGAGTTCACACGGTGGCTCGGTGCAGATAGCGATGTTAATCGTAGTAGTCTCCCCCCGCCAGCCAGTCACAGAGTAGTAGCACCATCGACGTAGGTGCTATGGCAATCACATGGATGCGGGTGACAGGATGCTCCTCCACGAGAAGGATGCTTTTGTGCCAACCACTGCTGGGTGTGACAAACCTTGGCCGGCAGAAGGGGACAAACAAAATTATGCTGCATTGATATTGTTTTCGTTTTGATAAATTTCCTTAATCCAGCGCCAGTCCCCCTGCCCCGTCCCTATTTCCATTTCTCTCTTTGCCGATTTAACGGAAGACAAATACACCGAAAGAGAGGGAAATTGAATAGGAAAACACGCGTATTTCGTCGGCAGATGTTACTACCGGGACCGGGACCAGAAAAAGAAATATGGGTCTCTTCACAGTTACAATGATATATACTCATAGGAAAGTGTATAAAGGACTAAGGAAAACAAATGTCTATTAGTATTTAATAATGACGATTGATTGAAGTACATTTTTCACAATTCTAGAGTGAGCAAGAAAGTGTGTAATTGAGATTTAATAGGATTAACGATGGCATTTGCACAAATAGCCGAGTGATTTGTATTCAATGCGACTGTTGTTTATTGGCAAAAAAGGACAAAGACTTTCACTACCTAGTGAAAGTGACTGGGTTTAATTGTGGTTGTTGCGGGTGGCAGATTTGCGGCATATTAATGATTGATGTGGTGAGAGTTTGATTCAAATGCGTTGTTAAGCCGCTCAAGCCTTTGTCGTTTGGCAGCTGACAAAAAAGGTTGCTACTGCCCAGAAAAGTAGCAATTATGTATAACAGATGTATGGCACAGTCATTGACGAAGTCAACATTTCAGTGCAGCGCCGCCGTTTGCCTGGATCTCACTTGTGTAAAGCTCTTTTCTACACGATCATGCTTTTCCAGCGCTGCTATTCCCATTTATGTGTCCGAATTGGGTCGAGATTATTTTTGCTCGGTGAGCATTACATATAAATATTTGCTCACCGAGCATGCTCCTTGAGGGCTTCGAATTCTTGTCATTTTCTCTGTTTCTTATTTGTATACAATATTTTAGATGTAGCAAAACTTTGTGCTCGACGAGCATGCTCTGCATGCACAGGGGAGTAGTGCTATTCTTATTTTTTTTCAGTGCTTATGACAGATCAAAAATATGTTCTCCACAACTTCTTGACAATGTTTTCTTGTGCTCAACGAGCATGCTCTTCATGCACCGACAGGTCGTGCTATTTTCTGTGTGTTTTTTTAGTGCATATGACATCAAAAAAATATGGCCTCCCCGACTCTAGGCTTGAGAAAGGTTTTCTGTGCTCCACGAGCATGATCTCCTTTCATAGGGATGTCGTGCTATTTATTGCACTTTTGAGTGCGTTTGATAGATTACAAAATATGGGCTCCACAATTTCGAGATCGACAAGGATTTTCTGTGCTCAACGAGCATGCCTTTTCATGCACAGTGAAGTCATGCTATTCTCTGTGTGTTTATATAAATTGAGTACGATAATAATACAGATTTCGCATCCTTGTGCTCGGCAAACATTACAAATGCTTTACGAGCATGCTCATTAACCCAGCCACTTCGCGAGGCTTTCTCTCTTTCCGACACCACACACATATTACGCTCAAAATTTGGTACTGTGCTCTTACTTCGCTCATTACTTCAAGCTTTAACTGACTTTCCAGAAGTTGCAGCACACCCCATCCATTGATTGTTAAACACACCGTGCAACCCTTTTGTCAAAAATTGCTTCATATTCTAGGACTGCTGCCATCAGTCCTCACTCCTAACCCCTTTCCAGCGGTAAGAGTACAGCTGATTCACAAAAAAATATTGCCTCCAACTTGAAAACCATTGTGGATTCTCTAAACCCACCGATTCGGATAAGACGCGCGTATGCCCCAGAGATAAAGTATCCATTACCATTCATCACCCATTATGTTCAACAATACTGCGATACCTGGACCATCCAACCATTATCAAAAATTCGACAAAGGGGGAAGAAAAAAGGCGAACCAAGGAAACCATTCCGCATCAGTTAACAGCGAGCCAAACTAGTCCCCGAGGAAATCCTTGAAAAACATCAACATAAACTGATATCACCTGACAGTGGCGCATCATCTCGGCCCAAATACAATCAACCAACTGGCAAAAGAAGAATGCCCACGCCCGGCAGCCGATCCTTAGACCGGGACCAGTGAAATTTTCTCGTATTTAAACGATAAATAAAATTTAATACCTTGCCACCGATGGAAAGTTACTTTCCTTCTTATTTCGCTTGATGATTTTTGCCTTTTCGCGGTTGCGGTACTCTTTTTGTTTTTTTGCTCGCCTGTTTGGCATTTGTCTTAGTCTCAAGGGTGAATGCGGGTAACTGTTGAAGGTGGTTTGGTGTTTCCAACGCTGATGCTATTATTAAAAATTTATGTTTCAATATTGCAAAGTGAGCGTGGTTGAGAGGCGCAGGCGAACAGTGGTAGCCGCTTTATAGTAAATTGTTTTTCCTCAGTGTCGTATTTGGTTTTCACCTCCATCTGGTGCTTGGGGTAAACTGTCGTTTCTTCGTATTTCAATTGGGTACCTAAGGTATCTAGGTTGTTGTCGTCGCGTGGCAGAGATACTGATCCTCGACACAATTTATTGTTTGATGATGCGAGTCGAAAGTGAATTTCGCCCGCATATGTGTTATGTGTGTGCCTCTTGGCATCGTTTGCACCTAAGAAAATGAAAAGAAGAGCGGTTTGGCGTTCACACGTGGCACTGAGTTGAAGGGCACGTAATTATGCTTCAATTATTGTCCGCTGAGCGGCAGATAGGTGCAGGATGTTGGTTGTAAATTCTCGTACTTGACACGTGTGTTCGAGAGTGAAAAATAAAATCTGTTCTGCGTGATAAGATACCAATGCCGCTTATGTGTAACGCAGACTTTAAGAACTCCCCATCGGTTGCTTAAAACTTCTCGACTGACCTATAAGTTCTATTTAATTTTTGATTGACGAGCATTTTCGAATGGCATATTCAATTAAATTACTATAAACTTTATACTCGACGAGCATGATGTGTGTGTGCTCTGCGAGCATGCTTGTTGAGTTCTTGCCTCTCATAAATGCACCTACATTATCATGTTCTGGATAACAATGGACAGGATTTTGCAATGATCTCGTCTGTGCTACGAGCAAAATGCGGCATAGGCATGGAAATAAATTCCACTGTCTGTTGTCTGCATTCTCAAATAACCATCGAACACTTTGATTTGAAATTCACTACATGCCGAAAACAGCCCTCCATTGCCCATCAATGCTAATGAAAGGTTCAATCATTCTGCACATGCACAATTTTCCACTTCAAAGTGATGATGTACCTATACCTGAGACCTGAGACCTGAGACACACGCAGCCAACAAACCAACAGCCAAGCCATAGATACGATGTTAGCCCGGCCGCATGGAAAACATTAACCACACCCATCACCATCGCCCTAACCACGACCGAACATTTATTGTCAACAGAAATATTTTACCCTTCAACTCGGGCATCATCATCGCCATATAGTCAGTGCAACGCATGAGCTACCTAGAAAAGCATCAATCAATCAATCGATAAATCAGTCAATCAAGTGTGCTGTACATATATGGTGGATGCATCTTCCAGTCCTGTGCATTTGTTCATCCTTAGAATGCACCGTCTGTTGCTTGCCATCAACAGCATCATCATCATCATCACCACCTTTTACAATTCCATTCGAAAAAGTGCTTGATGATGGCAATATTCGGTCAATTTTAGTGCATGTAAACAAAAAAGATTCCAACAACGGAACGGACACGAGCACCCTTCGAAGACAGGTGGGATAGCAAGTATACCGGCTGCTCATGGAAGCGCAAATTCATTTAACCAAGAATACCTTACGTGTAACACGGGACTTGCAAACGTGCCACATCTACTCGTTATAATATGTAGCATCATCCCGAGTTGAGACCGCTGAAGTTGGTCGTTCATTTTATTAAAGGTTGAACAAATATAACTCTGTGGTCCAACTACAAACGGTTACAAGTTAAATGGATTTATTTTAATTAAAAATTGTTCTTGCACGGTGCTTGGTTTTTGCTGATAACTCGTTGTCTGTTATTTTTTTTTCTCTCGATCCGCAACAGGACGAAAGTTATTTCATAATCCTAAATGACCTTAGGTATATATTGTTGATGAAGGAGTTTTTAATGTGTATAGCAAAAGCTGTAGATGAGAAGCGTAGTCATTAGAGCATGTAAAAGAGATTACTTTTTTAATTTTTTGCTAAATTCATGAAAGAATGGTTAATGGGCAGTTCGAATTAGTATGTGAAGTCAAAAAGGGTTCGGTACTGACCTTTTGTTTTTTTTTGGTGTGATATAAAATTACAGTTTTTCTTTAGTGCTTGACGAGCATGGTATTTATGCTATATCAATGTTCACTTCTTTGAAATCTAAGCGTGTGCATAGTTAATACGATTCTGAAGAACCATTTAATTTCATGCTCGACGAGCACGGTTTCTGTATGAAATTGTAACGATTTTCATGGTTATGAAACTCCTGGAATGTTGTTTCTGATTTTTTCAACAGAACTTAAACCAAGTGCACCGGTAATACTGATGAACCATTAAATTTCATGCTCGACGAGCACGGTTTCTGTATGAAATTGTAACGATTTTCATGGTTATGAAACTCCTGGAATGTTGTTTCTGATTTTTTTCAACAGAGCTTAAACCAAGTGCACACTATATTGTGCTCGACGAGGATGATCAATGAGCCTGCACCAAGAAATGATTGCAGTGAGCTATGCCCTTGTGCTTAGGATGTATGTTCTGTCAGTAAAATGGTTAAAATTCATCAAACTTTATGCTCGACGAGCACGATTTTTATGTGGATAACAGAAACTCCTGGAATATTGTTTCTGATTTTTTCAACAGAACTTAAACCAAGTGGACACTATATTGTGCTCGACGAGAGTGATCAATGAGCATGTGCCATGAAATTATTGCAGTGAGCTATGTCCTTGTGCTTAGGATGTATGATTTGTCAGTAAAATGGTTAAAAGTCATCAAACTTCATGCTCGACGAGCACGATTTCTGTTTTCCGGGCATGCTGGGAAATATTTACTTAAGAGTTCGAAAACAAAAGCAAACAATCGACGTGACAAATGTACGCCTTTAAAAATTATTGAAACCAGTTTTTTTCTCACGGCTTTTTGTCCCACATTTTGTGCCGAAGAGCATTGCGTCTCGTGGAACAAAACAGTCAATGCGCTACACCAACCATATCGCAGTCCTATTTGCGAAATTAAGGACACAGATCGATTGAATTGTTTTAATTGCCCACTTAGAAGCAACCTGCCTTGAAATTTATCTACCAGTATTTAGACTTGTTTGCATACTCTCGCGTAGAACGTAATCGCAATCGAGCGATCATAAATATAAGTATAACACACAAATGCATCTACCAGAACCACAACCCCAACCCCTTAAGATGAATGTGCCATAAGCGGCAGTCCTCCTTTCCCAGGACGAGGTGGGTCGTTTACTCACCCCGTGGCTCCTCCTTTCCATTCCATTGCATCTAATGCATTCTTAATTGAAGTTTGCTACTTGCATATATGCACAAGTAATAATAATAACGTAGTTGGCATGCACATAGGTGTATCTGTGTATGTGTGCCTGAGCAGTGAGAGAGGATGCCCTTAAGGGCTCTTCGGATAGAAATTGTTTATCCTTAATAAATCAATTTTCTAAGGGATAATTAGTCCGTTCTGGGTTGGGAGGGGGTATTTTTTGAATTCTTGTCTCACAGTGTGATGGTGGGCATAATATTTCGCAACGCTTTACAAAAACGAATAGCGGTAGAAACGCTTTACGGTGTATGGTTAATTAAAAGGAAGCGCTCAGCTGCCATTTAAAATTTTTGCAAAAAATATTGGAAACAAAAAAAATTAAATCCTTTTCAGAAATCCCTCCTCGGTCTTATCTTTCTGGGTATTTAATCCACTCATTAATACACCCAGCTTATTTGGTTATTGAATTACCACGGGTAACCGCCTGTGGTGGTGCTACCTTCCTCGGTTTAACTCCGTTTTTCTTCCCCCGGTATTTTTTTTTTTTTGTGGCTGTTGTATTCGTTTGCTTGTGGAAATTAATTCAATAAACCTTTACCCTCTTCGACCATTTTAGTCATAAAGTAAATTATGAAAAATAAGCGGAAATGTTAAAAAAAAGGGATATAGACCGAGGTGCTGGGATTTTTGTGAAATGAATCTCACATTGAAAGGGAACTCTTTCAACGGGGCTTTCATTAGAAAATTAAATCGGTAGAGGATAGCATCCAACAAAGGGGATAAAAAAACGAAACGATGTACTAATAGATGGCTGAACTGGTCGATGAAGGAGAATCGACAAGAGTTGGGCAGGATTTCACATTAAGACTTTTATTCCTCTGTTATGGATTTTTAATATTTTTTTTTTGCAGATTAATTATCAGTTTTGTGTTTTTCGTTTTTTCATATTTATACTTTTGATAAATTGTTTGCAGACAGGTCTCACTCGACAGGAGGAAACTGTGAAGTAATTACACTAGATTGGGGGAATCTATTAGCAGATTCATGTCAAATTTGAATAGTAGGATTTGTTGGCATAGAATCAACTAGTTTGCTGAAAAGTCATGTCGTTTGTTGTATATTCACAGCAGCTTAATTTGATCCCGTGTTCTTCTGGCATCCTTGCATCGCTTCTTATTACTTTTTGAAAGGTCCGGAGATCTGTCCATTGGATACTCAGATAAAAAACCTTTGCAAAATGAAAGGACCTCTCTGTGAGGGCAACGTTTACCTCACAGAAATGTTCATCACCTTGGGCTAGTTATCCTTTTCCCTAATGGCCGGCAATAGTGGAGCCAGTCTCTGCATCACAATCACTTTGCATTTCTTATTCCATTTAATATTAAAACATCTACTCACAGATATTTGCAATTTCTACAGTCATCGACATTAAACATCTTCCTTCTAATTGCAATTTGTAAGCGCCATCTTTGAGTGACCTATTGTACCTCAAAGGATTTTCAGACAATTTTCTGCACGGACATATTTATCATTATCCTTAATCATTTCATCGGCATATTTCTATTTCGTTTTTCAACAGGATTTCGGTGGCGCCATGTTTTATTGAATGTCAATATAAAGTGTCAAATGGTTCTGGTATTCGATAAATTTTCTAAAACTAAACAATTTAAATAAAAAATAGTCCAGTAGTGATCGTAAATTTGTTGTTTGGAATACTCATCTCGGTTGGTTGAAAAATTCCTGCACACTGCCACTACTCGTGCACTTGAACTGTTTTAAATGGTGCAGGCGAAATGAGTTACACCACTACTATCGATCGATTTTGATTAATTGCATAACGTAGTGGAATTTGCCTGAAAGGTTTTTGTTTTGTTTTTCTTGCTACCCAACAAGTGCTCCGTAAATTCCCCACTTCCAGCCGAAGCATTTATTCGTCTCAGCAATTTATTTCCAAATTGTTTATGCATGCCAATGCCAAGGCATGCCTATAAATCCCCATTGTCGAACAGGTTTTCATGTCAAAACATTCAAAAATAACCACACACCCCGCCTCATACGTATGCGGTGAGCGTCATGCCAATTCATACCCTATAACAACATGTCTTTTGATTGACATTTATGGCACCCAAAAACACAAATTAATTCATATGACACCGAGGAGAGCACACAATGAAATATTGATTTGTGTACAACATAATTGAATTGAAGTGAAGAAGGTGTGTGTGTCGGTCGGTTGGTTGGTTGTTTGTTTGTTGTTGTACCCAAACCCAAGAAAACAATTTGAAATACCACTCCCCCACTCGTACACATATCTCAGCTCTTGAAACCACTCGAATGACAGTAAGAAGACAATTATTGGCCCAAGGATCATCGAGTACTCGTATGTTGACTCGAAATTGGGTTCGAAAATATTCAGTCACCGTTTGAGCTGCATTCCGCTCTCCTGTTGTGAACAGAATGCAAATATTAAAACATCAAAGGTTTTCCGTACAAAAAAAGAAAAAAACCGATAACTAATTACACCATCGTACTCAACCTATGCGCCACCTCATTCATTTATCCGATGAAGGCGACAATAAAAAAACGTGTCTCTGAAAAAGGGGCTGAAAATGCTCCTTAAATTGACACCATTATGAAAGCCGAATCGGTGGTGGCAGTAAAGACAGTAGCGCAGTGGGGTAGGCAGTAAATTGGTTTTGTCACCGTCGTCGTCATCGTCGTTTATGGCATTTTATAGAGCTCACCGCCATCCATACTCTTTCGCGATTGTGTGGAAAATTGTGTAGCGAAAAAGTCTTCAAAGAAAGAGTAATCGCATGGAGTCAAGCTGAAGTCATCAAAGGATCCAAGGAAAACTCCATTCCACCGCTTCGGGTGGTGCGGTTGTGGTGATGGTGAATGCGAGGTGTGGGGACTCCATTATCCTTTCACAGTCACACGAAGAAAGTCTGCGGTAAAAGAGGTCTCAAAGAGAACGATATACGGGCCACCAACGATATATATATATCGCTTGGTTTACAACGAGACCAAGTCAAACTCCGAACACAAGCGGCAAGTGCTGTGTGAAAATTTGTTTGGGTTATCCTTGGTGTGTATGCCCTTTTCTTTGATTTCAACTGCAATTTTCTTTTATGTTTCCTTTGCTATTTTTTTTTTGTTTTGTTTTTATTCATCGCTTGTCGATTGTGCAAATTGCATAGACATGAAGGTGCTGTTGTTTTTGAATGGCTCTCTGTGTGTGCGTGTGGGTTTTGTTGCATTTTGGCTGGTTGTGCAAAACCAAAAAAAAAAAAAAAAAATAAAAAAATAGAAAAAAGGTGTGCAAGCTATAGAAGGAAAGTTGTTAACAATGCTGCAGAGGATGTGTGTTCTTTTGTTGCCTTTTCAACTGCAAAATTTATTTGAGGATGTTGTGTGGAGGGATGAATGTCCTTCAGCATGAGCATTTTTGAATGTGCGCGGTTTTAATAAGTCGTCTATTCGCATTCATTTTGTGTGGTGTCTTAGTTTAATCTGATGTAGGAATGGGTGGGGGTGTCAGGTGTTTTGTCATGAACGTCGAGGTGGATATATTTCCTTTGTGAGTATGGTTACTAAGGGAAATAGCAATTATGGATGAATAGACTTTGTCAATGTGTCTGGCTTGGAGGTATATACATTGTATACGTATACATATATGAGGTGCGGGGCATTCAGTGTTCCAGTTTAAGCACATTAACGCCTTGGAATGTGTTTTGCAACACGTTACGCTGTTACCAAGTTAAATTGAATTCTGGTCGTTTCTTTTCGCCCGATCGGCAACCTACATTAGCAAGGGAGGGGTTACGGATTCCACCCTCGGAAAAAAATTCTACATTGAGATGTATCTTTTTTCAGAGTCCTTCTTTTTACGAACGTCTTGGAAACCTCTTAAGGCACTGTTCTCCTAAGAAAGGTTCTCAATGGGGATGTGACATAAAATTGTGGATTCCTTTCACTCATGCCTCATGAACTTAAAAACCCAACAAACGAATTGTTGTTTTCATAATTTTCTATATGCACTTGCAGCACCAACATTTTTGATATTTTTAAAAGCTCTCCAAGACACTGGTTCCGCGATCGATTGGTATATGAGGCCTTTTTTATTATGCCCACATCATCTGTATAGATCATTGATTTTCACGGTTTACAACAACAGTACAAGGTCCACATATATAAATCATAGATTTCCTTGATTTGCAACAAAAGTTGAATCTTGTACTGTTGTTGTAAACCGTGAAAATCAATGATCTATACAGATCATATGAGCATAATAAAAAGGCCTATGGTTCCTTATTGTTTTGTCTGCCTTCCGTCAATTTTCAGAGGACAACAATCGCCTTGTACCGAACTATTTCTGAAAATACTCACACACTCGCCCACAGTAGAAGTTTTCCGTTTAAAATTTATTTTATTACCCACCATATATCACTTTGTTTGTACGGCAAAATGTATAGCTCCCACCAGAAACCATTAAATCACAACCTCACCCTACCACCACGAGCGCACATGTCTCTAGTGTAATTATTAATATCTATTACTGATTTTCATAAGAAAAACTTTTAATTACATACAGTGAGAGTGCTTCCTACATCCTACCCACGAAATACTTACTTCCCTTTGAGGGGTGTGTAAAAGAGATGAGAATCTCATCTCTTTTACGACGGGATTGTGAATTTTGTTGAATGTTTTGAAATTCGTTAGATAAAATGTGCAACTTCGAGGAGTACACGTACGATTTCAACTTGTGACAAAGAGTCTTTATAATCAGAATTCGTTATAAGTGATGGTTCGGAAATAAATCACCTTTTGTTTGGAATAAGTAGGCCGACAAAATAGCAATTTTAAATCCCCCCCCCAAAAAAAAAAAAAACAAAAATGTTCGATTTATGATCCCAGCTACGCTTATGATCCACGATGTAGAATTAACGAACCACTCGTTAGGTAAAAAAAAAAACAATAGTAATCTACATCCAATCAGAATAAGCATTTTTGCTTCATACCACTGACGCACAGATGGCGTTGAAAAGTAAAAGTGGTCTCAATCAACTTGGCGTATGGAAGTGAACTGAATAAAGGTGGCTTAGGGTCGGAATGGCTTAAGAAGAGTCTCGAATAAACCCCCGATTGACCAAGAGCAGTAGCCCCATCTCAAGGAAGAATGTTGAACAAGCTATTGGGCAGGAAAAAGTTCCATTTGGATTACGATTTATATATTAAAAAAATAAGATCTACAACGAATCACATTCTGTAGCCTGGACGGACAGTTACTGCAGTTAGAAAATTCTTTTCGACTTCATACCACTGACGCACAGATGGCGTTGAAAAGTAAAAGTTGCCTCAATCAACTTGGCGTATGGAAGTGAACTGAATAAAGGTGGCTTAGGGTCGGAATGGCTTAAGAAGAGTCTCGAATAAACCCCCGATTGACCAAGAGCAGTAGCCCCATCTCAAGGAAGAATGTTGAACAAGTTATTGGGCAGGAAAAAGTTCCATTTGGATTACGATTTATATATTAAAAAAATAAGATCTACAACGAATCACATTCTGTAGCCTGGACGGACAGTTACTGCAGTTAGAAAATTCTTTTCGACTTCATACCACTGACGCACAGATGGCGTTGAAAAGTAAAAGTGGCCTCAATCAACTTGGCGTATGGAAGTGAACTGAATAAAGGTGGCTTAGGGTCGGAATGGCTTAAGAAGAGTTTCGAATAAACCCTCCGATTGACCAAGAGCACTAGCGACATCTCAAGGTAGAATGTTGAACCAGCTATTGGGACGGAAAAAATTCCGTTTCGATACTGGTTTACATATTTTTTTCGCTGGTAATTTATTTTTCGATTGCTATTGCTCTAAGGTGACTTGAAAGCTGAACTGATTTTGTTACCAAAAATATATTTTTTCACTTCGCAACGCTTGTACACATTTCCTGTTTTAAATCATTTGGGATTTAATTTTTTTTCAATCAAGTATCATGCGACCATTTTGTCTCACTGAGGAGAATTCCAGAAATTGAATCCAGAGCCTTATTCGCTACTCATTTATGCGATGTACATAATTTTAACCGCGCTTTCACTCGTTTTGTTTGTGCCATCAAGACACATAAAGTGCAGATTTGCTTAAGAAAAAAATGGTTCTTCGCGATTTCCTCGTCAGAATTCGACGTCGTAAACAACAAGTCGCCTCCATTTTCTGTTTTGCAATACACTGCGTATCTTCGATCTTTCGATCTTCGATGACAAGAAATTAAATAAAGCTCGACTGACATTACAGACACGAACTATAACCAGTTGTTGTTTTGAACTTCAAGAGCTCCCCGCATGGCGGGGCCGAAATAAGCAAGGCAGGGGTTGTAAGAAAAACAAACGGCCCATACTCACATCTCCATGTTTGCCATTAAATATTATGAATTAATGATGCTCTCACATAAAAATAACAGCGACATGTTAAGCACGTCTGTGGCCAATATCGGTGCGGTTCGTTTTTGCTGTTTGAGAATTAAAATTCTGCCAAAATGCAAATATATGTGTGGCCTTTGCAGAAATATTATCTTTTCGTCAAAAATTCAAAATCGATTCCCACTAACTGAACCGAATTGCAGAACTCAATGCCATTCCTTTGTGCACTCGAACGGGCACTGTTAGGCAATCAATTCTCATTTACGAGTATGAAGTACTCCAGTCCATGCTCAATCGAATTCCAACAATTGAACATCTGTGCCAAAACCGATTTGGAATGGAGATGCTGGGGGCGAACGCGATAAATCGATCACATCCCACCCTGGAGTGAATCTTCTGTTCCAAAGAAATCAGTCTTAACTGCTTTCCATTGGTCATAAATTGGAATTTTTGATGAAGTAAAAAAAAAGAAAAAAAAAATGAAGGTCTCGCCAACACGCATGAGAAGGAAGAAATGCAAAAACAAACCCGCAAGCTCGTTTATATAAGGACGCATAAGTAAGCAAACTGTACCTAGTCGGCAATGTCCCCAGAGCTGGTCATGGTTGTCCTTTGGCCAAAAACAGATCTACTTCCGTAGTTTGTGGCACTTATTGGCTACCATTGTTATGGTCGTTGTTGTCCTTTCGCAAGGAACGATTATGCCGATACGGTTTAAAACTCGACTGCCTCATCAGCAGCAGCTCTCAGTGAATTGGTCAGCATGCCACTGCTGGCCAACAGAAATCGTTTCTTTTTTTTTGTTTAAACGGTCCGTTTGGGAAATATTATCCGTTACGTGCGCAAAGTGGAATTTACCATCAGGACTCGTTTAAGTTATATTAATTGCTTTCTCTGTACACCACCACCGGCTGGATAGTCGGATCTCGGACCAAGGGTAGGGAAGGCTCTCTTCTGGGCTGAATTTTGTCTCTGGTACAGAGAACAGCGACCAGATGGAAGGTGAAATGGTCGTTTCTGTGTGGATACATATCCTTCTGGATTTGTAGATCCCAAACCAATTACAAGAGAATGCTGATTGCGTATCATTTGAATTCATTGATGTTTTTCGGTGGGCGGGCGATACAATGTGCAGTCCAGTCCTGCATGTGTGTTGTGTATTAAAAGCATATGCATGTACATTGGAGAATGGAGCCCGAAACGTTTGTCGTCGAAGAGGATATTATTTTGGGAAGCAGTGCAATTCTTATTTAAGATCTATCAATTGCGACTTTGAGTGCGGGATTTCTGCATTAAGGTGATTAAGGAACCGATACGGGGATTGCCTTAAAGCAGTTTCGAAGCCGATTTGGATGATACTGAATTTTGTACTCAGCCACACGTTTGACGCACATTCGTGTGAGCTCATTCGTGTGCACTCTCCATTACTACTTTTTGTATAATAAAACCTTTGCAATGAATTTTTTTTATGGCGCTAATTCGATTTGAAAGACGATAGGATAGGTGTGCATTATAAGTCCTCTGCCTTTCACTAATCTCGTATCCTGCGCTAATTCTTTCCTGCATTGAACAAGTCCACGTCCAGCCAGTGCTAATAAGCACAAGGGTACTTAAAAAAAAAACCATAATCCTTTTAAAATGCCAGACACATAGGTAATAAACCCTTGCACCTACTGCCTCCACCCAAGGACACTGCATCTATCAACTGATGGGGATTGGCTGCTACTGTGCAATTAATAACTGAAAGCATAATGCTCATTTAATGCACCATTAGACCGTGAGATCACAGTTGGCGACCGTAAGAGAGCGAGAAAAATTGGCCACTGACTTTTTGCACTCTCCGGCGGATATGGAGTGGGGCTAATTACCGCTGCTTCGCTTTAAACTATACACAGACACTTCCTTTTCCTTTATGATTTATTAAACCACAATGATTAATTCTGCTGTCAAAAACTGATGGCCGTTTGTCGAGCTACGGTACGGATATAAAACTGATTGGATGCTCCGCCAAAGACGTGCGGAATATTTTTAAAACAACACACACATATCCAGCGCAATTTAGATTTCCAAAAAGCTAGGAATACTAGTAAGCTTCGGGCTTACGAATTATTATATTTCCAAAAAGAAACGACGAAACCAAAGTCGCCTGGATCAACACTGCGTCAAGGCTTGTTAGTTTGTTTTCTTGTTTTTATTTGAGGGTCGGATGCCTGCCTACTCGTATCATCTTCAATAACAGCGTTGTAAAATGTAATGCAATAAGGTAAATCCTTGCCACAGGAAAAAGTAAACTTTACGAAACTAAACGTGGCGCTCTAGCAGCGGTTGCGAATGAGACAACAAGGGCATCAGTCATTTACATGCATAGAAATGAGGGTAACATGCCAAAACCATGCATAGGGATATTTAAAAAAAAAGAAAATTTATCCACCCAGGTAAACAGCAGCATTGTTCAGTTTTTTTTTTTTGTGAATCTTGAATAACTAAACTACGTGTGGCAATGACGCAAACACGTGACGAAAAATTGTAAGTAATCTTCTTATTTCGTGCTTTTTTCGATCACCGTTGTGTCTTCATCATAACAAGTGTCATAAGACTTACAAAGAAGCGCGGCTACCTTAAAAATGCAAAAAAAAAGTCCCGGGGAGAAAAAGCAAACTCCATGGTGTGGATAATGCGAGATTTCATTTGCTTTTAAATTTATTTTGCACCCATCCATAGGCTTTGCGCCCCCATCTTCAAGTTGGTGGCAGGCAAACATATTTAATAAAATTTATAGAAGACAATTTCGTATATGTGCCATACAACGGAGTATCGGCAGCAGATGTAGTTAAGTGTACATGTTGTTTGCTTAAGTGTACATATTTTTGTTCTTTCTTGAGTTTAATAATTTGTTTATCATATGTGGCAAGAAGAAGAGGTATATATTAGTGACGGTTTGACAGAACTCTTAGGAAAAAGAATAAATTGGCCATTAGCTGAATATGTTGGCTTCTGTACCTACACTTAAAGCGTTTGCATTTTGAATGGTGTTCATTTTTATAATTATCAAGGCATGTGTTACAGGAAGTATTTTTTTTTTACGAGGATGTATTAAATGGAATTGGTGGTAGCAAACTTTGGGGCGAATTAGCAGTTGAAGAGAATTTATTTAATCATCCAAAAAATGCTTGGAATTTGCTTTGCAATTGCCCATCTTTTATGAAATTTGTATTTTCTTAGAAAATTAGAAACAATTTGATATTTGTATTAAAAACGACCCCCAAAAAGTGGGCGTGTCGAAGAATGTTTACGCTAATAATAGGCATTCTTTTCATTGCAAAAAGTCTTGTGGTCTTCTAGTTTTCTCGTGATCAGTAAAGATCACAGTCGTCTTTGAAATTTTTCTTGAGTGACATATTTATCGCCTGACATCTTGCAAATTAAAAATGCCCCCCAAAAGTGGGCGTGGCGAAGAACTTTTACGCTAATAATAGGCATTATTTTCATTGCAAAAAGTCTTGTGGTCTTCTAGTTTTCTCGCGATCAGTAAAGATCACAGTCGTCTTTGAAATTTTTCTTGAGTGACATATTTATCGCCTGACATCTTGCAAATTAAAAATGCCCCCCAAAAGTGGGCGTGGCGAAGAACTTTTACGCTAATAATAGGCATTATTTTCATTGCAAAAAGTCTTGTGGTCTTCTAGTTTTCTCGTAATCAATAAAGATCACAGTCGTCTTCGAAATTTTTCTTGAGTGACATACATATTTATCGCCTGACATCTTGCAAATCAAAAACGCCTCTAACAACAACCTATTCTTTAGAAATGAGGTGTCAAAACAATGAGATCTGTTATTTTTCAATAAACATCTAACATTTTGGTTAAATAAATTGAAGTTCAATGAATTGAAATTAACATTTTGGTTCGTTTCAGTGGTAGGTAGTTGAACAACCTCTCGACAGCGAGTGTGGCATGACAGTTGACACAAAATATACTTGTGTAGCTAAGTACTGTCACACAATACTGCGAAGTAATGTGGTAATTTACTTCGCAACATGATTAAGCATGATTGGCCTCTGGCTACTGGAAGTGTCAAATAGCTTCAAAATTATGCGGCATCGTCTTCGAGACGTGCTAACGCAAAGTGTCGAGGATATCGATTTATTGTCGCTTATGGAAGCTAAAGCGAGTACTTAAAACCAATTTTGAATACTGTCATGCTGTATATCGTACTTGTATTTACTTGTAAATAAATGAAAGGCGCCAACCATTCTATAAAAGTGAAGGTCTGAAATGATATAACCTTTTCAATTTGAACAAATGTTATATGCGATTGCTTAAACAGGGGTGGTTCTCTATTCTGGTTCTTTTGTATGAGCAGTTGATTGGGGTTTTATGTGCAACCGGTAATGCGAAATGCATCACAAATTGCATCGCAAGGGCGTGTGGGTATCTATCGATTCAGAAAGGTCAGTACGGAATAAAGGAATTGCGTGTCGAGAGCCATCAATCAATATGACAATACCAGGGATAGATGAATACATTTCTAATTTCGATGTACGGCGGAGTGTTTATAACTCTGTGGGGCAGCCATTATAGGAGTGGGCCTATTTAGACAACAAAGAGGCATTTGTAACACAAATCAGAAAAATGCGAGCAAATATTCACAATGTGACATCGTTGTAAAGAAGATGGGCGCAACCTTTATCGTTCCTTTACACAACGCACTAAACTAATATCACTTCTAATGTTTATATCAAAATTTAAAAACTCACAATGAAAAAATTTTCTAAACAAATTTGTCTATTGTGAACTAAAAAATATTTTGTCTAAAGTTAAAAATGATTGTTAGTAATGGGCAAAAGATCTTACTACAAAACATTTTTGAGGAGTTCACAGTAGCTTTATTTTTGCACTTCAATTTTGCAATTGTGAACTCCCATAATGTCGTGCAGTACTCTAGCACATATTTCGTATATTTTTGAACAGTGTCCGACAGTTCCAAGTCTGATGAAATAAATAATGTAATCGGTGCAGTCACAAATCAAATTTTCTATTGTGAATTATAATCGACACATTTTTCATATAAAATTACCCATTGTGACCTCTAAAATGTTTAGTGTGAAAATTCAAAATGATTATTAGTAAGGCGCAATATGAGAATTAAAAATGATATATACAAATTTTCCATATAAAATTACCCATTGTGACCTACAAAATATTTAGTCTGAAGGTTCAAAATGATTATTAGTAAGGCACAATATGAGAATCAAAAATGATAGCCTATTAGTAAAGCTTTATTATTTAGAGACTAGCAGGAACATGTATTTTAAACCTTAGCCTTGAATATTTTTAGGTCACAATCGAACATTTTATATGATTCATTACACATTTGAGGTTCATTAAATGTTCGTGGACAATATATAGATAGTACCGCGCTAAGAGTTGTGATTGTGGTGAGCAAACAAATAACACCTGAACGAAAATTTAACAATAAATTCCCAGCATAGGTTGTCAGGTGTAATCCAACTCAGTCTATAGTGATGATTAGTAAGGCCCATTGTCTGACTGATATTTGATGAATAAGCATTTGATTTCAAGAAGAGAACAAATTTATCGGAATAAATTCTCACCGTCAGACCCGTTATCTCTTAAGTCGGTATGGTATGGGCAGCATTGATCCTTTTAGTCCTACCATTAGTGCGATAAGCCTGCAGTTGGCGCAGTTTTAATTTGAAACCAATAATTCCTTGCCAGATAAAAGGTCAAACTGTCGAAGCATCTCTCATTTGAATGGCGGACGTCTGGGCGTATATAATCCCTTTTTTCCCCCAAAAAAATTATGCAGTCCAATTTATTCATTAGTTTGACGGCGTGTTCGTCTGCCCGCTTTGCCGTGTGTGGCAAAAATTAATGTTATCCTTCACCAGTGTGCAAATTAAGACATCTTAAAGGATTCAAATTCATCCCTCTACATCCGCTGAGCGATTAGTGTCGCTGCGAAAGCATATTTACACCTCTTGCATTGAAGTATGCACCCACCCTCATTTAAAATTGAAACCTGAAATCCTAAGCAAGTGCACGACATAGTTTGATATTTTCAGTTCGTCGTCGATAATATCCCCGATCAAATATCACAAGGACTGTTGAAAAAAACTTGTATTTCCATTTTTATGCTTAAATTATTATTTTCTGTCGCCAGGTTGCCATGGAATACACCTGCGTTATTGTACACAAGTGCTCGTACGTATCTCCCATTCGATGTATCCTTATTAAATTCCTTTCCCCGTAGAAGGAATGTGTTACTAACTGAACTGCTAATGCGGATGAGTTTTAATATCTTTCACATATAGATATCTGGGGCTTCCAAACCCATGTTGTTTGGAAAATTTTCCAAGAACAAAGGGCACTTTGAGAGTAAATAAAAAAACGTTCTATCGATGGGTTCGATTATTTGTAACTTGAGAACGGTTCGTCATCACAAAAAAAAAAAAAAAAAACTCACAAGGGAGATGAACACTCGAGATAGATCTAAAACAAAATTTGGCAAAAAATGATTTGATTATATACATCAGAGAAGTTCCTTGATATATGCCATTATTTCTCGGCAATGAGTTTGAACATTAAATTGGTAGGTTGACCGATTCCTTCTGGGAAAAATCAATTTAAACCTTTTTGTGGGTTGGTACAAGTCGGGAGATAATGCGTGTGTGCAGGCCGATTAATATCGAGTTTTATTATATTTCATATTAGGCAGTTACTTCTTCCTTGGTTGTGAAATGTAATTTAATTTTGTGTTCTATCGGAAGAGAGAAAATTTGCTTTTCAATTTTTGGAAATGTAATCGAATAATTCACTCTTGTGTTTTTCCGGAGGCTAACGATGTTCTCGAAAATCGGAAACGATCTAGTAGCTTAATTTGATTTGGGGTCTTAATATGTTCGTCTTCATTTTGGGGGGGTTGATTTTATTTGCTCTCGAGGTCGTAATAAACCATTGAAAGGAATGGGATGTTGCAGGTTTTCAATGCAAGATTCGTAGGCCAAAATCACCCAACAAATAGTCTCGTACAAAATTCGGCGCTGAAAAGGCGTCTTTTTTTTTTTCTCCCAGCAAGGAGTAGTGGACAACACGAACCGTTTCGTATGTTGGTCTACCTTAGATGTCATCGATTTCATGATTGGTTGCCAACTTCACAGCTGGTAGATTGGCCTTGACCGGTCGATCTTTTAACCGGTGGTTATGTTAAACTCCATATTTTTGTTTTCTCAGCCGGACAGTAATTTCATTCGTCAATGAAACGAAAAAGCGTCAGATTTTGTTGGATAGTGATTCCGAACTCCAGTGAAACTGAAAAAAGAAGAGGAAAAGGCGCGTGGTAATTAGTGCAAAATGTTGGGCAGTTATTTCAAATTTTAATAAAACGAAACGATAGTAATTCCGAATTCCAGTGAAACGAAAAACCAACTGAAAAGCGGAAAGGAAAAATTGCGCCTGATAAGCGAGACAGAATGTGTAACTCGTTCAACAGGAATTCCAAACTCAAATGAAACGAAAAAGCAACAGGAAACAGCAGCAGTTGGTGTAATGCTTCTCTAAAATTTCACCACAGACTTCAACAAAAACAGTATACGCCCTTAAATAATTTTCCTAATTTAATAAACAACATTAAATCGCTCAACATGCCCAACCAAAGCCAGACGCAATTTTTCAGTCTGCCGGGAAACATTACCAACATTATGGATGTATCATCAGGTTTTCCCTCTCGCTTCTGAGCCACCCATCAAATAAACAGTCTTAAAACAACTGGAAAAAGATCACAAAACCATCGCGTAGCACCCCAGTGTGTGCGCATATTATTAAATTAATTTTTGTTTGCACGTAAAACATCCCCGCCGAGCATTTATCCTGATGCCAGGTGATTTGAATAAGAAAAAGTAAAAAAAATAAACATGAAAGCAAAAGGAGCACCTTCAAGAAATTTGATTATACTGCTTGGAATTTTTACGAGCGAAACCTTTAAAGGAACGAAATAGCTGAAATCGTCACTATAGGAATAAAGGAAAGCACAGCACGACCCAAGTTATAAGATAACAATAAGAAAAATTGACACCAAGAACTTGTGCTTGTGTTTTTTTTCTGTGATTTGCAAGAACCTAGTGTGCCAAACACACCGAGCAGATGATTTCAGCAATAAATCACAACTCTCCTGTGCCAAGATTTGGGTAAACCTAGGCTACGACCCACTCTTGGCTGGGATTCTTCTTTTCTCTATGCAACACCTGTAAAGAAGGACACACACCTTAAGGACATGCTCGCCCGTAGAACAACAACAAAGCGTTGTTATTGTCGCTCCCTTGTGTGCGCTCCGGTATAGTAGATGACGACGACGAGGAAGAAACGATTTAGTCACTTCATTTATCACCTTGCCTTAAGGCGTAGAAAATGTGCACACACTTGGAATAGACACTGCCAAAAAAAATAATAAAACAAAAAAAAAAAAACAAGAAAGAAAGAAACACAAGCGCACGCAGAGATCCAGTCAGAAGGTTGGCATTTGCCCGTAAAGCAATTTCGAGGCGAATCCTGTATCCTGAATTGAGAATCTCTTTCGCTCGTACCACAGCCATGCCAGATCTAGATAAAGTGTAAGGATAATAATAAAACGCTACACAGGCAATATAAATTGTTTGTGTTTCACTCCTCCTCTTTCGGGTTGAGAGTTGTTGTTTTTATTTTTTTTCAAAATTTTTTTTGAGGAACAGAAGTTAATGGTCGACGCGCAAAAAAAAAACCGATCCGGTGCATGGAACGTGGCACTTAAGGCATTTGCTTTCGTGTAGAAGAATTTTCCCGCAAACAGTTACTTAAGCAGCGGAGGATGCAACACCACCAGGAGCGAGAAGAGCAGTAATCAAAAATAAAAGAGCAGCATTAGTCACGAAAAAATTAAAACGCGATGGTGAGCGGTTAAATACAATGGAATCTGGTCAGCGGTGCCTTAAACTGTTTGACGGAGTAGACACTAAATTGACTGGAAAAGGAACTCAAGTGGCTTAATATTCGTAGTGGTTCGAGAGTTAAATTCAGCTACGTGATGGTGGCGAAACAAACAGTTTAAGTGCTGCGATGAAGTGAAGAGTTTAATAGACCACGCTTTAAGACAACGTCAAAATTCATATGCAATAAGTGACGCAAAATAATGCACAAGGAAGGGAATTAGCGCACAATCAAGACGATTCGTAAAAGCTTGTCAATCTGGCGCTGAACTCTTTAACCATTGCATATAAATGTTTATTCCCTTGGGCCATTCAATTCAAGTTTTATTGTACTGTTTAAAATTTGTGCTAAAAATGTTGGCATTCCCCAGGGTTGTGTTTTTACTCCTTAATTATTTCATGCGTTCATCAGTAGCGAATTTAAGGCAACAAATTAAATCGATTGGAGATCTTCAGTTCCATTTTCGCATTTTTTTTTCGTAAAAAAAATGTATATGTCGAAACACACACCAAATATACCAGTATATGCCACTTTAACACAAATGATTGCCGACTTTCAGGCTGATTGCCTTTTTACAATTCGTACTTTATCAGTCTCATTCTTTGCTGAATTGCAAATGGGCGAACATGTTGACGCAGCGGCTTAGTGGTGAATGTGTTGGACTACTGAGCGAGTGGTACCAGATCGAACCTAGAAAAAAACCCAAATTCCATACCAAAGTTTTTTTTTTACACTGCGCCACCTCTCGCGAAAGTCTGACCAGTGATGTCAGACTTTTCGACTTAATTGCCCACGACGATTGTCAAAAATACCCAAATATGTCCTTTTTCGCACTTTTAGCTTATTTTGAAAGGCGAAAAGCAAAATTCCAGAATATAACTGTCAAAGAGCTTCTCAATTTGGACTCGGCCTTAAATTGTAGACCCCTTCCATTCGTCCCAAAAATAAAAAACTCACACAAAACGAATGCTTTTGAGGAGCTAGGGCTAGGGTCCCAACGGACCTGTTGTTCAGCTATTTTTCTTTTTTTAAACAAGTTGGCGGCCCCTTTTTGTGTGCTCTAGTTCGAGCAAGATGTGTCACGGAATCGACGAGGACTTCAACACGGTCGCCGCGGGGCGATTTTAATTCAATCTCCTCCAGACAAGCCAGGGCTTTGCAGGAACTTATTAAATTTTTTAAGAAATTTGCATGAATAAAATAAAAACTAAAATTAAAAATAAATAAATAAAATAAATAAATAAATATGTAATAAAAAAAATTGAATTTAAAACTACTGCCCTTGGAATGCACTGCACATTCAAAATGCTACCAAATGGCAAATCAAATATTCCTAAAAAAGCAGACGAAAAAGAGAAACTTTCTCGTTGTTAAAATTGTTGTCAAAAATTAAAAAAAAACCGAACGCCAAAAAAATTACACAATTTCTGAAAACCAAATGCTGTCAAAAACCATGGTATGACAGCACGACCAATCTGTATCGCTCCACATTGAGTTAGAGTCTTCTGAACCTACAGCTTGCTGACCCAATCATTTGACACTCTTTAACGAAATGTTAAATTGCATTGCAGAGTCCACCCCGCGTTGATGAATGTTTTAGAGAAATTAAATCAACCGCTCGTTGGTCAGACCAAATGGAAATAAATTATTTGATTCCATCACGGGGTGCAGGTCGACTGGCACGCGTGGAGTCCTCTTTTTCAAAATGTCCGCAATTGTGTGATGTAATTAAAAAGTTACTCCACTTTCAACATGCGCTGCATAGAAATTCTCACCACCATGGCGGCTTTTAACCTACTACAACCTAATTACTATTCGACGGCACTTAACCCTTTCCGTATACCAATACACATACTCAATACAAACACGCTAAAATATGTGCTAGTTATTTAATAGCGAATGAGATAAACTTAAAAAAGGACTCAAAAAACACATAATACACACATTTACATTTTCAATAAATGTCCTCTGCATAAATGATTAGATTTTCCAAATGACTGGGATGTTGTTTGGCAAACAGTGCATACGAGTATGTAAGGGCAGGGGGTGAAAGGCCGATGCTGTTGGTCAGGGGGTGACATGTGAGAAGTGTCACTGTAGCGTACCGCAAATGCAACGTTTTGTATCTAGTTACTGCCGGTTGAAGGTTTTTTTTTCTGGGGGGTGGCATTCGCATTTAAAAGCTGCCGAGTGTTTTGATGTGACAATGTGGAATGTTTAGGAATTCGATGAATGAAACTCGTTTGTTTGCAGAAATGCATATCGTGACAGAACAGTCGAGTTAAGTGCACCTATTCAATCTAATATTTGAGTATATTGCTTCAAATGTGAATGTAAACGGCGCCGGTCGATGTTAACAAAGTCAGCCGGATGTTAATGCGATGGTATATTTAATCAGATAGGGGTTATTGATGGTGGCAAGTGTTTGATTATGTTTATTTTTTCAAATACTTTCCTGACCAGACATGCGGAAAAACGTCTCCCATTCGTGTAGTCATTGTTTTAGATCTCATTGTACTTTGGTGTCGCATTTAAATTGTAAGTAATTAATTTTCCAGGACACAGATATATCCCACGGGTGATAGTCACTGCCCTTAAGTGCTGGTAATTTTAAAATTGCGCGTAGATGCCATCGTCACCTTTTTGGCGAAATAATTGCCACCCGCACTGAGTTTGACACTCTATTACCGTCAGATTAAGAACTTTCAACTTTTCTGCAGAGAAAAAAAAAATCTGAATATCCCTGCCGTCACCATGGGGATTAAAAAGGAACGCGCTTGGATACGAAAAAAGAGTCTCTGATGGATCATATTTTTTTTGCAACAGTCTTGAGCGTATTATCCCTCAAGTGATCTCTTCTACATCTACTTTGGAAATACGATACTTGTTTCTTTCGTTGAAAAAAAAAACTTGAGAAAAGTTCTCTTAACTTTCGAGTCACTTTTCAGGGCAGCTTCATTTAATTTTTTTTCTTTGTTTCCAAGTCTTTTCTTCGAACAACAAAATCTGTCGCAAGTTTGTATTTTTGAACAACCCAAAATTGACACCCAAAACGTACCATAAAAAAAAATACAAAAAAAATAAATATATATACATAGGTATATAACAAAAGGAACAACCGAAGAAGGTTAGGATTATCTCTAAATGACAGGATGACTTTGAAAGTTTTTCTATCCTTTCTCCATATCTTGGCATTGTGCTTGGGTTTTTTTCTCTTCGCTTATTTGCCGTTTTCAATTTTTATCCCTTATCGTTGGTTAATTAGATTTAATCACTTTGCTGAAAGTTAGAAAATTAAAAAAATGGGACTTTTGCAGTAACTAGATAATAATGTGGTGAAAATGTTTTCCCGAAGGTTTATGTAGTGGGTACACAAGCTAATCTAAGACAGATGGGATCGAAATGAGGAAGAAGTGTCACGTGAAATTCGTTGGATTTGATTTGAGAAACAAGGACGTGCTATTCTGTAGGGCATTTGGAATTAAATACTTACCGGCTGAACGATATAGTTGTTGTAGAAGGTTTGTGATCCTAGAGCAGGATGGGTTCGAGGACCAGTGCTAACAAGACACTGCCACTGGGCAAAAAGGGCGCTCGGCTTGGTGATAAATTGGACTGGTTTTTTGAAACATTGTTTAAGTCCGCCAACATCAAGAAAAAGCCCGCATGTTTCACAAAATTGATGAAGAGATGGGTTCTTAAGTTCCTTCCTTTATTTTTACTGGATAAGTTACTAGCCACGCCCATATTTTGTGGGCGTTTATTTTTTAAGGCCGCCGACCAATACTCCACTTAAAAAAATGTCTCATGTTTCACACAATAAATTTGTTTGCTTTCTTCCTTTTTTACTGCAAGATAAGTTGTTCGCTTCCCTCCTTTATTTTTTTTTTGGATAAGTTAGTAGCCACGCCCATATATTGTGGGCGTTTATTTGTTAAGGCCGCCCACCAATGCGTCCATTTAAAAAAAAAATGTCTCATGTTTCACAAAATTAATGAAATGTTGAGTTGTTCGCTTCCTCACTGTTTTTACTGCATGATGAGTTGTTCGCTTCATTTCTTTATTTCCACTGGATAAGTTACTGGCCACGCCTATATTTTATGGGTGTTGTGTTTTTGCCCAAAAGCCCTAATGAAAAAATTGTAAAGTTAAATAACTAATTTTTTACAAAATATCTAGAAAATGTTCAAACAGTCCACCCTGCAAGTTGATCCACTTTTAAATTATTTTCTATTTCAAATTCGCCAAAGATCCACTCAATGTAGTATGATTACTACATTTCAGTATTCCAAAACCGATAGATATACAGTATACACTCCCTTTTAAGACTGTTAAAAAGTCGATACCGTCACTTCATAAACTCACTCCCGACAAATCCAGCGACATCATATTTTTTGCCCCATTGTTGTCGTGCTTTTTTTGTTACTGCCACTCCTCCTCCATTACCGTTAGGGAAAATCCATAGATATTTGCTTGTTAATCCTTAAAAGCTCAATTAGGATTACCGTTGATATATAGGCTGGCAAAAGAAACCACCGAAATTGTCTCTCTTTCCATCTACGATGGCAAAGTCTAAAGTCATAAAGATCATAAAGATGACATGGGATAGCAGAAAGCGAAACTTTCTCAACTCCCCTAAAAACAAAATCTGTCTAAATGACACACAACTGGATTGTAAAACAAAAAAAAAAAAAACAAAAAAATCTAATAAAATGTCCGCATTCGCTGCGAAATGAATCTTTCATTTGCTTCCGATAATGGCGGTGTGAATATTATTTCTCTTAGAATAAGGATGAAAATAAAAGTACCAAATAGGATTTGTTCGGATTTTTGTTTTCCCCCTCGTCTGTTCTGGGAGAAGGAGATTTAGAATCCACTTAGATTTGTTATTCTTTGGGGGAGATTTTTTTCTTCTCACATGTACTTAAATGGCGATGCTGTTTCGATACCTGATGGAGGAGCTACTTAAAAGGATTCGCAAAAAAAAAAAAAACACAGAAGAAAGAAAGAAAGAAAAGAAATCGGAATAGTTTTCCCCCTTGTTTACATAACAAGGGCAACAGTTTAGTGCAATGAGTGTGCTGGGATTGGGTGGGGATTTTGTCGGAAATCGAGTGTCATAAACGATACCCTGTTAGTGTTGTTTTTCGAAACAAATTTTGCATTTCTTTTGTGGTAGTGTAAACTTTGAGGTAAAATAAAATAAAAGACTTTTGGTGCACATCGGTTCCGTTTGCATTTTCGGGCTTGAAGGAGACGATTTCACAGCGAACTTTACGAGCTGTACGGCGACATCGACCTGGTCAGAAAGTAGGCATCAGTCGGCTAAGATGGCTGAGACATGTAGAGCGAATGCTCACCAACGCTCCCGCCCGAAGAGTCTTCGATTCGAACCCGGAGTAATAACGCAGTAGAGCAAAACCTCTACTAAGTGGCGCTCGCAAGCAGGAGACGACCGCAACCGACTGGAGGCAGTTCGCAAAAGATGGCGCCAACTGGAGAAGCGTATTGATTGAGGCCCGGGTCTATTTATTGGGTACGAAAAATAAGTGCTGGCTCACGAGTTATAGGTATTAGAAGTTTTGGCAATTTTTTTTGTTGATTCACAGCCTCATGGAATGCATACCTAAAATATTTTTTTACCACCATAACTCTTGAACCCTAAACAGAATGAATTCACTCTTTTTTTATGTGTAATCCCAACCTCTATCCGCGATACTAATAAAAAAAATTATTTAATTTATAACTTCTGGAAGAGGGGCGACCACATGTTTTGCGGTTTCAAAGTTGCTTGAAAAGCTTCTAACATATCGAAATGTTTCAATTTTCAGACAATACATTTTTGTAATTAAATTATAACTAAACTTTATAGTTCGCAAGTAAAAATCGCCTCTTTCAAAGGACATTGCATTCTGACGTAACAACCACCCAGCCAAACAGACCCTTTTATTAAAAATATTTAAGGCCACTCTGAGCATTTTTTTTTATAAAAAGAGTGGCCACACTCACAAACCACCAGCAGACGGGATGCATTTGAATTCGAGTGGAAATGTGTATGTGACTATATGTCGTTCAGTTCAAAGGAAAGGATGACGGTGGATAAAATTTCAGAAACGAAGTCGTTAACTGATTTTATTGAAAGGCGAACATTTGTTCCACTTCCAGGTATCTAGTAGTTGTAGCATTTTTGTTTTCCCTCACAAAAAAATTTCCCTCAAGATCCAACGGATGAAGAAGTTGTTCCCTTTTCGAAAATCCTGCAACATTCGTAATTGGTGTAGAAAATCGAACTCAGGCACATTTTTAACAACCACAGGTCAGTTCTGTTTCAAGGAGAGAAAGAGAACACCTCAAAGGACACACGAAGACCCAAAGAAAAATCTAAAAAACAAAAATGCAAACCAATTCGAGTGTCGAATTTCTAATGATTTGGGTACATAACGTGTATATCTATCTATAGGGCAGTCCGCATCATTTCGAAATCCATATCTAAGGTCAAAGACGCTCGGTTTCGTTTTTATTTCATTTTTTCTCCCCTTGTTACGCATTTTGACAGATACTCTCTGTTGAGTATAATGACAGTTAAAGTAGGGGGATTCATCGCATGCCAGACAGAGCACTGTTAGACCAATAATTTCCAAGGTAGGAAATAATATTTGTAAAACCATAGCTGAAGGAGGATGGAGAATAATTGTGAAAGTACGAGGGCTGTAGGAATGTGCTTTGGCATACTTTATCATCTAAGGTGTCAGACCGAAACAAAGAAGTTTAGTTATATATACCTTGTCGCTTGGGACAAAAAGTTTTAGAAATCAAGCGTTTGATATGAATCAAGGCAATTTTTTGTCTAGACTATGAAAATGTGTTCTGTTAATGTAATTTTTGAGGCAGATTGTGTGGTTGGAGGCTTTTGTGATCCTCGTGTTGTCGAATTAGCTGAGAGTAATCTGATGCAATAAATAAATTCCTTGGGGCGTGGGGAATTGATGTAAATAATTTTAAGAGGGGAGGAATTTTTATTCAAGCGGATAATTGAAACACCTGCGGTACTAGGACTATGGCTAAATTGGTTTTTGAACCAAAATACGATTGACGATTGTTGTTTGCGCTTCAGGCAATTTAAATCACCATCTAGATTTAAATTTTTAGTAACAAAGTACCACACGTCCTTCCTTCATCACAATGAGCCAATATTGACCTGAGTGTCTCACGGAATACTCCTCGACAGCCTAAAGACCTAACCACTCGTTAGGTGGTTAGCGCAGTTCCTCAGGAAACCATTGACCCCATTCACTTGCCCATTTTTCTCTTTCGTTTCGTTCCAACATAGAAAGCGACACACAGTGCTTTGAATATGCGACCAACAAAAATCAATCGTTGCTAACATTTTTCGGTATTTGCAGTTTGATCATGCTAGACTTTGGTTTGTAGCTCAGTTCCTGAATTAAGCAGAACCCCAATTGATAGCTTAAAATTATAAAGGAAGTGCTGACTCCCTTCAGAGCTCTTCTTTTTCTTCTGATTTGTAATTATTTTTCTAGTGGCAAGTTAAATGCAATGAAGTCGGAAATAAATACGTTTTGGTCAAATACGCCCCCTAAAAGTAGGCGTGGCAATAGACTACATAGCCCCTAAGTCTTTTGAAGAAGTCTTAAGAAACATTTTATAAAAAGTATCATCGAAATCTGTCCAGAAGTTTGCCCTTGCAAATGTGTAAGCTTCCCTGATTACTGAAGCTGAATGCGGTGCATCTTGGTATCTACTCCTTTTTTCTACAAATCATATACTTTTTTTTATTTTTTTTCTCGAATAAATATTGACAAAAGTTCTACGAGAATAGATGATGCTATATAGAAGTTTTATTAGTCAGAGGAAACATCAGCCTAATTTTGTTAAAATTCAAGCACTAAGAGGTGAATCTGTACTTGCCTTTACCAACAAAAAAGGGCGACAGACTGGTGACTCAAATGCGGCTAAGTTACAGTGAAATAGCACCCGTTTGTCGACGAATTCTCACTGAATGTTTCTAACTTCGTTTCAATAGCTGTGGAACTTACGACAGTTCAACCAACGGTACTTCTGGTGTTCCGCAAGGCAGTCAATTAAGACCGCTTCTTTGTATCGTTTTATATATTTTTCTCTCTTGTACTTCAATGGGTATCTGCAGTTGATAGAACTTGAAATCTATTTCTCAACCACAAGCTCTTATGATGTGTCATACTTACAACTGTATAGCAAAGTTTTGATCTTGTATTGAATGGCAATCGCAAGTAAAACAATGCAAACCTTTTCAGTTTTTTTTTTAATTATTTTTTATTTTGAATTTTATTTTCCTATTTTTTTTGTCTTTAATTTCCATTAAACTTGTCTCGGGCCATATTAATTTAATAACTTTTACAAAGAAATGCTCATTTTTATTTTATTTATCATGATAATCTATAAAAATGTTTGTCACTTTGCCTGCTCCTGAAGGGAGTATAACGACTCTGTTGTCGAGCTGCACTCGGTTCCTTTATAAAATGTTGTCAACGTTGGTGCGATGATGATAATATCGAACTTTTTCCTTGTGTTCTCGGTTTTTTTTTTTCGTTTTCTCGCTGTTCACTTCCGGGACTTCATTTCAAAGGATCGACAATGATGTCGCTCCGTTTGGTGGATGCGGCACTTGTGCACGCGCGGTGCGGACAAACTAAAATTTCTATAGAATTTGCTTCCGTTTTTTTGTTGTTGTTAATGCAGCCTCATGGTTTCGTTGTCATTTTAAATTAACGTAATGAATTTATTTGCTTCCTTTGGATAGATTGCCAGGGGAAAAGTGAAATCCCATCCAAATGATTCCTGGAAGAAGACAATTTTATTCGATTAAAAAATTGACTAGAAAAAATAAGAATAAGTAAAAAAAAAAAAAACAACGTGAAGGTGGATGTGGGATTATATTTTTTATCTGAATTTTAAATATATCTACGAGTATTTGCTGGAGAGACAGAGAGACGGAGAGGTACATATGTACTTACTTTGTTAAAGTGAACTGCTTTTGGGAATTTTAATGGATTAGTTGAGAGTGAGTGGTATTACATCGATAACGATGCAGTTCCCTTGAGTATTATATTCGTTTGATGTTTCTGCATGTGTTTTGTATACGCGGTGTGTTGGTAATAATTTGTGGGGTAAGTGTTAGTTGTCACAGGGTGACTGGGGAATTTTATTTTAGTTATTCGTTTTACAGAAAATGCGTATTAATGTCATAGAAATATGCACCAACTCAATAGGAACTTATTTGCAGCAATTTAGAATAGCATTAAGAACCTCACCACCCAAATCTTGTCACTTGTGTCACATTATCTTGACTTGTACCAGACGTATTGAAGTTTATCTGTAATTAATATAAAATTACCAAAGTTTTGATACAACTACCCTTTATACGTTTTCTGTAACGAAAGTTAAAACTTGTCCAAGATTTCACGGAACCCACGTCAAATGACATTGAGTGCAGCCATCTGCTGGGTATACGACGCTCTGGTAATTTTTTTTTTGTCTCATCGATAGTAACTATGATGTTTTGAAAAGTAGGTGCTCCCCAAGATGCATAATTTTTAAAAATTAGGAGATCGGTTTGACATGTAAACGTCGGATAAATTTTTGTAAAAAAAAAATCAGAAATGTTGTTAAATCTGTCGTGGACCGTATTTTGCTTTTTTTTTTTCATAAAGGAAAGATGACACTTCGAGGATTGATAGCCACAAATATTAACACTCCCAAAATTGGGAAACGAGATATTTGAACCTACAAATGGGAATCCGTCATACCAGTTCCGTGTGACCGAATTTCGATGCACATTTCATTCATCGCTACATTTCACAATTTAAATATTCTGTACTTCCGTAGGTTTAGTAAATTTCCCAACACCACCCCCCTGTGGACAACCACTCGACTCTCTCTAGACACCATCCCTCACCTGACTCTAAATCCACCTTTTGCATTCTCATCGAATTTTTTCTTTATCCTTTGCGTGAAGAATATCGTGAAGGTTATGACATCCTTTGCACAAAGAATTTTAATTTGCCACGTTGGCTCATTAAACTGCACAAATATAATTTAATAGCGCTCTTCTCAGTCATGTCACAGCCACTTACTTTGATATGATGAGAGCTACCCTATTCATGAAAACCTGAAGCCGCCCCTTGCTAGAAGATTGTGGTGTACACGCAAATGGGGTGTGCACAAAAAAAAAAGGAAACGAGTAGCTACACAATCCTTGAATTACCGCACATCATCAGCATTATTGAGCGCGCGCTTATAACTGCGTATGCAAACACATGTTACACCTCTATCCTGGCTTAGGAAACCTTAAGCTCCGCGCTCCCTGTACAAAAACCACACACACAACAGCAGACACATATTTCCTGCACAATTTATGTTCACAGAAAAGGAATCAACATCACCACCAATGCAAGTGGCTTGAATTTGCGCCCCAACGAGCCAACGAAGGAACGAACAAAAACAAAAAAAAAAAGAAATATGCACAGAAACCAAAACCGTGGAACTTAATTGAAACACTGGAGCGCACTATGCTGGTTTATTCAGAACTGCAGCAGCAGCAGCGTCGCGACTCATTTTTTATACATATTTCATGTGGCAATGGCGCGCGTAGGAGGAGGAAGTTTATTCCAGTGGTGGCGCACAAACTGCAACACATCGTCCTTGCACATAGCTCTGTAGCTCCTTGCATCGTTTCCGTCGTTGTTTAGTTTGTGTGTGAAATCTCTGCGACATTCATCCACACTGCCTTCGTCCTTCGAAGAGGATGGCTTTTTTTGTTCTCATTCCACGCGCTCGTCTTTGCGTTCTGGAACAACAGATGAAAGAATTAGAGACACAGTGAGATGTATTTCAAGGATAGAGGTGCCAGGATGTTATTTACACACATATATACACGTACATTTTGCAAAATACAAAAGCATCATTTGGTTTGCTCTTTTTGTGTTTGTGTGTGTCGTTATTTTTTTTTGTTTTTCCTTTTTGTCCGCCAGTTTATGATGGGAGAACAATTTTGTAATTTACAATTATAATGTATCACAAGTTTTGATTGTTTTGTCTTGTAGTGGTGCGGTTTTTCAACGAGGCGGAGAGACTAGAAATGGGAGGTTGCAGGTGTAGGTGGAGCTCTCCTTTTCGCAATTTGTTATGGTTTCTTGTGTATTATTTATTTGAAATGATAAGCATAAGATTGCCGAGACGGTTGAGATTGAATATTTGAATAATGGCGCTTTTTTGTGCTAATGGAATGAGTTGGTGGTTTTCAGGCGTTGCAAATTGTTGTAGTTCGTAGTACATGACATATGAAAATTGTTGGTTGTAGTAAAGTCAGATTAATGAATAAGATGAGAGATGTGAAAGCAATTGCGAGCGTCATATCGTGTCGTTATAAATGGTAAATGATTTGTATTTAGTTGACTAGCACATAAGTGCCATAAACTGCAGTACGTTTGATATAAACAATAAAACTAGTTAGTGCTCTGGTCGTGCCTCAATAACGCATTCAATCATACCCATTAATAGCCAGCACCCTAAGTCGCAAATCGTCGATGTTGCCATTCAAAGACGAGCAATTACTATACTGAGTTGCGGAAGAATGCAATCATTTGGGAATTTTTGGTGTTATGAGCTCAAATCATTTTCATAGTTTTCGAACCAGTTTTTTTTTTTAATGTACAATTAATAACATTTTTCTCCCAATCATTTGCATTCTCTTTTAATAGTCTGCAACCGTTTGGAAGCATTTTCAATCACCAACAATTATTTGCAACCATTTGCATACTTGTTTAGTTATTATCAACTATTTGTTCCGTTTGACTCATTTGCGTTCTTTGCATTTGCATTATTTTCCAATCATTTGCATATTTCCAATTACTTGTATTCTTTTCCAAACATTTGCATTCTTTTCCAATCATTTGCATTCTTTTCCAATCATTTGAATCCTTTCCACTCTTTCAAGTACCTACAATCATTTGCGTTTTTTTTTAAGTAAGTGAATTGTTATTATTATTTGCATTATTTTCCAATCATTTGCATTCTTTTCCAATCATTTAAATCATTTCCAATCTTCTTCAATTTCCTGCAATCATTTGCGTTCATTTTTTAAGTGTTTTAAATTATTTGTAATCGTTTGGATTTTTTCCAATCATTTGCTTTCTTTTCCAATCATTTGCATTCTTTTCCAATCACTTAAATCCTCTTCTAATCATTTGTATTCTTTTACAAACATTTGAGTCCTTTCCATTTTTTTCAATTATTTGCAATCATTTGCACTCTTTTTTTTCAAATGTTTTTAATTATCGTTCGCTTTTTTTACAATCATTTAATAATCGCTTGCATTTTTTCCAATCATTTGCGTTCTTTTCCAAACATTTGAATCCTTTCCACTCTTTTTCAATTACCTGCAATCATTTGCGTTTTTTTAAGTATTTTAAATTAATTGTTATTATTATTTGCATTTGTTTCCAATCATTTGCGTTTTTTTTTCCAATCCTTTGGATTCTTTTCCAATCATTTGCAATATATTCTAATCATTTGCATTCTTTTCCAATCATTTGAATTCTTTTCTTATGATTTCTTATGATCAACTGCAAATATTTTGGTTATTTTCCATTCATTTTCATTAATTTTAAGTAACCATTTGCAATCATTTCATATTAATCTAATCATTTGCAATTATTTGTTCTTCCTAGAAGCATTGCTATTCCTTTCCAATCATTTGCAACCATTTGATTTTAAGGCCAACAATATATTCTATTTCAAATTCAGCAATTTAGTTTTCACTGTTTTAGAGACTTACTTAAAGGCGGCGGGTTCTGTCAAAAACAGCACAGAACTATGCAATAAAATTTGCACTTATTTTTCTGTCTTCCTAGTTAAGTGTCGTTGGTGGTTCTCCGCCAATTTTTTTTTTTGATAGATAGAGGTAAAAAATAAATCAAAAGGACAATAGCAGCTAGTTGAAATTTGTCGAACTATTTTCATGTACTTTCGAATAAACGGCTTTGACAGGCGCTGCAGGGTGTTGGACATCTCACGCTACGCCATGTATTGCTTCCCTGTTACCAAACTCGAATCACACCTTCATTGAAAGGGCCATAATTTTATTTACACAGGAAAAAAAAAAAAACACCTGCCTGTGGGCAATGGAAATATGAAAATCTGTTTTAAACTTGGGAAATATTGAGAGTCCAAACTTAAGTCTGGTTAAGTCGGTGAGATTGTTTGTCAATTTAAAATATTTACTTACATAACTTTCCACTACGAATTGTTGGTAACCTTTTTTTATTTTTCGTTTTACAGAAACCTGATCTCTGCAACAAACTGGCAGCTGCTACCCATCGACAATAGTTGAGCGTAAGTACCAACCTATTCCATATATCTTTTGGCTCTCTCCAATATCTAGATATAACTACAAACAATATGGCCAACAGACAAGTATACGTTTGCGTTAAAGGAACAACTTTTCCCTTTGCCGATATAAAAGAAATCCACAGATACATTCCATCAGTTATTATCCTTTATGTTCTTTACCCTCGTATCGAAACGTTTTTGTTACTCTGGATAGAATCTCATTTTCTCTATCTAATACGAAGTATACATCCAACTGTGTGCTGCTGCTGCACTACGTCGATATTATTATTAACTAGGATATGGTGGTAGCAGCACCAGTAATGATTTTAATTAAAAAACTTTCTCTCTCTCTTTGCGTATAATTTATACGAATTCTTTTGACAACAAAACAAATACTAAAATGAGCACACCAACTTGCGTAGTATTCTATACACAACGAATAATCTCGGGTGCAATATAGGACTCGCTGTGATTCCGGTTTCGACGCAATTCACATAGCTGCACATTTAACATAAATCCCTAATGTGTATGCTTTTTTTTTTCTTGTGTATTTACCTGTTTATGTGTGTAGCCTAAAGGCGAGTTGTGAAACCAACATCAGCCTTGCCACTAAAACAACAGTCAAATAACCAAACTATAAACAAACGTAAAGTAAGCAGAATATGGGGATGAATGTTGGATGTGCCCGCGATGGTGGTGGGAATCTAATAAAAACTTTTCTTGTCTGCAATTATGGAATGTGTACATAGTTACGCAGGGGATTTCATACATATGCCGGACTTGTGTGGATTTGGGAGTAAACTTTTGCACACTGATGCTGATGCTGATGTAATTAACAAGCGGGTGGGTATTGTGCCCTTGGCGGTGCTAGCCACTTGGACTTTCTGATTGCTGTAATATAATCACCATTGAATTTGCTTAAAACTTAACATAACTGTGTCTGCTTACATTTTCATTTGGCTAAGCAGACTCGTATTTTTTATTAGCATAATTAAATGTATGCACTTGACAGGAGAAATTCGCAGCGGAAGTCATTTTTAAATTGCACTGTCTTTAAAATTTAAGCAACTACCCACAAATTTGTATTACTTAGAAAAAACTACAAAGACTGGATGTTTTGAATTCAAATTCAAAGCGAAATCGCGCAGCGATTGTCTCTGCTTAGTGGGGGCTCAAACCACTACTACATCTGCTTATAGCAGGGCATGACAAAAACAATAGGAATATCAATCTGGTTCCCTTGTATATACGAGTATTTATTTGAATATCTTATATAATTTTTTTTAAAATTCAAATCATATCACTGCCTAGTTGAGACATCAACCCATAGCCTTAGCAGGTACACTACCGTAAAGTCTGCTTATGATTTCCATACAGAGCGTCATCACAATACCGATAGTAATTACAATTGCGGTGGCCTTTGTGGTATATGCTTTTGCAAATCCCCAACTCGATCCAATTTTCCACAAGCAAAAACTCTCATTTCGATTGTAACAACCAGTCCAACATAAAACCTGGCATTCATTCGAAACCGACAGCCCAGGAGAAGCTGTCAACAATCTCCACTTTAACAAACGCACTATCCACGTAAAGTTCAGTTCTATTCGATACTAACCAAGCAAATTGCAATCATTTGCAGGAAATAAAAAAAAAGAAATCATGTTCGCCAAACGAGTAGAAGGATCTACCTCAAAAAGAAAAAAAAAAAAGAAACAAAAACCCAACATCGTAGAAATACGTGTCAAAAGACCTTCGTTCACTGCCGTTTCTTTGGTCTTTTATAGGTTTGTTCTTGGTTTTGTTTCTTTCACTCTTGTATTCGCTATTTGTTCCCTTCCAAGTCGTTAGTCTGTTAAACATTTTGTCCCTTTTGGTCGTAGCCATTGAATAGAATAAATGAAAAGAAACGAGGACATGGACTGTATGCGCGATAGTGGGTAGTAGTGTGGGGCCCCCATCACTTCATCATTATCGTCCGTCGAACAGTTGTAGTTTCCCCCTTTTTTTTTTTCGTTGAGTTAAGGTGCAGTGTGCAGCTTTAATTACTTGACTTTGAAAGGATGCATGCATGAAACATGTCATTCGAGAGATGTACAAATTCCAGTGTGACTGTAAATTTGATGGTGTATCACCTTTATGGTGTATCACCTATCTTTACTTATTTCAGATGTTTTATGTTATATTTTCAATCTTAGTATACAAAAGGGTATTTTTCCTAAATCATTGAAAACAGCTGTTGTAATACCCCTATATAAGAGAGGTGACACCATGTCCTTAAACAATTACCGCCCAATATCCCTTCTATCCGTATTTTCCAAAGTCTTCGAGAAAGGTGTCAAATCACGCATGCTATCTTTTTTAGATAAAACTTGTTTTTTCAGTGATGCTCAGTTTGGCTTTCGTAGTGGCAAATCTACCGAAGATGCCTTATTAAAGTTGTGTTCTGAAATATACAGTAGTCTAAACGACTCTTATATTCCTGCTGCTCTTTTTATCGACATCACTAAAGCTTTTGACATGGTGGATCATAATATTTTGCTAAATAAACTTTATAATGCTGGTTTTAGAGGTTTTATCTACGAATGGTTTATTTCTTATTTACAAAATCGTAGTCAGATGGTTAGGATTCGCGATTGTTTGAGTGCGGAGACTATTATAAACATAGGTGTTCCACAGGGCTCTGTTCTGGGTCCTATTTTGTTTCTGATTTTTGTCAACTCGCTTTTCATCCAACGTTTCAAGGGAAAACTCACAGCTTTTGCCGATGATACGGCTTTGTCATACTATGGTAAGTGCTATTTTAACTTACACTTAGATGTAAACTATGATCTAGATTTATTGCGGAGATGGTTTAAATTTCATAATCTAGTTATTAGTAATAAAACTAAGTTTATGATCTTTAATTTAATGGGTAGAATCTGTGATATGCCACTCCAATACCATTCGCCCAATTGCATTAGATTCCGTTTAGTTAATCCTTGTATACATGATCATAATTTACCCTCCTTTGATTCACTCACAAGTTGCACCTCCGCCTGTTTTGAAATTGAACGTGTAGACAGCTTTAAGTATTTAGGTATTACCTTGGATCTTAAGCTCAGTTGGATGGAACATACTTTGTCTTTAAAGAAGTATCTGAACTGTGTTGTTAGACAGATTTATTCTCTCAGTCTATACTGCAGTTTGCCTGTTTTAAAACTCGTATATAACGGTCTTCTTAAATCCAAACTTCAGTATGGTATAGCTTGTTGGGGTGGTACACATTTTAATAAAATTGAGCCTTTGCTTACCAAACAAAAACATGCTGTTCGGATTATTAGTAGGGTTAACCGTCGAACTCCCAGCTTTGAGTTGTTTAAAAGCCTAGGATTTCTTCCTTTAAGGCATTTATACTTTTACAAGGTGTTACAAATATTTTTTAAAAATTCCGGGTATAATTCTTCAAGAGTTTATGATCGCATCAATTTACGCGTTAACGCCAGAAGTCTCGTCCATTTACCCACAATCAATAAATCTCATTTTTCTTGCTTTTATATAGTTACTGCACCCCGTTTGTTTAATAAATTGCCTGAAATCTTAAGATGTGAGCGAATTGAATCCGTTTTTCTTAAAAACGTTAAACATTGGCTATTTTCATTAAACTACGCGGTAATTGGTGACCTTTTAAATCCCTTAGTTTGATAGTTACATTTTATCTTTCTTACCATCTTTTCTATAGAAAAAAAACATAAAAATAATTGTACTTCGTGTTTTTATAATTGATATCTTTGAATTTATTAATTTCTTAAATTTATCGCAACCCCATCGACAAATTTTCTATTTATTTGTTTAATACGAATCGTACATTCGCCTCTTGTCATTTTCTGACAACTGGATGTACGTAACTATTTCACTTTAAAGCTTAAGCTGTATTCATTAAAATGTTTGAATTAAGTATGCCTTTATATTGTATATATAGCTTTAAGATGAAATAAAGTTTATATCAAAAAAAAAAAAAAAAAAAATTTCTTGTCTGAAATTTTCCAGCTACAGATGCTTTAATTAGGTTAAAAATTGCTGAAGGATTTTGTGAATGGAAAAGGGTTGATGGACGTTTCAATGAGAGGGATTGGACTTCGTATCATTCTTTTTGTTTTTTTTTTATTTTTTAGTTCGTGGATTTAAAATTCATATTAAAATCGTTCGACTTTTAAATGGTTGCATAGAGGAATCGGTTCGCTTTGACTTTTGCCATGTTTAGCTATTGAAAGATCGATTGAATATTCGCGCAGCCATCTTAAAATATCGGAAGCGTGTGAGTAACATTTTTTTTTCAAAAAAATCCCCCAAAAAGTGAACTTGAGCGATTTATTAAGAAAAATTAACAAAAGTAAGAAGAATTAGGCAGGTACTAACAGTATTTATGTCCATAAAATGGGCGTGTCAACCTAAACTGCATATATTTAGACAACAACCTTCATTCCAAACAATATTTTTGCGAAACGGGCGCTGCGGTGAGGTGATTTTTTAATACCCGTAGAAATCTTTTGATGCTATTAACAAGAATAGAAAATCTCATCAAGATCGTTTGAGTTTAAAGCAGAGATTTGATCGAATACACCTCCTTAAAGTGGGCGTGGCACATTGTATCTCTTTATGAGCAAAAAACCGTAGGAGGACATTGAAATGGTTGCACACGAATGTGCATATTTTTGTTTTTCATAGACCACCGCCATCATTCCTGTAAACAAAACGTTTTCCACACAAAAGTGGGCGTGGCATGGGTTAAAAAAAAAAAATCTTTAGCCTACTGGCAGACTTCATTTATTGTCAATTTTACTTTACTTTCTCATTAAGATCGTTTGGGCAGAGTAACATTTTCCAGAAGGCCGACGGACCATTTTTTTTTATAACAAATCTATATTCACACAAAAGTGGGCGTGGCATTTGTTTAAAAAAAGGCTTTATCCTACTGGTAGGCTTCACTTATTGTCAGTTATACTATACTTTGTCTTTCAGATCGTTTGGGGAGAGTTACATCTTATTTTACATTTTCTAGAAGTCCAACCATTTTTTCTAAACAATTTCCTCAAAATAGCATGTAACTTTTCGTTGGAAAATTGACTTCATTATTTTTGATAATGAAAACACCAATAACACCCCCATCTCTAATCTAATGACACGCGATGATACGTAAGTAAAAATTCCATGATGATATTGGTATTAGAATGGATCTCAACGCCCCAAGATGTATCTTAATATCCTTTTTTGCATGTAGAAAAAAAAAAAAAAACATCAAACCACCTCCAGCCAAATATATTTTTGTTTATACAACAACGCACAATACGTTCTCGATTTCGCCTGAAAAATTCGTACAGCTAACAGCGAAATTTCACCGGAAAAGTTGCAAGCATAAAAAAAATGAAGAAGAAGGAATTTCTTTCGTGGAATGCGTCTCCCTAATGTGTACCTTAAGAAAATTCCATTTATAAAATATTCAAACGTTCATTTATCCTCCTTTCGGTTTTCTTCATCACTTTTTTTTTCACGCGATATGCGTGCATTCTTATCTTCAGCATCATGACACCGTAAACAACACAAACAGAGAAAAAAGATGCGAATCATGAGAAATGAGAAGAATGACTACGAAATATACGCGGCAGCCAAGGCGACACCAGTGATGATGATAGTGATGAGGATGGAGATCGAAAATATGTGTTTGCGCCGCGCGTTGAACGTTTATCGGTGGAAAAATTGTTAACTTTGAATGATTGACTCGGATATTATAATGCCTTTGAAGAGAGGGGTCCGATTATCCCGCTTTGCAAGAATTGAAGCCTCCCCCCACCAGCTATAAACTCAGGATAACCCACCAAAAGGGGTCCATTAAATATGTTCAATCATTGCGCACGTCAAGAAAAACAACCATCATCAACGCGTACATCAGCTCTGGAATTTTCCTTTTCTTTTTGTGGTTTTAGGGGTTGGGGGGGGATCGAAGGCGGTGTGTGATGTGTACACTCTTTTGAAAAAGTGCGAAAGAGTTTGAGCTAATACTACGTGTGAAGCATACCTGCCGCACTCAACCCCTTTAGATTTCAGCCCTTTTTGTTTTTATTTAAAACGTGAAAGAAAGTTTCAGCGCGGGCGGACGTATTACATATTTGATATCTTTTGGGGAAGTTTTTCCTCTAAAGTTCAGCGTTACTCTGGGGTATTTCCGTGTTGCAAAACATATTTGCTTCAATTGAGGCGGAGAATTTGAATTTTTTTTTTCGATTATCTTGCTCAAGCATGTGGAATTTTGGGTATCCATTGATTGGAATGGAACTATTTTATTAAAAGGGTGTAAGGTTGATGGATGGGGCTATCTATATGTGTATTATACTTTCAAACTGACCTCAACAAATTCGGTCACCTTTAGCACGCAATTTGGCTGCTGGAGTAAGTACCCACTAAGCAAATGGGTCTGTTCAGAATGGGCGCTTAAATTATTCTGCAGCTTCGATGAAAATACATTTCAATCAGTTCACCAAATTGAAAGTGAAACACAGATTTGCGTGCAGCGGATGACGCGTGTATTTGCAAAATTGTACTCGTTCAGTGACTTAAGCGCTTGATATTATTTTTTTAACCGCTTCACCAAATTTACGAATTTATCAAGGAGCTTCGCAAATTTAAGTAGAAGACGTCTTTCGACATTTGCCAGTTGTCTGGGTTGTCTTACAAAAAGCGCTTCGGGCTGCAACTATTCCAACCATTTGATACGTCTCCAGAGAGAGCACTTGAAGGTAAATCCAAGAACAGGTAGTAGATCCTACACAAAAAGCCTCGAGTCATAAAATAGTCACAACATTTTTAGCACATAAAACATCTCATTCTATCCCCAACCAAAAGGACAGTGCCAACACAAAGAGAGGAAAAAAATATGAAAAAACTAACAAATTCAAAGAATTTCCAACTTGCAACACACACAGAAAGCCAGAGAGGTACAGTCCGAGTTGAGTATATGTGATGCTGTTGGCGAGGTGCAGATACATGACAGTGGCATTTAAAACATTTGTACAACTCAACTGCAATCCACCTAGTTAGCCTGTTTTGGTTTTATTCCCGTCCTATTTCGAATGGCTCGAGGATACACACTCTAAAAGTAAATAGTTATTCTCGGACCATATTAAATTACTTTGCCCAGTGAGTGTGTGTGTCTGTGGCACTTGCTCTGTCCGAATACACCCCAGCATACACTGACTATACTGCTCCCATTGTGCGACTATATGTTTTGGGTTGTGGGTGCTGTTCTGCAAGGACTTCGCAAGTAAAACGCTTGTATGCGTTTTGTAAGCACTCTCATTAAGTATGACCGAGCCCCTTCAACCCCAGCCAAAGTGTATAAAGAGCGACAAGTCTGCCTTTATGCATATGAGGTTTGGGGGGCTGATTGACTGTGTGCCTGCCTCCGCAATGGGTGTCAAAAGGTGGACATGTGTACACGGGGGGCTAATGTGATTTCCAGCGATAGAGCTCGAAACTGAAGGACACACAACATTGATTCTTATAATTATGCATTTTATTTGGTCGATTTGTGCCCTTGTCCATCTCAATACTGCTATCTACATCTAATGGATGCATATGCTTGCGAAATCAATTACAATGTCATTTTCCATTGATTATTTTCTTGAGATTGAAACATTAATTGCACAGTAATTTATCGTTTGTGTACACACCGGCCAGACATAGAGGGCAGAGTAATAATCGCCTGGAGAAAAATATGACATCAACTGAACGTCATGGTAATTTAGTTTCATGGGGCTTCGGGTGGACAAAATTAATTATGATTTTGCTACGCCAACAAGAGAGTGAGAGCGACCTCTGGATTGGGAACCGACCATTGTAGGGGGCAATTATTAAAATTTCATTAGGACGGAGTTAGGGTGACTGCAAATGGGGGACTAACACAAAATTTTATCCCAAGGGAGTGGTGCATTTAAATTGAAATCGAATGAGTTTGTGCTGGGTATGCAGATGAACTTAAATAAGGTACATTGCGCGTTGAATTGGTACGGAAAGGTTTGATTTCCCAATACGAAACAAATGTAGTAACCGATCTTGGATTTTGTCCAATTACTTAAAAGTAAATAATGACCAAAGGAATCGGTAATACTTTGGGTATGTATTAATTTTTTGTGTGCATGTGGTTCAGGGGGGAGTAAAATTGACTTTTCGGCAATTGCAGTTCCCGAAACTCAATAGGTGGACGTTTGTTTAAAAAAAGAAAGGTTTCTCATAAGCACGTGTCTAAATGTTGTTTTGACAAATACCTTTGCACGAAGGAAAGGAAGCATCCGTCAATGTGTAAACTCATACCCAATAAAAGGACTGACATTTTTCTTTTTGGTTTTTGTTAAAACTTTTCTATCAAATAAACTTTTTCCCGACAGCCGCTGCCCTGATCAGGTGCTGATAACTCCAAACCACATAACCTACAGAAAAAAACGAAAGAAGCCTTTCAACCCGCACAAACCGAAACTATCTCAATCTCAACTCAACCCACCTGAACAAGAGTGACCAAAAAATTTCCAACTTTATCAGAAATCACCACAAGCAATAGGCAGCCAAGTACAGGATACACAACATGAATCTGCCGCCCAACAAAAAAAAAAAAAAAGGATTTTCAAACACAAACCCAAGACTGTCCAAAAACTTTATGTAGATATGCTGCCGTCCATTTGAATTCGTACATTCAATTAGGTACATCACCACCGGGCTTCTAAAGGCATACCCGCATTATAAAATCGAGAGAGAGAGAGAGAAAAAAGAAAAACTGAAAAGTTTTATCTCCTTCGCCTGTGTCGTTGAAAAGTGAATTTTCGATTGATAGAGACCAAACGGATTTGGATATAAAGGAGACTTCTTAAAATTTCCCATCACATACAACCCCAAGCATCAATGAGCTTAATTTCATTTGTTTTCAATCCACTTTCATTGGTATTTTTTAAGGGCAAAGAATGTGAATGTGTGTCGAAAGTGTATAGCTAAATCTATCTCTGTATGGGAAAACAATTTCTGGGTGATCAAAGAAAGTTTAACAGCCGATGGTGGTAGAGCCAGAGACATGACTTTGATTTGAGCCTGTATTTTTTTTTTTGTATTTTTTTTCTCTCTATACAATGCGGGTGAGTGGTTGACAATAAGATTATACGCACGAAGAATGAGCGTTCTATTGGCCAGAGTGAATGTAATAGGCATTTGATAAATATCAATTGTTACTGTTTTTCATCAACACAAATGTACGGCATTGCGTATAGTTGTTTGTAAAGAGATTATAGATAGATGGGTTGTTTTATGTCCATGACAATGAATCTATTCAAAATGCCATGGAGCGCAGGCAGTCTGTGTTTTGGGTGCTTTTTCTGCCACAAGCAGTGCGGTATGACCTCTAAATAAGAACTCTATAAAGTTTATAACTACTCTTTTGGTCTAGCTGGATGTACAAAGGGCGCGCAGTATGAAAATAGGGAAGGAAAAGATGGGCTCTGTTGCAAGATGCTTGTTTCAAAATTTGTTATTAAATTTCTGGCATTAAAACGAGATTTTCCATGGGAACGAAAAATATTTGAAAACTCCCATCGATATGGAAATAATATCCGCAAATTACTAGGCCATTGAACAACAGTTCCTGTATTTATAAGCTTAAAAAGGGACTGTTGTTGGAAGTTTTCTCAATCCTTACTCCCAAATGATTAAAAGATCAAAATTGGACATTCATTTGGTCATTTATCTACACGATCGCACATAAAGTTGTCGCGAATTATATACAGTGTTGGTCAAAACTAAACCACGAAAAGATGTCGCTTTGGAAAAAAGTAAAGAAAATTCAAAAAACATTCAATAACTTTCTAGCTTTATTTTTTTTAAAACAAAATATATCAGTCCTCAATTTCTTATAACCCTTAACTTATTTAAAATATATAAACATAAACTAGATTTGATTAAAAACTAAGTGGACACATCTAAAGCACATTTCAGAATTCATAAGATAAAAAACAAATAAAAAAAAATAAAAAAAAATATTTTCTACTAATATTTGGTGGGGTATCCATTATTTCTGATCACTGCAGCACATCGTCGACGCATGGAGCCAATAAGGTTGTCAATAATGTGCGTAGGGATGTTATTTCAGGCAATTTGAGCCTGTTCGAGCAGCGAACGTCTGAATTTTGTATGATCAATTCTCTGATCTACAATTTACCATAGATTCTCTATAGGATTGTGATCAGGTGATTGTGCTGGCCGCTTCAAAGCTGTTATTTTGTTTTTATTAAGCCAATCCTTCACAAGATTTGCAGTATGTCTAGGATCATTGTCATGTTGAAAGATCCATTGCAACGGCATATTCTCCTCAGCATGAGGAAGCACGACACTTTGCAGGACCTCCCGGTACACGAAACGATGCATTATTCCACGAATCTTATGAATCCGCCCGACTCCTTGACTGGAAAAACATCCCCAGACAATTATATTCCCTCCTCTGTGCTTAATTGTGGACTTCGTGAAACGTGGATTTAGTCGCTCCCCCTTTGGTCTCCGTACTGTTCGAAATCCATCAATTCCCTTTAAATTGAATTTGGATTCATCAAAGAAAAGCACTCTTCTCCATTTTGCCACAGTCCAGTTTAAATCTGCCTTTGCAAATTCAAGTCTTGCACGTCGATTCCTTTGAGCAATAAATGGCTTTTTTACTGCTCAATATGACGACAAGCCACCATCAACCGCTCTTCGCCGAATCGACCTGCTTAAGATCTCTAAACTCAAATCTTTTTGAATACACGTGGACGATATGAAGAGGTCCGTTTTTTATTAATCTGATAATCCTTTTGTCTTCGCGACATCTCATAATGTTCTAAATCTAGCGTGCATGTATGTGCTTTAGTTTTTTCCACTTAGTTTTTAATGAAATCTAGTTTATGTTTTTATATTTTACATATGTTGAGGGTTATAATAAAATTGTTTATAAGAAATTAAGGACTGATATATATTGTTTAAAAAAAAAAATAAAGCTAGAAAGTTATCGAAGGTTTTTTGAATTTTCTTTACTTTTTTCCAAAGCGACATCTTTTCGTGCTTTAGTTTTGGCCAACACTGTATGTATCTTGCAAACAATCGACATATTTTGAGACTCTCTCCAAACCAAGGCGTTTTGAAAATACGGCAACTCGACGAGTGTTAAATTTCCCTTTTCGTCCCTTTGGATTTGTAAAACCGATGTCAAAAAAAAATCCCCCTCGGCAGAACAACAAACTCACTCAAAACTCTAACCCATCAATCATTTAAGCCCACAAAAAAATAAAACACTCATATCCGTGACATTTCTCGTATCAGTTCGTCTTTTTTTTTGTGCAATTATTACGGCTATCCGCTCTATGATTTAATTTCCAAGGCCGCATATACAAATTGTTATGTAGGTACCGAAAAGCCGCCCCCAATGATAACATCAATTTTGAATTTTATTTGGTTTTGATAAATATGAAAAAAAAAAATATATTAAATTCTACTGTCAGAGTTGAATAAGTGCTGTTGGTATACCATATGACAGTTGAATGCATCCAACAGAAAATAAGTAAAAACTCAATGCAAATATTTTAGAGGAGGCAATTAAAATGTTTGCACCTATAGTGGTAGTAGGGGGTGATGTGTTTCCTTTTTTTCGGGTTTTGGATGCATGCTATCAAAATGGGAATTGCAGGCACTTTGCCAGAGAAATGTCCATTCTACGTTGAACTCTTGTAGTTTGTCTGTGTGTGTGTGTGATTTTATGGGTGGGGGCAAAGGCAAAGTGTAGGGCAACATTTTTGGCAACCTACTCACAATGACACGAGTAATTTTTGGAATTTTCGTTTAATTTTGCAAATTGGGCTTGATGGTATCTGTTGGGTTAAATGGTCGCTGGAATAGGATTGTTAAGGTGGTCAGATCTGGCAGTAATATTGTGGTGGAAATGGGAATTCAAAATGAATGTTATATCTGGTTCTGCCAAAAGGTTAACTAGGATGTAGTCGAGTAATTGAGCGTCAATATGTGGAGATTTTATTTTTTCTATTATTTTTATTATTTAATATTTAACTTTATTTTATAAAAAAAAAACTTAAAGCTATACAAAGTTCAATAAAAAGGTTTTTTTTTAAATCCATCATTAAGCTTAAACTGAAAAAACACCCTCTAAGCCAGCCACTAGGATGAGGTAAGGGGTGTGTTTTCGAAGGACAACTTTCGATGCATATTGTCTTTGAGAAATTGTTTTATGAACTTAATTCGTTTTAATTTGAAGCAAAGCTAGGACTATGTAATAGAAGAGTGGGAGAGCTTTCAAGGAGAGCTCTGACACTGCGGCTTCTTAAAGGAGACTATTGTAACTATATAATACACGCATTAAAAAAATACTGAACGACAATTGCAATTACAAAAGTCATCGGGAATTTTGTGAACGCTTTTTAGAATTGAAAAGGATGCAAACGGGATTAAAACATTGACTGAAATTGAAGTGCACACCAGTTAAGTGTTTGGCACCAACAATTTCTTTCGTGGACTAACTTCTCTTTTTGTATTCAATCTCTTGTTAGCCGCTGGTGTTTTGAATCTCATCAATAGGGCAGAAGTTGGTTGCGTGTGTAACACATTTCTATCATTGCATGCACAAAATAAATATATTTCATGAAAAATGCTCATATCATTTCATTTCCCACTAAATACTTTTTTTGGTCGCAAAATGCAATTTTGCATGGAAAATTTCGCCATGGTGAGTTCGAAAAATGTTGCCTGAACATTAAAAATGATTATTGGTATCGCGGTGAGTATTTTTCGGATCCGTCCAATGACACGACTTTCTCGGTATTGAAAACAGATCATTTAGAAAATTAGTTCTTTCTACCGTTCCCGTCGTTTCTAATGGGTTTGCTTTCTCCGTAAAAAAAGTTTCACTATACAATCTCAATTTTTAACAGTTAAAAATATTTAAAAATTATATTTACAAAATTTGCTAAAAGTAAGATAAAAAATGGAACAAATTTCTAGATTTTTGCTACTGGTTCGTTCTAAAAAAATTTTAATTTATCATGACATGATTTCCTTTCCTAATCCTTTTGCAAATCCGGCTAGTAAATCTAAATCAAATGAATGAAACTTGTTCGACTACTGCATGCGGGAGAATGGCTTTGAAACGTACAAGTACAATTTTTTTTTGAGCCGCCCTACCTTTTGCGAATGTCTAAAAAATATTCAAGAGTACTACTTCCCTGAGAAAGGCGCAGTTTAGCCCTTGGGATAGTGAAAAACATTTTAAGACTCTCTCATTGGTGGTCGCAAATATAACTCATTAAAACAAAAGGTTGTGATAAGCCTTGGAGTAGGTTGCTACGACCCTGATCTCATCTAAATCTTGGTCAATTTCCTGAGCTTGGAATCGCGAGCAAACAATTTATTATTGGCGTAAATTTTCGTCTCGCTTTTACTCGGATTATAATTTCAGTTGTAATTGGAGATTTTTTTTTAATTAAAAGCAATCTGCTGCCTTATAAAATTAGTTAAAATTGTTTATCAAGTTTGTTAACCTTTTTCGATGGCTACAATGTATGATTCTAAAAGCGCACTACACATTTTGATTTAAAAACAATCGCTACATTTTAGCATTCCGTTTAAATACTGGGCGCTTGTGCTTCCGAAGCAGGTATTAAAATTCCCACCTACCTAGTTTTGAGGGAAGAATTGTATTCCCATTCAAATCAAAAAAATTATTAAGAGAGCTTGCCAAACGTAGTTAATACCAGCGTTTTTTTTTTACTTTCAAGGATATTTCTGTTGTCGATGGAAGTTATCGCCGCGCCCACACTTTCTTGTTGAGATGAACAAGGAAATGCCTAACCTAAAAAATATACTTCCATTTTTTAAGTCCTTTCGGAATAATGGAAATAGTAATCGCTTTTCCGCATCTACATGCGTCATAAAAAGAGCAAATCGAAAGCACTCACAAAATACGACAAACAAAAATAACTTGCATATTTACAAAATGGCCTATCTCGTTCTGGACCACAATTCGCGATAAAATGAATTTTTGTTTTAAATATTTATGACCAAGTAAAAAATATGTATAAAAAAAAAACCATAAACCGCTTGTTACCTTCAATCCGTCCAATCCTTCGAACGCTCTCACTGTCAGCGTCCACATATCAGCCAGGCACACACACAGATGTCAAATAGACATTTCTCGTTTTTTTTTTTCTGTTTTTTTTTTCCATGCACGTAATATATTTTGCTGCAGAGAAACAATCACCAGAAAAAATATTACTGCCATGCAATGTCACGTGTAATTAAGATTTTTCAGATTTTATGTTTTTGTTTCGTAACGCGCGCGTCCGCCCTGTCGCTCACACATAACAAATGTCCTGCACAATATCACCACTTACAAGCACTCGCATTTGCACATCGATTTATGCCATCATTGTTGTCCTCTCTCATCATCCAAGTGGATTAATAGCAACCACCAGGATATATATACAATTTGTTATAATACGCGACCTCTCATTTCCGTTACATATATTTTTTTTCTCTGTTTTATAATTATCTGTGACACATGTTGAAAAACAAATATTTAAACGTTTGTTTTTTTTCGTCCGCCTTCCTATGCCATACACATCACATTCAAAGCCATTGTTATACATATATCCTTCGGCACAGGACACAGGGAACAACGAACCAACCGCCCATTGTTTAAGCACACAGCGAAAAAAAAATACATAAAAAGATAACACAAACACGCACAATGGGCAGACAGAATGAATCAGAGAAAATAAAAATAAAATAAAAGACCGCGACTGCGACTACACGTTTGATGTCGTCTATGGATGTCCTTTTCGGGAGTGTACGGCATTTCGATGAGCACAACAAAATTTACGTACAATCCGAGCTTTGCCGAGCGGAATGTGGGCGCATTTCTTGCATTGCGATATCATTCCGATGCTTATCGGAAGGCAACTGAAAAAGCCGCAAAAATATTCACTATCCTGCCGGGTGAAAGTCAGTCTGAGTGAGAGGATTTACTCCTTTATACGACAAAAAAAACTCACCACGACTTGGTTGGATGGTGGCAACAGAGAACGATTAAATGTCATGCGCAGGGATAAGCGTCTGAAAATGATACCATTTCGAGTGGCGATTTATTTTAACACTTCTCTTAGCGTTTCTATTTTACTCGAAAGTTATCTGTTTGCAGTGGACCCTAGATATCAGTTACAACATCCTCCCAGCCCTTAAGCATATACTGTTGGAGCGTAATAATTTACCCAGTTCAGTCAATGACCTTTTGTGGCTACTATAGGTATCCTTGCCTGTTTTGTCTCTCCTTTTTTGAGAATAGTGCATCCCTTACGTAGAAGAGTTCTTTGAGTCCGTTGACGAAAATATTTCATTCTCGAAAATGCGACCTCCTATCCCCAGCATTCACAGAGGATTCATCTTCTTTCAGACAGATTTTATTCTGTTTAGATGACCGCGCACAGTTTATTAATAGTTTCCTTGCCTAAATAGCGATTTTATTTGGGAATACTCTTTTGCGATTATCAAAAGGAAGAACCAAGACAGTAGTCTCAATTTGTAAGACATCAGCCCAATAAACTCTGCGATATGTTAGAAAAGTTTGCTAGTTCATCAAGCGATTCGTTGGCCACAATACCCAACCAAACTTGCCATGCCAATGACCTCTGAGGCGGTGTTACATACTTGAATTTTTGCCTCAAACTTCCATTCCCCATTCCACATCAATTTTTGGGAAGCCATAAAGATTAGACGAACAGTCTGCCTCTATCCCAGTTATGTCCAAATTTGACTCACATTGGCAATAGTACTCGTATTATCACTTCATTTCTCGGTATACCACAAGGGAGTCGTTTGGGGGCTTTAGTGGCTGTTTAAATTGATACTCACCTACCCACATTTTATTCCTGGGTGTGGCCAATAAAAACAAATTATTGTCGACGAAATTTTATTACAAAATGTGAGTCTTATAATGCACCAACTCAGCAATAGATTGAGATTGGTGTGGGTGTTGAAATATTTACAAATATATATAATAAAATAAAATCAAATAAATAGTTGACGCAACAGGACACTAGGCCAAGCCTCTCACAAACATTCGTTTGTGTGCGAGGCTATAGCGTTTTGTTTTTGAATGTTTCACTGTTACCGCACCTTTCATAAAAATATCATTATATTGATACGTGAACATCAAAAGTTTCCGTACACTTTTTAAGTATTTATTATGAAATGAGGAGAATGAAACTTTTATCATTCGAAAGGTACCGTGCCATAGATGTGCACAAACCGAAAATCGTGGGTATAGGTCGCCATTAAGGCTGGTAAAATTAAGTTATGAATTCCCCATACAAAACAGGTGATTAAAAGGATTTTGGCGACATTCAATTTGTCGCCGACATATTACCATAAACGTGTTCAATTATAAATCATCTTAGATTAGAACCTGTTTCCAATGGTGCAGCTCATTTACGTATTTTTTCGATATCTAGATGTCTTAATAAAAAAACAACTAACGAAAATAATTGGGGTACGTTTCTTAGTATTGCAATTTACATACTTATAAAAGGAATGGTCGATTTTCGACCACAAGCGATACAAATAAAACGAAGGTACGAATTTGGCAGTTGAAGTCTGAACTAATTGTTAAGAACTGCAGTTCTGTTTGAAATCTTAGCATTTTTTTTTTTGGACTCACTTATACGCATCTCTTTGCAAAGAAAATCAAAGTCCTTTTCCCAGATTGCTTTAAATGGAATTTTTTTCAAAATTTATGGTTTTTGGCTGATTTTCTGAAAGCCCGGTATTTCAATCTAAGCCACTCGAAACAAACCCATCCAACTTTCCAAAACTCCTTTCTCACTCAATAACCTGTTGGCCAAGCAAATCTCAAGTCGTTTTTTTCTATCAAAAAAGCTTCCTCTACGTTTCCCTTCAAACTAGAAAGTAAATTTCTCTTTTCGCTGCAAAGCCAGCACTCTTCACTCCAAATGATAACACAACATCCTCCACTCAAGAGGACTCCCACCTCACTCACTCGCTCTCCCTCTACTCACCATTCTCTTATCAAAAACAAACTCAACCAAATTTCCTAAGGACATCCCTATCACCTACGGAAAACGACGGAAAAACCTCCAAACTTCCACCATCTCCAAGAGAGAGAGAGAGAGTGAGTGTACCGAAATTCCCCACAGGACATTAATGTATCTATATCCATGATTTTCGTCTCGGCGTATATCCCCATTTTTGTACTCGTACTATTTTTTCTCACCAAAAGGTATGCCATCCGCTCAGCTTTTTGGGACAAGTTAGTACATTTTCGGGATTTGCCAGGATGTAAAGGACTAAAGAAAATGGCACGGACTTTTTTTTTATCGCCTTACAAACTCTGATGTATTCTTTATTACACAACTGCATTGCAATACGCGATAATAGTATTTCGACGAGACTGATGACGACGACGGTTTGACACGATGCTGTTGTATGTTGTATATCGAAAGTGTGTATATCCTTGCTATAAGCCGTTCCGATCCGTGTATTGCAGTTGTAATTGAAAGTAAACGTCCGCGACTCGGTCTTTCTGTCTTTTTTTTTTGTTCTTTGTCGGATTTTACATTTTGCGAAATTTTAATATGTTTCACGGTCTTCCTGCGAATTTATTCTTTGACAGGATAAAATCGAATCGAAAATCATTGGTCATGCTGATGTCTCCAACCGGTCACGGGTTTTTATTTTTACATCGCTTTTTCATGGATTACTACCTCCGTTCGGTCTGTTCGCATCTGTCATCACTCGCCTGGATATATCAGTGTTAAAAAAAAAATAAGTGAAAAAAATTAAAAAAAAATATTTATATAAAAAATATAATGGTAAAAAAATTAAATGGAGGAAATTAAATCTTTGAAATAAAAAGTGCACTGGACTTTTTGTCCATGCAGCGAAAGTTCAATGGAGTATTGCGTCCTACCGCAACTACAGGAATATAATAAAAAAAAAATAAAACGAAACAAAATCAATTGGTATTCTTTTTTTGTGGTAAAGTTGTTGGCAAGAAATAAGGATTTACTGACCGTGTGGGACGCTATTTTATATTGTCGAATAGATCTTCAAATCCGCTTCCGGTTTTTTTTTATTCATTTTTTTTTTGGGCTACAGTTCGGTTCGTCGGGTATTATATGATTTTGTTTGCTGTAATAGGTCATCCAGAGCTGCTGTACTAAAAAAAGGATATCACATATTTGTTTTGTGGTTGAGAACTACTCATATATATATATTTTCGATGCTTTCCCCAAGAGATTTGTGTGGTATTTGTGCAGCTTAACACATTTTTTCTGCTGCTGTAGGCATTTTATTCTTCTCTCACTTTGAATAGAATTTTCCCCTTCACTTCATGATGAGTTTGTTCTTAATAGCCGTAAATAATATTGATCGGATTTAGTTGGAGTTTTCTCACAGTAAGCTGTTAATTTTCTCCACATGTGTTGTTAAAGTTGTTAATGCCATATTTGCACTATTTCAACAAGATATTATATATGAAGGCAACAACACGCAACTAAAAAGAAAAAAAAAGGAACAATTATTGTAGCAGGTACCACAACGAGTCATAATTACATAGTAAAAGACAAACAAGTGCAATTAACATACTTCTTAACACACGTACGTACCAGAATAAATATACCTACGGAGTATAAAATTACTAGCCACCCAGTTGGTTATTAGAGAAATGAAGTCAAGTCCTCAACAGTTTCATGGAAATTAAGTGTAAAGTCGTGTAAATCAGTAGCTTATGCTAATCGTAGGGAGGGATCAGACAGCAACGCGGTTTTGACCTTAAAAATCGGGGGGGTATGATGTATTGCCGAATTGTGTGATCAGGATGCATTTATCGTTCGGGTTGTAATAGCTTATATCGGATAATTACGCGCTGGTAATTGTTATAATTTATCCGTTCTTTAGAGAAGTTAGTCAAGTGAGCTACTGTGCTTTTACTATTTGTGTGCGCATTTTTTGAATGCCGTTAATATACTTAAAGAGAATGCCAGTGCCGGTACAACCTTTGCAACACAAATTTAGATTGGTTGAAGGTTTGAAAAATTCTTTAATTTATTTGCAAAGTTTATCCGAATAAACCGGAAGTGAAATGAAGTGCGCTTTGGCTTACAATAATGCAAATATTTGTCAGTTTAGAATGAAAATACGAAGCGGTTTGATCAGGAAATCTAAACTTAAACTCTTAACAAACTTGAAAAAAAGACGAGATTGCTGTTTGATTGCATTTTTAACTGGACTTTATGGCACCTTTTTTGAAATTGTCAAGATCCGAGAGTCTGCGAAGGTTCATGTATGGATGGTGGATATTTCTTCGAACGTAAAAATGCTGACGAAAACCAAAAATTATGGCACCGATGTTAAAAATAAAATTGTTTTCCTGCAAAGAAAATCTTGAGAAAAAAAATGTTCCACATACGCCCCCGATTTTTTTTGTTTTTTTTTTTTATAAATAAACAGATCGCTTGAAAAGAAGCTAATTTACTTGGACATGTCCTTATTCATTTGTGGATAAATAATACTTTAAGGGAGATGTTAATTAATTTTAGGAAATTTTTGTTAATATCGCTTGAGCCACCATTTCTCTCATTAGTTCAACGAAAATAATTTCATCTTTTCAAGTCAACAATTATATATAAATTTTCATAAAGGCAGCAATCAACAGGCTTATTACACGGAATTCATTAGTAAATTGAGGCAATTGATGGTCTCTAACATTGACAGCGGCTTTAGCTCATTTTTTGCCAATTAAGTTGGCAAAAGTGGCTACTGCATCTCTTGTATTCTGGATCTCTCCGAATAACTCCAGTAATTATCAAATCAATCCCATTCCAGCAGCCAGTATTCGTGATCCAATTTGTTCTTATTAACCTTAGTGGCATGACCATGGGTAAGAGCTGGAACAGAGATCGCTAGCTTGTCACCAAGTTCGGTCCTAGTTTCCGCATTGTTACATCATCCCCTTCAATTCTAGTCCAATCAACAATTCAATCATCGCAATTAGTAGCTCAAGTGTCTGTCTAGCCAATCCATCGTACAACTTGATTATAGCAGCATATCCACTTGTACACATCGTAATTGGTGTGTTTTTTGGTTTCATGTCATGGTCCAACTAAATACCAATCGATAACTATTTGTGTTGGAAGCGAACTCGCTAATAATCCCATTGATATTTTTGTTTTTGTTTTATGAATCCAATATTATCGATTCATCCCGTGGGTCGTGTTGATAGACTTCTGGACAAACAGACTCCTTTTTGGAAACCAACTTTTGTTTCTCGCCGTCCAGTGATACATGGAATTTTTTTTCTAATTGGTATATCTATTTAATTTATCTTTATGCAAGTGTAATCTTCCAAGTTAAGTGCGAATTTCTAACCATCAAATCGAGAATTTCCGTTTTTATCGTTTGGTTTTAAAATCCTATATCCCATGAAATTTAATTAAATGAATCTCCATTTCAAATTTGTCTAATAAAAGAGACAGTGCTGTTCCGCGTATTTCCTTCAGCTAAATGCATTTTTTATTTTTATTTTAGTTCTCCTTCTTCATTCAAAGTGTACTAACATAATAGTAGAGGACGCAGACAACTTCTAGTCAACCCAGCTGCAGCTGTGAGGAAGATACGATACCATCGATTTTTTTTTGTGTCTTCCCCCCATCTTTCTTCTCTCTGCATCTTTGAAATTTACCTGCAACATTTGTGTTTTTTTTTGTCGATTTTTTACGACTCCTTTAAGCCCTTACCGAACATTTTGGATTATGCAAATAGTGGAGTGGAGAAGATGCAGTGGCGGAATGCTGCAGCCAAACCTACGTAGTTTGTGAATCTGAAATAGATACCTGCCGGAGGACAAAAATGCAGTGAAGGAGAAATGCGTGTAGTTTTCTTTCGTTCAGTTTCTTCAGCGTGATAGCGGTTGCGGTGTATGTGAGGAATATATTTTAGGGTAGTAAACAAGAAACTTTTAACCTATCCAGGAGAATGTGTTGCGTAAGTGAATTTTTCTTATTCATATAGCCGCTTTTAAAATTGGCCTGGCTCTATACGTGTTGTGCTTGGGCGGGATTGGGGGTCGAAAACTTTTGATTTTCCCTAGAGAGAGGACGAACAAGACACATTTCCGGCTCTTGTTATGTTATGCTTCGCGATTTAAGTTTTACTTGCGATGATGAAGCACACTACCCAGTGGAGTATGTTTATTGTTTACCTATAGCTGTTTTGCTTCTTCTGAAAGTTGAAAGAACTCTTAAAACTCTTTCAGTTGGACGTGTTATAAGTAGTCCTTGAAAAAATTAAAACTCCTTTTTCGATTCACCTGAAATCGATGTATGTCCACTGCAACAGGCATACGTTTTCATGTAACGCCACTCGGTCTTTGTGTGTATGAAAGCAGAGCTACACTCGGACACTATCGGTTCCCAGCTTACCTTCTGAATGGAGCAAAAGAATGATTTTTAGGTGAAATGGATCAATGACGAATTTACTGGTGGTTTTTGTTTTCTAATCTCATAAGCCATGATTGCGTTTAATATGTTAAGAGTAGGAATCCCTTACTGTTACGTGATGAGATGTATCGCGAAAGAGGAGGAAATCCACTCAGCTGATAAGGATCATTCATTTCCCTCTCAATAGTTTTTAAATTGCCTACAATCTAGATATGATGTGGCAAAGCAAAGCCCAAATTATGCGATAAAAATCTTTGCCACTGTATCGTCGGCTATATCACCTCTATTCCAATATCCAAAGGGCTATCGATAATGGCGCACTGAATACATCCGAAACCAAATGGAAAGGATTTCGTTTAGGTACCCAATTCCCCCGTTACTATTCCAAGAAAGAGTTTATTTTCTTACCTAATGCAACGCAAAGAAGTAGCGCAGAAAAGAAAAAAGTTAAAAGAAAAACGAATTTTCTCCACCATAACATCCTTATCCGAAACTCAATGAGTGAAAACGAAGTAATAGCGAAGCGAAATCCCCAAAACAGGACCATTTTCTATTTTCACAATTGAAAAATCCAATTGATTGACAAATATCTGTGGAGAGTACTACTAAAAATAGTAGTTCGACATTTACCTTGGGTTTTCGTTTTCTTTTTCTTCAGTTTCTTGTGTTTTTTTTTTTTATTATCTTATTTGATCCTTGCAAAACTCGAACGCGCCGAACGATCTGTGAGAAACTGACGAATGTGGTTTATATTCTGTTATACGGAAGAGTCCTTTGGGAATACTCTGCTTACTTAGATTTTCTTTATACCTTTTGTCGTGCACATATTATATGGAAGTTTCCGTTAGTGGGGGGAGGGGGGGTTACCTTCAGAAGGACATGCAGTGAGAAAAGCAATTTCTACCTTAAAGAATTGTTTCTCATTGTTGGTTTTATTTGTGTGCTCCGATTGTCCTTCGCTGAAACTTCGTAGAGAGAATTTCGGCTTGAATGGTGTTTGTTAGGTTTATGGTTAGTTAGAAAGTAAAGTGGCCAAATGTGTTATCCATTCATGGCCATTGTGTGTGTAGATTGTGGATGTGAAATTGAAAGAAGGTTGAAAGTGATTTTCGGGTGAAATTGAGTGAACCCTTTTGATTGGAGGTGATGGTTTCATTGTGTTACTATAGTACTTTGTTATATTTGTTGACACTTTTTGAATTTAAATGAGTAAATGATTGACTTTAAGTTGAATTGTTTGATTTTCATGGAAACTCTGTTGAAGAACTAAACAGAATTTTATAAGTCGTTTAGTCACGCTTTTCAATTCCAATCAGTAAAAATTTTGAACGAAATTTAATGAGGAGATGATAGAACGTACTAGAGGGTGCCAATTGTGTATAATTAGTGCGGACAACAACCGCGGAAACCTTAGATTTAAATTGTTGCACGAGCAAAGTTTATGGCGGTATAATAAACCCGCCAAGAATATTCTTTAAAATGCCAGTGAATGTTAAAAGCGAAATTTATTGCCCACACGTAGCCTAGACAACAACCATGTAGCATGCTCTCTATTTGATATATTGAAAAATAACAATCGAATGAATTAGATGCCACTAAACAGAGAATTCACTAAATGACCTGTTCGAAGTAGCAGTTGTCTGTATTGGCAAGTTTGAAACCTTTACAACAACACAGTACTCCCAGGCGTAACTTAATATCAAAGGCACTAATTCCCAAAGAACTCTTGTTCCAAACCCCATTTCCTGAACAAACTGTTCGCAATTATAATTTCCAAATGGAATAAAAGCAAAAAAATCACTGGCAAAAGATCGATTGCAATTAATTTGATTGCATTTTCGTTATCGATGGTGTAGAATGTGCAACCTCGTCTTCGTAGTTCTCATTATGATGAAAAACGTCCTAGTCGTTCTCCTTCGCTGCATTCTTTTCTCAATTATTTTAATGTTCTTCCCAATGGATATCATTTAGGGTTGACGGGAGAAACTTTACAAGCTATAGCCGCCGCCAACTATTTGCTGCTGCTGCACTAGTGGTTTGTAAAAAAAAAAATAAAAAAAAATCATATTATATGCAATTTGCTTGAGTTTAGATGTACAACAGTACTTTCTAGGCGGATCCCATCTGAACAAAACTTTGTAATCTTTCCGGGAATTCATATGTATGCATGCTTTTTGCTTGCTTGGTCGGCATGTCAGTCTGTCTGTATGTTCGTAGCTGCAAGCTTATAATGCAGATAAATTCAAATAATATACCTACAATTAGACAACAAATATGTATATATTTGATGTTCGGTACAAACATTTACCAAGAGACGCTAGTGCCAAAAACAGAAAAGGTTGGGTGGTACCATTTTTGGAAGCATTATGGGCAGTTGAAATTCGGTTCAATTAAGAGGATGAACACTTGTATTTCAAACTGAATATATTTCCCGAGGAATTCACTTAAAATTAAAAAGCAATGAGATTGAGCCTGAGTATATGTAGTTGAGTACTACCCGTTGGGCGAATGAAATTGTTAACCTTGCTTAAAAGTGAAGCGATTTCGAAATTTAAAATTAAACACAAATTTTTGTTACTTTGTGGAATTGCTACTAACCCAGTTTTTGTTACATATTGCAGAATGCGGATGCGGTAGGTTTCCCTTAGCTTCTGGCATGAAATAATCAGGGGAAGTCGTGCACCAGTTATGATTTAGCTCTTGAGTTGGGATACCATCTGGAGAAAAACCTCTTCAGGGTCTTATGTTGCCATTGCTCGGTTCTGGCACTTTCCTGGTCCACGTCGGTAAAATTATATCATCAACCATATACACCACTTTGACCAGATGAAAGAAACGGTTTTGCTAATTGTAATGCCATCGTGCTGTAGCTACTTAAAGCCATTAATGCACTTTGCTACCAATTGACAGATAATACCGACTGTTTACAGAGATTTCAAAATACCTACCATACATCCGGTTATGCTTGCTTACTACTCCATTATGCATTGAAGCATTTTCAAGTGGCGTTTCTATTGAACCACTTAAACGCCATCTATCAAACACTGCACACACAAAACGGATTTGTTATGGAAGCACTTTCAGCTACATGTCTCTGCTGTAGGACACTTGATGTCGATTTATTCAATTGTCATTAATAAAAGAAAGACAGGACTGTATTGACACTCGTATTGCATGCACGTGATGTCTTTCAATGTTTCGTACTTTCAAAACGCATTTGCAATGCAGTTACGTGTACGAGAAGGTGCTTAGACTGGTGGTTTCACTGGGACGCATATTTTGATTCATTCTAAATGTTTATTTTATTTGTTTAATCTTTTAAAAAAAAATTAGTTGGCTCTAAAGTTTCATATGGGATTAAAGGATCTTCTTAGAACCATTTGTTTGTGTGACTTTTCAAATTTGGAACGAATGTAAGCGATTTACAATGAAACGCCTATGGACAAAAAAGGAACAAGAACTCTATCTATGATTTACAATGCAGTTCAGTAGTATCCGGTTCGAAGGACCATTTTTTTTCTTTTTAAGATTTAATTATTTTCTTGAAACCTTTGCTCAACGCTTTCATAAAAGAGTAAAAAAAAAACAGCCCACAAACTATGCATATGTGGACTGGAAATATGATTCACTTTTGTAGGAGAAATTTAGGAAAAAAAATAAGGAGAGTTGGTGGAAATACACGGCAACAGTGCAATTTAAACAAATTATGTCCATTATCTTCCTTTGGGTTGTAAGCCATGTATTTGTATGGTTGCGGAACTTAGATCTTGAAGTTGAGCACTATCCGGCTCGAAGGACCATTTTTTGTTATATAACTATTTTTCTTTGAATTTTTATTCAATCGATCACCGGAACACAGAGATGATATGTATTTAAGAGATCTTATATTCAGAAACATAAATTTTGTTTGTTATTACAATTTGACCTTTGAGGCCCTCTAAATTTTAAAGAAAACTGAACTCAAAACAGTTCTATCGATTCCAAGTACACTGGCTCTGGCATTATACTCAAATCACCAATTTATTTATAACCAATCTTCCATCAATCAATTTCAGTTTGAAGCAATAATGCCCTAAACTATTCAACGTCCAATCAACACCTCGTGCAATATCCAATTAACGTTTTGTTGAATCGAATTAACTTCAAAAGTCCTTCCGAAACTGAATTTATTACGAAAAATTAAACCCATTTGTCACCTCCCACACAAAATATCAACCTTTGGCACAAAAGCAATAGCGATATATATACACATTTTCTGGTTTTGCAAGGTATCCTTTCGAATATCTTTCCCATCATCATCATCCAAACCCGTTTTCATCAGGAGCGAGTACAACAAAAACAATTGATTTCCATCATTCAACGTTTGAAATCAAATCTGGACCCTATAGTTGCTTTGATAAGGACATAGATGACACAGCAGCGGCTAACGAAAAAAAATATGAAATAGCTGAAATAATATCATTTTCCCGTCATCTAGATATGAAAAGCAAAAAAAAAAAAAATAAAAAAGTGGGAAAACAATTTTCCCACTGGATATCGCAAAATCAATCTCTTGTCCACTCGCATTGCATTCTCTCGCCCATTCTGCTATTGAAGAGTTCAAAATAATTGAATTTTCCGCTTTTCAAATGTTTCCCAAGAAGAAAATAAAGTAAAAAATAGAATGAAAAAACAAAAAAATAGTTAAAACTCAATCCACCATTGGATGGTGTATCCTTCATCCGTAACACCGGGATCAGTGCAGGTCGCTTTTGCAACCATTGATTGAAGAGTAGTTACCGCTGTTCGTGTTCGTAGTGTTGTTTATGTTAAGAAACAAACATTTTGCGTTGCAAATGCATTGTGCTACTTCAAAAGTCCTCCTGCTTACTCTGTGCGTGTATTTGATTTGAGTTCAAATCGCCTTGTTCAAGCACCGAAGCTGGACACCATCATCGGTAACACCTTTGTTTGTGTATGATGGAAGTTTCAAGAGCGATGCCATGGCAGGCCATTATGATGGGTACTTATTGTGAAGTTTTTTTTCGTATTTTTTTTTTTTGTTTAGTTTGTTTCCTGCACAGTAAACCGAAAAACACTTTGACACGTTAGCGCGCGTGAAAAAAAAGTCGAGAGGACTCGCACAGAGTTTCATATTTATCCAACAAAGTTACCGTGTGTAACTAAGTGCAGATGCGGATACAGTACTGACAGCCAGGCGGGCACAGACAAAGTACGACGAGTGCCTCTCGTGTATCTATTGTTTTGTCGTGTTAAGTGCAGGGATTAGATGGATACTTGAGCAGGAGGAGACAGAATGAGACACAGGCATCGGGTGCAGCTGGAGGATTTTAATTTTAACAAAAGTGTCACACGAATGCGTTTAATGGGTGGAAAAGCTGTTGAACGAGAGGTAAAATGAGAAAGACGAACACCCGATACGGGCGAAATAGTAGAAAAAGCAATTAGAGAAAATATTGCATTTTTTCCTTGACTCGCACACAATGAGGGGTTGAAATTCTTGGCAAGCAGATTATGACAGATTTCGTTTGCAGAAGGTTGGAAGTATAGTTCCCGGGAACTTTTGTTTTTCCTCAAATCGTTAGTTAAAAGTGGAAGTGGAGTGGAGACAAATTTGATTATTTGATGGTTATACTTTTTTGATCGATGAATGATTAGCCACGGTCGCGGGGGTTTTTTATTATTAATAAAGGATAGCTGAGAGGAAACCTTGAAGGCCTTCATTGTTTTTCACGCAACGAATCTTCAAATTCAAAAAGTCGTAGCAGAGTCAACGTTTCTGAGATGGCGTTTTTACCCGAAGCACCTCTAGTTTAAGAACTTAGGGTACCTCAGGGGAAACTGCGATGGCCTGCATTGTTTTCCACGTACCGATTTTTCAAATTCTAAAAAGTCGTAGCAGAAGCAACTTAGTTGAGATGACTCAAGTCAGCGGAGAATTTTTTAATCATACCTACGTTTGTTGCGAAAAGCTTCTAAAAACCATGTGACCATAGTGGGTCTGCGTCTAAAAGAATTCTGTCTGTGAAAGGTCTAAATGGTCTTGGACGATAAACTTGCCAGTCAATTATTTATTTAGTTAAAAACTTAAACTTGGGTCCCCTCCTCCATTAAGGCTTCCGCACTTGTGGAATAGAATGAAAAAATTAGCAGCCTCGAAATCGTTGTCACTTCTATCCTAAATTCTTTCGGAATGCAGTTCAATGGGTGTATGTACATTTTTGCTGCATAGTTTTAGTTGCAAGAATATCGGTAGTTCCCTTTTGCTTCTCCATAGAAAGCTTACAACTAAATACCTGATCGACGTTTCTGGGTATATTTCGACGGAATCACCGATTGAATTGACGCTTTTTTTGTCATTGCCATCTTCTTCTGCACACCCACAAAAAGAGTATGCCAAGCCGTTTTTTAATCAAAAATAACTATCTAATCACACTTATTTCTTTTAGAAAAAAATACAACAGTTCTAGCTAAATTATAGTGAAATGCAAAAAAAAAAAAGAAATGCGTAGGAAAATGTAAAATAATGGAATGTATCTGCTGTAGAAAATAAAATATAAAATAGTGTAGTGTGTCAATTAAAAATAAATAAATAAATAAATCATCAAGTGTTGATAATAAATAAATTCAAATAAATGTTTAATGTATTAAAAAGCAATTGTCCACTATTAAGGAATAAGTGAAAAAATAAAATCCCCCAAACGTATACTTGTCAGCAAAATAAATGGAAAAGAAACTGCCATTACAACAAGAATAAAAAAAATAAAAACAAAATCCAGTAAATTCAAATTAATCACAATTACAAAAAAAAAAGAATAATAATAATATGTATTAAATTTACACCAGGTAATCCCCAATAATTAACTCACTTTCCCCTATCTTTTTATCTCTTCCCAAAAAAAAAAAAACAACGACCACGAAACCATAACCAACGCTTCGCAAAAAAAAATTTAATCGCACGCTCGCAAACACCAAACTCTGATGAACGATGACATTGATGACACACGCAAAACAAAAACAAAAAAACGTCAATCGCTCTCCACGCACGCTTTAAAAATTAATTTATCTCCTTAAAAATGTATGTATCGACGATGCTGGAACTATATCAACTCCGATGACTATCGATTATAATTGCGATAAAAACATAAAACAACACAATGTGTGTTTAAATTGGTAACTTCTGCTGCTTGCATATTTTCAATTAAAATTCATTAACAAACAAATTAAACACACCCACCTAACTATATTATGATGATGATGACATCGCATTTATTGACACATCTTGTTATAACCGATGACTTTCGGCTCACAAAAATGTCCCTTACGAATGATTGAATGAATTTAGAAAAAAAAAACCCAAACAAAATGAAGGCGATATATTATATCAGCGAAAACTAACGCCTATCAAATGAATAGAAAAACGAATTTAATCGATATAAGAGAAAAGCTAAAGATAGCCGAAAATATATAGAGAAGAATTCTCTAGCGAAATTTTTAACAACAGAGCGTGTGCCAGCAACTAAGCGAAAAACTGAGCGAAACTTTACGATCATTGATTTATTTGAAAATATTTTTTATTTATTTTTTTCAAAGTAAATGATGGGGCTGCAAATGGCAGTACTGCCACCAGCTGCCAGTATTGTCGCAGTCATCACATTTTTACTGGTTATCATTGGAACGCCTGACGTAATTGATGCAGTCCGTGAGTACATTTTTTTCTAATTTGTTGTTACTGATACTTTTATAGGAAACAAAACAATAATCCCACACAAGTTTGCTTGCTCATTCAATTGGATTTGTTTTTTGTTATTTAAATTCTTAATTTCCCTTGGATTGGATCGTATTTTATATAAAATTCTTTTCTCTTTTGTGATTTTTCCCAAACCGGAAAAAGAATGCAAATGAGATAAATAACAAGAAAAAGAAACGGAGATGATGATTACACTTTGAATACGAACTCCTCACCTAGAGTTTATTTTCGTATTTTATTTTCCTCTTCGTTTTCTGTTGTATTCGTCCATCTTCACGGGCTGTTTTTTTTTTTTTTGCTTTTCTTTTTGTAGCCCATGCATTATGGCAGATGATAGTGAAGTGGTGCCAGGATAAGTAGGATCGACGTTGTGCTGGGATTCATTAAAATTTTAAAACTAGCAGAGCGTAAAATTACATTTCTTAATTAAACTATAAGTTCGGTTGGGTTTTTATTTTGCACTTTTCTTATTCAAATAGGGGGGGTTTCTATTCTCTTCTTTTTATTTTTCGTTGTACATATTGTTTCTCAATTTTTGGCGAAGGATTTTATCGTCTACTTCGTTAACGAACTCGATTGTGGGACTAATTGTGTTTGATTTAAAAAATGTTGAGTGGCATCATATTTGCATGTGGTGGGCAATTTCTATCTATAAATCCTTTTCGTTGGATTTTACTCCAAAAATAGCAAAAACTGTTGCATACTGTACGGCGCTCGAACACCTTGCATGATACCCACGAATCAAAATACGAAACAAATGTATTCCGACAAATTAGCTTAACAACAAATTCAATTACTGCATAGGGATATTTCCGGAACAAAAATCGTGTGTCGTTAATTTTCGAAAATTATACAGTACTAGAGTTTTGCCACGTTCGCAGCTAGACATCCAAAATTTAGGTTATCTGTCAAATGGACGAGTCCCGAAATAACGTCATTATTCAGCCTGCTATTGGCAGATGTAAAACCATCCCATTAACAACTTACTGCCCGGTTGTATTCAATTTATCTGTGATACAAGTATCAACACTTTCTGGCATACACCTTGTGTAATTCCTGCAACATAACCCGTGAAAGCTCACTTAACTGCCTTTCAGTTGTTGAAATGAAATTTAATGGAAAATCTCATAAAATATAAAAAAAGCTGCAAAAAAAAAACATTAAAAACAAGCAAAAACCAAACCAAGTAGCTGGCAAAAATACTCCCCACGATAATTGTGTGTAATATTTACCCGTAAGCATCATTTCTTGCTCGCATTCATCCCTTGTTTCACATGATGGCCCGTGGGTAGGAAAAAACCAATCCACCCAGAAAATTACGCCTCCAGGAGCAACGTTGAGTTTCTGTTTTTTTTCTTTCTTCGTGTTTGCCTTATGCGCAAGGGGACAGGCCCTCATCCGAAAAATCAGTCGCTCCAGTCATTTGCTCTTTGGCATATTGGCAGAAGGTCTTCTTCCATTTTTTTTTTGCTGTCCCCCCCATTCCAAAATACAAAAAAAAAAAACAAAAACACGACAACCGCCATCCTTCCTGGAATTTCTATTCATCCACCTGTGCTCTATACGTGAAACGTCCCTTATTTTTTTTTTCGCTTTTCTGACTCCTTCATTCTGTGTGCTGCTGCTTACTAGCGCTGGGAAGCTTTATTTTTCATTAGCATGTTTGTTGGTATATTTATAACGATGTTTGAATAGATGGCATACGTAGGGTTGTTTGGAATTTTTCTATGCAATTTTGAGGTTATGTTCTAACATAATATCGCAATATCACACCTGGCGGTCTATGAGTACGTGTGGTGGGACGTTTTTGGCAACCCGACCCCGAAAGGAAACAACCTAAAGTTGTCCTACACACAGGACATCCTGCGATCGTTGTTGTATACAAAATTCTGTTTTTGCGTGTCATTCCTTCGATGTGATGCTTAAAGTGTGTATTTCGGCTTGGCGTTTCTTGCAATTGGAAGCTAGTTTTAACCAAGTTTTCACTTGAATTCCGTTTCGGCATGCGGAGGAACTTGCCAGGAATTTTCGATATTTATGCGTATCTTATAATTAAGTTATGAATTCAGATCTACCTACATTAACTTTGTTAAATTATTAAGCAGCATAGAATTGGATAGTGGGGTGGAGAAAGATGCGATGGAAATTTAAATGTAGGGTTTTACATTTTTAATTTAAGCCGAGGGTGAGAATTTACTTTTTTGTGAATTTTCACTTTACTTGATGCCACGTATATTCGGGATCATACTCGCATTCAAGCTGTGGGCAGGGTATTTGTGTGGCTTTTTCCGTGAAAGCGTGTCTGCAATTAAACATTGAGCTAAAAAATTTATAAAGCTTCTAAAAACACGAGCTTCTGCACACAATAAGGGGGCAGGTGGGAAATGAATTTCAGTTCTATATACACATTTTTATTTTTGTTGCCTGGGTAAATTGTTCAAAGTAAACTTGACTTGTTATGGCTGATGGAAAATATTCATGCACACCCTAAAGTATGCAGGGGCAAAACGTAGTTTCATACAAGAAGTATGCAAAAAAAATTGTTGTACTAGAGAATTCGGCAAGTAACGATTTTTAAATGAAAGGGACTTCCATTCAATATTATGCCAATTCCGAACGCATATTTTAGAAAGCCTCCTCAAGGCAGATACACTTTGGGAGTTTTTCATTTCAAGTCCATTCAGTCCATTTAATTACTCCAGTAGCAGCTTTATTTCCATTACTCAAATTTATTTGACTAATGGCTTAGGTCGGGTGCTTTTAGATGTGTTTTAATTTAGCTGTACCGTGATTTAAATACAAATTGCCTCCCTTTTTCAATTTCTACAAACCAATAAAAGTTCACAAAATACGTAAAACATTCGCAGATAACCTGGAAACGAGTACACAGAAAATAAAGCAAAAAAATCCAGCAAATCAAAGCAAACACAACTAAACAATCAAATTTTAATTACAAACAAATTACACTCATTTTGCGAGCTGCCAACCATAAACTTGTATTTACTCTCCTTCGAAACTAATTAAACTTATCTCTTGGTTTAAGCTGCTCAAACAACTGCAGCAGTTACTTTCTTCCGGTTGTAGGAAAAACGACGAATAAACTTGGCTGGCTGGGTGAGTGGGTTTTTGTAGATTCAAATGAAAACGAACTTCAATTTAATTGCACAACCTTTCAAGATTTAACCGCGCTATCGAATGTGTAGGTGGAGATAGGTACCTTTCGAACGGTTTGGGTATCCAACAATTTCTAGAGCGTGAACGAGCTGCCAGAAGTGTTTTATTTTTTTGTTCATTCTACTACTATTATTTGTGAAAGAAGTATTTCACGGAAATACAAAATGGAAGAACATCCGCAATGGAATCGATAAGAGCCATTCAACTGAAGAGGGCTCGTTTTTTTGAATACGGAAAACATATGAATTGATTGTAAATGTCCGCTGGCAAAAAATCACCAATGAGCAGGTTATATTTACGGCAGTTTCGAGGACCTCGGAAAGTGTCACTATACTCTCCAATTTAACTGAAAAAAAAATATTTCCAGACAATGCTCGTAGTCCGTCATAAAAGAGTCCACCTTATTTCCACTCTGAATCATTTAGATTATCAATTCATCTCCTTAGTGTATTTGCCACCGCTCACGCTCAATTCTGACATCAAAATCCAACAAATTACTTCATGACTCTCGACGTCAATGAAACCAGAAACTTCCTAGACTCAGTTTGAGTTTCTTATGAGACTTTGATTTCCAGCTAATTAATCAAACCGAAGATCCTCTTACCAAGCGTTTTTTTTTTCCTCCCTGATGGATGATTAATTTACTAAGCACTTCCATCTCATTAATCACCTGAATTCGTATCAATAAATTACCCGCGGTCATCTCTCTAAGGACGAGTAACTCATATTTACAAAATCACTTATGTACACAACCAACCCCAAGAATTGTTCGAAGGATTACGACTCTGTTCATTTCGCCTCCTTATTGCATTATATATATAAAAAAAAAAAACTATATTCGCCCCAGAATAGTTGGAGAAAAGTTACCTAATTGTAATTTTAACTTTTTGGCGCTTAGCGTAAACTTCTCCGCAGTTCCTTAGGGTACTACCCTTTATTAGCTTTTACAGTTTTACACAGTGCTGCATTTGGCAGCGAAAAAGGTCGAGTGGTATTTCATATTTCAGCCACTCTCAGTGGAATGCTTGATTTGCTAAACACCTAACAGAAAGGATTCTCAGGACATAAAAGCACATAAAGTTTTTCATAAGGAAACTTTCCTAAGAAGGAAATTTGTTCAAATATTTGTTAAACGTATTTCCAAATAAATGAAAGAAAAGAGCTGCTTTAAAGCTGTCGGATGCAAGTGTAAAAAAAGCGCAACTGAGTGTTATGCTTACTTTTATAGGTTGCTTGGGTTTTAATGGGATTTTTTTCGGGTGCGGATTTATGACTGCGGTTTGTATGAGCAGTTTTTTGAGAGAAAAGGCTTCTGAACCTAAAGAGCTGTTTAGTCTTTGAATTAGCCTTCGATTTTTTTTTCACAACTGCATAATTCTATCCATACCATTGAACCGCCATCTAGGCGTCACTGAGCTCAAATGTTTCCAAGTTTTTCTACGATTTCTATCAGGACTGTTGGGCCCCAGTTACGTGAAATTAGATTATTCAGCTTTGAAAGTGTTCCCCCGACTGTTACGCACTTCTTCAAAGCAGTCGGTCAACACTCGCTTCTTTTAGTATTTTATTTCAACCTCGCATTGGGCGCCATCCAACCGAAGACAAATAAATGTACACAATACCTCGATTTCAATTGCCTTTTGGTGATTCATGTTTGTAGGAACAGGATAATTGCCTTTTGATGATTCATATTGTTATGTTACCGCCAGCTGGAACACATCTAAAGTAAAGTATTTAGAAACATGACGACTACGCTAAAATTAGTTTGGCTAAAACTAAAAGAACTAAAAATGCATCCTCCCCATTTAGTTACAAAAACTTTATTCGTTCATTAGTTCGCTTACTACTAATACGCGACCTCGCGTTGGGCGCCATTCATACGAAGTTTTGTTCGGACTCAAATAACACAACAGATAGATGGATGGAAAGTCAATACTACAGATGGATGAAAAACAATACTACAATGATAACAGATAGGCAAAATGAGACATTTTTTTTATTTTACAAATTGAATAATAAGAAAATAGTGACGAATGTTCCTTCAAAGGCTCGCATCTACAAACAAATCGCAATATATTCCACGTTCCGCCACCTAGTTCAACACTCTTCCCAGCTACCTCTCTCATTTTGAGTACCTTCACAGATAGCCTAATTGAAACCTTACTAAACTCGAATTAAAATAAGTTTTACATAATCCCTATGAAGAATTTCAAAAATTCAAATTTCTTCGTTACCCCAAAAACTTCTCTGCCCCTATGAACTAATTTGAAATAGAAAAGGAGCAAAGACGTAAAAAAAAATTTTACAATTTCTCTGAACCCACACTGAATATCTGCGATGGCAATGATGATGATGAGCGCTTTTAGTCGCCTTACATACAAAACTATGAGCTCACATTCACCTTTAAGTTACAAAGAGTCTTTTGAAAAGTAATTTAAATTTCTGAAGGCGCAAATGGAAATCATCGCTCTCATATAATCACCACGCCCTTTGCCAAAGCGCGCTTATCGCTTCGAGTTAATTTATTTCAATTACATGCAGGAATGTAATCGGAGGGTAGATTTTCTGCCGATATGAGGCGCGAGCGATACAGGGCCGCAATTTGGCGATGGTCGTGACAGCGCGCAGTGGTGGGCGTGTATTTGCACCAACATCGAAATTGCAAAAGTTTAAATTACTATTTTGATGCTGTGTTGTTGTAGGTACTGGCGGCCGGCGGGGGGGTTGGTCCACCAAGTTCTGTATTTTTTTTGCTTGTTCGGGTGCATAAGTGTAAACAGTTTTTGAGCAAACAAAATTTAGTTCAAGGTAGCTGAGCTGCTGAAATCTGCTATTTTGGGCACGGCAAAAGATTGTATATCCCCCGGGGCATAAGATCAAAGTTTTGTCGAGGAAGAGCTGTTTGAAATAAGTTCAGGTGGTCCGCTATAAATCGTCTCGAAATTTCTATTTCACTCTAACATTGACCTAGGTGTTCTCCTCGAAATATACGGTTCCGTGCGGTGAGCTAACTTTAGCAGCCATTTGTAATGTTGACATGTTGACATTTAGAGCACTCCCACCCTTTCCATATAGAGATACATGCTCGTCATGTATAAACATCGTGCGCGTGTTTATCGACTAAAGTGCCCTCCCAAATTGTGTATCTCGCATGCAGTTCTGTCCATCGAAGCGTATTGCCAATCGCTGTACAGTTCGCTACAGTTCGCTACAGTTCGCTACAGTTCGCCTCTCCCATTCCAACTGCAGACTAATATAATTTGTGACGTATTTCTATTTATGACGTTACTGGCTAGGTATATGCATGAGGAACTTGGAGAAAAAGGTTCGCCTGTGCTGGGCCCCAGCTAAAAGTGTTCTTGTTGTTGTTGTTTTCGTTTGTCCTTCTAACTCATTCAACTGCAAAAAATTCGAAACATTAACCCGACCAGAGTTCTGGTCGGTTGTGCGATGCCCTACCTGCTGACGAAAGCAATTAAATTCAAAGGATTGCTGTTGCAGCTGTTCCTCTGCTATTACCCAGTATCTCATTGAATGAGCTTGTTAGTTGTTGTTGATGTTGGCAGCGTTTTTGTTTGCCAGCGGGTGGGTGAGTCATCACGGAGTTTGGGGATATAATGAACTATGTATGTTGCATATTAAGTGGCAAAATGAAGTTCAATGTAACTGCGGGTGCGGAAGGGGAAGGGCGGCGAATGTTTGCATTTGCTTTTAATTTATCATTAAATTATCATGACTGCATGGCAGTTTGAGCCACACACTTCACAGAGTCAAATAAGTTGCATTATGCAGCAAAACCTATAAATCGTGACATTAGTACACGAGTAGGTGATGAGAATATTTTAAATGCACGTGCCATTGCGAGGTGACTTTATGTAGTTATCACAAAAACAAAATACGAGCATTTCGCGCTAGTCGTGGATTTAATTAAATTAAGGGTGGCCCATACACCTTCATCATTTGACTGATTTGTTTTGGTGGTCGTTTAAAGATATTGTACCCTAAAATAACGAGCATTGTCGTTCTGTGACAACCGTATCCTCAATTGGTCTCTGGTTGGGCGCCAATTTTTCTTTTTTTTTATCGATTCGTTATCATTGCCATTGAAATCACACTCCAATGCTATAGCTTATCGAGTGTTTCGACTTCAGATCACAAATTGAATGTAATATCTTGCAACGTGGTCTATCGTTGGGCGCCATTTCTGTTTACTTCAATGTCCGGCTGTTAAAAAAAGAAAAAAAATCACCCAACGAAAGCCCTGCTGTGAAGAAACTACAAAATATTTTCACAGACGCATTCGGTGGCAGCTATGCATCTCTTCTTTTCCTCATTTCTCTTACTATTTTGGCCGCCTCAAATTCCAAACAATTTAAATTTTAAATTCAAACGAAAACCCACTTAATAGTATGACCCCATCCTAGACCACTTGTCAAATATGATGTCCTCTCTATCGAACTCACTTCAGGGGCTGAAAATCCCCAATCAATATCCACTTAACGAGGAACCTGAATCGAACAAGCGGGAAAAATTTGAAAATATGAAAATTTGAGGGTAGCAATGTCTGGTCCTACCACATCGTATCTGCCGCCCCTGTGAAACTGCTGATAAGCGGAAATGAAAGGTATTTCAAATGTTCCGTCCTTCTAATATGATGCTAGGCTACGCGAGCTCCTGCGTGCCCCCCTTTAATCACATGCTTCTTAAAATGGGTAAAACAAAATTCGACCTATGCACTGCTGTCCCTCTATATAAAGCTGTTGAGTGGTACCTTTTATATACATTTTCTCTGGTCAATACAGAGGTAGAAGGTGATTATGAGTTGGTACGATGCGATATGGGATTTTCGAAGCTGCATTCATCTGCGCATTTTTCGGGTAGCTTTTCATAGGAAATATTGGATAAGCTTTGACTGGGAAACTCTTTGGTTTGGCAGGGAATTCGGAAGGCAAATAACAAAAGTGTAAAGTACAAATCGCGTAAAATTGGCAATCGTCCTAACTGAAAGTACAGTTCGCCACAAAAGGCCCTTGTAAAGTATACATTGGATGAAAATGGCAAAAATATTTAAAGAAAAAAATGAGTCGATCTCATAACCCCATTCTTTTGTGAGAATTCTATTTGTCGACCTCAACTAACAAAGTTTTATGTCAAAAATCGTGACTGCTATCCAATTGATATTCCCACTCTTGCGTGAGAGAAGTATCAACGTCTCTTGCCTTTCACGTCGCTTTTCATGTCAAATTCATAGACGAACATCTCCATTCTAAGAATTGCCTACAACCGAATTTAATATTCCTAGCTTCGCGTGCCAAACTTCTGCAATACAATGTTTCAACTAGACATATAGGCGCTCCATATCACTGCGTTGACATTCCACTGTCCTCTACCACTAAAGATACGAAACAAATATCCACATCTGCGAAAAATTATCCAAAAACTTGCGGATAACATGACAGGCTCCCTTCTATCAAAGGAAAAAAAAATATATATGCTCACAGATTATCTTTGGCCAGAGAAAACTTCATCGTATCTTTAATGTCAACCTAAAGAAAAGTTTCAGAAAAAATAATAATAAAAAAAAATAACACAAACTTTTAAGGACATATCCAGAGGAAAAAAAACAAAACTCGAAAATGTGCGGAATTTTCGTAGGTATCTCTTGATATCCAAGGATAAGTTTAAAAAAATACTCCATACGTAGACATACTTCAAGGATAAACGGGATAAACAAACATCTCTGAGGTTCTTGCCATCGAAATTGCAACTTGCATTTTGTCTTCATTCTTTTGTCCGTCTCATTTGGCTTAGAAAAGGGAAACACGGCTGCACAGAGGGGACTCCAAAATATGCGAAATGTTCTAAAAGAAAGCATAAAGGATTCCCCGCAAAAGGATGTGAATTTCTGATGCAGAATTAGTTCACGCCGCTCCGTGGCAAAGGATAAGAAAAATGAATGCTCATATGCATACTTTTTTTTTCGGTCCTTCTTCAAACAGATCAAGTTCTTGGTGGTGTGCGGTTTTTTTGTTTTTTTTGTTTGCTCTTCATGTTTCATTGGGTTTTCTACGCTGTTATGAGTTGACATCTTGCACTCGTCTCATATCCTACCGAAGTCTGAGAATAAAGGAAGAAAAGTGCACCATGTCAAGTTTTTTTTATTTGTATTTTTTATTTCTTTGAGTGGATGGAATATCCGTTTTTTTTTTTTGTAGGGTTAAAGGATAACATTTGAATAAGTATGCAATTTTCAGAACATAAACATGCATAAGTTTTCTTGGAAAAGTTTTGGCATGTTATAGAGTTGGAGTTGAAGAGCCAACAACTGATGGGTGTGTGTCCTTTTTTTCTATCACATATTCTGTGTTGGATGTGGTCTATGTCAGCAGAGACACGAGTTTTTGTTCATAGAATTCGTAAAATGTTGGTCGTATTGATTCCGTGGGTCTGCTTTATGTCAAACTAAAGTAGTTGAAAGGTTAAAACGATGGAATGCGGCCACCAAAAGTGCAAAAACTCGTTGTTGGAGCGCTTTTGGGGTTGATTTTCGAATTCAAAAATTAAATCCCGTAGTTAGCTATGCTTTCTTTATTCGAACTTCGTTGGGCGCCAGTCAATTTTTTTTCTATTTAGTGGGATTGCATTTCTTTTGCACAATTACTCGACTCAAATTTAGATGATTTAGACTTTCAAGTCACCACATTGTAAGATAAACCCATTTGCCTTCCGTTGAGTGCCAAATTTCCATTCCTTGTTCTCGTCGCAATATTTTTTTCGTATTTGCAGTTCTATGAACTAAAAATAGAACGCAACCTAGCGTGTTCTCTTTCTCTAACCGAAAGGGATGTTGATTTTTTTCTTTTCCTCTCATAAAATGGCGTGCAACCACTAAGCTTTTAACAACAGTCAGGGAACAAAAAAAAAAAATGAGTGAAAGAAAGAAAGTTATTCCCCTGCAGGAACATTTCACTGCGAAGTGTTTACCCCAAATTACCTTTAAGTCCTTCATAGCCTCCATCCCTCGCTCTTTTCTGAATAATTTTCTTCTTGCTATAGCACCTGACGATTTGACTTGTCGATATTATTACACACTGTTTGCCTTTGTTATGAGTTGTGTGCATTAATGAAATTGAATTTGTCTTATACAAGCGCGCGCAATTTATATCTATATCTATAGCATTTCTGAAATACTACATTGTTAGAACGTAATATCAATTTATGTTTATACAACTTTATTACGGTCTCACATTAGTGTGCGTGCGCGTGTGTGGGAGGCTGTGTTTATTGGGTTTATTTATTTTGTAAGGTGGTAGTAATAAATTATTTAATTTGATGGTAGGAACTTTTGATATTTTTCAAAAATTATTTAGAGTGGCTTCTGGCAATTAATGTAAAACTATTTGTAATTATAATTAATTAGTTAGCCATGTAACTGCATTGAATGGCTTGTTTGCATGGTAGGTAATAGGTGACTGATTGATTCGGATTAAGCGGCCAAGTGGTGGGGAATTATGAATTGATTTTCGTGTCAAGTGCTTTTCGATTGGTCTTGATAGACCAGTCGTGTACACGAAATAAATAACGCACTTGTTGTATGTAGTGGTGAAGGGTATCTATACATGCTGTGCATTGCTTGAGGGCATAGGGCGCTCTGTATCCCATAATTGCAGTTTTTGTTACATACATAATATCAGGTATAGAAAAAAAACGCTGGTTCGAATGTCATTAACGTTGGTCTACCACTGCATCAACCACAATCATCATCAGAATATTTTTTTAAGTCCCGCCTATCCATTAAGAGGGTCAAGTATTCCCTAGCTATTAGGGCGGTCTTCATTTGTATATGGTCAGAGAAGGCATTCCAGATGGCCGATATCAAGCTTTGCCCGATAGTACATTTGCTACTCCTTACCAGACATCTTATTGGATTTAGTTGAATCCAACTGGTCCTGCGTTGGGCGCCAGCTTGAGGAAATTAGTATTTTTTTGTAAGTTTAAAAATCAATCAGCTCTCGAGTACCTGCACAGACTTTCAGAGGATCGTGCCTATGGTTTTAGTTTGTGGGTTTTCTATGATTCAACGAAAATTGTTTGTTTTCGCATCACTTTGTCTTGGAAGTTTTCAAAAATCTATAGATTCGATGGTGTTTTCAGCGAAAGTTCTTGAAATGATCCAAACGACTTTTATGGAGTGACGAGGTTTTGTTTTGAAATGACTGTACGATTTGGCGTTGGGCGCCAGTTAATCTCATACAATGTGACATAAAATGACAGCGATTTGTCCCTTTAACCATTTCACTAGTCACATCCAAAAATAAATGGGCTGCTATTAAAAACAGAAAATATCTCCATCCTGCGTTGGGCGCCAGTTTCTATTTTTTCTTTTCATAACATATTGCAATTTCAAGCTCTCGTGCCATTTATTGTCTTTGCACACACACTTAAAAGACGCCAAATATTTGTATAATGTTCACAACTAATAATTTTCTTTAATAACTAAACTCACCTCCAGCTGGCATGATTAATTACTTTGACCGAATTTTCATTGTTCCTTTACCAAAAGAATAACCCCAAACGTATGTTAAGGTGGGATGCGTACTTATAAGCTTCACGTGGCCGAAACGATTAAGTCATTCAACTTGTACATACCACTAGTTAAGTTGTTCACCCTAAAAACATTGTACATCATCAGTTATACTTATGACGAGAATATAAATGTGTACTGTGGTCTATGAAATGAATACAGACGCTTGAGGCGGTAAAATGGTATAAAAAATTCAACTGGAAGAAAAGTAAAAATACAGCGAAGGGTGCACTCCCGAAAAAGTGAATGAAAAATGACACAATATTAACCGCGTGTAGTTATTTTTTTTATTTTTATTTTTAATTCTCCTAATTGAGAACAAGAAAAGTTTTAATAAGAGGTTGGAGAGCAGCCAAGGACTTGCTGTTGGGTGGCTGCCGGAGTACGCTTTGGGGTGTGTTGTATTTACCCTCGAGGAAGTTATGATTGAGAACTAAGTGGGTGGTTCAGTGTCTTTTTCACGTACGCTTATGAAAACTAAACAGAATTTGATTAAATTAAGTCAGGTTATGTTTTTGGTTTTTACGGGTGTGCGGAAGAGGTAGGACAGTGTATCTTTAGGTGTAGTTTGTATTTTCCTGGCAGTTGAACTTCTGACGTACTGAGCTCAGAAAACATGAAAAGGTTAAAATTCGACTGCCAGCTAAACGCCAGGATACATAGACCTTTGATACCGTCTGAATCAAAAATCCTATATCCTCACTCGCAAAACCAATTTCAGCTTCTAATGAAGCGAAGTAGATTTCTTACTTCGGTAAAAAGGACCTAAAAGAGGTGCCCAGCTACCATTAAACTGATTAAATTGTCAAATTGCTGTGTGAAATTTGTAATAGATCACACAATGACAGTTCCATTCCGATGGAAAGTGCCTCTCCAATAACCAACTGCCCATCATTCACTCTCTATTTGAAATTCTATAAATTCAAAAACGAAACAAAGTGACACCTTCCCTCCGCAAAATATACATATACATACCAATACCATCTCGTGCTTCCCTATTTCATCCCCGACTGTCACCAGCGCGATATAATGTCATTGCCAATTCCAATTAACACAACCTTGGTGACAGACAAAAGGACTAAAATAAACACAAGATACGGAAATCAGCAAATGCTCTGAATGGTTAAAAGATACCGTCTTTCAATCACCCACCGCCACGATGAGCGCCACCGCAACCACAAAGCCGCACGATGACAACAAAACGTCAAACCTCACGCTTCGCAGCACAGTCTAATGATAATTTATTGTGACGCAGTACAATTCGGAAAAGAACTTTCAAAAAAAAAAAAAGGATATCAACCTAACAACACTATCCCACACAAACACCAGCGTGCAATTCATTGCTAGCAAAAAAAAAAAAAAAAACAAATAAGTACACACTATAGTAAAAGAAATAGTACAACGCCACGGTTGTCAACCACACAAAGTGGATGGCAACTTCAAAAGCTGCTGCTAACAACTTGACATGGAAAAAAAAGAAGAAGCGAAAACACAACAGAGGTACAGTGAAGAAGGCGCCAGGACAACAAACCAACACAACAGACGACACCCGGGCCAACAAAGTGTGAAAGTTACACTTTTTTTTCCTGCTTCTTTGCCTATCTTTAGGGGAGATAGAGAGAACGCTGTTGCACACGATTTTTTGTTGTATACCTGTGTGTATTTATTTTTTATACCGAACCACCATAGAAATTATTTAGAGCATTCGCGTTAGGTAAGTCTGGTATGAAAAGCTCGCAAACAAAGGGAATGGTGAATACACCTTGAATGTGACAAAAGGTGGGTGGACGTCTGGGCGAGAAAAGAGAGTGAAAATTCGAAAAATTACAGTCACATAAATAAGGTCAAAGTGGAACAGAACAAACGAGGCAACAGCTTGACCATGGTTTTGTTATACGAGCCACCTAAATGGAGATGTCAAAGGTGTAGATATTCCCACTGATAGTGTGCTGTTAAATTTGGTTGTGATTTCAATTTAAACAAATCTGTGGTGTGTGCCTGTGTTTTTTTTTTTCCTAAGATTGCGTGGGAGTGACAAGCGGTCCGTAGCGTGGAAATAATATGTGTGGAAGTTGGTAAGTCCAACTTGAAACACACAGCCACAATGGATATCTGCCGTCAGATTCATACTCTCGTGTGGTGCTGGCATTAGGTTGGTTGTAGTGGGAAATCACATTCACTGCAACTCACTAGGTAAGGTTTAAAGAGCGGACTGCATCTCAAAAAGTCACGTTCTCAGAACTAGTTCTGTAGTTGGGAACAGCGTAACTAAAGTTGCAATTTGGCACTTTTTCGAAAGCTTGTCACAATTTTCTTTCCTATTTTGGAGAAGGCGCTTTAAAAATGTTTCAAATGCTGTTATTTCGAAATAGAAATCTTTAAAAATGTAACGCAGTTGCCTATAGCAAAAATACTTAAGTGTTTAGCCAGCCAATGCTTTTTAAATATCGTTAAACAATTCTACATTTGCAGAAAAGCTTCAAAAATGACAATTTTTTCCAATTGGCCAATCCCAGCGACTTTTCAGTGTTAGTGTTTACTTCGAAAGAGCGTCTTCTTTGATCTCACTTGATATCTTCTATTGCAATCGACGAGAGGCTTTCAGCCGGTGGTTAATTCTGTATTACATTTTTTACGAACAGCTGATCCTTGTAATTCAAAAATATCAATCCGAAGGTATTTTCTCAGACTTAGCAGAGTAATATAACTTAGTCCTATACTGAGGACCTAATCATAGGCAATTTCCATGGAATCGTGAGGAAGACCAACTCGTTGCGATTGAGACTGCCCTTATTATCTCGTGTGCAAGGGGTTTTCTGAGTTTGGCTACCTGTAAATCGCAATTACCTATAGTAGCTCTGCGACAAGTTTCGCCTTCGCGCAACCTTTCGATTCGCATAAAGTCGTCGGGCCTTATTAGTTCGTACAAACATAATATCCTTGGCATTAATATTCGCAGCGACTTTTGACTTCGGGTTTTCTTTTTTGTTATTCATCTAATCGCAGCGAATCCTGCGCAATTCGCAGAAGTACGTTTGGGTAGTTGAATTCGTATTCGCTTCTGGTTTCTAACTGTGTATTCCAAGCAACCATATTTGACGAGGATCTCCTTTTACATGCAGTTATCTGTTAACTTCGATTTCCACCCAACTGCAACTGACTTCCTATAATTTAAGTGTCAACCTCAATAATTGTATGAAACATGCAACCCACGTCAATGGCAGAACAAACAAGCAAACATTAACCACTTAAGACGTCCTTCGTCCGGCGATTTCAGATTTATTACCATCAAATAATTCAAGAAGCTCTCCACTCGAGATAAGTACGCTACAAATTTGTTTTCCTCCTCTTCAATATATTTATTCAGCGCGTTAACACACGAGTACAGTTCCACCAACCAGGAACTTCACATTCGTAAATTGAGCAAATAAATCGTGTTAGCTATTTACTTGTCAATAGAAAGAAAAACCGACGAAACAACGGGAAAAACTTTTGCCGTTTATTCTCTTTAAAACCGACCCAACCAAGAACAAGCAGACAACAAACCTGTGAAACAAGACAACGTTTGGGGTTTCAACATTTATTGATCTCGTCGTGTGTCTGCTTTCTTTTTTTATTTGTCTTGGCAATAATTCAACAGAAAATACAAAGGATTTTAGGACTTCCTTGGTACTTCAAGAAAAAATAATGCTTGCCACATGCTCCTGTGCAAAATTTTTTTTCAGATAGACAAAGAAAAAAAGCAGCCAACGACTTTGTATCTTTAGACAACTCAAAAGTCCTATCGTACAATTAACGAGAACAAACATCCCCCGAGTATGTGTACAAGTGAATGTGGTATGTATGCGGGTGAGAGAAGAAAAAAAACCCTAAAGCATCTCAAAACTAATCGACCAAGAACGGAATAAATTAGTAACTCTTTGTTACTATGCTGTCCTTTTCTTTAATTTTGCACACGTTAATTTGCCGACTTACACGTCAGTGGAAGAATACAAAAAAAAAACGCACCCAACACTAAACCACTCAAAAAGTAAGAGTCAAACTTTGCCCTCTCACGCTGGCCAATTTCGAGTGGCTTGTCCATCTGTCAGGTAAAACTCCTAGGCACACACAGGAAAACCTTTGTTCTATGCATTTTTCATAACGTTCGTGTGTAGTCCTGTAGACGTCAAATGCGTAATCAATCCTGAAAGATGAATTTCTGTCCATAATTGCTGGCAGAAGGAAAAGCTTTATAAGTTGAAAAGAGGTCCCAGTCTACCGCATGCTAATTATTTGGGTTCGTGTTGAACGGAACCGGGGACTTTAGTTTTTCATTTTTGCACTAATAACACTTTAAACACTCACTCAAATGTGGAGCTCATGTGCCGATAGTAGGTATACCAACGGAACGAATGCAAATTGTAGAAAAGTCCTCCAGGAAATCTCATATGCACATATCACACACACACACCACCACCACATCCTTGTAGCCACTTTTGCGAGACTTTCCTCCATTGCAGTGCCTGGTGAAATAATTTTCTATCGTGATTGCCAACTCGTTCGGTTTTTTTTTCCAAGTTTATTAGCCTGAAGAGGCCGTAATACATTGATATATGGGGTAGCATAACTACCTACCACTTTTAACCAGCCACTTAGACAAAACGTCGAAACGAAATGTGAATCTAGCTGATTTTGCATAAATTCACAACTTGAGTGTATATGTTTGAGGACTGTGCTTGAAGTTGCATTTAGTTATTTTATTTAACCATTATAAACATTGATTACTTTTCGATTACCTATATCTCACGAGTAGGCAAAATGTTTAGTTTTTCTTTATGTTTATAAAACGGCAAATGTTGGAGTAAAAAATGAAATAAAAAAAATATTTTTGACTTTTGATTATCTAATTCGTACCCATTCCACGAAACATTTATTACTTTTCGATTACCCAAGTAAGGTAATGTTTTTTTTTTCTTTTATATTTGTCCAAGACCAACTGGAAGTGTTTCGTTTATAGAAATTGAAATTGGGGTTCTTACCAGATTATCCATTTCGTATCCATTACACAACATTTTGATTACTCAAGTAGGTAACTCTCCGTTGTTTCAACTTGATACAAGAACAATTTTAAACGTTACGAGTACATAAACATAAACGTTGCTGTGTCTCTTTAATTACCTAGTTCATAGCCATTACCCGGAATATCGATTACATTTCAATTATTCAAGCAGACAATGTTTTTGTTATCGTACAAAAGATAAAATTGCCTATAACAAATGTTAGCTTTGACGTTTATGTTTGGTTTTTCCAACTTATATGTATTACCAAAATATTGATTACTTCTCAATTACTTGAGTGGTTACAGTTTATTATTGCTTACAGAGAAAATGCATGTATCGTAAAATAAAAGTACAATTTAGTTACTATCCATTACCAAAAAAAAAAACCATTACATTTCGATTACCTACTTTAGTGGTCACTGTTTTTGTTTATAAAAAAAATCATGTCAGCTTTATTTTTTAAATTCGGCTACTGGATACTATCGGAACTTTGCCTACCAGTTGCATTTGTGTCCATCCCGATGCATTACCTACTCATTACCAGCAACTGAAAACGCAAAATATTCCAATTCCAATAAATCAACCTCGTTCTGAAAACTCTCCAAAGCTGTGACCAATAACTCTCACTACCAATACCAATACTATTTCCATCCGTCACTGATTTGACAAGGATCTAAGGAAGTCTCCGACTTATTTTTTTTCTCAATTGTACTACATTCAAATATCAGCGCTCCAAACAAAGAAGTTACATTCATCCTTCCCCACACTGTCGATGAAGGCAGTACTGGATTAGTGTCACCTCCCCGTGACCATAATGTAGCCGGTCAAAACGAGAAATACCTTCCGACGTACCACAGAACCACCACAACAAACTATTTTCTAAAATCTGATATACCTTTGTTGACACAAATGGTTGGTTTTCGGTCAATTTGATAAAATTACACCATTGCATCGCATTTTCAAATGTTGTATTCGAGTGGCCATCAAACGACAAAGACAACAACTGTGTTAGCGGTGTAAATTGCTGACATTAAAAGAGCCATTCCATTTGGTATATGTATGAGTAATTTCGCCAGAGTGCATTCTAGTATCCGATGATATTAAAATGCAGTTTGACGGTTGGCTCTAATGGGTTGAATTAACTATTCAATTGGAAATTGTGACATTGATAATAATGGCAGGAGTCGTTCGCCAACAAAAAGTCGATTGACAATGTCGTAAATTTAAGATCTCTATGACACCATACAAGTGAATGTACATTTTCAGTTGTATGACATTTATTCGGACCGCACGAATGTTGAGGAAGAAAACCACTCTTGCATTCGAACCCGTTTGTCAGACATTTTAATGGTCCCCCCCCCAATCCGAGGCAATATTTGCGGAGGAAAAAAGAAGAAATTAAACAACAACCAACCAAAACGAAACGTCAGTCGAAAAAGCCGTCAAACAATTTCCACACAAAAACCCATTAATCCTGTCCACACAATTGCATTTCCATTCTACCACCGGCAATATTCGCAATAAATTCATAAATTAGGAGCAGAAAAGCTGCACTATCCTATTTCCTATTCGACTCGACACGGTTCGGCATGAGCAACGCCTAACCACAAACTTATTATGCTACACGTTTTTGCTTCTAACAATGGCAGCGCAGCAGCAGCATCAGCATCTAGTGTCGTCGACGATGACGGTGTCAGAAGCAACGGCTGTTGCCGCCGCATTCAATTCTTCGTGGTCCATTTCGCATGCAGGAGACAACAACGCACATTAGATCAAGTTTTCGTTGATAGCCATGAGTTTGCCTAGGGGCGGACGGGCTATGTGTGAGGTTGGACTTTTTGTTCTACAAAATTGCATAAGCACAAGACTGGACCTGGACATTGGGGTATTTATAGAGCGACACGTTCGAAATAAGGAGTCTGTTTGATGGTGGGTAGAGTGGATGATGGAGTATTTTTTTTTTTTTTTTTTTTTGATAAAAAAAAGGATACGTCCGTAAAGTGAATCAGTTTAAGGTGCATTGTCTAATTGACGGAGACAATTTGTGGGGTGAAAAGAGATTTGATGTCAGTTGGATGGGCGATCATTTTGCACTCTTATAGAAAATATGTTTGGCCACCTTAAGTGAATGTTTGAAAAGAGGTCGTATTTGGGATTGTTGAAGTCATTGTTATGTTCGTTCATTTATCCAATGTATTCGGTCATTTTTTTTTTGTCTTCCATACGAAAAGTAGTCGGATATTGTTCGTTCACGAAACTATTGTGTGTTAAACTGTCACATTTCACCGTTCATTAGTTCAGTGGTATTCATCATTTTTTTATTGATATTTTTTTTTTATTCATCATTTTTAGGTACTCCGCTCCGATAATGTACGTATGTAGTTACAAACAAGTTATCACATTTTTGAATTTAATTTTCCTGTGAGATGTGAAAAGATTTGACTAAAATATGCTTCTAATCGTCAGATTCTGCTGTTCATTAGTTCAGTGCATTTATTCACTTTAATATCTTCTTCACTTACGGTTCACTTCAGAAGACATTCGCCGGACATATCCTGCCGTTCATTATTTCAGTGCATTTCTTCATTCGAAGTTTTCTTAGCGTTTGAGCTCCAAGAAAGCGCTTGGTTTTGCAAGTCGTATATCAATTATCCGATGCGCCTTAAATTCGACCATCATTCACTCAACAAGTTGTCAGTTTCTACTGTTCATTAGTTGTGTGCAATTGTTCATTAATTTTTTTTGAATTCTACTAAATTAAATCATATTTCCCCAAGAAAGAGTTTAACCACAATTGGCGGTAGAAATTTACGGTTTCTACTGTTCTTGGCTCCTTTTTTTTTAAGGGCTCTTTACGCCCGATGAATTTCCTGCACCATTTTCATTTGAATTCAAAATGTCTCTGTTTTAGTGGCTGCATTTTCACATGGTAACTGATCTTATCCTTGAACCCTCTCCTTTCAAGACAATCCGTAACAGTCCCTTTAAATGACACATCTCTGGCTGATGCCACAAAGGCCTTTAAATGTCACTCCTAATTAAAAAGCAGCTAGAAAACAAAACCAACTCAAACACCCATTAATGAGGAATTTGAAATTAACAAACAAACACACGTACGACTCCATTCGACCGTCACCACAGCTGGGCACATTACCTGACATGTATACATCAGAACCTATTTTTATTATTTTTTTTTGTCTCCCTTTGAATCCTTTGATTAACAAAAGTGACTCTGAAAATTCCTTCATCATCATCATCATCATCATTAACATGATTGTCTATTGCGGTGCACGCAAAAGACACCTTCATCAAAGGAATCCGCAAAAAAATATAAAGCAAGACACGAAGTTGGGTGGTTGAAAGGAAGGACGAGCAAACACGCACCCATTCTCTGCAAAGAAAAGGACATACAGATTGGAATTCCACATACAAAAATGCGGTCAACCCTATATACATATATACCTATTCTCCAGCATATATAAACCGCTTTGTTCGTGTGGATCATTTCAAAAGGATACATGCTTCGTTTAACTAACCCAGACTTGAGAAGTTCGAAAAAAAGGACACACAGCACGTGGGTGAAGCGTCATTTCATTTTCGCTTGATTTTTGTTTACTAAAGAAACTCTGACAACTTCTGGTGTGGCGTTCTACGCCCCATATTTTCGGAGCGGCGGCGGCGCTGCTTTGTCGTCATCGTCATCGGTGTGAACTCATTTCGGTTCAAATATTCTTCGCAAAGTTGTTGACATCCGGCAATTACACAAGACACAAAAAAAAAAAGAAAAAAACAAACAAAGTGGATCCTTTCTCTTGGTCTATTACATTCTTCTTCTTTAAGACGTTTTCCTGTCAAAAGGACAATTATAGCGAATCAAAAAGAAAGGAAAGACTTTTCGAAAGTTTCTTAACGGAGAATATCACTTTTCTGTTGCACAGTCTGTTTCCTGTTGAAAACGTTTTCAGTTGCATCATCTACCCGACGTCGTTCTAGTCGGAACTTTTTCGCCAAATCCAACGGAGAGGATATTTTCCCCAAATTATCATCAGAAAAGTGGCGTGCAACTGTGCTTTTTCAATGCAAAACTACAACCGCAATAGTTACCAAGTTAACTTAAGAGGTCTAGATAAACTAACCCACAAAACGTGCAAACTTTTCCAAACGTACATATGTAGGTCTGAACATCTTCAAATGTATCTTGAGTTGTTTTGAAATGGTTTCTATTCAAGTACTTCGTACATCCTACGCACCTACATAGCTACACATTTAAATATCCGTTTCAGTCAGTCATCTTATTTCTGTTTGTGGAAATGAAGAAGACATCTCAATTTAAGGGACTTTCTGGGTGGGTGCTCCAAGCCTAAGATTTTTTCTTTTTTTTTTTTGTATTGAAATTGCGGTTCGTGTTGGTAGGGAACTTCAATTCTGAGAATTGGAAAACTTTGGCAATACCAAAAGGTTGCGATTTAGTACACTTACTCTTTCAACTGCAGTTTTATGGTCGACCTTTATTAAGAATATTATGTGGGGAGCCACATGGCTCTGTTTTAGTACCCGTACCTTTTTTCATTGAAGCTCGATCTAATTTTTATGTAGGTACCTACCTGCTTTGCGGTGGAACAATCGCTGCTGCAGATTTTATGTGGCTCCAAAGATATCTGTCACTCTGTCTTCATATAGACCCGGGAAGTTTTGACCGTCCAGTAATTCATTTTTGGCAACTTTGACAACGTATCCATTCCAATTAGCAAGTGATAAGCCAACTACCACACTGACTCATCCTGAAAGCAATTAGGGGATCTGCTTTGTTATCTTCCGTCCATTTAACGGTAAGCTACAGTTGGGCAGGAAGAGGTTTACTGTCCTTTTTCGCAATTTGAATTAGTAATCAGAACCCAAACATTCCGCAGCAATTCCATAAACCGTAACGTATTTGGAAAAGTTGCGAAAAGTTCCAAATTCCAAAAGGGTTATGAAATAGTACTAATTTCCTTTCTATTGCCTGCATCCTCACTACAAATTCAATTAAACACAAGCCACTTCCAATTCCCGCACTCGAAATATCCACAACCCCCTCTGGTACTCGTTAAGCATTTCAATTATCCTTATCAAATATCGATTGTGATATGCAAACGCGGCACTTATTCGGTTGTTCGAGTTCGTGACGCCGCACACAACACAGCCACCAGTATCTACGACTGTCTCACAGTATCTTTTGGCACAGTAATTTGACTGTCAACCAAAGACTCCATTTATACCGTCAAATTAAAAAGTTTTCTTCTCACAGGAGTATCGCATCGGAGGACAAACCCTATCATCCGCACTGCTTTTTGCCTGGAGAAGGTTGCAGAAACAGATTTTCTGGTTCTATTTGATATTGGGGATGTTTTTTCTTCGTCGTATTTGCAGAATACTCGTCTATATATATATATTTTGTGTGTGTGTGTTTTTTTTTTTTTGTGAATTATGTATTCCCAACGGGAAAAAGGAAACATTAATTTAAACGGTGCTGTACGCGCCTTTAGGGGTGATTTTCAAAACTGATATGTATCTAAGAAGAGATGAGGAGGAGTCGAAACGTATACCTATAGTCACACATCCGGAGGGCTTTGATTTGTTCGTGTTGTTGTATTTTTTTTCTCACCACTAATATCGCTCATAGACTGGTGGATACTTCTCCTAAATCTGCTGACTTTGTATCTCTTTCACAAGGAAAATTGCTTAATTCGGAAAAAAAAAATAAAAAAAAAAGGCAGCAAGCAACGGAGACGACAAGAAAAGAAATGCCAACAGTCAGTTTTCTTTTTTAAGCGAAGGAGTCTTCTTAAATATTTATTCGCTACTTTACTTATTTAATTTTTTTGTCCACCCCCCAATAGATGCGGACGATAAATGAAGGAATTTGTATCCGGCGCTATCATCTGTGTGGAGAGTAAGAAGAAAATGTTCTTTTTGCTTTACGTCGTGCTATTTCCAAGACAGTTTCTCAGAAGTTCCTCTACGGAAAAAAGGAGGAAACAAAAAATTTGAAATGAAGAAGGTGGAGGGATGGTCTAGTAATGATCAAAAGAGAATTTTTTGTTTCGTTTCCTTGTGTATTGGAGTTCTTTTAGTTGTTTTAAAGAAAGTACTCTAATTGGGTGTTTGTTCGCATATAGTTTTCTCAAAGGTCCTTGATTGTAATTTATACTTTTTATTTCTTTCAAACTGGCTCTGCCGAGAGTTGTATTTGTTTGAATGTGTTCGGTTCGTTGCAAAAATTAAGATTGCGTTTTACAATTTAATGCAATTTGTGGAAGTAGTTCGGAACAATCGATTAGGCAGGGGGCTCTGATGAACTGGGTCTGTGATTATTTATAAAACAAAATTAGAAGCTGTTGGAAATTGTTTACAATCGTGACTTGTATTTTGTATTTTAAATAAATTCCTCAAATTGCCCAGTTGGGATGGAGTACCACAGGGCTCTGGTTGTGCGCCCATTCATACTTTTAAAATGCAAACGAAATTCATGACTTAAACGGACTGAAGATAGCTGTGTGGGGATGCAAACAATTCTGCCGCAAATTTAGGGACAAATAAAACAGGTAGAAAAGTAAAATTTGCTGTGGTTTGAAGCTCGGATGAATTTTGCTTTGCATTTATGTGAGATCCGAAAGCAGGTGAATTTTTAAGGGCATGCTAGATTTACCCCATCATTTCATAGCAGGTATGAAGAAAGTATGTTCTATGGTTTGAAGCTCAGTTAAGTGTTGCTCTACATTGCTCTGAATGAGGTAACACTCCCCTACCATAAATTGTAAGTTTCTCTTTATCCGTTGGTTAGTTACATCACCCATAAGAAAATGATTAATTCACTTTTATTACCTTCCTATTTTTTGGCAGTCCCTATATGTGTTTAGTTCTCCGTGACTAACACAAAAGGTGTCACATAGCAAACCTGTTTGGGTGAAAATGTATTCCAAACACCCATGACCGTTCTACCATTCCGCCAAAATCTATGAATTTACGATCTGCGAGCACAGAACAAATGTTCCACTTAAAAAATCGTTCCAAACTGAACCGCCTTTCATGTCATACACCTAGCCCTATATCTTCATCTAAAAGATTTATTCTATCGAAGAAAAAAAACAGATAAAAACACAGGCTGCCTGATTCTCGTACACTACTCAAAGTACATAATTTAGCATGTACACCGACCATATTTCATATGAAATATGAATTCTTTTTTTTTTGCTTATTTTATTGTATTTGGAAAAATCCCCGAAAAAAAATAAATAAATATTTGCATGGAAAAATGAGCCCAAGAAGGCCAGAAGAACATCAATCAACACTTTAGCTGTGTGCGCCACCCTCTCTGCTTATGAAGTCATAAGTACGTTGTTGTTGTCGCTAAATAAAAGTCAGCAACCACACCAAGTTACCTGTATGATGTCGTCACCGCCGCTTCAACCTAACCCTACAATATTGCTGACATTCATTTTGGCAGGTAAGAAATGCGCGTGTGTTTCGAGTACTCTAAGGGCACTCAAGTGTCAAGTACCCAAAATTAATTATTCCGAATGTGTGTGTAGGAACGGAACACGCCTCGAAAAATACAGAAAAAAAAAAAACACATCTCCCTTGCGGACAAAAAAAAACACACACAGCACATGGCTGTTGCGTATTGTGTATAAATATTGTTTTGGTGACAAAAAAAAACCAACACCAGGCTTGGGGAATTTTTACGCGGGCTATTGTGTTGATTGCCCTTTGGCGGCTGTTACTATCAAAACCATGACCACCCATTAGGGGTACTTAAAGCCACCCTCAAAAGTGCTATTACTGATAAGTAATTTTTTGTTTTTTAGTTTAGAAAAAAAAATATTATTTCGACCATACTAATGCTCCCGACGGTAGGTTGGTTGAACGTAAATTTAATGGTCATTATGTAATTGCAGAGCAGAGGAATACCAATGAAGAAGGCGGGATGAATAGCAGAATGGGTCAGTCCATGTGAGTCGCTTACACATTGCTAATGTTTCCTCTAGCAGGAGGCAACACACACACACACAAATGAAAAAAAATACCACACTCCATTATTTACCGCCCAATGTAATTTGCGAACCGTACGAACCGACGACGATGAAGTCATAAAAATTGTTGTTTTGTTGCGTATAGTTCTTTGCAAAGTTTTCGATGAGAAAATTACTTAATATTGCACTATAGTAAGTTGTGCAGGGAAAGTTCTTTTGTTTTTTTTTTTTTAACGAAACTCAATGAAGATTCAAAGAAGTTATAAGAATGTTGCAACGTGCTGCAACGGAATTAGAATCTGTTACATTGTGTTGGTGCCACCCTGTGGTGGAAGTTTTTTATTGGACGTAAGGGTATTAATGAAGAAAGTGCAAAAGTTTCACCTACAGTATATATACTGCTGTACTAAAAAATATATACTCTTATTTGGAGGGACAATCAATCAACAGTCCTATAGTCAAATGACGCGATGAGTGGTTGGAACGATATTGTATGGTTTGACAAAAAGATTGCAGCTTTTATAGCTTTTTGTTATCCTGCTGCGTAACCTTAAAAGTGTTTGTAACAATCCATTGAGTGGCGTGTTCGAAAAAGCCACAATTAGGGCGACTAAACTTTGTTCAGCTTTACTATGAGCGATACCAAAATTGTTTCTTGTTAAAAAAAAGAAGCAGCCCTGCGATGGAACCAGAAGGTACCCCACCATATTTATGAACTCGTTGGTATTAATCTAGCTATTCACGATTTATCGTTTATGATTGCGATTTATGGTTATAAATGGTTCCTGACAAATGCAACAACTGCATCTAATCGCTCGCCATACCTAGTTCAGTTTTGCTGGGGCGTATACTTGTTTATTTTTTTTCTTTTTGGTATAAAAGTTACCTGTGTGCAATTAAACGAGATTCGACTCTTAGAACATATGTTTAAGCATCACTTTTATAACCTGGATGATCCCTAATATGGAACCTTTTGGCACTGCACCCTATCCTCCACTCTTCTCTACTCAAACTCTTGTCAAACAAGTTTTAGGACATCAAAAGCGTATATTTTCCACTGTCTAACCGATGCAAAAATCAATCAGATAATTTTTTTTTGTTTTAGGACAGCAGAAGCGTATATTTTCCAATGTCTAATCGATGCAAAAAAAAAACAATTAAATCATTTTTTTGTTCCCAGCCGAACCGAACACAGACAAAATATTGGTACCGCTTTTAAAGACTCCACTCCGCTTTTATGTGATGGAAATGTTTGCAAATTTAAATCCGTGTTTATTTACTATTTGCTTTTTTTTTTTTATTCGACGACTTCATTTTTGTATGTTATCAGCTCCCATGTCGTCCTAGCCCTGTCAACCCTTTTGCATCACTTATAAACTGTTTCGTAATAATACTATCACCTCTCCCTTCAGCCTAAAGTTAACTACATTTCAACCGATGCAAAATTTTGCGGAAGGCTTAATCTCACTTCGACCAAATAAGGGTTATCCCAGTAAATCCCCCACAATCCCTTAGAATTCCTTGGTGTCCTCATAAAAAAAAATTCCTCAAGCACCCCACACTCAAATGTAAACAAAAAAAAAAAACAGCCCACTTTCATCTTTCATTCAGGTATTCAAAAATTAAGAGATTAAATCCGGAGCACATATAAAATCCTTTAAAGGAATTCCGCAAAAATGCGGAAAATTTCCATAATTCCACATTGTTAACTTCTGCTTTGAAAAAAAAAAGAAGAAGAAAAAGAAACACAAAAAAACCAGCCTCTCACACTTGCAGTTTAACCCACCGACGACAATACCGTAGTGCTGCTCTTCGCTTTCCTTCGTATTCATGTCCTTTTTTTCCAGCAATTAAATTTAAATCCACAAATGGATTCCGCCTCTTCTATGGCATAGGAGGACCACCAGCAGAAAGTTAGAAAAAAAGAAAAATATTGTGGCAATCGCTAAGTGGATCAGGTTTGTTTTTTTTTTTTTTCTCTCTATTTTTCTATATACACTTTTTTTTTTATCAGAAGGACAAGACAAAGAGCGAGGGAGAAAAAAACAAATAACACACACATATACATCAAAGGAGAGTGAAAATAATAAAGAAAATCTGTTCAATTTCAAACGGACGACGGGGGGAATCGCATCCCACTAGAGTCTGAATTATTGTCGTGGCAGAGGCGATGGAAAAGTCAGTCAGTTCATCCAGTTTTATCCTTTTGTATGATTGTCCTACGCTCCATTCTGTCCTGACACACATTTTTCATTACCCTTGAAACAATATTATCGCTTCGAAGACAATGAGAATGATGTATTTTTTTATGTTCTCCGCTCTTCCCTTTGAGTAATTTAAAAGTGGGTGTCCTTTTATAACTGTATGCAGAAAGAGAAAACAAACACCTCTACTTCCCACTGACATACAGTTACGTAGATGGGAATCTAGGACACACAATGAAATTTGCTCTTTATTTGCATTTGTGTGTTGCCCTGTGTCTTAGTTTTTAATTCTTTTTTGTTCTATATGAATTTTTCCGACTCGTCCTGGCCGTTTGTCGGTCGTATTGAAACAATTGAGTGTTTGTGGCACATGACTTGTGTTTCCTTTTTGCTTGCTATCCCTCGTACAGTACTTAATTCAATTGACAGTTTTAATTAATCTTGGACAGTTTGGAGAATTTGAAGTTGACACTATGCTCCTGCCATCGATTGGTTGCATTGTACTTTTTTTTTTTTTAAATAGTTTACTCTTTAATTAAAAATATGGCCGTGCACCCTTTCTCCTCTTGTCGTACTCACATTCCGGTTTCTGTGCTTGGTGTAGGTTATAATCCAGCTTAAATGTGCACACGCTCCTACTCAAGTATTTACCAGGATATCTGCTGCTGAGCCTGGCGAAGTCTTTTGTGTCATTGTGTCCTGTAAAAGGCGGGAGGATTTACGCGCTGGTATTTACACCTCCATCTCTGATAGCCCACTTAATCAGTGAATGAAATAAGTGTGTGCAGCACCAACAGTTTCTTCGCACGAATTGATTTTTTTTTTTCGTTTCTCTTCCTTTAGGGATCAAGAAGTGGTTTTTTTTTTCCTTTTTTGTGGTGAAAGGAATCCCCTGTTCTTTTGTTTCCGGGAATTGGAGCAAAAATTAAAAAAAAAGAAGGAGAACAGAATACGCAGGAAACACCTCTGCCTCCTTCTGTTGTTTTAAATGAGTTCAAGAAGTTTGCGTTAATTTCAACCGGAAGTGAAACGGCCGCAATGGGTGGAAATACCTTTTTGTTGTTGCTTCCAAGTTCGGAAGTCATTGTGAGGGATTATTGCAATTTTAGAGAGTGAGTCTTAAGCCGATAAAGGTCAAGTTAGCAAAGGCTTTGAGGTTGAGGTTTTTTTTTTGGCAAAGGGAGAATGGAGTGTGGCTTGTTTTTTTTAAACCACATTTTTGATTGTTGCTATAGTTGGGGATTTATTTTGATCACTTACTCCCTGGCAGAACATAAGTGAAGCAGAAATCAGTCGCAAAAAAACAGGTAAACACGAATTTTAGATAATTCACCAACCTATTTTATTTGACCACTATTTCTTAGGCAAATGTTAAGCGAAGGTATGAACCTTTTTTTTTTTTAAAGCTGGGCCCGTGGTCACAGCCTCCAAATATGCAACGCATTGGTGTCTGCATCACTTCAAAAAAATTGCAAATATACTCAGCCTAAGGGCAGGTTGCAACACGTGTACGCAAACCTTTGGGTAAAGCAATATTCCAACGCAATTACACACTTCATTGAGCTTTGGAAAATTTTATTAATTTTATTCCCACCCACTGTTCAAGGAAACGTCCATGTCCTTCATCGCATTTAAATGCATAGCCCGCTTGTCGTGCGATCCAATCAAACTTTCCCTCCCCATTTCCATTTTTCTGTTTTCGACAGGCTTCATGAAATGAAACGTCTATTACACTGACTTTCCGATGGCGAGTTATGTGTACGTGTGTGTGAGTATGTCATACACAAATCATATGTCCGCTCGAATCAAATCTCTTCTGATTTCCCCATCAAAGATTGGAAATGAACAAGACATTAGTGGCCAACATCCCATACCTTGACAGGGCCACCCATATACTCACTGTCAGCCGGATGTAATGTAAACATGTATAGCGAACGACTCATTCACATCAAGCACACATCCTCGGACCTGCAAATGTACTATATGAAGGTACACACAACACTGGATCGCTACCTACTTGCAAATGAAGCGAAACCAACGTTTCCAACGTCCGAAAGTTTCTAATTTCACGCAAGAGCAATTTTTGAGGTTGAATTCTCGTCGTCGTCGTCGTTGTTGTCGTTGTCGTGTGCGCTCTCGGTTCACCCATCTTCTCGCCTTAAATATTGAAAGTGAGTTATTTTGCGGCGGTCGGTGGTCATAGAGTATAATATGTATAGTGCAGGGCGAGGTGGGAAGCAGATTTTGCCAAGCATAAGTTATTATTACTGCCACAGAAATCAGGGATGCAGAGATGGGGTTACACCGCAAGTAAAGTGATGCCATAGATTCGAATATGGCAGCAGATGCTTCTACCGGGGTGGACAGTTTGTGGGATTTTATCACTTATTACTTTACCGCAGTGTGTGTGCTTTAAAGGGCTAACATGTGTATGTGCGAGCTATAGATTTCGACCGAAAGAATAAATTTAAAATTGGTAATGGCTTGGCGCACCACAATAAATTAAATTTATGTGGAAGGTTTTTTTTTATTTTTTTTTTAAATTCTTCTCTGTCCCTTGCCCGGCTTTGCAGAACACATCTGGGAATGCTTATCGAAGTGGGCTGGACCTGAATAATGAATTAAATGTGGGAAATGTGTAATAACAAGATTGTGCGCTGCTGCGGTGACTTATGGCTTGGTGGTTAATGGGGGGGCCATTCAGCGCGAGTGGTCACATCAAGTAGGTGGTTAACTTGTGTTTTATTCGACGACGGGCGAAATTGCAATGACGGTTGTTCAAATTAACTGCTTAGTTGGTAGGGGTTCTCCTTGTTTTGCCTTTGAAAAAAAGCTTCCAAACAAACCAACAATTTCTACTCATCCCCGACCCAATAATCGGGTCGAAGCTTTAATTTATATAAAATATAGGCGTGGAAATTTTGTCCCCTTTTAGATTTAAGTTTGTGTTTGCCTAACACTTCAAACGAAAATTAATTTCGAACACAGAAATCAATTAATCTTGTCAGGCACTTTTTTTGTTCTATTTTTCTGTTTAATGTTATTAATTTAGGTTGCATATATTATTTATGTTGGCAATTTATGTTCAGTTGAAAATTAAATTTGAAAATATGTGCGCTTGATTTGCTTTGAAATTGATTTGCAGTAGGTAACTAATTTGTTTCGTGTTTCGCTATCTAAATCAACAGTGGATGGGGGTTTTGTAAATATTAAAATATGTAATTTAAAAATATTTTTAAATTCGGCGTTGTTGAGTATACATTTTGATTTTCAGAAGCATATTCATTTGTTATGGAAATCAGAAATTAACATCACAGTCTATTTTTTATTTCATCATTTTTCTATCGTTCATCAATAAATTTATTGCGTAGCTGTGTGTTGGGTGCTTTGATTTATTATGGTAGCTATGCAAAAAAATATAAAAAAAAGAGGTCAGAGTGAGGGCGAAAATCATTTATATTGTGGTGTAATCTACGAGCGGCGTTGTTGGGGAAAAAAAATAGTTACGTTCGCAAGACTCTTTCACACAGTGGTTAGGTTTTTTTTTTACGCTGGGAATTGAATAAACAATTTTTATTCAGTGACGCAAATTGGTCATCCTATCCGTTTTTGTCGAAGCGGCAATTTCGCACGTTCTCAAACATAGTGGGAATCTTGTCACTTAACACGATTTTTCGCTACAAAAAAGTATCTTCTTCAAAGGAGGTTCAAACGATACGAAAGTGTTCCTCTGGTGGCAGTTTATTCAGTTTATTCGTGACAAACTGTCAAACAATACTGAACATTAATGCCAAAGACCTGCTAAAAATTATACACAGGTTCAGAGATTGAAAAATAAATAAATAAAGTCCTTAATGATCCTAGACATAGCTTTCCACAACTATTCGTTTCATTTCAGTGAGTTTTTGATTTTCGGCACGAATTGAAGGCATCTACAATTTTAAACCGAGTCCAAACGGCTATTGGAAGAGCTCTTTCATGGTGGTTATACTCTCGGATGTTCGCCAGACGTTTCCGAGAGGTGGCGCAGTGGAAAACCTCCTAAGATGTAATTTGTGTGTTTTCCGGGTACCGAACTTGGCACCCCTAGCTAAGTAGTTCAACACGCCGCCACTGCGGTTTCAGGTTCAGAGGTTATGAAAATGTGTCGGTCCCACAAAAAAAAAAAAAAAAACACCCTTTACATCTAGTCTAGATACGAACCATATAACAGAACGACATTATGTTTTTTTCCCATTGGAATTAAGGGCAAACCCGTAAGTATGAGGATCTTCCCTATTCGTCATTTAAAGTGTTCAGGGAAATGCCAAATATCTTCGGAATTAGCCCGAGCCAGAACCACGTTCCGCCCGATTTTCTAACCACTGCATAAAACGATACCAACCATTATTAGTCTTTAAAAAATTCTATTCAAAATCAATAACGATCGGGAGGATGTCTTTTGGGCGTATATAGTCTCAGAGCCTCAAACCAATATTTCACGAAAATTCCATCAGGCCGTTTGGTTTTATGACTGTTATTACTTTTCTCATCGTTCACACAACATGAAGCAAATGAAAACTTAAACTGTGTAAAACATTCTCACGAATATTCCTTTTTTAGCACTATGCAAGTGATCCTTTATTGTTGGGCGCTCTCTAAGTGCTGCTCTCCTTCTGCTGGTATATATTAACATCGAAAGATAAGGTTACACCATTAAAAAAACTTTTTTAATATCTCCGTGTTGTACTTCTTTATTTTTTTTTTTTGTCGGCGTCCTCAATCTAGTTCAGTTTTCAGTTGCTCTCCACATCTGTATACCTACAGTTTTGTGTTTCACTTGGTATTTTTTTTTTCCTAAATAATACTCTATTGTAGTATCCTTCGAGTTTTGTTTGGAGTTGTTTTTTTTTTTTTTGTGTGTTTGAAGGACACTAGGAGATGTGAAAACTTTTGGTTTTAAAATTGACTCTTATTACCATTCCTCTGTGTAGTCATTCAAAGCGACGACGACGACGTCAAACAATATATACAAGTACACACTTCCACCACCCAAAAGTGGCTTAGTTCAAAATTGAATAAAAAAATTGAAAAAAAAAACAACATCAACAACAAACATACTGGCGAAACGGATTAACTTCTTTACATATGAGAGTACACAAAAATGCCGCCCTCTTTTTATGATAATCAACTACTACTCCAGCCAAGGACCTGCAAATATCGAGGCTGATGTACCCTTGATTGCCTGGGTGGATATGCGGCAAGAATGTTCTGCAACTGCATAACGAACATCGGAAACTACAATTGAAAATATTCCCTCAACTACGGAAAGGAAGCACAATCAGAGAATAAGAGAGAGAGAGAGAGAGCGGAAAACTTATTGCCTGTAATTGGTGAAATGTTGTTTTCAACACACAGCCCCACCCCTCCAACAAGCCGTCGACATATCCTGTATTTTTCTATTTAACCCAACCGAGCAGCCTGGCTGATATAATCACGTTTTATGAACGTACATAGGAATGCACATTCATAAATATGCCTGCAAGGATAATCCTTCTTTCCTGGCTTCTCATTACACTCATGCAGGGTTATTATACGGCTCTCGTTGGTGTGTAGGCGAGTTAAAAAAAAAAAAAAACCCAGGAAGAAATGAGAAAACAGACAACCATTTCCTGTTTGAGAGGTTCTTCTGTTCTGTGATGTAATTACCACTTGTTTCCTCGACTTTTTCGCTTATCGGGTAATTGCATTGAAACTGAACGATGGTATTTCTTTTTTCAATATCATCACTTTTTTGTAACAGTCTTTGGGCTGTGTATGTGCGCCGCGGAATGACAGGATAATAATAGTTTAGGCATTACGATTGTATATTGTGTTTTATTTGCACAGTAGGTTGTTGAAATTTACAGCTTTTCAGTTCGGTTATGTGATGACGGTTGATAGTGGCGCTGCTGGTTGGTTGTAACGTATGATTAGAGGTTTCCTTGCAAGGTGTTGAATTTTTTTGTTATTTTTGTGTTAGCTGCTTCCTCGTTGTTGCATGTTTGTTTATTGCACGAGTGAGTATTTTTCAATTTACTCCACCCACTCTGAGGGTGTTGTCGGGTGGAGAGATCATGCAGCAGTAAATTGGATTTCTTATGTATGCACACATGGAAACGTTCGGAAATGCAAGTTGAAACTCGAATCCTATCAAACATGCATCGACTGCGGGATATTGGCTTTGTTTGGCGTACATTTGGTGTGAGAAGGTGGGGTAATTGTGGTTTGTTCCTTTGAGAAGCTGCAGTGTAGTCTAAGTAGCCGTCACTTATCCTTGTCAATAAAGGTTATGATTCAAGTCATTTTGGAATGTTAGTCAAGAATTTGCTATCAAATTCAGTAGACTCTCTATCCTGGTGCTCGAATTGGTACTAACCGGATGCCATCATCAACCTTCTTACGACTGACTGTGCAAGCTGCGTGGGTAAAGAGAAAATTATATTTTTAATAGCAGCACCAAGAACTCTGGCCCTAAACTGGCGCCATGAGTATTGGACATATTTCTCCACCTGGCAAAGATACAATTACCCTTTACTTCATTTAAATTGGCGTTCAATCCGAGTGGATTACGACCATAACGTACGGGTGCCCAGCGGGGTCTAAAGCCACCCAATCTAGCACTCCATGTTGGTGGATGGTGCCATCTGATTTTGCGCGCCACTTCAAATAGGGTCCTTCCTTTCTACTCTCCTGGGAGCGGCGCAAAAACTGCGTTTATGTCCATATACTTCACTAACTTTCTTTAAAGTCATTTAACCAGGTAAACTGAGGTATATAGCCCATAAAGTTCGTCGTCGAATTTTCTGTTTATACTCCGTGGATACAAACTTTATCCCACAAAGTCTCAAGTGAATTTTAAGACCTGTTCTAATAACAATAGGTACTCGACTCGGGCCGATTTCTACTCTATACAAAGTCAGTACGATCTACAAAGCTCAAACTTGTCCAATTATTCGTTTTTGTTATTTTTAAAAGCACAGGCCTGAGAATGCAACCTTGTGGTACCCCAACGGAAAACAGAAACGAGCCTCAAAAATTAAACATTTTGACAAGCGAAAGATTATTCGCAATCTCATCGAGGAAACAGGTCAAAATAATCAGACTACCGAAGAGCAGTTTCGACAAATGCTTGGCAAATGTGGGCGGATATAGCGAAGCCGTAAAAGGTTCCTTAGAAATCACATCTTCGATGCACCGAGATAGCAGCTGTCAGCCTATATCATCAATCCCTTGGTTGCGTATGAAGTACTGATTTAAATTTGCCACAGTTATTCCACTTAGGTCCTAAAAACTTCACTGAATTCTCAATCACCCCTATCGATAACTGGGATTAGTTTGAACTAATCTCCTGATTGGATTATGTTTACCAATATATTTGCGGCCATTTTTTTTTTTTTTAATAATCGCCACAGCAGTTGTTTGCTTGAGCTTTTCAATATTTTATTTCTGACCTAGATTTGTCTATTAAATCACTTGAGCACCGCCACCCAGTCTCTTAAGGAGCAAATAAAAAGAAAACAAACCAAACAATTCGTGTTGAAATCCCCAAAGCGAGCTCCGACCATGATTAGCCCTCTTCAACAGCTACCCCAATGTCATAACTCAGTCGCCATGGGCACCTCGGGCGCCGAACGCAGGGGATGTACAGAAGCTTTTGTTTTTCTCTCTTCGCAACAATCCATAATCCTTCTGGAGGATATTTTATAAACGAGATTATTTCCGATACCTATCATCACGCCTCGGGCAGAAAAGCAAGCACAAGAAAAAAAGAAAAAAAAAATGTATATAAAAATTATTAGTCCAAGTCGAAAACAGAGGGAAGGCAGCTTCTTCTCCAGCTTCGTTCATCATTCGCATTTGCCTGGAGGCCATAGCACCAAAGAAAGATCTTCCAAAGACAAGTGTGAAACAATTTAATAAAGGACGAAAGCAAAACAAGATGAAAGAAAACACCAACAGAAACAATGGACGCGAAGATTTTACAGGATGAGGCATCATGAATACATACAGACGCCCACACAAATCCACAGAAGCTGGGAGTCCGTTTTATACTTGCTCCGGGGGTAGAAACTAATTAGATTGTTTTCTCTTGATTTGGGAGGCGAAACGCGCGGTGCAGGCGACACAACACTACATGGGAGAAGGTAGCTCCTACTACCCGCAATATTGACTTCCTTGGAAGATTGACTGGGCCGAGATGGCTACTCAGGAAGGATACACACGGCAATGGCAATTTGAGCTAATCAGTATTCCTGGCACACAATCGAGACAACAATAAGCCAGCGAAGTGGAACAAGGGAACGCTTTAAATGGTAAATGCGAGGTTAGCCTGCAAAAAGGACATCAACATTTTTGTTTGCCTTGTATTTTTCTTCTTTTTAGTGTGTTATAGTATATCCTTAAACGAGTTCAAAGTGACTTTTTTTTTCTGAGGAGATCACGTTCATATCCATTGTTTCCTTTTTATTTTTTTCGCTGTCTCTAATCCCACATATATAGGAAGGAAAATAAATTTAAACAGCCAGGCAACTGGAAAAAAGGACACAAGAATTTTACTTAAGGATTAAATTTCATAAACGTCTCGTTTGTGTTTTTGTCTTGTTGCTTATTCATGGACCCAAACCGCGCTCGGAGTTGGACGTGTTATTGTAAAATTGTTGTTCAAATCAAAATGAAATTGTTTTCCCTGTCTAATTTTCATATGTGGGCATTTATGGAGGAGCAAAGGAAAACAGGATATCCGCTCGGTTGGAGTGCGTTTATTATTTTGTTTTCTTTCATTTTTTTTTTCCTTCGGCTTTCATTGAAAATCATTTCACATCCTGTCAGAATGTGGCTGGCGTTTGTGTCCTTGTTTTGTAACATATTCACCAAAAACAACATATATTCGATGCAAATTGTTCTTCAGGGTTAGAGGATGTCGCATTTCTTCAAAATCTTCTTTTCGCTTCCACTTTTGAGTTGCTATTGTGTAGATGTGAATTTGGTTTCCGGGGCAAGGATCTCTATTCAACATACAATAGACAATATTTTTTTGTCAGCTTCTTCGAGAAACAAGTCATATCCTTGCGCTTATCTGTGTAAGCAAAAGTCTTTTGGAATAAACTTCCTGCGGATGCCAACGTCTCGTTGTGTGTAAAGTGAAAAAGGATATGGATAATAAAATCATCAGTATTTCTGATATGTCTCTGCTTATGCGAGAGTATTATAGGTTTAGTTCGGGTGGGGTTTTTTTTTGTGTTGTTTGTGCGTTTCTTTCGTATGTTTAAGTGAATTGTGTACTTCGTTTTGCGAAGTGGGGTGGGGGTTGCTGGGACGGAAATTCCACTCAACTGAAAAACAGGATAATATTGGGTAGACAATATTTTGTATTTTGATTTGTTTTTCGAGTCGCGATGCTGATGCGATTATTTGAATTATGAATTTCGTAGATACACTGGGGTTGGTATGCATCTATTTTGGAATAAACATTCTCAGTCCTTTAAAAATTTAATTTCCTGTTTGAATTTTTAAAATATCTTAGAGGGAACAGTTTCTGGCCGGCTTCAGGTTTATCTACCCCATTTTGAGTTTTATTGACAACCGAGAGGACTACTGTCAGGCGGTAAAGCTGTTCTCTTCAGTCGTTTGAAAACGGCATCAAATTGGAGATTCCACGTAATTTTCTGACCTAAACGAACACACCCAACCGATCTTAATGAAGACAGAATTTCCTGAAACAACGTAGCGAATAAGTGCGTTTTTACTTTGTAAATATTCAGACTTGTAAAAAATAAACAAAAAAAAATAAATATAGCACGAGAGTTGTCGCAGGGGGAATTTGTATCATAAATATCCCATTTGGGGCATTCACTCGTAACCAATCACAACGTATGAAGTCTCAAATATTGATTTTCCTGCAGCACCAAGAAATTTAAATTTCATTCTCGAAATACTTATGCATGATAGCAAACATATAACGCACGAGAGTTCTCACACGGGTACGCTATCTATCGATCTACCGTGAAGATCTCTTTTTGCAGCACTCTCGCCGATTCGAACACACGGCAAATTTTCCGAATCACCAATTAATTGCATTTTTCCTTTAAAAATATTTATGATTTGAAAAATATCCCATGAGAGTTCTCGCACGATACATGTATTGTTCGAAATCAATTTTGCGGCTGTCACAGTTCACATCCATCCAATCACAGCAAATGAGGTCTCAAAAGAAAGAGAATTTCCTGCAGCACCAGATTGCACTCTGGCTTTAAAAATATGAATCGTTATTTTTTTAATTTGCTAGTATTACAATTTTGTATACCGAACTAAACAACTTCCCTCCTTGATGTTGGACAAACTTCAACACGTGTGTTCTGCCGCAAATGAAGAAAATTAAATACGATTTATGATTCTCAACCAAATTCGACAAGAAAGCCAACTCGAACCCTGCCTTTTCGCAATAAACAAATCCCTATTTGATGAAAATGAAATCACTCCAGGTATTGATTTAGCTAGAAAACCCAAACACCAAAACCCCCAAAAGTCTACAGCTAGACCGTCATGATTTTTCCGTATAAATATTTGTCAGTGGTGTCTGGTAGCCCCCGGCAAAGTTCCACTCAATAAAAACAAGAACTCTTGTATCCTGTGCAAACTCAAAAATTAAATTAAACCAAAGGACTATGGCACGGACAACAAGGAGAATGCTTTACTCGGGAGCATTCTGCAGCATCGCTCGACTCAAACGACGAATAGACAAACTACCAGCGAACTAAGTCCTTAAAAAAAATCAATCATTTAACGGCATGTTATCCCTTTTCCCAGAAACGAAACAAAATCAATAGATGAATGGATTGGATAAGACAAAAAACAATAAACTTAAACTTGACGAAGGCAAACACATATACACGCGCACTCACCATACCCGAGACAGACAGTTCGAGAGTAAATCGCCAAAAGTTGGCGAGCAGGACTAACCGGGGAGCAAAGAGACCTCCACAAGACAGATTCAGCTGTCAGTCAGTTGATTTCCTTTTCTGATTGAAAATGGTGGTACAAGCACCATGTACGAAGGGATTCAGCAACCCCAGCCGTACACAAGTGGGGAAGGAAATGTTCCAGGCGATCAGGGAATGATAAAAATCTGACAGAAAGCTTACTATTTAATAGAAAAACTGACGTAAAAGAGAGGATGAACAACCCAAACGGAAGCAATATGTCTCGGATGAAACGTCAAGTATATCTTCAAGATGTTTGATGTTCTCCCCTTTTCTCTACCTTTTTTAATGACCATCAGCCGGGGCTGTAATTTGTAAGTAATGATGATTAATTTAATTCAAAACCTACTAAATCATTCACTTTAAGAATAATTAAAAAAAATCTGCAACAATATTCAGCTTAATTGTCGTCCCCAAAACACGACCCAGGAAAAGTCTTGAGAGGCAACTTTTTGTTTCCAACAACTATGGGTTTTTTTTTTGTGTTTTCACCCCTTCTCAAATTACACTCCACTGAGTATGCAATTAAAATGTTGAAATGTTCTTGTGCTCGCTCACATGGCACACATACACAGTCAGGGGCTGTTAAAACAACAATAAAGCATTAAATTTTAAGCTTATACGCGTCTTTTGTTTCAATTTAAAATCGCATTTGAGGGGTGTGGCGTGTGGGGTCGGCTAAGAAAATCATTACCGAAACCTAAGAGAGGAAACTTTTTATTTTCACTTTCGTTTTTTTTTGTTCCTCTCTTGTTGTGTTTTGTTTTCTTTGATATCTTTTGAGTAATTACTTTCTTGTGGAGCTACACGACCGCAACCATAAGACATCCCGCAACAGTTGTAAGATTTTATTCAGCTAAAAAATGACAATGGGCCACAAGGGTGCAGGGTTGGAATGAATGGCATTTTGACTGGTATTTATGTCTAGGGATTAATGGAGTGCGAACAAAAAAAAAAAATTACAACCAAACTATAAAGTTGAAAGAACTGAGTTGAATTATGGTTTTAATTTTTGTAGCTGCTTGGAGAGGTAGCCGAAGGGGTTTTTAAAGCACGTTGGTCTTGAAATGGTAGGCATTTTGAACGCACATTTAACATGACGAACTGTTGATAGTTTGATCTGCAATCAGTTTTTTATTCAGAGTACAGTAAAATCTTGGAAAGACGAACGCTTCTATAAACAGTTCAGGAGGATGAAGGAAATATTTTCACTAGAGAAAAGATGCCGTCAATCAAATGGCAAGTTAAGTTTTTTTAATTCAAAACAAAAGTGTGAAGTTTTAAGGAACTTTTCTTGTTTAAAAAGTTTAATGAGTTCTTCTTTTGTTATATTTATTGTTTTTATGCACATACATTTTGATGCTCAAAGGATGAACATTTCGAAAAGATGAACGGCCCCTGTTTTATTCGTGTTCCTCTTTCGGAGATTCTACTGTAACAGCTTTACACTGCATAAAGTGGGGTTCTTATGAGTTTTGGTCGGTCAGTAGTGCTCAGTTTACAGATTCCCAGTTAAAGTTCCAGAACTATACATTCCGCGATAATAATTTATTTTTAGTGTCCAGGCTAAATTTGTCGAACTCACAGTGGCGGAATTTTCCACACAAAATTGCATATTGTGACTTAGAAAATATTTAGTGTGGTGGTTATTAGTAAGGCCAATTGCCTCTAGCAATCAAAATTTAGCTGGTGCCAAGTCACTTCTATTTGGGATAAATATCTTTCAAAAGTTTTAATTACATTTTAAATGTTTCATTTGCGTGCCACTTAACTCCGAATAATGTTCATAATAATCCAATCAGACGGAGAAAGTGTTCTGCGACCCAATCGTGCAACGTACACTGAACTCCGCCATAGAGTGATTGCCTTTCTTTGCATCACCATTGCTCCTTATTCGCCCTAGCAGGCAACAACTGGTCAGTCAAAAGCCTCGCATATTTATTTAATATATTCGATTCATGTAGTTAGTTTGGGATTTCGTTCGCATTTGCCTCTTTTTCGGAATACATTTCAACTAAACCCGCATACGTAATATTTCCTTTTATTTTTTTCGTAAGCCACAACTATATTTTTGAAGACCATCCAGCGAGGAATATTTATTTTTGTTTGCCCCTTTGAACACACAGAGTCCCCTTTCAAGTCATTTCCATGTCAGCATTATTCAAAACATTCAAGATGACAATCCATTTGGATATATGTAGAAGTCTCGGGATTACACGGTTGCAGAAATTCACTTAAACCTCCGGAAAACGAAATACCAGTTAACAAGCAACTCACAGACAGTGCACATCAATAACCGAGCCGAACAACCGATAGACGCAGCGACCAGAAGGACTTGGTTTATATTTTTTTTTGTGGGAGGCCCAATCCCAATTCTAGGAAATGGCAATAATTCTCAGAGTCCCGTCATCATTCTAGTTTTCCCTTCCTATTGGAAAATGGTTTTTCCTGTCCTGCTATGAGCGTTCGATTTATTTCTTGTATTTTCTTTTCTTTTTTGCTATTGCGATTTTTCTTTTTGCGTTTGGGAGATTTTTAGGATTTCACCATCTTCGTCGTAGTTGGTTAGTGCTGCGCGCTGGGACTGCTTCCCTTCGCTTATGGGTGTATTATTGATTCCCAAGGATAAATCATTAATATCCATCACTTTTCGGTCGACATATTGTTGTTTTGTTTTGCTTAAGCTTGCTCTAAGACCCCGCAGAGTAGGTAGGGTAGGTACTGCAATTCCATTTTCAATTATCGAACAAAAAAGTCGGATTTCGTGGATATATCCCTGAAAGGAGATTTTTCGTAGTTTGATTTTGAGTTATTGATGAACGGTCGTTTTGCAGTTGATTTCCATTTAAATGGAACGGACTGATGCGAGCGCAAAGCTACGGTAGGGGGCAGTACATTGGGAAATTGAAAACAGAACAGCAGAAGCCATAATCATCGGAATATATTAAAGGATAAGTGAGGACGAATGTGGGGCAGTGACCAGTTCACGATTTAAAAATAGGTATTTGTATTCGAGTATTTCATTGACCTGCAAAATGAATTTGCAAAGTCATTGAAGCGCACTTGGCGGTTGTTTAAATTGGCTAAAAAAAGGAATCAGATTTTTTTTTTTGATTTTCAAAGCAGAAGGTTATGAGCTTGTATGCGATAAAATTCCCTACCAAACGTTGCATTCGATACTAAGGCCGAGAGTGTTTCAAATACCCCCAAAAAGGTCTACAGTGTTCGCTATGAAGATGTGTAAAGATAGTTCGGTGAGCTCATCTGGTACTCGTCCGTTTGCTACATGCCGGGCTTTGTGAGCCAAAGTTGTCAGTCAGAGTTGGGGAAGGGCCATCTAAAACAGTGAGTGGTTCCATAAATGTCATGCAAATTTATCTGAAATCTATTACAGATTTACAATCTATAAATTGAATCAGATATATTAACAAAAAATGTTAAATTTAGTTTGGACACAATCCCTAATCCAAAAGAAGAGCGGGGTCTCAAACCACATAAGTAAAGAGCTTCCTCTATCATCCTTACATCGGATAATACAGTAGTTAATATAACAAAACAAATAATGGACCTTAAATTTACTATCTTAATGTCGTGTGAAATTTTCTTTCGGCAAAGTGCGTCAGTCATTGCACTCGAATAACAGAAGAGGCTCCTAACATTGCCCAATGAATTCAGCTGCCAGGCCTTACAAATCCACGGCCAAAAGTGTATTGTACCCAATATTTCTGTTTGCGAAAATCATTCGCACGTTCCTCTCTCAAAACAAATTCATTACGCACATCCAGTAAATTTGATTCAAACGCTTCGGTGAGGCCCACCCAGAAAACTGACCAAAGCACTCGTAAAACTGAAGAAAACCCTACGCCCAAACTCCCCGTTCGTTGACGTTTACTTATCCAAAATCCAAAAATACACACTGCAGCCTTTGCCAGGATTACAACAAAATCTATTATCTAGCGATGATAACAATCACTTGTCCTACATGGGAAGTTGCATGAACAAAGCACCCCTTCCATGCAGGGAAATGTGATTTTGAAAACATTTACCCGTTTGACATGGGTGCGTCTAGTTTTATCCTTCACACGTAAATCCAAACTATATTTACGTATCTCCGTTGGCTCTCATGTTTGGAATGGCAAAAGGATACACGAGGTTATTTTTCACCTTCCTGGTTTATTTTATTTTTTTTTCTGTTGCCGAAATAAGTCAACAAAATACATGGAGATTGCTGTGGAACAGAGTTGTATCACGTTTAAGTAAAAACACGAGAGAAGAAAAAAAAATATCAGAACTGGGACAGGATAAAACCATTTGAGAGATTTATAGAATTTTGAACTCTCTATCTCTTTGGGCAGGCTTACACTGACGCTGTGTTTATTTTGTCGTATCTGTATCCGATTTCTGTCCTGTGGACAAACACAATAAATTACTTGGGTCATCCTCTGTGTCGCTCTTTGTGTGTCCTTTATTTACTGCCATACACTTCTGGATGAATTGTCATCAAAGGCGGAACAAAAATTGTATTCCTAAATATTGAGATTAAATTAAATTGAATTTCTTTTTCGACCACATCCCTTTTTCGATATTCGTATGGAGACTAATCTCCTTTGTCCATCTTGAGAAAAAGTGTTTTTTCAAGGAATTAACTTTCTGGCCCTTGAGGCGGGATTTCAAATCCACTCCTGGCCAGCAAATATTGCTCTATGATGATGAAGAGGGAGTACACAAGCACATCTGTTATTTTAAGAAATCTCATTTAATAATCCATGCACAGGACGAAAACGACGATGTTGCTCCTTCTTCTCAAACAGAATATACTGATTTTTTTATTTGTTTTTTATTTTTTTTTTCATGTGTACCTTTCATATTTAATCATTATCTCGTGTGTTTTATTTTTATATAGGCTTAACGCAAATTGATATTGCCAGATACGAGAGGCTTATAAAATCTCATTTAATACGCCTCAACACATGTCCTTTTACTTTTATCTTTCCGTCTTCAATTTCTCAGCACACTTCCGAGAAAACTCTTCCTCAAACTGACGACGGGGAAGAGAGCTTGTTTTTTTTTTAAACACAACAAGTCGTCCTTTTCATGCTCACATATTATCGTTTTTAAAGAAAGGAAACAGAAGAAGGATAATCTGCTATTGGGTGGGAAATGAAAAAAAAAAAAAAGAATCTGAACTTAAACACGACTAAAGTTAAATCCTCAATGTGTTGTGGGTGCTGAAGCATATTCACCGAGAAGCACTAAAGATTCCTGCACGGCTGCGAAAATGTGGAGATAAAATTGGGAAATGGATTCTTCGTGTTAACGTCGGTTGAGTAATGTTTAAAACAGTGCAGATTTCGTTGGTGTTCTGTTGCCATAAATAAAATAAACAACTTGCGTGCATTTGTTCGAATTGGCAACACTTTTCCATAATTTTTTGACAGTTGACATGGGATTTGTACTCATTTTCGTTTTTTTTTTTTGACTAGATACGTTTGTCATTTCACCACCAACAGTCACACGAAACACGACTCAAACTGCTCGAAAAACCAGTCGAAAATTATAAACCATAAGGGGAGTTTTTGGAATTGGCAACACTTTTACAAGTGATACTCAACTTGACAGCGGACATCTGCTATATTACCTACCGAGTACATAAACGATATATGACCCCAACTGCTCGAAAAACTAGCCGAAAACTATAAACCGTATGAAGGGAGTTCTATTAATAGGTTTGTTTTTCGAATTGGCAACACTTTTTCAAGTGATACCCAACTAGACAGCGGACATCTGACATTTTACCATCAGTAGACTTACGTTTGCCATTTTGCAACGGAGTGGAATAACGATACACGACAGTAACTGCTCGAAAAACTAGTCGAAAATGAGACTTCCACTTGCGTTTTATTCGATCCCAGCCAGAACTACAAACTTCTGTTGAAAATCATACGACATGTGCTAATGCGTAATGTGATATATATACCTACGAATGTATCGTGACATTTCCACAGTAGTTTTCTGAAAGTAATCTCTCAAGTGGCGCCCAACAAAAGTCCCCTCTCAAAGGTCACCACTTTTTTGACACAAATGAAAGAAACCAAGCTCACCATTTATTCACATTCTTTCACAACGTGTCAATTTGCAATTGAGCACACAAAATATACGTGCTTGACTCACAAGTTTCCTCATGTCCTTTTTCTGTTTGCAAAATATACACAACACATATGAAATACTAGCGAGCTTCTTAGATCACTGTTTATACATAAATATATACGTGACTAATCCCTTATTGTTCCTAATATTGATATATTTTACTTTCACTCGCTGCTGCAAAGCAAGTGTATGGTATGCAAAACCTAAAACAGGTTGTCTGCTGTCAAATACCGTTGGTATCCTCTTCGCATACATGCGGATACATACATTTTCAATCAACTATCGATGTTGAATTTGCCTTCCGGCATAGTAAAATACATTGTTCCACACACAGAAAGAAAAAACTACCAGGAAATAGAATATCCGAGGAAAATATTTCTCAGGTTGTGCCCTGATCCTTAACATATTTTGTTCCCATATCTAAGGAATGCCAGTCTGTAGTGAAACAAATGCAAATCTTCTTCGAAAGGTAAAACATATTTTAAATAAAAAAAAATATTAAAAAATGTTGAAGACAACTCCTTGGTTCCTTTGTTCATACAAGAGGACACAAGAGCAAAGCAAATCAAATGCAAATCAAACCAAAAAAAGAACATATTGATATGGAATTGATTTGATTGCTTGAAGCGAGATTGTGAGGCAGACGAGTTGGAAGACAGTACAAGTCTATACATACCACTCGAAAATATGAGGTGATATGTTTGCACATGGGGGTTCAAGGATACATTATATTGAAACAATGCTATGGATATATTTGAGTTTTTTATGTCTCCTCCCTTTGGATCTTATTTACGGCAAGCCATCAGTTGCTCATGGAGTTGGTAATGCAACCAGTTGGGTATCTGTATAGAGGCATTAAAAAAATGCCTTCAATTTGCTTAAGATTTGTGAGGTTGTACATTTATTTAATATTTATCTTTTGATACATGATGATAGTAGATATTTGTTTGTTTATTGTCCCCACGTTGGGCGCCTTTAATGAGATTTGTCCGTATTGCCTTTCAATTTGTATTTTTAAGCCGTTTAAGGCCTTTGGCAGAGATGATTTATATCCAGATGGTTAGAAACCTCATTCTGTCAGTCCTCGTTTTATTTCTAGTCGGAAATGCATCCCGGTAGCCTTAAGACGGGTAACTGTGACAGCGATTTACTATGGAATATAAGACAGTCGAATGCCGCTACTGCCCTTTGTAACGTAGAGCCCCAGCCATAACAATGTGAAATTTAGTACCCAGGTATTGTAGTAATCTGCGGATGAAACAGCGAGAGTTGGCCAAATCTGACCGTTGGTGTTTATGACCAAAACTTTAGTGAAAATTGTACTCGTTTTTTTAGGCTCAGTTATGGTACAAAATGTATTCAAAATCTCAGTTATCATTATCACAGCAAAAACGAGAAGACCAACCCAGAATCACCCTAAAGGTATGCAATTATTTTTCTTCAACTGCTATAAACTAGTATCATTCTGACAGCGTTGCCAGACGGTTCAAATATTCCCCCCCTAGTCAAATCTGAAAAACTCCAAGCTGTTCAAAAACCGATCCTTTTTAGTGAGAAAAAAAAAATAGTTGAGCACAATTCCAAAAAAAAAAATCCCCGCGGGTAAAAAAAAAACCCTAAAAACTCCAAAATGGCAACGCTGCATTCTGATTAGATCCATTAACAACTGTTACTGTTGTTTATGTACCCCGTTTATATAGAGAATTGATTTTTGTGTCATCGCGAATATGTTAATGTTTTTGAAAAAGGGCAACTGGAAGTAACACCATTTTCGCTCTTTTGGGCAACGTCAAACAAAGTTGCTTAAAAATGGCTCCGACGTTGGTTGCCATTGTGGTTATATTTCTGTTTACAATCATGAATAGTTATTCCTTCAGTTACTACAATAAAAAACTTATTGTCGTGGCTTTAAAAAAAATAGCCTCTACTTTTCTTCGCTTGTCAAATTCAATTTGAGTCTATCACCACAACCTACTAAAAACGGCGTTTCCTCATAAAACTAATATTTATCCAGCCCCTCTATCGCAAACTGTTGCTAACCATAATCTAGCATCCTTATACAGGGTGGACCAAATGCAGGTTTCTTTTTAAAAAATGCGATAAAATGAACAAAATTAAATTTTGTCCATGTATTATGGCTCGATTAGTAAGAGAAAACGTTCCCAATAATTATGGAACACAACGTCGCTCAAGTGGCTGGCTTCGCAGTAGCGCATTCTGTCACTTCAATTTTCCAAGACCTTGTTTATGGTTTCGGGCTGTAGCTCACGGATTGCTTGGATGATATTGGCCTTAAGTGCTTGAATCGATTCTGCATTGTTGGCATAACGTTGTTCAAGCGAAAAGCGACTCTTTTCATTCCGCGGAGGCATACTGACGAACTGTCAAAATTTCGAGCGGCAAACAGCTGTCAGTGTCAAAATAATCAATGATTTCAAAAGAAAACACTAGATGTCCCATCCTTTACAAAAAAAACAAACATCTCTCTCTCTGTCTGTCTGTCTGTCTGTCTGTCTGTCTCTATCTCTCTCTCTCTCTCTCTGCCTCTCTCTCTCTGCCTCTCTCTCTCTCCCCTCTCTCTCTCTCTCTCTCTCTCTCTCTCTCTCTCTAATGAGGCTATTGCTTCCTGGTTCTTAGAGTTCAGAAAAGAAATTATAATAACAAACTCCCATCGAGATGGGACAAATGAGAAGACTTTAGCACATGTAGAGGTTAACAGAAGAGTTCGGAACAAAATGAGCATAATGCAGGCTTACACATTTCAAACCCCCTCCCCTGCTATAAACGAACCATCATCTATTCAAATTACAAACAAAAAGAGGAAAAAAAAACTGCATTCACTAAAGCTCTCACCCCCCATTTACAGATTTACAACAAAAAAAAAAGCCAGCCTTCTTCTTTGGGGAAAGTTGAACTTTTGTTGTTCTCTGCACCCTGCACCTCCGGCGTTAGGGAGGCTCTTTCAATTCATACACAGCAGGCTCTATGCTCCGTTCCTTGTCTGTAGAGTGCATTATAAAAACTGTAAGTAAAAAAGAAATGGAAATTCACAAAAGGGAGCAAAAAAAAAAAAAAAAACAACAACACCACTTTACAATCAACCCAGTAAGTTATTGCCTGACTACCATACGATGACTGCATACACAGAACTTGCCTGGCAGCTCCCAGAGTACGTACGTACGGTATGCCTACCATAACCTAACATAAACTTAAGTTTGGTGTACACTTTGAAGCCAAGTGAATGGGGGGAAAAAATAGAGAAAAAAGAACGAAGAACGAAGCAAAACAAAAGCAGAAATAAAAACACTGTTTGGCGCTTTGAGATCAGAATGTAAAATATGCAAGGATGTCGCGCGCGTTCTATACAATGTCGTCGCCCTGTGCTCCACACAAATATATATACATATATATTTGAGTTGATTTTGCATAGGTATATTTATTGTTTTCTTTACTTTATGACTATGATGAGGGCGGATGGCGGATGTAATGAGTTTGCCACCGGCAGTATGATTCTATCGATTTTTGATTGGGCCTTTGTGCCAGCCCCGTAGCAGGGGTTAAAGTATTTTGTGCTAATTTATGGTATTTTTTTGATTGAAATCAATATTGTTATGGTGCTCAATACTCAAGGGATATTTTGTGCATTATGCTAGTTATGCGAATGTGATTGTTATTGTGTTGGTGATAAAGCTTTGAGTGCCGCCTTTTCACTGACGCGTCATTGAATTTATTGACTGTGGTAAATATGGGGCTGAGACTGTGCTCGTTACACGCAAAAGCAATAATCTGACGGCTTGTTGTCGTGCAATGAAATCACCAGAAATGCTTCGTGCTATTGAAGAATATATATAGATGGAGGTTGTTTTTTTGTAGGATCCTAAAAGAAAGTTTAGGTCACAAATGTCTAAAGGAAAACAATCCAACGGTTGTTATACTTGTGCCAAAGAGGAAAGGTCCAGCGTAGGCCGCCATTTGTTGATAGTTGGCCTACAAAGCCCTCTCAGAAAGATTACAGAGAAAAAAAATCTTTCTTTCTTTAAAGAGCAAGGTTTAGTTGAAGAAGGCTTAAGGGCTTAAGGGCAAGGGACCAAGCCCATCGCCGACTCGGTCTGCTTATACCAATTTTTATCGAAGTGACAAACATGGGCTATTCGTGTGGTTCCCTATTTGTGACAGATGATGGAAACTTTAGCGATTTAATGATTCTGACCATAAAAGTTTTGTGTGTTGAATGTTCTCTTTCTCTCTGTTCGTTGTCTTTCGAGTGTCTTAAAAATTTGAATGCTTATCCAAAACTTGCTAATTTGATGATTGATGTATACGGGGTCGTCCTAAATACTAAATTCATTTCAAATTAAACCAAAATGGCCGCTGCACCAACTTCTATCATATATTTCTGCCTTTTCTAAGCTAGTACATGTCTTAACCATAAAGGGAACTGCAATAATTGTCAAAAAAATTAAACATCTGCTAATGTGAGTCCACCATTAGGCTCACGCTTGTCATACCTACTATTTGCGTTGTTTATACTTCTTTACAGATATTTTTAAACCTTCTCAAATGATCTTAAAAGGTCCTTCCTTTTCTTTTTTTCTCTGTTAGGTCAAAAAGTAATAGCGTATTTGTTATACCTCAAATGAAAAGGAAATACATACTTTTAAGATATATAGCAAATATAGCAACCATTTTGATTTGAAACAACAAATCGGTCACAAACAAATATTTTTATCAACAAATTCATCATAATGTCTGGCTGTCAGTCAAGACAAACTGTCACAAGTTCATTCATTCATAAGTAAAATAAAGATTACATCTTTCAGTTCTATGGACACAATCCAATTAGTGGGCCACCCACAGCCGAGTCCCAAACCAAAGCTGAATTTCGCTCATAGCCTGAAAACAGGTCGCGCAATCCTCCCAGTGACAGCGAACACAGATCCCAAATCGACTGATAACAAATTTATACAAGACAAAAACAGCAATTAACCGTCGGTTTCGGTTAGTTAATCATAAATTTTATTTTGTCATTTGATCGAAAGATAGCGTGCGTAAAGTGTCACACCTTACGTTGTAGTCTATTATATGTCGCAAAAGTGCCAAAATGACAAATGTCCAATGACACGAGTACTAACAGGAGTATTCTAGAACTTATTTTTATTTCCTGTAGTGTTTGTAACTGCCATACTCAGCTGACCGTAGAAAATGATGTCAAATTAACTCGATTACTATTAAAAGTTTCGTTGTTCCTCTCATTAATGTAATTTATCAGCAAGGATTTCCAACCACCGGTAATGTCCCATTTTGCTAGGAGTCGAGTGGATACAATGTATGTGTGGAATATTTATATATTGTACAATCTGAAGCGTGAATGAGTTTGACAAATGGCCTGGTCATGGGGGGGGCTACATGGTAACATTCAGAAGACCGAATGGAAGTTTCTTATGAAATTAGTATGTTGTAATCTTAGTCATTTTTATTTATATTCATTTCACTCACAGATGGGGTTGGGGGGCGGAGGCGGACAGCAAAACGTGTGACATAAAAAAAAAAAATGGCCAAACTTATAGTTAATGTGTGATTATGAAAAAGAATTACAGTGCTTTATCAGGGAACTTTCCAAAATGGTTAACATTGACAATAATTGAGAGTAATCATTTTCTTTTATGGTTGAGGGTTACATTCGGTAACGTGACTCGATTCTTTGATAATTATGATCATGTACTGTAGCGAAATACGTGATTTGAAAGGCGAAACATTTTGTTGGAATTTGGGTGTGTATTCCAATTTTGTGTCCTTTCTTTTATGTATGGCAGTCTTGAGGAGTCATCGGGTTGCAAACATAATTTTCAATCGCATAGAGTTTTCGCTCAGAAAATCGGTGCATTGGTCCCTCTTTTTATAGAAGTTCTTACAAGGTGAAAGAGATATGTCTGTCGTTCCTTCATCGGTTACGACGGTGTAAACTCCGTTTGTTGGAGGGCCACCCTAAAGATGATATACTGCGTTGAATCAGTTGTCTCAGGGATGAGTTGTGTGAATATGTTCTGTACCAAATCCAAAAAATTATCTATTCCATCAGTACATTTTCTATTCACAAACTTAAAAACAGCAAAGATTCAAACCAACAAATCCCGATCCAAAAAATTATCTAATCATTCGATTAGTGGGGACATTTACTATGCAAACAGCAAAGATTCAAACCAACAAATTGGATTACTACTTCTTTGGGCTAGTTTTTCAGTATATTTCTTTACCTCCCACCAGAGCCTCGATATTTTGCCATGAAGTAGCTCCTTCAGCTGTCATTTATTTAGGGAAAATGTAACAATTTGTTTGGCAAAAAAGCTTTCCACAAACAAACACACCGATGAACCGTTGCTTTCTTTGCTTCTGTTATACAGACGTTCTTTTGAGCCTTAACCAGCAGATAACGCGGCAGCCTACATTCCGCTGTTAACCTCCTCTCAATGTGGAATGTCCTGCAACTTCATTAAGTTCCTGGAAAGTTGTGAGAACTAAATTAGGGAAAGGTCCATAGCGAAGGGTTAAAGAGATGCCAAAGTAATTGTTTACCCTATTCTGTCTGCTACATAAAGAAAAACCCTCCAACAAACAGTTGTTAACAAATAGGTGCAAAGCAGACAAAACAAAAAAAAAACTAAACCTGCCTTCGGGTTGACCGAAAGATACACGAGCACATCTGGTGTTTTTTTTTTTTTGCTCTGCCGCTCTTAGAGTCATTTGAAAGGGGTTCAACTTGGAAACCGTTTTCTTTAAATTCCCCCCAGACTGGGAGCGCCATTCGTAAATATATTATTTTTTTCTATTGTGAATTTTTAACATTGTGTGTCGATGGTATGAGATGGTGTGATAAAATACCATTTGCAGCTCCTTAGTCTGGCGCGTTCGCAATCAGGGTATGGGGTACACGAACAAAAAAAAATTCCAAATTGATAACACCAAGGGTGTGGGAAAACATTCAGAGCCACAAGGTGTGCCACTCATTCCAGTTGGAAAATTATTTAGCATATCGAAGGCTGGCAGACGGTTAACTGTTATTTTGAATATTTATGTACTTGCCTCTAGGCGGTGCTTTATAAGGTCGTCGGTAAATAGAGTGTTGTGGTGACCTTAAACTTATCCATGGAAATAAGGAGGAACGGTTTGGGGATTATGTTTTTCACATTATTGAAGGTGAACTTTTGCTTCGAATGTAAAGTAGAACTTTACAGATGTTGCTAATGGAGGAAGTATAAAAGTTGGCGGTTGAGGCGATATGCGAATTAGAGTCAGTGGATGTTTTTTTTTAGGATTTGGCATTCCATCTAAAATTTATCGAAAATCAATGGGTTGGCCATACCCGAGCCCTGTATCTATAGGAGTGGCTGACAATCAAGTTGTTGCTATAAAAATAAAAGAGCCATCGATTTGGTGAACATTCAGTTTGTATTTTAAATAGGTTCTCGAGCAGAAATGCTTGTATTGTGGGGATGATTGGACGGTAAGCCCCAGATAAATTCACAAAATACCTCTGGAATCAAAATCTGTGTTTCAGTTTGAACTTGAAGGTAGTAGTGTTAGACATTCCTTAAACGTTATCATCGTTGAAGTATTTTGCTCGTTTTGTGGAACATGTATCGGCTTTAAAATTTCAATGTCTTTATCCGAAACCATTCACTGCACTTCACTGAAAATAAAATGCCACGAAATATTGACAAAATTCAATTGTAAAATTTCTACAAACTTAGTTTTGTTGAACTGGAAAAAGAATTGTTGTAATTGATAAATGAAATTTATTAGATTGTAGATTTGACATAAATTTTGTTGAATTAATTACACAAGTGTTCAATTGAAAAAAATACAATTTAAATAGGGTAATCATTTCAATGCAATGCTTTTGATGGTGTCATTTATTATTTGACACGCGACGGAACGTAGTTTGTTAATGTGCATAAAAATTCCTTAAAAAAATAAATTCAAAATTTTAAAAGTAAATGAATCCGTTTATGGATGAGAATAGGATAAATGGAAAATGTGTAATCAACCCCTCAGATATAAATTGATAAAAATTGCAATTCGGTAATATCGGATTGTTTAACATGCATTTTATTATCCTAAATTAAATAAATCAAATTTGACTTCAACGCTATATTCCCGGTTTTTTTAAACAAGACTAAAGCAGACAACTTAAAATAGTTAAGAAGACGATTACATATTAACCGTTGTCGGTGTTTAAGGTTAAGCGGATCTTTTTATTTTCAAGTTAGTTAAAAACATTCGGTATCATTATGTCTTAAAAGTAATAGCATTTTTTAATTTTATATATGGATATATGTTGTCCAGTAAAAATAATATAGTTCCTTCTCTTAATAAATTTAATTGCTAAACTTATTTGGTTTTATTTATTAGTACCTAATAACAATTTATTTGTTCTGAGGGAATATTTCTTAATAACCATCAATATTCGTACAGATTCAACAAAAAAAACCTGACGCACTGACAGATTATTTGTGTAATATCAAAAATATTTGCTGTTGATTTAACAAAATGATAAACAATTTTTATGGTGTATTAACAACTTTTTTTTTTGTTAATTTAACAAATAAATTTCTTCGCAAAATCAACAGCATTAAGGTAAATTTAACAAATAAAGATTTTTTGTTACCATAACAATTTTGTTGTTATCACAACGAAAGTCTTAAATCAAGATAAAACTAATTAAAAATTTGTCAATTTGATAGAAACATTTTGTCGGACGTATATTGACAAAACAATATTGTTGAATCGAGCCTCATTTTTATCAAATATAAAAGGATTTTATTTTTAGGGGAATGGTGAACAGGTTGATAGAAGCGAATGAATTTCAGAAATTTATTGACTTGCCAAAGCGGTTTTAAAAAGATAGTATTCTCTTCCCAGCGTGATGGTACCCCAATGGCTAGTAAATGGGGAAATACCGCCCTCCTCCGAAACACTATCTCACATATAAAGAAAGAAAAAATTGATATTGTTCAACCTACCCAATATTTCCCTAATTTTAAAGGTACTGCCAAAATCGATTGCCATTCACAACTGAACATTGTCAAGTTCCAAACCACATCCAAGTTCCATACCACACGTCTGCATCTTCACTGTAAATCTTACCACACACAACAAAATGTCTTAACTTTTCAACTTTGTTCGCAAAGTCTGTCCCACTCCATTCGCACTGAATACCCATTGCATAGCTCCAAAGCCAATAACTTCCTTCTGTTTCCTTCCGCATTTACTCGTTTTCCACCCCAGTGCTCGTTATCCAAATCCAATTTAAGTTAAGAGTAATAATTCTGCCATTTTACTGCGATGATATCTAATAAAACTCTCAATCCAACTGCTGGGTTTCTTAAAATTTTAATAAAGTCACCCACCACATATGTTTCCGAATGGTCCCAATTTGTTGCCAAACAAAAACTTTCCCCGGAACCATTTATGTGTCGTAATACTGAGAATCAAATTATCTTCAATAGAAAATCGTAAGATAATAACCAAATCCTCCCCCGATCTACTTTTGAACACAAAAAAAGCCACAAAATATGACCACAAAAAGCACTCATATTCGCTATCATATATTCGAAGCACACATAAGTTGAACCCTCATTTGTGTAGCCCACAGGAAATTTAATCCGACAAAGGGGTGAGAGCGGGTCAAAAAGGACCTATCAACAACATTTGTGTATCTTGAAGATATTTTGTTTGGCGGAAAGTTTTAAGACACAACAGTTGGTCATGCATTCAACGACTTCTCCCCATCTGTTTGGGTTGGTGTTTGTGTATCTTTTTTTTTGAAAATAGTTGATGGAAATGGGTCACTATGCTGCCATTACCCCAACCCAACCTCATAGCCTTGAGCGAAGAGATGTTTCCCTTTAGGAATGGGGTGGGGTGCACGCGTCGCCCATTTTCATGCGAGTGTGTAGCTGTCATTTAAAAAAAAACGGCACCTAACCAAACATAAGTTGTTCCTTTCATCTCATGTCATATGATTTTATGACAAAAGTTTTTTTTTTTCGGCGACCCTATACTGATTTTCCATCTTTTATTGATGATGATGATGCCAAGAGACATTGTGTTTGTGTGTGTCCTTATGGGAGGAGACTTTTTTTGTTGCTGACATTGTCATAAATTTCGAACATTTGGTGGTTTATTATAGTCGAAACGGGCCGTCGACTAAGTGAAATAAAATGAATAGCAAACCAGGCCAAAGACATCTGCTTCATACGGCATGAAATGTTTAATAAAAGGAAAAGTCACCCCCTGTAATTTGGCGGCATTATAATCAAAGTGAAAAGTCGAATGGGGTATATAAATACACGGCTGGTTTCTGTGCTTATTTCTTATTTATATACAGCTCCTTATTAATGATGGCATATCAAATGCTAATTTAATGTCATCATTCAAAGTGAAATGCCAAACTGAGAGAGAGAGATAGAGAGAGTGAGTTAGAGTCGAACATTTCTTTCACATTAGGCATATTTCAATCGTACACAAAATCATTCACAGGCTCAGAGGAAAAATGGCAGAAAATCTACAGATCCAAGGAATACGTAATCGGGGGGGCAAATTGATTCTGGGAAAATGTAGGAGCAAATTATTTCGTGACTCTAGCGAACCATGGGAGGAACCAACACACCGGTGCCGTATTAGATATTACTCGCGAGTAACATCTTCAGTCTGCAATCAATCAATCGTAAGAGGATAAATGACGGGTATCCTTCTGTTTGATGGTATCTTCTTTAAGTTGTCTGCTTGAATATTTTCTGTAACTTGACGGATGTTACTCAGACCATGAAGAAGTTGAAAGCAGACGTTTTATTACAGTGGGATGTTTTTACTCAGTCTTTTATTACTGACCTTCTGAAAGTCAACGAACCACTTATGTCTGTCACTTTTTTCAGATTCTGATGTGCTCCCATAGCACATCTAAAAAAAAGTGAGCCTACGACCGCAACTCGCTACTAATATTTTTCAACGCAGAACCTATGTTTGTTCGGGCCAGTTAAAACATTGCGTACCCGAACACCACCTATCGCCGTAATTTTTCTGAAAAGTCGAACTCTAGGCCCTATTCAAATTTTGACTTTAAAAAGAAGTCTACTCTTAGGCCCACCCTGACAATTTTTTGTTAGTCCCATTATCTGGCTTGGAACTTACTTTTGGCCTGCACATAGACCCATTCATATGACTTCGTCACACTCTTCAACTTGCCCAAAAATTCAACGCTCTGACAGGGAAACGTGTCCCTGTTTCGTGCCACTGTCCTCCTTTTACCCAAACAAATTGATTGTTGATAAATTATTATTCAAAGTTCATCTTCATCATCATAAAATTGTGCCCACACATATTTATTTTATTTCGTTATAATGGAATCACCATTCCATCATAAAGATTAAAATTTACAACTACTGACAAAATGTCGTTTCCACAGTCCATTAACTGGACCTTTTGCCCGACGCTGTCCCAAGCAAATTATCAACCGGCCAGCCTCTCGAACCAAATACCATTTATGTACCTAACCACAATCAATCAATCTCCAGGTGTCATAAAACTTACACAGCTCCCCAAACACACCTCGCCTTTCACAAAAAGAGGTTAAAAACTCTGCCATCAATTAATGATTCATGACCACCAGCAATACCAGAGAATGATCTTTCCTCGTCCCTAGGCAGCTTGAATTAGGGATATTCTCCAAGGATGGGTATTCTAAGTGATAGGAAATTGGAAATTTCCCTCCAACATTCCGGACAGCCGGCCAAAGCTTAATTGTGCGAATGAAGTTCAAGAAAATAATGAGTATCTATAAATATGAAATGCGGCCATCTCTGAAGCCCACAATTCATATTCACAGAAAATACAAACAAATAAAATTGAATATCATCGCAGTGCTTGAGGGCTGAAAGTCGGGGGAAAAAAAACGTATAACCAACCACACACAGCGACCAAGGCAGCTAACCATCCAACCCAAAATGGCGCAGAGATGGGTCATAAAAATCCACGAACATAAATCAAAAACTCTCGGGAGACATTTGGTGCCGCTACGCTTCCTAGCCTCTAATACTTTCTGACTACTATGTCCGTGTGAAACCCCACATACAGACGGATAAGTGTGTTTTTTTTGTTCGGCTTTGGGATACACTCATATATTTGGATATGGAAAGGAGGAATTCAATTCGATGTAAAATTTTAATTTATTTGAGTATTCTCGACAAGCCACCTGTGAAATATAAAATTTCCTATCCGAGCTTCTACCACATTATATCATCTACCGCCCAAGCCATGTTCGTCGTTTTTGCGATCTCTGATTATCCTGGGCGTTTTACCTTTTCCTTAATTTTTTTTTAACTTTTTTTTTGCCTTCGAACTGGTTTTATATCCTTTTGCACGAGCTGAAGATTCTACTTCTCCTTGGATTTATGGAAATATCTTACCCACTTTCTGAATATTTACTTTGTTGAATATCCGTAGTAGTGAGAATTGGAAAACTAAGCAAAGAAAATATGGCATCAGGACTTTGAAGAATACGCAGAAAAGAATTTCAAACTCCTGCCAATAAAGTAACCACTTCGTGGTTAGTTCGATATCGATATCGACCCACTTGTGCGAGAGTCAGAGTAGTCCGTCTTTCTTCTATTTTTATTAGTTTCTTTCAAATTAACATATCTATTTGGATGGACCGAATATGAGTGAGTGTCGGAAATCCTTCAGATTTGCGGAAATTAATATTGTATCATGCTCGTCCTAGAATTTCAAATGTTAGTTCCATGTAACTTAAAAATATCATATAAATTTCTCTCTGATTAGCTGTGGCAACAACCATTTAGCCGAGACTCCCCGTACACCACGTGTATTCAAGTAAATGTCTATATTTCTTCAATGGCAATTGATGTTTTGCGTCTCATTCTCCTTAAGTAAGGGTGATCATTGTAAAGTTGTAGATAAACAACACACGCAGCTGGGACAACAACCATTCATTTAGCTGAGGCGTCACGTGACGTTGTGCGTGCATTGAATTTTCTATGCGAAACATTTGTGGGACCTTTCCCAAAATGTTGTTTCCAAGTTGACGTTTAATTTTTATGGAGTTGACCCCATTACCAGTTCATCACTCATACAGCGATCCGTTTTCCACCCCATTTATTCGTTTTTTTTCTATTAATGGCAGCCATTTAATTACCAATCAACATCCTTTTAGGCGCTGGTTAAATAATTTGAATAAATTCCTTCAATCCATCCCTGTGTCAAAATGAAACCGAAAAATTTGAAATAATATTTTCTCATTACGAGTTTTTGCATCCATTGCGAGCATTACTTCCACTCATTCTATCAATCTCTATCCCGGATTAGCTCTGAAATTTTCCTAATTAAATTCCCAAATACGAAATGGTGAACAAAAATGCTATCCTCTCCGCATGGCAATAGTTGGATATCCCTTTGAGAACGGGCTGCAGGAAGGAAATTGTTTAATTTTTACAAATACTAAAAACGAAACCACCCCATTCGGAAAGGACCAAAACTTAACGAAGGGTTTGTGTTTAATAAAATCCTCCGTCTCTGTTTTTTTGTTGGCGGTTGTAGTACTACTAATATTTATGAAAATTTTCATATTCCACGTATTAATTAGCATACCCTTTCGTTTTGACTTTTAGCATCGTCCTTAGGTTTTTTTTTTCTTCCATTTTTATTCGCAGCCAAGTGAGAGCTTAGAAGATATAGCGAAGCGCATTGTTGTTCTTCGAGTCGAAAGGTATAATAGCATCCGTTTTGTCCTGTGTAGAGCAGCGGCGGGTGTATCCTTTTAAAACCCTTTGACTAATTTCCACTTAGATTGTACAAATGGAAATTAGAAAAAATTAAGAATAAGTAGAAAGGAAAGAGAACACGAATACGAAGGAGAACCGTGCTCAATTGGTGACGAAAGGGAAAGGTGATTTTAATTAAAACATGAAAAAGGATAGAAAGGATTAGGAGAATGGAATATATTGAAGATATTGTGCGGCGCTAAATGGGATGTTCGTAATGAAGTAATGAAGCGTGAAAAATGGGGCTTGAAAGTTCACCAGGTGTGACTGAAAATCGATCATCGTTGTCGGCCGAAAGGTTAGACGGCCATTGCCTTTGATCCTTGAATTAGCTTTGAAAGGTCAGCCGAGTATATTTTCGTTGAAACTGTTCAAGTTTTAGTTCAAAAACCCATCACTATGAAAATGTTACGTATACGCCACCGAACTATGGAAACCTTCATCTCTTTCAAAAAGCATAATTAAAATAAAATGTCATCGCTCACAAAAGTCAAGCACGAATATTACAGAGCACACCACTCTTTGCAAATTGTCATCCTAGGCAAACAGATTCTACGTTTCCCGTGGGTACTACTTCGAAATTTGGATGGAAGCGAACAAATTGAAAAGATTACAAATATGCTCGCATCCCCCACGCGCTTCACTTCTTTGATTTTGAGTGATTTATCCAAACAACTGAAGTTTGTTCACTCGTCGTTGTCGTGTCATCATTTGCAAGAGAGAAAATAGGGCAAAGCAGACTGTAAGTCATACTTCATTCAATGCTCCTTAAGAAATATTAAGTTTGATATACTCTTTCATTTCGCTTCAGTCAAATCATTTTCCACCCGAACAAAGAACTTCAACTCGTTCTCCTGATGAGGCAAAGATAAGAAAAAGACGATGAAGAAAGAAAAGAAACGAACAAAAGGTATCGCTGAAGTAAAAGAATTATGCTGATGGTGACAGGTAGACAAGCGGGAGAAGCTATACTCCCGGGGGAGTAAGCAAATCAAAATTATGTACCATTATTCACTACAGAAAGGATTTTTCTGCATCCTTTCTTACCGCCTGTATAAAATCTCTTCAGTTTGATGTAAGGTGGAAGCATCTGCATTTTACTGATACTTTTTTTTTTGTAACTCCATTGCCTCTCAACGTTGATGGCAGCGTGCGCGATAGATGGAAATGACATTATCCTCGTGAAAAGAAACCGAAATAAGATATCAGAACGAATGAAAAAACACCGGGGCTGGAACGATGATTAGGCGAAAACACAAGCGTGCTCTAAAAAAAAAAAACTGATCTGCCTATCTTGCAAATGATGTTCGATTGTCAACAAAAAGAAGAGGGGCAAATGGACCCCGAACGGATATAAGGTTATTTTTTGTTACTGTCATTGAATAGAGCACTAATAAGGAAAGGTATTTCGTGCTTCATGATTGACATGAGGACGGATGTCAATTACGAAGGTCTTGTGGTAAAAATAAAATGATTTCGTAGGCAGCAAGGATATATGCGGCTCCGACTAATTAGAATCATTTGGGGATGGCATGTGTCAGGTAGGAAATGACACTGAATTTGATTCTCTTTTTCTTCGCATAAGGGAGGGTACTCTAGTTGGATTACAATCTCGAATTTCCTTCTGTGTGTGTTTGTTTGTAGTGAGAGACAACTGATTGTATGACACAGTACAAGTATGCTTTGGATCTCGCTTTTAGGGGACGTCTCTTTGCAAGCATTTCGGTCGCTGTTGGTCCGCCTTTTCCAAGAGAAATATGAAAGAAAAAACAAATAGGTCCATTGAGTTTGTCATTCTCTCTATTCGATTCAACATCTTTTCGGTCAAACGAGAGGTGGCGCGTGGTGTGAGGTTCACTTCCTGGCGGTGGAAAACAGAAATGTCCAATGGAACATACCTTTACGCAGAACTGACTGTCACAATTCAAATGTCCAGACGTTCAATTAAGGAACTGACTGAATTTAGCAGGTCCTACGATGAGTAAGTGGTGTTGTCCGAAACAGCTAACTAACTGCATGTGTATTCAGGCTACCTGGTGGGGTTCAAACGGAGGTCCCAAGCAAACACTCTAAGCCATTTCCAAATAGTTCTCTAGCTAAAAATTAAAAAAACTTACTCACCCAATGCAGAAGAAATTTTGATTAATTCTTCTAACCCAGCACATAAATCAAAGGACAGACTAGTCCATCATTCCACCGTGACACAAGGACACTTTGCCTCAAGGCGATTAAAAAAAAAAAAAAACCCCAAACTCCTTCTGCATATCTTGTTAATCAGATCACCCCTCATTAATAGCTGTACACTCATCCGAGCATATCCCCAATCCTTCAAAGCAAGGGTCCATATTCCCCAACAGCCTAACATAAATCAAATCCCAGCACATCTGGTACCCCGAAAATCACCTCTTACGACACGTGTCAGTCCCATCGGAAGTCACATCGATAATTGATTGATGAGTAGCTATCCTTCCATTATCCGCATCGCCCCAGTAATAAGTGTCCATATAATCGCGTCTACCCATCATATTGCCGTGCAATTAATGTGCCAAAATTCTATTAATTTATTCATTAAACCGATAGGTCAGTGAGCCGTCCACCAGCCTCGCCGCTAATTCATTACCTACACATCCTGGATATGTGTACAGCGTAGAGGCTGCGGCGTCCCACCTTTTTTCAATGGCCATTCTCATTATTCGGATTGTTAGTTTTTGAAATTCAAATTAAATTAATACACTCAGTGCGGCCTGAAAAAAATATAAAAATTTAACGCAGGACTCTTTCCACCCTTTTCGCATTTATTTTAAATTAATTGACATTTGGGTCTTGGGAAAATTGGGGGCTCCACATATACCGCTACAGATGAGAATCCCATTGGATGATAAATCATCGGATCCCCTTAGTAGGGCTTAGTTTTTGGCATCACGATTTGAAACTAATTTCCCCACTCTAGTCTGCTGTAGTCGGTCGAAAGTGATTTCTTGTAAGATGGTGCAATGGCGATTCTTCCATTTTTTTTTTTTAATCTAGTCGGAAAGTGTTTTTCTCAGAGCTTGAGACAACACACCACGGGGAAGAAGATATTATCCACGGTTTTGATTAATGTCCTCATTTGGACTAAATGCTCGGCAAGAATATTTATCTTGCAGAGAGGTTGTTTTTTGTTTGGATGTTTGTTTTTCCTAGCTTAGTGTTATTCTTTGGAGAAATGAGTTTCAGTTCTCACTTTCTGGTGTGGATTCTCGGGTTGCTGGATTCTCTCATATTGCTGAAATGTTGCTTGTTAGTGGGTGTTGGAACAAGTGTCCGATGTCCTGTAATATTGATTAATGACAGAGTAGGTTGTTCTTCGGCTTGTACATATACTTTTCCGAGGGAGACACTGATTGGAGTACCTGATGCTTTTTGATTGACAGTTAATTGCTCTCTAACGTGTTTAACAGTGTCACTGGCAGGACATGAATTTGGTAGATTGAGTGTTTAAACTGTGACGGTTTGAATGACTTAATCTTCTGTTTATATCTCCGAAGGTAGGTGACGCTTTGTAAGGGCTCAGTTTTGTAAGGAATCCAATCAGTTGCGTGACAGACAGATGCATGTCATATTTTGCAGGCACTTATGAATTTTTCTTTCCCTTAAATTTATGTGTAATTCACAGTTAATTACTCTATACCTCTACAAACATTTTTGTTTATTTTTGTTTTATAAATTTAAAAATCCAAAATGCGACTGACAAGCAAACAAAGTTGTGCACAAACTAAAATATTCATTATTATCAACATTCGCCTGAAAATCCCTCTCCCACAAATCCCAAACAAAATATAACATTCAAATATTAAAAAAAAATCTGTGTTGTGTTAAAAATCAAAACATACAAATTTAAATAACCAAAATCATATAACAAAAAAAAAACATATCTACATCGTTGCTGTGTGTGTTCCAGATGCAAATTTTTCGGATTTTCCCTATATTCAGTATTTGACACGTAAGTTATTTACAGGAGCAGCACAATCACAAAAAAAAAAAAACACATACACCTATATGTAAAAGAAATGGCGGAATCTGTATTTACACACGTGATCCCCCTTGTGTAGTTGCATTCTGACATCTGTCACGTAATTGAGATTATTTAGGTGCACCAGAGAAAATCTCCCCCATTTTGCATTCTTCACACAATCCCTTTCCCGGATCTATATCGTCAGCCAACTACATGACATTGTTCGGGAATGAGAATAACGACGACGACAAAGGAAACTCAAATTATTTATGTCCCTTGAATACCTCTGTAAAACGATTGTGAATATTTTTTTTCCAAAAAGATTTTCGACAACTCAATCCTTTTTTTTTCTGCGTTCAGTATATCTTCGACGATGGTTGCCCAAATTTGTGGGTGTTCGTGTTCTTTCAATTGTTATTATAATAGGGGGCTGTGTATGTATAGCATTTTCAACACCCTTACAGACTGACAGGATCCATTTGCCGTGTGGAAAAAAAATCAGGGTGTATGAAATCGCTTCTTGCAATTGATTTTTTCCCCGATTGGAGGGCAATAAATTATTAAAAGTGAATTCATGCGTTCGATAAGAACTCTTATTGACAAGAGAGCTGGGTTAGGGACCTTTCAAATGGATGGATATTTATATTATTATTTTTTTCCCCAAAGGTGATTGGAATATCGGGGAGTGTTTTCCCTATTGTTGATTTGGTTTTCAATTCTGAAAAAGTATCACATTGGAATGTTGTTGGGAAGTTTTTTAATTTTGCCAAATGTTGGTTTGAATTAGGGACTTTGCTGAGAATAATGACCGAAAACACTCAAATTTTGAAGAAAAATAAAAAGAAAAATTCCTTTAAACTCAAAAAAACCCGACTGACAAAAAAAAAAACAAAGGAACTTAAAATGAACAGGACACATTTAAGATTACCTAACTAATTGATGTTCGGAGACTATACCTACACAGCAAAAATATGGGTATGTACCCTCCGATTGTCAAATAGTTAGGTAAACTTAAATGTGTCTTGTTCATTTTAAGTTCCTTTTTTTTTGTCAGTCGGATTTTTTGGGTTTTTAAAGAATTTTCTTTGTATTTTTATCTTTTCTATGACCGATTTCAGCAAATCAAAACCGAAGTACAGCTGTCAGACATACTAAACCAGAAACTTGAACGTCCCAAATCTTTTCCCGATTTCAGAGAATTTTTGCGAATCTGGATTTTCTCTCAAAACTGCTCAAGATTTACCAATCCAAATGGGTTTTAGATTGAAGAATACGAATCTAATGACACCTCACTCTTCAAAATCGGTCAAGCCGTTTAGGCTACAGGGCGTCACGTAGGAACGGACATAGGATACGCGCGAAACACATAACCCTCCCTGTGTACAGTCGGGTAAAAAGAAATATTTTTTTTACTTACTTTCACTCGCTTTAGAAGAGTTGATCAAAAGTGCAGTCAAAATTAGGACTAAAATTCAGCAACCCCAATTCCTCACGTTAACTTCACACCCGACAGTATGCAATGATAAAATAGTAGCACCAAGTAATCGCACGCCGAAGGGTGTGCAATGGAAATGCATTCAAAATTGTGCTGTCCTAAGCGAACGCTGCTCTTCCGTACACCAATTTTGTTGTCACGGTTGTAATAAGGGATGTGCTTTTTTTTGGCTTCTCTGAAAGACTTCGCTGTGACTTGTATTCCGTTTATTTAAATTTTGTTCGCATTCAATTTGGCCAGACGTTCTTCTAAATGAAGTGACAAAGACGAACCATGTCATAGAACTAAAAGTCCACAAGTCTGGTAAGTGCTTATTAAATTTCTCCACAATTGGTTATAAGAAAATTACGCTGATAACTGTACAGTCGGAAAAGTATCAGATGCCTCTTGACTCATTGTGCAACTTTGGCCGAAATGTGGCATCCACTTCCTCTCAATTCTAGCCGCAGAATGTTCCGCCCCTTCGACTTATACTGTTTTTCTCTACCTGCACAATTTTAGTGGAACAACATCCCCTTGAATAATTATCACACCTTTGGCGATCATTTTACCCCCCTATCCACTTGATTCAACTCGCTTCTGTGATAGTCCATGCACTCATTGGGGACCAATCCCTTACAAACCGAGTCGAGATATTACTCGCAACTTCAGATCTCGATTTCAAGTCAGGCGTGTTGGGTATTTTCAAAGCTCCCATGACTTGCTGCCAAGGACACAAACACAATGTATTGTAATTCATCGTGTCCTCTGGTAACCGACAGAGATGACAACACATGAATGTCCGCATGATTTATGCGATAGTGCCCCCTCATGTTTATCATCCCCTATTGGGAGTTGTTTGTCTGCACTGCACACAGGGCGGTTAGTTCTCGTGAAATTTGCATTTCAATCATCATCTGGTGCACCTACAACAAGCGGGAGCTTATAATATTCCAATTAATTTAACTAAATTCGCTTCTTTTTTTTTTATTCCACAGATCCACCGGAAATCATCAAGAAGCCACTGAATCAGGGTGTCCGTGTGGGAGGCGTTGCCAGCTTCTATTGTGCAGCCCGTGGTGATCCGCCACCGTCAATTGTTTGGCGCAAGAATAGCAAAAAAGTTTCGGGTAAGCAATTGCATTTGGGAAGCTCGTCGCCTTGTTGTTTGCTTATGCGAGATTGTGTTTTGTCGGTCCACAGGTACACAGAGTCGGTACACAGTGATTGAAACCGGTGGCGTATCGATATTACGAATCGAACCTGTACGTGCGGGACGTGACGATGCACCGTATGAGTGCGTAGCAGAAAATGGCGTTGGTGATGCTGTATCAGCTGATGCAACGTTAACTGTATACGAAGGTAAGTTGCTTGCAATAATATCACGTCCTAGTTAAGTAGTAAATCGGTAGACGCGCGCTCTGATCGTATATATAAGTTTTCTCGCTAAAAGTTTGATGTAACAGAGTTCCGTTGTAAAAATAAGTTGCAACGGAACTGGAAGAGTTTTCAACGAAATTTCCTTTTAATTACGGCATAGTCCTAAATATGAAGTTTTCCTTTTACACACACTCGCGTACATTCGTGCGGATGGAATTTTCGTTGAAAATTTCGTTAGTTACCTCCTGGAGTTTTATGGAACATTTTTCTTTTTTTGTTCGCCCTCCTATTCTATGTTGGCAAATTTGAATAGGAGATAATTAGTGTTTGTGTGGCCTCGCTTTGTTCCCTCCTCTGCCCCTGTATACACTGCCAAGGAGAGTGATTTTTTTTTGTTCGCTCTCTGCAGCCGGGATTAGTGTTCTAGCACCTGGTACGTTTCGGGGGAAATTATACACGAGCTCAGGAGGTTCTAAAATTTCGAAATTATCCGCAGACATAATATTAACGAGGTTCCGTTTTGTGTTTGGGTGCCAAATGAAGGGATCCCAGTGGCACCGGTTGTTGTGAGGGTGGTTGGTAATCATAGGGTAATTGTATTTGAGTACGAGTGTAGTTTGTGAAAAAACAAAAAAATCCCAACTGTGGAGAAAAACTTGATTTATCGGTCAGGTGGAGGGAGATACAACCACGACGGGGTATGGTATAGCACACATCCTAATTCCTAACTAGCAGATCAACAGGAAAGTGTAATTTGTCTGAAAATTATACATACAAGTTAAATGCCGTAAGGTAGCTGTTTGAAATCTAATGGCTTCGACGAAAATAGCTGCATGTTGATGAAGGATTTTAATTGGGTAAAATTGGAAACTTTTCGTTTGTGGCTTAGTGCTTAAAGGTCGCTAGGGGATATGTGATTTTGAGTTGCATTGCTATGCTGTTTGCTGTAATTAAATGGAATACTAATTAGAAAATGTGGTTTTTGGTTTGTAAACGAGAGCATTTACTTTACTAATACTGGGACCGCTTCTTTGTATCAGCTTAGAAACCATACAGGTGGACTTGCGTCGCTCTTCACTTTTGCTAGACCATCTTTGCACCATCAACTGTAATAAATTGTGTTCAAATATTCACCCACTTGATAAATTTGATAAGAAAGAACAGAGACCGTTGCAGTTACTCGCGCTACTTCGATTTGCTCATCGATGCAGTATTTGAAAAACCGGAAACAATATGATCTATATATACCTCGAATCCAATCGAATGGAGGAACACAAACCGCTCTAAAATAGCCTTAGCAACTAATTCTTTTTAAAAGTTTTCTGCTGTTCGTTTTTCAGAACTATATATCGCTTTTTCGATCAGAAGAAATTACTGATCGCATTTTACACTGATTTTGTTGCTTCTTTATAGTAACGCGATCATTTAACGATCACTGATCCTCATGTTTACACAGAAAATCAATCCACGAGTACGAGCATAAGAAACACTATTTTACTGATCCTCATAATAGAAAAGAAGAATACAAAAACTGTCATCACAACGACCAAACATATAGCACGAAAGAGCCTATTTTATAATAATCACTGATGGTCATATTCACGAAGATCTCTCTGATCTGCAAATCGGACTATTGAATTCTCACTAACAGTTTGAGAACAAGAATCGTTTACTGGTCATAGTAGAAAAGGTGCCTCTCTTGATCACGGATGATTTTTAAAAACACAGAATCGCCGCGATTTAAATTACAGCCGCTTTGATTTTATCAGGAACGACGAGTGATCATCGATCGATCTGCTATTGATCGCCAAGGTATCCATTAAAGTCGTTTCACAGTTTAGAAGCTATAGGGAACTCACTATTTAAACCAAAATGGATCGATCCCTTACGAGCTACTGCAAATTGTTCGCATACCGCTGATCAGTTGTGATCTTTTGGGGAGACAATGTACGAGTAGCTCTGGATTCGAATCTGTTGATCACTGATCTTGTAGTTTCTGCTTTGATTTTTAGAAACTTTTATTCCGCCAAAGACGACGAGTGATCTTCCAAAACTTACTTTCCTACTTACTTAGGTGGCGCTACAGTCCGGGGTGGTCTTGGGCCTCAACCAATACGCCTCTCCAGTTAGTACGATCTTTGGCTATCTGCGTCCAGTAGCGAGTGATCTTCCAATAGAAGGCCAAAATTGAAGAACAAATCTCTGAGAGTTTCAGCTTAACACAGATCACAATTGATCAATTCGTATGGAAAACATCGTCACTGTGGGCCGTCAACATAGTTTGGTTAATTATGCAGACACAGTAAATGAGTAGACCATCCATAGCGAGTCATGTTGAACCACCTTGAATCTTGCACATATCCTCGTTCTAAAAGGAACTCTCATAAGACGCACCAATCTAAAGACTGCCTTCAACTGGTTGTGCACTTAATTACACCACTATAACCGACATGATCCATCAATAAAAATCAATTAATCCGTATCCAAACGGGAAAAAAAAACTTCCTAATTTGTTTAACCCTCCAAAAGAGCAACATTAACTTTCCCGGCTCAAAAGCCGCGCACCATTGGCCATTATTACATTTTGTGCCAATTTTGGTTGCTTTGCTCTGTCTAATATTTTTATAATTTTTTTTTTGTCCACCCACCACTCCGAACCGAACCAATCTGGCCAACTTCAAGCTCCCAGTTTGTTGCACAAACGCTCTCCTCAAAAGTTTCTCCTTTACGTGGATGCTGTGTAGAAAAAGGCGACCACCAAACGGTAAACAAACATTTCTTCGGCTAGCAACCGCTCCTGCTCGTCATCGTCAACTAACGATAAAACTTCCTTTTATTTGTCTATTAATGTTATTTTTTCATCCCATTTACTACCCGCTGTGTACACATACCACCGCCCCCTATTAAAATTAAATTTCAACCCGAAGGTACATTTTGTAATCCGTACACAAAGTAATTTTAAATTAATTTACATAATCATATCTTCACATATTATCTGTGGGGGTTCTGTTCACACACAAATGTTTACCTACTCGGAGCAAGATGCTGCGAAGCAGGAGATGGACCACCCAAAGCAGGGCCAAACTAAATAATTATCCTTTGAGTTTTATGTGCATGGGAAAGAGAAGAGAACAAAAAAAAACAATAGTCACGACTGACACACACACATAAAATGGAGGAGTAATAAAATTGCATGCCTGCACATATCGTTGTGCATACATCGTCACAGCCCACCTACCATGACATGCAGTATACGGAGCAACTTTTATGCTTGTCGGTACTTTTCGTTTTTTGACAATTTGACGAAGTTTTGGCTGCTCCGCCTGCCAGATTCGCTGTGAATGTGAATTTTATGCTCTTGCCTTCTATCTGAAGGATTAAAATCTATAAAACAAGAGCGATGAAGGAATTTAAATTAAAAATAAATCGCACTGCGAAGTCAAGTGATTTATTTTATTGTGGACGGGATGCAGTAGTCTTGCGACGACAAAAGCAACTCAGATGGAGTAATTGCAAAGTGAAGATTGTCGGGAATTCGGATGTATATTTGGAGGTACAGATGAAGTTGGATTCATGTTTCCTTTGTTAGTTTTGTGTGCTCAAAAACTGTCAGTCAAATTTTGGAAATAAATCTATTTTCAGTGAGTTGTTTGTTCCAAAAGGAGGCGTTATCATAACCGGATGTCTTGTACTACAGGGTTATCTGTTGGTCTGATAGGAACAACCACACTTCGTTCCCAGAAACATCTGCTATGCAAGTGCCCATTGAATGGATAGAGGCCAGCGACTAGTGTTCTGTGCGTCATCGCTTCCTAGACTCGATTTTAAAGAAGCATCCACTATATGAGTCGAACTGTTCGTTCGATATCAAGAACGCTTTTCTTGTCATCAAAAGTCAAGCCAACCAGTGTTTTGTAGAGATTATTTTTTTTGTTCGGCCTGATTTATTTATTTATAAACATTTCAATGTTTGTAGAACAAAAAATTGAACTTATGATCCCATGTGGACCTGTTGCGACCTCTATTTCATTTATTATGCAACCGTGACTTCAGCAGTATAAATGTTCTGCCATGGATGTGTGGTATGTTCAGTTTATTTGTGATGCAGTCGATGTGTTTTCCTAAAACCCCGTTGGTCTCTCCTTTGCATTAGGCACAGCAACTCAGTGTTTTCCCGGCTTTAAGATGCTGCCTAATTTTTCTAGACGACAACGTCCAACCACAGACAAGACATCCTCACACATTCGACTTTTGATTAGATGCGCTTCGTTCCTGCAGTTTCCCGATTCCAGTTCGTCTTCTGTATTTATTTATTTTTATTTATTTATGCACATTCAAAATTCATAACAAAATAATGATAATGATAAATAATTCAGTAAATTTGATTTAATATTTTTTTTTAAACTAAAATTGTTTCAAATGAAAAAATCGGCATTAAACTTCCGTTTTACCCAAAAATGCAAACCAAATGCACGTATATTGAATTTAAAAAAAAAATCCTACTATCACAGTCGGAAAATCATTTTCATTACTACGTGCCAGACCGCCCGCCACATTTCTCCACTGGCCGTGCCCCGAAAAACCGCCTGTGTTAACATCCTAAATCGAAATTAGATTTATGGATATCAAATCGATTTCCATAAATCTTTCATAAATCATCACACCACGGACAGTTGCATAAGCTGGCCGTATGCACTTGTATATCTTCCTCCATGCGATACACATATATGCTGCGATTTGAACAAAATATCCAATCTGTCATGGGAACACAACACTCTTATCTATGTCTGCACCACACAAAATGGCGCATAAAGTGCTGCCACCCATATCCGCCTTCATTGTTCGATTGATTTAAATAAATTCCAGCGGTTGCTTTGGTTGACCCCACACATTCAATCACCTCGGAATTAAATGTTCTATTAATTTGCGTTTTCCCCCGTTTCCCATGCTGGTCGCAGTATAGCACCTTAAACTTCTATGCAATGGCCAGTCATCCTTTAGACCACTCTGCCACCGAACCAAACAGCTAACAGACTCAATTAAACTTGTGGGACCGTGATTGTGTGCAGATGCGTGTATAATTATTGCGCTGTATACAAATGAGTATCTATATCCGTTTTGGAACTGTACAACTTAAACAAGGCTACGGTAAATGGATTTGAGGAGTTCATGCCTCCACCCCGAATGCGCTTATAAATAATCGCAACGATTGAAATGATTTCGGTTTTGCTCGCGCACTAAATGAAATTTAAAGAAGAGCAGGCGAGTCGGCTGTCTGAATTTGATTTGATTTTTCAGCTAATTAGAATAATTTGCCAAAATGTTTGGTCTCGAATGGGGGATTTCTAATTGACAAGCATAACATGAAAGTATGAGAGCATGAGAGTGAGCTTCCATTGTAATTTTGTGATGGTTTTACTATTGTGTTGTGTGGTGTAATTTGATCAGAATAGTAGCATGTATTCGAACTTAACTAAGTTTGGCTCTCCTTCTGAGATTAAAATTCCAGGACTATGAAACGAAATAACAAGCAATTTGGTGAATGACAGCATTTGGCTTGTGGCTTTATAAACAAAATTATATGGAAAGCTGTCTGGGCCACTCACAGCAACAACTTTGATTCATTGTCTTCGTTTTGGATTATATTTCATCAGAGAAATGGGCTGTGTCTTGTGTGAGACGATTATTTCAAAATGCCATCCCCAACAGAAGGCAATTAAACGAAAGACAATTCTTGGCAATAATTTGATACTTAACTACGAGTGTGGCGTCGATGCACGTGCTGCTCATTTTTAGCAATTTTTTCTGCAACCAATTTCTGTGAACTGAAAGTTTGGCAATTTCTTGAAATGGTTTTGAATGCTACAGTAAAATATCTGCGCGCCTTCAAAATATCAACGCAATTGTTCAAAATCATGGATATCACTTCGTTGGTTATTGATCATTGAACAAAATGATAAAAAAGTTTTGCTGTCATTGGGATATTATCCTCAACAAATTTGGATACATTTTCTTAACGAATTCAAGATAAAAAAAAATAAATAATTGGCGCAACAGGTCCGTAGGCATAGCTTCTCACAACCATTCGTCTTGTGTGAGTTTTTTATTTTTTTGGGACGAATGGAAGGGATCTACAATTTTATGCCGAGTCCAAACGGCAAATTGAGAAGCTCTTTCATGACAGTTATACTATCGGATGTTTGTCAGACGTTCGCGAGAAGTGGCGCAGTAACAAAACCTTAAGTTCGAATTTGGTTGGAACTCAAGATAAGATCATGAATATTCATCTGCAAAATATCAACCTAATTGTTCAGTTTCATAGATGATAAAGGAAAAAAAATCGAATTTTCATTGGCACCAAAGAAAGTGAATGCAAATGAAACACACACATAATTGGCATCGATCATTGTCCAAAATTAAAACAGGTTTCGCTGTCATCTTCGAGGCTTTGTTGATCCTTTGTCGTCAAAGAGTTACTTGTAAAATACAGAACCTTGTTTTTCAAATAGAATGGGCTTTCGCTCCTAGCTAACATTGACATTTTTATTTTCTTTGGAAATTATAAAAATCGTATTTTAATGAAAACCACACACCCATATCTTTGTGATGCTTTGGCTTAATTTCGCAACTTCCTTAGATACAAAAAGCGCCCTCTGTTAAAAGTGATTGCTGCAGCATCCAATTTTTTTTAATGGAACACCTTTTGAAAGCGTTCAACCATAAATCGTCGTCATAGATACACCACGAAAAATGTGTCCGTGTGTGTTCACAGCTGAACGCAGTCGAAAAACCCTAAACCATGTTGCATAACTTTCATTCCTGTCGTTTTATACTTCTTTTTTTTTGCCCGTTCACAATAATGGACAAATTTTTTGGTTGAAAAATGTTAGCAACGGTACGCAATGGAATATTTGAGAGTGTTCTCTAAATTATTGCACACATCTCTATGACAACACTAAGGGCTGCGGCGTCCCTTGTGACTTTTTGTGTCAGTCCAACATTTACTGCATGCAGTAAAAAATTACCATCCAATACCGCAACACAGTCATACTGTAATAAATGTTTATTATAATGTAAAATGTATAAAACGAAATAGGACGAGAAACCATAAGTCTTATAACTTTGCATTTAATTTAAACCATTTTTTTTTTGTGCGTCATCCTTTCCGTAAGGACAGGACAACCCAGCCAGACAGAGAGTGTGTGGGCAAGAAGTTGGAGTAGTTTTTCGTTTTCATTTCATTATTAATATGACTTTACGATAATATTGCAGTGGAGAGTGGACGACCAAATCTCCCTCTCTCTCTCTCTCTCGCTGTGGGGGTGTGTTTTTGAGGTACATTTGCCGCTCCTATGAAGAGGACAAAATCTGGCAAAGTTCTAAAGTTGAATGTTCAATTTTGGTGGTGATGATGAGGGTAATGGCGTTGGCAAGGCAATGTGCAATAATGTTCATTGTCTTTTGTCACATTGTATTATAAACGAAGTTGTTGTTTTTTATTTATTTAATTTTCAAATTGCAGTTAGTGGGCTTACCACACATAGACCGGGGGTTTGCTACTGAGTTAACTGAAAGGAATGCCTTTTCTGAGCAAATTTAGTTGTTTCTGCCCAAAAAAAAAACTGTTGGCCAGTGGCTTTCACTTAAATTTTTGCGCGAATAAACATTCAAAATTAACTGGTTAGTTTATTGCTATTTTTCAACACGTGACTATCGATGGATAAGCAGAAAAGTATTGTCGAACATAAAAGCCAAAAATTTGATTAAAAATTGTCCGTTCATTATTTTGAGCCAAAGGTTCATTAAAACCATGCAAATAGTAATTGAAACGTGTGTGTGGTCTCTGTCAAATTGGCGAATAGTTTAGCAAACTTGCATAGCCATTTATTAAGATAACATTTTTGGAGTTGACATAAACTCTTCGATCATTCATCGTCCTGAACCAATTGTTCATTGGGTAAACTTAATGATTAAACCAAATGGCTTTGTGTTTTGTATTTATTTGGCTTTCATCAGTACAGAAAACTATTATTCTTTGTCTTTTGGGTTTAAATTGTGCCGATACTTACCCGTTCATTAAAAAGAGCCAATTGTTCATTGGCTGCAGCCAATTGGTCATATTTATTTTATTTTTTCAATATTTTGCAGTGTCAAGCATCGTTGAAAAATAAAGACGGCTTCATTTTCAACAACACTGAGCTTACCAATAATCATAAATAGTGCCTAGGTTAGACCTACGAACTCACGAAATTTTCCATATTAAACTACCCACCGTCAGCTACAAAATCTTTAGTGTAAAGGAAAAAAAAGATTTTAAGTAAAGCCCACTATCTGGGGGCCTCACAAAAACTTAATCCAACCGTATGTTTAAACAAAAAAGCCAGTTCTTCCATTGTAGTCGGGAGCAGTTTTTATACAGCTGCTTAGCGTAAATCCGCATCGATTAGGCGGGAAAAAAAAATTCAATTTAAATAGAAATAGATTTCCGAGTCAGTGAAACTGGAGATTTGGTATTCCCCAGGGTCCCGCGCATTTCTAACAATATCCCACAAATTTCGCATCGAGATTTGATTTTACATACAGAATAACCAAACGCTGAGAATATTTTACCCGACTCTCTTTTTACCCTCAAAGTGAATACGAATAGGGCGTTAAAACTTGCAGGGACTCCCACACACGGTGTACGGACTAGACAAACGAAATTTTAATACACACCCCATCAGGTGGCGCGCAACCGATTGCTAAATCCATTTGGTAAAATATGCAAAAATTCCCTCCACTATTGCTGTTGGCTGTTTGTGGGTTTTTCCTCAACTGAGTCTTGAAAGGATTTGAGAATGTGTGTGTTTTTTTTTTATTTTTTGTTGCCTCAGAAGAAAAGTGTACCTACTCATTCGAGTGCAACTTATCATCGTCGCCATCTACGGTGGGGAACGAGAGTCTATATCTGCGTTCAAAGGGTTGTGTTTATGTGGATGTATCTCTGAGTGTCTTTAATCGAAATTCCCAACAGGTAAAGGGTGGAAATTCCAAAAAGCTACTACCGAGCAAAAGAAGTAGGTACACTACCATACAATGTGTGTTCTGTATTCTGTAGCAGCAGGATTCACACAGGATGTAAAGGATGCACATGGATGCATATGTAGTAGTTTTCTTTTTTGCTCCTCTCTTCTGTCCCCTCTTTGGGGGATATGCAGAAAATAGTGGAGACAAAAAAGAAACACCGAACGGGATAAGCAAACTAAATACACGAGCACATTATACCATTTGCATAAACAAAATTCCCATTTGTGATTTCCCAGATACCAGCGGTGGTATTGTAGGTAGTGGGGGATGGGGGTAGCCGTTATAGGTAATCCCACTCGGAGCTTACTTGGAGAGATTTTAGAATTCTGATTTAAGAGATTTAATATGTGTTACATTTTGAGATGTTGCCAGACAGTCGGGTTGTGGACTGGTAAATTTGGGGATGAGTCGGTAAATCCATTCCTCCTGGAGTATTGGTTATTTGTAATATTTTCTCCTTCGTTGCATGGATAATAGCGTTTACGTGCTCAGGAAAGAAGTGAGATATATGAATGAGTAAAAGGGTGAACGGGTGCAATGGCTGTGAGACAAATTGTACACTTGGAATGGGTGAAGTTGAAAAATACGGCGTAGTTGGTATGAGGCAATTTATGCATCAAAAGTGTGATAAATTTATTTGAAGAAATTGAGATGTATTGGTCTTGATGGTCGTTAGTTATTTTGGGCCGAATGGTTATTATGGTAGCAAGTGGTATCCAGTTGAAATTGGTTAGACGTGCTGTGGTCGGAAATGGTCCCAATCGAACAGAGAAACTTAGTTGAAGTTGAAGGGTTATAGCTTTTCGAATTCGGTTTAGGTTACTGGGAAGGCAGTGGAAGGAGTTGCGAATGGCCATAGAGAGGTTGACCTGTTTCTCAAATGTGGGAGTAGCAAATTATGCATTAAATCATTTAATTGTTGTTAAGAGAAGCACATGAACTTGTACTTCGCAAAAGATTCAGTTTCAATGTGACTAGCAGGCAGATACATAGACAACATTAACCTCAAGAAGTATGTGAAGAAATCGCTGTTATACAGTACCTTGAGAGAAGTTTGGAGATGTTAAATCAAACATGAAATCCGGCTCGAAGGACCATCGTCGTCGCATGTAATTTTAGAAGCAAATTAGTTTGAAGAACTTTCGACAGTGCCTTTGACATGTTAGTCTTCCGCCATAACACAGTTGCAACCTTAACATCAACGAATTGGATAACTTCTCCCATTGGCGCACAAAATTCTTAGCGAGTCAAATTCTAAGTGAAGTCTTTGCAAAAAGTTTATGTCGATATGTAATTATGAGCCGCACCAGTAAATGGCACTAAGTTCCCACCTAAATTGACCACCAACATTTCGTCCGTTTCAAAGATTATCCAGCTCGAAGGACCGCATCTAATCAATTTGAATGGTTGGTTGAAATTTATTATTCAGCGTTGGGATTTCGCCTGCAATTTATCGCCATTAAAAAAAGATTACCAGCAGACATTAAGCCTTCTTAAAGTATACAAACCAAGAAATCATTTATACGAGTGGAAAGGAAAACATACAAACAAACATCCCCACCAACCTAATTAAGGCATTTCCGCCCACAACCACTCTAAGTAATACCACTAATTTTGCATCACAGGTAGGCTGCATGTGGATATTCAGTTCTACTGCTGCGATTGACAAAATTGATATAACATCAACATTAAATGCGTGAACACGGATTGATTTCATGTAATTAGTGATTAAATCGCGTGCGATATAAACACCAGCACCATCGGTAGGGGGCCTCATTAGTCATCAAGGTTTCGGTATACTACAACTGGACACCAGCCCATCTTGCATCGTTAATACATGTTTTGCTTTGTGATTGCTAAGGATGTATTGTGTGGTGGTTTCTTTTTGATGCAGAGAGAATGTGGTCTGGCTGACCTAAATTAACCTGTTTTAATGGGATGTCCAATGATTTGTTTTATTTTTATGACAAGGCTTGGCCGTATGTGGTCGTTGGTGATTTATTAAGAACTGTTGTTAGTGAGGGAGATGAAAAATTGAACAAGCTTCCACAATGCCAGTTGACATAATAATTCGTATATAGATGGCGCATTTTATTAGGTACTGTGTTGGTACGTGGTGAATCCCTTCTTACTAGATATACAATAATTAAACCGCCCACCAAGTGCTTATGCAACATTAGTTGTCAGTTCTTCAAATTATTGTTCAAATAATTTCTCATAAGATCCTCTAAAGAGCATAAGCGTGTTGTCCATATTAATTTTTATAATCTCTGCCCTTATTCAGACGTGTTTTTCCTCTCTGCAAACGTCTATCTTCCTGATAGATGGCGCACTCTGTTATGTTTCCCCAATCGCGCTTTCAGAGACTCGAACCATTTAACTAGTTCATTGCATGCTTTTATCGTAGATATCGTACCGATTCTGTGACATTCGAGATTATTAAGAGACAGTACCAATTTCTTGGCACTTCCCTCCTATTTCCTTTGTCGCAATAACCTTGCTTCAGTCTCCCACACTAGACAGCTAGCGAGTGACATTACCATTTGTACAAAATTCAAATGAAGTGTCAATTTTCGTTCCACATTTTTGAAAATTTCACAAAACTGTTCACAGGAAATCGAATTATTTTCATCAATGCATTTTTGGTGCGGCAGTAAAACCCCCTATAGTTCACATCAGAAACTGGTTGAAGCTAAGCAATATTACTCGTATTCCATTTATCGTTTTTATACACTTGTGCTCCTTATGTCTACATGTGCACTTCGCTTTGTGCATATCAAATTTCCTGATGGGATCTGCCACTTGGGTGCTACCTAGTACCAGAGTAGCCCATGAAGAGTGAATTATTCTCGTTTATTTTCAATCAATACCGCTCCTGAGTCATTGTATCCTTCTCATATAAAGCATGTGTAAGTGGAAATTAGATTTTTTTTTTTTGAATTTGACTTCCGTTTTAATATTTCTGGATATTATATTTTGTCCAAACTTTGAGGGGAGAATGCTTCAAAGGAAAAAATGAATAGGCGCCATCTATTGGCATACAACAAATATCATAGACACAAACCATTCACCGAATCAGTTGATTATTTATATACTAATCTGTAGATACTTGGATATGAAATTTAAAAATCTGTCCTAACTTTATGTAACCTCACATTTTCTCTTTTATTTTCAGGTACGTTTTTAATGCAAATCATAATCAAATCTATATCGTGGGTGAGTTTATAATAAGTATTGACCAAGAACTGAATCCAGGGTGTCTACTTTGGCGCATTCTAATAAATTTAGAGAAAAACAACAGACATTGCAATGCCTTTCATTTTAGTAACCAGTTCTCTCGTCAAGCTTGTCAGACATTCGCCATAGGTGGGGCATTGAATAAGACTAAGATGTAATTTATGTTTAATCAAGGACCACTTGCTCAGTAGTTCGTTACTCTTACCACTTCTACACTGCGTCAACAGCGCCTACCCAACTTATGTAGCAAATAAATGGAAATGAGTCATTGTTTAGTAGGTATATCTAAGACACGAACCTATTTAATGATATTTAGTAAATATTTAACTCTAAACACAAGTGTTGACTTTGGATCCATGTGTTTGGACAAAGGAAGGCAAGTCGGTCAGCGGGGTTGATGCTCTATTCCCATTTACTGAAACAGAACTCATCTCATGTTTCCAGTTAGCAAACACTCAAACCGCAACAACGGTCATACATGTACTTTTCCTGTTTCTGTCGTATATGTCAGAATTTCACTCATGTCCTAACCAACAACAACTCTCTCACTAAAGCCCAATAGCTAAAACTGCTCTTATCCGCACTTAATTCGTTGCCAGCCTAACCGAATCCATTTTAATTTCTTCCCCTTAGCCATTTACAAGTTAATTAAATATGCTTCACCTCTACCAGGATCACGCAGAAAATGTAGCAACAATTGCCACATCATCACCAACTCTGCTCCTCGACATGCAAATTAATTGTGCCACTGTGCGCTGTCCCTTCGCCGCTAATCCTTCAAAATCAAATGCAAATTAGGCTTTTGAAAATTCAATCTGCCCTTCAATCAAATAACGAACTCAATCATCAGAGTTTTGGTCCCATGTTCCTGACTATGATGTCGACAATATTCATAATTTAGTTGACAGCCGCTGTGTTGCCAAATACCTGTCATCGCGTCGGCCAACGAAGAACGTTGCTTTCACCCGGCCAGCCTCCAAGTCCTTCAGCATTCGGATAAAGCCTCGAGAACATAAACAAAAGTAATAAATTAAATCAAAGCTCACCTGGTTCCAGTTGAGGGCAGGTCGCCCTCTGCGGCAAAAGTGACATTTCACTTACGTGTGCAGTGTGTTCGACACAGTGCACTCGCGTACCGTTAATTAATTGACAATTTACATCGAAACAACACAACACAGTCATAAACAATCAAATGTACGCGCGCAAACAAAGGCCCATCATCGTGTGATGCGTTGAACAGTGAAATAGGAAACGAACAGATGAGCAATATATGCACAGAGGACGATTCAAATCGAGAGACTGCGTTGATAAAACAATTCAAATGCCATCGACACGCATTGCCCTCCTCTATATAATGAAGAACCATTGGGTGTATCAAGTGCTAGTGTGAGTGCGGTGTGTTAGCGTAACACATCCTGAGCTCCATTTCAATTTCGACCAAATGTTTGGTGGTCCTGTTCTTGTCAGGGCGGGTGAGGTATCCATCGACGAATCACATCGATCGGGATAACCAAATACACACGAATCCTCTAAAAAATTATATAAACCTAGTATTTGAGCGAAAGATGAGTGCGGCAAATGAAACGTGTTTGTGTGGGGGCTTGGAAAAGGAACATTTCACAGGATACGCTTGTGAATTTTGGTGTTTTTGATGCACTCGAAGGTTGTGACTTCAAATTACTAACCTTCGCAGCATTTTTAGTAAGTAAAATAAAGAGTGAACGCAACAGGAGTCCTCTTTTGGGAAGTTGCTTAAAAGTCCTTATCATAAATTAGTATTCAATAGATCGTTACGGAGATCAATGCTTTTTGTGATCCTTTTAACGCCATCTGTTGGAATATTTGCTAACTATATTCAAAAAACATCTCACTCAGGTATTCTAACTCATCCCGACCTCCAATTTTAGTTTTTTTTCAAATTCCATCGCTGCATTCGATGTATTTTCCAAAAGAGTAAGTAAAACCCCAAAGGGAAATCAAAAAAATTATAATAATTGGATCAGCTCTGATAATGTCTCACGTACCATGTTAAAGCTAAGCGAAGTGTCACTCAATTCTAGTCACCAAGGCACAAAAGGTCTGAAGTCTGAACGAAAAAAAAGACAAAAAAAAAAATCATCTCACATGACAAGGACGTGTCTTTAAGCATACCAAACAAAAGCACTATCTATCTTCTCTCCAAGCACCCTGTCTAGGCGTGTGCAGCAAACCCACACGACCCACAACTATGGCATAGTGGACGTGCAAGTGCAATAATCATATGTCATAACGGAAAAGAGAAAACACCTCCTGTCATGTTTTTGTTCCCGCACCATGAATTTCCATAATATTAATTTTTTTCTCTGCTATGTATATTTTTTTTTTGTGTCCTTCTACTGGTTCCCGCTTTTTAACTGCTTTCGCAACCCATCCTGTCGGCAAAAACTCAAACCGACAGTAGAATGTTCCCTTTGGTGAGTGCAGAGCGAAAGAGACTAGCTATTACTTTGGCTTGGTTTGGAAAATACAGCAAACAAAAAAAAACAGGACTGCTGGTTAAATATATGTGTCTACCATAGAAAGGGTTCTATTCTATCACACAGAGGAAAGATGTTGGCGAAATGGGGAAAACAGGAAAAACAGGGCAAACCCGAGCGAAATCCAAAGTCACTCCGCCGTGAAATGTTGTGACAATAAGCAGAATTGTCAAGGTTTTTCATTTTATTTTTGCTCTCCATTATTTTTTCATATCCTCTGTCTCTCACTCTGTCTGGTCCTGGGGATGTTTGTGTTTTTCATTTAATACTTTTCTCGGATTTTTGTGCAAAGAAACATGGGAACTTAGGCAAACAATAAATAGACAGATAATACACAGGAATTTTAAAGGAATTTACATGCAAACCCAGAGACAAATATACGTATGGACGCGGAAAAAAAAAGAGAATTTGTCACGCGTGAGCACTGTCATATCTGGTAAAAAGCTAAACAGGGGTTTCCGTGCCTCGTAGATCGGTGGCTAAAATGTGAAAATTGTAATTCTTGGTCCTTTTTTTGTTTGTATTATTATTATGCTTGCTATCTGCAGGAAGATGACATTTTAATTGGATGAAATTGTTGAGGGATTCTTAAGCTGAAAGTGGCTAGGAAGATGGACTCTGGGTCGTTTGGGAATGAAGTTTTACTATCACCTAAGCGAGTGAATGTCCCTCTGTCTGTCTCGATGTAACGTCATCATTATCATTTTCAATGTCCCGCCTTTCCATAAGGACAAGGACGTAAGGTGTTTGTCGCTTGGAAAACGTTGCCATTTCGAAATTGTGGACAAATTCTAGAAGGTGCTGCCGTCTCTAGAGATAATTTTGAATAATTTCCATTCCCGTGTGATTGCAATCTAAACTGATTCCGAAAAATCTGTCAAACAACCTGAATTTTTCTATCAACTTATTTCAAATCAGTACAGAACAGAACATCATCAGAACAGCTGCGTTCGGGATTATGAAAAGGGCCCCTCAAAACGGTTGGCGTGATCAAGCATCTAAAATCTAAATATCTTGAAGGACGAGTCCAATTATTTTCTATCATAAATTGAAAATTGCACATCCCTACGATCTGCGGCTTGAAATTTATATCCCAAAGAAAAGTGTGCACTTTTACATTTAACCCCTCCAAAAGGGGGTCATTTTGAAAGCACCTGTCTAATATTGTTCTCCAGCAAGTAAACTTTAAAATTAATCAAACATCGGTTCCCGAGTTATAGCGTTTTTTTTTTTATTAAGAAACGTTGAATTTTGACACCGTAACCATTGAGAGTCACCCGAACAAGGTGGGGGGGGGGGGGGGCACTTTTGAATGAAGATGATAATCCATACTCACTTTTTTTATGGAATGAAATGGAGCATGTTAAAATGCGGTTTTGTTAATTTTTTGCTCAGTGGGTAGTGTGCTGGACTACTCATCCAGAGGTTTCAAGTTCGATCCCCTGAAAAGCACAACAAGCTCTTCTTACATTTTTATTTTATTATTATGTCTGACAAACATCCGCTTCTCTATTCAGCCCTTCGAGATCGGCATCAAATTGCTATTCCCTTCAATTCATCCGAAGGAAAAACTCAAACTACTTCAATCAACTTCTTAAAAACCACATCTCATTGAATCGGAAAAAATCATTTGTATCTGACAGAATTCATTCCTACCTTCATCATAAATCGTAACGTCCCCTATTTGATTAACTAAATAATATAAAAAACAAAGCACCCAAATCGTTGTCCACTTAAAATTCCAATCTCATCATTCCCTGCGTCCAACATCAATCTGGTCGTGTCTGCGCCAAATTTTGGTGTGTACGCTTATAGGTCACCGAAAAGAAGGCGAAGTTCCTACTACAGCGAATAAAGAAATACAAATGCAAAATTAGGTCATTTAGCCCGCCTGGTAGGTAGGTGAGTCCCACCACCAAGCACTCCCTGCTCATTAAGGACCAAAATAATAAAATGACAGCAACAAAAAAAAAAAAAAAACAAATGAAATTCGTATGCAAATATCTTCGTCGACTACGACGAATGATACCAGAGATGAATTAAAGAAAATAACTGCGTTTGCGTTCTGCCCTTTAATTCTTTAATTAATTCGCCTGGAATTAAACAAAATTAAGGATATTAATGCTTATTTCCATCAGTGTGAACAGAGCTCTGAAGGTTGTTTGCATTTCAAATAAAAGAAAAAAAAAAAACCGAAACCCATTATAAGTGCCGCCCGAAAGACTGGCGGAGCGCAGCTAAAATAATTAAATTCTCTACGTCACCCGGACAAAGAAATAAAATTAAAGTTATTGTCCTTAGCATTAAACAAGGGTATCAGACAACACGCTTCCTTAAGCATCAACTGGACCAAATAGTCCATAAAAATAATTAAAATGATTTTCCAAAATCATTGCGCCCAGGTATGGATCGGGGAATGAGTGCCTTCAATTTTTCAGGACCTTTCATCATTATGTTGAGTGTATACCGTGTTTTTTTTTTTTTGTTCGCGCTTCTATATCCATTTAAAGCACCTGGGGGAGTTGGGTCGATAGTCGGCTTGCCTTGCTTGCCATTTACCCCCCACACCCCCTGGATAAAGAAAAGAAATTGCCGGTGCTTCCGTCTGACAGGACATAATAAATATTCTCCGTCGTCCTGTACATACCTTTATTGTAATTTTCTACCTCCGACTTACATCGCCCCAGTCTATTTATAAAGTGAGCAAGAAAATTTCACATATATTACGTTTTAGACGAGTCAGTAGCAAGGACACACATTTTTTCTCACATGAGTAAGGAATATTATTGGGTGACACAATTTATGTATGGCGTGGAATTTTTTGATGTAGATTTATATTACATTTGTTTTTGTCTGCAGTGTTTTAAGAAGGCAGGCGTCCTTTGCGGAAACGCATAAAAAAAAAGATTGTACTTCAACTTCAAGTAGTATATATTTTGACTGTCAAATTTAGGGCAGCGGCTGTTGTTTGTTTTTAAGTGTCACAATCAGTAAGTTGTCCAGGTTGTAGGATATCTTGACAAAAATAATGAGTTCTTTTGGCATGGTGTTTCAGGGGAGTTGGTGGAGACAAGTCCACACAGAATGCCTTCCATTCGTCCGGAAAATAAAGTGAGCCGCAACTGGCACTAAAAATGACCGGTATATGGCACTTTCAGAAATTGGTGCATACTTCAAGGCTGATTCAGAGCAAATCACTCTGAGTTGTTTTATTTAGCATATGTCATAAAATTAAGCAAAACTTTTACCAGAAGGATAAGCAGTATTCCCCAGGTGCCTTAAACTCGACCGCGAACGCAGCTGACAGCCCTGACAGAACTAATCTCCTTTCTTGGTCCTCCAATTTCATTTTTGCAACATCTAGGGTCGGATATTATATCCAGGTTCCTGTTAACCGTCTTTTTCATTTTTTCCTTGCATACATTTATGAGCGCTCAACTTCTGGAGCAGTTTTGAGTTCAGTTTTACGGCGCTCATTTTTCTGTTTTATTTTCCGACGGAATAGGAAAAAGGTACTTTTTGTGATATTTGATTTCCTGGAAATTTCAGCGGTCGCTTTAATTTCCCCGAACATTTCTTTGCAAAATTTTTGCTGTACGTTCCATCAATGGGAAAATTGTTTTCCTGGACCTTTTTGCGATTCTGAAAATTGTTTAGCTCCTTAACCTAAGACCGGCAATGTTTGGGCTGGTTTTCGTTGACAACATTTTCCAGATAATCCACATTTTCTGCCCTCCCGCAAAAGTCCATAAGAACGTTCATCCTGGTTTATGGTTACGGCCCACTGCACTAAAGTAACCTATTTCGAACAATGTTGTCAAAAGCCGTCATTGAAATATCACCATGCGACCAACATTGCCACAGACAATAGTCACAATAGAACAATGCTCACTGAATGCATTTATTATGCTGCTAATCTCTGTGTAAGTCGATTAATTGTATCTATACTGCAGTACGCCCAAAGGTGTCTGCGTATAAACTGAGATAACATTTCTCTTACTGCCTTCGACTTGCAATCCAATTCAATGACATGTTTCCTCGCCGTCTGGTTATTTTGTAGTCAATCGATAAAGACTTCTTAGAATTCGTATATTTCCAACACCAAGTCAAACATAACCAAGCCAGTAATTAGCTCAAAGTCCGTGTCCTTGCAATCTAACTAAGTCCGATGGGATGGCATGCGTTTTTAAATATTTTCCACTGCGTCCTTCAATCTCATTGTCAGACTGATGCATGAATGTTTGCCTGGTGGGGTGGGTCTGAAACGTTATTTGCCATGCAAGAGACTTCGAAATTGTGCAATTATTCGGAATGTGTTTGCGCTCTGTATGTGCAGAGGATGGCGAGCAGAAGATCAGACTGCTGCGAGAGTGTGTTGGGGTGTCCTGTAGATGGGAACGGTCAAATTTTAACTTTATTACCTTTCGCTTTGACTCTGCATTTTAATGGAACTATGACGCTATTCTTCTGTACAGCAGGGCGATTCGGATGATTCTACTGTGTCTGTATTGTTCAGATTGTCGATGGGGCAATTTAAAGTGGTTGGCTTATTGCATTTTTTTATTTTTTTCGCAGTTTTATTGTTTCGGAGAAATGATGAAAAATAGGTGACCGCAATTATTTGCGGTCGTTTTTATAAATATCTCTTTGATTGCCTTTCTTTATTGTTATTGCTTGGGGCAGGTATTGATTGGTTGGTTGTTCTTTTTTTTTCTGTTGATTGCGATAAAAGGGAACCGATATGTGGTAAACGCATTTTGAGCGGTTAGTTTGGCAGAATATGGAATATTTAAAGGTGAGGTCACCGTTCACGAGATTATAAATATTGACGACCGCAGTGGAACGCAAACATCTTGCAATACCTGTCCTTTGAACACATACAGTCATTGGACTTGAATCCAGATTATACATTTTGAGTTGGAGTGCAGAACTAGTGATTGTTTGCAACTAAATTGTTTTTAATCACCCAATACGTTTCTGTTCTACACAAGTTCGATTAATTGCCAGCTATCTGGAGTGACTCCTTGAATATCTATTTTAACGTTGCTTCTCCATCGTTGCCACAGTCTTTCTTTCAATTCTTCGCCATCCAGTTTGCCCACATAACTTGCCCGACTTTTATTTTATTGAATGCAAGCATTTAATTGCTTAATTGTTCGTCCTTACTCTGACGTGGCTTACAACCATTTTCCACTTTGCGATGCTGTCATAGCAATTTTCGATATTATTCCAAAGAAAGACAATCTTTCGAAAAAGCACAGCTCCTTTGAAACTTACTAAAACGCGCTAAAGGCTTGCGCAACTTAGGGATTGGCAGTGCTTTCTTCTAGTCTCCCTGTCCTCGCTGAAAGTGAATGGCGAATTTAGCATCCCAATTTTGATGCTAAACCTACCGACCATTTAGCAAAGTCCTCAACCTTATTAGCCGCACAGCGCCATCTTTTGCATGTGCTTCTGATCAAGCTTAGTTGCGTGTGCAAAAATCGTTGTACACTCATTTGTTGACGTACTTACATCCCCGCCAGCATTTTTTATCAGACAGTTTTTTTTTTGTAAAATTTTCCCCACTCTTAGAATTCTTTAAAATTCCCCACCAATTTGCATAAAGAAAAAATAAAACCAAAACCAAAGAAAATAACAATCATACATACTGCTGTTTAATAAAAATGCCCAGACATGAACTAACTAAATTTTCTTCGACTTGTTCCTTTGTTTTCATGGCACCCCTGCGAATTTAATTATCCTTCCTTTCTTTGAGCAATTTTAATTTCAATTCCATTGTAACCGCATTGTAGTCTGTCTTTACTGGTTGTTTTTGTTCTTTTGTTCTCCCACTTCATATGTGCTGCTGCTGCTGCTGCCTCTCGGTACTATCCATAGTGGTATGCCAGTGGCATCGTGATAAATGTCCAAACTGTTTCAAATGAATTCGCAAAAAAAAAATAAGAAGAAAAAACCGTAAAAATACGCTGAATGAACCTCTCGAAAGGAAAAATCCTAAAAATGCAAAAGTCTTACCACACTCTCCTGCATCGACTCGACGGCGCGGCGCTCGCAATTCGTATTCTCTTTACGGCAACCAGCCCGCATGTAACACAGCGCCACCATTACATTCTGCGGGATAAACATTTTTCAAATTGTCCTGCAATCGGACAGATCTAACTAATTCATGGAGATATGCAAATGTAATTAGTTGGAAGCCAATTCATTTCCTGGCGAACCCCGCGCACTTTCACACTGCTTGTGGTGTATCCTTTCTATTTTCTGTTGCGCGATGCTGTCGTTTCGGTGTGCGATTTCATGCCTTTGCTGTTGGCTTTAGCGATACACCATCATCATTTATCGTTTTTTTCGTTTTTTTTTTTTATGTGGCCGACTCATTTGATCCTTGTATCTAGGGTTTTCAATGGGAGAAATCGAATTTCGCCCCATGGAATGTGTCAGTGGGAAAATTGAATCCTCACGTCCTTTGGTCTTTTGATCGGAAATTTGCATTTTACTCCTCCTCGAAGGAAGATGCAGGAAAATAAACAAAAAATCGCGATCCACCACAACACAATGGTTGATCGTGTTCTATGTAACCGAAATGAACTGTAGTCCTTGGTCATTAAAATGTACTACATGCAGCCGTCCATTAGGGTGAATGTGGCATGTGTGTGGTGCATTTGCCCCACCACCAGCTGGTAGCTTTCATTTGAAAACAATTATTTCTTGAAATTACTTGTAGGGGTTTGCCACACGAACATGTGCCCACACATTAACCGCAGGAATTTGCATACTATGGTCATATCCTTTGAGTTTTTCCGCATTCGTAATGAAGAATTCCGTTTTACACAAACAGAAGTTGGTGTGAAGCGAGGGGAATGGGGGGCGAACTTTTTCTCAAGTTCATATCGTGAATTTTTAAAGGACTTTTTCGAAACTCATTGCGAAAGTTAAATAGGAACAGATATCGACAGTGGAAACATTTCTGTGACGATGTCTTCAACTTGGTCTATGACTTTTCTTTGAAAGGTTTTGTTCGCCCTTTGGAAACATCCATGCCTAAGTAATTTGTGTCCTGAAAGGAATGGTTTGCTTAGCTGCTTTGGAGGGGATAATGAAAAGTGACTCCTTCTCGAGGTAAATTCTCGGGAATAAATTAGGGCAATCTCCAGGAAAGTATACGTTGAGAGATGGTTTTTCAATGATGGCTCGAGGGCGTCCCTTTGATATGAAAAGACGTTGAGTTTAACTGAGTTAACAACCCTCTAGAGCTAAAGGCCATCAATTATTGATAGTAATTAATTTTTTAAGCATTTTCCTAAGCAGACGAATTCTTATTTTTTTTTTTTTGTCAAAAAATTGTAGTTGGAGATTTGAAAAAGAAAATCTCTGACATTTTCGACCAGGGAAAAAAGATCCAATTCGCGGCGCTAATAACTTAACAATTTTAAGGACTGCGACTTAAAATAAAAAATTCCCAGTCACTCTTCTGCTCAAAAAGTGTTTTGCGATTTGTAAAAAAAAATCCTACACAGGAACGGTTTTTAAAATAAATATATATTTTTTTTTATATTTAATGAGATGTTATGGGTGTTCTTGACCGATCAACGGATGGACTAGTAAATTTAACGCCTGCAGTTCTCCTGTCCGGGCTACTTGTATTTTATTTTCCCCCTGCCATTGTTAGTCCATTCAGGCAGTAGCACAATTTACCCTCGACTGCATTTCACCCGATTACACTGCTCGTCCTTTTGCTGGTCAATCTTTTTTCGTCCATAAATATTTTGTAACCATTCTTGGTCCTTTTCTTATCGCCGTTAATGTCTTCTTTTTTAGGGTTTTTTTTTTTTTTTTGTTTTGGACGCAGTAAAGTGACATAACTCCATGGAGCTATAAACAACAACAACAACAGAACTGCGAAGAAGAAATTTCATCCGCATTCAGTTCCTGTCTACTCCATTGACACCGACAAAATACTAAAGCAGCAAATTGGATGTATTTTTTTTATATTTCGGGTCAGTGATGTCCTTATCTTCTTACCGACTGTGACCTTCTACATATATTGCTATTGCTGACGAAATAAAACTCGTTGCTTATATTTCACAATTTTATCCTCGTTTTCGGATGTCAACAAATTTAATAAAAGTCCTGATGGCCTCCCTTTTTATGTTTTAATTTAGTGGAAATAGTTATGTGAAGCAAGAGAAAGGGGGGACAAAAAATAAACCTCATAAATCATAGGACGGTGGCGATAGTTTATTAGAGTTCTGTCCAGTAAATTGATCCGTCAATAATGATGTTGATGTCAGTAGTTGGTTGGATAGATGGAAGTGTGTTTATATATTTTCTAGAGGGAGATGGATTTTCGTCTTTGGGTTTTTTTTTTTTTGTTTTTGGTTGCTCTATCTCGAATGGAAAAATTATAAATTCTATAAAGAGGGTTAGCGACAGACTGTGTCTGCTGGTAAATGTGAAATTCAATGGATGGGTAAAAAAATACAAAGATTTTCATTCAATATTCAGCGAGATCCGATTCAGTGGATGGTCAACGATTAATATTTAAAAATACTTTCGCTGCCAGATAACGAATTTCGTTTTTTTTAATTTTTTGAAAAGTGAACTTTCTTAAATTTAGTTAGCTTCCGACGACTCAGTGCACTTTTCAATCGATATTCAGCGAGATATGATGCAGTGGATGGTTAAAAAATAAGAATTCAACTTTTAAGCCCTGGTCGCTGATTTCATTTTTGATACTTTAAAAATGAATTTTCTTCAATTCAGTCAACTTGCAGCGGCGGCTTTGCACTCACTATTCAGCGAGATGCGATACGGTGGATGGTCATCGATTCCTCGGTTCCAGATCACTGATTTCGTTCTTAATAACTTAAAAGTAAATTTTGCTCAATGCAGCTAACGCATTGTCTTTGGACGTAATATTCAGTGAATTGCGGTCAAGTGAATGGCGAATGACGCGGCCTATTTAGTTTAGTTTGCACTCAATATCAGCGAGGTGCGATTCCGTGGAGGGGCAATCATTTCTTCAGTGGTTCACATGTCGCATGGAGGGAACAACTTTGCACTCAATTTGTGTGAATTTTTGTTAAATATATTTTTTAGGATCGCGCAATGCATGTAAACCAATAGTCCTGCATGCCGCTCACATCGATTCACACTTACCAATGGACTTGTGTTTCATCTTCGAAGTCAATTTGTAACTTTATTTTCTCTCTGATTCCCCGCAGTTATCGTTGCCTTTGGTGTCTTCCCACACCAACAAATATTGAGAAAGAGCGGAAAACCCCTAACATCAGCGTGAACAAGGACAAAATGAACTATCAAGACGAAGATAACTTCCGCAATATTATCCTGCCGCAACTAAATATATGTGAATTATTTCTTTTTATTCGCTGTTTCGCTCTGCGGATTGTCCCTGTGTGTACTTGTGTTTTTTTTTATTCATCCCCAGGGACGACAGTAGGCCCCGCTACCCTTTTATTTCGCTTACAATCGTTGAGACTCGTTTGGGGCATTTTTTGTGTGTGGGTGTTTTTTTTTTTGTTTACTTATTTTGGGTCCTTGATTTTTATCATGTCGAAGTCGCATTCATTTGTTACTTGCTGTATGTATATACGAAGGTACCAATCATCTTTTTTCTTCTTCGTCCTATCGTGACCTGAAGGAAAAAAAATTCTTCCTCCTGGGACCGGACCCAAAGGGATGAAAGTTTTTCGGGAGTTCATACTACACTGGGACAAACATAATTTCCTCTTTTTCGCAAAACGAAAACGATAAGAAAGTACGAATGATAATGTCTCGTGAGAAAGAAACGTGGGTACCCTGATGATGGGCTAAATAAAAGGGTTAAATGAGCCAAGAAATAATTTGTGCTGATTATATCATCAGAGGGGGAGGTTTATACGTTATACGGAAAGCGTATTTAAGCCATTCGGTCAGTCGGCAAAGGGGATGGGTGGTTACAGCCAAAATGGATAACTATGGGCAGTGCGAGGCTATAAATGAAATCGTCATCGCAAATTGCCAACGTCATGGGGTGTAGGGATTTGGCCATTTTGTGCGCTTTTTTTTTTTTGTTGATCCTGCTAAATTGGTAAAAATGATGCTGTGCTCATTTCGCGTGAGACTGTTGATAGCTTTAGTGGACCGATTTACAAACAGGTTAGTCAGTAGATTTCAAACTGTATCGTATTGTTTTGAAATGGAACTAGGAGCTCACTTTGTACACATGTTTGAAGTCACTAATTCCAGGGAATACCCCACTGAGGCATAAGCAGAGGGTACAATAGCTCAAAAGGTCGCAATACAACAACCCCTTTCACATAATAATAAATTCCCGGGTATTCCTGGGGCAAATCGAAACTTGTTCAAAAATTTAATAGCAAACAAAGAACTTTTGAATGGAAGCTTTACCAATTAAAATGTGAGTGCGGAACAGAGTTCACAGTTTCGCGGTACTTATACTAATAGCGACCTCCGTTAATTGGCGGATACCGAAGTCATCGTGCCAGTTCGTCCAGCACACTAGAGCTTTCAAAGTTGTATATCCAAATCTTCTCTTTCGGTCAGTATGAAATGTGAAGGCGAGTGCGAAACAACTTCCATTGCGAATCTAAAGACTGTCGCTACAATAACTAAATAAATACTTACGACATGGTGAAACTGATGTTTTCCTGAATATATCATAATTAGATAACATTTTCAAACTGTATCTGTGTTTATTTTATTTAGTTTCGGGTCGGAGAGCGTATGTGGATTTATTTTTTTTAAATTGTTTTACTTTTATACTTTTGTGTTAGGTGGATCCTTTTTGTTGGTTTTACACCCAACCAACCTTGATTGAACTGGAATTTCCTGCAGTACCGACGAACTGGACCTTCAAGAGGAGAAGAAGGAGGGAAGGAGGTTCGACTACAGGTTTATTTTGCGGCATGCGAGTAACCCTAGTTTAAATTATCTCTATACATATTGTAATTTTGCATTACTCACACATAACCAATTCAAACAAATGAGATGTCAAAAGAAGGAAAACTTTCTGCAGCATATAGTTGCACATTTATTTTTTAATATTTAAGGTTTCACAAAAAAAAAACTGCACCACTGGTCCGCCTTTTATGTGGGTATATTTTCGGAGGCGTATGTGGAACATTTTTCTCATATAATTTTTTTTTCTGCTGCTTAGGTTGACGTGTCCACTCTTCGCTCAATCGAGTTAGTAGGCTTAGAAAACAAAAAAAAAACCCGCTGCAGATATCCAACTTTCAAAATCTTTCGTCTTTCATTGTCGTGTTAACAGTTAGTGTTACAAATTTGATCCATCCAGCTACTTGCAGTCGTTTAAATAACTTTTACACTCCATTTCATGTCTCCGCGCGTCGCTAATCATTATTTTCTTCTCCTTCTCCCGTTTTGGTAATAAAATCAACAAAAACCATCAATGCGTCCATAAAAGTAAATCCAAAAGCCAAAGAGAAGACGGCTTAAAACCGAAAGTAATAATTTTTTTCGGCAATAAAACTTTTACCAAAGAGGAGAAGAAAACGCAGTCCTTGTTGAAACTTTCTCACTTGCCAAGACACACAAAAATGGGCAGAAATGCTATCCAATGATGGGTATGGTCTGGTCTGGACTGGTTTGGGCTGGTTTCGGTTTGGTATGGTCGGTTCAAGTGTCTGCGACATTGTTACTCGTTGTCGATTGGGTTTTTCGGCGACTGGCGAACTGGCAGTGATAGCAATGTGTTTTCCCCCCTATTAACGCCTCCATAAATCGTCCTGTGTCAGGGTTATCGCTATTTTGCTCTCTATTCGCAATCCGCCCCTGGAAAGTGTGGTGTGTAAGCCAAGATCTAGATCCGAATATCCTCCAGTTATCACCATACAAAAGATTATTTAAGTTTTCACCATAAATTGTGCCGACTAATTCGGCCATAATCTGAAACAAATTATCGAATTAGCTGGTGTGTTTCAGTTGTGTATTGGCTGTGCAGCGCCATTATCCTTGGCAAAGGATATACAATATTAAATTCGAAATTAATGACACAGAACATTATTTTATCAGCGAGCTGTTGTTGGATGGTTTCGTCTTACATTTGTTGGTTTTTATTTATTCTTGTTTCCTTTTTTTTTTTTTGTTGTTGTTGGTTTTGGCTTTCGTCATGTTACAGATTTATGACGCAATTAATACACGGATTGTTGCGTTTGGTTGTTTTTATTGCCGAGCATGTAATGCGTGTTTGTTGGCTGTGGATGGTATTGACCCATGATAGAGAAATAATGATGATGGGTTTTTGAGGGAAAAATACTTGAGATACTTGAAGGACTAAGGCAACGTCGTCGACAATGTACGAGTATATGAGTCGAATCGTTGGCTGTGTTATAAACTTAATGATTGGAACAAATTTAAAGTGGTCGGTTTAACGTGGTGTTAAATGGCCAATCCGATAGAGGAATTAATGACGGTACTGCTTCTAATGATGGCAGTAGCGAAATGCTTTGGCTATTGAAGAGTTGTAGTGATTCTGGTGGTCGGGAGTTGTGTTCTCACCTTAACCATCCATGCGAACGAAAAAATGGTTGTCTGGAACTTAAAAGTTCATGGGATAATTGACAGGTGCGTTGTACTCATTTTGGCATAAATTCGTGTTGACTTTGTCTTTGCATCCTCGTTTTTAATTGTGCGATCCTCGCGGTCCGTTTTCTAATCAAATTTGGTTCAAAATAATCTGCAGTTAAGTACATTTTCAAGATCCTTTCAAATTGATAGATTTTCTCGTTGAATTGCAACTCCATTTACAGTACTGACCATGAAATTTAGTTTGTCTCTAATAAACTCCTCGTCATACGGAGTGAAGTTGGTTGTAGTTGTTTTAACAATACATACAGCTCAAAAACGTGTACACTTTTTGTCATAGCTCTTAATTAATTTCTTGATTTCCTCGATTCCTCGTTGTTTTTTAAGTAAGGTAAGGTTAGGTTAAGTAACTGTCTAGAAAGACACACTTAAACTAGATTGCTATGTCCTTTGAGATACCACATGAGTGAGGGGAATGGAAGATGGCCAGAGTAATTTCTAAACCGGATACACTAGTTGGAGACCTGTCGCTGCGTGTTCCTTTGGTGACGATTGTGTTTCGGTAGATGAAGGGGGACCGAAAGGGTCCCTTACCTATCATCCTCCAACATCTCGTCAAAGGAACGGTGATTGAGTTTCAGGCAGAAGTGGCAATTGGTACAATCCACCTGCCATTGTCGCAAAAAAATTCTACGGAAAAATATCGATTAGAATGTTCATAATTCACCTCTTTTGTAGTAGATCCTTTCTTATGTTGGTTTAGCAGTTCGTTGAAGTTGCAGTGGGTGGAATTTTAAGGCAACATTTGTTAAGCAGCCTCCACCTACTCGTAGGGTGGATACCAAGGAGGATACCCCTCCTATGAGTATCAAAATCTGCCCATACTGACCCGAGTGTGGCGCGGACTACTCCTCGACAGCCCACCAACCTAAACTACCCATCGCAAGCAAAAACTCTTTCTTCACGGAAAATACGAACTCAAAGCGTAGCAGCATACCATTCATACTCTGGTTACATTATGGTCCCATTTTTATGGAACGTAAAAATCAAAAAACCAAATGAAGCCCTTAAAACAAAGCTGTTAGATCTACGTTCCATTTGTTTTGGAATTTCTAAAACACATACCCCTGACTAGTTTTTTAACCAATTTTTATTTTATTTTCAGGTAAGTGGCCCTGACGCCGAACTTATATTGCCGTGAGTTTTAAATACGTGTGCTAGTACATTCCTTTGGACCACCATGGTCAACTTAAATTGTTCGTTTTCGCTTTAACACTTAAATTCGCGTAAATTAACCTCATGTCTGCAATTGAACGTGCCACCACCCGAGGGAGTCGCATCTAAAAACGTTTTATTTAACAAAAAAAAAAATGTTTATTTTGCAAATTACTATAAGTGGTAGATTTTACTGCCGGCCATGTTTAATCTCTCCTCGCACACACATTCCACTCAATCGGCTTTGTAAATTTAATCAAATTAATTGATTTGGAAGTTGATATTGTTTTTTTTTTTGCCTGCACACTAAAAGGTCTGTTTTTTTTTTGTTGCGTTCATTTGTTCTGCAGCATTGATCAATGTCAATTTAATTTTAATTTTAATAAATTATAGGATAATTTGCAAATGGGCATAGCGCGTAGTGATGTGCGTCGGATGCCCTCACGCGATTGAGTGCACTTTGAGGTAAACACTGACACAATTGACATAAATGGGAAATTAATTTATGCGTTTTGTGCTTTGAATTGGCACAAAATAAATTAATTATGTCTCAGAGAGTGTGTGTGTGTTTGTGCCCGAGAGCAACAATCGAACTCAATCGATTAACCATTCGAAACAAATTAAATCAAATTTATTAACAAATATCATTTCGGTTGTAGATATTAGTTGGCCATACTTAAATAGCATTGGTAATGGCGACTGAATTAATATTGAAATCCAATCAGTCGCCGATGATTACTTTTGGGTAATTTTGTGAATGAAAATCAGTTGATGGACTGGGCTAATAAATTAGATCAAATTGTTCGTGTACACGAATTGGGGGACCTTTGGTATATGTGAGATTAAATCTTGCATCAGTGAACAGGTGAAGTAAAAACTGCAGGAGGCGTCAGTCCGCTTTGAAGGGGAACCTCCCTTACGGTTCGCCCTCAATCCAATTATTTGTTTCAACACTTTCAACGTGTGTGTGGGTGCGCACTGAATAAGTTAATGAATTAGGTTAATTTGGCTTAATGAACGATTACACTGAGCAGATAAAAATTGGTTGCAATACAGCTCGGCCTCTCATCGAATAATCGCGCGACAAGATAAGTAAATAATTGAACAAAACAGCAAAAATGTCCTTTCGCACATTTTTTGTTTTTCTATATATTTTTTTCCTGGATAATGGGCAAAAATGCAATCGCATGTGTTATTTGAAACGACGGGCTCTGTGTGTTTGTGTGCGTCGTGTCGGAATTAACCTGTCTATTAGTTTGTTTTAACTCAGTTAGTCATTTTCCGGGGATATAATCCGAGCGGCGGTTTTTTTTTCCTGTTGATATTGCACACTTATTTATCGAGCACGTCCGAACAACAACACACGAGCTCTCTCACAGCGCGAACTAATAATCCTTTCAATTGAGCTTTCAATGTGTCCAGCGGGACATGTAATTACAATTATTATTACAGGATACAATTCCGCTGCACGTTTTCCGCGAACAGCAACGGCATTGAAAATTATTTGCATTGCTACATTCTCCGCCCCCGGGCCCTGAATTGATCTCCGTTCAGCGCAAAAATGAACATGACATGTTTTTTATTTGAGTGCGAATTTTTTCGATTATCCTTCAAATGAGAGAAACAATCACAGAACATATGAGCAACAGCAGTGAAATGGTTATTTTTGAGACAACAAAAAAAAAAAAAAACACTAGCAGAGAGACTATGGCAATGTCACTCTGCAAATGTTGACGCAACATCTGAATGCCGACGCTATCGGGACAGCTGTGTTTGGGGTACCTGTCATAAATTGTTAAATGGGCAATTTCAAAATGAGGATGAGTTTAAGTGCTCTCAGGGACAGCGCCAATGTCGTGTTTTCACGTAGAAAAAAAGGTGTCGGTCCTTTTTTTAAGGTAGCATGCATACTCGTATATTTGGTTGATGTGCCACCCTTTGCTGAGTGTTAAAATGAGCAGATTAGTCCAGGCTTGTGGGCCTTGAATTGCATTTAAGATGTCCTTTTGTTGTGGAAGAAAGTTGCTGCTCAAATTCAGCGTTCACAGATTTTTCCCAGTTGAAACAGTTCGATTTATATTGTTTTTTCTTTTGAGAGTCGGTGGGAGTCACATCAACTAAGCCCACCTCCTTGGCAAATTGTTCTTTTATAATGCTTAGTGATATATTTCCCACTGACCAGTTCCAATTATCCGTGGATGGATAATTTACAGAGAAAGGACGCTCCGCCATCCGCGACAGCTTGGTCGTCGAAACGAGCTTTGGTGCAATGTGGCATCTCCCTAAAACGTTATGCTTTAAAAAATCTTTCTGAAAAATCACCACTCTTTAACATTTTCCTTCTATTTAATCTATATAATGATTCAATTTTTGATGATGCAACAGTCAACTCTTTTCAACGATGCAACGAATTTTTGTTTTAAAATGACAATCATCCTACCCCACTTCATCTGTCGGCAACTGCATCAGTTACCATAAGACTCCTTCTGGGCGTATTTTTGGCATGTTTTAAACGATTTTGTCAACAAAATGGTAAACAACAAAAACGAATAAAAAAAAATTAAACTCCGTCCAGATAACCCATACACATTTATATCCCTTTAACACCGTTTAATGCAACATAATGCTGCCATGACATACATGCATATACGTATTATGAGCTTTACGTAGTAGGCTCCCATTCAAATTATGTCCTTTCATTGTTCGCTGGTTTTTCTGTTATGTTGAGGCTATTTGTATTTTTTTTTTTTTATTTTTTATATGTATACTTTTTAATTCGAGCACTAAGAGCGACTATAAATGGAATTTGCGTGCACCAAGGGAATTGGTGTAGAGTTCTCTCTATTCACAAGGATCATACAACTCTGGTTTTGACCCATGGCACACCGCGCGTTTTCGTTATGTGGTGTACACATTTTTTTGTTAGGTAGGTATTTGGTATTTCTCTTGAACAATGGAGACCGTTGAGTTTTTAATCCGATCTTTGACAGGCGAATGAGAGCTGTAATATATTCAAATTATTTTAATTATGATTGCATGGGCAAATGGATGTCATTATTCTAACTCATGCATGAGAGACAAATTAAACAAAAAATAAACTTTATATTATGCATTTATATTGAGCGTCTCAAGGTGGGTTTGTAATTTTTAAATAAAAGTAAATTTGTAATTGTTAGCAGTGGACTTTTGTTCGTTGTTGCACTAGGGAAATATACTTTCTTTTGTGTGGATTGTGGCGCCATATTTTAATGGGTTGGCTAAATAAATACTGATGAACATAGTATTGGCAGTGGTATTTTACTGTTGGTTGTCGTAGGGATTGTATTTTGCGATTACTTTACCAACGAAATATGACGATGTCATTGATCAGCTAAAGTAGCTGATTGACTTTTTAATGTTCTGACTTTCTTGACTGTAATTTTTAGTGACTTCCATTCTTGTTAAGGTACATACAAAGGAGAGTGTGATCTTAAACATTTATTAATATCAGTATTTAGTTCACCATTTAATCTATAGCTGACTGAGTTTAAAATTTCCTGAAATTGATTTTTCTTGACTGCGTGATTTTTAGTGACTTCCATTCTTGTTTAGGTACATACAACAGAGAGTGATCTTAAACATTTATTAATATCAGTATTTAGTTCACCATTGAATCTATAGCTGACTGAGTTTAAAATTTGCTGAAATTGATTTTTCTTGACTGCGTGATTTTTAGTGACTTCCATTCTTGTTAAGGTACATACAAAGGAGAGTGTGATCTTAAACATTTATTAATATCAGTATTTAGTTCACCATTGAATCTATATCTTACTGAGTTTAAAATTTCCTGAAATTGATTTTTCTTGACTGTGTGATTTTTAGTGACTTCCATTCTTGTTAAGGTACATTTAGTATTTAGTTCACCATTGAATCTATAGCTGACTGAGTTTAAAATTTCCTGAAATTGATTTTTCTTGACTGCGTGATTTTTAGTGACTTCCATTCTTGTTAAGGTACATACAAAGGAGAGTGCGATTTTAAACATTTATTAATATCAGTATTTAGTTTACCATTGAAGCTATAGCTGTTTGAGTTTAAAATTTCTTTAATTAAATTTATATTGACTGTGTGATTTTTAGTGACTTTTGCTTTTATATTTCTTGATTTTCAAATTGGTGGTCCTTAAGTATGAGTACCTGCACATTTGCTCCACCTTCTCTATTGAATTTATTTGTTTTTGACTTATTTTCTGCCTTTAATTTTAACTGACTGTGACTGGGACTGGATGTGTCATTTTGATTTTTGTTGAATTTGATTTGCCAACTGCGATTTATTTAATTTAAGCTTGTCTATGACTTGAAGACGGGTTTACCATCAAAAGTGGACCACAAACAGGGAGCTAATAATTAATAATACAATAATGCATGCGAGAACTAATCTACGGAATATCTCCCCTCGTTTGATCCATATTTGATTAAAATCGTTTTTGAAATAACACCGTAGTCGGTACGACAAAAAAATGTGTACCCTACTTAAAAATATAAAAAAATTGTTTCGAAATGCTACTGCCTGTCAACTGTTAAATTTAATTGACTGGTGAACTATTTTGCAAGCCTCTTTGAACTTATTTGCAGTTTGTATTCTAAACGAACCGCTTTGTGTCTTTTACAAGTATGGTTAATCGTGGATCGAGGTTCTGCCTCTTTTAATTGCCTCCCTCCTACTGAAGTTAATTCAAAAACCCCGCCTTTGTTTCTAACGTTAATTGAATAAACCCGCTTAGGATAACTAATGCAATTCCAACATTAGAGGGATGTATTGTAGGGGAAAAGGACCCAACCCGATAATGAAGTAATTAACCAGGACAAGACCGAAAACGAGACATCAAAAAGTCCTCACACATCACGCGTCCTGTGCTGAAGCCATTTTAAAATCATAAATCAGTTTAATTGCCGCAAAATGAAAAGGATAAATATTAAATTAGCTACTCCTCCTTGGAAGATGGCTTTTATCCCGTTCGCTATAACTCTGCACCCGCCAGACCTATTATCATCATCTTGTCCTCATCGTTGTGTCATTTTCCGTTTTCCACTTTTTCCGCTTACACACTCGTATATGAGAGCGCACTTCAAATGAATTATTAAAGGATTTCTTTTTCCACTTGAGTGTGGCCTTGTTTTTTTTTTTGTTGTTGTTGCCTTCCTTCATTTGATTTCATATCCTCTTTTGCAACGGTTGTCCTGTCTCATTACCGCCGACCGCCTCTACCCACACAAGACCATATGTGTTCAACCGCTAAGCATCATCATCACTCCAGGATTTTAAGTGCCACTTTTACATGTTCATAATTTCATTAAGCTCAGCACAAACCCCGAGTATGTCTGCCCTGTGTATGACTATATCTGTCTATTCTTGAAAGGGATATTCGCGTAGGTACGACGTATAACGCGAAAACTCACTGCGGGCAATTTTAATGGAATCCCATTTTGGTTAATTGCCACACACAGATGAGATGAGATGAAAGTATGAAGAGGCAGGACTACACACCGTGTGTAGGTTGTCTGCGGCGCCTTGTGGAAAATATGCTGTTATTATGTCGTCTTCTTTGTTTTGTTTCGTCTGTGTGTGTGAAATCGCCAGGACTTTTCATTGTTCACAGCATAAGAGGCGCACCATTGTACAGTGTATCCTTATTTATATAATTTTTTTTTTGCTGCCGCTCTCCTACCCCTGTCGAGGAAGATAAGCAACTTAATTATTATTTCTTTTAGCTGACACACTGATACTACTGCCGATGATGGTGCTCCTGCTCCTGCTCCTGCTACTCGTGGTGTGTAATAGAGAGAAATGCTCTCTGTGCAACCAGGGGGAATTATTATTAATTTTTCTATGAGGTGAATAAAAAATTGCCAAGGATAATGCTAAGAAATCACCCATAAAGATGTGTAAGTCAAAATGAACGCAGCCGAAGAAAATAAGACCTTAAATTGGGATGAATTTTCTTTGGTTCCTTCGGCGGAGCCCGCATCCGTGTGACTACAATGGGGCGGGGGACTTTAATCGATTGCTTTTGAAGTTCCTTTTTAGGGATCATATAAATGCTAATGGAATTTTTTAGTCTTCGTTTGAAGTTAACAAACATATTGAGGGTTTTTTTTTTATTTTTTTTTTTCCAGTCCCCAGAGAACTACTGGTAGGAGGAAATCGAATATTTTAAGCTGTTGCGGAAGTGTATTGGTGAAGGTGAAGTTTTCCTTCCCTCTAGAGATTTAGAGATGATATTTCCCGGAAAATGTGCTATGAAGTTTGGTCGCCGTTGTGAAGGTGGGCGGGTTCATTTTTAAAGTTTGGTGACCTTTGGACTTCAGTTCGGTCTGGGGGTATTTTTGACTTGTAAATTATTCAAGTAATGTCCGGAGTAGGCAATTATGCGGGTCAATTAAATTTCGACCAGAATTTGATGCATGACGAGCGTGCTCTTGTTTGAATTTGAAATCAAAGAGGGGTTGTAAATGGGCCACAAAAGGTCCCACGGTGACAACTGTATCATCGATGAACCTGTGTACATAAATTGATTTTGTAAGTCCAATTATCGTAAAAAAATACGCTTCAGAGCAAGCAATTTAGCTCAGTATCTATTTTGTGAAAATTACCTCAGGTAGTTTAAACATGAACCGAGGGTCAGTTCTGAAACACATCCAGAAGGTCTGCGTCTTGCCAGTAGGTCAAGTAATTTATTTTAGTAATAGTTTTCCATATTCCACCGCGAAATACAAAAACATATGTTTCCGTGCGCACGGATGATTTGCTCTAAGTTACAGAAGTAAATCATTGAATGCTTACAGGTTATCACCTGAAAAAGTAGTGGCCAATGTAAGCAGCCTTGTGGAGTCCCACTGGATCTGTATTCTTTTGAAAAGCTTCCGTGCCGCAACTTGCCAATAGTAAGAGTATACAGCGCGAGCATTAACCCAGTCAAGAAATATGTGCCGCATCGTCTCTTCGGCAGAGAACCTACACCAATTCGCACTAGATGTTTGGAATTATACACAACTCGATAATTCAGACTGGTGAACCCGTCAAAACTGCACCGCACTTCGCTATCAATCAAACAATGGCTAAACGTGCAACGGCATTCAAAGTATTCATAAGCAGGTAGCTGGGAATAAATTTGCCATCTCCACATTGGGGGTGCGCCTCAAAAATTTAAATCACCTCAATAAATCCTTCCGCAATGCACACCCACCCGCACACCAATCCACACCAAATGTATTTACCATGATATTTGCACATCTCCATTATGAAGAATTCACTATTTCTCAACATGTCGGCAATATGCCGCCAACGTCCATGCCATTAAGCTTAGAGCCACTCTCCCCGTTCTACAATCTTTCACAGCGCGTAAGCCTGGAAAACGGCTCTCATCATATTTGGCAGGGGCATTCGAATGGGACTGTCTGTCTCATATATGTACATACATCACAAATCGACATGTGCTGCACATACTCGTATCTCTCTGTGTGTCTCTATCTAGCTCCGTTCCTTTCTTTCGAGCAGCATCACAGAACCATGGAAACCGACAGCCCGGCAAGCATAAAAGGTTTTATCCTATTAACTTCTTTACGCATATAAATGCACCCTCTCTCCTCTCTCTCTCTCTCTCTCTCTCCAAGTGTCTTGCTCATCCGACGCAGTTGTGCACGAGGCACCGCATCCCACTCGAGATGAGTACGTTAGGATCGATTTAAAGATACAGACATACACGTACGAGTATGCCAACAACTCAACCATCCGTACAAGGCTAATAGCACTACTTACCTTTGGAGAGGACGCCAGTGTTATACCTGGTGCCTCTGTCGATATCCATTTCGGTCGTCCTTATATTGTAGAATGTAGATCGCTTAATGGCACTGCACATAATAATAATTCCAACATAATATTCTACGAGATGTCCTTGTAGCCCAACCGGTGCTGTGTGCAGAACTTCTGAACAGGTTTCACTCACGCTAACCCTACGCAGTGAGAGTGGATGGAATTTCGCATGTTAGTCTGAATATTAGACGTAGCAAGGATATGGCAAATCTCTTCTGCATTATTTATTCGAATTTTTAATTAGCTTCAACTGAGCCGATACAGAGAGGGGGCGGGCGGCGGGCGGCGCTGTGCACAATCTGTGGTCATAGTATGCCAATAGTATATGTCCTTATTTGTTAGTAATCCTCTACGCTCTTACAGCTGCTTAAGATGGAAATCTTGTTTGGCCATTTATATTGTCAATTTATTAGTGGGCGGCTGAGTGGGTGTAGATTCTACTTAAATGCAAGTGAATTTGCGAGCACGATGCTGTCGAGAGTGTGTGTGTTCCGAATTCCTGGCATCTGGAGTATGTTGTAAAGCGAGGCTGTGTTGTTAATTTTGTGGTTTATAAGCGTTAAGGATGTGAGACAGTTTGAAAGGAAAAATTGATGCGATGGATTTAAAAATGCATGGCACAAATTTGGGGTTAACCTGGTGTCATTCAGCTTGTGTAACGAAATAAAAGCATCTCGATAGAGTCAGGGTTGACATACATTTCAAATGTTCGATGAGTGGTTTATCATCATCATCGTTTTTAATGTCCTGTCTGTCCATTACAATGAACCAGTTGCGACAGTGAAGTCGTGGATATCCGTGGCATGTCTTTGAATCCAAATGGGGGATATGCAATTATTGTGATCAAAATTTCTTATTTTACATGCAAATAGTTAAAAAAAAAGAGCAAAGGTATCAAGTGGCAGCCTTGGGGAACGCCATTTTCAAGTTAAAATTATTCCATTGCACGGTTGTGTTCTGCATTGCGTGGCTGTGGTTGCATTTTGTGTCATTTTTCTGTTTATCAAAGTGGATTTGCAAATATAAATGGGTATCAAACAAATTTGTACCTACAACGCAGCCCTGTGGGAGCCCATGAATTAAAGCTCTACCTCTTTAATTAAGTTTCGTTAGAAATGTTGTCTCATTTCGGGATTTAACACAAATGCTTGGAGTTCTCTCACAAGTGCGTCAGAGGATTTCTTCGTTAATGTTAATGCAATTTGACATCCATCACGTTTTTTTTTTTTTTACAAAAGTAGCTATTTTGAGCGGTAGCATTTGGTGTTTTTTATGCTTTTTGAACTGGTTCTATTTAGATTTACATTGTTTATTTGCTCGCTCTTCAACCGGTGATTCTTTCGGTTGTTTATTGTTTTTTTCTTTTATCGTAGAGATAGTTCCTTGGATCGGTAATTTATTTTCCCTGTTCTTTTGCATCACTCCTACCAAATTGATGTAGAGAAAAATACCTGTTTCTATCATCATAAGCGCATATCTATCGACTGCAATCTTGTTGGTAGTTGCTACTGATGTTAGCTCCTTTTAAAAATCCCTGCTAGCTAACTCTAGCTCTTTATCAACGAAACATTACAACATGGCCCTCAACCATTATTTTCAGTGTTAATATTTATATCAGTGACTTACCGTTCTTTTAAATCACTGTTTTAAGAACTCGTTGATCTTTTTTACTTGAAGTAAATGGGGAAAACTTACAGGGATATCTTGTTTCTTTTTGTCGATTACAGAAAAACATTCTTTGCCCCTATTAAGTGACTGTTCTTTTAAATCACCGTATTTTTCCGGCAGATTCTTTCGCAATGGGCACTTTTTTCATCATCAAAAGTCCATATCACCGAGAATCCAAGTTATTTCTTGCTATTCATGATAGCTCTTTTGGAAAATCACAGTTACTTTTCACTATTACTTTAAGAAAAATGCATTTGACAAAGCACTTCATCAGTATACGTGCTATTTGTTGTCTCAATAGTCGCCAATTATGTTGCGTGTTAAAATTTACAGCAGTGAACTATGAACGTTCTTTTTATTCACTGTTACAATAAACTCCCTAGTCCGGACTGTTGTGTGACCATAACTTTCTCATTTGTTAAATTTAGTCCATTCTATAACAAAAAAGCTATTTCCTTCGAACAGAATTATTCGACCGTTCTTTTACATCAGTGTCACCATTTTTGCTCTTTCAGATGCATTCCAGCAGTTAAAAATCAAAAAGTATGCTCATTATCACACTGTTAACAGCCGTTCTTCACAAAGCTGCTGGCAATCACTGTTCCCAAAATTACTTTTATCATAGTTCTCTCTAATTCGAAGCACTTGCCATGTATTTTCCATTCTCGCTCCTACCCATTGCTATGTGGTGTACAGGTACACCCATTCCCAGTGGCCTTATTTATGATTGACACACCCAATTCTTTCACACCTGCAAACCGACATCCATGCAGATCATCCTTCACATAATCGAATACCAAAGTTTATGACCGCAAAATCATGGTCCATCATTCGGTTGTGAACCCGTATGGTGCCATTTACCACTCATAGCCAATAATCTGGGAAATTTCATGGGGATTTTTTAAACCCTTTAGATGGGTCATCATAAAAAAATATATTCTCGCAAGTCCTTCAAAATAACAGTCGCCCTCTTCATAAAAATAAAACTTAATCGAAAACCACTGTTCATAGGGACACAGCGAAAGAGAGACCCAAAACGAGTGCAACTACAGCCACTGCAGTCCTTAAATCCACACTTAAAATACAACGATTAAACCAGTCGGCAAATATTGCGGTAGCGTTCCTAAAAAATAGTATCCTCCTGGAGCCACGACTGCCTCTCTAAAATGAACACAAAAAAAACACAACACAACTAAAGTAAAAAAAAAAAAGAGCGCCCGAATGATCCCATTCAAAACAATATCCAACCATTTGAAAGAATTTCATATCCTTTCTCTTCTCTCATCCACTGCATTCGAATCAGGTTCGTATAGTAAAATTTCATTACCCTCCCCCCCGGAGTGGTAGTCTATGTAAGTGTATATCCCTCAGGCAACTTGGTTCCGTGTTGTCCATCTCAGCACTCTTGCCATATGCCAAACGAATGTCATTCCTCCGGCAGGAACAAAAAAAAATAGAAGAAACTGCACTCTTCCACTGCAACACTGCACAGGGAATGGGAATACAAAATACAGCACACAGCGAAAAAAAAGGACGTCGTATAAAATTGAAGACGACGAAAGGCAGTAGAAGGAGTACCAGCGTACCAGCATATTCCTTCTATTTATTAAAGGATTTACTGTATAGAGCTAAAAGTATCCATCTCGTTCACATCCTCCACATCTTCTAGTTGGAAATGTAATCCAGTTTTCATGTATTTTTATGGTTTTATCTGTTATCCTTGCTGCAGGATTCTATCTAACTAATAAAATTCTCACAAAAAGAGAAAAAAAATAGATAGCACTCGCCGACGGAAGCGAATTTCACAAATGCGCTACAAATGCGTTCCACTGATTATTAGGAGGTGCATGACGACCAGCAAGCAAACAAACTCTAATCGCCTGCAGTAATACAAAAAAAAAAAAAAGTTTCCTATTTGTCCGTTTTGGTAGTACTGCTTACAGCTTTTCCCAGGATGAGATTTTCTGTGCGCTTTTCTTTTTGGCGTGCACTTCCGAGACAGACAGACAAACAGACGGACGGAGCATCCCCTACTCCTCCTGAAACAGAAGGACTACTCACAACATCACTTAAAGATGCATTAAATGAAATGAAATGATAACGAAATGAAGCCTCCAGTTGTTGCTGTTGTTGTCTGCTGCTTTGTTGCCGGCTATATCCTTTCTTGCCTCACACCATGCGATAGCTATACCAAAACAGGATACAAACAAGAAGTGCAAGTGCAAAACTAATACTGCTTCTTGCACAGCTACTTTCATACGATATCCTTTTTATGTGTTAAATTGAAATCAATTTGCAGTAGAGAATGAGATTTTGAATGGTATATGGTACAAGTTAAGGAAATGGAATCGATGGTGTGAGAAACACTGTGCACCAAATACAATATTCATTCTGTGAAATTTAATCGCAGACACAAGCTCTATTGAACGAAGATACTGCTGCAGCATCGTTATCAACCGGATTTCTGTCATGGATGTGTGTGCCTGTTAAAAAATGCATCAGACTTTCTCGTTATCTGTGTACATTGTGTTGCTTGATAGTTGATGATGGGGAGTCCTTTACTGCTAGCTGCAATTTGAACTACGATTTTGATTCATTAGTATTGCTCATTAGCGTTACTGTCACAGGTTTGAGTGTTCAGGTGAACTGTGATCTCTTTGGATGGCTTCGGTTGACACGCTGCCTTCTTCATTATTCAGACACCGTTGTGTTTTCCATGTAATGTTCATCATCGTCGATTGCCTTTATGGGCTACTTCGAGCAAGCAAGAACTCAAAGCGAATGCAGTTCTTAATTTACTAACTTGCTGTGATGGGTTCCATGTTTGACCCGTAGGAAAATTCAAATTACCCCTTTCCGGCCATCAGGTACAAATTTCGGCATTACGACAGAAAACTCCAGTCCCACTTGTCCAGGAAATAAATTTCTCGCAAGTAAATGGCTGCGAGAAGCTGGACTCTGACGCATCAGTTATTTGCGTTATTTTCTCATCGATTATTGTTGAGCTGTTCCACTTCAGCCATTCCTTGTGTCCTTGTGTCGCTAACACACCTAGTCTCCAAGTCTTTTTCGTTTTAGCATCAACGCGTAGGAACGTTTCACACTGCAACAGCTATTTCCAACTTCTGATCACTGTTAACAATTTGTTTGCAGTGAGTTGTTGTTTCTGTTTGATGTCTGATGAAAAGAACTGTTCACCCCAATGCACAAATCTTCTGCTGTTCTTTTGAGTATAATAGTTCTTTTCGGTCATTTATTTGTCGTATTTTGGTGGTTCTATGTGTGATGAAAAGAACTGTTCAGTGTTCACTTAAAATCACAAATGTCTGCTGTTCTTTTGGGTATAATAGTTCTTTTCGGTGATTTCCTTGTCGTGTTTTGGTGCAACCTTACAGCACAAATAAATTGCTTGCATACTAGTTTTCAGACTTTCTTCCATTCAATGCAATAATCACTAATAACAAATGTCTACCTTCAGGCGCAAGCAAAGAACAGTTCCCACGCGCGTGCACATTCTAAGTGCATTCGCTAAAATTTTTATGTATACTTTTATTAATGCCGCTAAATCATTGACGAAAATAAAAAGATGCCATTCGAAAACGTTCTTTTTGGAATAGCAGCTCTTTTCGGTGATTTCTGCACCAATATTAATGGTTAATTTTGCAGCACAAGTTCTTTTCTACTGAATTTGGGGAATATGTTGCATGCAGTTTAGAAAAGTGCCCTTAATTATGTAGTTCTTTCAAAACCGTTCCTAAAAAGAGCTGCTATTATTTTGTTTGTACATTAATTTTCCTTTATCGTTGACTATTTTTGGTATACTTTCACGTTTCTTCAGGATCCCAGTTGCCTTGAGCTACGTTCTCACAAAAATTTCGTTCTCAAATCCATTAAGTTGAATGATCCTCACCGGCATTCTTTCCCTGGCTCGCAGTCTGATGACTCGTTTTCGTTTTTTCAAATCATTGCCGCATTGCTGCCCATTTTAAATGAACCTGACGGTCGCCTGCCTTACATGCCAGCCTTAAACGCACCCAAGGAAACTAGTATAGCCAACCAGTCCTTAAATCCCGAATTAAAGTGGAAATAATAAATCACTTCCCCACTTTTTACCTATTCATCGTGGCGTGCAGAAATTCCTTTGAAATGTCAAAAACAAAAACAAGATAGATGTCGTTGCTATAACAAATGCATTTTCGTGGCCCCAGTAGTTATATGGTGTACTCTCGCACTTGACATACGAAGGCTTCCAACATCGTGGAACTCTGACACCAGCTCCGCCACCACTACCACCATATTGCCATCTCCTTTCTCTTTGGCTGATGCACTTCTCTGACGGCAATCTAGTCAGCCATACTTATGAACCTATATGTCGGCGTGTGCAAAAAGAAGAATGGAACTTTCAAACCCGAAAAGCCATAAACTAAGCTCGAACCGACTAGGACGACGACGATGCACATGTCCCTGCATATGATGATGGCTGGAATAGAGACGGTGGTGGCTTTTCCTATTCCGCATCAATTCGCCTTAGCGACTTTCAATAAATCTCATTTATCATGACCCAATACGAGGGAACAAAGCGAACATATGGTTCCTTGCATTCTACTCTTGTGTATGGTAGTGTGTGCGCGCATTTTCTGTCACCGACGGAAGTTGTTGTAAGACGTCACCAGGAACGGTTAAGCTCCACACACAGGAGCGGAGATGCAGCAAGCGTGCATTGTTCTTCTTTTGTTCGGAAATGTGGTGTTTCGTGATAAAATTTACTGTGCAATGGACGCAACTGCATGATCCGCTCGGAGGAAAGCACGAATCTTCAAAATAATTAATGGGGGCGTTTAGTATAGTCAGATGGAGGGACATTTTCAAACCAGTTGTGCATCGAGTGTCTTAGTTGTTAATCATGTTCGTCCAGTGGTGTCTCAGTTTTGAATTTAGCTGCACCAATCAATCAACTATTCCGTTCTAGTTCAGCAGCAAAACGAAGACAATTTTTTAACTAAAATTAGAGCCTCGTGAGGCAAGTGATTTTTCTCAACCGAAGATTTGCACCATAAATAAGTCAGTTTACGACAGTTTGCCAAAAATACTTGCAGACTTTCAGGCTGACTGCTAAAATTTGCTCACGGTCGCTTCAATGGGCATTTCTCTACAAGGTTCTTACTGTGATTTCTTCAACTTCACTAAGTACACAGATTTCCTTACACGCAACTACGGGAAGTCCTAGTAACCCATTTGGAAACTCACCACCCCCGGGCTGTATTCCCTGGAATCGTTAAAGCTTAATTAAGACATTTGCCAATTAATAAATCAGACTGTTTCTCCCTCCCAGCGGAAGGCTACAAAAAAAATTACTGTTGCCCCAACAAACGCAATGAATTTGAATAAATGAAATCCCAGTCTCGTTCTCATTCATTGCCACGTCCGTATTGCTAAAATTGCTCCGAAAAGCAAACACCTCGCTCCGGTTGTAGCAGTTATTACGAACAGAAACATAACTCTCCTCCGAGCATAACCAATCCCAGCCAATATTTGCCAAATCCGCACAACAAATAACAACTTTTGGTCAGTTTTTGGCCATAAATCATTTTCCTTCCTATGCTAGTTATTGATATATTTCTCCTTTCCGTATGCTTTTCGGATTGAACATTGAACATGAACACAGCACAGCAAGAGGGACAAGCACGGCTTCTATCTGCGCTAACTGATTAACTTTTACGGCAAACAGAACACAGGAAAAAAAACACACTTCCCACATGAATATTCTTCTCCTTGTTTGGACAAAAAAATCCCCCTAACACGCCAAACTCAGACCATAAGTATACCATCCAAAAAAAAAAATAAAAACAGTAGAATTATTTTTTACATAGACCATTTATTAGGCCGGATATCGAATATGGTCCCAGAGAATTATTGACATTTGGTGTTAGGCGTTGTTATCCTGCTAAACCGCTGGGGAGAACACATAGCATAAAAAAAAATGAAAAACAGTAAATCCACGTATGGAATTCAATGAAATATGAACGCGTCCAGTTGAATTTTTTCAAACAAATAACAGCAATACAATTGAGATTGTATAAATGCTTTTCAGACCGCCCTCAAGTGGTGTTCCAAACCCCCCTGTGGATGAAAAACCAAAACATGTTCAACTCGAAGCAAAATGATGGTCAGTCATTTTTCATTTCACTTACAAAGTGAATGGATGATTTTGCAAATGGCTAGAGGCTAAAACAGGGGGGTAAGAGGGGTTGAACTAAATAATTTATCTACTCTGAATTTCTCTGGAAATTTGGATTTTGAAGGTAACTAATAAGGGAGAGGGGTTTGCCAGAAACCCACCTTAACATGATTTTTTTTCAAGTTGTCTTTGTGATTGTATTATAAACTTGTGCCAGCTTCGAATGTTATTGGCAAAGAAAATGTCGAAGAACTTTACCAAATATTTTTATGCTATTTTTCAAAAAAATAATTGCATAATTTTAGGCTAATTGATGTCTGATTCAGACTACTTAAAACAAATTTATTGAGCTCTTGTCTACTTTTCTTGGGTTTGCTGAGATCGGTGGCCAATAAAACAAACAAAGCGCAGGGGTCACTGAGCAAGGGGTCTTAAGTTCAACCGACGGAAAGAAAATCAAATGACATCCCAAAACTGCGTACTCTTGGTAGACCGAGGATGCGATAGTAGGATCAAGTCCGAAATCTCTGCTTTATGGAGATTGCCCTTGATGATTAAGGGCCGTTTGCTCATACGACTCTTACTCTTAATGATTTAAGTTCTACTTAAATACTTATAGGCTACTTTTTCAGGGCATACCTAAACTATCACATAAGAGCTTATGTGGCACATAATTCGCTATGAGTCGTATCAGCAAACGGCCTTAAGAGTCGGTGGTGGAGAATAGAGAGTAATGAAGGGTCCGCTTAAGTATCCTTCACCCAGTGGATAACTGGGTCATTGAGAACGAATTTTCCACTGCATGACTTCTCAGAAAGCTTCTCATCTCAACCGTACAGTTTAAAAGCTGTGCGTTCCTTCCATTCGTCACCAAAAATTAAGACCCCAGGCAAACAAATGGTTGAGAGAAGATAGCCCTCTGGGCATGTAGCGCCCTCTATTAACTTGTTTATATTTCTGTTACAACATCCAATCCAGCAAATGCACCAACCTTGCTACTGTGAGTAAAAAATCACACCAGCCACTCCCTTTCAAAAATAATAGTGAAATCGTGAAGAGCATCGAACTTGAACTAGATATTATTTTTTCATTAAAAGCCACTCATGTCTACCATTCCTTATTATATGCCACCTGTCCTTATCCCATCTATAATAAAACAATTAAAATGTGGGACACGTGTAAAAATAAAGAACGCCATCATTTCAACACGAAACCATTAATTTTTAACTTTCCAACTTTCAGCCGTGTCCCTGATAGACATGCAGGCTTCCGGCTCCTCGCACCATCTCTACCGAACTTATAGCAACACACACATGCTATGAGATGATCAGCATCTGTTCCATCAACGCACACATTTTTAAATCGCTTGCCTTCCTTGTTTCATTTTTTCTGTTATTTTGTGTGTAAATCTTACACATGCTCCGATATCCTCTGAACCGATAGTATATGCAGATTTGTATTATCCTTTCAAAGTCCACCGCCGTAGCCCCAGCACTCGTGTTGTGATAGTACATAGCGCACCACCACAGTTTGCCATAAAAACCGCATGTAGCCAGTGTTGTTCTACTCCGTGTTATGCGATACAATTACGTTTTTTTTTTTTCCTTGTTTCTGTATTTCTCCTGCCACTTCTCAATATGCTGGTACGGTACGTCTGCCATAAACGCAACGCGAAAACATGTAATAATGCAAAATATGTTCTACAGTGCTACTTAAATAGCATTTTGGGCCATCATACCAAGGGCCAACCTTTTCCAACGAGCAGAGAGTCACTTTAACCATTCTGACTCGGAAGTTCCATTCCATGTAAACGTATTTGCCTCCGCATTGAATTGGGGTGTGTGGGGTGATGATATGTGGAACGGCTGTAGGAACTGCGTGTGTGACCCATTTTCACTTACTCGCAGTGCTGCTTGCTGCCACTCTTGGTGGCAGAGTAAGTCAGTCAATTTCAACTGACATGAGTTTGCGATGGTGCGCCAGAATTCCATTCACTCATTGGCATATATAAGCGATGAAGGGAAGTCTCTGGCAGACCCTCGTCGAATTTATCAAAGGCCGGCGTATATATATTTTTGTTTTTATTTTTTTATTTTTTTCATTCCTATTTGACGGGGAACGAAATAAACTTCCGTTTTAACCTTAAATTTTGTTATCGCTGGCAGTGATGGTGTTGTGGAGGAAACTCTGAAATTTGGATGGAACTTTTCTGTTTGTGAAACGGCGAAAGCATTTGTATTCTATTTTCGTAAACGAACACGGGACTGGGAAACATCGCGCACACTTAAGAGCGTGCGGGTCTCGTACATGGTTTATGCATTATCTTACCTTTCCGCGATAAGTTAGTCAGGAGCGTGGAGTCGAAGTTTGGTTAGAGGTCAGAAAGCTTTGATATCACTCTAGCTTTATCCGAAATGACTTCTTCTTTGATGACTCCCAAAACTGAACTTGTCCTTGAACTGGTTTGGTTTATTGTAAAGCCTACAACTGCGCTTTCGAAACAGAATGTTTCTTTAGCATTTCTAAGGCCAATTTGACGACGAAGACGACCTTAATATTTGTAGGCTTCGACAGTGTTCGCCATGGGTGTGCCGTTCATTCAGATTTCCTTCATCAACCGAAAGAGTTTTCTTCCAAATATTCTCTGTTAAAGGATGGCTGTGTCTATTCATAGGAGGTAAACTATTCATAGGAGGTGTCGGTTCATGGGTGATGTCCACTTTGTTGTTTCCCACTTTTTGTGGCCATCCGACAGACATCTGAGAGTAGAACTGTCCCGAGAAAGATTCTCCATTCAGTCGCCCGGTCTCGGCATAAAGAAAGGCGTTGGTCCCTTTCATTTGTGCAACAAAATTTGAAAGCTAACAGTCGATTGGTTGTAGGAAGCTTGACCCAGGGTTCTCAACGGATCCGTTGCGTCATCTATTTATTTATTAGAACGCTCAAATTTTGTTCCCCTACCCATCTAAAGCTGAAAATGTAAATAACAGCATACTCTTAGTGGGTGATTTTTAATTAAATTGCCTATTTCACTGGTCAACTCACCTACTATTCACACTCCCTTGAGGCACTTTTAAAAGTCGGCTTTGTAAATTCATTCTCTTGACGGGAATAATACACGTCGGCCGGATAAATTCTTGTGAAAAACCCAAACCCCCGACGCTCAAATATTCCTTTTAAAATTTTACGAACCCAACCCGCACATTTGATGTCAATTGACGACGCATATTGACTTAGGAACCGCACATGCTTTGCCATAAGGCCGAACGGCTATTCTTTCTGTTGTCCTTTTAGGTAAAGCCACCATTTGTCCCCACGGTCTACTAGGTATCATTATAAAAGTCTCCCAAAATGTCATTCATACTAAGAGCGTATTGGACATTCCCAAAAGTATCCACCGAGCCGGCAATATGGTCGCCGAAGAAACTTTTTCAATGGCTACAAAAAGAACACCTCCATCTGTAACAAATTACCACCCAATTACCCGTCCTCGAATTCACCACTTAGGAGCTGTTTCCCAATGGTTCCTCAACCCTCCTCCACATGCTGTACTATTCACTCTCTCGCTGTGTGCCCAGTCAAATAAACACCATTGTAAATCCCTATTTGATACACTTTGGGAAATTGCCCTTTTAAGTGACAACAATAACCCCAAAAGAGCCATCGACAGAGTAGTCCAGCAACAACAAAAAAAAAAACGAAAAAAAAAACGAAAAAACCCAAAGAGCGGAATTAAAAAAAGAACGAAAAACTTCCTGATTTATCGTTGTTCCCTCATTGCCTCTCACTGACGATTCCTCTATTGGGAGAGCGAGTCAAGTGAATATCCTCGAGGATATTCGTGCTTTAAGTGGCTCTTTGTTTTCCCTCGTCTGTATTTTTTTTTTGTTCTGCCCCTCCGTTCTACTTTGTTCTGTTTTGTTTCAGAATGAAAAGTGTCCCATTAACAGTGCAATTTTCGTCCTTTTTGTTCCATCTGGGCTCTCATTCGTACTCCACTTTATTATCCTCATAGTGTGTCTCGTTAAAACAAATGGAAGGATAATACACTTCCTTATGCGAAATTATCACATTTTTTGATTCGTTTTAAGTGAGTCATCCGCGCCAAGGCACACAAGGCTATACAACAAAAGAGAGTCCTTGCCGCCCGGAGAAGTGTATTCTCACCCAAGCAAAGTGTCTTCCTGTTCTTCAAACGTTTCATCAGGATATATAATTAAATATTGTATTTTTCCTTTCTTGCAGGCGACAAGACGCCCCCAGGCTTCCCGGTGATTACCCAAGGACCTAGTACGAGAGTAATTGAAGTCGGTCATACCGCTGTTATGCAGTGCAAAGCAATTGGTACCCCACAGCCGATGATATACTGGATTAAGAACCAAACAAAAGTCGATATGTCGAATCCGCGATACTCCATCAAAGATGGTAAGTACCTAGCAAACTTTTAGCATATCCTTTCAACTTGTTTATCCCTTTTTTCGGGTGGTTATATGCGGGATGGGATGTTTTTTTTTTTTCCTTTTAAAAACCGTCCATCGTCGCCGTTGTTGGCACTTGTTTAATTATTAATCGGGATACTTTTGCTTTAGTAATGGGATGCGACGAAGTTTAATGGTATTTTTGGGAGTGTCCTGTTGCGCTGCCGGTCGTGTCGGTGCACAACCACATCGACTAACCCACAGCGCTTTACAATTTGAAGAGACCAAGTAATGGCGGGCGCCCCGTTGGAATTGGCATTTACATTTCGTGCGGGTGGTCGAAGGTTGATGAAGGATAATCCAGGCGATTTTCCACTTTTTAGTCAGCTTTGTCAACGGGCGAGAAATATTCTCGTCGTCATCATCATCATCATCATCATCAACGTCTACGTCGTCGTCATAACCATCATGAATGATGGAAGCATTTTCCAGAGGTTATAAGCTGTTTTTCGGATGGAAATTGAAATAGCGCGGCGGATGGCAGCGTTCGCACGGTACTTTGGATTTTGTTTTATATGCCGCTGTTTTCCGGGTGGGGGTAAATACGATTTATGGATGAGACTACCTTCGGATCGGCTAAACAAAGTGCCTTATTAAGGAATCACTTTAACGCCACCATATTCTAGCTGGAGTAAATTGTAATGGAGTACAATTTACACTGCCGATTTTAGGGTCTGCAACGGTCCTATTTCCATCTGGGCTTTCTATAGATGAAACAGTACAGGTGCGGGTGCACACTCTTGTGGTACACCACAAAAGAATGCAACCGAAACTTGACAGCACAAATAGATGACACAACATTTTGCAGTACATCAAAATACATTACAAATAGTAGTTCTTGTGTCAAATAGCTTACATACCTGGCGTCTTATCTATCTCAACCTCCGCCAGAGTCATTTTCCTATGCAATCTGCAATAAAATAAACAATTCATACATCGTACGGTATGCACCTCCCACCACTTAGGCCACTCACACTCAGTTACACCCCGGCCATGGCTGCCATCACATCGTTTCCGTGGTCCTTGGATATATTCACTTCATGACAAAGTGAAATATAGTACACTCCTCCAGCCACAAGCAACCACAAGCCAACAACCGAACCGAACCGAACCAAACAGGGTGAACAACACATCGTGTGAATTGGAATTTATTTCTCCTTGATATTCTTGGCTGTCGTTCTATGGTTAGTTTCCTTTTGCAGCACATGCTATACACAGCAGCACTCCTTGAACAGTGTAAATTCTTAAGATTTACTATGATTGAGACAGAGGAGCTCCCTCGGCTCCGCCGCATCTAAATAAATAAGAAGGAAACAAAATAAAAATGGATGTGCATGTCAAATTCCTTCGCAGGATATTCAATTTACAAGTTTCCTTCGAGAGAAACAGATCTGATGCGTATATTGCATATTCAATAAATAGAAAAAGAATCCCGGAATTTATTCCAAACAAATTGCTTCTCCCAATGTACATAGGTTGAACTTTATTCAACTCACTCGCACACTGACAGGACACAAACAGACCGTACAACTGTACTTCAGACAATGGGGTTAACTACTGGCATTGGGGATGACAGCTAATGCTGTCTCACACTCTCGGCCCTTAAATATGAATCTGTGCGTGTGTCAGTGCATGATTGTGGGGGAGTTATTTCCTTTTGATTTGGCTCACATTTCCGGTGTCAAAAGGTACGACTAACTCCATGGGAAATGGGCGATTCCTGTGAACCAGGACGTAAAATGGTGTAATGACTAACCGATATTGACGGAACTGCACCCTACTGGTACTGCTAATGAATCAAATGCTTTTTCGGGTTTCAATTAGTGCAAATGGTTTTGACAGTTACTGACTTTACAACCGGACAGAGGAGGGCAATTATTTGTGCAGCGTTTAATGGTTGGCCATTAAAGTTTGGCTGGGCAATATTGATCTTGAACGTGGTAATAGTGGTGGCCAGCCAGCCAATTGTGCGGAGTGTAGACAGAACGGCCCAATTAATGGCAGCTACTTTGTCTTGTCCATATGGTTATGAGCGGAAGAAAATAAACTCGGCCAATGAAAATTTGCATCAGCTGTTTCCCAAATTAATGAGAGATCAAAAGTTGTCACATTCGTTAAAATCCGTTCCAGTTTGACAGTCGATTCAGATAATATTAACCGCACAACTGAAAGTATGCAATGAAAAAATAACATCACTCAATGTGATCGGCCCAGGAGAACACAATCGAATGCACGTGGTATTTTCTGCAGTGGACACTACCCACCTAGGGTAAAGGTGTCGAAAGAAAGGGTGAATTTTGCGCAATTTAATTGTACAGTGATGCCAACGGAAAAAAAGACAACAATGTGACAGCTGACAGTTCGGTGTTAGTAAAAATGGAGCGCTATAATAAAGAACAACTTATTTTCATTGTAGCAATATTTAAAATAAATAATGAAGGTTTTTCAGCTTTTTCGAACAAAATCATCTTCAGCTCATTTTCATCTTGATGGCTTCGTTAATCGTCAAAATTGTCGCATTTGGGGTTCAGGAAAATTGTTAAAAAAACAAAGGCGTCCACAACGCGTGACTGTTGGTGTGGTTTTTGGACCGACGGCGTTATCGGACCATTCTTATTCGAAAATGCGTCTGGTCAGGTAGTAACAATTAATGGTGCTTGTTATCGTGCCATGATAACCCAGTTATTTGTGCCTAACTTACAAGATATATCGATGTGACCGACATGTGGTTTCAACAAGACGGTTCATGAGTCATTTCCTAATCGTGTAAACGGCCGTTTTTTTTTTTGGCCATCCAGATCTTGCGATTTAACGCCATTGGACATATTTCTTTGGGGTTTTATGAAATCAAAGGTCTATGCAAACAAGTCCGCGACCATCAACGGCTTGAAAGAGGAATTGGAAGGAAATTCAGCCACATTTATGCGAAACGGTCATAGAAAATTTCAATAAAATAGCACGTACTTGCCAGCAAAGCCGTGGCGGCCATTTATCCGATGTGCTTTTCCATACATAACCCCAATATGTATACTCCATGAATCAATAAAAAGTTGAAGATTTCTAATTAAACTTAGTTGCGATAGACCACGTTTTCGTCTGAAAAGTTACAGAATGAGTGCCCAGTATTTTCTATCAAAATTACATTTTGCGTGAACACTGAACACCCTTTAAATTGTCTACATATATTCGGTGTACATTTCAATTGCATACTATTGCGGGCTATTTTTTCCTAGTTATCAGTTGTAAATATAAATTTAGTGGCCGCAAAATGTCTCTTCCGACATTTTCAAATCCCTGCACTCCTCATACTGAAAGTCTAGAAGTTTATGCTAAATAAAGTGGTCACCGGTGGACTAGGCTACCAATAGCTCTAATTTCGGATTTACTTGTGTAGAAACAAGGACTCCTCTCTAATAGCCATGACTCCAACCATTCCGTAAAAAAAAAAAAACAAAAATATAATATTATATTTTTCCTTTCAAACGCGCTATTGTAATGCGGCACATGTCAGTCTCTCACGATAATTATTAGGATTCACATACTTGGGTAGAACGAGCTCAAACCAATATCGCCTCATCCTACAAGTCCTTAAGCGAAGAACACAAAGCCGGTGTGTTTTGAAAGGCGCTCCATCGTCAGAGTTAATTCCTCTAATGGTTGTCAACAACACAATTCATTAGATAGACACCATTCAAAAGGACCCAACACCAAACAAACACACGGATGTAGTAAATGCGGTGACTTCTTACGTCATTAGCAGCCAGCGATACAATGACACGTATTTTTCTCTTTCTTTTCCTTTTTATTTTTGCTTAAGGCTGGTCGACTCCTCCCTATTCGATTGTGTTTATTGATATCCCCGAGTGTGTCTACATTGCCCCAATTATCTGGCATTAATTACATTCCCTGGTCATTCCGGCCATCGGTGTTAAATGGCTCAAAAGGTGCCACATACAGTAAGATAATAAAGAAATCCTGCGACTGACGGCCACCTTCGACAGGTGTAGCACAGACGTAATATACAGTTGAAGGGACATTCAATCGCATTTAAGTGAGCAACTATATTAAACCCACACCCGTTGTCCTCGCGTACAAATAACCCCATTCCACTGGATAAGTAATGATATTGCAAGTGGCAATTAAATGATTAACTTGTGACATTTGATTCCTCTTCCAGGTGTGCACAGAAAATGCCGATGCACTTAAATCGTGTTCAGAAAAGATGGGGTAACAAAACAAAAAAAAAACAAAAAAAACGAAAATCCTTAATATCCTGATGTGGTGCTATGCTAAAATTACAAATTGTAAAATCATGTGCCGAGAGACTGAATGCTGACATTAATCTCCATGCAACTGCAAAAATGGAACAACTTCAGTTCGGTAACAAATTTGTCGTCTCTTGTATAAAAGCAAAAAAAAAATATCACAAATACTCCTGGGTACAGATACATTATGTGTCAGGCAAGTTACTGCCGGCTATGGGATCGGGGGCTTTGCGTTGACCTGATTTAATACCGATTTGAGTTTCCTGGAGAACCGCGTCAGAAGGATGTTCATGTTCATGTTAACTGGCGCAACGAATCGAAGAGCGCCATGGTGGGTAGTGCATCGGGAAAATGAGGACTGGCATCAGAGTAATGTGTGCCCTGGATTCGCCTTTTGATCGTCGGAAGTTAGTCAATTGCGACAATCTTTTCTGCATTGTATCGAGATAATGGCGTTTCTCTTGGCCCTCTGCACATGGAGTGTCCTTCTAGTCTGTGGAGTGTCGTCTTTGCCTTTATTACTTGGACAATCTTTTGACTTTGACAGGGACCAGGAACCATCGACCATATTCTGTAATTATCACATCGATATTTATTAATTTTTGTATTTATCACTGAAACAAAATAAATTGCAAAAAAAATATTCCTAAGTTTTCGATCGCAAAAGTTGCAGGTTTGCTTTATTTTCCTGAGATTGTTGCTTCTTTTTTTGCGGTTTCTCCATACAATTTCCGCAACTTGCACTCATGGTCATTTCTACTTCAATAGGATACCTTCTGACGTCCATTGTATCAAAATTAAATAATTGCGAATCAAATGCACAACCATAGACCCGGACTGTTTTAATTTTAATTGCCCAATTCATGAGCTGAGAAATTGCCAACAATCAAATATATTTACCCAGAGGCTCTGTCCCGTTAAAAACTCCCTCAATTTGGTTTAAATTTTAAATGATCTGCCATCCAGGCACACCATGAATCAACGTGACAATTATTAAGCTCGTTTCATTGGGACGACCGCAATCAATCTGTTTAAACCCCCAGCGATGAAATACCAAAGTACACACCATCATTCCATTCCGCAGCGAAACACATCTTCTCCCTTACATTCATAGCCCTTGCACGTCTAGGACATTATCATTTTACTTTCTGCGTGCCCATAAATAAAGAACAAAAAAAAAAAAAAACTGCAGACCGGCTATAACGCCGGACCCAACTAACAAATCAAGTTGTAACCTCAACCCAGGGAAACCCCAAAGTATATTATCGTTAAAAATGATTCTCCCCCCGCACAATATCCTTTCTCAATTGCCCTTACCTATGGTTAATCCACCCACAAGCCACCAGGATCGGTCGCCGTCCGGGCCCGTCAGCTTATCCGCTCTCTTGGTGGGTTTTTTAGTTTTTTTTTTTTTTGTTTTCCCGCCCCTCAATAGAATAGGCGAATGACAGAAAAACCTAGCAAAACATAGGAAACACAAACGAAAAGGTACCTCTCTGTAAAGTATATTGCGGGACAATTCTCCAAATGCCCAGCGGTGCAATATAGAAAACGATAATTTCCAACTTGAGGGGTTTGTTTACGATGGAGCATAATCCTGGGAGATTACCGGACGGGTGGGTTTAAAACAAAACAACAAAAATAAATGCGGAATGAAAACCCATCACTGGTAAATAGAAAAAGGAAAAGGCACAACTGCCCTTTTTTATCATCATCTTGCTCTTCTTCTTTGTCAGTTGAAGTCCTTGGCTTCGACTGATCTCCTATGGGGTAATTTTCCAATTGGGAATTAAAACGGATTAAGTAGCTTCTAACACAGAGCACCATATTTGAATGCCCAGTTCATTTTTTATTGAGTGGACATTGGATGACAAGTTAATCAGGAAGCGTATATCCTTTCTAGAAATCGACTGTAATATTCTGGGCAGGGGAAAGCGAGCGACTTTCCTTTGCATACGAACTTGTTTTAATTGGATTCGACGATGGGATGCAACTCATTGTTTTCCTTGCAAGATATGCTGTTGCTGATGACTTTATTGAGCAATTAATTATTATCCTGATTCTTTGTCGTTTGTGGAAATAAGTTCTGTAGAAGAAGTTTTTTAATTGAAAACGCAGCAGCGATAGCACAAAAAAGAAAGGAATTATTTCAAAAGGAAGTATCTGTGACGCGGGGTAAAGTTTGTTATGCATTTTTAATAACTTCTATCAAAATAAGAAGAACAAACTCCACGGGAGGGATACAAAGATGATGTAATGGGGAAAAAAATAAAACAGAAAATGAATTCACGAGACAACAATAGGGAGGACCAGCTGCTGTCCTTGATTGTGGTAGCAGTAGATAGTAGATAAACTTTTGCCAAATCGGCGGGAGATTTTTTTCTATTAAGTTCACAATAGGAAATACGAGATCCTGATGCGTCCTAGAAGCAGTCACATCGGATGGAATCCAATTAAAAATATTATTTCTTTAAATAATGAAGGAAGCTAGTGGATTCTCCTTGCGTCTGGAATTGAGGAGTGAATTCGGATTTTACCGCAAACCGTGCGAGGGAATTTACTTCTGTTTTTTTTTTATTTTTGAAACCGGGTCAATTCACTGGAAGGGAAATATAAATAAAAATTCAAGAAACGGTCAATTTTTTGTAGCACAAATTGGAAAAAAGTGGTGCGCCACGAAATTGCTATAATTCCAAACAAATATTTTGTTAACAGAATTGTTGTCATTTGCCAATTCTGCTTGTATTTATTGCTTTCGAACGAAAAATGTCCTTCATCTAGTTTTTTTGTCATAAAAGTGGATTTTCCAACACCCACAGATTGAATGAACTCGTTGTTTGCACTGGATCTGATAAGCCCCATCAACTTGCCCTTCGACAAAGGCTTTTGCATTTTTGGCGAAGGAAAATTAATTGACTTTTGTGGGAAATTTATGACTCCGCGTCAATTTTCTCCTATTAAAAAGGGAAATACTGCAGTAAAAATTCGTACACGGTCTTAATGTTTCCTAAGAGAGATTTAACTATGTACGAACACAAAATCTGGGCCGAAAATATCGCTATAAAGTAGAGAAAAAAGAAGCTTAGCTCTAGAGATAGGCAGAGAAACGGTGAATTCTTTAACACAGATGACAGCTATGACACGTAAAACTGAACCCACAACAACCGCCTAATTCAAAAGTTTCTATAATTGAATATTTAATTTCGATTGCTATCTCTTTTCACCTGACTTACTACTGGGAAGTTTCCACCGACTTTGACACTTGAAAATGGCAAGACAATTAAATTTCTGGGTGTCATTAGTTCCGTTGAAACTTTCTCCCGCTTGACTGGATAGGGTGTGTCAGTGTCAACTTCTTAAGTGTTTATCTCCGAATCGTCGATCACTCATCTGAAAATACACTGACATGTAATTGACGTAGATTATTCACACTAGACGCCCTGGCACGACTTAAATTTCAAGCAATTTAAATTCCAATTGCTTCTAAGATAACAAACAGAAAAAAAAAAGAAAACTTTTCAAATATTAACACTGGCAACTTGACGCCAGATCAACTTTTTTGCCCCCGTTCCTACCTTGAACCTACTACCAATTTCACACGTCAATAAACACATTTTAAGGGATTTTATAACTTTCTCGAACACCTCTTAATCTCCACCAGCCCCTGTCTGCATCAATTACTTGCCACCATTACCCCACTCTAAACAATAAATTGTAAGGACAGCTTAAAAGTAGACCTCAAGTAGCAGACCGACCACGACCAGCAGGCAACTTAAAAACTTTAACAGAGAAAAAAAAATACAATCCTCCTGCTGTACACAAGACAAACAAGGTGTGAGGCTAAAAATTCATCGAACAAAGGATTACTGTCTGTTAAATAAACAAATCCGACACCAACCCCCACCTACACAATCGAGTGATAACCTAACTACTAGAAAAGTTTTCCTACTTCAACAAAGATCACACACAGTGGGTGAAGATGAAGATGCCCACTCAACTTTTCTACGGGTGTTTGCTGGAAAGTTTTCTCTTTTTTTCCCCCACTCTCTGTCACTCTCTCACCCTCTCTTTGAGCTCCCAGATTACGCAAATTAAAAGTGGCCTTGCACAAAGTTGTATATACCGAAAAATGATTGTGATTAATGGTTCCCCAAAGCTGCTGTTACCTGGGTGGATACGGATAGGCAAACATTTTTGTTAACTCCACATATACGTGTAAAATATTCCTACTCGAATGTCCTACACACGTGTACGAGTGAGCATCTACTGTATTTGAAATTATGGGATGGTCATGGTATGGATAGAAAAATGGAATAGTATGCAGGGATAACCTCATCGTGGAAGTCACGTTTCGAGTCGCACCAGCTTGCGTTGAAAGCGGGATGAACGTTAAAAAAGAAATACGTTGCCACTCGTACAAGTGTTAGAAATAAGGACATGCTAGGTGACACAAGTGGAAATTTAGGTAGCAAATTTATTCCCCGCAGATATCCTGCTATAACGTCGAATGGCGGTGCAGCATTGCAAAATGCAAACCAATGATATATCTTTAGATCGTCGTTATCCCATTATTTCTCGCAGGAGGAACAAAGAATAAAAAAAAAAATCACGTAGAATGGATCCGTTGATAAATCTGCATGTCAAGGCATTTAAATTGCACTCTTAGACATACTGTCTGTGTGTAGGTCGTCTCTTTCCTTTCGAAACAGAAGATGTGGCCAACTATCATTGCAGGACCAATAAACCGAACGAAACGAAACCAAACCAAGAAAGAACAAGAAACCGAGTTCGGTTACCGAACCTTAAATGTTAAAAGTCACATCATTCTCTAGACATCCTGGAGTACAATATCATTGACTACCAGCAAAAAAAATAAATAAAACGAAGGCAGATATCTGCCTCCATTGTCGGGGAAAATGAAGTGTGGTTTTGTCCATTGGATGGTGGTTTTGCGTGCCAGGAATTTGCTATCGTAAATTTTTTCGATTTAATTTTCTCCACCCTTACTTACATTTGCTGGGAAGAAAATGCCTGACAGGGAATAGGAAGTCTACATTTTATTGGTAGCGCTCTCGACGTCTCGGCGCTTCAATATAATGTCTGTGCGGAGGTTTCCCTTGTATTTCCTGATATCAGTCATCGTTTTTTATTTCCTCTTTCCTTCCGCGGTTATGGTGGTTTCTGGTTCATTTTTTTTTTTTTTTTTGTAATAACTATATTGAAGTTGTTTAAGAATATATTTTTTAAATAGCATTCACCACCGACTGCTGGTTAAGCAATTTCTGCGTGATGTGGTCTGAAATTTGAGTTTGGCGAACTTATTTTCTGGAAGAGGAATTTACTTGTAGCCATGAGAAATAAAGCAAACCCCCTAGCGATGTTGTAATTTTTCAACATACATCCGCGGGTCAGATTTGTCTGAATTTTTACAAAATGAAGGATTGAAATTCCCCTCGTTAGGAGAAAGACATCATGACACACGAACCAATGCAGTAATTCACTCTAAGTCTGATGTACAATTTTATAAATAAAAATGAGTGGAGCGTTTCAAATTGAGGCAAGCCAAACCTGTTGAAAGCGTCAACGTTTTTTAGAAATGACATCAAAACCAAAATGACAGAAGCAAACTTTAGCCCACGAACCGGGCTATTGACTTGGAACTTCTGACAGATGCTCGAAAGCGGTCTGTTCAAACAAAATCTGGCTCTAAGACCTCGCCTTTAGATGTTAATACCAACCTCTCTCATATCCAGTGTACAGAAAAGACTGTCTTCTGTCACGCAGCTTTTATTTTAAAATCGGCAACGTTTTTCCAATGACACCAAAACCAAAATGACAGTCGCAAACTTTAGCCCACAAACTGGACTATAGACTTGGAACTTCTAGCAGATGCTCGACAGCGGACTGTCAAAAAAAAATCTCGCTCGAAAACCTCGCGTTAATAGCAACCTCTCTCATATCCAGTGTACAGAAAAGACTGTCTTCTGTCACGCTGCTTTTATACTGCATAGAGTTCTGGAACAGCCTCTGGTTGTTTTGTTTGAATTGTTTTCCTGTTCGCCTTGACTTCACTCTCAGTTTAAGGATGTTAAGCTTCCGCCAGTACACCGGTCTGCCCCCATATAATTGCCCAAAGTATTCACCTAATAAAATGTTGCATACTTTGAGTCGCTTGTCAGTTTATAGCCTATGATTCACACTTGACTTTTGTCAGAATTAATCAAACAAAAATGTGTTTCCAATAGTCCGTCCTTGGGCAAATGGATTTTCTTTTCTTTTTCCATTTGACAAGAACGATCGTATCATGACTTTTTAAATTGTCACATCATCTGTCACTCATTACTTAAAACGGGGGACAAAAAAACACATTTCCCCGAAAGTATTTAATTTCATTTCTACAATTTCCACAATGCCAACCTCCTCGAAGCTCGAACTATTTCCACTGGTCGGCGCGTCCTTGCCTCACTGCCCTTCGGGTAAATTACGATAAATCAAAATAATATTTGTACATGGGTAAAAATTCAACGGAGTTTGTCACGGATTCTCTCTTTTCTATTCGTTACCAGTTTTTGTTCATTTTTTAATTTTCAATTAAAAGTTTTTATTATATATCCCAGCAGACTTCCAATAATTCCTCAGTTCGTACAAAGTAAGTAAACTTTATCACTATCACCGAGTGCTAGCCAGAGACACAGAGTGAAATGGGAGGGGGGGGGGGGCGTGGTAAAGACAAAGTTGAGTCTTTGGGTGATTATATTTCTCTCCCATAACCGCCGAAAGCGTAACCGAAAACCACTTGTTAAATTCTTTCATCGCATTTTGTGCTTAGTGCTACGTCTCTGCGCTATGTTCTTGTGGCGGCAAGGATTTTCAATTAAAAATTCTGGCAATAAGTCAGAATGTTAAATGTTTAATGTACACACCACCACTGGCGCGGCAGAAAAGGAGTAAGTTGCATGCTTGCTCTTGTATGCCTCCCCCCGGAAGGAAAACTCGAAGAAAAATACGAAGAAAATCAAGGAAATCCCCGGTATATTCTCATTTTAAATTTTTATTTCATTTCTCATAGTCCCAAGGAGTTTTGTGAACTTCTTACCGAAGACAACACAAATATAGTTAATGTGTGGTAGTAGCAAGATATATACGTAGTATAGAGGATAAAGGAAGTAGGCCCATCTCCACAGGACGGGAGGTGAAAAAAAAGTTCCGATTCTTTGAAAAGAACTGCAAATGCATTATATCCTTGGTGTAAAATATGCAACTTATGTTTCCAAGAGGTTAACTTATGAGGTTGTTTGAGAGATAAAATGTCGAGGAGAGGAAAAATGTAATCCTTGTAGGAAAACTTTCACCTTTCATATACGCCTTCGCATATGTATACCATTACCAACAAAACAAAACAAAAAAAAAACACATAAAATTAAACTTCCTGGTGCAGCCATAAAAATCAAGGAAAGGATATTGAGACGCGATGCCTTTTGCCCACCTTATAACACTTGAGCTGAGTTTTCCATCCTTCTGAAAGTAAATCAGACTACGAACTGTTGTGACTTGTTTTCTCTTCTTCTTTTTTATTTCTATTCCTCCTCCTCCTCAACACCATACTATCACATCCATTTTAATGTATCTCTCAGTGTAGTCCTTGTAGTCGTTGCTGCATTTAAAGAAATGATCTCGGGCAACCAAGAGTCTCTGACGGATGTGCAACGTTGAGATGGACCAAAGGAAAACCTATAAAAATGCCATAAGTTCCGGAATAGTTGAGACCTGAATGGAGACGAATTGTAGTGGGGGCCGGGGGTATTGCGATAGACGGATGCAAAAGCACACTCGACGTGGAAAGTAAGACGAAATGGAGGTTTCCTTATTAATGATGGAATTATTCAAGTGCGATGGGCGGACAGAATTCTGCTTTAAGATGCAATTTTAAAGTTTTCCCTCGGTTGGGTTTTCTTTTATTTTTGTGTTCAAAGTGTTTGGAATTTAAATGTGACTTCAACTAACTGGACAGATTGTGGGGGAATAATAAGTCGGAAGTGTGGCTCTTATTGTGTTGGAAAATTGAGCAGCTTTACGGTGTGTAAAATAACTTTTGTATATGGAGATCATTCCGGACTTGTGGATATTCCTTGCGAATATAATTCGGGCAAGTTTGTTTTTATTTTATAGCCCGATAAGACTGAATGACCAAGTGGTGGATTCTGCAACAAGGCATTGAAAGGAATTCACTTCTATGCACAAAAATATTCGAAACGATTCCTTTGATTTGCAACATCACTCTAAAATCAAGCGAGTTGAGACTGTTTCACGAGCGACTTTCAGTTCGGAAAATTTACCTGAATAATGTTCTCTTGTGTTTCAATTTGTAACCTCGTTGCATGGCAAAATCTTCACCGCAAAAATAGCAATGAACCAACAGTCTCGGCTTTGAATTTGTTGTATAGCTCACGCAGCAACACGCAACACACCTAATTTCCATCCGCAAACTGTTGGACACTTGACCCTTAAATCTTGGGAGTGGTTTGTGTGATTGGTTTTGTGCTCTGCTTGAGGTTGCGTTTACTGGAAGTAAATAAAACTGGACTATGGCTGCAGTTTATAATTTCTACGATATTGATAATTTTTGCGACCCATAAATATGATTTTCTAGAGCACTTCTCTTAAACAATAGAAAAACAAAAAATTTGCTTGAGTTCTGGCAAAGGTATCACTTACTTTATTTTAAGTGGCGCTTACAGTCCGGTCCACGTCGGACAAAGATATAGCAGCTATATATATTTTCTTCCACATCATCTTCACAATTGTTGCGAAAGAAAGAGAATATCCCCAGGATACCTGAGAACTAGAATCTCACTTTGTTGATATAAATGACTTGAAAGAAAAATTTCGGGAGATTCTACTCCCACGATACATACAATTTCAATTGCGTGGATACCTTTTGCGGCTATTTCCATCAACATCAGATCAGATGTAAAAGAAATGGAACTTCCAAGACCAACATCTCTTCTGACAAAAATCACATAAAAGAGTTCTCGCACGGGTATGGCGTACTTTCATGATATATGTCCCATTTGCGGTTCTCTCAACCAATTTCATGAAATGAGGTTTCAAAAGAAACAAAATCGAAAAGTTGTTGCACTTTTGTCCTTGGACTATGTCAAAAAATTTGCTGAAAAAAAACGCTTGCTATATATCTCGCACGACTTTTTTTTTTCAATTAAAAAATTAAAAATCGTATATCACATTTTTTCGGTTCCCCCAACTAGTTTAATGAAGATCCGAAAGAAGGGGAATTTTTCGGGCACGAAAATCTTCTTATGTTTCCTTTTTTCAATGCACTCGTAAAACAGAAACACTCGCAAGAGTTCTCGCACGACTTTTTTGTGTTACATGGTGTGTATCATCTCGTTTTTTCATTATTTTTCTCAATCGATTTGAGGTGTCAAAAGAAAGGGAATCGCACCTCGGTTTTATAAAGAAAGACGATTTGTCGAAAGAGAAAAAAATTTACAGAGTGAATCATATCTGTGGTCCGTGGTTTAAGGTCGATAAAATTATGCCCCAAAGTGCTTGACCCAGCACTTAGATGGTTTATTTGAAACAGTAAACAATTCACGACTTCAGCTCTGCGATTCGTCAATTTAGATGACCACAAAGCTGCTCCGTAATTTTTAATCATGCACCTAAGTAAAAACAAAACCTTAACTCCATTAACACAGCTCTATTTGACCGACCTTTACGCACTTAGATCTTTAATTTCAATTTCCAATTTAAATTTAACAACTCTTTTTGTACGGCAGTCCGCCACTGCTGACAAAAAGGACCTCTTTGCATTCATAATTAATACAAAACACCAGCACGGCCTGGAGGCGAAAATGGACTTGCGTAAAAAAAAAACAGCATACAGTCACGAAGGGTATGGGCTAACTATGCAAACTAGAGGGTTATTGGCAAAAGACAGACCGCACAGGACGAACTAGAAGCATTCGGTTAGAAAAAATTAAATCTCCGGTTTATTTAATTTAACCCTAGGACACATGTGAACGCATATACTCCATCCCTGCATTCATTGTGTATTCATTTGGCATTTAACCTTTTACCCTTATAATTTCATTGAACCACCACGATTGTTCCTGTGGATTAGCTCGCAGCAAACTCATATAACCAACCGCCTATATTGTTGCCACTACCGCACAGGCATCCCTAAACGGACAATCGCCGTAAGTGGATCATAATGGATTATATCCTATATCCAACCACCTCTCTCTCCCATGTTCATTGTTTGTGAGGCAATGGTCAGTTGGATGTATCTTCCCGCACATCCACCCCAAATCTGTCTCTCTCCCTCTTATTATATTTTTATTATCTCAATTTATTTTTTGTCTTTGTTCTACAGCATGCAAAATGTAGCCAACTGCATTGACTTGGTACCTCCTCTGCCCTTTATTTATTTTATTTTTTTTTTTCTTGTACGTATGATTGCCACATTCTGTGCCGTGAGCTTAAATGAAAGCATTTTCATTATTAAATTAATAATCCCATTAAATGTGGAGAGGACAGAACAAGAGCCACAAGAGTGTTGGGTAGACTTTTGTGTTTTTTTTTTTTTTGTCAATTTTCACTGCATTTTCAATACCGTGAAATGAATTTTAATCAGAAGATAATTAAGAGTCCTTGCCTTAAGCTTGAAATATTTTTTACCAGCAATAACCATGGAGACAACGTCCTACGGTGATGTAGGAGGAAGTGAGTAGTTTTAACAGTGGACACCGCAACAATATTTAATTCAGTTTGGAAGTTGCCAAAATGCTATTATAACATTTTATTCAAGAATAAATTAAAAAAAAAAACATGTCCTGGAAGAATTTGCATAAATTAAGTTTACCTTTGTGTGGGTGTGTACGGTGGTGTTGCGATGAAGTGAGTCATTGTTGCAGAATTTCCTCGATGTAGACATGTATTGAAGTTTGAAATATGACAGTTGAGTTGTTCATAAGACTTGCAAAGTTGTAGCCGTCTGCGTTTAACATATTTTCTATATAAGTTCCATTAATGTTTAACGGTACTTGGCAATTGTGGAATCTTCACAGCTCTGATGCAGTTGGGTACGGACTAGGACCAATGAGAGTACTACCTAAGTCCAGGTTCTACTTGGAATATATTCATTCAAACTTAAAAGGAGTTTTTGGTCCGAAATCCTATCGTATATTATTTGAAATGGGAGGCTCAATTGGCTCCGACCTTGCTCCTGTAACCGTCCCACAGAGGAGCCCTAGAGTCAGATTCTGTAAGGCGAAACGATCAAACGTTTTCCACATGTTCCACAAGCAAATTTGTTCGTGCACACAACGATTGAACGTTTCGCCTTATAGAATGCCGACCCCGGCTTAAGTCACCGGAGGTAGTCTTTTCTTGAGTAGCTTAAGAAGTTGTTTCAGCTTTTTTGAAACTTCTCGGAACTGTTACACAGCGTTACAAGTGATACACGTTTCTGTAGCACAGCGTAAAAAATTCCGTATTGGTTTTATCACCACCCGTAGGCAGTAGGCACCTGTAAGACTTGTCGAGGAAAAACGAATGAATCTCACATTCGGGCAGGTAAAAATAAAATCTCCAACAAAAAGTGAGTGTGAATTATACAGCGAATACGAATACTCTATTGGGGCGCCTCGAATCTCCGTTTAAGCTGTTTTCGAGAAAATCATCCTCGATCTTTAAATATAATTCGCCCCCAACCACAAAGCACCGCACAGAGATTCACTAAACCTGAACCAGTACAACAATCATACCAGACATATCATTTAACATTTACCATCATCATGACCCACACTCTAATCAAAATATCTATGATTACATCAAAGCGCAGCAGTCAACTGTGCGTCGTTACCAGCTGCAAGTAACCCGACTACGTAAGAGTAGTCTCTCACTTTGTCACCTTATACGACTCCCAAGAGCTCCTTTGGCTCGGATCCAATTGCTTTGTGGTTCGTTTCACGTATCAAATTCGATTAAACTATCAAACATTGTTGCACTCTGGAGGACATTTGTTGGGCGTTGATTCGAAATATTGCCAAACTACAAACTGTAGAAACTTTTTAACTATACTCCTTGAATAGAGATCACGTTTTCGAGCACAGAAATTCCGTCTGATTGCAGGATAAGAAAACAAAGAGTGGCGTTCCCTTTATTTTTGTTTAATGGCAAACTACAAAAGTGTAACCTCAAAAAGACTGTTCCACTCCTTTGCGCATATCGTCCTCGCCTATAAAATAGATGCTTGTTGTTTTTTTTGTTATTGAAATTCCAGCTCGATTGTTTGTTTATTTTGGAAAGGAACCGTTTAAACTGTTGGTCGTAAAAATACACAAATGGCCGTTTTATAGCGGCATAACAATTTCTGAAAAACGACTCCTCCTTCATAATCCAAACAACCACACACACACCCAACAAAAGCGGGACTACACTTGACTGAACTTAATGAAATGCCAAAGCCTAAAATTATTTACTACTTTCGGGTTGCGGCGAGAAAGGGAAAAGGAAATTTAATTCCTGCAACATCTTTCTATGGATTTTATGGTTTCACCTTTCGTAATAAAAACGCATAAACAAAGGATCCATTCATTTTGAATAGCGCCTGCCTATGCCCTACACCCAATTCAGTATCGGTACGCGGTATTCATTCATTTCATATATATGGGGTTCGTAGTGAGCGCAGGATTCATAATAAAAAGGATTTCGTGATTTTCATAAAATGAAGAAATTAAAAAAATATACCCTCGGATTGGAGGCTGAAGGATGATAAAAGTGAAAACAATATACAGCATCTGTGTGTGTGTGTCGAATGACCGCTTGATTAAGACGAGCACAATCCATATAATTGTATATAAAGTCTAATTGAATTCGGCTGACTGATGTGAATGTTAATGCTGTTCGACTGTATCCTAAAAGGACTGCGGACTTGGTTATAGTTGGGTTGCGGTCAGTTATGGCCGATTTTTATTTGATGGTTCTTAGGGTCATAGGGATATAGATTGTTGTGCATAATTCATGATCCTCGTTTGCACTCAGTTGTACATGTTTGGATTCCTTTCGTGTTGCAATTCGATTTAATGCGTATTATTTGGAGAGCCTGTGACGGTGTGGAATCATTTGCAATAAAAATATAAAACCTCAACTGGAGACGTTAAATGTTGTATGGAGTTTGAGCTGACGCTTATTGTTTGTTGGAGGATCTGGCTTTCGGGCCTAAGATTACCTAAGGTAGATGTTTGGTCATTTTTAGTGGTTTAATAAATGCATAGAAGTGATCCTTGGTGGTCTCTCACGCTGTCTTTCAGTGAAACTACCCTACGAATGGTGCGAAGGTTATAGAATTCTATTATTTGTAAAGTATTGGTGCTAATACCCATCCCTATGGGACTCCATTGCATATAACTCTCTATAGAATTGATTTGAATCTTGTGAGTTTTAATAGATTCCACAGAACGTTTCAAAGTCTTGCAATTGTTTCTCTATTGGTTGCAACGAGGGCTAGGCTTTCCAATTGTCTTACCTTCTTAATGTACTCGTATTTAGTGTTTTCATACCCTCCACAGGAAGGAGGGTATGAAAACTTCACTTTGTCATTACATTTGTAACGCCAAGAAGGAGTCACCATTTGTAACGCCCAGAAGGAGACCTCATAAAGTATGTATATTCTGAATCAGGATCACATTCTGAATCGATTTAGCCATGTCCGTCTGTCTGTCTGTATGGCTGTCTTGTCTGTTGAAAGCACGATAGCGCCCAAAGGAATTGACATAGGCGAATGAAATTTGGTGAAAGTACTTCTTTTTATCGTCGTCAGGTTGGTATTAAAAATGGGCTATGTCGGTCAAGTATTTCTGGTACCTCCCATACAAAATCAATATTAGACCCATGTGTCTCTCTGTCGGTTGAAAACACGATAGCGTCCAAAAGAATCCACGTAGGCAAGTGAAATTTTGTGAGTGGACTTAGTTTTACTAAAAAAGTTGTTGCTAAAAATGGGCTATGTCGGTCAAGTAGTTCTGGTAGCTCCCATACAAAATCAATATTAGACCCATGTGTCCCTCTCTGTCGGTTGAAAACACGATAGCGTCCAAAGGAATCAACCTAGGCGAATGAAGTTTGGTGAAAGGACTTCTTTTTATCGTCGTTAGGTTGGTATTAAAAATGGGTTATGTCGGACAAATAGTTCTGGTACCTCCCATACAAAATCAGTATTAGCCCCATGTGTCTCTCTGTCTGTTGAAAACAGAATAGCGTCAGAACAAATCGACCTAGGAAAGTGAAATTTTGTGAGAGGACTTACTTTTATCGTCGTCAGGTTGATATTGAATTTGGGCTATGTCGGTCAAGTAGTTCTGGTACCTCCCATACAAAACATTGACTCGTATGCAGTGGAGGGTATCAAAGCATCGGCCAGGCCGATGATAACACTTTTACTTGTTTTTTTTTTTTTCTAAATACTTCTCTTAGGAAAGGTAAATCTTTATCCCTTCTAAGGTGACTCAAGTTGTATGTAGTTCTTTGGAAACATGGCCCCACGAGGTCAAAAGTTTACTTGGCTGTTCTCAAGAATTCCTATAAATTGACCCAACTTTACGATGAGCTGTTAAAAACATACCAGACAAGCAGAAATTTCCGATAGACCTTCTGCCATTAGAAAAATCTGGGCTCTCACAAAAATGAGTTCATTTCATTATGATCCGTTGCGGTCCGCACTTAATGCGCGCAAAAAAGCTCCAACCTTATTACGAAAAGTGCATTTTTGATTATTCTTTTGAAGGTCCGTCCGAAAGCCTTCGTCTAAATCTCTTTTAAACCAAAGCGATTAGGACACATAAGATAAAAGATATTCTCGTTTTTCTTTTTTTTTTATGGGAACCAATTACCATTTTTGCCTTCCTGGGATTTAGTATGTGCTTTGAAAAGTTTCACTGCTGAACCGATTTGCGTCCATAATAAGTCACTTCAATTTATTACACTAAAAGGTGTTCAACGGCCTGCTCTTAATCAACTATAAACAATAGAAAAGCCCCCACCCACGCGCTATAATCATAAAAATAATATGTCCGTTTATTTCTGCATCAAAACGTGGACTTCATAAAAATAAAGTTATCCAACAGCAGCAGCCCCATAACAATGCATTTATCCATTCGCCAACTTCTCTCTCTCTCGCTGTCCTTCTGCCGATTCCTTTGAATGGAGTAATTCGCTAAATCCATCCACCTTCTAGCGGCGGCGGCGACGACTTAATTCGTCCATTTAAATTGTACTTATCGTAAAAATATATAGATTCCATTCCTATATCCTTTGCTTATAGACGAAGCCAAAGTATAATCCTTAAAAGCATTGACTCATAAACTGTTATGAACATTTTGCAAGGCTCCTTAAAAAAAAAAAGAAGTATTATTCAGCTCACAAAAGTCAAATAAGGTAACAGGATCAACAATGCATTGCATGGTGAATGGTAATCCTTACACATTCTGTCTCCTTTTCTGTGTTTTTTTTTTTGGCATACAACAAACAATAGGTTGTAAAAATAAGACGTTCCCCTCCTGTTGCAATCATAAATTTAATGCCTGTGGCCATAAAACCAAACAGCAACCAGCAGGAGGAGCTCATAAAAACGCACGCAGCTGGGGGAGCGAATCCTTTAGTGACACCAATAATAAAAGTAATGAAGCGTCAGAGGCTCGCGAACGCGTTGCCACAAATAATGAGCCAGCACCTACCCGGGGAACTTATTAAAAGGACACATATGTCCGTCCGTCCGTGCCGGTATCCTGCTGTACGTTGTATGCCATTCGTTTGACCAGCTTTGTGCCATAATAATTGTTCTGCATGTGAGCCGATAAATGATGGTGTTGGGTGAAAGTGGACTTGAACTGTTCGATATCGACCTGGTCAACGGAAAGAGTGCTACCATATGATAACAACACAATAAAAAAAAAGCAAAATGAGAACGAAGCAATAAATTATACGTGGTTAGTGATATTCCACACTCCATGGTCGAGCTCTGGTGTAGTGTTTCTGATATCACCTTTAGCAGACACTGAAACAAAAAAATAATAAACCGGGGTACTACAGCCTCGACAGTGTTATAGGGATACTGTGTTTCCAAGGCTAGGAAAAGCTTTCTGCAAGCCGCGTGCTGCTGACCTTTATTATATCCTCATTGCACTGGCGAAAAGCATATTTTGTATGAGTACAATACTGCGTCCTCATTCCTTGAAAAATAAAACAACAGACAGAGGTAAAAAAAAGAGAAATTAAATACCAACGGACACAAAAATAAAGAAGGATAAATGGCCCACCATAAAAAATTAATAGTCCATCGACAGTGCTAAATCATTTTAATGGCGAATCCTTGTATACTCGTATGTATGGTGATTTTATTTTTCCCACTCGCTCGTACGCTATCCATTTCTCGTTTCGTTTACCCTTTGCATGGTTGTTGGGTGGTGGAGGTTGGTCACCCCTTCGCTGTGAGGTTATGGTTACATTTGATGGTGTTGTGTGGTTCCAGTTTTTTTTTTTTTTTTCATGGACACTGGTGGATTTTATATTCAGGTGTAACTTTGTCTTTAGTAATTCATTTCGCACTGAAATTCAAGTCGGAATGGAGCTCTGTGTGGTATCATCTATTCATCTTTGTGGACTCTCGTTCTGCTTTGAGGGATTGAGAAGATCACTATCTTTTAAAACTCGATGTTTACACATTTTTGGTACCACGAACTGCGTATCACAGCTCGTTAACCGTTCGGAGTCTCTTCGTTTTGGAAGAAATATGGTCCGCTGACTGTAAAATTTTAGCGCATTTTTTTAGCACAGTGATATGTTACTCTGACTACAATTTGAAATGTAACTGATGAGCGGCACAGTCACAAACCCGTCCAGCTTTAAGCAGTTCAACAGCTCTGTTGTGCTTGCATAAAACGGCTCCCCCATCGAATTCATATCACTTATTACAGATGACTTGAAATATTTACGTTCAAGTTTATTTGCAAGCAATTCTAACACATTTTTGACATTTTTTCCAGGAGGACTCCAAATCGAAAACAGCAGAGAAGAAGACCAAGGCAAATACGAATGTGTTGCTGAAAACTCTGTTGGCACGGAGCACTCGAAAGCCACCAATCTCTATGTGAAAGTTCGTCGTGTTCCGCCCACATTCTCGAGACCGCCAGAGCAAATCAACGAAGTTATGTTGGGTGCCAATTTGAATTTATCCTGCATCGCAGTAGGATCACCTATGCCTCATGTCAAATGGATGAAAGGTAACGAACACATAAAATTTTAATCGCAAATATAACTAATACTCTCTCTTATTGTAGGACCTCAAGATCTAACACCCGAAAATGAAATTCCAATTGGTCGCAACGTCCTCCAGCTGAGCAACATTCAACAGAGCTCAAATTACACTTGCATAGCTGCATCGTCCTTGGGACAAATCGAAGCCGTGGCCGTTGTTAAAGTGCAATGTAAGCCGAACAATGTCAAATACATTTTTATTCAAAATTAATTATTTTCTTTCTTTCATTTTATGTAGCCCTTCCAACCGCACCAACAGATGTTCAAATCTCTGAAGTTACAGCGACATCCGTTCGGCTAGAATGGTCGTACAAGGGTCCCGAGGATCTACAATACTATGTCATACAGTACAAACCCAAAAATGCTAATCAGGTAAAGGACGACATACAAAATTTGTTATTAAAAACCTCCCCAACAAAAGGACATAACAAAAATTGACAGAAACAGAACAGAAAAAAAAACTATAAAAGATTTTAATTAGTTTCTCTCTGCCGTCCGCCTAAAAAAAAAATAATCCACGGAGGACGGCAATGAGGATGAATAATTTAAATCAAGAATATAGACCATTTTATTTTTATCTGTCCTGTCTAGTCTTCCAATTGTATTGGCTTTTTTTCTAAATTTATTAATTCATCTCATTTTTCTTCTAGGCATTCAGTGAAATCAGCGGCATTATAACAATGTTTTATGTTGTTCGAGCGTTGAGTCCTTACACGGAATATGAATTTTATGTGATTGCTGTGAATAATATTGGTCGTGGGCCACCATCAATACCGGCGACTTGTACCACCGGTGAGACTGGTAAGTTTTGAAAGCGAATAGTCCTCGTAGTGTTGATTTGAATTAAAAAATTTACGAATATTCTTTCTCTATCTCTTTCTGTTTGATGCTGCGTCCTTTCTGGATTTTGGTCTGGTAACGAATAACAGGAAATCTTGTTGTAGTTGGCATTTTTATTTTTTCCCAAAGCTTGGTCAAGTCGTGATCGTGAATAGAAGAAATAATGGCGGGCTTTGGGTTGGGGGGCAAAGATTGTTTTAGAATAAGCGAGGATTAAGAAAGATGTTTTGTACATCCATATTTGATGGTTTTGTAAATATTTCAAAGAACGCATTCCTTTTGCTGAGCAAAATGTGTTAAATTCGATTATCGTTCTGGAAATCGTCAACCAATTTCGAACAGTTGATTAGTTCTTCTGAATTTAGTCTCGCTGTAGGAACTTTTAGTCTCAACACAAAGCTTTTAAAGCTGAAGGTGCAGGTGTTCGACCTTCGTAATGGTGTGTCAATGCTCGTATGACAAGCCTTGTGCGTTTTAGTTGATTTCAAACTCAACTCAATTTAGTTCAAATCAACTCAACGTTAAACAATAGTTAAACGAAGAATTGTGGGTTTTCGGATAGCGCAGTTAAATGTGAATCAACTACATTTCAAGCAGCCCTTTATTTGGTACAAATCAGATTAATGAAGTAGCTGGTTCATGTAGTTCAGTATATCTCATCGCGTTTATCCTTGTTTCATGAACTTTCTAGTGGCGTAGTTTACTGTGAACCAACTACTTCCCAGGAACCCTACTTTTGATGTACATTATTTCGACTACGTTTCATTTAGTTTAAATCATCTTTTTTATAGTTGAACGATTTGAATTTCTGTTGGTAAGATGTAAACCAATTACGACCGAACAATATCTGTTCTTCGTAGATCAAGTGCCGTGCGCACAAGTGGGCGTTAGACTTCGAGTACGTTTACGCCGCTTACCCGAGTTCAGTCAAGTTGTTTTGGAGTTTTTCAGGATTCCGATTCTGAACCCCCTCGAATGAGGTGGTTGGAGTGAGTTTACCCCCACCCGTACAACCATTCTCATCGAACCGACCCGAAACTCATTATTAGGTTCAATTCTTTGCACCATAACGATCACGACTAGTAACCTTTCCCGTGTTAGCAATTAAATTCCTCATTTCCAATGCGAAATTCTCCACAACGTGTATTTTTATCCATCGTTTCTTTTTTCTTTCCTCTCTTATTCCATGCATATCCTTTAGGTGACTTTACATTTGGAGGTGCAAGTAAGTAAAACGAAAAAAAACACGAGAAAAACTCAAAAGAATTTTAACATCTAATCCTTATATGTTTGCCACGTATCTCCGTTCGATTCTGTTTCTACGTGACACCTTCAGTCATTCAACGAACGTGTACATGCCACCTTGTGGCAGGGATGCTTATAGCTATTTCTCTCAACTCCCCCCCCCCCCCCCACTCTATATGTGTATTCGAATGTCTGTATATGTTTCTGAGTGCAAAATCGAAAGCGATAAGGATAATTGGCTCAATAAAAGTTTTCAAGCAAACATTACACATCCATACCGATACGACAACGAGTACGAGTTTCACAAAAATTGTGTATATATGGGGCGCTTCTTCCGCTATATATAGCGGGTAGATGTCTTTCTGTGGTTTTGCCATCAGAATGCAGGTCACCTCTTTGTGCCTAGACTCTTGCATCAAAGGTAGGAGAATTTCATGCCATGAGACTCGTGCTGTGGATGCTCTTTGAGCAGAGAATCGAATGAATTGCTGCAGAAAACAATGGGGTAAAACGATCCTTGAAATGATTAGATATGGGGCTATCGTATTAATACGGTATGCGTTGTTGAGATGCCTTTTCTGTGTGCGATCCGTAATTTGGTAGTATTATTTGGAATTTTCGAAATGCTACTTCTGCTGGTTTTGTGAATGACGTTTCAATTTTTGAGCACGTTTCCGTTTGAATTCATCGCGTCTGGTACGTATGAGGGTCGTGTTGCACTTGCAGCGAAAAGTTTGAATAGTTTAGTGCAATTGAGGACGACTTGGGGCATTCAATATGTATAGTTTGGTAATGGAAAAGCTCCGATAAAGCTTACATTTAATAAGGGCGGGCATTTCGTGTCGCAACTTATTTGAGTGGCAGTTACAGAGTCACTTTATAGCTGAGTGCGCCGTTTTAGGGTCTTTTTTGTTTTAGGGACTGCTTTTGTTTTGTTAGGCTCGTCTGCGATTGGATTTTTCCACTTCGAGGTGTTCTGTCAGCGGCGTGGGTCATTTGCAAAACAGTGTCTAAAGTTCGGTTAGAGCCAAGAACAAGCCCGACAAGGAAGACAATATACCTGATCGGTTGTCGTGCCACAAAATGGGCAATGACACTACTGAGAGTGTCATATGAACAAAGACACCATTAGTTGAACTTCATTTAACTCCATTGTATCATTCGATTCACCAAATTATACGACAAATCGTCACCAGTTACAAGCAACCGAGCAGAACATTCCCAGCTGTTATTAGTTGTGAAAAACTTCACAATCATTACTTCCTTGCTATTGTGTGACAGCTCTTTGTATACATGGCCTAAGCCATCAATCCTTCGGCAGGGAACAATTGAATACTTTTATGACTCAAAACATATCTGTATGACAAAAATCCACTTCGGTGCCTACTCTCAATTAACACCCGCTCCCTGCGACCATGTACCTTGTGCAAACTTTCTTTTGTTGCAAAATCAACAGGGACACAGTACATTCCCCATCCAAAGACCAAAAGACAATGAGAAAGCTCTCATGTGGCTGTTCATTTTTTTTTTGTGTGTGTGTGCGAAACTAAACTCACATCGTACTCATATTACGACACCGTCACGCAGGCATGCACAGACACACTCGTAAAGTAAGTTAACCCCCACACCAGACTTCGAGTCGACTTTATAAAATTAATTGCTTATTAAAACACTTGAATAACTATGGTTGGTGGTGATAGCGAAATCAAAGGATTCAAGGGAATGGCGCGTTGAAAAGCAACGAAATTAAAATTAGCGTGGAGAAGATAACCCCCCACACGCTTAAGTATTTATTCGATTAACGAATAAACATTATACATCGTTACCAAGACTCTTAATACCCCCTCCGCCACATCCTGATGATTTCCGATTCATGATAAACCACACAGAAAGTGTTGGCGCTCCTCTTTTGTATATGGGGCGCATGGATGCTGAGTAAATGTTTCGGGTTTAGCCGAGGACGTCGCCGGATGGCGGGATGTAAATGTAACGCGGCAAAAGTTATAGAATCCCTGCATATCCGATATACTCAGAGAAAAGGATTATTCGCCTTTAAGACAAAATTATTTCACATATACTAGTTGTGCCCGGATGATGATTTCGATGACGATGGTGGTGCGGTGGTGGTGGTGGTGGTGATGATGATGGCAGTGGAAGTGAAGTGCACTTTTGAATTTCTGCTCGGTGAAAATGTTTGAGTTAAGTTGGTGGGACGATGACTATCGCCGAAGCGAACTTCTTGATTGCAAGGCCATTATCGAAGCCAGTTAAGGCAAAGACAGAAGGAAGTCTCAACTCTGTGTGCAAGCGGGGGATTTGCCATCTAATGATGAAAAGAGGAAAAGTTTCGATGGTGGAAAATTTACCAGCCGCGCACGCAGAGTTTTGTTTTTGCGAATTTAATTGCCAATCAATTCAAGTGGATGATGATTATGATGACGATGCAATAGAACGACCGACGAATAGTTATATATATATGATATATGGTTGCATTTTAATTTGGTTGCGGAACAAGTTTGAAGGAGTGCCAGCAACTGAGCTCAATTAAGCTTCAGGTTACGGGAGAATCAGGAACTGCAGTCAAAGTAATGTGCAAATGATGTGCGGTTGGGCGTTAAGCAGTTGGAAATAATGTTTGTTGGAGCTAGTGGCGTACGCGGGAGAGAACAGACACTGGTTTGCAGCAGATTAAATTCGACTTGAAGATCTGATATCAAGAAAATTGATAGTGAAGTATAGAGGGTGAACCACTTTCAGTTTGCAGTTGATAATAGGGGAGTTCTGCAGAAATAGGGAGCTGGAGAGTATCGGACAGCTGATGGAGAAAGGACCTATCAGAGTTGAAGCCAGTTCCTAGATTAACATGAAGTGGCGAAGGGGTAGTCCAGGGCAAATCACCTTCGCCTTCTCTTCTGCAGCACAGTTTGGAGTAGGGCGCGAGCAATAAATGGAACTTCACCTTCCTAGAGATGAGATTTGAGTTCCTTCTCTAGAAATCATATCATCTTGAGCTTGAGCATCGCTAGTACCCTTTAAAGAGCGACCTGGCACAATTAGAGTGCACAAAAACCCTTCAGAAAGACTATTCTGTATTTTGGCAAACCAAACTCCCTCTGAAAGGGCAACTCAAACCGACTACAGGGGTGTAAAAAAGCAACCAACCTTTCCCCAAGAATTGCTTTTCAATCCCCTACGTCGGCTTGACATGCATCCATGTCCGTAGGCCAGAGAAATACTACATTAATTTGACCCGATTTCCAACCCCCATTCACGCTTTGTTTTCGCGCCCTTGTTTCACGATTCCGCTCGCGATGCGGCAATTAACAATACCCAAGAAGTGCATGCATGAAAGAGTACTCCCCCCGAAAATCTTCACCCGCACAAATAGGTTGAACCGGGCTATCGCCTGAGGAATAGAAAATCGGGCAAAATTACAACTTCTCTAGAGGGTCACTTCACTACGAAACCACTCGACAGATGTTGAAACTGCATGTAGGGTGCATCTACCCCATTAACATGTGCATGCTGCACAGCACGCCCTGACAGAGCCACCCGGTTTATGTGTGTGCACGTTTCCATTCACACACACTTGTCCCTAACGGGCAATCGATAATTGCACTTCCTTTAGATGCAAGATATACGTACGGGTTATGGGTATGTGGATATCGGATGACTGTAAAGCATTCTCTGTCTTTCTCCCCTCAGCCCGGCAAAACGTCGTGCATCTAAATATCGAATTGACTGGTAAAGTTTGGCTGCAACGAGAAATTATATGCGAAGCTCTGTATGTGTGCTATCGAATGTGTAATTCCAGATGCCGTTCCATCCTGGGTATATGGATTCCAATCATTAAACAAAGTGCTGGGGTTCACTCGTCTTAGATATGCATTGGAATCGAAACTTTGGTTGGAAAGGAAACTTTGTGTCGAAATTATTGCGGTTACGCGTCGTGGAGCACATCGTGTGCAAAGTGGAAGAGAATTGGCGGTTGAATGATAGCAGTATTTGTTATTGCTACGGGAAGTTCCTACGTTTGTAAATTTTGACCACTTTTCGAGCACCTGAGGTCGTGCATTTGACGTCTACTTTCGGTGTAATGGCAGACCAAAATGATAACAAATCAGCTGTCACCTCTCAAATTGGTTGTGGCTGGAAACAGTGTTGCCAATTCGAACAACAAACCATTTTTAGGTGGCCCGTATTTGGCTATTGCCTTCAATGATTGTCTGAATAAATTTGACAACTTTCCTGCATTTCAACTGTCGCAAAAATCAGTGAAAAAAATCAACAAAAACCCATGAGCAGCGTTGCAAATTTATCCATAAAAATTTCGCCCAAATTGAACCATTCATGTTCAGCTAAAGCAATTCAACTGGCGAAAAACAAATATTTCCATTGTTAGCCCGCCCTGTGATTACATATATTCCATTAGCCGCCAAACCAATTAGTGGGAAAGTTACTAAACATTATTAGAAAAACACATCCTCTGCGTAAACATTTGCCAGGATCTTGTTCCACATGCATATAGAAACGTATTCTAGTTTGAACGCGAATTGGCGCATTAATTGGCGGGCAGTTGCCAAAAAATATCCAAATACACGCAGTATTATCAGGGACAAAGCTTAAACCAAAACTCCGGTGCTTATATGTACACATTTGAGAGAAATAATGCTCGCTCTCTCTCGTCTGTCCCCCCCACTCAAATATTGAGCAAATAAATTTGTCTAATAATACCACGATTTGCCTAGGAAGCCTTTTTGCCACCACGTCGCCCCACTAGCGCCGAAATAGCTCTATCGGTAGTTACAAAATCAATTAAAAACATTACAAATGCAAATGTTGTCCTCTGGCAGTTGTTTGCTGCAGCAGTACCGCCCTGTAAAAATAACTCATACCCAATGAAAACTAAACAAAAGGTCGACTCTATATAGTTATAAGCCCACTCGAACGAATCTGAATATTGGTCGTTTTTAATTCCCAGCATTATTGCAATTATGGCATGTCCGTATTTGTGTTGTTGTCGTTTGTCCGTCGTGCGCAATTGTGTACGAAAATTATTCAAATTATATCCTGCCCAGTGTCCTGTTTAAATTCGGTGCGTACCGACAATTTATTGCAATTTCACGGGAGTCACGAGTAGACTGCGTCTATAGCTTAAAAGTGTTTTGCAGTTGTATTTGGATTTATTGTTTATTCAATAGATGCGATGCGATACACTGACCGATGGATATGTCTGCTGCACTGGGAGGCAATCAGATGATGAAATATAAACAACGCACAGCCAGCAAGTGTTTGCAGTAGCTAATGATGAACTGTTCGAATCCTCATTTAATATGCGTTTGGGCTTTTAAACACGCAAAAGTCCATCTGATATGGGATACGCGTTTTGAATAAAATTGACTGAATCCGAAGCAGTTCGGACAGAATTGTGGTGATAATTGTGAATTGATTGGCCGACGCGAGTATTGATGTGTCGCGCGAGGATATTCGACACATCTGTTGATTTTTAAATGTTCCCATTAACAAGCGAACACAATGGAACATCATTTTGTGGTAAGCGAATCCTTGGACGGTCGACTGGGTTTACTGTTGCGTCAGCTTACGAAATTTGTTTCTCAAAATTGGGCATTTGGATTTTTTTGTAAATGAATGAAACGATATCGTTTTCGAATTTTTGACAGACGTGTTTACCTACGTATTTTCTGGATGACTTTTTTGTAAATCAATTATCAATTGTTTTGTTTGCTTTTTCCAACTGTCAGCGACAAATAATTTAACAAGTGACAGATCGTTTTAGACCATCTTGGTTCGACTGCGCTTTATTCGAACCACGAAGTTTGTTCAACTTTTCTGCATTCCCACTGACATAATCATAATTGGAAGCGACGCTGACATCATTAAGCTCAACAACCCATTCATGATCAGCCCGCTAAAGCAATTCAACTGGTCATCGACGAAGAGTAAAATAGTAATGGGCTTAGTACACAGTTCTATGGAACACCAGTTCAAAACTGCTGCGGCATTTTGCTTGTGAAGTCTTCATACACATATTCAAAAATGTCTGCGGAACTCCAACTTAAGAACGTCTTTTATACGTCCGTTTCTATTGAACTTGCAGTTTTAAAATCGTGAAAAACAAGTCCTTCTTTTTGCTTGTGAAGTCTCCATACACATATTCAAAAACGTCTGCGGAACTCCAACTTAAAAACGTCTTTTACACGTCCGTTTCTATTGAACTTGCAGTCTTAAAATCGTCGAAAACAAGTCCTTCTTTTTGCTTCTGAAGCCTCCATACACATAGTCAAAAATGTCTGCGGAACTCCAACTTAAGAACGTCTTTTACACGTCCGTTTCTGTTGAACTTACAGTCTTAAAATCGTGAAAAACAAGTCCTTCTTTTTGCTTCTGAAGTCTCCATACACATAGTCAAAAATGTCTGCGGAACTCCAACTTAAGAACGTCTTTTACACGTCCGTTTCTATTGAACTTGCAGTCTTAAAATCGTCAAAAACAAGTCCTTCTTTTTGCTTCTGAAGTCTCCATACACATAGTCAAAAATGTCTGCGGAACTCCAACTTAAGAACGTCTTTTACACGTCCGTTTCTATTGAACTTGCAGTCTTAAAATCGTCAAAAACAAGTCCTTCTTTTGAAATGGTTTATCTGTCTAGAGCAAGCACTAATTTGTCTGCAGAATAACGTAAAGAAAACCCAGCTTAAAAGTTGGTTAGAAGGTTCATTTCCTCAGTCCATTTCATTAGTCTGTTGCAGAAAACCTCCGCAAAGTTTTTCGGACAGATCTCATACTTTTCCAGCTGTCTAGATTTTGTCAACATCTTTCAATATATAAAAACTCGATCCAAGTCGGTCGGAGAAACTTAAAAATTATTACAAATGGTATGGTGTTGAAATTAGAATCCCTTAGTCGAGGTGCAAACCGCACTATACTTAGTACAGTCTTTGAAACAGTGTTTATTATCCTAGCCAAACTTGAAGCTCATTTAGGGCCGTTTGCTGATACGACTCATAGCAAATTAAGTGCCACATAAACTCTTATGTGACAGTTTATGCCCTACAAAAAATAGCCAATAAGTATTTAAGTAGAACTTAAATCGTTAAGAGTCGTATGAGCACACGGCCCTTAAAGCTGCCTTTGGTATGGGTAGAGTGACTTAAAATCAAGACTTGGTCTGTTTTTTTTTTTTTTAAATTGGCGACCCATCTAAATTATTTATTTAAAAATCAGTTTTCTCTGTGAGAATTGCCCAATCAAAGCCCACTTTGAATTGAATTGGGAAAACTTAAATGTCCAAAACAATATCCGCAATTTAGGAAAAACGAATTTATTGCTTTCCAATTCAATATACGGCAAAAGCCCACACACTCTTTCTGGCAAATGCACTTTACCTATAAAGCTTCTATTTAAAATTAAATTTCCATCTTCACTTTTAACCAAATTAAAGGAAAGGACATCTCTGTGCGGGGTATGATTTCATCAGAAATACATTTCAACTTTAATTGTCCGATATTCTCCCATCTGTACTGCTTCCTTTCATCCTTTTCATCAAGTTCTCTATATCTTGGTTTCATATTTTGTTCGGTTTTCTTTATTTTTTTTCTTTTAGAAATGGAAAGTGCACCTAGGAACGTACAAGTCAGGCCATTAAGCTCATCGACAATGGTCATTACATGGGAACCACCTGAGACCCCGAATGGGCAAGTGACTGTAAGTACTATCTACTTTGAGTTTGTACATAGGTAGTATTTCCCCCCCAAAAAAATCAATAAAAAAAATAAAGAGGTATCCTTTTCCTCCTCCTCCTCCTCTGTGTCAATTTATCCACTGTTCTACTTACAGACGGAATTTTCGATTGAAATTTATACAATGATGTCGTTAAATTTCTATACATATTGTTATTATTCAGGTACAAGTCTGCGTTGTTCGTTGTTGGTATCCCGTGTGTGAGACGCCGCCTCCGTTTACAAATGATTATATACAATTGTGCTGGTCGGTATTTTCCCTTTGAACTTTCTACTATACGTCCGACAGGAGTCTAAAGGTGAATTGGGGTTTCAATGGTGAATCGATGGCGAGCTCGATTAAATTGGAGTTGTGTGTCTGTCTGTCTGTTTGACTGCCGGCTGGTTGTGGATGTAGGGATTCTTTGTATTCTGAAATTGTTGCCATCGTTCTAAGCTGCCGTTGTACATATAGTACCAAGCGTATTATTGAATTTCCAATGAATGGACTTTTTCTTTTTCCTTTCTTTTTTGTGTGTTTGTGAGTGGTTTTCTATGGCAAGGATAATATAATCAAAGTGGAGAGTGACACCCGATGTGACACATTGTTGTTGGATGAATAAAGTGATAACAGTGGTTGTTACGCAACCTAATGATTTGATGTCCTTTGAAGGGCGATGGTGAGAGGTTAAATGAAGTGTTTATTTTTGTGTTGCCTTGGAGTGGGACACAGTGCAGAGGTGGGAGTGTTATTGGTTTTTTTTTATTCATGGCTTTTGCGCCGCAAAGGTGACCGTATTTTGGGAGTAGCTCTATGGGCGTAGCTTGAACTGTACTTCGCGGGTTTATATAGTTAGTCAGAGCTTACCTAATCGTACGCTGGGTAGGCGGATTAGAGTCAATTTTTTTTATTAATAATGATTACCAGTGTGAGATAAATTACATTCTAATGCAAGGGCAATAAGCTCTATCTACCAGGACTCTCGGCTGTAGGATTAAAGTCTAAAAGTCGAGTATATGCTTAATTTGAGAGCAAGCATGGTTTGCGTATCGTGACCCATTTTAAAATGGCCTTGAAAAGAAACAATTGCGAACATAGAAAGCCCTTTTGTCAGCCCTCCCTTTGACAAAACTCAGGATGAGCGGCTCAAACAAGTCTATACCACCGTTCTACGTTTTTGTTGCTTTCCCAGATTGAATACCGCACTCAACGGAATTTCCATTGAATCTGTATCGGTGCTGTCATGTCTCATTCAGTTAATAGGTGTTCCCTCTTCGCCCGTCAGCACATATTTCAATTTGAATTTCCGTCGCAATTCATCAATTTTACCATTTGTCACATTTTCCCTTGAATGCCTCACATTTGCCTTGGCTGGCGCACATCAATATTTACCACATTCTCAAAATACCCGTAAGTAGGATTATCTGTCCGCAATCCCTCATGTAAAATTTGTCGCACCAAAACACATCTCAGGTTTCAATCAGAATGTCAATTTTATTAACTGTCAACATTCACGACGTCCCTCACTCCTCGTCTCATCATTAGTCGAATAATTCCCATTTCGAATATTCCCCATCGAAATCAAAGCGGCAACATTGACAGCTAACGTCGGACAAGCTGGCAACCAAACCATAACCAAACCATCAACGTTCATCATCCCACCGATACAAGCTAATCCGTTCTGCATCTTCGGTTTGGAAATGATTTACTAATATGTCCGTCTCTTTCGCAGGGCTACAAGGTGTATTACACGACTAACTCAAATCAGCCCGAGGCATCTTGGAACTCGCAAATGGTTGACAATAGTGAGTTAACAACAATATCTGAATTGACAGCGCATGCTATTTACACGGTACGTGTACAGGCGTTCACGTCAATGGGTGCCGGTCCGATGTCCACTCCGGTACAGGTGAAAACACAGCAAGGTAAGACTGTTTTTGCATTTGAAATTTGAATACAAACACAAAAGATAAAAAAAAAGGAACACACACAAATTCATTTTGTATGCAGATTTGTTTATGTAAGGAAGGGCCGCTGTGGGAAAGAGGGTTTCTTTTATTTGTTTAAGGACAATATGCAAACGTATTTTCGGGTGGGAATGTAGCAAAAAAGTTAATTTATCGCATCTAATTCAGAAACAGAAGTAGCGTACTTTTATTAGAAAGTTTATTGTAATAGGACGGTCAGTTGTTGCGAAACTTTTGATCACGTTTAGGCTTGGGGCGGGGAACTTTGATAAAATTTAGCATTCCTCTAACTGATAGAGAAGGATGTAATCATTGCACTGCACGTAGTTAGACCGAGAGTTTGTTAAAGTAGGGGCACTTGGATAAATTAAAAATGTAAACGACAGGGGAATTTATTACGAGACTGTAGGTAGTGCTCGGCTCAAAGGACATGTGTGTAAATATTGAGCCGTCTTAGGAGATTCTGCGAAGCAATCTGGGTACACTTTTTATTGCAGTTTCACTTGTAATCAATTCTAGTCTTTGCGCCTTGCTTATGATCATTTTTAACCTTCAAACTAAATAGTTTGTAGGTCAAAATATGCTAAATTTCGCCTCACAGTGGCGAAAAAATTAGCCAGGACACTAAAAATGATTATTAGTATATCGAGATTCCGTATAACAATAATCGTTGGGGCGATATCGTTTATACCAATAAACATTTTTATTATATATTATTGTGGATTCTTTCAGAAGCTGTTTTGTTGTTCCATTGGCTTTCAGAATGAGTGGATCCCCGAGTGAAACCAATGGAAAACGACATAAGTAGTTCACAGTGGCTATATTTTCCATACAAATTTCGCAATTTTTAGCTTACGTTCATTTAAAGTCGACACTTAAATTGGTTATTGGTACGGTGGAGCCTTTTAAAAGTTTCAAAGTATTTTCAAAGAAGACGGAAATAGTCACAGTTGTAAATATTTTATACTCGTTTGGAATATTTTTTTACAATTTTTTTTTATTTTGATTCCAAAAATGAAGATTTTTTTAAAAATGATAAAGCAAGCAAGCAAGAACCCGGAAACTGCTACAGTTTCAAATATCTCCATCAAGGTGCACCGGTGTCTTCAAAACATTTCGAACACTCCGCAGTCATTTTCGGACCGCAAAACAAAGCAAACTAAAAGAGGACTACAACTCTTTTGAATATTTCTCAAATTTCGAACTTTCCTCAGTCATTTTCAAGCCACAAAATTGAAGATATAGAGGAAATATAGAGCGAATTGATAGAAGACGGAACCTGCTGCAGTTTGCAATATTTTTCTAAAGGCTACAACAGAGGTAAACATTTTCGAAACATTTCAAACACTCCGCAGACATTTTGGGACCGCAAAGCAAAGCAAATTAAAAGTGGATTTATGTTTTCAATATTTCTCTCTGGTGTTTGAATTTCGAAATAATTTTCAACTCTCCACATTTAATTTGGAGCCACAAAATTTGAATTAGAAAGCAAACTTAAAAAGACCGTCTTTTTATTATTGCCTAGTACTTCGAACTTTTTGCAACCATTTTGGGCTCGCAAAGGATGTGATGAAGAAAAGTTTACAAATCAAATTAAAAGACGATGGAAACTGCTTATTGCAGGATTGCAATATGTTTATGGGTTACAGCGAGGGCGACAATTTAAAAAAAAAATTATTCTTAGCATCAAATTCTTTTTTCGGTCTACAGTAGATTTGGGGTTAATTGGATACGACCAAGGAAAGTGTGCTGTGCCTTAGACTCCAGCTTTCTCTTCTATAACACAGTGGCGCAACTACTTACAAGTGATTATCCACAAGCGGTACACATTTCTGTAAATCAAGGCCGTTTGCTCATACGACTCTTAACGATTTAAGTTCTACTTGCATACTTGGCTACTTTTTTAGGACATACACTGTCACATAAGAGTTTCTGTGGCACTTAATTCGCTATGAGTCGTATCATCAGCAAACGGCCCTCAGAGTTGCAAATCTAATACTAACCTCCTAAGCTTTCAGTTAGATTGAGGAGGCTAAAATCTATGACTTGTCGTTCTGTCGCGGTGTGTTAGAGACCCCTAAACTTTTTTTGTTTTTGCTAAAATCGTTGTCGCACAGTTTGTAACTTTTTTTGAAGGTCCTTGATTTGGTTTAGTTTCTCAAAAAAAAATTTAGATAATTAATTAAAGCGCCAACCTACATTTAACGCCTTGAAAAGGGTCTCTAGATGCTTGCAGATAGAAATATCAGAGTGCAGCGCTTGAATCACTGTCTCTTGTAATTGCTTGCACAAAATGTGCTCCTTTTTTAACAAAACTAAAATCATTCATAAGTGATTTCGTTTACGGAAATTAACTCCCTCTACCCGGACATATCATGTAGAGAGTAATTAATTCGAACGAAACCCCGCAAACAATTCATCGTTATCACACGCTGACCAAGCACACCAACTTGCTGACACTACTACACGCTGTGCTCTATTTAAATGGATATAAATTAAATAAATACAAAAAGGAAGCACACACTCGGTTAAATGCGAACGTGATCAATATATGACAATTATTCACGAGAATCCGAACTTGAGGATTTTCTCGCAGCATTAATTGCATTTTTTTTTATTTGTTGCGCAAAAATTGCATTTTTGTCGAAAAGCAAACCACCTTACGAGCACAAGTAGTGATAATCATTCGACGCTGCATTTAAGGGACATAATTAAAAAAAATAAAAATCGGAGTTCTTGCCTTTCTTCGGAGGAGTCCTTTCTCCTCGGCCAGTGGGGAGAGCGAGCAAGTAAATTACATTAATTAAACCTGATTCGCAGCTATAAATCTGCCAGGGATGTTTCTTTTTTTTTATCATTTTTATTTGTCTCACATTAAGCCGAAAACCGTGTGCAAGTGTGTATAAGCATAGTATGGGTGTTATTGATTTTATTTTGTAAGTAAACCGGCGCGGCAAATTTGTATACAAAATGATAAGGGGTAGGTGTATATTTAAATTGTATTAAAGCGAAAATGATTTTATTTCCGGTGTTCATGTTGGCTGAATTAAATTTATGTACTCTTGTTTTTTATTTTGCATTTTCTACATCCATTTCTATTTAATTTCCTCAATTGATGCATGGATGGATTGGACATCGTCATCATCATCAATGAAACATCAATCAATACTGTGAATGCTTATGGTGAATACATATGCGATGGAACTCACAGGTGTCCCATCACAGCCCAGTAATTTCCGGGCTACCGATATCGGTGAGACCGCAGTTACGCTGCAATGGTCGAAGCCGACACATTCCAGTGAGAATATTGTCCATTACGAGCTCTACTGGAATGATACGTATGCAAATCAGGATCATCACAAGTAAGTGGTTTTTTGTTTTCTATATTCAGATTTAAGGAGATGAATGCTTTTCGATTTGATGCAGATATTTCCTGTTACGCATAGTTTGTAATGCTGATCGAAGAGTTTGCGGAAGTGAATAGTCGAGTCAATGGAAGCACATCCGTTTGTTAATAATCCGCAGCTTTTCGATCAGTAAAAGCAAAAAAGGCACAATTTTGGAATCGATAATAGGTATCGAAATGCAGCGTCTTCTAAAAACCATTTCCATCAAGTGTTGCGCGTTCAGGGCTAACGCGATACCATAACACCCCTGTGATCAATTTCAACCGGACTTGAAGTTTCAATGAACTTACTTCCTTTCAGTAAATTTATACAATCCAAAGAATATAACAAATTCAAACCCGATCGAAATTGACAACAGGGGTGGTGTCCAATCATCCGCTGAAAGTCTGATTACTTCCACTCACTTGCTGAAAGTCTGATTACTTCCACTCACTTGCATCATTTCTTTACAGACGTATATCAAACACTGAATCATATACGCTTGATGGTTTGTATCCTGACACTCTGTACTACATTTGGCTGGCGGCACGTTCTCAACGTGGCGAAGGAGCTACCACACCCCCAATACCCGTCCGAACAAAACAATATGGTAAGATGTGCATACAATTTTTACTACTCCATAAACAAAAATATCCCTTCGCTTAGTACTTAGTTATGAATTAAGAAAAAAAAATCTATATACCTTTTATATAGCTTATCAAAATATAGACTTGAAGTAGTTGTGTAGATTTTTGTAACATGAAAAAAAAAATAAACAACCAACAAACCTGTCTACCATTCCTCCAACCATACTTGTAAATCCCCCAACGAATATCCCGACAGACGACGAAAAAAAAAATGTATCAATTTACAAGCTGCGTGGAAACAGGTAATCAAACATCCTCCTCCTCTCCTCTATAATAATCCTTTGACTCCTGACTCTCATTATAAAAAGAAAAAAGAACTACAAACTGCGACTAACAATGTAAATCACATCCGGTAGGTTAAAGGGAGTCCTTTTATGTAAAGGTGTATTTTTTTTTCTTTTGCGTATACGTATTTTTTTCCACGGCATTAAAACAAAATAGAAAAAAAATCGTGTGAAGCTATTTTTGTTTGTTTCGTGTAATGAAATGATGTATCCCGTCCAGTCAGCGTTTTGCGTTTTATTTTTATTTCTTTTTCTATTTTGATTGTGACGAAAACTACCGTCAGACACACATTTGGTTTTTTGTTTTCTTACATTTACATTTAAAAGTGCATTTCCAAACATTTTGTATCATCATCCAAAAGCATTACACAAGAAAAGGACCAGCAAGGAAGGATAGCAAAAAAAAAATACAAATCAAAATTGCATTAAAAAAACATTTTTCCTGCTACAGTCGTCGTGCGAAATTGTTTTCAGTTACAGATAGACTCGTTGTACAACTTTGTGAAGCCTTTAAGACAAAAAAAAAAGGCATACGCTGCTTTGGACTTATATTTATATTGTTAGTAGCAAAGCATCCGTTTCATAGAAGGAGGAATTGTAGAACTCAAAATTAACCAACAGAAGGATACTTTTGTATTTTAAATGCTGTTTTTTTGGCATGGCTTGAGGATAGTTGGCCCCTTTATGAAATATCTTGGCTACACAGAAAATATAATGTACGAGTGAAGTTTGGTGTGTGTATGTCCAGAATTAGAGAAAATATGTAAATGGGTTTTTTCTAGTTGCGAGCAGTTTTCAAATGAAATAAATTTTCACCGCCAACATGCACTTTGTCGACTGGGTGCTTTTGTTTGACAAGCCTTGAGCGGTAGAACGCAACTTTGCACAGTGTGAATAGTCTTTGAATATTTTAGTTCTTTTTCATAGCATGTATATAACCGAATCTCTTTGATGGAAAAACGAGTTCTAAATCACATTCAGAGAACTAGCTGGAAAAGTGACATTAAATTATTAACAGTCTCAATTCTGGACATTGAGACAGTCTTCATGGTTTGTGGCGGCTTTTGGCATTTGAAGGGCACATGAGCGTTTAATTTACACCAGTCAATAAAAGGTGGGTCTCACTTCGTTTTCCATTCATAAATAAAACCCATTACTTCATTTCAACGTAGTTGACGCAGCTGCAAATTGTAAGTAAAATAATCCGTTCTGTAGAACTAGCGCTTAAGCGCTTTTTTAATGCTTGTCTGGAACTTAAAAGCTTAAAATCAAATGAATTGGCTCATACCAAAAGTCAGTACATGGGTTTTGCAATGGTGGTTGCATCCCGGTATCCTTGGAAAGTTCTTTAACATCCATGTGGTTGTTTCATTGCCGCCGCGGTTTTTCCACGAGCCTTTAACTAATTTATTTGAGTTTTCTCAATTGCTCGTTCACGCAAAAACTATTTTGACAGCAGTATTTATTTTGGACCAGACATAGAAATTCCAACTTTGCCTGGTTGTTTCCTGTTGGTCCTTCGAACAGGATAATAAGTAAGTTTTCAATAAAATTGAAACTTTAGTACACTATATTAGATCACTGATCTGCTTCGCTCCGAAGCAACAACTCCATCTCTACAAACCACAGGTTAGACCTGGAATTTAACATTTTTCGGATATATAAAGCTTGACCCCAAAACATTCTCCTGTCTTAATTAACAGCATATAGAGGATATATCCACTGTTACAAGGACCTTTAGCAAAATCGAAAATGCCTCTTCTTTCGACTGCATCTGGTAGGCATTTGCTTTTCCTATTTTGGTCCTTCGAGCCGGATGGCATTCTGTCATCCATATTTCATTTTAACTTAATAATATTTACTGGCTTTCCGTCATCATTACAAAATTAATCATATTCATTCATTTATCAGCGATGAAAATAAATTAGCTAGGGTTGATCATACATTATTCTGGAAATGCATTTATGAATTATTTACATTATTCTGTTAATTAGCAACATGATAATAACAAATGAATTAAGGAAAAAAAAAACAACACCATCACATTAACAAAACAGTAAACAAAAAGAAAATCCCCCTCACAACACTCACATAAATGATGACATAAGTAAAACAAATTAATAAGATAAATTTACATCACTCAAGCAAAAACAAATAACAATGACAACAATATCCTCTTGTTGTTGTGTTATTCCACTCGAAACATTGAAACAAATTCATTTTAGACGCATTATCCTTCAGGGCGCTCACATATTGGAGCACCAAATATCTATCACTCACCTCGCACACATATACCTACCTCTCAATAATACTCTCTATAAATGCCAAAACAATCTGCCCTTAGCGAGAGACAGAACACAACGGAAAAAGAAAAATCATCAAAATTCCACCACGAAAATTGCAACCCCTTTCGGCTGTTACATACATTTTTAAACATTTTTTTTCCACACCGTCATTTTACAGAGAATTCATTTTCAATAATCATAATTTAAAAAAAAAAACTACATTCGACCGCAGAGGCTGTTATAGCTCGACATTATGTTTTCTTTATTTATTGTTTTTTTTTTTATTTTTCTGTGTGACTTTAAATTTGTTTTTAATGTAGGGGGAAAAAAAGAAATCAAGGCAATGATTGGCACACGTTTTGCAAAATTATACGCAAGAGTGAGAATTATTATTGCGATTTTACTATGTGGTAAGGGATAATCTCCGAAACTTAATATAAAACATAATGGAGAACATAAGTGTGCGATAGAGATAAAATTGAGAATGTGTGCTTGGCGTGTGTTTGTCTTTTTATGTGTGTGAAAATAAACAAGTGCGTTTATCCTTTAAGTGTATGAATAAAAAGGACGAATTAGGGCTTGGAATATATCTTTTAGTAGTTTAAGAGGAGGAACGAGTTGTTTTCTTTCAATTGCAGGCGAATTCCGCCACTTCCACTGTTCAAAATGTCTTGAAAACCATTGATTTTACCTAGCTACTTTTTTAGAGTGTGAGGATTCATTTCTTGTCCCCGAAATCAAATGAAATCATTTTCGGATATGCTAAATTTGTTTTCTATTCATGTGTGCAAACTTTTTGTCTAAACTGGCGCCCAACACTGGGTCAAACTCATCGATTTAATTAGTTTCAAATTATGCCACATTCGCCTGCGGTTTGATGGAAAAAAAAACTTGTTTGTCCTCGTTTCTTGCTTTCGATCTACCTTATTAAATTGCATGCCTGCCGATTTCACAGAGAGATTTTCAATTAAAAAATTATAAAATGTTATACTTTGCACCTTGCACCTTGCACTATGCACACACCTGTTCTGTTACGTCTTTGTTATGCTATCTTCTTTTATTATTATTTCATTATTTCGCGCGCTTTTTTTTTTATTATATTTTTTGTGTTTAACTTCCCGCCTGTAGCAGAGCATGTAATTTAATTTAAAATGGGGCATGCGAACGAACAAAAAACAAAATTAAACCCCTGAATGAGATTTAATTAATTAATAACTACATGCACGAGTAAAAGTCGACGTACAACGACGACGATGGATGAAAGTATACCTCTCTCTTGTCTCGAATTTTTCTTTTAATTGTTTGCAAGCGATTTTCATATTTTTATTTATTGCATGATAATTTTAACAAATTCTATTTAATTTAAGAAAAAAAATATATATATGTCTATACATAAACAAAATCTGTTTAATTTTAGCGACGTATAACCTTCTGCAAGAACGCATGTACTTCTATATTTCTGTCATGGTTTCTCGTTAAATTTTATTAAAAATAGTCTTGTATGTTTTTTAATGTATATTTTAATTAAAAATTGCATTTTCGCTACGGAAAAATCAATTTAAGTTGTTATGTAGTGGCTTGTCATCGTGTAGCACTTGGATATGTTTTTTTTTTTTCTTTTTATTTGTTTCATTTATTTTCATTTTTTCGAGGGGAGGCTATTGAAAAGTTTTACCATTCAAGAGGAGAACGAGAGAAATGAGCGTTGGAAATGGTTTTCGATAATATTTTTTTATTTGATTTTTATTTTATTGTGTGTTGGCATGTCAGATCAAATGTGACATGTGACTATACTTTGTAGGCTATATACCCTCCAGATTTAATAACCAATTTTCGATCTTTTGATGGCGTTTTATATTTGGTTTGCTGGTAGTTAATCGATTTTCGATTACATTGTTGATATGCTTTTCATTTCACTTTGGTGAACTGGGTTTTCTTTTTTTTCTCTTTTTCTTGTATTCATTTGGTTTGTAAGTCGAGAGGGATTTGAGATGATAGTTATTTTTTTGTATTACGATGATTTTCTGTTATATGGTTGAGTTTTAATTTGTTGACATTTGGTTTGATGCAATCAGCTGAATTGATTCGTGTTATTTTGTGAGTAGGTTGGATCAAGTGGTAAAGGAAACGTTATTGGGAAAGGCGTAATGAACTCAGCAATGTTCTTGGCTATTGGCTCTTACAACGGAACACTTGCATGTTGAAAAAGAAAGAAAAGTATATAATTATTGTGTCTAGAAAGAACCTGAGGCTTGCTTTATTTAGCAGTTTGTTTGTGAGAGTTTTTGGGACAGAAATAAGAGGTCTACAATTTTATGCGAAATATAGATAGACAGAGCTTTTCCTAACTTTTAAAGCAAACTTACATGTCATCCGCCTCACAGCTAAAGACCTCGATACATCGCACAGTAGCATATTGCAACGACTGTTGCACACTTTTACTTTGTACATCAATTCTTGTTTTACTGACAACTTGAAAATTTGTCAGCCGAGATATTAATTTTTCGACTAATCAGGTGCCTGTTGTGGTGTTCCCTATTTGAGCGGAATGCTGCGCTTTCGAATCCCAGTCACGATTCCAACGAATAAAAAATCTCTACTTTATCACGGCGCCCACGTCCATTCCTCGGCGCATTTGTGTTTCTTGACAATCGTCAGCGATTGGCAAGTTCAGGTCATAATCCCCTCTCCAAATTGTTGAATAAACCTCAAACGACACTAAAACAATTCAACTGACCACAGCGTTTATTTATATTATTTGTTACTTATTTATTTAAATAAAATATTTATGATTAAGTACCTACAATTATTTTACATTTGTTTATTTATTTTAAAATAAAGAAATGGTTTATGCAAGGTCTGCATTTTGTTAAAAATGTACATAGAACGATATATATGTATGTACGTACGAGTATTTGTATGATTTTGTATGTCATAAATATTTAGTTTCATTCTTCTTCATATTTTCCTCTATTTTAACAATGTTGTGAATATTAAACAATTTATAAACATTTTTTTTTTTCAAACAATCTCAACAACAAATTTATGTTTTCCTAAATGTTATTGCACTAAACTGCATGTTTTGCATAAAATTTATGGTTTCAAACTTTTCCTTTTCAAACAGAAAAAAAAAAACATTTCATACCATAGAAAAACAAAGAGAAAAGAAAAACATTTTCTGTTTTTTCGTTCGCGAAAAGGTACACAATAGGCCGAAGTATTATTTTTTTCAAATTCGTTTTTAACAAAATTCTCTTGCATAAACCATTGGTAAATTATTCAAGTTTTATTTAATTTCTTTAAAATTGATTTTTTCGTTATTTTAATTTTGTTTATTATTTTTTTTTTCTTTTTCTTTGACCCCTAAAAAATGAAAAACTTATTTTTGTATGAAAAAAAAAAATAACAACTAATAATTTTCGGAACCAAACAAAAAAAAATCCTTTTTCCGAAAAACAACCAAACAAAACAAAAAAAAATTCGAATATTGTAGTGCCAGGTGCTCCACCACGAAATATTTCCGCTGAAGCAACCAGCCCAACGACAATCGCTGTATCTTGGCTACCACCGCCCATTGAGCGTTCCAACGGTCGGATTGTCTATTATAAAGTGTTCTTTGTCGAAGTTGGTCGCTCCGATAGTGAGGCGACCATAACTACACTTAACGCCAGCAGCATTATATTGGACGAACTGAAACGATGGACGGAATACAAGATTTGGGTTCTGGCTGGTACATCGGTCGGTGATGGGCCAAGATCACATCCGATTATTGTACGAACACATGAAGACGGTATGTATTTTTTTTACAATATAATTGAAACTAATATTAAATGACAAACTTTACTAATCATAAATAAATTTTATTTACATTGTTATCTTATAGTGATGTATCTTTATTTTTCGATATTTTCGTTTGTTTAATTTTTGTTTTTCGAAAATAATGATTTTGATTTTCTGATTGCTGAACGGAACAAAAGTGTTTTTGTTTTGGATTTTGTGAAATCTTCCCAAACAGGCCGCTGCCTAAAATTTGAAAAAGGAACAGTAAATTGTTTTTTTTTTAGTTTAACCTAAGCCGTTGACAAGGGATTTTTTGAAGTCAACTGGTGTCGTTGAGACGTGAATGCAATATTTGCAGTTGTTTTTTTCGTTTAAATGATATATCTTGTTTTTTATATAGATGTTGTGATTTTTGTTTAACATTTTAAAATGTTTTCTGATTTAAATTGTTCTTTGATTGTTTTTAAATTAATTTTACTTCCCAAGATGTCCGATTTGAAGTTCAGTATTCTCAACTACTGCTTGAAAAATGTAAGAAGTTTTGAACTTTTTTAAGTGGCTCTTGTTGATCATAGTTGCGAAACAGTGGTTGGAGCATTTTCAATTGTATAGTTGTTTATTCTGTCCAAAACTATACTAAATTGCTGTGCAGAGTTTTCGGTATGATTGCCACAAGGAACTTTAAAACAGAGCTGTAGCGTTTTCTCTAACATTTTCGACAAAAGAAAAATTAAAATCTAAACAAGGCAGCCAGCAAATTAGTAGTGCCACCAGATCATTGATCGTCAGAGACAGACAAGTCGGAGACGCCTAACTTCAAAAATAATGGCAGTCCTTGTTATGCAAGCTGACATATTCTCTCTTAAAACTATTAGGAGCTCTGCTGCTTCATGTAAGTTGGTTACTGTCACTAGTCCTTTCTGGGCAATAGTTTACGGTGTAAACTATTCTAAATTCATAAAATATTGCCAGCTTAGCCATTCTTTAGTAAATTCCCTATACTATTCTAATTCGTTGACAGAAACCCCACTCCCTTGGAACGTTTTTCTACACAACGTCTACCCAATACCGACATCGGACATCAATAATTATGTGTTCCTTTCATTTCCGATTTATCGATGTGATTTTCCTATTTTCACATTTCTTAATTTTCTATATAAAAAAATAACCATTTTTATTACATACCTACAAACAAATATAATATATATATATATTTAAATATTTTTTGAATGCTTAATGTTTGGGCAAAAATACCACTCGCACTTTTTTTCAAATATAATATATATTATTGCATTTCCCTATTTTTCTTTCCAATTTTGTTTTTTGATTTTTGTGAAAGAAAAATATAAAAAAGTTCTCTTCGTTTTAACTGCAACCTGTATATTTAAAACAATATTTTACTTTATCCCTTTACCCTCACAAAAATTGGCACAATATGCACTGAAAAAAAAATCTGAAAGAAAACGATTTTTGATACAAAAAAAAACAATATTAAGATTTTTAAAAATGTTAAATGTATTTTTATATATACATAAATATAATGAATTTTTTGAAATGCACTATTTTTGTGGTATTTTGTAAAGAGAGCACATAACAATATATCTATACATGTATATGTTTTAGATTTTGTTTATTTTAGTTTGTTCTCAAATTTTTGGGTTATTTTCTAATCACTTTTGCACACAATGATTTATAAAATATCAGTATATAACATATATTTTAATTTTTGGAGCACTCAAATTTATTTTAATTTCCTTTTTTTTTGTAAAAAATGTGCGATATGCCCGAAGTGAAAAACCCATCATATAAATAGTTTCTGTTTTTTTTTTTATAAATATTTCCGAATGACATTTTTATTTATTCTTTTTTATGTGATATTATAACCAAATCTTATTCTCTGCCCTTACACGATATTTGCATGGAAAATCTATTTTTGTGTAATTAATTCTATTCAAGGGATATTTTTTTTTTGTTTAAGAAACTTACAACCAATTGATATTTTTTCTTCGTGAACGAAAAAAACAGAAAATGGTATACATTTTTTTTATATCTCTACACAATACTTTTTGAGAGTTGTTTTTGAAACGCAATATGATGTGTTTTTGTTTTAAAATGTCTTTTGTTTGTTTTTGTGTTGATGCAGACAAATTACGATTTTTTGTAGCAAACGAAATACAGCAAGAAAAAGTTTTTTCTCGTTACATTTTTTTTTTTGTTAAATTTTTATTCTCTATTTAACTGAATTTAATTTGTTTTAGTTTTAAATGGAACTATGAATGTAGTTTTCATTGTCAATGCACAAAAATGTTCTTATTTTGTTTGTTAACTAATTTTTTTTTTATTCATTGGAAATTATACATATTTCTATAGTTTTTAAGCACAGCTCGTATGTTTCGCACAGACATTTTTAATTTTTCAGGAAATGTGAAAGTAAACAGAAAGAAAAAAAATATTTATAGCACAGGCTTGTATTTGCACAAATATGTATAATTTGTTTGGAGCACTAATTGCGAGGGAAGGCATGAACATTAGGTACAAATGCAAGAGGTTTTGGCGTTCATTTATCAAAACAAAATTGCGCGTTAAGGCAGATTTAGTTTCTGATAATGGCATCGTTTGAAATGGATGCGAGGTTAGATTTTTAGTCGTTTTCGTCGTTTTACTGTCAACTGACTTCTATCGAACTGGAAGTCTGTGTGATCAAAGTCATTTGATCATTTATGTTGTTTATGTCAAACGTCAGTACTAGTTTTATAAAAATTACAAGTGTAATCCAACGTAAGCGCACACGTCAAACTTACAGCTAAAAATTAACTGATTCTAGGTTTCAGTTTTATGTGCCGTTGTAGTTTTTCTGTTTTTACTCTGTGATTAACATTGTATAGCCAACAATAATTTGTATGCGCACACAATGGAATGTCTTTTACTGCTGTGCGCACACATTCTTTCATCTCAGTGAGAACTTTTTAACAATAAGAATACAATTTTAACTAACAGCCCTCAATTTTTGTTTGTAAAACCTTCTCTTTTGAGTGCGAAAGTAGTGCACAAGCATGTGCGTTTGCACTTTTAAGTGTGAAATCAATTTTAAAGTGTTACTTTTTGACAAATTTAGGTACCTGTGCTTATTGTGTGAGGTAGGAACTCAAGTGACGAACCCAACTGTATGCTCTTCTTCTACGTTTGTAACTTTTAAATGTCACTTGGACTCATTTAGAAGAAAAACAGTTCCAGCACTGTAAGTAGCGCACATTGACGTGCTATTACACTTTTTCGTCAGTTGAAATGTACTTCCCGTAGCGCACACAGATGTGCGATTACACTTTTCAAGGGTATAAGGAATCTGAAAGTGGGACTATTTAACAATTGTACCTAATGTTTATCTCTTTAAGGTATCTGCAAGTTCACTTGTCGAGTAAACCACAAGTAGCACCAATGTATCAGCAAAAGCACCCTACAACAACAACTTTTTCGTTTTCTTTTGCTAAAATGTATCACTATAACCGCACAGGAATCGAATAAGCACTTTATGATTATACTTCTTTTCTTACTACTTTTTAGTTTCAATTTTTATTTCTTCTTATAAAAACATACTTCAAAATAACTTAGTTTCTCCACCAGCACACAAAATTGCACATGTCTTATACTCATATCCGACCACCTTTCAATAGCACCAGTATATCTCTATATATAGCAAATTGCAACTTAAAAAAGAGCACCTTGTATATGTCCTTATATCTTATATTTAATTTTTTTTTTATTATTAACTGCGCACATATAGAAAGTCTTTTTAATTGAGAGAGAGAGAAAAAAAAACAACCTTAGTCACCCTTTTGTTGCGTTAGCCCTAATGTGTGTGTGTTTATTTTTTTTTTAATCGCACCATTCCCTATTTTATTTTCTAAAGATAATTGCATTCGCGCAGAAAGGATAAGGAAAGAAAAGTAAGAAAATTCTAGCTGCATACATCTTGTTTATTTTTTTTTTAATTTTTTTTTAGACTTTTGTTAAGTTGAGAATTTCATTCTTCATCGTCATCATAAAGTCATATTTTTTCCTCCAACCCAAGTGTATAACTTGCACAATTTTGTTATTTAAATTACAAGGATCAAGCACACACACTGTACGAACACATGAGCGCTCGTCCCCGTGTCGCCTCCTTCCTCATGCAGGCAAGAGGATTTTATAATAGTCTCTTGCAATCGCATTCACATGTATATTTATACGTATCCCACACTTATTACTTCCCCAAGTGTATAGTCCTGTGTAGCCTGTAAAAAAACACACCAACAGAAATAAACAACCCAACATGGAAGGAAAAAAACGACGAAAGAATTGTGTGTATGGAGATAATGATGTCGGAGAGTCACCATTATGAAAACCTGTAACGATGTGTATACCGCATCGCAATTAAGTCCTTTTGAAGAGGACCTGTCTTCGCACAGTAGGCACACACCCTATCCACCCAGCAAGTGCATTCACAAAGGTCATATGGTGTGCAATGTAGATCCCATACCACCTGTCAACAATCGCAGATAAAAGTTTTCGGACACATGCTTGAACAATAAATTGTGTCTAAGGTTGTTGCACTCTGGTGCTTTAGCCCTTTCCTGGCTGTCTCCGGTAGATAATTTCATCGTCATTAATATTTTTTTATTTTTTTTTGCAAAAACTTCTCACAACGAAACACATTATTAATTGCAGTAATTTACAAGTGTGGTGCTGCACCACAATGTCATCAACGTGACAATTTTTTTACGTTCCCGGGTTTTTTTTTGTTGTTTTTGTATTGACAAGATTTGAATCGTGCCACCGTGGGAAGGATGCAAATGTACACTCCTGTGTTCTTTTTGCGTGTGTGTTTGTGCAGATGTAATGCAAATTTGTGCATTTGGATGACATTTTATTTTATTTTCCTTTTTTTTCGCAAATTATCTTTTTGAATGAATGCGAGATGACTGCTTGGGTGGGGTTGTTTATTTTTTAACAACATTGGTGTTTGAAATCTTTTGAGTGTGCAAGTGCGATGACGAATATGGACTGTTATGTGGTATATTGAGGACAATTGAGTGAGTAATTATGCGTCATTGAAAGGTGCTCTTTGATCAAACCAAACCAAGGATAACACAAAACCATTTTAACTCTAGACATTTGATTTTTTATGATTTGATTTTTTTTTCACTTTAATTTGATTTGAAAATGTTTGATTTTATGTTGTACCTATTTCGTTAGTGAGATACACCCTTTCGACTTATCTTGCAATCTACCACCGATTTAAAGGCAAAGTTTTTAAATGAGAAACGCTTGAAGCTAGTAAAGGCAGCAGGCACTGCGAGGGCTTCGATTTGTTCGTTCTCTCTTGTCTTGCAAAAAAATTGCCAAAGGATGGAAAAGTATTCCGCATCAGGTTTAAGTTTACTGTTTCAAATGCGTTTTTTTCCATTCTTGTATGGTAGATTAAGTTAGGTTTATAAGGCAAATGAATCAGTACTAGTTTCCTTGTGGGCCCACTGTTCTGAAGTGGATGCATTTGCATTTTTCTTCCTGCTTCGTATTCACGCGCGGATCTGTGCAAATTATTGCTGGATCCACAATCGCCAGATGAAAATTTGTATAAATCTGGGTAGGAATTTATAGCTTCATTCTTCTTGTCTATGTTTTGGATAAGTCGATATGTTCATATGGCTTTGGTGTCGTTCTCGTCGTGGTTCTGCCATTTCTCTGGTATGGTTGAACTTTCCTCATTTAGTATTTTTTTTTTTTTTTTCTCATTGAATTGATCTGTGGATTTTATCACTGAGGCGCATGCCGCTTTCTATGAAATGGTCCTAAAGCCGCTGAGTCTATGCACTTGCGAAAGCTTCCTCCTGAATTGTACCTATTTCATCAGCCCACACTGATGCTGCATATGTCGGAGAACTTAATTTCCTACCTTTAAAAATATTTGATAGAATTTATTCCATTCTTTCGTTTTTTTTTTGTCACTGTAGCAAAAACCAAGCTTTTGAATTCAAAAATCGTGCAAACGTTGTGGATATTTTGCAGCCATCAGACTTCCTATTCCTGTCTTTGAAAATATCTGATAGCATTTATTCCATTTTTTCGTCTTTTTGTCACTGTAGCAAAAACCAAGCTTTTGAATTCAAAAATCGTGCAAACGTGGTTTACTTTTTGTCTACTTATCTATTGTATAACCAAGTATCAGCCTTTGTGTTGTCAAACATACATCCTTAAAATTTATGGAAGACCATTTACTTCCTCAGAAACGGTGTTTTCGAAATACATATTTCGTTAGTGATCCCTCGCAAATTTTTCTTAGCATGTGGACACTTGAGACTATGTAAGTCCACACGATCGCATTGTTTGCTTAGTCGACTACTGAAGGATTCACAGAAAACTGTATATTTTCCTGGATATGTACCTCAGAAACGGTATTTTCGAAAAATATTTCTCCTACTCAAAAGCTTTAGGTTTTTATACGTGATTATTCTGATCATGCTGAAGATACAAGTCATGGACTCCTGCTAGCAAATAATAAGTTCTAAGTTCATCTTCTTATTTTCTGAAAAAGCCCTCGCAGTGTTTGCTTCTTACTATTAAAAATAAGAATAATACACGTTTAAAGTAAATTTATCGAAAAAAACCCCTGCCATATTATCCATTTTATACTTCCGACACGTTTTCTTATCTTTTCTTTTCTCATTTCCTGTTTCGTTTTTGAACTATTCAATTTCAACTACTGCGAGTGGGCCATTATAAAGATACAAGTTTAATAAGAAAGCTATAATTAAAACAAAACTCTACATAGAACAATTTTCTTTCTTTTTCTATATTTTATTCTCGGTATAAAATTGATTCGCATTAATGGCCACTCAATATTGAAAAATCATTATCTGTCTCCTATCTGATTTTTATTACGTACGAACGAAAAATAAAAAATAAAAAACCAAACAAATTTTTGACTTTTGCGTGTAAAAATAAACGAAATTTTTTGACAAACTCAATCCGGGGGACATATAGAAAAAAAGAGTGAGTACTTTAGATAAAAATTACAAAAATCAAAAACAAAACAAGTACAATTGATTTTTGTGTAAAATTGTATTTCTGTTTTGTGTTTTTTTGTATAATAAAATCTTTGTTTTGTTTGAAGAATTTTTGTGTTTTTTTGTTTTACCAAAATCATGAATTAAACTAGAATGCATAAAATACTTCTGACTGATTATGCATCTAAGAGAAAAGTGAATTTTATTTGTAGACTTACCTAGGAATTTTTGTTGTGATGTGCGTGCAAATTTATTTTTCTTTTTCTGTAATTTGTAAGTTTATTGACTTTGCAATGTAATACAGTTTTTTTGAATCAACATTGTATGAGTCACGCCCGGAAGGGTGGTTTTTGAAACAATTTATGCTTTTATGTAGTTTGCTGGGAACTTGTTTTGGTATGAAACGAAATAATTTTGAGAATTCTGATGAAGAAGAATATTTTTGGAAAACGGTCTGTGAGAACGTTTTTGTTACGAACGGATTTACAGGTTTTTTTTTTTCAACATTTTAGGGGGAAAAATATTGAGACTTTTGGGTCACTTGGAAAATTCCACCAGAAGTTTTCGTATAACTTACAAACCGAAGGAATTGTGAGCAATTTACGAAAATGTGTTAAAACGAAAATATAATTTCAAAACTACATTTTTTAAAACAGATTTTCGTAATTTAAATTTACTCTCACCAAATATTCAGCATTCAAACAAATTTGCGCTTTTTTTATAAAAAATTCGGAATTAGCTCTTGGAAACTCTCTTTCGTTTGACACTTAAATTTTTAAGATTGAATGCGCATTAGAATCGCAACTCGAACTTGAGAATTTTTACGACGATTTTTTATTTATTTTTCAAAAAGTGTGCGGGACTGTTTTCTGAAAAATGTCAATAGACCCCCTTCGCTGTTATAGAATATATTAAAACTTAACAATCAAAAAGCGTTTCCAAAACTAATTATAGAGTTTTCAAATCGTAACTGTGAAGCTTTTGGAATACAGTCCAAAAAATGAAAAGCAATGTTTCTAAAAATGATTTTAAGTTTTGTATCTGTACACGACGAAACGGGGTATGGTTTTTAAATGATTTAAACATGTCTGACTGTCAAAAATATCAAAAGAAATTTTCAAAACTGTTGTTGAACTACATTTTTTTTTAAACTGTAAGATTATTCGATTAACATCCATGCAATCAATTTAAAGAGTGTCTGCGGGATTTTTCTGAATAATACCGAAACAAGTTCCAGCTTTTGTTTCCAGTTTTTGTTGAAACCAACTTTGGAGTTCGTTTCAAATTTACATATAATAAACAAGAAAAGTCTATTACTGTTGGTAAACCAAGATAAACATATTTTTGACTCTTTTTTGAATTTTGAAACCAATAATACAAATGTTTTTTTGTCTGGAAAATTTTTTTCCGTTTATACCTATATTTGTACATTTTTTTGGAAATGCGCCCCCGAAAATGGATTTGTTTTTGTTTTTCTCATTATACTAATGTCTCTGAGGAATTTTTGCATCCGTGGATAATTTACTTTTTTGAAACAATTTTTAATCTAACCAAAATGTAAAACTCTTTTTGAATGCTTTCCATTTTTTTTGAATAAGGAAACCAAAAAAAAAAATATGGACGTGGAATTTTTCTTTTTGTTGGAATCTTTCTTAAATTCACATTTATTGAGTTGAATCTTTTGTTGTGTATTTTCCTATTTCTTTCAAGTTAAAGGAGACAGGTATGTTCTCTGTCATTTTGGAAAAGACAAAAGAAAAAAATATTAGAAAGGGGTCCGGATAGAAAAAATGATAAATAAATTCATTTCATTCGTTTTGCATCGTTGTGAGATGTGGTGATGTTGTTTTAACAAATTAAATTTTCTACTTAATGGATACCTATTTCTATATGTATATAGAAACGCATATAATATTTGTGTTGACTGTTTTTATTTTTCAATATATAATAGAGTAAGTGAATAAAATGTTTAGGTATCTTAACCCTCCCAGTGAAATACATCGAACAAAAACTCATCTTGTCGTTAGACTTGTAAAAGAAACCGACGCATCCTGTTCGTGAAAATACGCTCAGGTGTATGTCCCTAAGTTAGAAACTAGAAAATCTGCTAGAGTATTGTATTCGAACAATAACAAAACATACGAGATCGAATTTAAGTTGTTTACATTTATTTTTGATGCTAGATGACTTAAACATAAAATAAATCGAAAATTCTTAAGCTTAGTGTAATTTTTCTATGTGTAGAGCTTTCACCTATTTTGAATTGACTTGTGATTTCGATTTACTAAAGTATGCCTTTCGTTCTAATAAAAAAAAAACATTAGTGCCTGGAGATCCTCAAGAAGTTCAAGCGACTCCATTAAACTCAACATCGATTCATGTTAGTTGGAAGCCCCCATTGGAGAAGGACCGCAATGGTATCATTCGTGGTTATCATATACACGTGCAAGAGCTGCGAGAAGAGGTAAGTGAGATATATAGTGATTTTCCCGGTAGAGGCCGCTGTTAAATGCTCAATTTGTTGATCACAACCGCCGATTTTGCATTGAATATAAGCTCGCGCCTTCAGAAAGAGATTTTTCGAAGGTGGGAAACACATTTCAGACATGGAAAGACAATTTTTTTCAAAGTCTTAGGCATCAGGCCGGTGAAGGCTTTTCAAAGTAGTTCTGAACAATAACCTAAAAATATGTTTTCGTCTTTCCAAAGTGGTTCTTTGTCACGTTCGTTTTCGGATTAGTTACAGAAGACTGGGGCTTTCTTAAGGTCGGTGTTTTGAAGCTAGAGTCCGTCGACGTAAGACAGTAAGTTCCTCAAGCCTAATTTACAACAAAACCCGTCTTCTGCAACTCACATTTGGCTTCGAAGTTCGATTTTACGAAGGTAGCCAGGTTCAACGCATATCAAAACACCCTTCCAGAGTTGTTAAAAACTGGTTTTTGGATCTTGTTTACGAGTTTGATAAAACTCTCTCTGCGACTTTCGCAAGAGAAAATTCGAGAAAACCAACCTTACCAACGAATCAGTTCTCCTATTCACTTTATATTGAAAAACTGCGTTTGTAACCTTTTGATACGTTTTCCAAAACTAACCACATCTCTCCATAGGGCAAGGGCTTCCTAAACGAGCCACTGAAGTACGACGTTGTCGATGCCTTAGAATACAATGTGACCGGTCTGCAGCCGGACACCAAGTACTCCATACAAGTGGCTGCGCTCACCCGCAAAGGCGATGGTGACCGTAGCACAGCGGTGACTGTAAAAACGCCAGGTGGTGTGCCAGTCAGACCGACAGTTAGCTTAAAAATCCTCGAACGCGATCCGACTGTTTCGATAGAACTCGAATGGGAACGACCGGCACAGACGTACGGCGAGCTTCGTGGATATCGATTGCGATGGGGCATCAAAGATCAACCTCTGCGGGAGGATATCCTTCAGGGGCCCGGAATCACGCGCAAAAAGTTCACCGATCTCGAGCGTGGCGTCGAATATGAATTCCGAGTGGCGGGTAGCAATCACATTGGCGTCGGACAGGAAACGGTGAAAATTTTGCAAACCCCCGAGGGTACACCGTCGGCACCGCCTTCGAATATATCGGTGCGATTCCAAACGCCTGACGTTGTGTGTATAACATGGGATCCACCGACGAGAGAACACCGAAATGGCCAGATCACCAGATTCGATGTGCAGTTCCATAAGAAGATCGACCACGGCCTTGGCTCGGAACGGAACATGACAGTACGGAAGGCAGTGTTCACCAACTTGGAGGAGAACACCGAGTACATCTTCCGAGTGCGAGCGTACACCAAACAGGGTGCGGGTCCGTTTAGTGAGAAGATTCTGGTCGAAACGGAGCGTGATATGGGTCGAGCTCCAATGTCTGTGCAGGCTGTCGCCACATCGGAGCAAACGGCGGAAATCTGGTGGGAACCAGTGCCGTCGCGCGGCAAACTGCTGGGGTACAAAATATTCTACACAATGACCGCTGTCGAAGACTTGGACGAATGGCAAACGAAAACAGTTGGTTTGACGGAGTCCGCCGATCTGGTGAACTTGGAGAAATTCGCCCAATACGCTGTGGCCATTGCTGCTCGTTTCAAAACCGGCTTGGGTAGGCTCAGCGAAAAGGTTACCGTCAAGATAAAGCCTGAGGATGTGCCGTTGAACCTGAGAGCGCACGATGTGAGTACGCACTCGATGACGCTTAGTTGGTCGCCGCCAATCCGATTGAACCCGGTTAACTACAAAGTCTCCTTTGACGCAATGAAAGTGTTTGTGGACTCGCAGGGCTTCTCGCAGACTCAGGTCGTTCCCAAGCGGGATTTCATTCTGAAGCAAAGCGTCCGCACGTACACAATCAACGAACTTTCGCCGTTTACCACGTATAACGTGAATGTCAGTGCCATTCCTGCGGACTATTCGTACAAACCCCCGACTAAGATCACCGTCACCACGCAAATGGCAGCGCCTCAGCCTATGGTGAAGCCTGACTTTTACGGTGTGGTGAATGGAGAGGAGATTTTGGTGATCCTGCCGCAGGCCTCAGAGGAATACGGCCCGATATCGCACTATTACCTGGTGGTGGTGCCCGAGGACAAGAGTAACTTGCACAGGAACCCCGATCAGTTCCTTACCGATGATCTCGTCCCTGGTAAAAATAAGCCCGAACGCCCCAACTCTCCGTATATAGCCGCGAAGTTCCCTCAACGATCGATACCCTTCACATTCCACCTCGGATCGGGAGATGATTACCACAACTTCACCAACCGCAAGCTGGAACGGGACAAGCGATACCGAATCTTCGTTCGAGCTGTCGTCGACACGCCCCACAAGCATTTGTATACCTCAAGTCCGTTTTCGGAATTCCTCTCGTTGGACATGCGAGAAGCACCGCCCGGCGAAAGACCCCACCGGCCAGATCCCAATTGGCCGTCGGAACCTGAAGTCTCTGTGAATCGGAACAGCGATGAGCCTGGAATGCTGTGGGTGGTGCTGCCAGTTATAGCTGCGCTCTTCCTCTCCATGTCCTTCGTGGTTGTTTACATCATCAAACGCCGTCGACAGCCGTGCAAGACTCCCGATCAAGCGGCCGTCACTAGGCCTCTTATGGCTGCCGATCTGGGTGCTGGTCCGGCGCCCAGCGACCCAGTCGATATGCGACGACTGAACTTCCAAACGCCCGGCATGATTAGCCATCCACCAATTCCGATCTCAGAGTTCGCCAATCACATTGAACGCCTCAAAGCCAATGACAATCAGAAATTCTCCCAGGAATACGAGAGCATCGAACCGGGCCAGCAGTTTACCTGGGACAATTCCAACTACGAGTATAACAAGAGCAAAAACCGTTACGCCAACGTGACCGCCTACGACCACAGTCGAGTGCAATTGCCCCTGCTGGACGGAGTCCTTGGAGCGGACTATATCAATGCAAACTACTGCGACGGCTATCGGAAGCACAACGCGTACGTAGCAACGCAGGGACCTCTGCAGGAGACATTTGCCGACTTCTGGCGAATGTGTTGGGAGCTGAAAACCACCACAATCGTGATGATGACACGACTCGAGGAACGCACCCGCATCAAGTGCGATCAGTACTGGCCGACGCGTGGAACCGAAACCTACGGCCAGACGTTTGTCACCATCACAGAGACCCAAGAGCTGGCTACCTACTCCATACGAACGTTCCAAATCTGCCGGCAGGGCTTCAACGAACGCCGCGAAATCAAACAGCTGCAATTCACCGCTTGGCCAGATCACGGAGTGCCCGACCATCCGGCGCCATTCTTACAGTTCCTACGACGTTGCCGCTCACTCACCCCACCCGATTCGGGCCCGGTTGTTGTTCACTGTTCGGCTGGAGTGGGCCGCACCGGCTGCTATATCGTCATCGATTCCATGTTGGAACGGATGAAGCACGAGAAGATCATTGACATCTACGGTCATGTGACCTGTCTGCGCGCTCAACGTAACTACATGGTCCAGACCGAGGATCAGTATATTTTTATTCACGATGCGATCATCGAGGCGATCATCTGCGGCAATACCGAAGTACCGGCCAGAAATTTGCACACCCACCTGCAGAAGCTGGTGCTGACCGAGCCGGGTGAGAATATCACGGGCATGGAAATCGAATTCAAGAAACTCTCCAACGTCAAGGTTGACTCGTCGAAATTCGTTACCGCCAATCTGCCGTGCAATAAGCTGAAGAACCGTTTGGTTCATATTCTTCCGTACGAGTCGAGTCGGGTCTACCTGACTCCGATACATGGCATCGAGGGAAGTGATTACATTAATGCGAGCTTTATCGATGGCTATCGGTATAGGTCGGCGTATATTGCTGCTCAAGGACCGGTCCAGGATACGGCGGAGGACTTTTGGCGAATGTTGTGGGAGCATAATTCGACAATTGTCGTCATGCTGACCAAGCTCAAGGAAATGGGAAGGGTGAGTTTTGACAGGTGGGTGATTTACGTGGGTCTTTAACACTCTTTTGTCTTTGCAGGAGAAATGCTTCCAGTATTGGCCACACGAGCGATCAGTGCGTTATCAGTATTACGTTGTGGATCCTATTGCCGAGTACAATATGCCACAGTACAAGTTGCGCGAATTCAAGGTGAGTGGCTGCGATTTATTAAAACCTCAAAATTAGTGTAGACAAATCTAACCATCTCCGTCTGTCTTGCAGGTAACTGACGCTCGCGATGGTTCCTCGCGCACAGTGCGCCAATTCCAATTCATCGATTGGCCGGAGCAGGGCGTGCCCAAGTCCGGTGAAGGCTTCATCGACTTCATTGGACAAGTGCACAAAACCAAGGAGCAATTCGGCCAAGACGGTCCGATCACGGTGCACTGTAGTGCCGGTGTAGGTCGAACCGGCGTGTTTATAACCTTAAGTATTGTGTTGGAGCGAATGCAGTATGAAGGTGTGCTGGATGTTTTCCAAACGGTGCGTATTTTAAGAGCACAACGGCCTGCAATGGTGCAAACAGAGGTTAGTTTAACAAAATACCATTTCCCGTTTACCTGATTCTAAATATCTGTCGTTTCTTTGCTCCAGGATCAGTATCACTTCTGTTATCGAGCTGCCCTCGAGTATTTGGGCTCGTTTGACAACTACACAAATTGAGCCCGGCTCTGTTCGTAATCGTAATCGTGCTTCGTTCTGGAAGATTTGAAAACGGGAAACACAAATTGCCGTCGAAATAGTGGAATATCTTAGAGTTCACTTTATTTGTTTTTTTTTTTTTTTTTTTTTTTTAATTTCACGCATTTTTTGCTAACGAGAACAACAAATGTAGAACAATTCGATTCGGAATCTCAGACACGTACATGTAAGTCGAACACTTAGGCTAATGAAATCCGTTGTGCTTGTCCTAAAAACAACAGAAAAACACATGGTACATCTTAGGAATGTCTTTTATGTTTTAATGTACTAAAAGACTGTTATACATTAATTTAAGGTCTATTAGAAAACAAATTATAAATTTAAATTTAACCTTAAGTCTTAGTGATTAGTTGTTACAAGTTGATTTTCTAGGAATGATAGATTAGAGAACGAATTTTGTTGAATGTGGGAGGGTGATAGGTTCTATTTGTGTTCGTCCGTTTTTTTTTTTGTTTTTATTTAAAATGAAGTTTACCTGCAAAGGGGGACAATGTGGCTGCAGGCCCACATATTGTGGCAATTCAATGTCAAGCTGAGGAGGAAGAAAGACAAACGTGTCCTCCTTTGGATGGCAAGTGTTTGGTTTTGGTGTCGGTTGAACTCGTGCTAAAGTCAAGGTTGCAACTTGTGAAAGTTAATTTTAAAGTCGGCACAGTGTTTATTAATTATTGCCTCGATTGGATGCGAGAGAAGACCGAAGGGATTACTTTTGCCTTTATTGCTTTAGTGAGTGGGACCCTTGTGTTTTGTAAAGATGGCTAACGTTGAGAGATGTTTTTTTTTTTTTTTTGGGAGCTTGTGTAATCAACTAAATTGGTTGGTTTTTGAAGTGGATATTGCATTGAAGATTATGAAGAGCTAAGACTTGACATGCATACCGCCTGTGACTGAAGTTACTCCATTGTGGTAAGAGCCAATCGAAGCTGTTTATGAAATGTTTCCTATCAGTTCGAGTAGTCGAAGTGATAGGCAATCTCGAATCAGTAGAGCAATGAAGGGATATAAGTCTCCCATTGGATATCGTTTGTTTTAATAGTTTTCTGGAACTGGAGCCTTATAAATAGGCAGGGCCGTTCTAGTTGTTTCGATTCAGAGCCATGTTTCGCTAGACTGTGTGGTTCCTTATGATCACTTGCTGAAATATTGAACAACTGAAAACGCATGAAATGTCCATTCAAACAGATACAGTAACTGCCCACTTCCATTGCAAGCATGCGATTAAACAAATCGCACGACTTAATTAGGCGCGAAGTGTTTAACAGGATACACTACTCGAGTGAATTTTTCTCTAAACGCATCCTTCCAAAACCAACCAGCACTAAGTTATTTCCTCCTCCAACAGCAAATACATATCAATTAATGGAGCTTACATTTTATTTACATATTGAGTTTTCTACAAGAGCAATATTAGTTTTTACGCGTTCGGTGCGGAGAGCGATCGCAACAGCGAATGAATCCGAAATGAATAAACATTGTCAATTGTCGCTAAGTAATTAAATCATTCCATTTAGTTTTACTCGTCTTAGTCTAGCTTTGAGATATATTTTTTTTATGTATTTCTTACTTTATAGGTTATTGTGAATAGGTTGAGAAAAAACGGGCAATTTTCGGGGGTCGTATGATTTGTTTTAATCAATTTATTTTTATTTTGTTACAATTTAGTTCTTTTGCGCATTCGGCTGACTATTTTCGTGTACTTATTATATAGGTCTTGTTTTTTATGATACACTTGTTTTATTGACAGAATATTTTATACTCAATTAAATATATTAATATAACCTTAAATAACAATAGAAAAAATGTAAAACGCAAAAGAAAACTGTAAAATATACACCAATGCTGTAAAAATATATAATGATAAAGTCTGTATAAAAAATGCTATGTTGTTAAAAGATGAGATTTATAAATGAAAAGAGCATTTACTAGGTATTACATTTTTTTATACAAAATTGTGGTAATTGACTTAAAGCTGACGATTCACGGTGAGGAGTGTGCGAGGGGAATGCACGTGATTATTGATAGTATCATGTAGTCTGTGTGGTGCTAAATTTAAGTCGGTCTGTTACGACGAGCGCCGAACTTTGTATCGAAGCTATGTCATCGGTCTTTTATTCGGTGCTTGTTCCAACTCGTACGTGTTGTCATGAGATGTTTAGCTGTATTGCTGGAGTAAAAGCTGCCGATTCACGGTGAGGAGTGTGCGAGGGGAATGCAAGTGATTATTGGGAGTATCATGTAGTCTGTGTGGTGCTAAATTTTAGGCGGTCTGTTACGACGAGCGCCGAACTTGGTGTCGAAGCTAAATTATCGTTCTTTTATTCGGAGCTTGTTCCAACTCCATCGTGTTGTTTAGCTGTATTGCTGGGGTGACTTGCTGAGCTCGTTTAAGGAAACCAGAATATGTGAGTTACCCAATTTGGGGTTGCTATTTCTCCGAACGAAGCGGACCTTGCTTTGCCCACTAAGTCCACTTCGGTTGTGCATTCCAAGAAAATAGAAACAAAGACGAATTGTTGCGAAAAATGACCTCCAATAGCGTAAGTTTACCACGAACCAGCATCGCTAGCTTCACCTCTTACATCAAGCCAGAAGTAACTCTGCCACGTCTCGTCTCCTTTCTTTTACCACAATTATAAACATGCAATAGTTGAATAAAACACACAACAATAATTATATACGTAAGTGTTAATTTAAGAAAAACATTTTTTTCTATTTATATGCGCAAATTTTCCCTTATTTATATTTTTTTCTTATTGTATTTATTTTATTGTGGCAATGCAATTATTTACAATGATGATGCCATTATTCGAGTACTTGTATGTATACATTTGTCCTATTTTACGTTGACTTTGTTTCTAGCCTACAACGAATTATCATATCATTTTTGATAATGTTCTCATTTAGATATTTGAAAGGAATGAATGTGTACGACTGTTTGTTATTTTTGTAGCTGTGGCACTGACTGTCTGTTCCCAATCAAATATCATTGTTATCAACAAGTTGATCTGCTATAATTTTGGTAGCCCCAAAAATACTACTTAAAAGGATGACAAACAGCGCCAGCCTCTTGTTTTTAGACAAACAGTTTTTTTGTTTTCTAAAAACCCCGAACAAAGGAAAACCTAATCATTTTATTTAGTGTAAAGAACAATTTTTATACTTCTTCTATAAAAATACGAAAAAAAATATATATATAAATAAAAACAACAAATTAATCAATAATAATAAATTGTAAATTAAAACAACGCTTATAAGGAAATCCGAAAGAAAATCGTTAACCCACACACACAAAAAAAAGCAAACCACAATTAAAATCTATATTATACACTCGATAGAAAGCTTTATGACAAAAGAAAACAAAATTTATAGTAAATACAAGTTCTCCTCTTGAAATTGTTTGCCGAAATTGGATACACAAAAAAGTAAATTATTCACAAATCCTAGATGAAGAAAAAATGAATTAAAAAGACATACAAACCGTGTAGATATAGGAGAAACAAGAAAATATTCTAATCAATTGAAGTAAGTTATAAATAGAATTAACATATATAGTGCATACATAAATACATATATTTACCATAAAATAAATCAAATATAATCCAGCAGTACATAGTTGCATATATAAAGCAAATCTATATATATATATACTTTAAGAGAAAAGGATGCGCGTTGCACACGTAAATGGTGAATAATTTGTAAGTAAGTACATAGAAGAGAACATTATAGCAAACTTAGTTTCTAGGCGTGTAAGATATTTAAAGAAACAAATAAGATTAACACCTATAACATTAATTTTTTAATTTAGTTATAGTTTTGTGTAAGAATAATAATAATAATAATGTAATGCGGATGATTAAATATGTTTAGTTTTAAATAACAGAAAATGGAAAATATATATGAAGGAAAATAATGAAGGACAGTTAGTTTTTCTGTGAGTTATCCTTCTGGACAGCAAGCCCACTCTGACGTTTCAATTGGAAATCTTCCATTTGATCCTTGGTTATTGTGGCTATTTTCGGCGTGCGTACATGTTGCGCAATAGGTATGTGCAATCCAGAATTTCCGTTCCATCTGTACAGTTTTGACAGCAATTCGATTTGTTGCGATATACAAGAAGTAGCTGGGAACACTGTCCGATGTAAGTAAGTAATACCTAAAGCTTTAGTACATTTATATGTCTGTGGTGCGCCGAAAGCGCACAGCACAGCTCTCATTTCGTAGGATTAAAAACCGTGCGTTAAAATCCATTCAATGGATGAATGAATGCATGGAATGCTGCAAATTTTACAAATTAGCTTGAACTTTGTACAAAATCCGCGTATTTCTCATTGTTATAATGTTTTTAAACAAGACTGCACTTCACTCCTGCCCCACTTACGCAACTGAAATACTTGCCACCAAACAGTATTTTAGAAAGTCGGCTGCGTCCTCTGGAAGCTTAACAAAGTTGGCGGTCTGGTTAAATAAAAACAACTCGACCATCGAACCTTGTTAGTCCACAAATTCCCCTATGCCCTACAATAACCTCAATTCACGAAATGCATCAGATTCAGAACTGGGCACTCATTCCGTAATTTTTCAGAGTATTATCGTCGAAACGATAGACCTTCAAAAGTAGTAGCTAAGTGCCAAAAATATGAGTTTCAGACCTTAATCCAGTTCATTTTCCACAAATGTAATGAAAGCTGACGATAGTGAAACAAATTCGGGCAGAATATAACTTCTGATCATCAAAGTTTCAAAAACGATATCGTCGCGACGATTATTGTTATACGGAATCTGCCCCTTGAAGAAAGAATCATGTATACCCCACTTCACTTTAACCTCAAATCAAGTGACTCTACTGGCAACCCCTTCTGCTGTTAAAAAACATGATGAGTCAAAAATAAGCGTTGCCACTTCAAAAAAAGAGGAGCGGAGTAGATCATAAAAAAATGCAGTTTTTTTTTTGGATTTAGTGTGCAGTAGATCTACTGCTATTGCCGCAAATTGGCACCGCTGGTCAAAATCCGACGAGCCGTTTCGAAAAATTGCAAAAGTACCCAACCGCGAGCTAAAATTCTTTAAAAAATACTAGGTGCTGAAGAAATTCACGCAAAGGAGAATATCAGTTGGGCCTGGGAGTATGCAAAATAAGTTGTAGTAGACCATTGGTATGAGAAGTTCGTGTCACAATGCCATTGCATATTCTATGGGAATAGATCTCATTGGACCAGATTTTTCTTTGGTTGATTCGGCCCCGATTCACCAGGAAATCCCCAAATTCTAAAAAAAAAAACGCCAATTTTTTGATAATTGACGACCCGGTGTTTTCCACTTTGGTCCATGCAAAAATTAATGTCGTTTTCCAATGGGCAAAAAGAAGCGTCCGGTAGAGTCCGGAATCGAAAAAATTACTACTGAAACCGTTCCATTGGCGCAAAAATACTCTTCTGGTGATTCTGAGAAGAGAATTTCGCTTCTCGGTTTGAAGTCAGAATCCACTCAAGAAGCACTCACACAAATGTAATTTATGTATTTTATACAAGTCAGCTGACAGCCGCCGTAGATTATTTTTTGGCATTTCACCAATAGTATTGTGGATTCATTCAGAAGCTGTTTTGTTGTTCCATTGGATTTCAGAATGAGTGGATCCCCGAGTGAAACCAATGGAAAACGACATAAGATTAAGACCATTAAACAGAAAGAAATATCAAATTTTGAGGATTGGTACATTTTTGTTTGTTTTTGTTGTATGACTTAAAACAAAAATCCTATCTCAGCCAAAGTAAAGTGCAACAATCAATGTCATCTCCAGTTACTTATCTTGGTTTTGCTTTTTTGTCTCAATTTGGGATGATATCTGGTGAATAGTGTCCTTAGCGCCCGATTCTAGGCCAAATATCCGGGTTTCCTGGTGAGTTCCTTACTTAGATTATTTTTTTTTTGATTTATAAATGTCGGGTTTTGGACTGAAAAAGCGCGGATTTTAAGTTTTACCATTCTATTACTTCGTTGTTTTTTTTTTAAATGGATGCCTTATACAATTTCTGGGCGACTGTGTGTTTTTTTGTAATTGCAGGAGAACCGATCGATGGATTTTGATGATTGAGTACTCATTTTAAATGTTAGAACTAGAGGAAGTTGGAAAAAATACTTGTAGCCGCTTAATCGCCACGCCCACTCAACAAAGACTGTTTAAGAACTTATTTCGACTTTGGGAATAGAATACTATCAGCGCAGGCAAATAAAATTGTGAGGACTGAAAGAAAATGAAAATAAACTAAGTAGGTTATGTTGTAATGGGAAAAACGCTTTAAAGCGACCTCCAATTAGATGAGGTTTTGCTGATCTGTCTGTCTTTCGAACCTTTAGGTTCAAAAGTGCTCGACTCTGCTGAGAGTATAGCTATCATCAAAACAACAAAACCATAATCGATTTTCAATTTATTTCTTAATAATTTTTTTGTAAGTTTTTGCGAATTTTTTGAATTCATTGCTTTTCGTCTACTCTACTGTTATGTGTTTTATTTTGCGAGCACAATTTGATTTAGCTTGTGTCCATATCACTAGTAGTCGACTTGCTCTCCGTGTCACGTTGCACGTTCTTCTCCCTTATACCCAACCACGGCGTTCGTTTCTCCAGCTCTAAGCGGTACTTGGGATGACTGGCTGCGTAAATCCACGGATCAATGCAGGACACTATTTTAGCAGCAGTTGCCGGCAGCATTGAAGTGAACGGTGTTATGAGGTTTCTTTAAGATACAGAAACATGCGTTTTTGTTTGTCGTTTGATTTTAGTTACGTACCTGTTCCCAAAAGCTGCAATTATAGAAACCAATCCATATGGAGTCCAAGCGCAAACGTATAGGAAATAAATTGTGAACGCAGCCTTGGCGATGCGCAACTCGACACTTGTTGCTGCCGGATTGGCGGACAATGACTTCACGTTCATCTTCTTTGCCTGCTCTTGCAGCATCTTCTCGTGATCGCGGACCTGCAAGTTTAAATTATCAAGTCAGGCTCCTATATCTCTTATTGAAGTGGCGATTCAATTACGTGGAGGAAAAGCTTTCCGTAGAATATTATTATAACAATCATGGGAGTGCAATAGCCCCAGGCGAAAATTACAAATACAAAGTTTTTCGTTTCCTCATCTTCGGTCAGATAGTCAAAGGAACAGGTTGTTAGGTAGCCCTCTGGAAAGACCAGAAAGGATAACAAGAGTTTTGTTTGCTGTGTCCACAAACAAATGTCAAAGGTGGACCAAAGTCGCGCTGTAAAAAAAAGTACCTCCTACCTGGTATAAAGCGGCCCCAAACTTTCACGAACGGCATTATATTGAAAGGCAGCGCCCAAAACCATGTTAAGGCGATTAGCATTCCAACTTGAAAGAAATTCAACCGTCCATCAATCGGGCTGGAGATTGTTCTAAGCAAAAGGAGAGACACTTTGGAACAGACAAGAATGTTTTTAATCATTCGTTTTACCTGTATCTGTCATATGCAATCATTGCATTGGTGCAAGCTGCTCCAAGACCGGCAACTCCTCCCAAAAACGCATAAATATTGCAGCCCAACTCATCACCAAGCATGCGATCGGCAGCTGAATTACACAGAAACATTGCCGAGTTTGTTACCATACATAAGTCAAATATGGCCAAGTTAACAATTAGCAAGTTCGACGGAGTACGGAGGACTTTCGATCTGAAAATGGACGAAGGGAAGATTGGTTTTGAATTATATAGTGGCCTTCATATTCATCGCTTCTTAAATTTTGCGTAGTCCTAAAAAGTGGAAAACAGCTGTCTAATTTGCCTAGAAATTTGGGAGAAAAAAAATGTTTTCTAGGTTGGGTGGGCTTCAAAACGTACTAGAATATGTATTACATTTTTTCTTTAATATTCAAGATGGTAATTAACTGACAATTTACGTTGACAGTCATGAAGAGGAAATCGCAATTTATTTGTGTCAACAGTTACCGTAACCGGAAATGTCGTAAATATTTGAAACCGTCAAAAAATTGATTTATTTGAGTTTGTGACTGCTAAAACTTCTTTAAAAATTTACCTCACGATTACAATTACTCACGTCAAAAAGATCCAAATGGCCATTCCATTTCCAAACAATGACGCCGAGAACAATGCCAGATATACAATAAAAAATATTGCGTGATGATATGGAGGAGGGGCATGAAAGCCACGCCAATACGGATGTACGAGATGTAGTGACTCTATGGGGAAGTTCCATCCAAGGTATTTAAAGGTGTTCGTAGAACTTAACGCAAAGAAATGTCATCAAAATATATAACCAAATAGGTAGTTTTTTTTTAAATTTACTCATTAAAAAGGTCGGAAAAGGCTAGTGGCCGTAAAGTCAGGCGACTTATGTTGCCCGATTCGAGGCCCATTACTGCAACCGCTGTATATTGATTAACATTTTTATAAAAGAAAAAAAAAACAACAACAGAACGTTAACACTTGTTATTAGTATCGAGAAGACACGAGAAATGAATGACTTGTCGGCAATGGTAGGGTTGCGCTTTTATATGCTTTCTAAGAAAATTCCGAAGACGATGTAAATTCCTTTTCGACGGGGATTAGGTGAGCTTAAGACGATTATCATGTCAGCGTATTGCAGTTTACAATGTCAAAATTAAACGGAAGGGATGAAAAATTCCTTAAAGGTATTTTGCTCAGTGGGGGGGTTGAACCAGCGATCAACTGGTGTCAGTGGAAGGGGTTCAATCAGTAATATTGCAAATGCATGTATGGTTAAGGGTTCGAGAGGATTTCTATTCACACTGATGGAATATAGAACGGATTTTTAGCTTCAAGTTTGTTTGTGCGCATTGGCACAATTACTTGGTTTCGGACTGTTTTTTTTTTTTGCAAAAAACATGTGAATTGGAGGAATTCTGATAGATGACATAACTCTGAATTGATGCAACAGCATATCTCCAAATGATTCCAAGTTTGATAGGATTATTTCCTTCATTTAACATCCACATCCATTCATCTTCAAAGGCGTTGGAAGTTGCAATAATTTCACGTTTATCTGGGATATGTACGAATATATTGAGAACTAAGTCTACCACCGTCCCACCGTAAACAAGTAAACACAAATTCGGTCCGTTTTTTTTTTCAATTTTATTCCTAAATGTAAACACCCGACCTATACACCCATCATCTCAATAGTTTCTCCAGTTGATTACTGCCCTGCAAACTTGTTGCTGGTCCTCGATTTTTGAGCATACTAGCAAGTTGCAACAGCGAGTTCTGCTTCTGTGTCTTAGAAATCGCCTTGTTAACTTTTCCTTTTTTAGGCTGCGCGGCGAGCACCTTTGGTTTGGTAACTTTCTTAAAAGGATTTGGTTTCACGTCGGGCTTTTTGTTCAGCTTCAACCCTGCGAACTTGTCCTTCGCCTTCTTCTTTTTCTTCTTTTTTGCAGGAATCTCCACCACTGGTTCATCTTCTTTTTCCGCTATCTTGGACTTTCGTGACATCATTAGCGGTTGTAGTGATTTCTTCCGACAAAACTCACACTTAATCTCCTGGAAATTATATTTATAGACTTAATTGAAAAGGCGACTCCCTAAAACATACCACGCTGCTGGATATTCTCTTCTTCAGCCATTTTGCTCGTGTTCTTTGCTTTTTGGTTAGACTTTTGGGGTCATTGTTCAGAGTCTCGACTAGTTTCTGCGATTTTTGTGTGTGGAAACGTCGTGGCTTAAGATTAAGGGAGAATTTGCTCTCTGACCAAATGGAGGCGCATTTTGGGCACATTATAGACGGGGCGAATTTCGCTGCGGGAAGCTTCACATCTCGTCGTCCAATTTTTTTGCACGTTGTTCTAGGAGTAGAATCAATTTACTCAGGTGTTTGGTGGATTCGTATAAATCTGACTTACAAGTAGTACGAACGTAGGAGTTTGTTGGTGTGATTTTCCGATGGTAGAGTGGTAGCAAGGTCCCACAGCAGCTTTACTGCTAGTTCTCCAGAAACTTGTTTGGTTTCCATTGTGTATCGAGGGTTTTAGCAAAAATTATGGATTTGAGTTGTTTACAAAATTTCACATCATTTCAAACACGTGTGACATTCGAAATATAAAAGCAACAGCTGACTGAAGTTGGTTGAACGAGAGCTGTAGATGGACGGGAAAATATAAATTCGTTTACAGAGCGAGTTGAGTATTGAATATTTTGAAAAACTAATATTTGCGGACAGAGTTTTCTGTTAATAACTACTGTTTTCTCTTGGCTTCGTTTTCAGCAAAGCAAAGAAAAGTACGATTTTCAGCGCACAATTTACAATAACTACTGCGAGTCTCGAAGTGTCAAGCAGAGCGTTTGATGTAATTGCCTGTTGAAAATCCTACTTTACTTTGCTTTGCTGATATGGAAGCTAAAAAAAAAACAGGTCAATTAAAACACTGGAATTTTGTGCCCAAATTGATTTCCAAACATTTGTACATAAAAAATTAACAAAAATAGATACTCCCGATGCAAAGCATTTCTTTGATGCAATGCATTCAGTTGAAAATGTTCACGAAAACGTAAACAAACTCCACTAGTTGTCAGACTTAAACGTAGTTGTATTGGTAAATCTGAAGTAAATCTGACAAAAAATCCAGATTCGCAAAAGTGCTCTGAAATCTGATAAAGATTGTTTTTATTTGTATCAAACGTACATAAAGGGTGCTCTGAGAGCTCCCAATCGAATACCACATAATTATTTAGCTCTAGCTGCATACCACTCTGCTAAATAGAATAGTTTAGCTCAGCTAAATTTTGGGGCGAATTTTGTTTGGGAGCGAAAGTTTAGCTCGAGCAGCGTACTAAGCTTGATAAATAACGAAAAATCGCTTCTGCCTTACATTTCGCTACTACATTTATGAAAACTAGTAACTAACGTAAGTGAATAAAAAATGTAGGTATGATTTGCCGATTTAAAAATCCAACAGGAACAAACACCCTCTACCTACAACCGCGCCACCTATCTACGATTTGCACAAGACAACCCTAACTCTACGAACACGTCCTAAATACCAGAAGTTTTGTTTTGTCAGCACACACTAGAAAAAAAACTTGCGTTGACTCAGATCTGTGAAGAAAAACTGCGTGTTTTCTTTTGCTATTTCATCATTTAAAAACCAAACTACTTTGCGACTCCATTTTCAGTGATTTGCAGAAATTGAAGCTGATCAGTCCAGAAGGTTCCCGAACCTATTTGATACCACAGAATTTCATATAAAAACCCGTTCACTGTCGCACAGTAACCATAAGCAAAACAATCCCATTCGCGTCTGGAAGTCTTGTCTGAGAACAAAGCAAAACAAAAATAATCTAAATCAGTGAAAAAGAAATATATAACAGCAGTCAAAAACTAAAAGAACAATCATGACTGCATTAAAGATAGTATTTCAAGCTGGTAGCAAGCAAATTGTTCTCTATGGTCAGGGAATAAAGCAAATGTGGCAAGTGGAAACCCATGTCCTGGAGCGCCTCGGCAAGGAGCCAAGTCTGAAGCTGGACACTGCTCAATTTCGTAAATATTGGATAGGTGAGTAATCAAAAAAAAAACTTTGTTAAACTGTTTAAATTATCGGTAAAAAAAGATGATTCACCCAAAACAGTAATTATTTGGGACTTTGTTTTTATTTTGAGTGCTGTTATCAGGTGCCATTTTCTTTTCGATATCAGCTGACGCAAAATGGTAGACACTAGTTTTTTGCTGCGCACTTTATTTGTGTTTTGTGTGCATGCACAAACAAGTTCCATAAACACAGAACACAGGCACAGGAGAGAAGTGCGGCGTTGCCAAATATCAAATTGACCGAACCGTCATCTCCCTCTCTCTATTTCACAATACAAAACTTAGGTGTATGTATAAAAAAATGTTTTCCTCCACTTTGACTCGAACTCGTGCTGATTAAAAATGTGTGTGCTGCAGGTATCTTATTTCGGATGCAATTTGCATTTCAGACAGAACTACTACAGCCAAGAATGGGATAACGACTTTAGCGTGATTGTGCAAAAACTTAATTTGTTTGGATCTAAGCCGCTGAAAAAATTGACACTTCGCTTCAAGTTAGACGATCTCAATGGAAACAACAAACTTTGTAGAAATCTCTTGCACAATAAATCGCTGCTCATGCAAAATAAATTGCAGGAGAATGTAATTAATATGCGTCATACCAGATACCACTTTTATATTATTTCAAAAGTCTTTCAGTTCTTAATCTTTCGAAAGATTGAGAGAAGGTTGGTTGTACAAAAAAATTATAATCATAGACGATCTTCGTATATACCGAACATTCCACTCGAAACAGAAAAGAACGGGAGTAGCTAGATAATCGAAAAAAAGAGAAAAAACCCAAAATTTGGTTTGTGAATGACAAATAGATGTCTATTTAAACACCAGATATTTTATTAAAGCAGTTCCATAGCGACGTGCAGGGTCAAACGTAATTTTCAGAATTGATTAATCGCTTATCAGTCCACTCAGTTTACATTACATTTTCAAGTAGATAATACAAATGGAAAAAAGAAAAAGCCAACCTCTATCTAACACATGGATCGACTTTCCGTACCCATTTCAGATGAGGAAGGCGATCGCGTTGAGATCATGAACGACGTCGACTTTGACTTCTTCCTTAAGCGTCTCGGGCCACATCGTACTGCAAAAATCTACTTCGAGGCTTACTATCCAGGCGCAGGCGAGACCCCAAGACAGCTGGAACAGCAGCCGCAATCGAGCACCGGCTCGCCACCAGGTCGTGACACCGAAAATCTTGCCATTCATCGCACAGTCGAATGCGACATATGCAAGACCAAGCCATTGCGCGGCTTTCGTTACAAGTGTTTGGAGTGCAACAACTTTGACGTGTGCATGAAGTGCGAGGGTGAAATGAAGCACCCACTGCATTTGATGATTCGCATTCCGAACGCCGAATCGTCAACTTGGGAAAACATTAGTCCGATTACAAGTATTTATATGAAGAAACGTTATCAAAAGAAGCATGCTGCATCTGTTGCTGCTGCCGCCGCCGCCGCTGCTGCTGGTAATGGTGGTTTTAGCGGTGACGCACAACCAGGAGAAGGAAAATCCCGTCACCATCGCCATCATCGGCGCCATTGCTCCGCAGGTCCAACTGCTGGTCCCGGCATCTGGTCACACTTTTACGACATGATGCAAGATTTGGCCGAAGGTGGCGCTGTACAGACCAATGATGCAGCCAGGGAGACTACACCAGAGGAACAGCAGGAGACAGCTGCTCCAGCAGCACAAGAGCCGGAGACTTGTGCTCAGCCCGCTCCATCTGCGCCAGCTAAGCCGCAACCAACAGAAGCCCCGACTGTCAACAGCCAGTCGAAGGAGACCAATACTTCTCCTGATCGTTCATCGACAAATTCTGATGCAGGACCACAAACTCCCGGTGGATCTACCGCTGCCCCTTCGTTCGAAAATCTACAGAACCTAATCGATCCGCACTTCATGAAGGCAGGCATTCAGATTTTGAACAATTTCAGTGAGATGTTCGGCAAGATATTGGATCCGGTTGTTGCCGTTGATGTAACACGCACCAATTCCGAACCGGAATCGGTGGTCATTGATATCGATCTGACAAGTGGCAGTAGTCGTGCTTCGGCTGCTACACCTCCATCCACACCTAAGGAGGCAACTGCTGATGCACAGGAATCAACTGCGGTTGGTTCGGGTGTCGTTACCCCGATGGAAACTGAGGTTTCACCACCAACCCCACCAGCAACTGCTGCTGAGTCACAACCACGATCACGCAACTCGCAGAGTGAGGAGAACGACTGGACCATGATTGACAATAGCCCAGCTACCACTAGTGCTGAGGCTTCTGTTAACGCTGCTGCAGCCGCTGCTGTTGTGGCTGCAACTGCCCCCCCATTGGACTTTGCCAAGCTGAGCCAACAACTACAGTCACACATTGAAAACGAAATGAAGGGAATGGACCAGTATAAAACTGCAGCTGCTCCTGCTCCGGCTGCAATGCCAACTTTTCCAAGCGTTATTCCTGCAGCTGCAGTTGCCCCGACCCCAGTTGCTTCTGCTCCTATTGTTCCATCTCCAGTTGCTCCTTCCCCAGTAACTCTGACCCGTGTTCCAACTGCAAGGACACCCGAGGTCGTCGAGAGACGTGCTGTTGCCGTCTTCCACCCAGGTAAGTCCGACAAAGTAGACAAAGCATTCAAGCAGTCGATTAACTCTTGTCTATTTTCCTTAGATCCACGCATCAACAGCGCAGTCCACGCCATGACAGCCATGGGCTTCAGCAATGAGGGCGCCGCCCTGACTCAACTATTGGAATCTGTAAATGGCAGCATTCCCCTAGCTTTGGACTTGATGTCGGCTGCACAGCGTTAAACAGTGACCCAGGAAACGGTTAAATTTAGTCTGTAGTCCTATTCAATATATATAACTATTTTATGTATGTCTGAATGTATATGATAATCCATTAGCCACGTAAGCAGCGTTATTATAATCATGACGCCCCAACAATTTATCTCTTATAAATGTATCCGATGGAAAGAAATAAAGGTTTTTATTTTGCTCTTCCAAATTGACTGTCTATTGAATTTTTGATAAGAGGCAGGGTCCTAATTAAAAGAGTTCTGAACACACTCGACGTCGGCACAAGGCATTCGGTGAGCAGCATATGTATTGGCAGCAAATAGTTGTCAAATTATTTACTCTGGGCGGCAGCAGTAATAAGGCGGTCATGACCAACTTATAATAGCCACCAGCCACAACCAATCTGCGAGCTAACTGAATTTCAGACAGGTGGGCAGCTTGCTACTGGCAATTGGGACTAAACACTTTCCTTAGAAATCTAATCGTATCAGGAGGATGTGATTAATGAATCGAATTTGACGATTTTGCAATACATATTTATGAATTTGCAAAAATTGCTACCGAAATAAACGAAATCTAGAAAGGCAGCCAAGACATTGCATATCCTGTCAAAGTCCACCTCCCATGTTGAATATTTCTGTCTGCTGCTTCTAGCACCATCTAGACGGAATTCAATTTAGTTTGTACACATAAAGTTGTTGCAACAAATACCAGTGTTACGACACCTAGCGATTTCTATCGAGGGCTTCCTTCCATTAAATGCAGAAACCCTTGTGAGATCGAATTGATGAATTTCGAAAAAAGCAGCAATGGTTTGTAAATTCAATATTATTAGTAGAATTTGAATAGAAACATCATTAGATGTCGATAGTGCTGATACTTCCTGCAACAACCCTTTTACGTGGCAACGGGTAAATTACTCAGAGATGGCACTAAGAATGGGATTGTGATAAAAGGGCAACAAAATAAAGTCTAATCAATTAGCAAGAAGTTCACTCACAGATTTCTAAGCGAGACGCTAAGTTTATTTCGTAGCTTTCGTTTTAATGAAGGCAGCTATGCAACCGAGTTATGGACGCAAGTAATCCAACAACATTACTCTCAAGAAACCCAGTCTTGGACACCTCAAAGGCTTCCGATCGGATTTTAAAGGCCAAAAGAACAACTCTGGAGCTTTGTAAGACTTCCTTATAGGCAGACCGAATCGACTTGCGAAACAATGGTGTATCGTTGAATTCCTGTGCTGCTCCAAAGAACTATATTTCGGCCAAACCCATATAGCGCATATAGACGAGACTCTGAGTCGAATAAAGTACATTCCTAATTTGTGTCTGTCAAACTATTTATCACTGAGAACCTTTCGAGCATCCCTGACTTCGATTAGAATTTCCTCGCGACTGAATGAGAAATTAAATCGCGAAATATTTGCATCATTTGATAGCTTTTCAATCACACTGTACCTTGAAAAGTTGCTCAGATTCTAAACACGCACTTCAGAGTTCACCCCTCTTTAGGGCTGCGCAAACTAACAAACCATTTCTTAGCTAAGACAAAAATTGGAGTTCGAATTTGTTCGGACTATTAAAACTCCGAAACACTCGGAGTGGTTGTTCTCTAAGTAGAACTCCGTATTTGAGCAACTGTTACTTTCGAACTGCAGACAATATGCCGAAATAATTATGCACTTCGAAAACTAAACTGTTCAGAAAAAGGTTGAAATATGCACACAAATTTGGTCTAAGCCACCGATATCGGTAGGAGTTCTCTTACTCCGAATGAAATGTTCACAATGACAAAAGCACACAAAAAAACGTTCGTTGTTGGATGGAGGATGAAATAAATGGGCAATTCAAAAACCTAGTTATCTTAAAGCGATTGTTTCTGAAATAGAAGCACCTTGAACGAAAAAAACTAGATTGGGCAGTAACGTCACTTTTCCGACGTCAGAACAAAGAAATTTCTTACCCAGAGATTCGTCGGATACCCCTCTATAAACGTCAACTGAAAAAAAACTGTTGCCAATATGGGCACATTCAAGAATCTGGTTATCTTAAAGTCGAATAGAGTGGTATGGATAAGATGTAACCTGAACGCAAAAAGTAACGTCACTTTTCCGACGTCAGCCACATGTACGAACTGTTAGTTTAGAACTCATAAAACGAAATTCTTGACTAGATTCGTCGGTCCCCCTCCATAAACGTCAACTGAAACTGGTGCCAATGGGGACGTTCAAGTATATAGTTTAATAAGTCTGACAGCTGTCTGACTAGATGTACCTTTTTTTTTGATTGACTGAAATCGGTCATATGAGCAGCTGTTACAGTTGATGTTTCTGGCGGGTTAGCCAACGAATCTAGTCAAGAAATTCGTGACTGAATACCAAGTTGACAGTTCGCATATGTGGCAGACGTAGAAAAAGTGATGTTCCCGATCAATCTAGTTTTTGCATTCAAGGTGCTCTAGTTCAGACCAATCTAGTCGATTTAAGATAAGTGAATACTTGAATAACATGAAGTTAGACTGCTGTCAAACTAACTGAACTAAATACTTGAACGTCCAAAATTCGTATGCAGCAGGTGCATTGATGTCCATTGGAGAGTCGAATTGATGATCGAGCGTTGTATATGCGTGGAGGAACGAAAATGGCGTTGCTATGATTACTATGCGTTGCAATGGAGCTCGTAAACCCAAGACGACAAAAGAGCGATTCGACCACCGATTTATATTTCGAACCACTTTCCCAATACCACGAGAAAGACCCAGTTCCGCTGTCCTGTTTTATTTTATATGCAAACTGCAACTGCTTACAAAAAACGACAACTACCCATCCAGGACGAAATAAAAACCCATCTCTTCATTGTCAGCGCAAAAAGGACATTCAATCTCGTTCCGTTTTCTTCTAATTACATCAAGAATTTATGTCACGATTGTGGTGGTGGGGACGAAATTTTATTTCCTCAAAGAGAATCCCTCCCATCAGAGCCAGAAGTACGACAACAGAACTTACAACAAGCCAAAAAAGGATTTCCTTCGTTTTAAAAGTGAACTGCAATTGCCGCCTGCAGGCAAAGTTTTTTTTTTCGCCAAAAACCTCTCAAAGGAGGAGCCCTAACAACATCAACAAACCAGAGTTTCTTCCGAAAAATGAATTTATGCAAATAACTATAAAATTACTCGCGTGTTCCTGGCGAAATCCTTTTTGCTTTCTCTTCCACTGAACGGGAATTTCCTACGCACTCTAGATGGATCGTCGGTACCTACTCTCTGCAACTATACTACTGCAAAAGGGATGTGCAAAGCAAAGTAAATTTCATTTAAAAAGTTTGCATTCCAATAAATTTCCGTTCTAACCAAAGGATCCACCGTCGGATGGCGACGAAGGCGGCCAACCCCAAATCTTCGCAGTAGGATAGTCATTTTTACTATTTAAATGAACTTTCTCGGTAAATTAATGAGGTGATATCTTTTTGTTTAAATAGCAGGATATCCAGTGCCGGATGAGGATGAGATTAACAGGATAATTGCGCGAGGAGTTAGCAGAGACGTATATATGTAGTTGAATTGCATTGTATGAATAAATTATATGACAAAGTTTCGGTTGGAAGTGCCAACGCCAAGTGGGCGCCGTACACAGTTTTGAAAGTTCCTCGCCGAAACAAACGCACACAGGCACACAACCCAGTCCCCCGGCATAGTTGAGTAAACTCGTAATTATCCAACTAAGCCCACGTTAAATCCATTCGATTTATCTAAATAAATACCGTAGTATGCGCACGAGAACGTCACGCGTCCATCCGTTCCTGAAACTGAATTATTCAAACTATGAATGCTAATGAACTGAACGCGCGCTCGGACACGGACAGTCTGCGACCGTCTATCTGTACCCCGACCGCCGCGCCACTCTGCAAGACCTCAATCAAATCAAAATCGCAAATGTTTATAGTGTGCAGTGCAGTGTGATCGCAAAGTGTGAACTCCTGCATTGTGCCTTCACAAGCAATCTACGACAAAGTGCCTCCCAAGTGCCCAATGTCCTGCACTGTCCCGATAATAAGTATAGTTACCCAGCACACACGCACTATACGTTGATGACAGATTGCCGAGTGGGTTTCTAATTATAATTGTTGCGTTAATAGAGGCAAGAGCTGCAGTGCCGGTCCTGTGTCAAAATCTGAGCCGGTAACGAAGGACGCATGGTAAGGGTAACACATATGCGAATGCGAAAGTATCTGCGAGAGTGTCGTTCAATTGACTACTCCAGCACGTTCGAATCGAGTCGACCCAGACCCAGACACAGAGAGAAGAAGGTGTGTGTGGAAAAAAGTCCTTAATTAAACTACAATGCCCAGGGAATTGATGGCGACTTCGAAAGGACATCTTTTCAAGTGGCGTAGGTATGTGCCGTGCCGTAGGGCAACACCCACACACTGCATTTGACAGTTCGATTGCTTTCGATTGCGTTTCACAAAATTGTACAACTCCTTTTTAATTAGTTCAATTTTGCCTATTGTATCCTTGCGACAGGGGGTTCTCTTCAGAAACAAAAGAGGAATCGCCCCTGATGACCGACGAGTTTGAGTACACATCTGTAAACATGATGATTGAAAAATTTCTATTTCTGTCGCTCGCTTATTCGATTTTGAACTGAGGTTTCGCAAAAAAAAAAAATAGAACGAACGAAAAATCGGATTACGTCCAGCCCTTCAAAAAAATAAATAAAAGCAAAAACTTGGAAACCAAAAAATGGGGAAACAAAACCATTAACCAGGATATGTGCTCTATTATCTTTGCTCCCTCCATACATGAGTTGCCGTGTGGTGTGGTGGCTGGGGAATTTTTGAGCCGACAATTTATGGGCTGATGAGGATGCCATGAGCAGGACTGAAGTGTAAACAAACAGTTGGAGGATGTGGTGGGCGAACTTTTCACAAAATAATGCTTTTCCTCTGATGGTTTTTAGACTCGCCTTTGGGAACAGAAAACAAGTAAAATAAAATAAAAAGTGACGGTGATTGGTGGCTATACAGCGTCAGTTTGGGTTATCAGTCAGCTCTTGAACTTGAAAACCAGCGAAGCGCTGGATGTAAAGCTAGACAAACTGACGTCGCGATTAGGCATCAATGTCAGAGTCTTGTGGGTAGGGATTTCACATTCCAAACTTGAATTAAGATAACTAGACTTTTGCTTAGTAATTTTCATTTGTGCACCGCGGTTGCCAGATCTTTGGGAAATTGGCCCGTCTTTGACATATGTATAGAGAAGTACTAGTGAATACAGGTTCCGTAATCCATAGGCAAGATCTCTCGAAACAGAAACCGAAGCAGAGGGGCGCAAAAATGTCTCTTTCGAATTGCTACCCAAAAAAATCTTTGTAAAGTTGTCAAATAATCTGACGTTTACGAGTGTCGCCATTAAATTAAAATACATGTTTGAGTTTGACAATTAGTGGAGTTTGTTTACGTTTTCGTGAAATTTTTCAACCGCAAAGAAATGCATTGCATCGGGTGGATCAATTTTTATACTTTTTAGTAGTTTTCGGAGTTTTTCTTTTTAAATAGATTTGGATTCGTTTTTGTAGTGTCAGAAAGTTTCTTTTGGGTCGTTTTTATTGAGGTGTATTTTCGGGGCCTTTTAAGGGTTCTTTCGTGAGTTTTACAGGTCGTATTTTTGGGCGTTTTTCAGTGAGTTTTGTGGGGCCTTTGGGTTTTTTTTTATGAGTTTTTCTTACGTGTTTTTTGTTTAGCGTGTTTTCGAGTCTTTTTTGGTTCGATTTTTACAACGGCCTTTGAGGTGTTTTTCGGGCGTTTCTAAAGGCGTTTTTCGCAGGGTTTTTTGAGACGTGTTACAGTTTTTTGGATCGTTTTTCTGGCCACATTTTGGAAAGCTTTTCTATACTTATAAGTATATTATTGTAGAACCGTTTTCGGTGAGTTTTTGAATCGTTTTTTTTTGGTGGGCATTTCTGGCCGTTTTATGTTTCTTTCGAGCATTTTAGAAGCGTTTTTTGAGAAGGTCTTAAGAGTCTTTTTCTGGACACTTTTTGGCGAGTTCTTCGGAAGGTTTTGGGGCTGTTTTTTTTTGTACCTGTTCGTGTGACTTTTGGGGGATAACATAGTCAGAAAGCTTATAATTTAGCTCCTTGGAAACTGGAGTGATGATTGTGCTTATAATTCCCATCACATCGTCGCAAAAAACTTTGTGAAAGCGCATTAAGAAAACGTCCGAAAAACGACTCAAAAGCCTTCCCAAAATCGAACTATAAAACTCTCTTAAAACTCTAAAAAAAAGCACAAGAAAATCCCAAGAATTGTTTATTTTTATTTGACGCAGTTCTCTACAAAGGACTCTCGCTATATCAGCCTAATATTGAAAGATCGCCTCCTTCCGATTGGGTATGTTATTATCTACAACTTTACATAAAAATAAAAAGGGTCCTTCATACCACTTTAACCCTTTTCCTGCTCTGAAACCATTCCACCACATAAATCAGAACAGAGAAGATGACGTTATTACATTTTAACGACTTTCATAAATCAAAGATTGTATTCAAAGATTGCAAGGCGCTGTGAAAATAAGGATGTGTGCCGACACGAGCTCATTGATTACTTAATAAAAACTGCAAAACGAAATTCTTACATTCCTCATTGACATAAAGGAAATTCATTAAATTAATGTTCGATTTAGATAGTTTATGAAGGCAAAGGACACTGAAAGATGCTATAGTTTCCTAACCTCAAACAATACCTCTCACGTTTTGTCAGCACCAATGCTCTTACGTGTTCCGTCGCACTTTAGCCATCATTGTACCTCAAATGGGTTCCTCGAATAAGAACTTATAAACTATATATACAAAGGAAACATCCTTAATGCAATTTTAAAAGTTCAATAAAAGACATTTCGAAACTTTAAATAAAAACTTTGCAGTCCTCGCACGATGATGTTTCTGTCTCTTTCTCGTTTTCACAACTTGACAAAACACAGGCAGACTGCAGGAAAAACCAAGTCAAACCAAGAATACCCGACGACTCTCTGTCTAACTTTTCCCTTCACAGGTATCGCCATATCGAATGAAAGTTTTGTTTCACATAAAAAAAAAACGGTTTTGAGTGCATTTCCAAGGTTAGAAGAAACGAGTGCCACTTTGTTTTTGTTGGAAAAACTTCAACCAATGCACAGGCACACGTACAAATACCAACTTGAATATGTATTTAATTTCAAGTTGTGTGGCTTTGATTTTAAATGTCCTTCGAAGAGAAACGATATTTGACTCTATCAGAGAAAACTTTGGAAACAATTTCCATAAAAAAAAGAAGAATTCTACAGGGAGATTCGATTCAAGTAAGGTTGGGTATTATAGGTGAGGTGTTCAAAAGCGAATTCATGTTTTCAGGAAGTGACACATAGTGAACTCGTCACACATGAGGCAGAGGTAGAGGCGTGCCCTCACGACCCCAGCATTACACTGCAAGCACACGAATTTCATTTAAAAGTGCAATAAATCAGGTTTATTGCCATTTGCGCGGATACACACGCACACGCCCCGTATATACGAAAGGTGGCGTTAATACGCGGGATGATCGTTTAGCAGGGCGTAATAGGTTGCACGTGTGTTTGCAACGAACTGACTCGCTGCCAAAGTGTTGTTAACTATTATACTCCTACAAAAGTGAAGTGTGTGCTGTGTGCAACGTTAGGATAAGGGTGTTAATGTCGGAATGTGAGCTTGACATGATTGTGCTGTGTTAAGTAGATAATTACAAGCTGTGGGTGTGCTTGCAGATCGATTAGATGCACATTCCGCAGAGTTTCGTGAATTTAAATGTCATTAAAGGTGGGCCATCTAGTGGTTTCTTTTGAAATCATAGGTATTTTGACACTGACAGCTGTTTTCCGCTCGAAATTTTGACATAAAATCAGTATCATACCACCGCCGAACGAAATGAGTCGCTTTACGCTTGAACAACGTTGGGAAATATTGAAAAATAATTTCCAAAGTGAGTGCTCTGTAGCCCAAACAGTGCGTTTTTTGAAAAGAAGTTTTGGCCGAAATGAAGCACCCACCGCGCCTGCTGTACGCAAGTTTGTGAAAAAGAGGTCAAGCTAAGGTCCACGGACTCAAATGCAGTTTTGACAAGTTTTTTTTAACCCCCAATTGTAGAATCTCAACTCATGCCACATTGCATTGCAAACACGTTGCCGTGGTATCGTAAAAAGATTTCCTTCATTTAATTATTCCCCCGTTGGAGGAGACAAAAAGGACAAATTACCTGAGACCCCAGATACAAAAATTTTGCCTTCATTCACAATACACCCACTTGGTGGAGGGATAAAATGTCAAAGACCGAGTCCACCTATAAATATACGGTGGATAAAAACAGCCCCGCTCCACTTAAACTTTACGATTAATTTCCCATAGGAATAGCGTCCATATCGTGTCCTGCCAAAGTGTAGTCTCAAGAAAACTTCTCCTTCGTCTTATACTTAATCCTTTTGGCTTTTTACCTTGCGAAAGCGCGATTACCTTGGAATCAATACGGATTTTAATTAAATATAGAACAAATGTCACAAAAAAGAAAAAAAGAAAAGGGAGACGAGAGAAATACGCAACAGGAAAAAATCAATCAATACCCAATTACTTTAGAGTAAAGTAGGATGAAATTAAATGGACGAACGAGACGGAGAACAGAGAACCGGGAATTAATGCGAGAGATTGAAAGGAACTTGCGTCTTGTGAAATGTACATTTTATTTGTAATTTCGGATAATTTGCATCATTTCAACCTCAGACTTGAAATCCACCCGCCGCCGCGTACTACAATTCATTGCTGCAGTCCGATTACCTAGTGTGTTTGTGTTTTGTGTTGACAGAGGGATTGGCAGGTCCAGATTCAGACAGACACAACAACATTCAATGGCCCCTGTCACCAGCGAATAAATGCGTGCAGGACGAGTCAATCAAACGTAAACATATTCAATTGTTTGAGGTTAAGGCTGCGAGTGGGTGCTGGGTGGATACTAGACACGGCAATGAGTTGAGAAAAATCATCTGATTTGGTTTTGTGGGTGGATTTGATTATCGAACGGTTGTTGCGGTGAAAAATAATCCAGGTTGTTGTTCAAACGGAAAAGAGGGGAGAGGAACATGAAGAATAGATAAAAATTGTTAGCACATAGACAACATTTATGTTTGCAGCACCAAGAGAGGTCGGATCATGTTCTCAACCGAGCGTGTTCACAGCGTAATAATTTAATTATATAACACATTTGAGCATTGTTACTTGGGAAAGTTCTATCATGTCAACTATTTGTTTATTTTTTTAAATTCTGCTACACTTTAGCTGTCACATGACAAAGTAACACTATGTCACCGATTTGTATTACTTCTATAGTCTGCTACATTTTTTGTCGATCTCCTACAGTTTCTCACAATCTAATTTCATTTTTTATACTCCCATTCGCATGATCATTTATCATGCGGTTAGCTGTCACTGTTACTTGACAAAGTAACACCATGTAAACTACTGGTTGTATTTCTTTAGTCTGCTACACTTTTTCTCGATCTATTACAGTTTCTCACAATCTAATTCCAATTTTTATACCCCCATTCGGTTAGCTGTCACTGTCACTTGACTAAGCAACACCATGTCAACTATTTGTCGTTTTGCATCCTTTCTTTAGTCTACTACACTTTTTGTTGATCTACTACAGTTTCTCACAATCTAATTTCATTTTTTATACTCCCATTCGCATGATCATTTATCATGCGGTTAGCTGTCACTGTCACTTGACTAAGAAACACCATGTCAACTATTTGTCGTTTTGCATCCTTTCTTTAGTCTGTTACACTTCCTGTCGATCTACTACACTTTTTCACAATTTAATATTTTTTTACACCCCCATTCGCATTCCTGAACAGTTACCATGCGGTTAGCTATCACTTTCACATGACAAAGTTACATCATGTCAACTTTTTGTTGTTGTTTCTTAGTCTGCCAGATCAACTACACTTTTTCACAATATAACTTATTTTTCCAAACCCCCATTTGCATTCCTGATCAGTTTCCAAACTATTACTTCAGACTTATCCGTCAATTTATTCTGAACTAATAGATCAGACTAAAAAATCGAATTATCTTAAGTCAAAGAGGTTGGTCTGGAATAGTTGTACCCTGAACGCAAAATCTAGAATGGTCGGTAACGTCACTTTTCCTACGTCAGCTCCATATACGAACTGTCAACTTAGTACTCAGTCACGAATTTCATGAATAGATTTATCGGTTACCCCTCCATAAACTGTTCATGTGATCGATGTTGGCCAATCAAAAAAGAGACACATCAAGTCAGCCAGCTGTCAGCCTTACTAAACTAGTTTCCTAAACATCCCCAAAGAGTGCACTCTGATCATGCTCTGAACGACAAAAGGAACACAAATCCGAAATGAAAAGTTACAACTTTTTCTTTGTACTTGACAGTTCTGCTCTGAAGTAATAACCACTTATATGTCAATGTAAAATTTTCTATCTATAATCTGACATGGGAATGCACACATCCGTCAGTCGGTTTCAGCATACAGCTTTAACATATAATAAATTGTGGGTTCTGGGTGAGTGATTAGTACTCATTTGAACGAAATTCCATTTCCATTCCTCGCATTATTAACGGCAAATTTCCTCATTGCTGCCAGAAACGTAAGCCATTCTACTCTGTCCGTGGAATTCAATACAGGGCCAATCACTACGCAGAGATCGTGGTTATAGTCTGCCTGTAATTTACCGAAAAATACAAAAGTCAATATTCATCGAATTACATTTCCATTTGCAGACATTGTTTCGCGAACACAAAACGCAGCCATTTTGGAACATCAGCCTCAAATAAATCAAAGACCGTTAAAATGCTCGCAAAATACCTACATAATGCACGAACGCACCTGCGGCACAAATACCTATAGGTACTCCTACTCCCATGAATATGAAACTTGGTTGGCAGAAAAAAGAAACACACAGGACCACCATTGAACACAGGACATCAATCAAACTCATTATCACTGAGCTCGCGGCGTTTGCATATGCATTTCACTACCACAGTGGTAGTAAGAGCCGGGGTCACCTGCCGAGTTGGTTAATTTAATTGCACCATGTTCGGAAATTAATGCAACAGATGTGGAGACTTTGACGTGCGTCAGTGAGTTTTTCAAGTTTTTATTTTGTAATTTCTCTAAAAAAAACGTTTTTAAACAAATTTCATCTCAGTGCCTAATTGTCAATTTACTGCCATCTACACCTGGCTGTGTGTACTAATTGCATAGTGGCAGTTACCGTAGTAACCAATTCACCCTATATAGCTATAACCATAAAGTATAACAACATTCGTGGCAGGACAGCCAAAGTGCCGGCTACCATGGTAGCAGCAAGAATCACATTTTACGAGGACATTGCATGCATATTTTTTGTTTTGTGGTGGGAGATATGGAGCTGGGCGAGCGAGACAGGACATTGCTGCTGTTGCTGTATATGGTGTATGCCTGTCATTGATAGATTACTGGAGATAGTATGCTATGTTGTCCTTTCGCGCTTTTCCACGTAGTCGATGTCGTCGTCCTGGGCAATGGTGTTTGTTTTTTTTTTTTTTATGAGAGGACAGTATATTGATGTAGGTGGTGGCATAGTCCATGCGGGACTACCTTTAATCAGAGCTAAAGTATTTATCGTATGCTCCTACGTTCTGTGGATAAAAGGTGGCGTCACTGGATTGATTACCAGTCTCTCTCGTCAGACCAGAGCATCCGAGGTGTACTACATATAGTCTGTTTTGAATATAGGCAACCGTCGGATGGGGGTATTATTTTTGGGCCTATCCGGGGGTTACTCCATGTCGGAGATGCACTTAACTCGGACAGGATGTGCTGCCGGGAAGAAGCTTTAAATTTTGGGTTTAGTCAGGTGGGCACAATAGGTTTGGCTCGGCCTGATGTGTGTGTTTAGTTTGACAGAGGAAGGAGGTGTAGTCAATTTTGTTTGCATTACATTGTATAGGTAGTGGGAATGGGTTGGGCAGAAGCGTGGAGTTTTAATGACGGGAAGGTGTTTTGTGGGGGTAAATATTTACAATGGCAAGATGGGTGGGAATTGCTATTCTCGATAAAGGGTAGAATATGTAAGTGCATGGACCTCTCACTGAATATATAGGTAGTCAAGCTTGTTTGGAGAAGGTGGTTTAATACGGTTTAGTCAGTGGATAGAGGGGAGACAAACTTGCAGAAGGGAGAAGATGTGGGTGATAGGGTTAGGTATATATATAGAAAATTATTTCAAGTAATGAATAAAAATAATGGACCACCGAATATGTCGAACTGAGGAATTTAAGAAATTCGCAGGTACAAACCTATTCTTGACAGATCGTTTGTTAATCTTCTTTAATGAGAAATTACCCTCAAAGTGTGTTGCGTGTCGCCTTTTTATAAAAAGGGATCTTTCTTTGAGACCTTAAACAATGGGTACCTATTCATTTTCAAATGTCCCGTCTATCCATTGACAGAGTTGTTTGATGATAAAGTGGATCCTCCAAAGGTCTGTATCTTTCGCCATCAACTGCTATAAAATCAGTGGCATCCAAAATGAGTAGAGAGGAAGCGCTGGACTTGATTCAACTATTTCTGCCTGCCCTGTGGCATGGATTTCATAGAAATCACAGTTTAGGGCTTTGCGTTTAAGGTGATCAGACCCAGACTTTAAATATATCAAACCTATAACTTTCGCATTCATTAAAATGCTATAACCCCGCCATTTGCAATCATTTAATTTCTTCGCTCGGCTAAAGCCTCAATGGCGAATGTACAAATGCCACGTCATCGCCACAATGCTTCGCTGAAGCTATTTTGCAATTCGAGTTTACTCCGAAGACACATTCATTAAACAAAATGCACTTTTATGACAGCTCTTTCTCCGTTGAATCATGCAAAGAATCGCAAATGAATCACAAGTAGCACTTCTGCATGATTCAAGTGTCCTTCACATGACGCAACAATGTTTAAAGGAAATGTCTGCACCCACCCCAGCAAACCATCCAATCTCCACGCGTTCCCCTCCAGCCGCACTGGATTTCCCCATCGCCAAGCGACGTCACTTCGAAAAGGGAGATATTCCATGATTTTCAACCCCTCATTTCTGCACACAACAGTATTCCAGGCGCACACTTGGGCTCCTCGCCGAAACAAAATAAAACACCAGTTGCACACCATCCTACAACCGCACACGCGGGGAAGGTCAACTTAAATCGAGTGGTTTCATATCCCCAATTCATTATAATGGGGGTACATCAATAAGTTCACCCCTTTTCTTTGGCCTGGGTATTTAGCATAAATATTTACGACTGTTTTCCTTCGGTCAACTAATACTGCACCTAGCCGGGGTAACTCCCAATAACATAATTAACACACGAATTCGCGCGTTAATTACTTCTCAGAGTTATAGACTTCCATGTTAATGGGGCTACGCAAGGAACGGTCCCTTCCGCCATTTACATGTAACAGCCAACAGGAGAGGAAATCATTTGGAGCGGCATCACATGCCTGCCTAACAAACTGTAGCCAACATGACAGCGTCGTCGTCGAAACGCAACAACCCCCAAGGGGTTGTAAAACTGATTTATGTCGGTTACAAATGCAATTGCTTATGCGAGTATATAGGAGGCATTAGGTAGTGGTGCGGTTGCGATGAAGTACTGCCACGAAACGCTGAGCGCTGGTTTTATGATTTTATGATGATGAAATGCGTATTTGAATGAAGTGGAATTCGGTCTGAAGGGAGGTGAGCTTATTTAATGCATATTTTCTGTGCGTTTTTTGCCGCATATTGGACGAGTTAATCAAAGCGTTTTACAGCTTGTTTTGGACGCGATTTTTCGAATCATTTTCTGAATCGTTTTTATTTTGACCCATTTTCGAGGCGGTTTCGGACGCGTGTTTGAACCGTTTTTTTGACTCGTTTTTTGACGCATTTATTGACCCGTTTCTTTAAACGTTTTCGACATATTTTCAGAGCCATTTTCGGAATAGCTTTTCGGAAAGTTTCGACTCGTATTTCACGCTGTTCAAAACAGTTTTTGCGAGTTTTTGAATGCTATTTGGACGGGTTCATTGACTCATTTTCTAGGCGTTTTTTAAATCGTTTTTAGACGCGATTTTGAACATAAAATTGAATCTCCTTTGGCGCGTCTTTCGATGTGTTTTTGACTCGTTATTTGACGCGTTTTGGACGAATTTTTCAAATGCTGTTTTTGACTTATGTTTTGATGATTTTTTGGACACGTTTTTGCACGCGCTTTAAGACTATTTTTTTAGCCTCCTTCTTGGACGCCTCCTTTGCGACGCTATTTTTATGCTATTTTGACGAGTTTTCCGATGCATTTTTTTTACATATTTTTAATGCAAATTTTGACGCGGTTTTGATGCGATTATAGACGCATTTTTGGGCTTTTTTTTGTTTGTGTTTTTAGATTTGTTTTTTTTTTGCCTCCTTTTTGGACGCTTTTAACGACGAAATTCCCCGCCGTCCAAAGCATTTTTCAACGCTATTTTGACGAATTTTAGAATTGTTTTTCGAAGCGTTATTTGACACATTTTCCAATGCGTAATTCGGGGCGTTTTTGATCCGCTTTTGGAAGATTATTTTTGACGCGTTTTTCGACCTGCATTTCGCATTTTTCGACTCGTTACAATAAGTTTTGGATCCGTTTTCCAATGCGTAATTCGACGCGTTTTTTGGCATATTTCTGACGCGTTTTTAAAACATTTCTTGGAGCATTTTCGATCCATTTACGGAATGCGTTTTGACGACTTTTTCGACAGGATTTTAAGCCCGCTTTAATGTATGGCGATCGTATCTACATAAATATTGGAAAAATTGTGGTAGTTTTTTTCTGTACCAATTCCATTTGAATATCCATGGACGCAGTCCGATGCACGTCATTTCTCTATTTTTGTAAAAAATCTGTTTTAAATTGCCCCCCCCTAAACTACTATTAATACACGAAGTAAATACAAAAATAAAATGTCTTCCTCCCTGGCGCCTGTCCCACAATTTTCTGAGCCATACCAAACAAAATCTCTAAATCATATTTCGTAATAGCCTCCCTTTCAAAATTCTCTAAATTGCCATCAATTGCTCTCCTCTTCACACAATATCCTGTCTGTGTCAAAACATCAACCGTCCACATCAATAAAACTTCGACAAATAAAAGCAAGGCACAAGAAAACAAACAGAAAAAAATAAAAAGAAGTAGACACGACGCCCAAAAACCGCCCTTCCAATTTATCTAATCTTCAAGTGCAAACGAACGACTGTGTCTAGTCTCATTCTCCGAGGATTTTTACGGTCTCGTAAATAAAAGAAAAAGGAAATTCGTCAATATCACTTCCTTAGAACTCAAAACAAACTTCAGATACACCATAGACACATAGGGACATCAATGCTGGGGTAAAAAACAGAATGTCCCCCGCAATGGAAAAAATACCGAAATTGGCGCCCAACGCAAAACGACAAAATACGTTCTCAATCATTCATCCGATGTGGAAAGTTCTTCTCCGTTGCCTCTTCCTTTAGGCAAATTTAATTTCGATTTCTTCTGTTTGCTGAATTTCCTTCTTTTTTTTTTTGCGGACAAAAATTGAACGGGACTGGATACAAGATATTTGCGCTTGTCTTCGTTTGATTTTGATCTTTATTCTATGGCATAGTATCGAATGCAAATACGAGGGCAAATTCTAATGACACGCCCGCATAGAACATCTCACTTGCACACAGGGACATGCTAGGGATAATTGATAAATTTGTCTCGAATATTGATTTTTCATTAGCGACACAGTGTCGTCTCGTCGCTGCGGTGTCTATTTGTGAAAGCTGTCATCTGGCGCAGGGAGGATATACACAAAACTATAATAGTGTCATTGCCATGGCAAGTTTATTCTGTCAAGTTTATCCCTAGATAGCCATACCACCATACAACAATCGCAGTATAGCGGAGTATGAAACCGTTTACTTGCTTTTTACATTGATGGCAACGATACGCAGGTGTACACTTAGCCAAGTCGTTGTCACATGCAATGACAGCCAGCTAGAGAGTAAACTTTGTAGACTACAAAATTACATATTCCCTAGCGGGTGCTTCAAGCAGTGGCTATGTGATAGGGGTTTAGGACAGTGTACTCTGATATTTGTCTAGCTTATGATTACGTGGAGTATAATATCGGATATGAGTGGGGGGATAATTGTGTGAAATTGGTCAGATGCCAATGGGGTTTTAAATGGTCTGGGTGTATAGTACAGGCTGCACTTTTTGTAGCCTTGCCCTAGGTAGGGAATGCGCAGCTATTGCTATTAAATATTTAGCGAGTAATCGGGTCGGTTGCAAAAAAGCCACATTTATGAGAAAGTGGTCATTGAACCTGAATTTTAATATAAAAAATATACAGCGTGGATTTTGACGCATTAGTCAGGGTTGAGGGTTCGTGGGACGAGCTAATAGTTTTTCTCGAGAGCCCTTCAAATTGAGTTTAAAGGAGACTATGCTTTTTGTAAATTAACTTCCTTTATACAGTTCTTTGAAATATATATCATCTCTTAGATATATAGCTTATGGTCGTTTCTACAGAAAAAGCAAACCGGAATAGGGTCAGGCATCTTGTAAAGAGATTCCAGAGGATGAAGATGTGAAAATGCTTCGGCTTTCAGAATAAGCTGATCCAACTGTGAGTATCTCTCCTTGAACTCTCATATTTGAAACAGTGAAAAAAAGTTTCAAGATATAGGCGAACACAAGATGGACCTCCATGAAAACTTGTCCAAAAGAAAGCTATGTCCGTCATTCTATGAAGCTGGATGAAGGGTCTTAACACGTTTTCTCGACGATATTTTTATGCTATTTTGACGGGTTTGGTGACATGTTTCTAATGATAATATTGACACGTTTTTTAATCTGTTTTTTTTACGCAAGTTTTCGAATTCCTTGACACATTTTCACGCGTTGAGGCTACGTGGAATGAGGAACCTGAAGACTAGTTTTAGACTAGGAGACTTGAGAAATTATTCAGCTGCGAGGCCAAGATTCAAAAAAAGCAAGGAACAGCCTATTGAGGCTACGAAGTTCGCTTTAAAGACCGAAGTGGAATGAGGAACCTGAAGACTAGTTTTAGACTAGGAGGCTTGAGAAATTATTCAGCTGCGAGGCCAAGATTCAAAAAAAGCAAGAAACAGTCTATTGAGGCTACGAAGTCCGCTTTGAAGAATGAAGTGGAATGAGGAACATGAAGACTAGTCTTAAACAAAGGAGACTTGGGGAATTTTTCTGCTGCTATAGTTCTATTGATAACATGAATGGGGCCCACATTTGGGCTCACAGTGGGTGACAAATTTTTGATATTTAAACAGGTTTCTAAGGTAACCAATGTTCACTTTACCACTAAAGATTATAAATAATTTTGCAAGTTTCCCGAACGGCTACATGTCCCACAAATGCCATTCACAACAATTTCCATTGTATCCCTCAGACAACGTGCAGATTTTCCGCCGTTCCCCACTAAAGGAAGTACCTCTCAAATTGAAAACGCTATCAGTTGCAAGTACAAGTACCTCCCCATATAGCGCTCCACTATGCAACGACAAACAAAGCGTTAATTTCCTCTTCCTTCCGATTGCAATCTTAAGAGCTTTTCCATATGCAAGCCATCAGAGTGTGCGAGCGCACAACAACCCACCCCCATCCATCTATTATATCCATTAAATGTGCTCTCTTATGAAATACCCATAAAAAGCAAAAATTTCATATCCAAAAGCAACAAACTCCTGGCACGGCAAACACATAATATTCATCCTTTTGTGCTGCACATCCACCTCTGTGTGAAAACTGTGCCCGGTAAAAGGGTTTCTCCTCCCGCTACGAGTATACATGCATTTCGTGAATTCAGTCAGCCGGTAGCCATTACAAGGCAAATTATGTATCCTTTATGCAAAATTTCTGTGCATTGTGTTGCATTATTTCGAAGCATTCACACACTTGCATCATTCTGGGCAGAGCAGAAAAAAAAAACTACATGAAACAGAAACTACACAGTAAACCTCCAATTAAATTGCACAGCAGTCGTTCGCTTTGGGGGTGGGATAAATCCTTTTTAAGGATTTACGTTCTCCTTGAATCGTGCTGCAATGTTTTCTTTGTAATCTCATCTATTACTTCAACGAGTGCCATCCATCTTTTGAACTCCTTAGAGACGAGAACAAATTCCACCATCAGAGCGGACTTCCCTATGGAAGATTTCTCTTTAAACAAAGACTGCTATTACGGAGATTACCTCCGGCCAGCCAGCGTGCTGCGTTTTCAATTTTCCATACAGTAAATGTAGTTGCAGTTTGCAGAACGTCAAGACAGCCAGAGGCAACTATGAATGATGCCATCAGTGATTTAGGTGGGATTGTGAAGAAGCAATTTGCGATCTAATTACGTCCATGGAAAGGAACCTATCAAAACTCAAAACCGCCTGAGTTAAAAAAAACACCAAACCTGGATGAAGATACCTATAACCAACCGTCAGTTGTGTCGAACTTCTTCCCCAAAAATTTCACTTGTCGCGGGTGAAAAATTACCGTCATTTTCGAGTTATTTTCCACCAAAAAGTGACAGTATGTGTGCCATATCACAGTGCCGCGCTTTAAACGCAAAAATATACACAGTGTCAACATGTGGGAGTGGGACCCTTTAACTTTGGAAGTCATGTTGTCCCTCACCCTTCTGTGTTCTGCCATATCCCCCATCCCGATCCCAGTGTAGGCAGGCATAAAATGTTGGCATTAGCCCAACCACCCGTGGGTGAACAACAAGGAAATGGAAGTCACCGAAAAATAGGATGTGGAAGTTATACAGGGGTATTGGTATGCGTATAGCCCGTTGTGGGGGTAAATTGTTTGTCATATCTAACCCCCTCTCAGTGGTATATGTGATGGGTGTTCAAATTCATGGAACAACCACGGACTCGGCTAATTTGTCAACGGAAAGTTATAAAAGAATTCGACGTGGTTTTGAGGGCTTCCTCCGTATGGTGCCATTAACAGGTAATTTGCCAGAAACGGCGGGATTGAAGGAGGTTAAAGGAAAAGTTGTCACTCTTGTTAAGACTGAAAAAATACACTCCAGCACAATGAACTAAATTTGATTCAGTGTTTGACAGTGTGTGTATGTGCATCACCCAGAGAAAAGCCTGTATAAAATTTACCTAAATCGCGGTATAAATCAACTTAGTCCTAAGGCCGTTTTGAACTTGGTAAGTTCTAAGGTAACTTACCTTATATTCCGAATGTAACCGAACATTTTTTAACATATGTAAAATCAGCCTAGTTTTTGGTAACGGTATGCCAGGTTGTCTAAGGTGTTTTACCTTAAACCTAGGCTGAATTAAGCCTTATCCTTTACCTGGAGAAAGTGTCATCTTACACTGCAAAAATAATTGTTCTAAATGATGTTTACGGATAACAATAAGGGCTATCGGTAATTCCGAGGGGAAAAAATTCCCCCCGAACATTTTTTGTTCCCTGGAAAATATTCCTCCTATCGCGAATCTCAATCGGAATTCATTTCCCCCGGAATTTTTCGAAGATTATGTTCGAATGCATTGACAGATGTCAGTTGTGATTTATAGAATTGTCAATTGAGCTCATATTTGCGAATATTTTTCAAATATTTGTTAGAAACCAATTAATTTCAGCAATTGTTAATACGCGAATTCGATTTACATATTAGTATTTAAGTAAAGTGTAAAGAAAACGTTCGATTGGTAAATATAGAAAATTACAAAAGACAAAGCGCAGCATTTATATTGCTGGCCGAGGAGCAAATTCAAAAAGAAGATTCCAAAACTTCTTTACTTCCTCTTTGCTCCTATTAGTAGTGAAACCGTTAGCAATGTCCTGATTTTCATCAAATAAATGTACCATCATCTCCAACTGTTTTTGATTAGTTGAGCTACACCTAATTAATTTTAGTACATCTTGAAAAGGGACTTTAAACAAAATACTTGCATGATTAAAAATTGTTGCTCTCCACTTAAAACAGAAACCAAAAAAACCGCAAACTTCCAACATTAAACGGTAGAAACTGCTTACGTTTTGAATTTCTACCCACAAATTTGCAAAGGAAATATTCCGGGGGGAATCCTATCAAATTCCGTGGGGAATTTTTGTTCGCGATACCAATTTATTCCGGGGGGGAATTTTTTTCCTTTTTCGAAATTCATTGGCGATAGCTATTTTTGAAAAAAATGGGAAATATTCCGTGGAGAATTTTGTTCACGATAGCCCTGATTAAGGAATCAAAATATTTTTTTTTGACTTGGTTAATATGCTAGAAACTAAGGCAGCCAAATAAAATTTTACCAATTTTTGTAGATGTACATAGACATATTCATACCTTTTAATTCCATAGCCAGGCAAATTTACCTTACTCGCATTTCTTATGCTGATGTTATCAGAAATGTAATACAAATTAAAGAAATGCTTTTTATGTTAATTCATTTTTATCTTTATCTTTTTCCTGCTAATTTAGTTTTACAATATAATATTTATATAAATATAAAAAAGTGTTATATGATATTTATTGAGACTGAAGTAGCGTTGAAAATGCAATGTTGATATTATCGGGAAACAGAAAACATACATTTGACTAGGTATACAAAATTTTCTTTGTGAAACATTGTTTACGAACCGGTGTCCATTTTTGTAGTAACTTGCCTTAAGATCTTTTAGAAAACTTTCTTAAAAAAATGGCTTTAATTCGAATCGAAAACAAGGTGTTTTTATATTAAATACGTACATACAACAAAAGGAATATTTTAATGCACTTACCTTAAACTTCTTCTTCGACAAACTTTTTCTCTGATATTTTTTTTGTTATTTGTAATTAAATTGTTGTTGTTAACTTTAAGTTCCCACACTGTATTGCACTGTACTGTTTTTAATGTTTTTATATTTCAAAAACTTATTGAACTTATATCACTGATTATTTTTCGTTTACAAAATACGTCCACAAAATACAAAGCCAGTAAAGCACTTTGCATGCAACAAGCGAAAATATTTTCACCTTAGATGTTATATATTTACCTTAGAACGGTCGGTGAAAATTTATCCGGAATATCAGCCCAAGCTAAGGTACATTTACCTAGTAGCTAAGGTAATTTGCACACTGTTTCTGAATCTAACGGCACATTTCGAAGCAATACACGAAAATAAACGTTGCAATCAACTGGTTGCAGGCGGCTTCTATCAATCAGTATGGTATGCAGAACTTTACCTTAGAACTAAGCAGATTTACGTATGTCCTTAGGTGGATATACACTTATTTGTATTTAGGTTAAAATACCTTAGGCCCTTAGGCAATTTAGCCTATGTCTCATTACCTATGCCGTACATAAATTGTGCTAGTTCTTGGTAGTGCTATACCTGTCCAAAATATTCCATACCAAAATATTTACCTAAGGTTTTTAAGGCAATTAAGCCTATTTTTCATTATCTGTGCCATGCATAAATTGCCCAATTTGTTGGCAGATTTATGTCTGTCCAAAATATTCCATACAAAAATATTTACCTAAGGCGTTTAAGGCAATTTTACACTGCATTTTTCTCTGGGTTAACTCAGCCAATCCGTACTGGATTTTTTTTTGAAGAACTTTAGGCTTGATATGGAGCAGCATTTAGTTTTTATTTCATTGCAATCGACCTGCACTTTCAGAAGATAGATGAATTTTAAATTTTCTCAGCGCAACAGGTGATTTTTGTCAATTTTACTTACTTACTTAAGGTGGCGCTACAGTCCGGGGTGGACCTGGGCCTCAACCAACAAGCGTCTCCAGCCAGCGCGATCTTTAGCTAGCTGTCTCCAGTTTCGCACGCTAAGTTGGTTAAGGTCCCCTTCCACTTGCGTGCGCCACCTGAGTCGCGGTCTTCCTCTACTGCGCCTTCCCTCGGGTATGGATTCGAAGATCTTCCGGGCCGGAGCATTCGTGTCCATTCGCTCTACATGACCCAGCCACCTCAGTCGTTGGACCTTCACTCTTCTGACTAGGTCGATGTCGCTGTACAGCCCGTACAGTTCGTCGTTAAATCTCCTTCTCCATTCACCGTCAATGCAGACGGGACCAAAAATAACACGAAGAATTTTTCTCTCGAAACAACCGAGAGTTACCTCATCCGCTTTTGATAGCGTCCATGCCTCTGCGCCATATAGCAGGACTGGGATGATAAGGGTCTTATAAAGGGTCACTCTAGTTGTTCGGGAGAGGGCTTTGCTACTCAATTGCCTTCTTAGCCCAAAGAAACAGCGATTGGCAAGAGTAATTCTACGTTTAACCTCAGCGCTGGTGTCGTTGTCTGAGTTCATAGCGGAGCCTAGGTAGACAAAGTCCTTAACCACCTCAAAGTTATATCTGTCTATTGCGACGTTCTGTCCGAGCCGTCGGTGTTGGGTGTCCTTTTTAGTTGACAGCATATACTTCGTCTTGCCTTCATTAACCGCCAAACCCATCTTCGCCGCCTCAGTCTCAATACTCACAAACGCGCCATTAACATCACGCTGCGTTCTGCCAATTATGTCAATGTCATCGGCGTATGCGAGTAATTGGACGGACTTTTGAAAGATAGTGCCTCTGGTGTTGGCGTTTGAGTTTTGCACTATTCTTTCAAGAACGATGTTGAAGAAGTCACATGACAGCGCATCGCCTTGTCTAAATCCTTTTTTGACATCGAAGGTCTCGGTAAGTTCTTTACCGACCTTGATGGAGCAGCGTGCATTCTCCATCGTCATCCTGCACAAACGGACGAGTTTGGCAGGGATGCCAAAACTAGACATTGCTCTGTATAGTTCGTCCCTATAAATGCTGTCATAGGCGGCCTTAAAGTCGATGAAAAGGTGGTGGGTATCGATTTGAAGTTCCTGGGTTTTCTCCAAGATCTGCCGCAGTGTGAATATTTGGTCTATAGTGGACTTTCCTGGCCTGAAGCCACACTGATATGGACCAATCAGGTTGTTTACGAAAGGCTTCAGGCGTTCACACAAAACGGCAGATAAGATCTTGTAGGCAATGTTTAGAAGACTGATACCTCTGTAATTGGCGCAGTTCAGAGGGTCTCCTTTCTTGAGGATCGGGCAAACAATGCTGAGGTTCCATTCATCGGGCATACTTTCCTCCGACCATATTTTACAGATGAGTTGGTGCATGCTCCTAACCAAGTCATCGCCTGCCGCTTTGAACAGCTCGGCGGCTAGGCCATCTGCTCCAGCGGCTTTGTTGGACTTCAGTTTAGATATAGCTATCTTAACCTCGTCCAAGTCGGGTGGACGGTATTGTTGATCCTCATCGTCCAGGTTGAACGGTTCATTCTGCCTGACAGCGGAATGTAAGTCGTCATCGCCGTTAAACAGTCTGCAGAAGTAGTTCTTCCATATCCTCAGCATCGACTGCGATTCTACTACGATGTTCCCTTGTTCGTCCTTGCAGGCTTCGGTTCGGGTTCTGTAGCCTTGTGAGGTTCTTTTTACCCTCTGGTAGAACTTCCGAACCTCATTCCTGTTGTAACATCTCTCTATTTCCTCGATCGCGCGCTTCTCATGCTCTTTCTTTTTTCTCCTTAGAAGCCGGTGTTCGTCTCTTCTCTTCTGCACGTAGAGCTCACGAGCAGCTCTTGTCCTCCTTTGCAGCGCCGCTTTGTATGCCTCTTGCTTCGCTGCATGTGCTTGCCGGCACTCGTCGTCGAACCAGGGGTTTCGTTGTGGTGGTCGGGTGAAACCCAGCACATCAGAGGCGGCGTCTCTGATGGCTTTTTGGCAATGTTGCCACTGGTCTTCAATACTTGATGCTGGCTGCATAGGACCTCTTGAGAGATTGAGAGAGACTCGATCGGAAAAGGATCTGGTGATCTCTTGCGATTGTAGCCGTCCGACGTCAAACTTCCTCACAGTATTTACTTGTCTTGGCGGCGTTCGGGATATCCGGAGTCGTACCTTGGCTACAACAAGGTAGTGGTCCGAGTCAATGTTGGCCGCTCGGAACGTTCGGACATCTATAATACTGGAGGAGTGCCTTGCGTCGATCGCAACGTGGTCAATCTGGTTGACGGTTGATTGATCAGGAGATCTCCATGTGCCTTTGTGAATATCGAGATGCGGGAACCGTGTGCTGGCTATGACAACATTTCGCCCCGCCGCGAAATCGATCAGCCTAAATCCGTTGTCGGAGGTGGTGTCGTGTAGGCTGTACTTTCCGACAGTACTACCAAAGATGCCCTCTCTTCCTAGCTTGGCGTTAAAATCGCCTAAGACAATTTTAATGTCATAGCTAGGGCATTGCTCGTAAGTGTGGTCCAAGAGCTCGTAGAACCTTTCTTTGGTGTCGTCGTCTTTCTCCTCCGTGGGGGCGTGCGCGCATATTAAGCTAATGTTGCCGAATTTAGCCTTGATGCGGATTGTTGTGATGCGCTCGTTTACATAGTTGAAACTTAAGACTTCTTGCCTAAGTCTGGCGCCAACGACGAATCCACATCCGAATAAGCGCTGTTTTTGTTGCCGATAGCAGTCGCCGTAATAAATATCGCAGTTTTTCATCAATTTTACCATTTCAAATTGTAAGTGCTACGCGGACAGTGCCATCCAGAGAAGTTCGCCATTGAACCCTTGCCCGAATGTCCTCCCAAATCTTCTTATGTACTCAAGTCTTGATTAATGAGTAACCACTCCGTCAAATTATGTCAAACAGCTGCAGTCGTTGTTAACTAAATTTCGAGTTTCTTTATTTTCACCCAAACGATGTGTAAGCGACTCTTTGTAAAATTTACTACCGCCATTCCGCAGCACTATCTGCTAGTTGTCATCTCAATACTGATAATCCAAAACGCCGACCATCGTTTTGCGCGAAATTAGTCCTTTTTCCAATCCCGATCAGCCTTCATATCCCTCTACATTCGTTATCCCTACTTTTGGTGGATTTTCCAACTCTAACCCCAATAAAAATGTTGTTTTGCCCCGTTAAATCCCTTGACCTCCTTCCAATGGGCGAGCTTTCTCTGCCGAATCAAAGTAATCTAATCCCTGTCGGAAATAATATTTGCCCACATTATCAACAATCAACAACAAAACAAAAACAATCGAACGAACAAACACCCACCCTTATTCATAGAGATAAGTACTAAATCCCTACCACTGTTTGTGTCAATATTTAATTTGCCTCTTCCCCAACACTGATTCGACTCGACGATGATTTCCAGATTCCGGATTAGTAGCTTCGATAACGATAACACAAAACCCAGTTATATAGCCACCCCCCCCTCACGTCATTGCCAAGGACAAGAAATTTGCTCCCCCAAAAGCGAACGAGTTCAAGTCATAAATTATTTTCCGATCACAACATACACACACATTGTATACAGCAGAGGATTACGCCTCAACATCTATCGAAGTTGGCATTCTCATCAGTTGAAATCGGAGCCGAGTAAGGAGAAGGACACGATGACTGGTATAGTAGGAACCCAGAAAAAAAAAGGATAAACTCTATTTAATAGATTTCAGGCACTGTGCCAGCACGACGATGGAGATTTGTCTGCTCGAAGGACTAATACGATTTAATGGTGTGGAAAATTAGAAACCGATTGTTTAGGGGAGGGCCACCAGACTCTTTGGCGCACATTCGCCAACAGATGTTGTTTTGTCAGCCAAGCAAAATGCTGCCAAAAATGCCCCCAATTATAATAATAATTTTTCCCGAGGACAGCTATGAGGTTCTTATCCGTTTATTGGTTAACCATCTATAAATCGTGTAGTCGTCCTTATGACAGCAATGAAGATGTCCCTTTCGAAGCTGTCATACTGTATCTAATTTGAAATTTATATGCATCCATTATTTTGTTTTTAGAGATGTCAATAAGGAAGGGGGTGGTTTGACAGCCATGGAACCTACGATATGAAGGTTGTGAGTGTGGTTGGCGTTCCGTTTCATATGCACCGACGAGAACCGTGTATCGGCTTTCGTGCGGGGGCAAAATGGAGACAGTATTCTGGTGAATGACCGATATAAACTTTTATTCCTTTTTGTTGAAGGATTTATCGCTTGGGTGATGTCATTTGGTACACCGTTGGTGGAGGACGATATATTGAATGGAGGCTTTGGGTGAGCAAATTGTACACAAAGTTATGGTGGACGATGCTGCATGGGTGGTCTAAACAAAAATTCATTCTCCTATCCTGATGAATATGGTAGATGAATTTAAAAATTTGGAAAAAATTGGGAAAGTCTACCGGAACTACATCGAAACCACATTCCAGGGCAAGGACATTTTCGATTAAAAACTGATCACAAATTTGGCTATAAAAATGTCACACGACAGAATCAAAAATCGGGTTTACAGAGGTTCACAAACGACGCAGTTAAAAGTTAAAACCATTGTGGCTGGCCCTAGGGAGGGGAACTCTGCCCTCTATAAGTTGTGAGCATATTCAGAGGTCTACGACAAAAAAAGGTAAGAAGAGAAGTTGTCTTGAAACGCTTCTTTTAACTTCCGAATTCAGGTAAGTTCTATCTTCTCCCCGTAGAGAAGTAATGGTAGCCGGAAGTTTCACAAAAAGTTAGAAGAAAGTTGACAATTCAACAAGACCCGATTGGAGTCTTGCAAGGAAACCCTGTATAGTTGATTGTTAGTCGATGCATTTGAGATTTTGAGAAACTACCTTTGCAGACGGCGAAGACGATCGCTGTTAGGCAGAAAAAACTGAACTACGAGAGCAAACTTTCACCCTAGTAAAATCTGAACTCAAGTCCAACAAGGCCAACCGTGCCAGCTATTTGAGGCGACGAGGCGAGACGACTTCTTTTAGAGCATATACACCAACTGATCACCAATGGTTGGTGCAAAGAAATTATACGCCTGATTGAAAGAACCTCGGGAGGAAAGGAAAAGGAGACCCTCTAAGCTGTCTGTAATATTTTGTAGCGCTCTGTTTGCAAAATGTGACAAAAAATTCACTTCCCTTGTTGACTGCAAAGCAGACTAAAGCTAAAATAAAACCGACTCATTCCAATTGAAGATAATCGCAACCCAAACAAGGATCGTCTCTACAAACAGCAACCTTTATTAAAGATTAAAGCCCAAAAGGAAAAATCGTACTCCCCCTCAAAGACGTCTGTAGAAAAAGTGTCATCTCGTTGAAGCGCCACCCACAAATCACTGGCGCGGAATTCATGAATCCATAAATCACAGTGGCAATGGCAACAATATTCCAACCACGAAATGAAAAATTCAAAGCTTCTCAACCGTTGTACACACGTTGGGCTCTCCATTAAAACAATCCTAGCTACCCAACCGGGGGTGTATATTTAAATTCCATTTGCACAGCAGAACGCACGACTCGACTCCGGGGCTAAAGGTGGCGGCAATTCGCCCCCCCAAAAGAAAATAAATTATGAAACGTTTTCCATTTTATTTAATATCGTGTTGACACTTCCTCACTTGTGGGATTGAACAGAAAAAGGACCTTCGTAAGTCGTATCAGCGCACCAAACCGAAATGGTGCCACGAATATTTCGCACAGATTAAGGTGTTAGAGGTGGGGACTGCAAAATACAAAAAAAAAGCGCCACAGACTTGAAAGAATTCGGAAATCCTATTAAATTCCTATGCTCCTAGGCTGTCTATCTGTATATGGGTGAGTGCAGAGTTTCAACACGTACCTCGATGTGCGCTTATCAGTTGAATATGTATCCAGGCATCAGGAGGCAACCCCCAGTATCTGTTTGTGTTTTGCTGGAGATTTTTATTCTGATATAGCTGGATGGAGAAAGGATTTTCGGGATGTAATTGGATGGAATTTAATAAAACTTGGCGTCCTTTTGTTTTTCTCTTCGTTTTTTTTCCCGGGGACATTTGGGTTGTTGTTCAATTTGACATCCTTTATCCATTTGATTAGATTTCAGCCGATAGTATATTGTTCATCTTTGGCTCCTTCCCGATTTCTATAGGACTAAACGAAATTGAATTGTCTTCAGAAAATTGGTTTAAAGTTGCAGTTTTAACAGGATCAGCTGTCAGTTATCTAAAACAATCACTGGGGATGGTAGTCATGTGTCACTAATCTCAGTGACAAATTCCCAGATACTCAGTTTTGTCTGATGATGTCGTCTTCAAGGAATCCGATTCCAATTGTTCTATGCTAATAGCTACAACATGTGTATAATCTTGCATTCCCCTAACAACCATTGTAAGCTGTAAATACATTTTGGAAGACAACTACAACTCTCGAGATGAAATTCAAACACAATAGATATTTGCATCGACATTTGCCATTTCCCTAGACTCTTGTCGTTTTCGTTGTCCTTGTCGTCGGTGGCTTTGGTGTGGGGTATTCATATCATTTATACATCCTCCACCCATCAGAATTTAAATTTAGCCGATTAGGAAGAATATTTCTCGAGATCGTAATTAAAGTAATCCTTCGAATGAGCACACACACACGCCGCACATGCATTCAACTCAAGTCGAATAAGGTAATTAAGGACCTGAGCACGTATATTATGTTATATGGATTTGTGTTCGCTCAACAGTCAGAAACAAAAGGCTGAGGAACTTCCAAGTGCCTTAGGTATCGGGATTTTCTGTTTCACGTAATATATACACTCACACAAAGTTTAAGACTAATTGGAGGATATGTAAAGCGAGTAATAGGAAAATAATTGAAAGGACATGGACTTAAATTTCGAACTCCTAAGCGGATCACAGTTGAGTAGGAGTGCGGAGCTGCATGCGAGTCTATGCAACAGCAATTCACATGTGGTGAGGATAAGGATTAAATTGTTTTCGAACATTTATTTGTGCCCTGCCATCAGAATATCCGATTTAAGAAAGTTGTGCTTGTCAGTAATACGTGGCAGACTAGTTTAGTGAAGGGATGGTTGTAATTACAGATCATTTTGACAGTTTTATCGAGCTAGAGATGGAATTGTGTTCATTGGGGTAATGACTTACTTACTTACAGTCCGGAATGGACCCGCGCCACGACCGACACATCCTTAGAGTTAGCGCGATCTTTGGCTAACTCTCACCAGTTGCGCATTCCAAGCTGGTTGAGGTCACCTTCCACTAGTGCGCGCTATCTAAGGTGAGGTCTTCTTCTACTGCTTTGGTTGGAATCGAGGACTCTTCGTGCCGGAGCATTGGTGTCCTTTCGTTCTATTTGACCCCAGCCATTTTACACGGCTGATGCGTACTTTTCAGCTCGAAGAGTTCCCTGTTAAATCTCTTCCTCCAAAGCTTCCGTGCCTCACACATCTTTCAACACCCAATCTAGTTAAAAAAAAAACTCCATTTAACTCGAGTGACTCGGTAACAAAAAAAAACTCGCCAATTTGCATTTCCGGATTACCAATTAATTCTCTAATTAAATAGGTAGTAATGTTTGTCCAACAAAGAAAATTAAAATTAAAAAAGGAAGCATGTCTTTATAAACAGGTGTCTCTGAGCCTCTGAGTCTACGGAACTTATCAACAGTAGATTTATCAATGCCCAGTTCCGCTCATCTACAAAGCTCTTGAATTATTGGACAACTTATTCATGGACCTTTCATATCCAAATTCAGATCAACTCCACTACAAGACATCAGCCAAAATCCGCCCAGATATCGACACAGAAACTAAATTTGTTGGATAACTCATCCATGGACAGCTCATCTTCGTAGCTCTTGAATTATTGGACAACTTATTCATGGACCTTTCATATCCAAAATCAGATCAACTCCACTACAAGACATCAGCCAAAATCAGCCCAGATGTCGACAAAGAAACTAAATTTATTGGACAACTCATCCATGGACAGCTCATCTTCATATCTCTTGAATTATTGGACAACTTATTCATGGACCTTTCATTCCCAAACTCAGCTAAGCTCTATGGAAAAATTCAGCCCAGATTATTTATAAAACACTTCATAACTCATCCCTGGACATTTCATCCACCCTTAATTTTTGTAAAATGAAGGCTGTAAAGCACGAGGCTAAGTGCTGATCGCACGATGGAAGACTTCTGTGAAAGGATGAGTTAGAGGTCTCTACTGCGAGGAAGCCTAGCAAGCTCTCCCGAAAATAGATGTGGATGAAATGTATCCCGAATTCAGCCTGGCAATCATCTATTCAATTATCATAACCGTGCAACTTGTTGGATAGACTAAGGACTGCCAAAGAACTTTTGTTAAAACTAATCGTCGGGCTTGAAAATCGTGATGTTCCATACCAAGCACATTACATCCATTTTTAAATACCCTACTCGTAGTCACCGCACTCTGAACACCACCACCCTTCATTACGAAGCGGGAGAGCCTTCAAGGGGCTCTGGCACTGCGGCTTCTCAAACCACCACCCTTTTCCGAGTTCCGAATTACTGAAGGCAGTTCTACTTCCAAAGCTTCCGTCTCAACGACATCTGAAGACCAATAAAGTCATGAAAATTCGCCAAAGCCAAGTTTTTTGACACGCCTACTTTTTGGAGGTTTTTTTCTTCTAAATTTTCTATAAAAACTCCAGATGAATGCAATTTAAAATTTGCTGTCAAAAGTGATTTCCCAAAGTATAGACAGTCACCTCTCTTAAAGCTTATATAGCACTAACCGACTTCAAGCAGACAACATCAACCTTTTCCATATTCGATTGCCACTTCTCTGGGAACCGAAATTTCATTCATAATCCTTTGCAGTTCTTTTCTCAACCAAACATTGCCTTTAACCGCCATAATTCACTGCCAATCACGTACAAAATTCACAACTTGTCTACAGTCAACTTTATCGCACGCCCCCCTACTCCTTGACTCAGTTTTCAATTTCCATTCGAAAGAAAAGCTATAAACTTTGTGGCGCGCGAAAATCAGGATATCTAGTACATACCCAACTATAGCTACATCAGGTTATGTAACCTTTCCTGTTCCCTAATATACTTTCGGTGAATAACCGTTTATTTTATTCAAATGAATGTAATACTCGAGGTCGGTGGATCATTCGTCTTCGACTGAAACTGAATTCGGAATGAAGTCGGTAAATTTCCTCCAGGTCGTCGTCGGTCGGTCGGTTGGTTGGAGGAACTGTGTCGAATTCCTCAAACGAATTTATTGCTTCATTTTGATGATATCCTTTTCGGGATTCAATGCGCTGTAAGTATGATGATCCCCTCAGTCATAGTCTGGGTGTATGAAGAAGCAATTGAATTAAGTTCGGGATCGTTCCCGAAAAGCGGTTCCTTTCATTGTGTGCTGTTTCTTCGATGGCTGCCATATCGTCGTCGTGACGTCCCTTCGCATAAGACCAGGGAGGGTCTATTTTTGGGAAGTGTATAATATACCACTTGTTTATGGGTCATTTAACTAAGTTGCAGTTATAAGAAAACCATGTTATTCCACAAACCACCACCACCAGCCCTGTTTGGGTGTAATGAAATTCACATGAAACCAGGAACAATGGCTGGGAATGGGGCACGAGCACGAGTGTGCTGTAACTGTAATGTGTGTTGCCATTTGCCAATTAGTTGGAGTGGTTTCAGTTTAGCGGAAAATAAACATAACACTCTCTCGCTCTCTTTGAAATGCAGGAGGGTGCGGTTGGAGTATAAAAGTATAAAACTTCCGCTTGATAGCTATTGAACTTGTTTTGACAATTATTTTCACCGTTACCTATTCGGCTTTGTGCGGGAGTTCTTTATTTTTATTTCGTTGCCTGCTGTCTTCGTGTTCTTCGGGTATATTTGTTGTTTTTTTTTTCTTTTCAGTTGAACTGTTTGTTGGCACTTTTATTGCTCCAGTGTGTTATATGTGACATTTCCGGTGTATTAACTTCGGCTCGGGATACAATGTGACAGTGTTTTGCAGGTAAGTGCAAAGATGGCGGGGGAGAGTGGAATGAGGTTCTGGTGTGGGAATGAAAACGAATTTTATTCGTATAATTGGCGAGAGAGCTGTTTGCGGGGAAGTTGATTGCGCTTCCGCCGGTCAGGGATGGATATATTTTTTGTAAAAACGCTGGACTGTAGCATTAGATTATATGAAGCGGGACAGCCTTCAAGGGACTATGACACCGTGGCTTCTAAAAGGAGTCTATTGTGCAATGGACTGTAGCATACGGTAGGGGATAGAATTTCTAACCTTCCCAGGTTGGGAAAAATAAAAGTTTCTTTTTAAAAATGCAATAAAATGAACAAAATTAAATTGTTCCCATGTAATATGGCTTTATTATTTGTTTTGTCTTTAGAGCAAACATTCCCATTAATTATGGAACACAACATCGTTCAAGTGACTGCCTCGGCTTGCTTCACAGCAGCGCATTCTGTCACTCCAATTTTCCAAGACCTTGTTGATGGTTTCGGGCTCACGGTTTGTTTCGAATATATTGGCCTTTATTGCTTGAATTGTTTCCAGATTGTTTGGTAACCCACAAAAAAAAAATCCAAAGTGATCAAATCACAGCTCCGTGGCGGTCAAGAGGCTGATAACCCGATTTGGGAATTTGGTGCACAAAAGATCGATTGTGGCATGGGCTGTGTGGCATGGCGCGCCATCCTGTATGAACCAGAGGTCGTCCAAATCCATGTCTTCAATTTCATAAAAAAAAGAGTCGGTTCACATGGCTCTGTAACTCCCACCGTTAACCGAAAAGTTGTTCCCAGCCTCATTTTCGACGAAAAATGGTCCAATGATGCCGCAACTCCACAATCTGCACCAAACTGTAAATCTCTGTTGATTGGCTTCTCTGACCATGAGTGTTGTCCACTAGCATACCAGTCTCACGAACTTTTTGCACAAACTTGCGTACAGTAAGCGCGATTGGTGCTTCATTTCGGCCAAAACTTCCTTTTAAAAAAACCCACTGTTTGGGCTACAGAACACTCACTTTGGAAATAAGTTTTCAATATTTCCCAAAGTTGTTCAAGCATAAAGCGACTCATTTCGTTCCGCGGAGGTATGATACAGATTTTCTGTCAAGATTTCGTTCGGGAAACAGCTGTCAGTGTCAAAATAACCTATGATTTAAAGTGTTACCACTAGATGGCCCACCCTTTATTTGTGACTTTTGAGCTTAGTGCTCGGAAAAGAAAAGTGTCGCACTTAACTCCCACATCAATGGTATTTTAGACCTCTGAAGGTATTAGGGACTACAGGAAGGGAGCTACCAGAACTCATGAAGTCGATACGGCTCATGGCTCATCTGGCATTGGCACAACTGTTCGACGATTGTGGTGTGGAAAGTGGCTCATTTCCCGTCAACACACATATAGGAATGTCATTCCAAGAGAAATATATACAAGACCATTTTTTTAAGTCAAACTTCTAATTTTAAAGCATTTAATGAAGGAGCGTAATGGTGCTTAAAGTCCAATCAAGCTGATTGTTTACTTTGTGCCTCTCTCAAATTCTGTCTATTGCCTGGCTCACAAGTGCAATTCAGTAAAATTATAAACTTCCCTATGAATAAATTACCCGGCAACGCAATTACAAAACACAACTCTATAACGAGTAGCAAAATTTAAAACCTCCTAAACGCGGCAATAAATCTAATTTTAATATGAATTTATAAATTACACATCCGGGAGTTGTGTTCTCTCGAATGTTAGCAACTCCCTCTCGCTCTCTATAATAATAATAATATTCCCCAACGAACAACATCCGTCTGCAATATCCTTTCATCCCTGGGTTTTGTGTTTTTTTTTTTTTTTTGCTCTTTAGCTGAGCTAAAGTTTTTAACATTCAACTCCCAGCTGAACAGTCTTTTGTTCCCTCAGTGCAGCAGCCAAAAATTGCAACATAAAGTGTATACGAGTCCTGTTTTGGGGACATGGAAAATAAAAACCAGCGGCTGTGCATAAATATTGCTTAAATCAAAGCGAAAAGTTTGAGGGCACTCTCCAGCGCTGCTGTGGGACCAATTGTTCCAATTTTCATTGGCTTTAGTTTTAAATTAATTGACTCCCAGTAGAGGCGAGCAAGTACCTTGTAGTATATCCTATTATGTGATTGATTTCCCAAGCAATAGCGCAACTTTTCCTCACAAGTTTCGAAAGAAAAAAGCAAAACACAAAACAAAACATTAAAGTGAACGAGCATGATTCAAAGGGACGTGCCCACTATGCGTGATGGCCGTTCTCGATTCGGTATAACTGAACATGAAAACTTGTCCATTACGGTTGTACGAAAAGAAAGCGAACCGAGGATAAATAAACTTTTCTTGACACTGAATGGCAACTTCCTTCCCCCCGAAATGGTTCCTATCTCTTGTGGGTGTATAGTGTCTTTGTCCCGTGTACTTATACTGAGATGAACAATTTCCAGGAAGCTTCATTCTGGAGCGATGGTATCCTTAATGATGATCTTATTAAAAAGTTCATAGAAGTTTTGCAATTTCTTAATTCGGTTAATTATTTTATATTTGCTTGGGTGGCGTAAGAATGCCAATGGTGATGGGGAATCGTCTTTGGTGTGTTTATTTTCTTTTTCCAACAGTTTCTCTCATTTTTGCTAAAGTTTTCTTAAGGAGCATTGGGTGGACCTATAGTAGGTACATAGGGGTGTAATTACGTTAAGAGATGGGCGTGGGGAAGAAAGTTTAAGAGCGGATGACCGTTTGATGGGTCTTTACCTTTGTTTCGTTTGTTTGAAAAAGGATCCATGCAATAGGAAAGTTTCAGAGCTTTTTTAAAAAGATATAGGGCCTTAAAAAAATGAAAAAAAAAACAGTGGCATTTCCCAACAGACGTGAAAAGTTGAAAAATTACGTGTGTATTTTTTGAATCGCAGGAAATATTTTATTGTGTAGGAAATAGTACTTTTAAATGAAGTGTTTTTTTACCCGAATAGGTACAGGGGGTAGAGGTACTTGAATGTGTCTTGTTCATATATTTTTAATTCTTTTTTTACAGTCAGTTAGGGTTCTTTGGTTTTTTAAATTAACTTTTTTTTATTTATTCATTATTTAAACTTTTACTAAAAAAAATGCAACCAAGACTTTTTCATACCTTTTAGACATTATTTCATTAGCTAATTTTTGTCAAAAGGCAGCTTTTTTTATTTTAAATATGTTTTTAATTTTTTTTTCTTTGATTCAACTGACTTTCAATTTTTTTAACATTCTTAAAAAATTCTTTTGTCTTAAGGAATGTGTTTTCACCATCAAACTCTGTCCATTTTTATAACACCCTATCTGTCATTTCTTAAAATGAATTCCAGCTTGCACTTCCAGTATATATGAAATTTGAAAGCTGTTTGTTGTATAAATTAAAATTTGTTTTTGTTTGTTTTTTTTTTTATATTTGTGTTTCATTTCAGTGTGACTTTTATAAGCCAATGAAAACAGCTTCAATTTTCCATCACATGCAGTGGCATGACAACGCGGGGTCTGCTTGAATTCCGAAGCAGCTCTACAAATTTCGTTGTCGGGGCTGTATAATTTTTTTGCTAAAACTCGAATAAATTATATTTAAAACATCGCTTATCCAATGCGATATCTACCATTATGTGAAAACAATCATATTATACGAATACCCAATGATCAAAGGAAACGGCGTTAAGTCCCCGAAAATCCCTACAATTCTATCAAAGTCAACAATCTGAATAATTATTCAAAAGGATAAAGTTAAGCTGCTTTATGATGCTCAACAACAAATTGGCATGCCTCCTCTGTGCCGTTTTCCTGGGTCGTTTAGGTTTATGTAGGTGTGTGCTGTTTGTTACCTGCGTATACAGTCGTCATCATTACCATCGGTCTTATCTATCCGACTACCCACTCCCACTCCTCATTCCCAATCGTCATGGTCGTCATTATTTTTGTGTGTGTGCCAATTAAATGAAATTTCATCGCAGCTACTTTAGTTCCCACTTCCTCCTGGGTGTTCGCATGGCAACTCCAATAAAAGCTCTCCGGCTGTATGTTTACGACAAAACACAAATAAAAAAAACTTGACATTCTCGTCATATATATGGTTTCCATGGGTATTACAAAAAAGCTCTTCCCGCCATTTTTCACCTGCGTAGCAACCTTTGGGAGTGTGTTTGGTTTAGTTCTATATCCCGTTCCCGGTACATCCATATTCATCCGATTCCTTCGAGCGTGTTGTGTAATTTTCATTTAATTAGAAAGCATTCCGCCGGGGAGAAGTTGTTGATAGCGCGAGCAGACAGCCAGACACACACACACACACACACAGGGCCATACAAAAAGTGCGGCTGCTTCTCCCAAATCGCAGTATAATTACATTAACCCGATGTTATCAGTTGAATTAATTTTCTCGTCACAGTGTGAAGCGAATATGTAGATGTAATGTATCCTTGTACCCATAGAGACACATCCGCCTGTGTCGAGTGAATCCAAAAACGATGCAAGGAAGCTCTATTGTTTGATGTTTGAACATGAATTAAGACTCCTCGTCATGACCAACGAAAAAGTCAAGCCGGTTTAGTCCTTGGAACCTTTTTCAGATAATTATGTCCTTTGTTTTCTGTTTTAAATTTAATTAAAGTTTTTTTTTTTGCCTTTACAGCTTCATTTAAAGAACGCATGTTTTTCAAAGGACTCTCAGATCAGCAAAGTTTTTTATACAAAAAAAGCCAAACAGAAAAGGACTTTCCTTTTTAATCTAAATTAATGGCATGATTTAGAAAAAAAAAACCAACACCGAAAATAAAGTTTGTGAAGATTTTTGAGTATAGCTTCAGTTTTTTGTTGGGCACACACAATTTTGAATTATGAAAGGATTCGAGTGTGAAATGGATTTCCCGTGAACCGAACGGAAGGAGTAGGGTTAGAAAATTAGATTTTAATTTATTGTGACACAGATTAAGTTGAAGGTTTAATTGAAAATTTAGACACAAGGGATCAGAGCGATGGAGAGTGAATGAAGACGCAGTTTTAGAGGTGATGAACCATTAAAGATGGCAGTTGTTTGAGCTAAGTGCCTTTGTTTGGGTCTTTCGTATATTTTGTCTTCTATTAAAAAAGCTGTTGCTTTGTGATGGACCTATTACAATGCTGGAGCTTGATTGGTGTAAGGAAACACAGAATTCTAGAGCAAAATTAAAGATTTGTGTACTTAACCCTTCAGATTTCGGCAAATCAGGCGCAAGAAAAAATCCGCACTGTCTCGAAAATGGGGAAAAGGTTGGCAGGAGTCGGCTTCGTTGGGTGGGTTTTACTTTTTTTTTGAATTATAATAGCCACTGTAGATTACCAAAGCCCTTATTTAAAGTGGTGTCAGGCTGTCAACAAACCGGAAACACGCGCAAGCCACAACGGTCTTGTGTTCACCACATGCCGGGTGAAATTGATAGAAAAACCAAGTAATATCCTCAAATCATATTCACGAAGCTAGCACTTTGCTTCACTCTCATTTGACCAAGCGTCTACCACTTGCGAAATTCATAGCAAGACTCCGCTTCCCTTCGAAAAAATACCGCCATTCACACCGCAAATCTCCAGTAACACAAACAATTCTGGTAAAAGCACACAGCCTTGTGGGACTCCACTTTAAACGGCTAATTGCTGCGAAGTTCAATGAAGGCTTCTCCCTCGATATTCTCGTAATCTTCTGTGCACCGTCTTTCAAATCTTTCCATCAGTAGTTTAAACAATTAAAAACCCCTGGCACTTTTGTTGACAGGAATTCCCCGGTGAAATATGAAAATTCCATTGCTTGTTGAACTTTGTTTACCATTCGTAGGTACCGTCGAAGCTGCGCCAGCGGAAAAAATAATAAATGTCCTCCAATCTGAACTCCATTCAGTCATCTAAACTCCGAAATGCATCTCATAAATCAAAACTAACAGAAAAATCAACGAATGCGCATTCCTCCGGCACATAGCAGTAAATCTTCCCTAAAGTGAAACAGACGACGACAACGATGAACCGAAAAAGGAAATAAATGTCCCCAATGGAAAATATGAAAAATATGATTCTTGATCTTCATATTGCGGGAATACATTTCCTTTCGCTTCGAATTGAAATCCTTTTCCTTCTTCGGAGGAGCAAGAAAGATTAACTGCACTTGGCAATAAAATGCAAATGTTACTCACTCTCTCTCTCGCTCGAAACTATCATAGAGATTCAGTTTTCAGTAACCCCATATTCATGGAGCAACGAGCTTCTCATAAGAAGGACGAACGACGAAGGTCTCACTGTGATTGCCATGGTAATCGCACATCACACACATCGCTCACGCGCATATGAAAAATTAATGGAGTGGAAATAAATCTTCTTATGCCGTTATCTCCACCAAGAGCTACTTTTTTTTTTGTCTTTTTTGGAGAGGACAATTGTCTTTTGTTTGTTTATCCCCCCCGGAGGCGGCACCCAACTAAACTGACGCAGTCCGACTCTGGGGCACCTGTTATTAATTTCAATCATTTCTTGAGCATAGATCATCTTTGTCTAGACAGAAATGGGATGCAAGGATGCCTTTCTATTTCTACTGTGCGGTCACACAGCGAGGGTATGCACAGAAGTCAGTAGTCAATATATAATTTAGTTGTCATGGGATATCATCAAATGAAACCACATCAAAAGGATGATGCTGCCAACGTGAGTGAGGGTGAGTTTAGTTTGGGATGGAAAAAGCTTTTAAAGGACACGTTGACTGAGTGCAGTTGGTATATGGGTGTGTGTGCACGAACAGATGGTACGAGTACAAGTATAATATGAAAGATTATCCGTTTGGAGAACGAGAGGAGATTTGATGGATGTGATGTTAAAAGGACAACAGAATATTTTGTAGTAAAAGGTTTTTTACGAGTCTGCGTCTTCTGTGTGTTTTTGGTTGGAATATGAGCACCTAAGTCCATCATACAGCTGTCAAGTGTGAGTCGAGATGATTTTAGTACGTAGAATGTCAGGATAGGTAGGTGTTGCACGTGAGCAAAGGGAATGAAGGCGAAAAGTGCAATTTGTTTTAAGTGAATGACGTACGTGTGCAGAACACAGTTCTGTGATATAGTCAGAGAGGACCAGGTGACAGCAGACTACCGAGCTTAAATTGGCAGTGAAGTACTTTAAGGTCGTTAATTTGGCTCACAACTCTGGAAAAAAAAGGCTGTACGACATGCGAATGGTCATTGTGCAGACTAAGCGGTTGTCAATATATGGAAACTTTTTGTTAATTTGGCTCACAACTCTGGAAAAAAAAGGCTGTACGACATGCGAATGGTCATTGTGCAGACTAAGCGGTTGTCAATATATGGAAACTTTTTTTGTGACATTGGCATTTGTAATTTTTAAAAGCAGCACCCAATTTGACAGTTTTCCTCATCAAAAATTGCTGATGGAAATTCGAACCAAGTGACGATCGTAAATTCCCGTTTTTCTACATCACAGTATTTTTTATATTGTGACGTATGTGGGCGGAGAGTGCAAAAATTGCCAGCTATAGTGGCGGAATTGTTAGTACAAAACTCCGCCATGTTCTTGTTTTTAGCCTTAGGCCAGTTGGCCTTCATTTCTCGTGGAAATGAGCTGTACGAATGAAGTGGTCCACTGACCTATGGCCATTTCATCCACTTGGAGTTATTGCATACATGTAGCCTTGTCAGCTGGACTTAAGCCCTAATTAAGCTGGATACTCATTCCATAACTTTTCAAACGATTATCGTCGAAACGATAGACCTCCAAAACTAATAACTTAATCCTAAAATTACAAGTTTGAGAGCTTAGTTCAGTTAATTTTCCACAAATCTAATGAAAGCTGACATTTTGTCAAAAAAATTCGAGCAGAATATAACTTTTTTATTTGAGAATATAACTTATTTTTATGATCTTAGTTTTAAAATTGATAACACGATCTTTGATATACAGAATCTGCCCCCTGTACGATGTTTGAAAAAATAAAAGTTGATGAAATTTGCGACAGTAGTTGACCCGTAGATGAGTTGTCCATGAAGCGTTTGCATTAAGGAAAACTAAACCCAACCAAATGAAGCAACAAGCAACAAGTCTACGGGTAACTTTCCCTGACTGTTTACCAGATGTTTAAATACTCTGCGCAGTGAAAACCTCCCACAAAGTTGCGAAACCTATTTTGGACCCTAATTTCCAGGATTAATTTGGCTGCGCAATACCTCAAACTTTGTTTGACATTTTTTTCTACGCATCATGGCGAAATCACTTTCAAATGCATAAAGGACCTAATGGAGCACGAACAGCTGCAATCGACCAATTCATTTAGAAAATATTATGAATTGAACGTTTTCTAAAAGAGGGCACGGTTTCATTTTTGGCCACCCATACAATTTTGAGCATCACATCAAATCGGAACTAGTGTTGGCAGTTGGGGTGAAGCTGACTTACATACATTGTTCCCTTTTCTTTGCCACAAATACGGGTATACCCACAAAAGTTCCATTTATTTTCGCACCATGACTTCGGACCCTCCCAAGACACATACCCCAATTACAGCGGCAACTTGTAGCTTCTGCCAACCACAACGGACCACCGCACATCATAAATGATAAGCTGATGCCGATGCCTTGTGCACCGCACCAACTGAGAACCGCAATTAAAAATGCAAATTCATTCCACCACCGCCGCAGTAGAGATTTATTTTTATGGTCCGCGTTAGTCTTGCACAGCAAGGGAGAACCTCCAGGAAGTCGTGCATATTGTCCAAACTAATAACCCGGTAAATTACAACAATATTAACGGGTGCGCATTCGGTTATACCATCCCAACCCTAAGTCGCCACTTAATATGCAATCTAAACTTCATGGCCAATTCAATTCAGCAGACGGTCGCTTGCTATACCCGCCAACTTAACCGCCCACAGTCAAATGCCCTTAAAATACAAAACGGCACTGAAATGAATTGTGGTAAATTGGCCCAGGCATCCGCCGCAACAGGATGTTTGCGCTCAACTGGAACTGGCCATAGAATGCACAAGTTCCTTTTGCGCCACCGCCCCGCATGGAGTCGTAAATATCGAATTTGAAACACACGGCCGGATGGATGGCAGCAGAGCTTCCTATTTTCTACTGTGCACAAAACACGTTTTGACTTTTTGTTTACCTCAGTTTGTTTGGAGTGCGCAATGTAAATTGGAATTCTTAGATTAGCCACCGAGAAGAGTGTCAGAAATTTGTGATTTGCAATTATTTCGGTCCAATGAACCTGAAAATGAAAAAGAACACAAATCGTGTGGACATGGGGCCCACCCCCTTATGCATATGCAAGAGAGTCACCCCCACCTGGCACGCCTTTCAAAGGCAAGTCGAAGAAATTATGATTTATCGTCTAGGTTACGCGGCACATGGCACATGGCTACCGGTTCACCACAATCCTTCAAGGGGATAAGCTTACCGCCACCACCACTTTGACGAAAACATATGTATGTTCGGTCCAAGTCGGCTCACAGCGACCGTCTTCCACGTGAGTTAACTCATGTGCCCGGGGGCTGAATGTAGTGACATGGAGACGGCCGACCAGGATAAAATGATTTTTAACAATTCAATTGGCATGCAGACCCCAGTTGGTGGCGGTTGCTCCTTTGTAGTAACAGTTGCGGGGGAACTGACGGCAGGGGATGGGGGCAGGGATACTTTTATATTAGATTCGTGTTGTGTGGCTTAAGGCGGATTTCGAGACTGTGTTGTTGCTATACCTTTGATGTCTTTTGTTTGAGGTTTTTTTCTGTGTTTCCTTTTCTTTCCTTGGAAATGCAATAATGGAGAAGAATTCCGGAATCACTGGGGACACTCTCTAGAGTCAGAGAGTTCTTTTGATTGAAGGAGATGAAGCCGTACAATATCAGGGGCGCGGAGACAATACATTTTTGTGTTTTTGTGTTGACTTGTACGAGTTCGACAGTCACCTAGACCTTGTGATGGTATGGAAGGGGGTTCTGTTGATCAACTGGTAGAAGGTTGGATGTTCCACCAAAGAAAGACCTCAAACCTGCTTTCACAAATGTCACATAAAGATATTGTATCGTGTAACAATGATATGCCCTTTCTAATGGCCACCTCTACAATTTAATGGCGCAATTTAAATCCCAACAAAGTACATTTTCTTATAACTCGCTCAGTTATCGCACGACCATTTGAAAATTAAAACCTACCTAACTCGGACTCTCATACCATTTGTTTAACATAAATTCCCTCTTAACTGCTCCACGTAGAGTCGGTCCTTCAGGAGAGCAGAAAACAAAAAATCCCTCATCCAACAGTCCATCTAACCCACTAACAGTGGTGCGAGTCTGATAATAATCCTTCGCCCATGGCAATTTACCTGTCCGTTCTATCTGTGTGTGTGTGCCAGTTAAAGTGATATTTTCGCAAGTAATAAACGACTCGCAAGCGAAGACTTTCATTCCGGCTCGTGTTCCACTCAATCCCAGGCCCGGGGTTAAGAAAAAAAAAATTGCACCTTATCACGCTTTGGCTTGTGCGCTAATTCATTTTCTCCACACAGCTTACGGCTTACCAGTTTCAGTTCACAATTTAACTGTCACGCCAACTGGCAAAATGTCAGAATTCTCTTCCTGCTGCGTGATGGTTGGGGGAGCAAAAAAAAAGAAACAACACTCATCCCCCCCAGCGGTAGGGGATGGAGGTTTTTATTACCATATCTTGACGGGTGATTATTTCATAATAACTTGCGTATTATCCTTTCTGCATAAATGTACTGCATATCCTTTGTTGTAGGGTTGGGTGTTCCCTTTTTATTTTTTTTTCGTTTTCGTTCTCGCTTCGAATGCTTTAAGGATCTTTGAGTCATAATCCGCCTCCGACTCTTGTGAAATTTAACAATTTTTGTTGCCCTTCGTTTGGCAGCTTGTTTGTTTGTTGCCTGTTGGTCCTTGATATGCTGCTTTTACATGCGAACCGTAAAAAGGGAATTTATTATTATCAGACTCAGTCGGCTGGTATGGAATAAACCGGCAAAAACAAGGAAGAAAGCACGCAGGATATTTTTTTTTTTTCGTTCTATGCCTTTTAAAAGGCTTCATGCAATTTTAATGGTTGATAACGGGACTTGTTCCTGTACGAAACTGGAGGTACATCTTGTTTGCCGTGCATGTTAATGTAATTCGGGATGGAACGCATCGATCTGCTAATGCACATCGGAAGTAAAAATAAGCTTTTTTCATAAAGTGGGTCAAACGTTAAGTTGTTTTTATTTACCATGCCAAAACCAGACACGTAAAATTTTGACAGTTGTAATTTAACCATTGAAGACATTTTTTGAGAGATCTCGTAGAATAAGGCAAAGCGCACAAAATTATATATACAAAAAATGTTTATAGACATAAATTTCATGTACGTTCTCCCTAAATGAGCGCACACCCATAAAATAAATAAGTCACCACTTAATTCTGCGGCTAAGATGGACTGCCATACAAGATTTAATCTAAGCGCACATTTTTTTCGGCACAGCGCACATTCTACTTTCATTAAATAAAAGTCGGTATGATCGCTAAGTCTATGCAGAAAAGGGAGCCGGCGGCTGAACTGGAAACGCTATTTTATTTCCATTCCATTGTCGATTTTGCGTTTACTGCTTAAAATATGTGCGGAATGGAAAACAATCATCTAATGAGTCATGGACCGATGTTTGGCAACTAGCAACCACAAACAAAGAGTTCTAAGTTTTCATGTGCGAATAAAATGAAATTTTAATGAAAATGTGTGCGCTAAGTTAGACGAACGTCTTTGCGCACAAAAGTTTTTGAATTTACAATGATTTACATTGCCAACAAAAAATAAAAAGGAAAACTAGCTTCACCGCACACCTAAAGCTTGTTTTTCTTTTCTCTTTGTTACAATATAATTTTCACAAATATTGTGCGCAAAGACTAAACGTCTAACTTACACGATATATATATATATATATTCCATCACTACAAAGGAGCTTCCAGCCGGAACAAACAAATAAATAGATTGCTAAAAATTGTACACTAGATGTGGGAACACAAAACTTCAACAAAACTATATGCGTTAGTGTTTGGCGAATGACAAAAAATCGAATCTTAGTATGCAAAGGCAATGAAACTTGAACAAAAACGTGTGCGCAAAGCCGTGCGCACTTAAGTTGACAGAATATCTATTCCAGGAATAGATTTATATCTTTGTTTCTCCTTTCATTTCAGTAAAAGAAAACCGGCACCGATTAAAAGTTTCTGAAAAGAATGCAAAAAATTAAGTTTTCCGTGTGCGGATGCAGTACAAGCTCAACAAAACTATGTGCGCAAAGCCTTACACTTGAGCATTTCAATCCTCCCGCACCGATTACAAGTCGAATCAAACGAATACGAGTAAATGACAAGAAAATATTGTAGAAACACCTTGACAAGCACGTTTGCGCTTCTCAATTTTCTCTTTTCAAGGATAACGAATCCATCCAGCGACAACGTCTGCAATTCAATTGAACATTAAAAGGAAAATCAACACTCGCACACCATACATTATAGTCTACATGCACATCGTGTACCAGATGAACAGGAAACGTATAATGTACACCCGAACACACGGTCTATGATTTGTGGTGGAAATATCCTTCCATTTGAGTTACTTCCTCTCGACTGGAATCAAAGTTGAAGACATACAGGAGCGATGAAGGAGCACAGGTTCGTATAGGAACCGAAATGTCTGCTGATTCAACGAATATTGCTGTGCTGTTGTCGTCAGCGTCGGTAGTCTCGCGTGCCCGCAAGACGACAATGAAGCTACGTGATGCCACATAACGCATGCAGTTTGGGTATCAGCCTTGAGGTTGGTGTGCCTCCCTCGCACATCATACCCCATTAGCCTGAATTGCTGCTGTTGAATTTCATCCAGTTATACAGTTGTTCTGCAGTGTATTAAAATCTTCCTACCTCTGGAGGTACCTGAATGAATTTTTCGTTTCAGCAGCGACTCAATGTCGCTCGGTATATGTGTCCCGACTAATGGATGATTGGGCGGAGGATGTGCTCAGTGCATTCTTTGTGTGTGCGCGGTATTTGTGCTTGAATCGGAATCAATTTGTTTTGAATTTCAAAACCGATATATGGGAGGGATAAGGCAGACATACCGCCGATAGAGATATTTGTAAAGACAGCTCTTGCTTCGGAGTTCGCAAACGCATTTATTCATGGCCGCAATTGATTTCCATTTTTGGGCGAAGGATGGATAAAGAGAGCTCTTTGGTTGTCAGTTGTTTGCGAAGTGTATGGCATTTCCGTGAGACTTTCTTCTTGTTTTACGACGTAGATTGGGCTTAACGTAAGAGAGGGAAACATTCTAGTTAACTGCAAGAATGCATTCAAACGTGACCCAATTCGCTGTGTGGATTTTGATATGCGGAACTTGTTTCGTACTAGGAATATTCTTTGCTCGCTCTTTAGGAATCCAGTACACCTTCGGCTGTGTAAAAGATTCCGCAACGGGTAGTTCGAAGTAGTAACGAAAGCGTACGAGTACGAGTACGAAGTCTTACGAGCTTCAAAACGGGCTTTGTCTTTAAAATTCGTTGAACAACTATTCCTTTGATCCTTCGAGCCGGATTTTAAATATCTGAATGTCTGCTGTCCACCAGTTTTCCGCGTTTCTCTCTCTCTCCAGCGCTAATAGCCTTCTTCGGCAGTGACACGTACATTTTATTAAACGAATATCATTTGTTGCAAACGCCACATTAATTGGATACGGATTTTGTTAGTCTCGTGTCAATTATAGGGTGCGAAGTCCACCATTAAACGATAACGACAATGGTTGATATTGATGTAGTTGTTTGGTACTTTTCCATTTGTCACGCTGTCCATGCACTGCTATTAGGTACGTGTATCGAAACCCGCCCACTCTAAGTGCTGTATGAACTTGTTTCGCAAAATGACTGCCAATTGTCGAATTGATTTGCAATTGTGGCACGCAAAACCGACGATTTTTAAACAGTCGAGCTACAAAATTATCCGGCAGACGTCCTACATTCAGTTTCTCCGAGTGACCCGCGTCACTCTCGATTGCGGAGGTCACGTCTCACGTCTGCTCGTTAGCGAATCCCACAGGAACTAGCGACCTTCAAAACATTATAAATCTCCGCGCTGTCAGTTGTATATTGACAGACTAATCGGAGCGTGTTGCCGCCCTGGGGGAACTGCGCGCACAAATCCACTCAATGAAATTGGCCCCGTTGAGTCAATTTTACGGCTCATTACAACGAAAACCTCAGTCATGGGCTATCCACCACAGATGCGTGCATTAAGTGACCTCAACGGCAGACTGGCGGCCGAAAAACAAAAGGAAACGAGAAGAACCGACATGAAAAAGCTGATTGAGATCTTCCACATGCGGAACAGCATCCATGGGATAAATAACTTTATTCGCGAATCCACGGGATTCTACGAAAGGTAGGATGCATTTTCTAATCGTTAAGTGAATACATTCGTCTGTCTTGACCTAGGTGCACTTGGTTACTTGTCTTGGCCCTGACCGTCATCGGAATGTTATACGTGACCTTTATACTCTCTCAGCGATATTCCGATCGCCGGTTCCAAACTGTCGTGGATAAAACCACTTATCCAGTCTACCAAGTTCTATTCCCCACCATCACGATTTGTAATAACAACCGCTTGAATTGGAAGCGAATCGAAGCGGCCAAGGCCAAGTTCCTTCCCTTGGAAACGGATGAGAAGAAACTGGATCTGTTTGCGGAATTTATAGCCGCCTTCGATGGGATTAGTTTTGGAAAGTTCTCCGCGTTCGAAAACGTGTCGGAAAAGCCTTTGGAATTGTTGAACGAGGTGAATTTTACGGAGGTCTTTACATTCATGACCTGGACATGTGCCGAGCTGTTGGGCGATTGCAAGTGGCGGCAGGAGGAGTTCAAGTGCTGTGATAAGTTCTACCGGCAAAAGAGCGAGCTGGGATTGTGCTTTTCATTTAATGGCGTGCAGGACGACGAGACTAGGCGAATGGATGAAATGGATCCGTTTTATCCGTTGCACAATGCGAACTACGGACCACAGAGCGCTCTGCAGGTGAAGGTATACGTTAGGCCGGACGATCACATGCCGAATAGCCCACTGGCGAAGGGAATCATTGTGAGTGGATCCTTTGTATGTTGGAAGTTGGTGAAGCTTTTGTCGTTGATAGGCGATGGTTCATGAACCACCGGTGTGGCAGAAGGATGGATTCTTCATTCCATGGAATACGGAAACGGCGGTTGAAATAGAACCGGTTATTTATTTCTACGACAACAACACGAGAAGTGTATCGTCCAGTATGAGGCAGTGTGTTTTTGATGTGAGTATGCGGGGGAGGTGTGTGGCACTTTTTTTTTACCCAAGCGTGGAACCCACTTATCGGAATCGGGGTTAGAGTGACTAGGGCTCACAAAAGAGCCTTGTCCTTCAAGCCTGATTGGAAGTAATAGGCTTGAAAAAGCTCATTAAATTCACACAAACCTTGTGCTGGTCAATTATCCTCGACTGTCGTTCGAAAACTCGGTTGTTTTGCTTCCCCAATTCAGTTCTAAAAGGCAGAGACGTCTATTTACCATACTTAGACCCACTTAGCGATCGAGATGCACCTTCGAAGATGTATCCAACTTGCTACATACGATCCCTGATATTGTAAGCTACAAGTACATTTTTCGAGCGTATTGGTCCTTCGAGCCGCATTCTCTACTCAGTCTGATCTGTTTTGAAACATAGATGTAAGCACTGTTAATTTTAAACCCACGCCATGTGGAAACTTATTCTAGAAAGTCAGCATGTCGAAATAGAGCCAATGTGCGGCAAATGCGCACCCGTTTATATACCTATAGGTACTTGACAGTCTGCTACACCATCGTGTGTTTTTGGAGAGACTCGCACCACAGTCTTTGACTTAATCTGCCGGTCGTAACTGTGTGGCGACGGTCCCTCCCATCAAAGCGTCAGGAATATTGTTCCATCATTAGTTTCATTTCGGAGCGCGGCTTCCAGGCTCCATTGCTGTGTCAGTAGCTTCTCAATTGAATATGAATTTGAATGCCCCCCCCTGTGTAGTACCGAACCCACCATAATAAGCTCCTTGTCCATACTTTCCTCTCGTCAAAAATCAATCCCCAATTATTTCCGGATTTTGTCTCAATTGCCATCATCTTGTTCGTGCTGCTTTTGTTTCATGCAAATGACCCCGTCCCGCTGCCACCAGGATGAACGTAATAGCGCCGACTTCAAGTCCATACCAGGCTACGTGTACATGTTCGAGAATTGCGGCTGCCAGTGCCATCAAGAGTACCTGATACGCTACTGTAATTGTACCTTGGACCTCTTGTTTCCACCAGGTAAGGCGCCGTCACTCGTGTCCACTTGTCGTAAATCATTGATTTTCAAATCTCCACCCACTATTTACTAGGTGACTTTCCGACATGCCGGGCGTCCGACTTTCAATGCATCTACCAGAAACGTGGTAAGTTGTAAGCTGCTTACACAGATTTAGACCCCCATTCCACTTGACGTTCTCCGTTCTTGTTCCCTTGGCAAACAGATTACTTCCGCTATACCAAGCGCAAGGGCGAGGAGCAGTTCGTCTTCAACCAGGTAGAAGGAATGACATGCAAGTGCTTCCGCAACTGCTTCTCCCTGAATTATATCACCGAAGTGCGTCCCAGCTACTTGCCGACGAAAGTCCTTCGTAATTTGTCTTACGTGGCTCTGGACGTGCATTATCGTTTCGATTCGATTATGGTGTACAGGACGAGCTTGGTCTTCGGTTGGGTGGATCTGATGGGTGAGCGCCCCACTTTATATATTGGAAAAGTTTCTCTCATGGTATTTTCTTCTTCTTTACAGTGTCCTTTGGAGGAATTGCTGGTCTTTTCTTGGGATGCTCGCTAATTAGCGTTGTGGAAATTCTTTACTTTCTCATCGTTGACATTCCCAGATTCATCTATCAGCAGGCGAAGCAGCAAAGGACGACGTCGAAAGTGGTGAATCTCCATCAGCCGTTGGCGAGGGGCGGATTCTACCTAAAGAACCGGGATCTGAGGATATTTCATGTGGATAATGGTTTAGGGAGACATTTCAAATAAAGGACATAGGGAGTGGAACATGTGTTTTTTCGTCCTTGTCAGCATAAACCCAATCTAAATGTAGTCCTCCTTCCGGTCCGGGGTAAAGGTCTCGAGGGCAAGGTGTGTGTGTGTGTGTGTTAGTGGAACTGCTCAAATTAACCTCGTATCCTCCCAGGGGACTGCCGGTTTATTTTTGGTAAAAAGTACCTCTTCAATTATTCATGAGTAGGTGTAGATATATATCGTAGTGTGTGTATATACGAAACGACAATTGGGGTGCCAATTGCTATGTCCTGTCGGAGCCTCTATTATCGAGAATGTGAAAAATTCCATATTTCCACTGTCACAGGACACATTTGCACATACTTGCATGCTCTCATAAATGGTATGCAATGTTCTGCAGTCACTCGACAGTAGTGGACGGAACTTTCATTCAAAGGACACTCCAGTCTCAACTGGACAAAGCGACAAAAAGGTGCAAATGTAAAAGTTTCTTTCTTAAGAAATTCCTCAAACAGATTTTGCTTACTGTGTGTTTGTCGTTTACGTGTTGTCCTGTATGAGTCCTTGAAATTTGCTGAAGTTTATTTTGTTTTTTGCACGTGATTGACAGACGCAGAAGGAGCAGACGAAACTCCTCTTTGGTGTACATTTGTGTAGCGTGACAGTCTTATAAAGTTTTTTGTTCTTCAAAGGACACGAGTGTGTTGGTGGTGTATGTTTGGCTTAGTAGACCAATAAGTATGGAACTTTTGTTTGTGCACAGAGTGTTTATTTATTTGCTTAAAAGAACTACAACAGCTAAGTTTACTTGAATAGTGTTGAAGTCTTTTTGTTTTAGTTGTTGTTTTTGTTTGACGAGAGACGGTACTTTGTTTAAGGGGCGTAAGCATTGATACTGCGGTGGCAAGGACATTGTGTGCAGTTGGTTTGTTTTTTTGTTCTTATGCTGTAAGTTAAATTGAAGACGTGCTTCCTGGATGTGAAATGTACAAAACTAACGACAAGCACAAAGACGGCTATAGAGTCCTAGTGATTTCTGTAATCCTTCTTTGTCTGAGATGTGTTTCTATGCAAAGAAATGCTATGTCGAAGCGTTTAGATGGGTGACAATTTTTTTTTTATCGCTTATACGCAGAATACATCAGCCACAGCCACGTTTTTTTTTTTATCATTCTAGTAGTATAGTTTGTAAGGACTAGTGCCTGAATCCCATGAAGGTGCGGGAGAAGGACGCTCGCTCCGAAGGAGACTTACCGCTATTCCAAGGCTGATCTTAAAGTTTAGTTCGAAGGCAAAGATATAGCCTTTCTGGCTTTGACCAAAATACCTATGACTCTTGCATAGTTGGCAACGTCCATGCTATTGTTCCGCAGCATAGCCGGGATGGTTAGAACCTTTTAAAACATCTCCTTGGTTGTATAAATGAGAACTTTTGGTTTTATAAATGATAACTTTGCTCCCTGGACGACTTTTTAAAGCAAGGAAACAGCGATTTGCAAGAGTGATGCCATTTCGAAACGTAGAAGTGGAAACACAATTTTCTACTGAAGATAAAAACTGCCCAGCGTGACGTTTTCTCCTTGTCATGGAAGAAGTTTATTTTAGATCTCTCCATCGCTCTAACGTGCGCTGCCAATACGCCCATACTCAAGGTTAAACAGCCGACATCCTGAACAGGCAGTTGGATTAACGGTTTTTTTTTGTTTGTCCGCCTACTAAATCCACCCCCACCTATGTATGAAAAAGCTCACCATTCACAAAATTGTAATAGATTGTAGTGCGAATTTAGGTTCCGACATGAGCTACTAGACCTCGACGCTTGTGACATCTACTTGCCACCAGTGGGAAGTAGAGGGCAGCGAGACAAAATCTGAAACGGTTGTAAGGATTTTTAAGGGATGATTCATGCTGTTTATTGAAGGGCGAATTCAAAGAGGTTTTTGTTTGCAAACTTTTTGAGATAACTACGATAAGAAAGAAACTGACGACCGACCTTAGGTAGATAAAGCTTTAAAGGACGTCCCTTCACCTTCAGTAAAAAAAGAAGGAAATTATCGAAAACTTGAGTCTAGAAAACTGGAAGGATTAAAAAATGTTAACTCTTTTCAAATAATTTACGTCAAATTCTGACAAAAAAAAAATATTCTGTCGCATTTTTCGACTCGTTTTTGACTTGATTTTGGACGAGATTTTGACGCGTGTTTTCTGAGGGGTTTTTGACGCGACCGTCAGTCCGTATACCATACGTTTCTTGACTTGATTTTGAACGAATTTTTCGCATTGTATTTTGATTCGGAAGGATAAGGAAAAAAACGAAAAAAAGCATGTTGTGGCACACCAACCTAAAAATCGAGTCAGTGTTGCTAAAAGGAAATAGTAACAAAATCATCGATTTATGAATGAGTGCTTTCTTAAATCGTTTGCTATAATTTGAAAAGTGTTGGATAAGTTGGTATCCTGGATACAGTTTTATTTGAAAAAAACCTCTTCCTGATTGATAAAAAAAGCTCACGAAAACTTAGAACTCACACGAACAAAAGTTTTGTGCATATTGCGAAACGGCACTTTCAGTTCAGACATCATCCAAAACTCGACAGCTTTAAATCAAAAAAAAATCCAAGTACCGAATCCACCAAGAAACCCGGATATTTGACCCAGAACCAGGCGCTAAGGACACGATTCACGAGATATCATCCCATTTTGAGATAAAAAAGCAAATCCGAGATAAGTAACTATCACCTAATCCAACGCTTGCATAATTTCATACTGGAGATGGCATTGATTGTTGTGCTTTACTTTGGCTGAGATAGGATGTTTGTTTTAAGTAGTACAACAAAAGCGAACGAAAATGGACCAATCTTCAAATTTGATATTTCTTTCTGTTCAGTGGTTGGGATATAAATTTTTGCATGGATCAAAGTGGAAAAAACTGTCCAATAAAAATAAAAAATTAAAACAAAAAATAAAAATCCGAAAAGTTTAAGATTTTTCACCGAAACGTGATGGATTTCCTGGTGAATCGGGGCCCAATCAATAATATTCTATATACTGCCTTATCGGCTGGATATCCGATATCTGACAAATGCAATCCACTTTATCCACCAATCGAGTTGCTCAGTTTGAAGAAAATCCCATTCCCATTGCTCAGCGACGGTGTATTTTTTATCCGGCTTTGTGGTTCTATTCATGGATAAGTTAAATTTCCGATACGAATGGTCGGCCATCTGTTGGCAACTGGAAAAGGTTGTGTTCCCTTTTTTTACAACAATTTTAAGTTCATTAACTAAATGATTTATTTGCAAACGTTGTTCTTCAATCGTGCACGCGTCGTAAAGAACTGGTCCGCCGAGCATCAGGTCTTTGTAATCACTTTGACCAACAACAATGTCTTAAATGATTTTCCACTTCAATAATTACGCCTGCAAGCAAACCCTTGTTATAACAATCCTACAACTTTCCATACGGATTATCGTATCGGCAATTTAGTTCCACCCCACCCACCGACTTCTTTCTGGCAGTCAAATTTCCAAAGCGAAAGTGGTGTGTAATCATTTTATTGCGACAAAGTTTTGTCATTTGTGTGACTTCCTTTCGGTTGTCTCTGGGATTCGGCTGTCTTCGTCCTTTCCGAATCCAAACAGCCAACATCGCCAAACAGAGGAGGGTGGCTGGTGGTGGATTTCGACTGTGCATAGAATCGATTCATTGGCTGTTACCACTATCGCTTCTTGTTGATTTTGTTGATTTGGTTGATGGATGCTTTAGGTCGTTCCGTTGGTCGATGGTCAAAATCTGTTTGTTGTTTACTTGGTTTTCGTATAGATGGAGAGTGGGACGTGGGGTGGATGGGTGACGATGCCGAGCAGTTGGGAGTGTATGCCAATTACAGTTAACTGGATTTGCTGTATTTTTTATTATTCTCTCTCTCTCGCTGGATAATTGCCATTTAGTTATCAGTTGGCTGCGTCGCAAGATAAACTTTGTGAAAACATACTGCTTTTCGGCTAGTCGTCCAAAACGAGGTGACCAAAAGAAAATCAATTAATTAGTCTTGTTCGAGCGCATACTTTGTGAGTTGTTTGTTTTGTTAAGCACGGAGGAAAATTGAGATTAGGTTTCGGCTTCTTTAAGTGGACAAGTGATATATGGGGTGGTAGAGCTTCAGCCTTATAAGTTCCCATCATGGGATGCAACGTCAAATTTAATCGGAGTGACTGGGTCATGCGTGTGGTCGTAAAGTGCTTTCTACCATACCCAACTTATGGGTTCGGAGCAAGATATCTACTACAACCGCCTTCCTCCCAAACATATAGATAAGTATAGTGGGCTTGTTTGCTGTCCTTCTTTATTGCGCCCATTAAAATCGCAAGCGCACACTTAATTATGTCGTAGTCGACTTAGCGCACACATCAGTTAATATCGATTAATTCCTGCATATGGAATAGAAGTTGAGTTGTAATTGCTGTTCTTCAGTTGTCTCAATCGAGATAACTCGAAGTTAGATAATCGATTTAAGTTGTATATTCAAATGTAGCGACTTATTTCCGCAGGTGCGCTTGAAAGTGGGACGCCACAGTGAAGTCTTGATATTGATTTAATTGTGAATTGGGGCAAATCCTTGAATTTGCCTTTCCAACTCCCAGAGCGTGGCAATTTTCGGTACGGTTAACTAAACGCACATAGCGCGCATGCCCATGTGCGATAAAGATTTTTCGTGTGAACTCATTTACATTGAGCTGAACATGGTTAGATTCCATTATTTGATTTTGAAATGTCGAATAGGAAACCCACTCTGAAATGGGACGATGTAAGATCCGAAACGCACATAGGTGTGCGGAAGCGAAAATATTCGGCCGTTAGTGTGCGGAAGAAAAACTTCTGAAAGCTGCAAATGTTTGATACGATTATGAATGAACTCACGACAGTTTTATGAGTTAGAGGAGACGATAGATGCTATGGGGGAGTAGTTTTGAGTGTCAGTTTTGAGAGTCACAGCGGTAAGGCATTCATTTTTTACCGCTTTTAAATAGGAATAAGTTCCAGCAGGTACAATCAACTCAACTATGCACACGTAGATATAGGTGTGCTCAGTGTTACCTTCGGGGCGCTTTAGAGTCATTTTGACTCCTTTTAAAAAGCAGTGAATTCGGACGCCTTTTAAGAATGTGTTACGTTTAAATTATAATTTATATCTCTTTATACAATTCAAGCGCGCGTAAAGTAAGACAAAATAAAATAAAATATGAAGTTTGGAATGGGACCCTTTCTGAACATTTTCAGAGGTAACATTGAGTGGGCTTATATATCACAGATGAAGGAGATCACAAAAAATGAATATCCAATAAAAAGTGCACATTTTGGGCATACAAAGTCTGAATAAATAAATGATATCCTGCGTTGGAATTTCATTGTAACAGAGGTGAGTTACAGACTATACCTTTCTTCCTCCTATTTGTTTATCATTTCGTAGACTGTAGTGGAAATCGAAAGCACACACCGCCGTCATCACGTTTTTGTTGAACTTCTTAGTTCGGTGATTCCGAGCACAGGTTGAGCCAATATTCTAATTTGAATGTTACATGAACCGCAACGAGACGAATGCTACTGTGAGCTTTGATGTCTCTGCCAGAACAGCGACGACCACCAGGAGTAGCTCCTTTATCACATCACCTACCATCATCATCTTATTTCGAAGCTAAAATGTTTACATGTTGTCGAAAAGTCACACAGTTGTGAAATGCTGGCTGTGATGCCCATACCCGGTTGGTGTACTCCTTTACTATAGTCCTTCGGAGATGGAAATTCGTGGCGTATCTTGTCTTTTTGTTTTTTTTTTTGTTTGTCCCTCTGCTTTGTCGTTTTCTTCTATACTTGTGTGCAAATGCACAGCAGAAAGAGAGAGAGTACGTGCCTAATGAGTTTTCAAAGGATAGGTTAACCAGTAGAGAAGATTCAGCCAGAGGCAGTAGCATTCCACTGCTGATGGGTTGCCCTTAGGTGGGTAACTTTATAATGGATGCAGGATATCATGTTAGGTTGTTTGGATATCATCATCAAAAAGTATAAGGATACCTGCGGTTTGAGGGCACTTTCTTTTCGTCTATGGGATGAAATTGTATTTGCAGTGATGCGATGTGTACGGTGTAAGAGTGGCTTCGTTATGAGATTTTCCAGGTGAAAGTCTCTCTCTACGTACGAAGGTCAAATTCACATTGTGGGTTAGCTATAGTTGTTCAAAATGAAATGTCAGTGGCAGCAGCAATCTGGAATGGGTGTCCTTTTCAGGATGAAAGTAATATTGGTCTTTCTGTCGTTTAATTCAGAAACAGGAATCCTATTGTCGATTGTGTACACATTCACCTGATGTAGGTTCTATGGAAAATGAATCGTCCCTGTACTCTTCTCTGTGTATATTCATCACATCTCCCACCAATACAAAGTAGAACTGTTTATTTACAATAAAATAATTATGGTGGAGGTTTGCATGTGATGACGGGAAGCAAGCCACAACGTAAAACGGCAAACGTCAGCGCGCAACAAACTGGCGAGCGCGCGTAAATTGTCCCACTAAATCACGCATACATTTTCGCAATCAAATAAAATTTTCCAGCAATTGGGGACGAGGAGTGAATGTGCGCAAAAAGGGTTTGCCACCCAGCGCCGCTATAACCAATACAAAACGTAAACGATTCAATTTCGATGCCATACTCGTATAGTTAGCTCTATCGTACAAACAGACGACGACAGTGGTTAGGAGGGGGTGGCAAATTATGAAAATTTCCCGCAAAATTTTCATTATTTCTCCGCAAAGAGGGCGAACGTGTGCACAGGACAGCGCAGTTAGTTACCTACTTTATTTAATTTTTGAAAATTGGTTTTTATTTGTTTTTATCATTGTCTGCTTTTGTTTTTGTTATTTGGCTTTGTATAGTTTTGTGCAGTGATTTTTCTCGTCGGCACTGTGGTGAGGTGTGCAGTTTTTCGGATTTGTTAATTAGGTTATTGGCGGTTTGTTGACAGGGGTGTCGCAACCCCATTGAATTTGGATTCGATTCGGGCAAATAGCAAATGAAAAATTCAATACACGTGTAGGTATTTTTTTTTTAATAAAATAGCAAATCAACTCCGGATAGAGGCTTTAATATTTGAACGCGGGAATGTGTTGAACGTATGGGATTAGGTTAGAAAATAACGGATTAAAAATTGTATGTAAATTCAATTTGGTTTTATTATTTTGGTGTGGTAATTTCAATTAAATGAGTTCATTGAGTAGAAAAAGATTTGCAGGGTATTATGCGTAGGGTCGATGAACTTGGCGTAACTTTCTGGCTTTACAATGTGAACGCAATTTCACGCAGAACCGAGTTTGTTATGCGAAACAATTTTTTGTAGGCGTCGAAGGGAGTCATAGAAAATACCTACTCTAGGGTAATATTTGTGTCAATTATTTTTAAATCTGAACAACTTTGATTTTTGCCAATTTTAAAGAGGTATAGTAATATAATATTTACGACGTAAAATTGTACGTTTAGTTAAGCTGGATTAATTCAAAGCAATCCTGTAAAGCTTGGGACACTCTCACTTACCTTAAGTCGACTAGATTATTCGCGATGTATGCACCCTGAATGCCAAATCTACGTTCATAATATACGAACTGTGAAAGTGAGAACTTTGAACCCAAACACGAAATTCTTGACAAGACTGGACGGCTACCTCTCTATAAACGTCGACTAAAAAAAAATGTTCATGTGATGGATCAAGATCAATCAAAACCAAGACACATCAAGACAGACCTCAGACAGCTGTCAGATTTAATAAAAATAGATTCTTGAACGTCCCCATTCGCTGTTTGGTCCCCTTGTGCAGAATAGATAAAAAAAACACCTTACAGTAATAACTGCCGATTTTTAATCGGCACATTCAAACTATCTGTCAAACAGTTAATAGAATTATTATAGGAGGAGGAAGTTTTGTATATATGATAGTTTGAATTTAGATAAAAAAGGTCTTAAATAAGAAAGGCCAGTAAGTTAAATTTGACAGTTCATGGGTCGCTTTCTTCAATTGTTTTTAATTCAATTTTAGTGAAAGGCAGAAACATAGACCGCGGAAATAATCAAGACTCGATCAGTCTCCTGAACATTACCAATTCAAAAATATATTCAACCATTAACAATCCTAAACAGAAAAGCTTCAAAAAACAGTGACTGTTGAAAATGGGATCGTGTCTAAACGTCGGCGTGGCATTTTAAATTCTCCAACAAATCGCCAGGCGTATGAACCATAAACTAAGTATTAAATAATTAATACATAGTTTATGGTTTGAACTCACCAACTGCTCTTCGCCGTGTTTGTTTAGCACAAAATCAGAATCCAATTTGGTAAGTGTATTCAATCGATTGGTATATTGTTTTTGATAGAGTTTCCGTGCGATGTCAACATATTCGTAAACTATTTGATTCCCGCCACACTCCCATCTCATGGAAATTTCTTCATTTAGAATATTATTTGATCAGTGACAATAACCGATGAGATTATTGCAATAGAATTTAAAATTTGCATTTTTTACGTTAGTACTAGTCTAGTTTAAATTGTGACAAGCTTGCTTTTTGTATATTTTTGCCGGAAAATTCTCCGAACTCACCTAATAATTAGGAATTTCAAATTTTACACCTTTTGTCGAGTATAATAGCTACGACATCTGTGCGCCGAAAACATGAAACCTTTCAGAATGTCCGCGCTGACGAAGGGGCACCAATGTTTTTCGCAATTGTACCGAATAGCGTTAAAAATGCTTTTATAGTATTTTTTTCTGTTTCAAAAATGCTTCACATTTTTTTTTTTTCGTATTATCCGACTCGAAGGACCAATTTTAATCGCGCTTACTTACATAATAAAAACAACTTAATAGCAAATTCGACGTCATACACGCTTGAAGTTCTAAATGTAATCCCATCAGCCACCCAAAGCAAACTTATGAAGGTCCTCAGATAATTGTTCGCCTTCATCCATCCATAAGAGTGAATGTCAACATTTTGCCAAACATGTCAATTTGTTATACAACTTAATTAGATGAGACTAAATTTATAAAATAAAAAATATATCAACCACCTTTCTCTTCCTGCGACACAGAAGTGGCCAAAAATTATTCAAAACCTCCCCTCCACCTTTGACCACAAATTCCTGGAAGCGGAACGAAAATTTGTAACCAATTACTTTGCCTAACCTCACAATAGACGAAATAGAAGAGAAAGAAAAAAAGAGCCACCCCTTCTACATTTTGGCAACAAATTTCCCACCCCACGCCCTTGGGCAGCGGAATAATAAATGAATAACTTTTTTTTTTAAATTAAAACAACTGCGCCGATTTTTTTGTTAGCCGACCCTGTCGCCAACCTAACACAGATTTGGATTTCACAACCAATCTAAGTTAGCAGCATCATCATCAAGAGTAAATGCCAGAAGAAGGCCACCACGAACAGGGAGCGCACCATCAGTTTGCACAGCGTATACACTACCGTTACCATCCCATCGAGTGTCCTTCTGTTCGGTGTGCGTATATAGCATACCTCGATCACATCCATTTGTCCGTCCATTAACTATTAATTCCTGGTGATGAAAAATCTGATTCACCAAACCGGAGTCGAGGGCGAGAGAGCGACCTGCTGTCAATTTATTTTTTTTTTGTGTTAGATTCGTAAAAAATTCATTGAATTCGAACGATGAAGGGGTTCAGGCTTTATGTTTGGCCGCGTGTCCGTTTTATTTTTTGGTGTTTTTGGCGAACACTCTGCTACTAACTTGTCTGGTGTGACACAGAAACAGCCTCTGACAAGGTAATTGGGGTTTTGTCGTCTGTTCGGGTGATTGCTTTCATTCTATCGGTAAAAGGGATGCAAGCAGCATACAACAGAATGGAGGGGGCTTTCGTTATTTTTTAATGGAAGGACATACCCGCGAGTCTAGTTGCTGCTTCAATGCATGATGAGAGTAAGTATACTTTACTTGATGGTAATTATTATGTTCTTCTTGTTTTTATTTCTCTCGTGAACGTGGTGCCAACACGGTGACAGATTGCAAGCGGTGAATGGATTCTTGGTTTTTTTTTGGGAGCATGTTCATAAAACAGGGAAAAAATGTGACTTTGGGGTTTTTGCAAAGTTTAAATAAACTTTTTTTTACTTCTTTTAGCGTAGGCTGTTGCATTTTAATTATGAAAATTAATTATATTAATGATGGTTATTGCTGTTAGTGCTTTGTTAAATATTTGAACCAGGATGTGGTAATTTGCTCGTCAGATTACAAAGGAATATTTGAGTTTGGAATCTCTAATGATAATCAGTGGCAGCGAATTTACGGAAATGGTTAACTACATGTTTTTTAATTGATGGTGCTTTTCGAGAATTTTTTTTTGTTTATATTGATGACACCCTTCGGGCATTAATATTTATTAAAGTTGTTAGTAGGGATTATGGGTCAATAGGCATTTGTTTTGAATTATCTAAACAAAAAAGGAGCTTTACGAAATATTTTTACAACACGTAAGCTCAGAAGGCAAGACAATTGGCAATTCCCCGATCTCTGTCGGTAATACAAATAATCGTAGGTTAGATTCGAACGATTTGCGGTGGTAAAGTCACAGTCGTTAATAAGGGCGACAATATTGACAATGGCAAAATTGTGTGTCCGCAAAAAAAATTGCACTGATTTATAAATGCCTTTTTTAAAATGTAAGAAATACATATGTGCTACTTTTGTTTTTGCGCATTTCAACGCCTAAAGAAGTAGGCGCAGTCATAAACTAATGTGGTTTTCCATTGGGACAAAATATCAGTCTTTTATTGATCTGAATCAATTTTAATTTCCATGTTCCGTTGGGGAAAAAAACAATCTATTTTTTTTTTGATCCGGATCACATTTTGCCGATCTCGATATTTTTCCAGATTTACCATACTGGGCCTTACTAATAATCATTTTTAACCTTCACACTAAATATTTCTTAAGTCATAATTTGTAATTTTGTTTGGAAAATTATGTCATTGTGATTTCGAAAAATTTAGCCTGGGCACTCATTCCGTAACTTTTCAGACGATTATCGTCGAAACGATAGACCTCCAAAAGTAGCAACAAAGTGCTAAAATTACAAGTTTGAGAGCTTAATCCAGTTCATTTTCCAAAAGTATAATGAAAGCTGACGTTTGTCAAAAATATTCGAGCAGCATATGACTTATTTTGGTGATCAAAGTTTCAAAAACGATATCGTTTAGTCGATCGTTGATATACGGAATCTGCCCCCTGGACATTAAAAATGGTTATTATTATCACGGACTGCCACTTATAGCAATATTGGTCTTCCATCTGAAGTGTACGAATCACCAAAACAACTCCATTTATATCAACATCAGGGGAAACATTTTTCAAGTGGATTTCCATATTTGTGATCTTTCCAAAAGCGAATGCAATTTGAACTGCCTGATATTGTTTATTATTGCTGTCAAATAACGCATTAATCAGTTTACAAAAGCAGATCAATATCGTCGCAAGTTGCATGTGCCGCGTAAAATCTGAAAACTAAAAAAAATATCTGGTGGTCCCACAATGGAAAACGACATAAGTATTAAATTTTAAATAGACCGTCAGCTCCCGCGCGCCTGCCCGATTCCCCCCGCAAATTTTTAAAATAAAATTTTCTTTTTAATCTGTGAATGAAGCAGAAAAGAAAAAAATATTCGCCTGTTAATAATATTAATAATAACTAACCAATGGCATTCAGTAATGTAAAAATGTGGTTTTCCCGAACACTATGTCATTACCGCGGTTGGCAGCATTTTTTATTTCTTCTTTTTTGTATGTTTTTGCCTGTCACACGGATTCTAATTGACATTACACCGATACGAAAACAAAATGGCTGAATTTGAAAAAAAAAAAAAACAAAAATTGAAGGGGCCAGCGGCAAGAGAATTGTGAGTTGGGGGTCTCGGTATGATTTAGTGCTATTTTATTGCATGTGCATTCCATTGCTATGATATTCATTCTTGTGCACAGGCAGATTGCGAGGAGTTTTTTTTTTCTCGTTGTTTCCCTTTTTCTTATTCTCATTTGTGTTTTCTTATTAAGAAAAAGCCCAATAAAAAATGCAATCGAACTTTGTTTATTTGTAAAATTATTTGATGAAAAGTGAATTTTTTTAAGGTTTTCAATTCTGTTTGTGGTCGCGTTCGCGTAAATGAATTTGAGCTTAGTAATAAGCGCTATAGTGAAGTGGCAAGAACAGCTTTCGAATATTTTGTGAAGAGGTGAGTGCATTTTTTAATAGGTACAAACAATTTTTATGAATTTTATTTGAGAACGGATTAAGCTTAGTTTTAGGTAGATTCCTTTGACTGACTTTTGTTTATTTAAAATGAATGTTAGTATGACGTTAAGATTGAGTGACGAAACCACTTTTCAATTGAAAACGGTGTCAAACAATTTGATTGATATATTTTATTTGTCAAGTATGTGACAATAGGCTGTTAAATAGCGCCTGACAGCAGACAATATTTGACGTTTTATCAAACAGTGGGTGCTGACGAACGTAGTAGGCCGTGAAATCGCCAATGAATTGCTACACTTGACATTTTGGCATATGTCGTCTATGATAAATCTGCCGAAAATCTGTTTCTATTGAATCTAATAGGGACCATTTGCCCTTTCCAAATCTGAATTAAGAATTTGGTCTTTTCATTTACTTTTGTAGTTAGAATTGAAAAGACAGTCAAAATGCCAGTGGTGGGGATAAATTCTCTCACAGAGACAGTTACGAAAAAGTTGGGGAACGCTTTTGTAGTAATTTATAAAAATGACAGATAAATAATTCAAAAATTCAAAAAGTGGTATGAAAAGTCGTTAAAATATAAAATAATATATAAACTCGAACAATTTGCTAATTTACGAACAAAATTAGTTCATTCATCTACCTAGCGATGAAAGTGATTCGGAATTAATCGAAATTCTTCTTCATGAATCCGAGTATTTGGAAGAGAAGAAGTAAAAGCGACACGGCTTTTAAAATTACATGAAAGAGATTGTCCTTTCTTACTCCTTAGAATTTCGTCGCCACATTCGAAAAGAATCTAAGGAGAACATTCAATTTTATTTTCTCGACTGTTGATGCCACTTTAATACGCAAGAAATCAAAACAAATGCACTCATTTATGTCAAATAGGACAACAAAATTCAAATCAGCTGTTAATTGTAGTGTGACTGACAGCCTTTTCAATTATTACACCAAGAAATTTGTTGAGTAAAAATTCGTAAGATTTTCAGTGAAGGGGTAATATCTTGCTCTCTCGATGACGCTCTGTTTTACGAATTTTTTGAGTTGAGGAACGGCACCGGGTAAAAAACAGACCTATTGTCAAACCATTGTTGACAGGTAAAGAAAAAAAAAAAAGGAGAAATTGCTATAAGCCAAAAGCGAGGGTGCGTTGTATTGCTTTTCATTGTGAACCATACAGATATTAACCAATTGTTAATTTAGAACATTGCGATAGTGGTTAGTTTGCTGGACAACTGAATGATTTGTCACAAATGTCGACTGCTGGACGTCGTAACTTTCCCGAGGAAGCTTCCGCATTTCCGCCGTTTGGCATAGTAAGCTCGTTAGCTTAGGGTGTTCTATAGGCTTGTCTCTTTTAATTTTGGCTACCAATTACCTGTCCATTTCATTTTATCATTCTTGTTAAAAATATTTTGCCATATCTGATGTAATCAATCGTTGAAGACTTAACTTAAATTGGATTAGCTAAAGTCTTGCATAAAAACCCGAAAGGATCTCACTAAAACCCGCCATCAAATTAGCTCCCAATACATACTTTCAGTTGGCCATAAAATCAGAAACTAACCTCAAAAGTTTAAATTAAGTTTGCTTATCTTTCGCCGCGAAACTACGAGTACACGACTGTCAGCCACTGTGCGCGCGAGTGGGGTGACAACAAACAGCCGCCGGTGTCCAAGCGCCCGAAGGACTTCACCTAATTAACCTGAACTACAGTGCGTTTTCATTATAAATGAATGCCTTTAACAGAAAACGCAAACAATTTTTACTCAAATGAAAACGGAAGAGGGCGAAGAAAAAAAAATTTCCCACTTGAGCACCGTATATACACAAATAGTAAAAGGACACACAAACCCCGAGGATATGAAGCTAATTTTCCAGGGATTGGAATTATCAACCATCAGCGAGAAGCAAAGACCGAGCGAGTGGTGAACTTTCTAGCTCGAACATCGTCGACAACGACGACTTTGCTCGGGAGAGAGTCCTCTGCCTGTCCAATGCCCTTCGAACATCTGTCTCTCTTTTGGCTCAGCTCACCTTCGATGCAAACGACGAACCGTGTCGAGGGGACGATGGCACGATGGGTGTTTTAGTTCTTCATGTGTTAGCCTGCGGCCAAATTGCCGGGTAAAGCTGAATGGTGAATTACGAGATTGTCCTGTTCTCAGGATCAAGGTAAAAGCATTCAATGAAACTGACTCCTGTCGCCTGTATACGCTGTATATACGCTATACCATGCCAACAAACACACGTAATGGTTGTCACGACGACACCGACGAGGCGCTTTATCTCTGTTTTGTGCAGCGTTTATCTTTGTGACCGAACTTTGTCCATTGTGCACGCCGCCATCGTCGTCGTCATCGTCGTTCTTTTTGTCGTTCCGTTTTCTGTGGGGTATTATGGTCGCGTCCATAATATAGGCCTAAGGACACGATGCCGATGCTGACTGTTGCTGGTTGGTGGTCCAAACGGTTTTATGATTATTACATTTTTTTTTTTTACGAGAAAAAGGAATTTTTTGCCGCAGGACGACACGACTTCTTGCTTTAGATTTAAATTTGTTGTTGTTTTTCTTTCTCTCTCCGTCGCTGTTTAGTAAACAAATTTGCGTTTTGGTGCCGCTTAAATACGGCAATAAACGTGACTTGACATAGTAATCTGCCAGTTAAAATAAAAGCGGGTGACTTGTGCCGCGATCCCTTTTCTTCTGTTTTGTTTTTTTTTTTTTTTGGTTTTTGTTTTTTTAATTTCTCTGGGTGACGGTTTTTTGTGAGGTTTCGCTTTGTTTCTGCCGCAAGGAATGCTGGGGTAGGATTGGAACTACGATGGCATCTAGCAAATTTAACAGTATTGGTGGGAGTTTTGCGTAGGGAAAGGTGTTGTGGTTCTGTGCTGTCCTGGGGACAATATTTACCCAATTTTCTAATAACACAAATGACAAATAAAATTTTTACAGGAATTAGGTACTGGGGGTAGTACCGCGGAGGAGATGGTCTTGATATTAGGGTTGGCAGGGATTCTTTGAGATTTTTATCTTGGTTTCGTCGTTGATTAGAAACAGTTTACCTGCGGTTGACGATCGTGCGGGGATTTAAAAGCGCTTTTTGAATGGTGGGGTTTCGTTTATTAACTCAAAAATGATTGCGAATTTTAATGAGCAACGAGGATACCATTTTTTTTCTCAAGGAAATGTCCCAGCAAAGGGGGGATGCCAACTTCCTGTGAGGACATTTTTAATATGATCAATGATCAGAGAGTCATATTTGTTCTTCGTCCTGAGCAGTGCAGTTCTTATGGAATCCTGTTGGTTTCGGAGGGTGTCTGAAACAATGAAATGCGTTGGCAATACGATCGGTTACCCGCCAGAGACGGTCAGTTCTACACATTTGGCATCTATCAGAGACGTCTTTAGGACTCTCTATTTCTCTATTTGTAAATTTAGAGTTCCTGAGTTCCTCGGAAATCCTGTTTATGTAGGATTTCACGTAACAAATTGCACAACATAAACAATGCATCGTTAAAAAATGTGGTCCTTCGAGCCGTTTAAAACTCCTCTTGCTGTCATATGAATTCAACGGAAATTTCATTAAGCAAGGTCGCCACATAAACATAAACACATGTGTACTACGTGCCCCCTAATATGGCCGCATCACTCTAGTTAAATTTGTAATGCGGATTTGGCAGGTCTTTGTTTTGCTTCTTCTAATCTGCTAGTACATCCGCAAATAACAGTCTGAAACACACCGTCGGCCTTGTTTGAAAATATTTCAACTCTTCCCCAATAAGCTGTGTGCATGCAGCATCCCGACATGCTGCACACGCATATCACTCTTTTGAAACGCACAAAATTTCAGGCAGCGCAGCATCAGCCGAAGCATCGTGCGACCCGTTTGTTGTGACACAATAAATGCTGCTAATACCGAAAATATCAGCATCCGTAACTTGCACCAATCAACGCATCTAACGAGAGTCCTAAAACTGTGTAGAATCTGTATTCGGATGCCCGTCTGTCGACGCTGCGCTACAATCCTGTTGGTGTATTATTGCCAAATGCAACATTCCGCACACACAAGGAGCGCTACAAATCGAAAAACAAATACCACTCTAGTTAGTGGTTCCTTGCATAATTAAATTTGCGTGCATTAGGCGGGCGGAGCCGGAGCGCCAATGTTGATAATAAGGACCGAGTTGAGTGGGAGTGGGTATGCGTGGCCATGTATATGACGCAATGAAGTCGACTTTTAACCGCATTGCTGAGCATGCACAATGATAGTGATAGTGTGGTTGCGGGGAATGTGTTTGCTGTCAGCTTTTTGGCCCGAATGATCCTCCGATTGTTTAGGTATTCTCTTTTCCACATTGCGAGTGTATATGCGTGTGGCCAGAGTGTGTGCGGTGCAGGGAACACACTGTGTGTACAGTGGAAGTTTTTGGCAGGAATCCTTTGAATTTAGTGTTTTTGGGATTTTCTTCTTTTTTTTTTTATTTTCTAATGAACTAGATTTGTGAGTGTTTTCCGAGTGATTTTGGACCTTTAGCGAGAGGAATTTATTCAACCGTGAAGGACCGTATGCACATACAACAAGTGCAATGCGAATTGCACTTTCTCTCCGGTTGAACAGGATTCACGACATTCCTTTGAGTTTGAGGAGATTCACTATGGAAATACGATGGAGAGTGTTTGGAAATTCTGCTGCTTTTTCTTTGGAACCTTAATTGGCTCAGCTCTGATTTTTTTTTAACGCGTCAATACCTTAATGCCAAAGGTTATGACATAAAGCATTTTCCGACGATTCCTACTTTTTGCCATCATTCGTTAAACAAGTGTGGGTTTATCTGACCGACAGTTCTTCCTGTTTGACAAGTGCAGATTAGAAAACATTAAAAAAAAATATTGCTTTGTGACTCTCTATGAAAACAATTTTTTACAAGAACTTGTAATACATGTATGTGCCTATTAGCCAAATTGAGCACCACAACTTCATGCAGAGGAAAGAGGCTAATCCCTACTAAACCCACATATCAACGAGTAGCTACTTTTAAAACCTCCGAAGCGCCTCCAGCAAGGCTTGGTGTCATTCATCATTTTGATTTGTTCACAATTCCACCCTGGGGACAGCTGTCGCCTTCGAAACTCCCCCGCAAAAGAAAGCCACCACCCGAACACAACCGACAAGGTTGTCCTACACGTCAGTTGTGTTTGCTTTCGTCGTATTCCGTGTGACAAGGTGTGTTCATCTGTTGATTCACATATCCAGACAACCTGACGTGCGACATCTCCAATCAAATGGAATTAAATGACATGCTGTATAACAACAACCAGTGGAGAGTGGGAGACGGAACGTAATTCTCGACAACAAGTGTCACAATGAATGAACGTCGCGTCGCCCCTGCTGATGCCCATGGGGTGCGTTCCAAGACGGCCGATTTTTGTTGTTTGCAAAATTATCCCCGTGCGGACAGCTTAAGATGATGGCCTTCCGTATTCCACCTTAATATCCTGTTCCTGTGTAATTGCTTTGAGGATACCAGCCGCCCATTATTATTCTGATTTTGTTTTTTTTTCTCTTCGTTCTCGAAATTGGCTCTTGGGCAATTTGCACAATCATCGAGATCCAGTAGGAGCGCGCTCGCGAATTGCAACCGGGTAACGGCGCGCCATTACATTGAACGACTCTGGTGTGTGTGTGCCTATGAGGGGAGCCACACTTAAGGACTACCCACCTTCAGCCGATGGTGTTAATAGCAACATTAACAAACAAATCTTGCGGTCGGACGTGATAGGACTATATAATCAGGCAAAAGCGAAGAAAACTCTCACCGCAAGGACATAATTTTAGAGTGTGCGTCGCGCAATATGCCTGCCTTCCTTATCAAAAGTATAACCCCCTTCACAGGTCCTTAAGACTCGCTGTGGTAGGTAGTGTGTGCTGCATTTCATGTGCGGTGTGTGTTTGCAGAGGTGTTATAGGTACATCCTTCTGCGAGATCCTTGTTGGATTTTTCCAATGTTTGTCGTGTGGTGTTAATTAATTTCACTCCTCACTGAGGTTGTGCTCTTGATGGAAAGGAAATTCCAAGGAGCGTGTCAACCTTGCTTCCACTACACAGCTATATGGGGTGTTCTGTGGAACAGTATAGGCAGGAGGAATATAATAAAAGGATGCTCTCGCAGCTGGTTTCCGTATGGTGCGCCTTAACGGTGTGTTCGTTAAACAATTTTATGGTAACTATTAACAACTTAAGTGTGTGCTAAGTGTGGTGGGGATGGAAAGTGCGAGGCCAAGGAAACTATGATAAGCTTGTGGATTAGTGGGGCTGAGGGGAGGGCGGCGGATTCCAGGAGGTTTGGTCGGTGTACGCTGAGAAGGAATAATCGTTTTCATTAAAACTGAGGTTAGGTTGAAGGCAATTAGGCGATGCAAATGAAATGAAGGCTCTTAAAACAGGATCAGCGCAAGGTGGGAGGACAACGTTTAATTGTTGGGTAATCGTATTTTTAGCCGATTTTTAGCTTAGGTGGTGGGTCTGGTTTTTCGGGAGCATTCACGGATTGGGAGCGCACAGTTGTATTAAAAGGGTGTAGACGTAGGCTATGAGTTTGTGGACGGAGTCAGTCTTAGTGGGCGGTTCGAACCAAGGGAGATGCGATCCAGCAAGTGGAACTAAAGCTGCGTTAGGAACTCATAACAGACGTTTCCATTGCATTTGAGGTATTATAGCGAGAGGTTGGTATCTTGAAACACAGACTTGATAAGTGATCATTTTAGTGCTGCCAAATCTGTAGAAAGACTTCAATAATCAACAATTTGGGTGCGTGCAATATATAGATTTGATATTTATACTTACAGTTATATATATATCTTAAGAAAAGTGCTACCAAATTGATTAGAAAAATTTGAGGAAAGTGCTACCAAATTGATAAAAAAAACATCGAAAACAACTATATAAATACATACTGGGATTTAATTAATTTTCAATATGAGTGGTTATGTATTACTGCTGATGGACTTGTCAAACTTAAAAAGGCAAGTGCTGCCAAATATACGAAATCATTCTAGTACGAGCATTTGTAAGTTCCCCTTGTGATATATTTTTGTGTTATATTAACTCGATAACTGCTGAGTTATAAGCCCTGTCTCATTGATAATTCAATAAAAATGAATAAAGGTGATGCCATTCATGATGGGAAATATTTGAAATCGAAAATATAATTAAACAAATATCTGTATGTTTTGTCACAAATGTTAATAAACTGTGGAAATTCTCCTGAAATAAAGAATTTAAATACTGCCAATGCGAGATAAAAAAGCCAGGTGCCTATATACATTTTGACTTTTATTAAATACGATTTCAAAAATCAGAATTCCCCCCATAAATGTCGCCCTTCGTTCTTGTCATTCGATTGTTGAAAAGTGCTGCCAAATTAAAAAAAGAAAAGACTCTCCAATGTTTGGTCAATTGTATTTTATAATAATCTGCAAATCACATAAAAAAAACAATCTGATTTGAAGGAGTGCTGCCAATTTATTGTAAAATTAAAAAAAATGCATTAAAACAAAAGTACGGCCTCCTGTAAATAGAACAAATATCCCATGGAAGTGAATATTGCCAAATTGAAGTTGAAAATGTTACAGAATATCATAGAAGTAGATGATTTACAGAGTATTTCCCGAAGGTGCTGCCAAATTACATTTTGAGTTTTAAATTCGTGTGGGTGTATAAATAGTTTTTTTTTACTTTAAATATTTATACCAAAAGGTTTTGAGATTGAATAAACTTGAGAGGTTTTAAATCGTTTGCGGTCGATCAGCGCTGCCAAATGTGTAGACAATTTTTAAAAGGAATTTCAAAGTTCGTGCTGCTAGAAATATTAGCCAGCAATTTAAAAAATTGAAATAGAGTGGTATACTAAATGTTAAGGTAGATCCCCACATAAGCGAGGTACTTTGGGACTCCTGGAATAAATGCTAATTATTCACGATAAATTCACTGTAGGTCAAAAAAGTTCGTCTAAATGTTTCCACTTTGTATTAGCCGGCGTAGCAAATGTCCAATTGTCGGAATACTTAGAACGTCATAGAGTTTCGAAGGCAAACTATGTGTCTGTAACAAAACTTTACGATACAACTATCTGTGTGCATACAGTGTGTCCTTTGCTTTCATCTACTTAATTATTCTACATCTTTTCGTTTGTTTAGCTCTCATGTCTGTTGCAGAATTTTCCGTATCTCGATAAAGCTGCACTCCACCTCCACTGTCCCGCAAGCCACCGGAAAGAAAAATAAAGACTCACTCAATGCTCATCTGCAAACAGGCAGCCACCCTCCTCCGAAGACGCAAACTGTCATTGTAAGCACGAAGGGACGTTTTTCTTTTGCCAGCCAACAGCAGCATCGGAAACTTTTTCCAGTGTGTCATTTAGTAGACACAGTAGTTAAGTCAAAATATCTTTAGGTAGGTAAAGGCTCCGGCGAAATGACACCCACCCAGAACCCTGTGTATCTCCGACAAGGACGATAATCAACATGCAATAAAGTTCGAATTTTTCTTCCTAACTGAGTCTCGTTGAACTCCCCATCTCCTTAAAGCTGTACTTTGCCATGAAGTTCATCGTGGGTGCGGCGATACGTGTGCGTGTGTGTCGGTGTGGCAGTGTGAGGTAGGTTTGGGTGTTTAATCCCGGAAGTTTGCTCTGTCATGAAGTTTTCTTTGGTTGGCAGGATGGAAATCCTTGATAGATATGTGTAGTGTGTGGTTGGTTTTTTTCTTCGCTTTTTTGTTCGCTCCCAAAGAAAAGAAGCGATGGTTGATGAAGATGAAGACGACAGAGAAAGAAGCGTGCAAGTTCTAGCACAGTTTTGTGTGGTAGTACAAAAAAAAAACACGCTCCTTGCGCGTGAGTCTATGGACTTTTTACATACTATCATCGTCGAGAACAGCAGCACTAAAAGCCACAGCGAGCGAGGTCGATCCCTTGGGATGATGCATAGGACTTATCCTATTATAGATGAGTCCTGAAGGATTCATATTTCCATTAGATGTGTTCAGTGAGTCGTTTTTTCTGCCCCTTCCCAGCTGAAGCGAATGCAAAATTTCCTCCACAAAGACGAAACTTTATTTTTTCTCTTTTAATTTTCATTTAACTTGATCGAATTTTGCCAGGACGATGTGATTTTATTTTGGAATATTTGTGCTTAATTCTTTTTTTCGTCTGTTGGTGATGGGTAAGGAGATGAAGTTTACACCACAGCCTTTTGCTTTGTCGATCAATCGATGGTTTTTGTTGACTTCTTTCCTTTTTTAACCGACTTATTTTCATTTTTTCTGGGCGAAACTTTCTTGGCTTTCAATTTATCTAGAAATTTACATGTTAAGTAGTTAGTGGTAAGATTAAGGAAGGGAAGTTCACGACGTAGTGGAAATGTTGTCAAAGAAAGCATTGACCTCTCTCGCATGAGAACATTGTATCATGGTAACACTCAACCTAGTCTACAGCTCTAAAGAAAAATGTTCCTCTATCCAAATACAAAGAAGCTGTTGACCTTGGCATCAAGATCATCATAAGGTTAGCTACACCTTACTAACTAGAGCTTACAAAATTGAATATTGAGAATCGGTGTCGTTGGAAAACTTTCTTTAAAACTCATTGCTGCTTAGAAAGGTCGAGAACGCTTATATGCAACAAATCGAACCTTATCTATCACACGAAGAAGTCTTTCGAAAGAAGCTATCGCCGAGTTCATGGCCTTCTCTCCCATCATTTTGGAAAAGTCAATTCTAACAGCCGGTGATCGCTGAAAGTACACCCTATTGCCATGCATTTTACTGATTTCAGTTCCCTAGAAAAAGCCACAACGCTTATGTGGAACAAAACCCCACTATCTTTCAAAGGGGTTTTTGGGAAGAAAGTTTTGCCGAGCCCCAGCTCCGAGTTTTGATTTTTGTGGGTAATTTTTTTGGGTGACTTCTGACTTCAGTGTTAACACCGCAATCAAGCTCAAAGCAAAACACCAAAAAATATGCAATACAAATGCCATCGAATGTATATTTCAACGAACCGCCAAAAGTATGCAAAAATACTTGCATCAACATTTCGCTCTGTGTAACCTTAACCACCCAACAGGCACATCCATCGCCCCATGCAGCAACCAGTGGCATGTCTGTTGTTGTCTGTTGTTCCAGTTGTTGGCCAATTTTCTCTCCTTCTCTTTGTGCACGAAAAGAGGTTAAATTATTTTAAATAACAACTCGTTAACCTATAGGCATGACCGGAATGACCGCCATAGGCGCTTTTGTTTGCACTATTGATATGGGGTGAGAATATGGCTGTCCATTCTCCGATGGGCTCTGTGGGTATAATAACAAATGTAACTGCGGTTTCCGGGATAAAAGTTGACCACTGCGGTCGCACTGCCCACCAGCACCATCAGCATCCCATAGACAGTCATTAAATCGAAGTTGAATGCCAAAAAAATGGTCGCCGAGAACGACGGGCTTGATAACCGTCAAATTGATTTAACGTCATTTCGGTTGGTGTCTGATGATGATGATCGTGATGGGAATACTGCCCCAAGGATTAAATGCCTATGATTGTGTGTAATTTGTGAAAAACAAAACAATGAGCAAAAAATATCCGCTCGCTCTTTTATTATCATCGTTCTGAGTGAAACCCGTTATTTATGATATTTAAGTTAAACAGCAAAAGGCTATTAAAGGCGGACAGGAAGTAATTGATTGGCAAGTGATTTTCATGGAAATTATTATTATTATTAAATTTAATTAACTTCCGCTAGAATTAATTTATATCATCTGGTGGAAGACGAATTACAGATGCTATTCAGGTGAATGAACTAGTTCGTTTACATTGTCCTGTGTTCACTTTTGGAAATACCTTGTTTGCAATGACCACAGCAATTTTGTGTGCTCACACTATGCCTCAGAACGTGTACCCAAAGATCTTCTCTCGATCCTGCAGCTGCCATATTTGTTTTCGTAAATTTATGAAATACCCAGAAATTATACAATTAACTTAGGAATATTTAATAACAATCTGGAACTCATCACTTTATTACAAAAAAAAACCAGCCAGTTGCCAGTTTGACAAGTGACATCCGCAAATGTCGAAAAGAGCGCAGATATTTTTTTAGAAATCGTCACTCCTTTCCAGTAACCCCCTTATATGTAGACGCCAATTGAGACGGGGCAAACGCTGCCTAAAGCACAGGAAATAACGAACTGTCAACATTTTGACAGATATGCAATTTTTTTAATCGCGTTGGCTTTAAATGGTTGTTGGTTAGAGGTGGTTTTACACGATCTGATAAGAAACGCGAATGGAAATACTCACAACCACAGTTGATTTTACTTATGTCATGCCGACGTTAAACTGTCATTGTTTTCAAACATGTCACCGCTTCAATTAAATGACCTATTTCGTGTCGGTTTCTACAATATCAAAGTTTTAAATTGGCTCAAATATATGAATGAATATGGTGAATCGAATGCAAAATCACATTGGCTTAAGCTAGCTTACTCTAATTGGATTCTTACAACCGCAATAATCCGCACTAGTTCAATTTGTTCGATAATATTATTTAACGCGCTTTTTTCTATTAGCTTTAAGCGTATGCTGGCAGTTATTTTTGAAGCGTTTGTTGGAAAGATCCTTAATACATTTTTTTAGGATTTTTCGAATATCCTCTCATTTATTTTAATTTTTTTTTTGGCAATTAGCTGTGCGTTTCATTATTGGAGGTATTTCTGATCGTTTTTTTTATATGGGCCGTTCTTCGAAACGCTTTCCTAGGTTCTAGTGTAGCGGATTTTAACTCGTTACTCTAGCCTAACTCGATACTTTAAAATTATAACAGAATTTCACTGAGAACTAAACATATTTTCTTCTTAAAGGACACCCGCATTTTATTGCCGCCGTCTTGAGTATCAACAATAAATATGACTATGCTGGCTTAAGCTAGCTTACTCTCATTGGATCTTTATTACTACCGCAATTGTCCGCACTAGTTCAGTTTAAATTAATTCGGTGGCCATCGCCCTGTAATGTGTTAATGCAATCCTATCGTTTTGATTCTAGCACAAACATAAGTCATCGAAAAAATATGTCAACAATATTTATTGTCCAATAACTTCCCTTTAAGCAATATTTTCCACTATGCCTTACCCCTTTTCGCCATCACCCTTTTTAATGTCAAAATTCATTTCTTTGAGAACACCCACCACAAACTCCGACTCTCAATTTAATAGTTCTGTTTGTTTCCGCGTGTGAAAAGAACCGCAGTTTTATGACAGGGCCATAACAAAAGTCAAAAACAACAGTTAATTGAATTATCTGCTTGTCAATTAGGATCAAATAAACATTCTTCACTATAGGTTTATTTGCGTTGCATTCAATTTTAAAGCTGCGGACAGTTGGTGAATATTTTTACTACGCACCGGTTCGCATTCAGCGTGTGTACAACACAAATGTCAATCCACTGGTTGTCATTTACATTTTAAATTCGATTGTTTGCATTATTTAGCAAATTGTGCCCGCTGTCTGTTTGGTTAGTTTAAATGATCAATACAAATGGATGCTGATGCGGACCATAAACAATATACATACTCGAATCACGTTCGGACAGGAATTTGCCTTTAAAAATATTAACCGCTTAATTAATTGCCGGACATGCTGGTAGGTACCAGTGGCGTGGCGTCCATATAACCCGATTCCTACCGACTTCCCTTTTTAAATCCCCACGAAAAAAACAAATATACCTACATGAAACACAAATTTTAATACTCACAAAATGGTACACACACATAAGCCATCAAATAAATATTGTGTGTGTATCCATTTTCATACAACATCGTCATCGTCACGACAAAGCGAAGGGAACCCAAAATATGTCGGGTTATTAAAGCTCTCACTTGATAGCTGATTTTGAGAGAATATTTGCTTGTTATTTGTGTCCGACACCTCTTTGTTCAACACCCACTTGGTTATGTAGGAAATAACGCGCTTTTCTTCGAGTTATTCTCAGTTCGCACTAAGTTAATTTTGAGTGCTGACGCTGAGTGAACCGCTTGGTTATGATATGAACAAAATAACACGCTTTTCTTCGAGTTATTCGATTTAATTTTACTTCTTCTTTTCTTATTGTGTCTTATGTGGATAATTGCAGGTACTTATGTTGAGGTAGGTAGGGTGATGTGGAAAGCAAATGAACAATGTATGATTTTGTTTCAAGGTGCACAGATGTAGAGTTTTTTTACATTTGTATGTGATTAATTTTGCTTCGACGTCCCATTTGAAAATGTTCACGCCACGCCACTGGTAGGTACATTAAAAAATAACTTTTTATGGGAATTCCGATGATTGCGCTCAGTTATTAGCTGATTGTAGTTGTAGTATTTAAACTCTTTGTGTGGTATGACTTTCGGCGAAGTAAGGTGGAAGTCGGGGGTCTCAGTCGATGGTAAAATGCATAACAGAAAAAAAAACATGTATCGAGCTCCTATTTTCGTTTCATTCTACGCATCTGTCAGAAATTATTCTTTTTCGGGGAGACGTCACAATGGGCCGCCATTATTGCTATATTATATTTTCCCTTTAATGTGAGTGTCTAGTGGACTGTAGTTTTGGTCTATCCTCATGGGCATGACAGTTCGTAAAATGCGTTCAATCGACTGAATAAATTTCTCTCAGTGCACGAAAGTCATTACAAAATATTTCCGTCAAATAGTTGCTCCCAAAGGCTGAATTCTTTGCCCAATGCCATTGCCATATTGGTAGGGAAAACAAGGAAACCTTCCCAACGATTGGTAGGACATGTTATATTGAAATTGAACCCGGGTGTTAAGTATCATCTCGTTATTTTTAATAAATTAAAACTCACTGTTGTTTTCCTTGTCCTCTGTCGAAATATTCCCTCCGAGTCCTGTTGCATTACGTTTTGCTTTATTTTAATTCCATCGAAGGCGATTTTTTTTTTTTTTTATGTTGGTGTTCAGAAAATAGCTGACGATGGAAATCCCCTTTTACCTTAAAAGTGGAAATCCATCCGAGGCGGAAAATGAAGATTAAAATTGAAAACTCACCGTGAATTAATCGAATACTCAGCATTTTTTCCACTAGCGGGCAGAGATTTCTTCCTTCTGAATTTAAGCAATAAAAAAAAATTTCCCCCACTCTACTTTGTATCTTTTATGGATTTATTACCTGACATTCTCATGGACCATGTTCACGGGCATGAGTATGCGTATGAGTATGTGATGCTCAAAGGTGGACTACCATGCATATCAATTAATTACTTTACATTGAATAAATATAAAAAGGACAATAAAACTGTCCAAAAGCTTACCTCAAAGAGGCGGTAATAGCCTTTGTATGATGATCCTTTTCATTTTTTGTTTTGTTTTGTTTAATTTGTTTTTGCCCTTTTGGATATTATGTGTGCATACGTGAAAAATGTATTTATTAGTAGGTACACAATATATATAATAATCGGACCAGACAAAGAGATATACACAGACATGTGACAAACCCAACAATTTAATAAACCAATTTACATGAAAATGTGTGACAGGGAAAATGACATTCAACCTCATTTGTGTACATGGATACAGATGAGAAATAAGTGCGCAATTTTATCTACTGGGTAGAAAATTAATTTTGCGGTCATAAAACAACGGAATGTAAGGGCAAAATTTCATTTAGCAATGTTAAAAGGCAACATTATGTCAATAGCGTTTGGTGTTCGAATGACATCCGTATTGATAGGAATCGACTCAAGTAGGCTTAAGCTGGATTTAATTTTTTTTTTGTTTAGTATGTAAGGTTTCGTTTTATTGTGAATGTCCTCATTTAGTGTCAAGGGGCTTTAGTAATAATCATTTTTAAATATTTTTAGGTCACAATATGCCATTTTGTTTGGAAAATTTCCCATTGTGTCGAAAAATTTAGCCTGAACACTAAAAAATATTATTAGTATCCCGGAAGGTATTTAGTTTATAGTTAGTTGAATTTGTATTTTTATATCTATTATTTTTTTTTCGCGTTGTTGTCACAATAGAGTGTGAATTGGACTTGAACACTTAAAAGTGTGCAATGGAATTTATATTTCTTTTGACATGCAAATGATAAATTATGTCTCCGTATGATTTATAATGGTCCTGTGATTTATAAGCATTTGAAAAAATCAATAAAAATATTTCCATCTGCTTTAAGGCTGAAACCACACGCAGTCGCCATTTTTCTCTATAGGTTTATAACGTTATAATCATTTTTAGTGTCCAGGCTACATTTTTCGAACTCATAATGGCGAAATTTTCCATTCAAAATAGCATGTTGTGACATAGAAAATATTTAGTGTGGCGGTTAAAAATGGTCATTAGTAAGACCCAAGACAATCGAAAAAGAACAGTTCAAAATAGGAGTCTCACTTCAGGCGCCAGCTTAAAAATACGTCTCGCTCAGTGCACGCTTCGTAAAAAATAAAAAAAAATACCATTAGATGGCGCTCAAAGTCCGGGAAGGAGCTCGGCCTCAAGCCCACAGTTATACAGACCACGTTTCTAAAGGTCACTCTCAAATATACGCGTCATCTTGACATGGAATCGGAAACTTTTCTGGTAGTTATTTTCCAAACGCTTCACGTTCTCCAGTCCGATCATCCGTTGTTTGCTAATATAAGTAATAAATAATTGAACACAGCCTCTTTAATTATTTTATTTTATTTGTCCAACTATGTATTTACAATATGTTTCTCTATGAGAAATTCAGTTACACATCTGTGCACTTGCAAGTGAAACTCCTCACTGCTCTTAATAACTAACTTATGTACTTAGATAAACGAATAGAGGGAAAACAATCCAAGGCCAACATATCGGTTAATAAAACCTCTCTTTCTTAAACTATGTACCTAGATAACTCACAGAGGGAAAACAATTCAGGGCCAACATATCGTTTCATAAAAACTCTCTTTCCTGTGGTGCTGCTATCACTCGGGTTAGCTGGAGCGTTGTCGTGTATTGAAGTTGTTGTTGCAATAATATATGCTTATTATTTTGTATGGTGTTGTATGTTTTATGCTGCTATGTTTTATGTTGTTGTATTGTTTGACTCTAGAAGCTTTAGTATTGTTGCTAGGTCAAGAAATTATTTTGGAGTAACGCTACGCCAGTGCCGTAGCTATTTTCGTGTTAGGATAGGGGCCTCTGGCCACTCTGATGCATATTTTGGCGATGGTAAATATGTTCCCATAACTATTCCCCCTGTTAAGTGAAGTCGTCCTCGGCTTCATAAATATTCTTAAGTGTGGCTTCAAGTTTAATATATTTTATAATCCTGTGACTAAATGCTTTCTTGTCTTTTAATGTAAATTACTAGTATTCCAATTATAATAATTTTAACAATGAACAATAAAAAAAAAGGAAAAAAAACTTAACAATAACATTCTTGTGTTAATTATTATGGTATGCTACACTTATATAAACAATATCATATCTTATTATAAAATTTACAAAACATTCTATTTTCAAAATTTCCAAACCATAAATCAAATTTATAATTACAAACATTTTCATATTATCTGAGTAAAATGAACTCTAAATTCAACTCTTTTTTTTAGTATGTAAGTATGTTTTGACTTAATACAATTTTTTTAAATTCCAATGTTAATAGTTTTTAGTTACCTAACATTGCTTTTATGAACCCTCTTGTTGTCTATGAGAACCGTAGTCCCTAGGTCCTTTTGAACAAATTTTTCAATGAAAAGTTTCCTAAATTTATTTCCGATACGTCTATTTGTTCGTACAAAAACCTTTTCTCCTGGCTTGTATGTCCTTGTTTGTCTTTTCCTATTGTGATAATCTAAGTCAATTCTCTGAGTGTCGGCTATCTTTTTCTTAATTTCATCCTCAAGAATACCCGGAATTGAATTTATTATATCTAAAAAAAAAAAAAAAAAAAAAAATAATTGGCGCAACAGGTCCATATGGACCCAAGCCTAGCTTCTCACAACCATTCGTCTTGTGTGAGTTTTTATTTTTGGGACGAATGGAAGGGATCTACAATTTTATGCCGAGTCCAAACGGCCAATTGAGAAGCTCTTTCATGACAGTTATACTCTCGGATGTTTGTCAGACGTTCGCGAGAGGTGGCGCAGTGAAAAAAACCTTAAGTTGGAATTTGGGTTTTTCTCGGGATTCGAACCTGGGACCCCTCGCTTAGTAGTCCAACACACTAACCACTAAGCCACTGCGCCACATAATTTATTATATCTATTGGTCTATAATTTGTCACTGAGTGTATCGTCCTATTGTACTTGAATGTGGCAAGTAAAAGGAGCTCAGCAGTATCACTAATGTTTTGCACTAGTCTCGTACACCTTGCTATCTCGGATAGAGTGCTGTGAAACCTTTCAACTTGACCGTTAGTTGTACTGTGAAAGGGTGGCGTATTGAACATGCTTATCCCAAAGTGATCCCTAAGCAAGGATGTAATGGTTTCCGAGACAAAGGATCGCTCGTTATCGCAGACTAATGTTTTTGTATTTTTGAACAGGTTAAGTATTTCTAATAGTGGATTCTTTATGTCAACTATTGATCTTGACTTTATTTCTTTCAGCAATGCAAATTTGGAAAATTTGTCCAAACAAGTAAGAAAATACTTTCCGGCCGTTGAATATATGTCTACGTGAAGTATTTCCCCTGGGTGGCATGGTATGGGGGTATCACTTATCTTAGGTTTCGCTGGATGTCTTTGATATTTTGCCTCATGACAAATTCGACAGTTAGAAACTATTTCTTTTAACCTTTTACTAATTTCAGGAAAGTAATAGTCCTTAAGGATTTGTTTCATGTTTTCTTGCACAGATCGGTGTGCGCGATTATGTTCGGTTGAAAGAATTTCCGATTGGTCAGTTGGGTTGAAAATGTCAGTCACAAGCTTTGAAGTATGAACAAACTTTACTGAGGGGAACAAGGTACGTAGTTTGTCTTGAATCTGCGCCAAAACGGAAAGTTCACAATAAATTGCATTAGCAACGCTGGGGTTAATTATTTCCTTAAAAACAAGAAAGAGATTGTCTAGACTATCGAATGTTATTGAATGCCTTATTTGAGACTTAAAAATTATTTTAGTCCTTTTTATCAGTTCCAGTCCTTTATTAATAATTATTTGACTCCTAAAGCAATTTAAAGGGTTTTGGATGCTGCGAATTGTTTGAGTTAAGGAGCATTCACTATGGGCCGTAAAAGAGTTTGAGTCTGAAGACTGTTCTAAGGCATTCAAATACTGCCTGGACAAAGCGTCAGCTACAAAGTTCTCCTTACCTGGCTTATAAAAAAAGGTTGGAGAAAACTCTTCCACAAAGGCCCTCCATCTCTTAATTTTTGCGTTAGGGTTTTTGTCGGAAATTGCAAATGTTAGTGGTTGGTGGTCTGTAAAGATGTTCAGACGATTCACTCCATACAGATAGTTACGAAGCTTTTGTAATGACCAGACAATTGCTAGCAGTTCTCGTTCATTAGTAGCATAACTTTCTTCGGTAGAAGACAATGTGCGAGAAATCATTGTGATTGGCCTTCCCCTCTGAGAAAGAACAGCACCGAGCGCATGTGACGAGGCGTCAGTAGTCAAATCAAAGGGGCTTTCGTAGTCCGGATACAATAGCAAAACGTCCTCTGAAGCCAGAATTTCTTTTATCCTATTAAAGGCATCCAATGCGTCGACGTCTAATTCTATTCTAATATTTTTTGACCGATTCGTGCCCACCGTGCCATTCTCACCTCGCAAGTATTGTGTAAGAGGCTTCGCAATTCGAGCGTAGTCTTTGATAAAGCGTCTGTAATATCCAGACAATCCGAGAAAGGATCTTAAACTTCTCAGTGTCTTGGGAACCTCGTAACCTACTATGTCCTTAACCTTATTTGGGCAAGTTCTAATTCCCTTATTTGATACGACAAACCCCAGAAATTCTACCTCTTCCTTAAAGAAATGCGATTTCTCTGGCGCAACTCGCATATTGGCCTCAAAAAGCAATTTTAAAATCTTATCTACATCCTCGAGGTGTTCTTCTTTCGACCTAGAAAATATGATGACGTCATCAATATATACATGACAGCATTTGCCTATTTCTCCCCTAAGCACGTCATCTATTGCCCTTTGAAAAATACTTGGTGCGTTCTTTAACCCAAACGGAAGTCTGCAAAATTCGAATTTTCCGTTATTAATAGAAAATGCAGTTTTTTCTCGATCCCGCTCAGAGAGTTTAATTTGATGAAATCCTGATTTCAGATCCAATGTTGAGAAAAATGAAGCTTTCCCAAGATTAGCAAGAATGACCGAAGTATTTGGAATTGGGTACTTATCGCTTATAGTATTACTATTCAGCTTGCGAAAATCGATTACAAGACGCATTTTTCGTTTACCGGTGCCATCAACCCCTTTTTTGTCAACAACCCATATGGGATTGTTATAGGGAGATCGTGATGGTCTTATGATTCCGTTATGAAGTAGCTCAGTAATTTCATTATTAACAAAGCTAGCTGCTGACATAGGATAAGGATAAGCTTTCGAATAGACCGGGTCACTATTGATAGTTCGTATAGTCGCAATAACATTTGTGTTAAAAGGGAGTGACTCATTAGGGTCAGCAAAAGCTTTCTTATGTCGTTCCATTAGTAAAGAAAATTTTGTATCTAATTCTTCAGAGATATTTTTCTTTCCTACAGAGAGGCTGTTTACATCCCTGCAGTAAAAATATAACAATTTTTCTTGACCGCCATTGTAACTTAAAGTTCCTTTTACCAGATCTAATTTTGCATTTATTTCTTTCAAAAAATCGAATCCGATAATGCCATCAAAGGTTTCAAGGTTCGGAAGCAAAAAAAAGGTAGTATTTCTATTTAAAATATTAATAACGCACTTAGACGTGATCCGGTTGGCTCCATGTATTGATTTGACGATAAATGGTTTATCAATCGGCTTGATAGCTTTGAGAGTATTTAAATTCCTAATATAATTTTTAGAGGCACCGGTATCAACAAGAAGTTTTATATCCCTTCCTTCCAATGTTCGACCGACGTATGGCAGGAGGGACTTACCCCTAAAAAATTTATATCCTCAAAAATTTCTTGATCTTCTTGACAATCTGTATTTTCATGCATGATATCATTATATTGGCCAGCAATATTTTGATCACTGTTATGATTGTATAAATCGGCACAGTGTCCATCATTAAATCCGCATGAATAATACTGATTATCTGTGCTAGTAGTTGGTGTCGAAAGCCCCTGATCAAAGTGATTTACTCTTTGGAGTTTCGGAAGAGTTTGACGGTCGGATTCGCAGTGTCGCTTGAATTGGTTGGGATTCTGGACAGGCCTTTGGGAATTATTGGGTAGCCTCATAAAACCTTGGGAGTTGATGGGATTCTGCATGACGGGTCTTTGCATATTTGAATTTTGCATCATCGGTCTTGGCACATTTTGGTTTTGTAAAGGCGTTTGAAAATTTGTCGGGTTTCTGTAATGGGAAAGGGTTGGGTCTATTTCCATAGCTGTTGTGTTAGGTCGTGTTTGGTTTGCAGAAATTTGTCTATAGTGCGGTGAATTATATTGATTATAGCTACAGTTCTGCCTTGAAATAAAATTATTTGGACGTTCGTTTCTACTCGAAAATGAGTTCGCAAAAACATATCGCTCCTGATTCGCCGCGAGTTCTTGGGCAAGAGCAAGTGCACCTGGCATATCGGTAGGTCTTGAGGAAAAAAGAATGTCACACATTGGCTTCTGTAAGCCTGAAATAAATACCCTTAATGCATCCTGACGGTATTTCTGACAAAGGGAATCAATCAAAGTTCTATTTCCTTCATGAAGCATCAGGGTTTTGTTAATGATTAAAGTTAATTTCTTCTCTACTTCGTCGTAAAAGTCTATGATCGACATCCTGCCTTGGCGCAAAGTGGACATTTGTTGCTCTATAAGATAAACGGGTCTTTTATCTGCATAAGTGAAGTCCAACCTTGCAATAATCGCTTTGAAGTTCAGAACAGTATTAAAAGATGATAAGACTTGATCTGCAGAGTCGACGATTTTATTTCTGATTATCGCTACCGCTTGGTAATGCTTCGAGCTTCCTTCATGTGCCTCAAATAATTTGTAGGCGGCGAAGGCAGCCTGACGCCATGACACGTACCGAACCTGATCACCACTAAACTCAGGCAAAGATTTAACCAAATCTAACGATTCCTCACAAATTCTACCTTCTTCAATAGTAACTGGCTGGTATTCCTCAACAACCGTAGGAGTCTCTAATGCCCTAAGCCGAGTCGTCAGTTCGTTGATCGTCGCATCGAGAGCTTGTCTGGTTTGAAGCGTCGCTGCCTGAACCGCAGCATTTATTACCGCGCTTAGCTGTGCAGCGTCCATTTTTTACTAAGACAAGGTGATTCAAATTAGCAATTTACAATTGCTCAAACTTTAAGTTTCTTTACTTATTTTATATGTGTTCAATTCAATTTAACTTAATTACAGAAGATATGTTGTAACAAAGGATACGAAAAACAAGTGATTTAATACTATAATTCATCCAAATGATACAACAACTTAACTTACATTAATTAAAATTTCTTATAAACGAAAAATGGCTTACTTTGAATATTATTCTAATGATTAATTTATTCCGCTTCTCTCCAAGTGTTGAGTGCTCGCTATTTCCCCAATCACTGCTTTCACTGATGATTTTTAAAGATGATATGCATCGTCTTTTTAATTTTAAAGTCACTTAAGATTTCTTTACTTTAATATTTCTCCGCTTTTAGTTCACTTTATGTTCACTTCCTTCCTTTTTCACCTTATTGATTAGGTTACTTGTGTATTCAGCTAATTTTTTGGTTTCTTGGCAATTAGCTTTCTGATCATTTGTTCTTCACTTAATTAATTATTTTTCAGTACCGGCCACAGTTTAAGATTAGCCGTGAGGTCGTATAATACCGCGTTACGCGAACTAGTTTCCTTTATAAGGATCTGTTACAGCAACAAAAAATATCGCGTAACTTCAAGTTGGGCGCCAGTAATAAATAATTGAACACAGCCTCTTTAATTATTTTATTTTATTTGTCCAACTATGTATTTACAATATGTTTCTCTATGAGAAATTCAGTTACACATCTGTGCACTTGCAAGTGAAACTCCTCACTGCTCTTAATAACTAACTTATGTACTTAGATAAACGAATAGAGGGAAAACAATCCAAGGCCAACATATCGGTTAATAAAACCTCTCTTTCTTAAACTATGTACCTAGATAACTCACAGAGGGAAAACAATTCAGGGCCAACATATCGTTTCATAAAAACTCTCTTTCCTGTGGTGCTGCTATCACTCGGGTTAGCTGGAGCGTTGTCGTGTATTGAAGTTGTTGTTGCAATAATATATGCTTATTATTTTGTATGGTGTTGTATGTTTTATGCTGCTATGTTTTATGTTGTTGTATTGTTTGACTCTAGAAGCTTTAGTATTGTTGCTAGGTCAAGAAATTATTTTGGAGTAACGCTACGCCAGTGCCGTAGCTATTTTCGTGTTAGGATAGGGGCCTCTGGCCACTCTGATGCATATTTTGGCGATGGTAAATATGTTCCCATAACTTATATTTGCCCAGAAGAACGTTTCAGTACAGCCGTTGTCGCTACAAACCTTTTCCTTTATCGAGACAGACTTGACCGAGTATTACCCGGAGATTCCTTGGAATCAAAGGGACTGAGGTGAGTAGCGCCCTTTGTAATATCTCCCATCTTTAAGATGCCTTTTAACTCGAAAAAAAAAACATTTAAAACGAAAAATTTCGAAAAGTAGCTTCCGCAATCGTCTTACAGCTTTGCTTCGGTGCTATAGAATCTTGGATACTTGGATTCCTGCACACTACTTGTGGTTGTTACACCAATCTTAGGCTAGGTATACTGTTTCTTGCAATCTCCTATAATTGTTTGGTCTTGGTGTTTGTCTCGGTCTTCTTTAGTCGTTGCTACGGGCTTATGTACTTTTAAAAGACATCTGAAATCAAGTGTTTTTGAAGACATTTCACATGCGTTTTTGACATGTTTTCTTTCGAGTTCATGAGATCTGACAACATACCTTTGAAAAATGGACAGTAGTTGTGTTGATAAATAGTTTTTTTATTCAAATTAAGAGGGTTGCTGTGCATAGGGGCACATTTATCAAGGAACGGATTCGGTTTTTTTCGATCTGAATTCTCAAGTGTGTTTGAATTGATTCATTGTTCTCATTATCGCTCTGAATGGTTGACTTTTCGGAGGTTTATTTGTTGTAAGGGATTCGATTGAAAAATAAGAATTACACTTCGTTGCGCGATTTAAATACTTTAAGTAACTGCTTGTCAAGGTGTATTCGGATTATTTCATTTTCTGGCCAGATCATCTCAGCTTTATAGCGGCACTAGACTCGACCTATCGCAAGATCAATTGCTACGATCATACAACGAAATTTTGTTTAACATTATTTGACATATGACCGTTTTAATCTTGTGACCAAGTTGTGCGAACGAATGGTGCAGATGTCAAGGATATGAGACCACAAACGCAGCTTTGGTGTTTCGTTCACCCGTTCCAATTCAGCTTTCACCAACATCTACTACCCAGCATCTCTTACAAGACCGGCTGCCTTTATTTGCAATTTTAACAGTAAAGCTACATCCATATCCCTCGGCGGTACATTCAAACGGCATATGCACCATAAAAACACCGAAAACTCTTTTGCGTCCATGATTTGTGTGTGCTAACTCAGCGGGATCGCCCCATGGCACAACATATTGGATGACTGAACTTTAATCAATCAGATATGAATGACAAAGACCGCACAGACAACTTTTTATGGCAAACACTGTTCGAACTCCGACTGCATAATTCAAACTCAGACATTCGATTTATCCTGCACACAAACTTCCTAGAGGTACATATCCATTGTTGCCCCTTCTATATGTATGCGTGGGGTTTTTTTTTTTGAAACAAAGTAAACTACCCACATATCCTGCGGGGGGATGAACCGCATCAACTAAAGCCATAGTTGCCCTGTCACTTTCATGAAAACGGTTCTTTCTGGCTAAAGTTCCGTTCTCTCAAACAGACACCGCCGCAAGAGTGTGCCCATCATCGCCACCATACAGTCACCTTTTTTCGTGCTTTCGAATAGAGAAGCCGGATTATCCAAAATTAATTATAATTCTTATCGCCTGAGAAGCAACAGAAAAAGGACATAAAGTTGGCGATTTTTTGTTTTCCTTTCAGCTACGGGACCGCAACCGCCGCATCGAAAGATGCCAGCAAAAGAAACGCTGCACGAAAGCAATTACCAAATCTCTTAGATTAGAACAGAAAATATTTGATTATGATGACAGGATAATAATAAGATCCCATCCTTCCTCAAAGTGTGCCGCTGCTGCCATATAGCTGACGTTGGATTATCTTGTCATAGATATGTCAATTCGACACCCAAAGAGAGGCGCAGAGTCCATTAACCCTGAACGGGCTAATAAATGAAATTATTGTGCGGCACGGGATAATAAATATCCACGTTAAAGGATGCAATTATCGTTATTAAAATTACGTTTATAGATGTAGATGTGTGCATTGTTTGTCACAGTGCCATACAGATGTGATGATAAAGCGAATTTTTGTTATTTTAACTGAATGCGGTTGCCACAAACCGCCGCATGTTGACCATTTCATGGAGTTGAGTGCGTTTCAGTCGGATAAATGGTACGGGAGGATGTCCCTGGGGACCGCGCCGATCCCGATAATGGAATGAGATGTATCAAAAGGCCACTGGCGGTATTTAACGTATATACACATCGAGGATTAAAATTGGCTGTAATGTATAATGGGTGGCAATTTGTTTAATTGGACAATCACACCTCTCACGTGCAGGATGGCGTTGTTGTGGTGGTCCATGAAGTTATCGGAATTCTATGACAAGGGGTTGTAGCCACGCGTGTCTGTGACACCGGGCTTTTGACACACGGTCTTGTATATATTTCTCTAAACTTTATAATAAAAGTGTCGTAAAAAGTCATAACAAAATTAGTAAAAAGTCTTCGAAAGATCGGTTTTAACGGCTTTTTGGGTTGATGGTCCAAATATTCGTGAATTTTATGAGGACTGATAAAACTACTACTATTTGTTGCTCAGTCCCTCCCTTATGCATTGCTTCACCTATCGAATGCTGCATACTTCATAGCTGATTGCTGATCCTTCGACAGTTTGCTGTAAAAAAAAAACAGTTGCCGAGTTGCTAAGTTCTTAAATGATTACCAGGTGATAAGATTTGGTTGTCCTTTTGTAAAATTCACATCATTTATTGACGGATGCGGCAACTCGATCAGTGATCCTCATTATTTAAAAATGTACGGCTAATTCTATCATTTAGATAGATCATTTGTCTGAAGATGCTGTCTACTTTTATTGCAAAACTAATCTTCGTTGTACTCGAAACAAATTCCTATTTAAGAAGTGATCTTCAAACGATCATTTGCATTAGTCCTTTTATTTTTTTCATCTTTCATGTAGTGTCTCTCAATAAATTCAATTCTTTTCTGGCAAATTTTTGTACGAAAGTAAGAACAGCTGGTGATCGTGACAAAAGATCGTCTTCATCACTGAAGTGACTACCGGACTCTAGCGTATTCCGCACCATGATTTATCTGCTTTTCAGAACCTTTATACCCTAAGGCCAAGATCCATGTCAATAATTGTAAAAAGCGATCTTCCCAAGAACTGATCATATGCATTATACTCGTATTTCAACCACTGTTTAGTATATTGTTCCCGATTTCCATTCATTGGCATGCATTTTATTTTATGGCAGAAAAAATTGATCGCGAGTGCTGATCGCTGTTCAAAAAAACTGATCTTGATCGTCTGAGCGATGAGAAAGATGCAAGTCATCCTCTGTGACTGATCTTCTTCAATAACTAGACTCACTCACGTTTTATTAAGAAATATCGAAACTCCCTCCGCCTTATATTTTTTTTGTAAACAAACCAAAGTGGACTAGGTGATCCTCTTCCCCTTTTGTCTCTGCATCAACCAGATCGCTGATTTGTATCTTCAGTTGGAGGAATCTTGTACTAAGATGACCGTATATGCTGCTGCAAAACTACTGAGCAACATCAAAATACCTCGAAAAAGGTGCGTCAACTGCCAAAGCCATCCGTGACTTGAGAAATCAATTTCAAACCTTCATATTTCGTGCGCAAACACATTTTCCAGTTATCATTAGTTAAAATTTATACCCAAACAGCCTTCCATTATATCCAAAGATACGGCACACACATTTCAAATCATTTAAACCAGCTAAGACAACAGAGAGCTGAACCAATTTTCGTCGCCACACATAAACCGACAGTCTGTCAATAATTTTATCACCGCACCTCTCATATTGAATTTCCTGGCAGCCGGTTTTCCGCCATCAAAAAATCCGCCACCCGGATTCCCAATTAATTTAACATTTATCTTCCGTTTCGGTAAATGTTATATAAAAAAAAAAAACTAACCCTCTACGGATTCTGCACAACGCGGCGACGACGAGCATAAAATCAAATCCAATGCCAGTCGGAATATCCTCGCTGCAAAGCATCCAGGGGGAGTTCAGATCGAACTCCCTGAAATTGACTGAAGTGATGATATCTACGAAATGAAATCGCATAAATTTTATTCCAAGAAAGTGTAACAAGAAAAGAACTCCTTCGACAAGGTGAAGGTATGAGAGACGACTTCTATATCAACCTATACCCGCCATATCGAACCATTCAGGATTTGTTTTCAGGTTTCTGGTAAACGTGCCGACACACCGTGAACTGCTGCTTTTGCAAATGCGTCTTTAATCATGGATGTAAACAGATTTTCCCAGCCGCAGAAAGTTCATTCTGTTACACTACACTCTGGGATATAGATACCTACGTTGGGCACACCGTATACTCCTATATCCTTGCGCGTGATATTTGACTGCTGATTCGAGTTCGATATGCAGATTTAATTTTTTTTTTTGTCGGTCCTTTCTTTCCTACATCGCCTGACGTTCGTCCTTATTTCGATGCTTTTATGAATATTAACAAGTACCGCATTGCCAAATGCACATTCTCGCTCTCCGAAAACGGGTGCGAGTAGATTGGGTGTGTGCAAAAGATTTACTGCATGCGAGGATGCAAAGTAAGCAACATCTATACGGCGAGGGATATGAATCAAGCAGGAGGAAGTATGTTTTCCTTTTTAAATTGAAAACGGATACATGGAATTAGGTCCTTTTATTCATATTTTCTTTAAAAACGGTGACAAACAAAGAAGCATCGAATTTCTTTGATCGAAGAAGAATTCCATTAAAAAGAAGCGAGCACTTACCGCCTCATTGTCGTGACATCCGCCAAAAGGACGCGTGTAGTGATGAGGCTTTTCTTGCTCCATCTCTCTCTCTTTTAATTGAATGTGTGTTTTTGGTTTGGATATGTTCTGAGTTTCCAATTTCGCATATATTGACAATCAAATTATAAGTGAATTGACAACTTGTATATGGCAGAGTGGTGCTGAGATGAATTTAGATTGGCAAGCTTCATACCATATGGTGGGTTTTTTTTAAGGATATTTATTGAATACATTACGCGTAATAAATGGAAGAGAAATGCTGTAGAGGCGTCTCTGGTTTTTGCGCATTTTAATGGCCGCTATTAAAATTTTTTTTTCTTATACTAAACTATAAATATTTCGACCTCTTGTGTACACGATGTATGCCTATATCTAATCGTATCCTTACATAGCTGAAAGTACGGCAAAATGCAAAATTGTTCCTTCTTCCGAGTCGGAACTCGTTACAATAATGGATCGTAAATCTTCTGCCAAAATGAAGCGAATCATACTATCTCAACTTTTTCAGTTTTCTCCTTTTAAAATTCCCTACCCTCCCCATGTTAAGAATGACAATGACAGAGTCATAGGGAGACGTACAAATGTTACCTACTTCTTCACATTCAAGTACGTCTTCAAACCCATGAAGCATCCCTGTCTGATGCACTACAGCTTTTAGTCCTCTGTTACCTCGAGTATGGTGCTTATTGTTGTTTTGTGCACCCGCGATGCTGTTTTTTGTTTGTGATCGCTTGTCGAAGTGTTATTATCCATTCGCTTGATTTGTCAGCTTGATCAATATAGTCTAAGTGTTTTTGCTTTCTGAACTTAGTCTTCAAATTTTGTTCTTCTAATATCTATAGAAAGCAAAGCAACAGGGTTTCACTTTGCCATCCATCACCAGGCGCCGTTTAGCATGCATTTTGTCGATCGAGCCGATCGAGTTATTATCAGCTGGATCTCCGAGCTAAATGAAGACCTTAACTTACTGGATGTTTGCTGCTAAAGTTGTAATCTGTGTTCTCCGGGAGGTGAACCTGCAACCCCTTGCTCAGTAATCAAGCACATTAACCATTAAGCTCGCTGTTTTAATAGCACGGTGGTAAAACTTTAGCGCACATCAATGTGCGATATTGTTTATACAGAGGCAAACTTCACTAATGGGACACATTTTTAAGATAGTTAAGATTGGAAAATTTTGTTCAAAATTTGCGTGCGATTGGCCCGCCTGTAAAGCTTAAGCGCACATCAAAGTGCGATATTCTTTAAACAGAGCAAAACTTCATTTATGGTACACATTTTTAAGATAATTTAGATTGGGAAATTTTGTTCGAAGGGGCCAATCGCACGCCTGTAAATCTTAGACGCATATCAATGTGCGATATTGTTTAAACAGAGACAAACTTCTCTAATGGATTACATTTTTAAGATAATTAAGATTGTGAAATTTTGTTCAAAGGGGCCAATCGCACGCCTGTAAATCTTAGACGCACATCAATGTGCGATATTGTTTAAACAGAGACAAACTTCTCTAATGGATAACATTTTTAAGATAATTAAGATTGGGAAATTTTGTTCAAATGGTCCAATCGCACGCCTGTAAATCTTAGGCGCACATCAATGTGCGATATTGTTTAAACAGAGACAAACTTCTTTAATGGAACACATTTTTAAGGTGTGCACTGTGCGTGTACATGTGCGTTTTGTAAATTTCAGTGGCCCTGACTGTAATTTCTCTACACATTGGCTAAGGATGATATGATTGCGGGTGCGGGTGCGTTTGCATTTAAACAAAGTCTGTGAGTGTGCGCTTAACAAATTTTCTTACTCGTAGCTCGAGGAGGTAATTATGGAACAGGAAGAATTTTAAATTGTTTTGTTTTCTTCTACTGTGACTGAAGTAGGACCTTCAGACGTGGAAGATATTCGCTAATAAATCATGAAGATTTAGGAGATAATGAAGATTCTTCTATAGCAATAGAAACCCATCACTTTTTTCTCAAATGGATACATATGTATAAAATATTAGCAAAACGGGAAATATGTGTACGTAGAGGGTATTCTCTGCAACTGCCGAAGTGATTCCAAAAATTCTTAAACTTTTTGCAACCTACAATATCCTAGAGTGTTACTGTTTTTTTTTTTTGTTTTAGTAAAATCCATCATTTGAACAATTTTAGGCACGTTCCCTTCAGCCATTTAACAATGTCTCCCGTTTTATACCCGTCAAACTCAAATCATCCCCTTCAGTAACAATTTTTTTTAACATTGAATAAGAAAAACCTTTCCAAATTTAATTCATTTAAACTAGGTCTAGGGTTTTTTTTAAACAAGCGGCATAAGTGAAGAAAAAAATTCCCAAAGTAGCCTAAGCCAAAAGGAAAGAAATACGCCTCCTCACCGAATGGAGAGTTCACTCTAAGGCAAATGCACAGTAATGGAAAAGGATTCTTCTTTGTATATCTTTTTCGCAAAAAATTCTTAAGCAGATCCACTTTGCGATATTGCTCGAGGGTGCATCCTTATCGGGTTCTTAGCAAATTACTTTCAACCACACGAACAAGTTCAAGGCTTCTAATGAAGTTTCCGCAGTTGCAAACAAAAAGTGCCTGTCCCTTTAATTTTGCTTTGTTCTTAAACTTTGTGTGTTTATATAGTTGCATAAATCTTCGCCCGAGTCGGGTATAATTAAATTAGCAATCCCAACCATCATATGAGCTCGGGAACTGCACCCATCCCATAAAGCGTTGCACATTCCCATGTCCCGACAAACAAAAGCCGAAAAGTAATCTTTAAGCTATAAAATCATTTAGATACGAGCCCCAGCATGGGGAAACTTTACCATGTTTCACTTAAATTAAGTTAATTGTACCCAAAAGTCGGTTTTTGTGGGTTCTCTGTGTATTTTGAGTGTTTGCGGTCCCTTGACGATAGATGGTGTATAGTGTATCCCATAGCAAAAGTTCTGTGATACCTCTGAGGATAAACAGGTACCGAGTCTGGCAAAATCTATATGAAAACTTGTCGATGTCGCATAAGGAAGGAAATAACAACACAGCCAGTGAGTGTATGTCGGGGGTAGGGAGGAGATTAAGTTTTCGAGAAGGCTCCTGCTTGCACTGAAGCTCAGTAGAAATTCGACAAAATTTTCTTCAAAAAATAAATTGCTCAGTGCTGCTGCTTCTCATACCTTCCAGATATATGGTATACCTACAGTGCAGGTGCATTTGGCCCGAAAATATTTTTCATGATTTATCGATGTGACTGGGTTTGTCACAAAGAGAGAGAGAGAGGGGGAGAGAGGGAGATTGAGATGGAGACTGCCGTCAGTTGGGTGTGTAGTCGTGAATATTTTGTAAATCATATTTTCGGCGAGTTTTGTTTGAAAGTTTCGGCAGGAGTATACTGATGCAGTTTTGTTAAGGATGAAGTGCGATGAGGGTAGAAAAGAAAGGAAATCAATTTCCTGATTGGATCGAGAGGGAAATGACATTGCTGTGAAAATGTACAGGAAATACTCTCGCGTTGTACATATTGGCAGTAGCGAGAAGAACTGCAGAGAGGATATGGGTTTTGCTTGCCTGCAAAGTTGACAAACCGATCTTTTTGACCTTCTAGACTGTGGTTACAGTTCTATTCCCTCAACATACGAAGAATGCTGGAGGCTATATTCCCCTACATTTTCCTATTCCAAGGCCCAACTACAGATGAAGATTTTTAAGAAGAAAGTAGAAATATTCCAAAAGCAGGAGGCAAAATGGCCTCCAGACAAGCAAATCCCTCCGACATTGACCCATCTCTTTATGAGAGAAATATTGAAGCTTATCGTAGGCGAATGGGAGAAATGAAACAGAAGACTGTCAACATGGATCTCGGGGGGGACACTGCTAACAAGATGCTAAGACATCTAAAATGCTTCCTACCAAAGACTTTTGAAAAATACGTACACACCAACAAGGAAACGCCCAATCAAACGGGGGACCAAAATACAACAGAGGACTCCTGTTGGTAAACATCTTTTGAACGACTCAAAGTCTTAACCAAAAACTATTCCATACCCAAGGGAACATCTGCACAACAGGTTGAGTTCATCCGTATATCAGCGACGCACTCATGTGCGTAAATCTACAAATTACGACCCAAAGTGCGCGGGATGTTTTTGCCACCTACTATTCCGAAAGTTTTAATGACATGACTTGACAACTCCCGCCCGAAAATGTGTTAAAAAAAATCAAAAAAAAAAAACAGTTTCCTTAAGTGCTAAAGCTCTCAGTCGCAGCATTTTCCACTCAATTGCTTTGAATGTGCCGCTTAAACAGTTGTTGGCCCACCATCATATCCCGTTTGTTCCACTTCACTAAATTGCAGCCCCTTACCGCGTCGCATATAACCCTTCAAATCGTTTAAGAAAATTCCGTTGCGGTCGGACTTCTGAATATACCTACCGCTCTCCCTCTCTCTGCACACCAGGATCTTGCCGGCGCAGTCCAATTACTCAGAATTTAGGTATTTCCTTTCCTTCCTTTCTGTTGTTGCTCCATGGAAATGTCGCAACTTTTAACTTCACCAAACAAGGGAAAATCGAAAGAGATAACCAGGAGAAAGAATCACCAACCGACGACGAGTTAGAATCCGAATAAGGCCAAAGGATTATGCCGCCAACAATGCGCGCCCGGACATACACCCACTCTAAGCGAAAGCTTTCCTATCGGACCATCCTCTTTTGATTGCCTTAAACTATGTATACCGACTCGCAGACACTATGGCTGGCTTGGAATCTCCTACCCCTGGCGAACGTGCACATGCAGACCCTTAGTTGAGAGGGTGAAATGTAGCACCATATTGCAGCCAAGTTTTCGACGGCGCGCGATGGCACAAGGTCCTCGCTTTTTAATATGGAAGCAAAGGCAAGACATTAAGTCGCTGCCGCACACACCGTGCAAAAGGGACACAGTCAGAGGCGGGCGGGCCAACACAAAAAACTGCTTTAAATGTTCGCAAACTTCTGACATATTGCAGGATTTCTAAAATTACTCAGCGCTCGTCGCCGGTGGTTGGTTCGCTGGTTGGTTGTGGACGTTGGGCGTTTAATTTATGTCCTGCTTTCGTAGGAATAGGGGGGGGGGGGCACAGTTAACTACTCGCCGGAGGACAAATGGATGAAAACCGCGCCGCGTCAAAACAATTAGTGAGTGCTTTACTTTGTAGACAAACAAATTGATTTCATATAAAAATACAGAAGGCGATGCTTTAAAGTCTTACAAAACGAGGTTAAGGAGTTTTTCAACTCCGTACACGCTGTCCCAGTTGGTGGAGGATATTTGCATTTTTGCCAAGAAGCCTGCCGATGTTCTACTATTTGGAATTGTTTTCGCGAACGGATTTATTTTGTCAGCCTGAAAAGGTCGTAAAGAGTCAAAGCAAAGTTGCAGTTTCTTTCCCGAGGAGGTGGTATAGGGCTCATTCAGATCTTACCGTAGTTCTAAGTCCGCCGACACTGTCCTCTGTCACTGTCAAAGTGCTTCCGCAATGCACTTTAACAAAGTCGAACTTTGGTCTTGGATTTTCAGAGAAATTAGGTCGAAAATGATCTTAGATTTTCAGAACTGGAGGTCTTGTCTGATCAGCTCAAAGGTGGTCTTAAATTTTTAGAACTGGTGGTCTGTTCTGATCAGCTCAAAAGTGGTCTTAGATTTCAGAACTGGAGGTCTTGTCTGATCAGCTCCGTCGTGATACCTCAGCAATGTAGACCTAGACCTACTCCAAAAACCATCAGAGTTAACGATATATTTACCCGGAAGTGGATTTCGTTTTTTTTTTTTAACTGAAACCTTACTTGAACTGAGTTAGTGCTGCCAGATTGTTTTTGATGAAAGTAGTACATAAGGTTCCAAATCCCGGACATTCTCGGACAAATGACGATTAAAAAATGAGTACAAAATAAGGACAAAAAAAAAAAACAAAATAACTTTAATCCAAATTTGTTTATTATTATAAAAACATTTGCTTTGAGAGAGCGCAAATCCAACACAATGATTGTTTTGACGTTTCAAAAGTTCTGTTCGTTTTGAATTTTCATTTCGGAATTTTTAGTTCTGTTCGTTTACTTTAATTTAGAAAAGCTGCCAAGTAGATAAGTGAAAATACAATCCCGGACATTTTAAAACTATACCGGACGTTTCCCACAGAGGCAAAAAAGAGTACATGTCTGGGAAAACCCGGACGGATGCCAAGGCTAAACTGAGTATAACAGCAACGAACTCAGTTATGGTATATTTTAACCAGCATTGCGTTCTAAAGAGCTCTGAGCTCTGAGTTTAACAGCTACAAAACTGAGAACTGAAAAGATCTGAGTTCATCAGTATTGACTAATTAGTTCTGAAATTGCTTGGTTTGGCAGCACTACCGTTGGACGTTGACAGTATTATTGACAGTGGTCTCAGTTTTTATAACTAAGAACTGACTTGGTCTGAGTGCAGTAGCAATTAGCTCTGACATGGTTCTAGTTCGTCAGGGATAAGCCCAAGCTCGTAAGCAGTATTATTCGAAATTGTCTAACTATTTGAGCAACTTTTTGCACACCAAAATGGAAGGTCTCATTACACGTAGACGCCGTGAGTGTTCCCGAGAAATTTTTTAGAACGATCTTACAGAATTTAGAAGGACAATAGCAGGACAAACTTGATACTCGTTTGTCCTGCTATTGTCCTTCTGCTGCTGAAGTAGCATCAGAAATACGTCGAATTGGATGTCCATTTCACTGTACCTAAGACTGCCACAGACGGATGAGTTCACAATCAACACTTCGCCGGGCTACACCACGTTCAAAGCAGCAGTAGAACAGCAACAGGGACATAACAGAGCATTAACAGAGCCACCAACCGATCAGTAGCGTACAAGTGGAAACATTTTTATAAATATTTTTGGCTGACTCAAGTAAGCACATCCTATTGCAATGCAATGATAAAACTCCTCGCAGTCTGGAAATTTCCTCAAATTACAACAAGAGTCCCCTCCACGATACCTGGATCAAGAACCAACCTCCAATTACCATCATCATCATCCAGTTACTTGGAGGACATTTTAACTGCAAATTTAATTCCATATCCTTTGCCAAAAAGTGAATAAAAAAACCCATTCCAGTAGCGTTTGACGTCAGACTTCCATACCACGACCGCTTGCGTCGCGTATCCTTTGCCGTGGGATTGTCAGACCAAACAAACAAGTATTCATATTGCGATTCCCAATGGTGCCACAAAAGTTAAGAAAATTTGCTCCTCGCCGAAAGACAATAGAAAACCCATCAGGGGTTGGGTTCTGTTCTGACAGACAATGTCGTTCTCTCCCAGAAACCTCGCATTCGCAGTCATATGTGATTCCCGTGTAGACACAAACATCATTCCCCTTGGGATTATGACAACGCTCCATTCCACAAAACGACGAAAGGTTGGATCCTCTCGGTTCCGGTAGCAAAATGGGGTCATGAAGCGATTGCGCGCACACACAAACGTATGTATATACGCCGCAGCCAGTATCACCTTGTAAAGCCACAAAGGATGCAAAGCTATTGGATCTGTTTATGATTTCGGGTGGATTTTTCGGGAATGATTGTCTGCTGTTGGTTTAGGTTCGTATATAGGTACGGGAATGTGGGGGCCGTAATGTAACCGAAATAATCGGGCAGCCTCGTGCATACGGTAGGTATACACTGAACTCCTGTTGTGTGTACCCCCAGCTAAACATCACATACGTGCAGACGCAGGATTCCAAGAAAACGATACAGAAGCGGTATAGTGCATCTGTATACCTTTTTGGAAATTCGACTCGCTGGCAGGCGCCTGAGGGGGCTATCGCAGTTTTGAATTTTGAAAACGAGCAAGACTTACACTCACATATGCTGTGGTGTTTGCGGTTTGTTGTTTTTCGTCGTGGCTGTGTGTCCTCGGGTATTGTTTTGAATTGTACCCGAGAAGCAATTCACATTTCAGATTGCGTTTGGCAGTGAAAATCATCATGTCGTGGAGGAATGATTCTGAAAGGGAAACTCAACACGATTTCCATTGCAATAACATGTGCATAAAGTCGTTTGTGCAGTTAGTTGATTGGGTATTAAGCATTCTGTGGTTTGAGTGCGTTCAAGTTTGCCATTCGCGATTTGGTTATCAATGTGTTGCTCAGTTTCAAATAATTTCAATCAACTGCGGCAATGCGAAAGTGTGAAACCCGTTGAAACCGTTCTATGTATGTCTTTGGACATTAATGCCAAGAACGGTTGGTTTGTACCTTGACTTATGACTTTTGTGGCTTAAATAAAAAATGCATTCCCTCTGCTTCGACAGAAGCTTGTAACTTTCGTGGCTTGAATGAAAAATTCACAAAAGCAATAACTTGTGAATATCTAGCCCCAGGGTCCTTGATGGGCACTCCCTCTGCTTCGACAGAAGCTTGTACCTTTCGTGGCTTGAATGAAGAATTGACAAAAGCGATAACTTGTTAATATCTAGCCCAAGGGTCCTTGATGGGCATTCCCTCTGCTTCGACAGAAGCTTGTACCTTTCGTGGCTTGAATGAAAAATTCACAAAAGCGATAACTTGTGAATATCTAGCCCAAGGGTCCTTGATGGGCACGCCCTCTTCTTCGACAGAAGCTGTACCTTTCGTGGCTTAAATGAAGAATTGACAAAAGCGATAACTTGTGAATATCTAGCCCAAGGGTCCTTGATGGGCATTCCCTCTGCCTCGACAGAAGCTTGTACCTTTCGTGGCTTGAATGAAAAATTCGCCAAAAACCCTACTCACTTTTTGCGCTTGTAAGACTACAACTTACAGCAATTTAAGTGTGGAAGTTACATCTATCTACAACTATCTGCAAGATTATCGGGGCTCTGTTTGAAGCGTTTTCCCAAAGCGAAGTATTTAAAAAATAGCTCTATCTTCGCTCTTCAGGCAAAATTGTTTACATAGGAGAATAGGCCAATTCTTACGGCTGCTTTACCATACGTTTGACGGAAACAATTTAAGCCAAGCTTCACAAAATAGAAATTCAATCAAAAAGTTTCCAAGTAGACCGATTAAAAGACCGCAAATCAACATACAGCATTTATAAACAAACTCTCTCTCTCTCGCTCTCCAGTCATACTCACCCAACTCAGTTGCTAAAAGGTATAGTTGGATGTGTCAGTCTCGAGTTGAAAACAGTCTTTACGGGTCACCTGTGTTCGAATTTTTATTGCTATTGCTTTCAATGTTTTTCTCTACTGTGGAAGAATTCATTCTTTTAGTGGAAGTCGATTTCTTAGACAGCCACACCGCGAAGTAGAGTTTGACAAAGGCTTTGATCGAGTTTAGCAAAGGTTTAAATCTTGTGGAAAGACTCGACTAAAATCCAGAGTTCAAATAAAAACTTTGCTTTGCTTAAGATCTGGGTCTATGCCTGGTTTTCAATTGAACATCGAGTTCTGCTTGCATTTACAACCTATTCTTAGAAAGAATGTCGGGCCGCCCAAACTTTGAATCTTGCCTGAAGAAAGTTTGTTCATGTGACTGACAAAATTCGTTCGTTGTAACCAAAATTCACTACAAGTGGTAGTCTATTCGAATAACTGCCCCAAAGTTACCCTGGAAGAACCATTTATGGTCAAACTCCTGCAAGACACACACCTTTTCCTTTAAAGCTGTGTCCTTTTAAAGCTTAGGGCAGTTTTTTTTTCCCCGCAACTAAATCATTAAACGGCTGTTGGGTTTTTCATAATAGCTACATAAAAAAAGAAATGCAAATTCATTCAGAAAACTCGTACCGGGCCACCTCTTCATTACTAGGCCGACCATAAAATCCTTCAACACAATGCAATGGTATAAACACAAATAAACAGTCATAATACTTGAAATGGATTATCCAAGGGTTTCCTTGCATTTATATAGTTCTAAGGAACATTTTCTACATATAACTATTTAACATTGGATTGGCAGCAGAGCATATGCACTGCATTCACAATTGTGCGAGCAAAAAGCCACCGCCACCAGAGCGGGTCCTGCCGGGTGACGGTAAAGGCTCGGGTAAACACAATAATATGCAAACTCGCAATGAACACTGGGCGAGGCACAGAGGGAGTGATTTAATAGATACTTTAAGTGAATTACATTAGCAAGCCAAGCGAGACTATGGCGTCACTAAAGCGGGTCAAGTTCAGTGCTCCATGAAGTAAACACATTTTCTACACTGCGCATATGGACTGCAGGCGGGCTCCTGAATATAAGCCCCCGCACATACAAAGCATAGAGTAAGCGTTGCACATCACACTGAGAGGAGATATACAACAAAGTTCAAGGTGGTTTCCATTAGAGATAAGACCAAGTTCTAGGTACAGCGTAAAATCGCATTATTCACTAAAGCCCTGTGCTGTAGCCACTTCGGTGAAGGAGAACATCTTCAGACCGGCTTAATTGGAAAGGAATTTGAATAACTGTTTGTGTTTGGATTGGCTGGGAGTGTATCCTTGTATTTAATTCTGGATCGAGCCATCATCGGCCATAAGAGAGATTTTAAGTGTAGTGATGGATCTAATTAAATTGTAAAAAAAAAAAATAAACAGACTAGACGGGCGTAATCCTTGCGAATAAAATGGAATTAAATACGGTCCGATTTACTTGAGAACTGTATGAGCTGCAAAGTATTTATTGGGACGGGTGCATTTTACTTCGCCCCAACAAAGGAATAGATAAGGCCGGACCTGCGTGGAGACATTTGCATGTTTCTTCAACAGAGACGCAGTATACTGACTCGAAGAAAGGTTGTACAAACCAAAAAATATGTGGCGTGGTGTAGGTGTAGGTTAGGTTAGGTTGAGTGAGAGGATCGAGTTGTATGTGCGTTCCAAACTTGTGGGAATTCACCTACGGAAATTCATCTTTAAATTGTTCCATATTTGGTGAAAATCGGTTTCGAAACAACGCTGTAATCGGTACGAAAGAAAAACCGTGAAATATTGATTTTGCAGGAAAATTGGAAGCAGAAAGCACCAGGCGACAGAGACAGAAAGACAGACAAACCCGACTCTTCTACTTTTGCCTGCAGGGAGAAGTTTTCGCATAGAAATGACTTATCCCGTCTCCTGTAAAAACCAGGCGCACCATCCTAATACGCTCACCGACTCCATTCTCGTCCATTAGTCGGAATAGTTTCGTAAAACTCACGGTGTACTGCGACTACCATCAGAAGCAACAATTGTGGGACTTGTTGATGCAATTTCGTCATCGAAATATGTATCGAATGGCCTGATATGCTATATCCTGCTATGCCAAGCGACATCTCTGACTTCCTCCTCAAAGACCATCGCCATAGTAGTCCAGCTAGCTTTTATTTCGATTAAGAAAAACCTTAGGAAGAACATTTTGTGACATGCGGGGCCTAAGTTCAAGTTTATCCGCTACTTTCAGTTGGGTTTTTCGCCGCCCCCCAAATGAGAAACTCACAGATTTAAAAATATACCTCCTCACATCTTCCCATGCCGTCATTTGATATCCCTGGGCGGCTATCTTCAATTATATTCACGAGACTGCAACTCGTTTGAGTTAATCACTTCATTTGCTTGCCAATGCCACTTGAAATCAAAGGCGAAAAGGCCGCCCAATCTGTCTTGAATCATTGCCCGATCCAGGCCCAAGTGACTGGCATACTTGCCCCCGCATCTTTATGCGCACACACATGGACTTCCTCCTTATGATGGATACGCAACATTCAACCAATAATTGCATCCTCAAATGGAAGATGACACAACTCCCAAAATAGATTACCCATACGCTCCGGCCAGCTGCATCAGTCTGGGTATTTGGGAAAGATCGAGAAAGACGAGTAAATTGGACGTCGATCCATCTTACACCATAATCAACTTCAAAGTCACTCAGAGCGCATTGTATGATGTGATGGATGATGTACAATACCAATACTGCCTGACATCAATACAACTGAAAAGTTTGACAGAATTGATCTTAAGACTCGGAAGCCTCCCACATATCTCTTGAATAACACTTGAATAGATTTCCCAACTGAGGTTTGGACGACTTTGCATTGTGGCAGCCTCTTCCGGTGTGTAGGTGGTTTTATTTAATTTGAAACTATCAGAAATCAAGGCTCCTTTGGCACAACACAGTGATTTGTCCAGCACACAGGGTACAGCAAAATTCCGGATCCATCCCCCCAAACACACTTTATTCTCGGAGGCATTTTAAATTCTATTTATGGGAGAATGTACGAGTATCCTCCTGAATTTGGACTTGCTCATCTAAAGCTCCAATGAGAAATCAAAAGAAGCAAATTTTCTGGAAGACAAAATTATTCCCCAAAGGACACACACAAGTTTAAGGATAATAATCCTCACATCCACTCCTCTCGAAAATCACCAGAACTGAGTCTTTTTCGACCGTTCTCTGTTTGGATATCGTTTGTGCTGTGTGTGTGTATCCCAGTTCTGTTTTAAACAGGTAGCCATGGCTACCCATCCTTGGGCGAGTATAAAATCATGAATTCCAGATTTTGGGCCAGTCGGTGATGCACAAGTACGACGAGTACAATCATTCGAGCATTTTGCAAAATAGTCACCCAGGAAGAGGGAGGCAGCCCAAAGAGAGATGTGCAATTTTCGGATTTCCATGATACTACTGGAATAATGATGTCCTTTTACGCCAAGCCCTTTTGGCTGTTGTTTTGTGTGTTTACATTTATTGGCTTATTGGCAGTATTTTCTTTCTGGCTGTATGTTGGCTCAAGTTTGGGCTGTTTGTTGTGAGAGAATAAGACTGCAATCGCCAGTCATGGGTAATTTAATCGGATTTTTATTACTAACGATGAGACTTTTGGACTTCTTTTCTGATGGGTAGTAACTATACGTTCGTTTATGTATACTATATTCAGGGTCTTCGGTGTTTTCTCTTTTTGTTGGTCTATGAAATGGTTGACCTGTTGTTTTCATAATGAAGATGTTTGCTTGAATATTTGAATAATAATGACACTGATGCATTACCATAAAAAGATTTGTTTATGTATAACATGGTTCACCGAACTTCTAGCTAGAGGGCGGTTTTCATAAAATCACATGTAGGCGAACAGAAATTGGAGGGACATCCGATGTGGAAGTGAATTTATAATGTGAGGTACCTATTGTCGGAAATAGTTTTCGATTGACTAGGATTCAATCCACTCGAACTGTTTTCTTCTCATAGCCATGAATTCACAGATTGCATGGGAGTAATCCGGCTTAAGTCAATTCTGTTGTACCACCTCATCTGGCTAGATCGCAGTTCTATAAACCAATATTTGACAAAAGCCTTCTTCGAACATTTTCGTCTAGTTAACATTTTTTTTTATCTTCTTCGAACATTTTTGTCTGCTAAACATTTTTTTAGGCAAATGGACTATTTTCCTGTGGGGCATCCACTTTGAAATTCTAGAGAAGAAATATCCCGACAAGAGCTACTCAAGTGAATTAAGACAGTCAGTGTTGCTTACCTTTATTTCGCATAGGCGTTTAAATCGAGCTCGCCTTTTATTTGCCTCAGTTTACCCCGAAGAAGATTTCGTTCGGCGGAAAATCCATCAAAGAATCCGATATATTTTTGTTGTCAAATTTCGAAATGTCAGTGGCGAATTTGTCTGCGAATCGCTGAAACTTTCTCGGAAGAATAAAATGCAAGCGTCTAGAGGAAGCTCTAGTGAATGCATGCATGAATTGTCACCCAATCTTTTTTATTTTAGTACAATTTTGAGATCATAATGGTTGCGCCATAATATATGTCATATCAATTATGGCAATTCCAATGGCAGGTTATAGCATTTGCTATTTTCATTGATCACACGCCGCCGCTTGGACTCTCACTGGAAGGAGAATTAACGTTTCCTTAAGAGCGACACAATTGGGCACATATTTTCCTAAAGATTTGTGAAATTTATTGGTCCCAGTTTCAAATAAATGCCACAAGCTTTCTTTATGTGAGATGCCATAAACCGCGGACCGAACAGCGGATTACGAAACCATTTAGCGAAAAACACAACCTCCTCCCGATTTGGTATATATTTTCTCGATTTCAAGACAGATGTGAAGTTACTCAGTTCCTGAATTGGTGCACTGTCCTTTCTATGGTGGCTTCTGTCGTTGAGCAAAAGGAAATTTCTAAATTGTTTATAAATATCGATACCCCCACCCAGCTGTCGTAGTGTTTATGGTGCATAAAGTCCACCGGGGGTGGTATTTTTTGGCGTGACAAGCTTTCAGTTCTTTAAATTTCTGTACTTTTACTTTCTATGTATGGGTAATAGTTTTTGACTTGAAAAATGAAACCATATCCCTTGGTTTGGTTTTCATAAAATTTATAAAATTAAACTAATAAACGAATTTAAGTAAAATAAATGCAAAAACACAATCCAAATAACACTCTTAATTTACCTGAGTCTGTTAAAACCCGCCCCAAAATAAATTCAAAAACACAAACCAAATCACAGTTTTTATTTACCTGAGTCTGTTAAAACCTGCCCAATATCGGCAGTTGATAGCTACGCCGCTTCCTTAATCCTTAATCCACTAGTCAAAAACGCACTTTTTTCTTAATAAATTTATTTCACTTGTTTTTAATAATATATATATTACATTCTGCTTCTTTTCCACTGCTAAGTGTATTTATACGGGTTCCATTTGTATTTTACTTTTATACATTTTCTCTGTTTTAACTTTACAATGTAATTTTTAGTTTTAACTTTACCTTAGTCACTTTAACACCCTAGTCCTGCATTTCATTTTTGTGTATTTTTTTGTTTAAATTCACACAAAGTACTATAGTGTTTTTGCGTGAGAAACGGAGTATACAATCTAGATTGTTTATATTACGTTTATATGTAGCTATATATATTTGTTTATTTTTTTTTTAAGTTGTGTGTTTAGGGATATTTAGTTTGAAGTGTGTAATCTGTGTTTGAAGTTTTTATACAAGTATATTGTAACTCAGTTGTGCATTTTGGGGATAATCTTTTAGTTTTACTGATAATGAAATTCATGAGTTTTATTTATTTTAATCGTTGTCACTGTTAGTTTATTGTTATTGTTTTGCTTGGTGAATTTTTGGCTTTTCTTAGGTAAAAAGTGCGAGTTTTCTGTGTACAGTATAATATAATTAAATTTAACTACATTGATGTAATTTTATTTTTATTTTTTTAATTTGAAACACAAACTTAAAATTGAATATTATTTCTTTTCTTGATAATTTGTTTAATTAACAATTTACATAGTATTTTGATATTTTGTTTTCAGTGTCAGCATTGCGAAATCATTGTTTTTTTTATGGGGTGAGTTGGCTATATCTTCTTTTTGAATTTTATGCAGTTTGGTGAATAAGGTGGTGGTTTTGTTTTTTTGATTCAACGAGTTTTTATATCTTTCGGGCAGTGAGTTCCAACGGTTGCTTTATTTTTGGCGGATATGTAAAGAAGATGTCAAGTTCAAGCTATCAAAATTTGCTTTTGGGATGTATATAATTCCTAGAGCCTGAATAAAAGATTCCTCCAAACTCAATAAAACCTGATATCAAGAGGAATTTTCCAATGAACCTGACAATACTCTGTGCTGTGTTTTTTTAAACAGTCAACAGATGGCGTTGGTTTTTCTAATTTTGCTGGGGATCTTCACAACGCATTCATGGCCATTTGATACCCATACAGCTCATCTATAAAACACCTGAACAACATTTATGGACTTTCCCCCTAACTTTCATTATTGCAAAGGAGGAGAAACTTGTAGGGAGGGAAAACTTCTGGGTTAGGAGAGTTGATTTCTATAATTAATTACACATTTTCAGCTTCGCGTAAAAAAAATTAAATAATACCATGACAGGTTCGTTTCCAAGAGAGCTTTACACAGTTTCAACTGCGATAACCATAGCTTTAAAAAATGTTTTATATCGTCAGTATGCGCTCACTCCCCGCGGTAAGTACAGGCTCGAACCCAGTGCTAATATTGGCTCCACCTCTCTTTCGGACCACTTCTCGACACTACAAGGTTCTTTTCCGTAAATTTGAATATATCTAAACTCGAACACACCACAATATTCCATCTGCATAGTTCGAACAAAACATCATTCCTATACACTAAATGCACATATTTAACATTAATCTTTTCATATTTGTATATAGTTTATTTTTTTATGATTTATTCAATTTTATTTACATAACATCTTGCAACATTGGTATAAAATATTCTACAGTATATATAAATACTATATTTATATTCTTTCATTTTGTATTTCCCTTACATATATTTATAAATACTTTCTTTAGGCATTTTTAATTGTAATTTTTTGTTTATTCTCTTTTAAATCTTAAATGATTTCTTAATGTTTATAGTGTTCTATTGTTTAAGTAAATTATAATAATTTTTATTTGTGTTTTAATTTAAAAAGAAAATAATTTCAGGCTTCCATGTGTTTATATAACGTATGTATATAAATAATTTTCTTTTGTTCATTTTTGGTTTTTATTTTTTATAAATGCTATATTTTGTTTTAGTTGGTAGTAATATATTTTTGTATTTCGAGTGTTAGTTGAGTGTTGAACTACAAAAACTTCGCCAATTTCTTAAAACTATTAACTGCACTATAACCAATATGGTGGCGTTTAGTAAACTAGAATTAGTTGTAGACGTCGTTGGCGCTGAACTTTTGTCCTTGGACCAGTCATAACCCTTCGGGTTGTCACCGGTTAATTTTTGCTCGGATTTATCGATTTCATTTAGATTTGATTGATATTTAGAACCTGCTGTTGGAATAGAATTAAAAGAAAAGGCAAATATAAATCACAATCATAGAAATCGGCTGGGGCATGTCTTAGAAATAATTAAATTTGTTTCCAACTCCTTAATAGTGTTTTTGTTTCGTTATCTGACAAATAGGTTGTGTTAATTTTCTTTTTTTTTTACTGATGAATAGAATTTTATTCTGTAGAAGTGACCGACGAAACGCAATCATTTTCGTTATCTAGCAGATAAAGTTGCGAATAAGTCCAGAGTCGGTTTGATTTACCTTTTGTTTTGCCTGATCTGATGGAATTTTTTACTATGTATATAAAATGACTTATATGGATTTGATATACTTAAAAGATCATGTGTTTAAGATGCGATTTCTACACTGTCAGATTTGTGACAGATAAAACTTAAATAATTCCATAACTTTCTTCTTTTGAGAGCAAAATGATGCGCTTAATAATTGTGTTAAGTATTGATGGAACTAATCATCAATTTATCATCTTCCAATCAGATCATATTAAGTCAGCAGACTAATTGTAAGAGAACCTTCATCTCGATTTCATTGTCTGTTTATTAAAGTCGCTAATAAGTTAAAAATTTGAATAAGGATGAGCACGATTTAGATTGTAAATTTTGCATCAAATTAAAGCAGATAAGCCAAACTGTACAAATTTTCTGGGCTTCAATTACATTTTTTTTATAGTTATCTGGAGGATAAACGGTCGAATAAGTCGAATATTAGGTTTGTTTTGCGTGGAAAAACTTTGTACAACAAACCCAGAATTTAAAAAGTAAACTGATTTAAGACTCATCTCTCTCAAGTGAGTAAATAATTCTTAAAATTATCCGGTAGATAAAGTGTCGAATAAGTCCAATTTCCTTCTTATTGCTGTATATTCTAGGAATTTTAGAAATCAAATTCTACGTCCATTAAATAGTTTATTAAACCACATTTTTCGGCTTGAACTTCGTAAGCGATTTGTGGAATTATCCGGCAGGTAAAGTTTCAAATAAGTCGTTCATTGCCCTTCGAGATCTAATTTTGAAATATAATTTATAAATATAATTTTGATTTTATTAGAGACGTAGCTCACAGAAGTAACAACAATTTTTTAACTTATCCACCACAAAAAGTCGCGAATAAGTCAAATTTCGGCTTCATCCGCCAGATAAAGTTTCAAATAAGTCAGGAGTCAGATTCTGTAAGGCGTTGAAACGTTTTTGTGCAGAAGAATGATTTGCTCTAAGTTACAGAAGAAAATGTTTAAACGTTTCACCTTACAGAATGCCGACCCAGATTTCGCCTTCATCCGCCAGATAAAGTTTCAAATAAGTCAGGAGTCAGATTCCGTAAGGCGTTGAAACATTTTTGTGCAGAAGAATGATTTGCTCTTAGTTACAGAAGAAAATGTTTAAACGTTTCACCTTATAGAATGCCGACCCAGATTTCGGCTTCATCCGCCAGATAAAGTTTCGAATAAGTCAGATTTCGGGTTCATCCGCCAGATAAAAGTCCCAAAAAATTCACATATGGGTTTCTTTTCTATCAACACCTATCTGCACGACAGTTCTTCAATTGCATCGAACGCATTTTATAGTCCCAAAGCAAAAGTATGGCTACTCACTTTTATCCAGAACAACTATCGAGTTCGTTGGAATGTCCCCATAACTCGGCGTATTGAAACCAAATTTTGTTGTTGTTGTCGTTGTGCGGCGAAGTGTTGTCGTTGTCGGAGGTGGTATTGTTGTAGGCGGATTTGATGCTAGAAATAGAAAGGAAGGCCAAGTTAATACATACTTCAAAGCGGAAGATACCCTCTCAAGACCTTTATACTGGCCCGACCTTGACCCGATACAATTATCAAATCACTTCAACGCCCCAGCACAATGGAACTCGATATGTAATTGGAAAATTGCTTACAAGTCTAAAAGCCTCTTATGGCCATCCCCCTTCCACCCCATCCATATACAACATAACATCGCAACAAATTGCTTTACAGGACAATATCCTCATTACATGGCCATTTCATACAGCATCCTCCTCCATAAAAGTACCCCACAGTTCCTTGTGTAAGGCCAAAAGGGATAAAAAGTCACTTCGTTTCAGCTATTTCATTCATCTCACACAGTTTCCATGTCCACAAAATGGTACCAACGGAACAAAACAAAAAAAAAGGAGGAAAAAAAACAAAAATGAGGAATAAAAGTCATTCACTTCATTCACTTGAATCACTTCTCGGCTCGGCCTCTTTGGAAAGTTTCAAATCGTCGCTAAGGCCACAAAAAGCCCATAAATTACCACAAATTGTCGTCAATAATCCAGCCAGCAGCTAGATGGAGGTGGTGGGGCCCAGAAGCCAATGAACAAGTAAAAGTAGCAAGCAAGCCGCCGGCCGGCATGGTATGAAGTTTCCAATGGCAGACTCTATTGAGGGCAGGGAGATAAATATCGGCAAAGGAACTCATTGAACTTTCATTGCACACGGATACAGAGCACTAATACAAACCGCTACTAAAATTGCCAGGACCTATCAGCAGACTCTTCACTTTATCACTACACCGTGCCAGTATACCAACGCCCGGCGGTCGTCTCCTCCGCCGCCGCCACCGTCTTCTGTAGTGTAGGTGTTTTCAGAGGCACTTTACCACAATTGACACTATGCTGTTGGTGCTTGGTGGTGTCCTGCTGGTGGCGAAAAAAAAAACAAGTAGACGGGAGGGACAATTGGGTGTGGGGAAGATTTATCTATTTGTTGGGATTTCGACACTTTTTAGTCGGGAGTTTATTTCGGTTTATTTTCGGATAAATAAAGGAAGTGGACACTCTCTACCCAATGGATGTCCTTTATTGGGATGTCGAATGTGGTTTTATTTAGTTTTTGTTGTGAAGAGGAAAATCCTGTGGTTTTACACTCCCAATCTGATGAACTGCAAAATTATGATTTGCTCGTAGAGCTTGGGCCTCGTCGCACTTGCACTTTGGCGGTCCATGTCATAGTTCTGATTGACTGCTGTCAATGTTTTGCTAAAAGATTTGATTGTTCAAGGCTTGCAAAGGGGTAGCTACTTTGAAAAGGACGGGGGCTTCTTGGAGGCTATTGCTTCCGGCTAAGATGTGTTTGGGTTTTGTGTGTTGAAGCATGTTCAACGGGGGAGGCGGTTGGTCTTTTCAATTCAGGGACCATTTATTTAATTTAGTTAAAACACGAGGCACGGCTTAACCGGAAATGCCATTCATTCATGGTCTTCACTCAAAAATATTTCGGCTTTGAATTTAATTTAAACCCTCTGCATCATTGAGCTTTTGTACACTTAAGCTCCAGCTTAATTTACGACCCCCTCGGTGATTTTATTCGCGCGGTTTAACGCTTATTAAATCCGCCCTCCCCGGCCATTTATTAAAATGAAATGCACATCCTAGTTCCGCCCTAAAAACACCTAATTATCTCATTAAAATCCCATCGAATCGGCACAACTGCAGTCTATTCTGAGACAGTCATATTTATCAGCTGAAAACAGCTCCCCGCAGCAAACACACACTCGCACCTCCACCTAACTGTAGATATTTATCGAATTTCGGCATCGAAAAGCAGAAAACGTATTTAAATTGTCATCGCACAGAGCATCCATAAATTACGGTATTTGGCAATTTTTGACATTTAAATTGTTGTTGCGGCCCCTTCTGCCAGCCTGTCGCAATAATTTCTCATTCCACGTGTGTGTGTGTTTGTACTGCAGCAAAAATCTGCCGGAAATTGACGAACAAACTTTGGAACAATAACATGAACCTGATCAGGGACACTGCTATGCCAAATTGCCTTTTCATCCTGGTGCTGGCCCCAAGTCCATTGTTTTAGTGCGACGAGCTCTGGATATGGGGGCTTATGTATGTTTTAGTACCGAAAAAGGGGTAACAAAATATTTTAATGTGACACTTACTGTATATTTTAATGGTGCCATCCATTTCACCACGAGGATTTCTGGCGACACACTTATAGGGGCCGTAATCACTTTTTTCGACATTCGTTATAGTTAGCCGCATAACTGCCTTGTATGACGGTATTCCTGGTATGGTTTCTGTCCTGCAAGGGGGAAGGTGAAGAGAAAGAAAACACCAGAGTTAGTGGGGCGATTATATGCGGAGTATAGGCCGGTGCTTACTTGTACTTGGCCGATTCGCTGATCATTTGGTCGTTTTCTCGAGTCCAGTAATTGAGTGATGTCGGATTGGCCTCGATTATACATTCAAGGGTTATGTTGAAATATAATGGCACACCGATCAGCTGGTCTTGTATCGACACACTTGGGGTGACTACACGTACATGTGAAAGAGGAAGAGAGAGAGAGAGATAGGAAATTAGATTATACAATCGTTATGGGTTAGATTTGCAAACCGTCCTGCAGGACTTGTTTGTCTTTAGGAAGAGGAAAACTCACAGTCCACACTGACTTTGATCCTTTTCGAAACACTGGGCGGCACACCATTCGATGCTATACACAGATATGCACCCATGTGTAGGCGAGAGATACGTTCCAGCTGTAAGTCCTCGCCTTCCATGTCAATTACTGCAAGAGAAAAACAAGAGGTTTGCCAGTCTATGTTGGTCTTAAATTAAATTTCTGGGATACTTACTCTCCATAGTTTTGTTTATAACAATTTTATTACCATCGTCTCGTTTCCATTTGATTGATGGCTCTGGGCTACCTTTTGCTTTGCAGCGTAAGGTCACATTGTCACCCTCACGTACGATGACATCGCTGGAGGTGAGTGAATCATCGATGTTTGGGGGAACTGCAAAGAAAATTTGAAGAATGTAATGGATTCAGCAGATGGGGAGTTTTGCTAAATTTGCTGCAGACAAAGGAGTTGAAATAGAATTATATCGTTAGGGGGCTAATAGCACATGTGTGCTTTGTAAGCGTACATCACTACGTGCAGTAACGAAGGTAAGGGAATTTTGATAGAAATATATTGTTAAGGATCTAATCGCACATGAGTGGGACTATAACGCACATCACTGTGCGATAGCGAATATTTGGATATTTTGGAAAATAGTGTCGTTTGTAGATGAGGATTTTTGTGAAATATTTGATGCAGAGATCAGATATCATGTATAGATTTTGTATTGAAATATACAATTAAGGTGGTATAAGCACATGTGTGCTTGTAAACGCACATCACTATATGCGGCAGCGATGGTGAAGGAATTTTGATAGAAATATATCGTTTAGGAGCTAATCGCACATAAAAGAGACTATAACGCACATGACTGTGCGATACTGAACATTTAGATATTTTATATAATAATGTTGAATTTTGTGCAGAGGAGTACATATTAATTTTCATTGAAAATAATGCTTTTAGCACATGCGTGCTTTGCAAACGCACGGACAGAAAAACTCGAATGTTCTATTGCACAGTCTTCAGGCGCACTGTTTGTGCACTAACAGTGCTTAAAATGTATATTTTCCACGTGCTCCATGATGGACAATTTCGATGCACGTTGTTGTCATAAATTTTTTTGACGCATTGGCTATGAATGACAGAAATTAGTTTGCGCTTGTATTTAATATAAATTTGAGAATATGCGTTTAGTAAATTCGGAAGTAGACATGTGCCCTCAAATAAATTTCACAATTGTGCGTAAAAAACCTGTAACAGACTGCTGCTTCATGAGGATCAATTTGATCGCTGTAAATGGAGATTCCTCTTGTGGCCAAAATGAGCGGAAAGTAATGGAACAGAACAGGTGTGCGCTAAATGTATCTTTAACATTTAGGAACATCTTTAGCAGAAAAGTAACCTCAATAGTCCACCTCTCGCTCAGTAGTTCAACACATTGTTCTCTGTGTCTTTTTCAGTCCGAATTTCACGCTTCACCCTTTCAGTTCAATGAACCTGGTAAGTCCCCATTTTGCTACTCACTTCCTGTTTTATTTTTCAAGTCTACCTCGTTTCCAATTAGAAGGCTTCAAAGCCAAAACCAAATGTCACTCGCTTCGCTACCAAATCTCCCTGACGCACACGATAAATTACTAAATCCCCCGTCAAAATTCTCCTATGCCCGACCATTAGCCCCTGTCCTCTAGCGGTCAACTAAGTCCATGCAATTCGTAAAAATTCGTTTTTTTTTTTCGTTCTCCGCACATGCATGACATCTTCCTCCCTATAGATCTACACAAAAGGGCCAAAGTTAGTTAAAAAAAAAAAACAAAATCTCCGACTTCCCAGAGATTTTTCTCTCTCTGACGTTTCAGTACGAAACATTGTCCCGCATTGTTGGTGGTATGTCGTGTCCAACTTCTGATTCGGTTGTCCTCTTACATCCTGACAAAAAATTAAAAAAAAAAAAAGAAAAAACCTGTGAAAGGATTTGTAAACGACGGTAAAATTTTCAGTGACCGTATGCGACATTTACCAAACAAAAAATGAAAAAAGCCAACCATCGCCGGATTAAACAGCGACTCAAACTGTTGCTGTGCAAATGTCCATGTGTGTAAAATGCCTTCTGGAAGGCAAAGCCATCACAAACCGCCACTATATGCTCTGTCTCGCATTTTATCCTACGTAGCACCGTATATTGGTAGCCCCCTCGCCGTTTAAAATTTATCCCAACTCTAGTTCGAGGCGACTAATAAATTGCGACAGTGGCGGTGTCGGTGGTACACACAACACCGACGACCACCGTATGTCCTTCTCATATTTTACCCCACTCTGAAAATTGCAAAAAAAAAATGGACTCAGAGATCCTATTCCATTTGAAGTACTGGGCAAATGTGGAATGCAACTTGATGTAGTTACTGTTGGTGTTGCACAGTCCGGTGTTGTTGGTTTGTATAAACCATAATAAATGTGATTTGCACAGGACGACGTCGACGTCCCCTCCGCCCAAAAAAAAAAAAAAGGACGACTAATGGGTAGAGAAACGTAATTTGATTGTGAATTCGTGATTTAGGAAACAATTTCCATTGTGTGTCCATCGTTGGCTCGTCCATCCAACAACGGTCCAGTTTTTAGAACACGCGGCAGAAGGACCTCTACTGTTTTATTGTCATCAGGATAATTGAATTTAATAAATTGCCTCATTATGTTGGGAAATGGAATTAAAAATATATGCTCGGCGTGTGCATGTATTGTCTCCCCTGGGGCACATTATGCAGAGAATTAAATGCAGTTCCGGACCAGCGACAGCCGAGGTGGAGGTTCGAGGAATTCTCCGCTACTACTCGTAGGCTTATTTAATGAGATGCATTGCTATTGTGTTTGCCTGTGCCATGAGTTTAGTGTGGGCAATGCACGGGTGTAAGTTGTTGTTTATGTTTGGCAATTTTTCCCATCGAAATGTATAATTTTTTTTCGGTGAAAACTTTTCAACAGGGAAAATATGGGTTATGTCCTTTGTATGTCCCTCTAGTGTTTCAACAACAAAAATGCCATTACTGGAGAAAAGTTAGACAACAGAGTTTGGGAGGTTGTTGTTTGGATTTACTCTTTTTTTTGTTTTTTGTTTGCGGGAAAAATCCTTTTGAAAAATGCATGCGTCACGAGATAAAGACAGAGAAAGTTGGGTGGGTTATCGTTTTTTGTTTTTTTTTTTTGTTGTTCGTAACGGATGTGGAATCTTTAGGAAAAACGCAGGAATTTCTGTGAAGTTATGCGGACGTGGTGCATTCTGGTGGCAAATATAAATTGGTTTCTCCTTTTTTTTCGAAGGAAATGGCTTTGATATAAGCTTCCGCTGTGGCATATAGATGGCGCACTTTAAAGTTTGGTGTTGGGGCTGTTTTGTGCTTCAATCCGCAATCAGACTAAATGCGATTACAAGCGGAAGTGGCTTGGGCAGGATCCATAAAATCGGTCATTGTCATTGCTTTAAACACAATCGCATTTCATGTTCGGGCATCCTTTTGTTCCATTTTGTCCCGAAACTTATCCATTAGCAAACTATTCACCATCGGATAGAATTTTTGAGTCGATAATCTCATCACTTTTTCACTGATGGTAGAGCAAACTATCATCCTGCCTTATGATTATGCTCGACGGGCATTTTTGACTGTGAAGATGCTGCATTTCTACCGCTTCCATCAGAAAATCGCTTTAGAAACCTCACGAGAAGTTTTTGGCAAATAGAAATATTCCCAAAGCAAATGCTCGTCGAGCACGAATATTTCTGACTGATCACAGGAAATTGGAGCCTCTGTTTATTTGCCATCAATTGTACGTTTTAGATTGTCATATTAGGCGAGGCGAGTTCGAGGTTGATGAATAATTATCCCTCATCATGCTCGACGAGCATTTCCAATTTTTGGCTGCTGCTTTCATAGTGCATTCAAAAAATCGCTTTAAGGACCTTAGGAAGAACTTTTGGGCAGTTAAAATATTTCCTTAGACGAATGCTTGTCGAGCATGAATATTTTTGGCATTTTCGGAGCCTCTGTTTATTTGCCAGCAATTGTAGTCTTTGATTGACGGTGACTACCTTTAAGACGAAAGCCCAAGTTTGATGAATATTATCCATCCTAATGCTCGACGAGCATATTCGCAGCTGTTTTTATACCGCATTCATAAAATCACTTTTAGGACCTTGTGCGAACTGCTGAGATACAATATTTCCTAAGTGAATGCTCGTCGAACACGAATATCTCTGCCTGTTTCATTGACTACAATAATATACACATGAACTCAAATGCACCACAAGAAACCTTTCGGATAATTCGCATATTATGTCCTCGGTCGAATGCTCGTCGAGCAATATTCAGATCTTTTCATCAGTTCATTTTCGCCACTTTAGTACAAAATACATACATTCAGCTTTTTGCTCAATGCACAACGTCCTTAAATTCCTTCCACGAAATTCCACCTGCATAGGTATAGCGTAAGAAAAATGCACTTCAACTCCACCCGAAGCGAAGACGAGGCAAATTAAATTTCCCAACTTGACAAGTGGCCAAACCTTATTTGAGAAATGGCAAGATCTATATAACTTTAACCAATCTCTCCTTGCTCTGTGAATAATTTAAGGAACTTGAAACCAAGAAAAATTCTAAATACAAGACATCTGCAAATCAAATTGCGTTCGACTCCGAAAAACCAATTCGTTGCAATTGCAATGTCCTTGTTCACTTTTACATCTCACACATGAACTTCCCGAAAAATAACATCAACTCCCCCCACCCCTTGTTCCAGGATGTGAGCAAAAAAAACCTCCGAATTCCACTCCAAAGAATTTAGATTTCCTTCCTTTGATTTCCTTCAGCTACACTCTCTACTCGCAAATTTAACTTGCAAAAAGGGGTAGCTTGCAACTAACCAACCCTTTCGAATTGCAACACAAAAACTATATATTGAGAGGAGTTCCACATCCTTGTAGGTACACACAGACGACGACGTTATCGAACAGCAGGATTCTTAATCCTGCTACTGCTGCTACACAACTCCTCATTTGTTATTCTGCTCTCGATTATAATCAAAAGTTATCCCGAGACTGTGTGTGCGCACAAAAAAGAAAAAAAAAAAATGTATAAAAAAAGGACGACTGCTGCTGTTGGCGCACAATATGTTGCCTTTACGTTACATTTTATTACGGCTTCTGATGTCCTAAGCCATTATCCCTCATCTGCGGTACACATATACGCCGAGGACATCAACTTGACCGCACTATCCCGCGCTGTGCCATCGCCACCATCACCAATGTGTAGATCCTAATAATTAAATGGAAAAAGTTAAGAAAGTGTCAAGGAAAATTTCCTCTTTTTGTTGTCGTCCCCTTTGTTTTGCGGGTTAGCCAGCAATATGTCAAGTCATCTGCCGAAGCAAGCAAGGGATCAGAGCACGGAGTACGCAAGCTATAAAACTTTCTTTGCTGGAATTAAATGATAACGATACTTTGCGCTACTGTGTTTCTTATTACTTAGGGCTCGGTGATGGGACAAATATGTGTTTGCAATTTTTGATCTGCGGGCACGGGAGCAGCCCTCAAATGATTGCCTATCGGAAAATGTCATCCATTTGCCATTAAATGGCCGTGATCTTTGAGAGTTGTGCTCCTTCAGGGAGATTAAGTGGAACGATTTGGTGTGGTCCTCCTTGGGAGAGATAAGATCAGCAGTGGAGAGTCCTAAATGTAGTACTTGCAGGATAAACGTGTGTGCAAATCGATACAGACATGGTGGTGGCGGCGGCGGCGGCGGCTTATCTGATATTTGTTGTGGATTTGCAATAAGTGGCTCTTTAATGTCACGATAGGTTTATGGCCGGATCAGAGTACATGCGATAAGCATTTTCGACGATGGTCATTTGATTGCTGCTGTTTATCCCTAAAATGGCTTTCGGCGGCATCAGATTGACACTAAAATACAGCGTTTTGTCAGATTCTTTTCACAGATGAAAAATGAGGCTGGAAGTTGGTCCTTCGAGCTGGATACTAGAGTTTAAACTCAACGAGAATGGCCAACAAGTACGAACCTTTTACCGTTTGTAGGGCTCTATTTTCGTTTCTCACGAACAGATAGAACTGATGCTTCTTTGACACTTTACAAAATTCTGGGCTTAATATATCCAAGCTGTAAGCCCTATTTATGCCCACAAGCACGCGGCTACGACTTCGCCCATTTAGGTGTTTTGTCAAACCTCAGCGAACTCATTGACATCCACTTCCATTTAGCCTAATGAGAACCGAGTTCAATGAGTTCCTCTAGACATAGCACTGTCCCATTCCATTTGAAAAGGCAATAAGCATTTCCCGACAAATTAAAAAGCAACACAAATGCCCATGCATCCGTGTTATGAGCTCGTCGAAAACATATTTTTATTTTTGGCAACTTTACAAAAAAAAAAAAAAAACTTTGCCATAGCAAAACATTTCCTGCTCCTTTGTCATATCCCCTCCCCCGGTGAAGCAGCACCCGAAAACTGCATTCCAATACGGCTAATGCATGCATGCATGGAAAATGGGAATGAAGGTCTGGTAAATAGCTCCAGACACGTTGACAACAAATGAGATAATCACGTTATCCTTCCCCCTTCACCCAGAATATTTGATAAAAATAAAAAAACACCAACCTCCCTTTCAGTTTATTTGCAATGTTGTCGCTGTCGCTGTCGCCTCTTCATCGTTTGACTTTGAGTGGCCGGCTGAGGGGCTGTAATCGCCATATCAGACGGCATTGGCAGAAGGGATGATATTAAGCCATTTTATGGATAATCCTCGCACACACACACGAAAAGAAAAGGTAAACAAGAAATAAAACGTGTGTAATCGGTTTTATTAGAAAAGTTTTTCGGCCGACCCGAGTCGTGACACCCAACGACACACGATAGACAGACAGAGCATATTGGTCTGGAGGACGTTTACGGCAGCAGCGGCAAGTCTCATTGTGTTCTTTATGGCAATTCAAAGGCCCTTTGTGTGTGTTTGTCGATTGCGAACCAACGTCTATGGTTTGAGACATTAATCACCCCTCGTTAAGTTCCAGTGTTCGGTAAATCTTTTATGTGACAATCAACCCGGCGAACGAGCTATCCGCATTGGATCAAAATTGCTACTGTGCTGCCCCCCTTAAATGACTCCTAAAGGTATAGGGCGACACTCTCGTCCAAGTGGATATTTGTTCCCGTTTCATATTGACTTTCAATAGCCACACAAGCACACAGAAAACGATAGATAGACAGCCATTTATGTGAACTTACCGACAACTTTGACAAAACCGTATTGCGTCTTTGCTGTCACTGTATTAATTTGACACATATAACGACCTCGGTCCTCCTCTTGGACATTATTGATATGCAGGAACCATGTTCGATGTTTGTCGTGCTTATCATGTGTCACACTAATGCGTGGATTACGTGTGATCACATGATTGTGTACGGTAAGGATTGCTGACTGTTCGAAATGCATCCACGCCACCTGGGGAGAAAAAGAAAGAGTACAAAATTATTTGCTATCGAGATGTATGGGAAATTGTGTTGTGCAGGGTGGGAAGATGTTACTATTTATGGGTTTTAGTTGAAAGTAAAAATTACATCATAGTAGTAAATGTCATGGGAGAAGGAATTTTACGCTGATTCAATTGAATGGTTTTCAGATTTAAACAAGGCCAACTTAGTTGTAAGAATTTATATAAAATAAAAGAAAATATTATTTCATGATACAAAATTTGTGTTATGAAATGCATAAGTGCCATTTGTGTTCATTACTACATATGTATCCTGATTAGATAAGTGAACTCTGTTTAACAACAAGTCGTTTTTATCAAGTGATGATGTGTCCTTTAAGAATATTTTTGCTTGACATATTTCATGGGAGAAAACTATATCGTACAGCTACTTATAAATACCAGTCTTCGGTGCGATTTCGTGACTGAATGTTTTTTTTTCGGTCTAATATAGAAGGCAAAGTCATTTTGTGAGATAAAAAATATCCCATCAGCCTTATTAGTGAATCAGATGAGAGAGAGTCAATTCATTTGGATGAGTTTTAAAGCGAAATAAGTGGCAAAAGTAGACCCACGCCAACCCTGCACTTTCCACCTAAGTAAGTAAGTGGCAACAGTGCAAATAATCATGTTCACTGCAAAACAACGCTGTTTCATTATTTATGTCATGAAACACGTTTATCCTGCAAGTACTACATTTAGGACTCTCCACTGCTGATCTTATCTCTCACAAGGAGGACCACACCAAATCGTTCCGCTTAATCTTTTCTTTTTTCAAAGTCATTTTGTGAGATAAAAAATATCAAATCAGCCTTTTTAGTGAATCGCATGAGAGAGAGTCAATTCATTTGGATGAGTTTGAAAGCGAAATAAGTGGCAAAAGTAGACCCACGCCAACCCTGCACTTTCCACCTAAGTAAGTAAGTGGCAACAGTGCAAATAATCATGTTCACTGCAAAACAACGCTGTTTCATTATTTATGTCATGAAATAAAAATATTTGTACTCATTCTGTACATGAAACTTGCAGTTTCCTTGCAAATGCACGATATATATCATGAGCCTAAACTTTTTAGCAAAGCACACCCCAGAAGTGGAATCTAAGATTCTCCTCACCTTCATTCACCCTCTGTATCCACAACGCTGCTGCGAAAATACAAATCTCATGATAAAAATCAATTCTCCGACATGCATCCACTTCCAGAAGTAGACCGCGAGCGCCATACGTGTGTACAAAAAATCGCTCATTCCCAGTGTCTAATTTCAAATGCGTAAGCACGTCGCAAATATGTCCTCAGGGGTTGATTCGGCTGATTAGACTATGGCTTTCCCTTTCATCTCAAAATGTTTGCATCCTTTTCCATCGCTTACGCCCTAAAACCAGCTCCTTGCGGGTGTGAGTATAGGATAAGGAATACCCTCTAATACTCGTACACAAATCGTGCAACACATTGTGCCAAGTTCTTCTCTAGAGTGTTGGAGAATTAAGATCCCGTTAGATGAGGACCGCAATTTGTTTCTTTGACAGATGTCAAAAGGCGAAGACGAAAATCCTGTACACCCAATTAAGGAGGCATTTTTAAATGCACTCGTCTTATGTACACATGAAGCCCTTTAAAGGCGCTATCGCTTTGCACGCCAAGCACAGCGATAAGCCTCCTGCTGACGATGTTGATGGTGATGCCCATCGTCAAATTTAAGCGCCTTTTTACAGCTTTAATTATCCTCTCCAAGCGAGAGATAGGTGCGCATACCTTTATCCGACGATGCAACGGATGGCCGGATACTCTTTTTTTGCTTTTTTGTTGGTCGCCCGAGCAGGGGGAAAGGATAATTTCCCAATTACACGGATGAAAAAGTAAACTTACACCGTTGGACAATTCGGAAGGGAGGTAGGCAGACAAGAGGATGAGAGATGAGGGAATAATGCTGACGATAAAAATCTCATCTGGCTGGCCTAATTAATTTCATTAAAAACGTTTACCTTGCGCCAAGAGAGGGGGAACAAAAAAAAAACACATCCAATGTCAGCAGCACACAGGGTGCCAGGATATTTTTTATTCTCCTGTTCGCCAGCGAGTTCTTTTGTGGTCATTCGAGCGGCGCAAATGTGATTTGCAGTATAGAAAGAGCCGACTGACATGGAATCGAGAAAATTGACATAAAACTGTGAGATTACGGTGGAGGTGATAATTTGATTCAACGAGTGTTCCCATCTGAATTGGGGAGGGAAGAGAGTGCAGCGATCAAAGCAGGTCAGTGATGCTCGCTTTTAGGTGAACATCTTAAGGGCCATCGTGTCATACGCAAGGTTAAGGATATTCAGTGACGTTCCTTGTCGAACTGGCGTGGACAAGTTGTACACCCACGGACATAGGCCCATTTTAGATGGACAACTTGAGAAAAATCCGTTTCGTATTCCTCGGAATGCCCCCAATGAGAGGCTCCGTCCCAGGTGTACTCAAGTGTTGCCGTCGGACGCTTTTATTTAAGCAATCCTCCTACTGTCTTTAAACTGAGACTAGCATCGCCACCTGGGAGAATCAACACCCTTATCAGCTATAATGTATCGTTCCCACATTGACTCGGTTTTTGAGCGCTGCGCATCACCCGGAGCGGCAACAAACGCTCCTGCTCTTCTGTCGCCCCATCGCACCTAATACTTTTTTCATTTTGCTCAATTTTTTGCCGTCAAATGTCATCGCCTCATCACAATGTCGTCGTTGTCGACACCATCCACCGACAAGTGAATTGATGATGGCATCGAAAACAACACACGACATGTTGACAAAATGAATAAAAGTCAAACACAACATTAACATTCTTGTTCCATCCAAACACATACACATGAACAGTCACTCCTTCTTCACTCCTATGCAGTAGTAGTCACATGTCATGTACGTGCTATGCCATATAATCCTTAATCGATTCATGGTGCTGGTGTTGTGAAAGAAAAGGATCTTCAACATCAACATCACACACTACACAACGAAAAATCTCACACCACTTACGATTACAAGTGGAGGCGACTCAAAGCAGGAGAGGAAGTGGTTATGTAGGGTTCTTCTAAAGCTAAGTGATATTATAGATTCACAACACTCGCTTACCCCATCTCGCCGAAAGGATTCAATGAAAAAGTGTGGAACATTAATTTCCTTAGGACTCTCAATCTACCTCCTCAATGCATGCATACAGTGTCACCCACCCACCGTGAAATTCGACCTCCCCCTCCTTAAGTTTAATTTAGAAAAAAAAACCTCCTTCGACCCCACGACGTGAAAAAAGAAACTCATCCGTAAAAGATAGTGAAACGCTTAACCATTTGAGGGACATTCACTGCTCGTTTTATTGTTGCTATTTGTGAGTGCTAGCTCCGCTTTTCCCAAAAGGATCCGATCTGTGTGTGCCTGTCTGCGTCTTGTCCCGGGGATTTTAGTTGAAATTTTCACGACGACTTTGTCGCATTAGAGAGGAAGATATGGGTGAGAAAGCTTATCGGACAGGACATCAAAGGAATCCTTTTTTTTCCAGTTTTGAGATAGATATACCTACATTTGTGTTGTCATCCCGTATAGGTGGTAATGGGGAATGGCGTGTCTAAGTTAAGAAGGCAAATCAACAAGGAGGCAGAGTCATTAATTTTACTTGATGGAACTTTTTTCGGGGGAGGTTTCTTGGATCTCTTTATTTGAAAATGTGTGAACCAGAATCTTTTAAATTGAATTTTATTGCCAGTACCCAGAGTGAGATGAATTTGATTTGCAGAGGCAATTTGCATTAGGTATCCAGTCATAGATGGGATCAAAAGGATAACTGCGAGTCGGCTTAGTAGCTTATTTCCATTTAGTCGAAGGTGTAAATTTGCACTCGTGTGTATATTTTTGTGAGTTCTTGAATGGTAAACTCAGACAGACAACGAACTACAGACCAATGTTTCTTGTTCACCAAAAGGTCAAATGGTTTCAAAACAGCTCTCACAGCTTCTTTAGAACTTATTGCTTGGCTAGATCGATTACCGACTTACTTCTTCCAAGTTCTGTATCTCTTCATACTCTATTCATGTACTCAATTCGTCGTTCCTCTTACATTAGCGCAGCCTAAGTGATACAGTCGCGGATATCATGATAGCTGTCGTCATATACTGAGAGCTCTCAACAGATAGTTGTAGGTGCTAAAAGGGTTGCTACATTTAATAAGACATTGGCTGAATGCGCGAACATACTGAAGCTGATAATTCTGTCTATCGTGACATCTATCATGTAATTGCGCTTCCATTTGTTGGTCTGCAAGTAGTGGAATTTTCACCACAAAATCAGATAAAATTATTTACGGGAATTGTTGGCCATTTGAGTTAATTGCATATTCTATCGTGACATCAGTCGTACGATTTATGAGTTAGTTAGAAATATAATACAAAGCCGACACTTTTCAGCCTTTATACCTTCTCTGATCAGCTTTAGTAATAATGTTACTACTAAATATTCTATCAAGCAGTTTTCTCACATAATATTTGGTTCATTTTTTTCAAGCTTACAATTTTGCGTTGCATTTCATTGTCATCACTCATCAATAAAAACCCAAACACCGCATATTCCATTATAATGAACGAACAATTTTGCTACGACATCTATCATGCATTGTCATTTTTATTAGTAATAGAACGACGATGCTTTAAGTAAACTACGGATATTTTGTGAACTGGTTCCCCGTGGCTTTATTGCATCTGTTAAGACATCTCTCGACATCTATCATGACATCTATCGTTGCATTTTACTGGTGAATTCAATATTTTTCCATGACTTCGTTATTTGTAATAGAACGACGATGCTTTAAGTAAACTACGGATATTTTGTGAACTGGTTCCCCGAGGCTTTATTGCATCTGTTAAGACATCTCTCGACATCTATCATGACATCTATCATTGCATTTTTCTGGTGAATTCTATATTTTTCCATGACTTCGTTATTTGTAATAGAACGACGATGCTTTAAGTAAACTACGGATATTTTGTGAACTGGTTCCCCGTGGCTTCATTGCATCTGTTAAGATATCTCTCGACATCTATCATGACTTCTATCGTTGCATTTTACTGGTGAATTCAATATTTTTCCATGACTTCGTTATTTGTAATAGAACGACGATGCTTTAAGTAAACTACGGATATTTTGTGAACTGGTTCCCCGAGGCTTTATTGCATCTGTTAAGACATCTCTCGACATCTATCATGACATCTATCATTGCATTTTACTGGTTAATTCAATATTTTTCCATGACTTCGTTATTTGTAATAGAACGACGATGCTTCAAGTAAACTACGGATATTTTGTGAACTGGTTCCCCGTGGCTTTATTGCATCTGTTAAGACATTTCGCGACATCTATCATGACTTCTATCGTTGCATTTTACTGGTGAATTCAATATTTTTCCATGACTTCGTTATTTGTAATAGAACGACGATGCTTCAAGTAAACTACGGATATTTTGTGAACTGGTTCCCCGTGGCTTTATTGCATCTGTTAAGACATCTCGCGACATCTATCATGACTTCTATCATTGCATTTTACTGGTTAATTCAATATTTTTCCATGACTTCGTTATTTGTAATAGAACGACGATACTTTAAGTAAACTACGGATATTTTGTGAACTGGTTCCCCGTGGCTTTATTGCTTCTGTCATGATATCTCTTTTGATATATTTGCTCAACAAGTTTTGCCTTCAATAGAAATGGAAGTGTTATTTAAGTATTTCCTTGGTGGAGTCCATCTGCTGGCTATATTTGGCAGTTGGCGGAAATATTTGCTTCATAATCTGTCAATGAGAATGTGCTTTCGTTGCATATATCATGACATTTATATGAAATTATGAATTAACGTGCCATGGGAGTTTGCAAGTCCTTATAGTGCGGCACGCATAGCTTACAAGATTTCAGGCCTGATGCTATATTTCAGACTATATTTTTTTTTCATGACATCTATTGTGATATATTTTCCACTCAGCTTTATTTTAATTTTTGTATCCTGTCTACCTTTTGTTTGTAAATGGGCTGCGTATTGCGATGTATGCTTCTGTTAATTCTGATAGAGGATCTAATTCTATCATGATGTCTAACACGCAATTTCCTTCAATTTATGTTGTTTGCAATTGCAACCTAGTTGGCACTCCTCACTGACAGACCTATTAGCTAGTTTAAGTTGAATTTTTCATCACAGTTCTCGCATATATCTCGCTTCTATCGTGATACCTGTTATGGTATTCATTTGAATTGATGCTATCTGCTAATCAGATCGGGATGGTTCTCCAAACTATATTTCAATGAGGACCAAACTTTTCGAATCGCATCCTAGACTGAAGTGACTGACCAAAGAATGTCCATTCGATGTCACGACTTCTACGTAGTAACTTACCAAGCGACATCTTCCTTCCGCCCCGCTATCGACACTTATTTTCAAATCCACAACATAAGCAACTGTCCAGAAAGCCACCAAACATCCCTTAACTCTCACCACCGAAATTTGATGTATCTCCATGCACCCCCGGGGCCAGTTGTTCCATGTTTATCTTTTGGCCTTGTTGTGATTGTATTTCTTCTTTTTGACTTTTTCGCCCCATCGATAGGAAAAGGAAAAAAAAAAAAAACAGCCGATCTAAATAATAATACCAGCCTAAGGAATATCTAATCATCCGGCTGTACGCACAACCTGCCCACCTCCGTCCTAGAGCTTTTGTTTACATTTAGCCATATGTTTGTCATGTACGATTCTGGGAAAAGAACAAGATGTCCTGCTGCTTGCAGTTTATGTTGATTCTCGCCTACCCCGCTGGTGTGTATGCTGCTGCCTTGCAGGTGGCAAAGCTTGTCCTTATCCGTATGCGGACTACCCACCGCCGAACAGCTGGGAATTCTGAATACTATACATGTGTGTGACTGGGTAAAACTGCCTCGAGGCGTATTTTCCAAGCAACTCTACACATACCATCGCTTTGGGGTGCTTGCTTGAGCTTTTCTCCAGATTTGTAATTCCACAAAGGTTGTCGCCTCTAAGCCAACTGAGATTAACTCTGCCTGCACACATACCTACCGAGTACCGACATAGGGAAAGAGAGCCAAACGGGAAAGGATATATACACGCACATCTTCATCTGGGGAGATAAGGACTTGCTACGTGCACTGCATACAGAATCAAAGTCGGCGTCTCCGCATAGCAAAACTTCCCTTATTCCGAAATTGGTTAATTAATGCCTTGTTAGGGGTTGAGTTTGCGGGATGCCCTCACTTACAAGCGAAAATGATAATAAGGATATGTGGCTTTAGGGATGGGCGGTCGCCCGTGTGTGTGGGGTGTACAATAATAATGAACTCACCTTGTATGAGCCCAAATTTTTGACAGAACACGCCAGTTTGACATTCCTTCCGGCAGGTACGGTGATGTTCTCTATCACATCCGTGAACTCGGGATCCTCTGTCACAACTGAAAGAAAGAAAGAAGGCAACTGGATAAGAAAAGGAAAATAATTGATAAATCAGGTTCTTTTTCATTTGTTCAGGACATGCGGTTTCGAAGGAAGGCAGGCGGCATCAGGAGGAAGGAAATTAATTAGGAAGCGGTGTTGTGTTGTTAATATCAATTATTTTAAATATTCAAACGTAAAACTCACTGATTGTTTGGGTGTGAGCTGTGAGGGGGACAGGTTGGGGTGAAAGAAAAAATTCACTCGCGTTATTGATGACCTTCTTCCTGATTCATTGGTTTCGCACGTAATTATTTCGCAGGTAAGGCAATTTTTTTTTCTGTTGTAGGTATGTGATGGGGGGGAAATTTCGTGAGGTTAGCATTACGTGTAGAGAATTCTGACAGAATTTCGTTGCTGGTTGGAGATCTAATTACTGGGCGGAAGGTATGATTCGCACTGTCTCCGCTGTCGTGGGATAGTTAATTGGAAATATCAAAGGTGATGATTTGACGAGGGTATGCCGAGACTATGGACGAGGTGGTATTGTTGTCTCCGAGCAAAGCTAAGCAACAGGATGAGGTTGGAAATTTGGTATTCGCGCGTCTGAATTGATGTTTGAATGACTGCTTTGAACTTGATAGTCTTTGTGGTGCATTGTGAGAGAGGTCATCGCATCGACGATGTGGATTTAGATATAGTCGTGAATGGGATTGAAATTTTGTGCAAGTTCATAATTTAGTCAGTTACATATTTTGTTTATTGAAATCAGATGTCCGCAATCGTATGAACAGGTCTTCAATCGCACTCACGTACAAGTCAGTGGTTTTTAAGCGCACACAGACTTGCAGTTTTTGAATAACAGTTTTCGTAAATGACCCATTTAGTGTAGATTGCATTTGCGCACAACATAACATAAGAAGTAGAGTTGTGTCTGCAGATTGTTCATCGCGCACAAGTGTATTCGTGCGCTACTGATATTAAAATATTTTTAACGAAAACTGCCTCAAACTTGCTTTATAACAACTAAAAATACCTATATTTACCACCTAGTTGAAAGTCTTTGTGTGCGCGATTGTTTGAAAAACTTATTTCGGTTGCGCACATGTGCAATGGGCTTTGTTTTTCGATATTAATTTGTGGTCTCTTGGTAATTGTAGTCACAATACGCACACAATTCACTTTTGCATCATGTATAGAGCGGTTTCAATTATGTGCGCAAAAGTTACTGCTCCTCATGGTACTTGTAGTGCACACTCGTTCGCAAATTAGTTGTGATTTTTAAACTGTTTTTTCGTACTTCATAAGTAGACAGAATTACTCGTGTGCGCAAAGGCTCTTTAGGAAAGCGCAACTTCGCTAGTAAAATGTGCGTTATACATATTTTTTACGCAGCAATTTATTTAATAAATGTATGTCTGTTGTGTCAATTTTTTCCTGTCAACTGGCGTCAGCATTAACGTCAGCACGATCATCGCTACAAAATTCACTGACTCTTTTGAGCATTTTTAAAAACTCTTCTTCCACAAATATTCTACTAACTTTGCTGACTCAAATCTTCCAACATTGGCATGAGTTAAAAAAAAGCAAAATCTCTGTCCACAACAATGACAACCATCCGACAGATGTGCCCTCAGTATAAAGTGCATTCTGTTACCACCTTTTCAATTGCGCCCCATAAACAAATTACCACTGAAAACAAATTTCCCCTCGGCAATTGGGTTTCCCCCCAAAATAAAACACCAAACACATAAACAAACGAATACTATAAGCATTATGATATTCGATGTGCGATGTGATATAGCATTTGTGTCTATTAGTAGCCAGCGACATAAACAATAAATAATCGAGCGTTAAATGGACGTATGACAGGCGCACGAGCGGAATGGTGTTACGTATAAGGGAACAACCGTATAGGTACTTTGTTCTGAAAATATACATACATTTATTATTGGTAGAGGAAAACATCCTAAGTCATCATCATCTCTCGCTCCCCCATCCCCCAACAATTTGTAGAGAAAGACAAAATGTCAAAAAAAAAAAAATCTGGAAAAAAAACCTCCATCCCAAATGAAAGGAGACACATAAATACAAATGGAAAATCACGAGGGCGCCCATAAAAGTTGACATACAGAGAAGTTGCTAATTGTTTATGGGATGCGTTGTCGATGTCGATTCCGAGAAATTGATTTGTTTGTCAGTTGTCGCGTTCGTTTTCCAAATGAAAATGGATATACGCGCGCACTCAGCTCGATGAAATATAGTTCTCCCCCTCGATAAGTGTGGTGGGGGGGAACACAAATTGTTTACATTTTCATTCCGCGATGTGGCGCATAATTTTAGAAAAAGTGTCATCACGATAAAATTTGGGGAATTTTCGTACAACCGACTTTTGGATGGGTTGCTTTGAACAGAATTTTGGAAATAAGCTTCGTCAGGTCGCCGATCACTCGAAATCGTTGGCTCGTACTTTAGAAGAGCAAAGCAGGAAGCCCCTCTCTCTCTCTCTCAAGTAACTACAACAACTGGCAGTTGCAGTAGGGAATTTCCATCCAGCAATTGCCAAACTCAAAATAAGGACAGTACCATTCGCAAATATCTGCACCGGACAAACTAAACACGAACCCAACGAAATCACTATATCGCCTGATTGAAGAATTGATTCCAAATACACGAAGACATCTGCCAATATCGCTGGCCATTTCAATTGGATGCTATTTTCTACCGCAACGTATCGTCCATCCAGCATAGTTCCAGTCTACCCGGAGGGAATAAAATATGAAAATAAACAGAACCGTAAATACCCCCATGCTGGTCATCGAAGAGACACCACAAAAGGATACTAAAATAGGAGCAGAGATCCCTTAATACGAACGACGACGTGGTGGTAGCTTAAAAAAAGGACGCGACGAGAATACTAAAAATGATAACTACCAGGGAACTTGGTTTTCTTGATTTCGCACATATCTTCTTCGTTGGGAGCATCGCAGCGGCGGAATGGGACGATGGCATCAGGATGACCGCATGAAACGAAGATGATAATGATTGCGACGGCCGTCCTCGACGACGACGACGACATTTCCCCCTAAGGACGACCAAGACGAATTATGATTCAGTCATGTGATTTTATTTTTTCAAAAATTGATAGTCCTACGTGAATGGACAAAGTTTTGTATTGCAGCGCTTCGGTTCTTTATTCATCCTGTGCGCACTCTTCTATTTCCTGAGTGATTTCTTAAATCCTTTTTCTTTTGATAGTTTTTTGTTTTGTTTTTTTTTTTTTTTTGTTAAATTTTTTGTGTTTTACAATTTTCGTTCGTCATTGGTGCAGTTTTTATGCAATTTTTCTTCTCGCTCGTTCTTTGTTTTGCGAAAGTGAACAACTTTTAACTTTCCGCGCGGCCGTTTTTCTTTGCTTTTCTTTTGTAAGCTTGTTCTGTATAGTTTTTGTTTTTTACTGTGGTGAGAAAAACTTTTCTTTTAAAATTCATTTAGTGATTTTCTTCTTCTATTCTTTTTTTTTTTTACTTCGTCCTTTGTTTAACTATGTGTCTGGTGGAGAGTGTAAGGAGCGTGTGTGTGTGTGGGTATTAAGTTTGCACCGGTACGTAACGGTGTATACTTTGTTAAATTAAATTTGACCAAGTCCTGCGGACATATAAGAAGCGAAGAGGAAATCCTTCTTTCCACTTAGAAAAATAGCAAAGTTGTGTTGAGTTGAAGAAAGGATAACAAAATAAAAATAAAAAATTCGTCTTGTGGGATTCTTGTTTTGGATTGTAAGCACACAGCAGGGGTCGCCATATTATATGGTCTCGTTCCTTAATGACATGTCCAGTATTCCACTCACAGGTCATCGTTTAAAGTTTGCAATATGAGCCAAGTGGGCGAACGGCAACGGCGAGGCCGGTGACAGGAGTCAATTGGGACTGAATGGGAAAAGTTCGCAGCAGCAGTTGAAAGTTTTCATCAAAAGTGGAGGGCGGTAGGACACAGACATCCTTTTTGAAAATCAATTGGTCGTAAACAGGCTGTGTGCTTGAGTTGAATTGGAAATAGACTAAGTGCTTGACCTGTAGATGGAAAGTAGTCTTTGGCAATTAGTGGTGATTTGGGGTTATCTCTGAGTGAGGTATGCAGAAAAGCTTGCAAAGGAGTTGGACTTTGGAAAGTGCCATCGCATATCGTATGTGGACGGCAGACTGTTTTGTTTTCCTTTGTGTTTGTCGATTTTGAATCATTTAACTACAACCGGACAATAGACAAAGTTGCACATATTCAAATATCAGTCGTTATTAGCCAAGGGGAGGGTAATATGCAATAGATGCACTTCGTCCTTCATCTGGACTTCAAAATTCCCTTAACTTTGGTGATCCGTCTACTCATCTACAAGATGAGAACATGAAGATCACTGGCAACGGGATCAAAAGCTTATTTGTCGGAGATCATTCGAATGATAAAACGATCGCCAAACTAGTTGAATAGCGATCAAGATGAGAACCATTCTCATAATCGCCGATCTTGAAGTTTTCTCTCCACTTAAATATTGATGACCTGCGATCACTATACGTAGGTAATGATTAGTGACTTACAGACGTTCAACGATCTAGTTAAACCCATCCGATGTTTGTCGGTTTCACAGTCGAAAAATAGGAAAACCTTTGGCAGAAGATCAGTGAACTACACCCAAATATACGATCTTTTGTGAACTATACCCAAAAATACGATCTTTATTCTATTACATAATAAATTGATCAACTGGCTGTATAGCAGCAGTCAAAAGAATGCTGCGGATCCTTCCGATATTGCATATTTAATTACTGGGCACGTTACTTGCAGGCAATGATCGTAAGCCGTAAAATAAAAAACGATCAACTTCCGATCCGACAACATGCCTATGCCAATTAGCGCTCCGTGAATGATCAAAATATTGAAGTGAAATATCCCAGATCATCTAACTATAGATTAGCCTAGAGTATGTTAAAGATCATCAACCAGTGATATGCGGCAAACTCAACTATGTATGCTCAAGTAACTAACAAAAACTGCTTTATTTTAGACCCATAAGCCTTACTCACGATCACCTGTGACCTAGTGACGAACTAGCTTCATAAAAAGATCACTTTAGTTTGGAGTTAATTCGAAAACTTATTAACCGACGAATAGATCAGTAAAACAAAGCCTACACGCCTAGGCGAAAAATTAACGGTTAACTTGGGATCATGATCAGCAGCAAAATTTTATTTTCAGTTGCACTTGCTTTTACACAAAGGCCTCCCAGCCCAAAAAAAAAGTCTCTGGTTGAGAAACTGAAGCCTTTCATGTACTCCGTCCGATCTTTGTTTAAAAAATTGCAGAAGAAAAGAAACCAGAAGACTTTGGCTTTTGGTGATCACCAGGCTGAGGACTATGATATCTGTATTGAAAGTCAAAGAAAAACGTCTATCAAGGACCAAACCAATGGATAGTTGTGGCCAGATCATTCATTAGGCTTTTGGTGATCAGTATTCTAGATAAGATCATATATGATGTGGATATACAACTAAAACATCAAATAGCGATCGATCGACATCGAAGTTTCCCAGAAATGCTAGTAATGTCTAATGCTAGCAACGGTTTTGGATAGATCACCAGGATTTTGGTGATCAGCAGGCTGGGGACGTTGATGTCGGAAGTGAAAGTCACAGGAAAAGGTCGAATAACGACAAAAGCATCGAACAGTTGTGGGCAGATCACCAGGGCATGGGCCATCACAACATTACTCGTCTGATCGTATCAAACTATTAACAGCGGATATTGAAATAGGCTGGGGGCAGATTTCGTATATCAACGTCTAAACGATATCGTATTTGAAACTTTCATCACCAAAATAAGTTATATTCTGCTCGAAGTTTTTTGACAAACGTCAGCCTTCATTATATTTTTGGAAAATGAACTGGATTAAGCTCTCAAACTTGTAATTTTAGCACTTGGTTGCAGGTTTTGGAGGTCTATAGTTCGGACGATAATCGTCTGAAAAGTTACGGAATGAGTGCCCTGATGATTTCCACTCAAGCATTTACAGATGTCCCCATGATTGCAGTCATGATATAACAATTCTTAATGCAAGGTATACTGCAGGGATATTAAATAAAAGCTTTCAAAAATCATATTGAAACGCACGCGAAGTCAGATTGTTCCGACTGTCAAGATGCTGCTTAAGTCAATCCACATTCGCAACTATGTCTACCACGTTGGCAATATATTTACAAATATCTACTGTCAGTAAGATGACATCTCCCCCGGGTGAGTGTGGGCCGACAAAAATAACACACCCCACAATATAAATAAGAAATTGAATCACAATTGCTTTCTGTCAGAATCATTAATAAACACCTGTCATCACACTGACGTCTCTGTCATCGACTGAGCGTCATATTTTTTGACGCAAAATAAACATATCCTGCATATGCAGAGCCATCGTCACCATCACCATTACGGACCCGCCGCGCCGTCATCATTTTGTCGATTCGGGAAATAAAAATGAAACGAATAGGTACACAAAATAACAAAAGCGGGACACGGTAAATTCCCACACCGAACAAATAAACATCCCGCAACACTGGCATTTATTTTTGTTCAACTGTGTTTTCCTTCTCTCTAGAAATACTTTCAAAAAACAAAATGCACCTCCATGCAGCAGATTGGGCAGCTGGTGTTTCGCCAAGGCCAGTATACTTTCAGCTCCAAATCTAATTGAAATATCTTTCTTCTATTCCGCCAAAGTACCATAAAGCATCATTCCTCGGATAAACATTGGAAACAAAATAAATCTTCCGCCACTCTCCCTATAGACGAACAACACTAGTAAATACAGATAATCATCATCAGTGCTTCCAAGTCATCCCTATCCTCCGTGCATCTTTCAAGATACGGCGAGTGAACCATAAGTTGTTTTGTGTCGTAAATAAAATTTCCAGAAGGCAGTCAGACTATTGCGCTTCTCCAGAGATAATCCACACACAAAAGCGTAGCGCAAAACAAACAAGCCCTGGAGGAGGACTCACTGTATACTTTCTATCTCCAGCTCCACTCCATCCAAGACGACATGACATCGTCGACAATGAACGACGACGTCGAAGTGGCTTCCATTTGGGAATCAACACAAAAAGACTCTCCGCCCGTCTGAGGGGAGTCCAAAAATAGTTTCCCCCTTGGAGCATCATCACATATGAGCATGACCCAGGGATGCTTTTAGGCAGCGACATGACGCCTGGCTGGCACTGAGCGCGTTCGATTGACATTCGGGCTCTGGAGAGTGCCGCTTCGGGGTGCAGCTGTTGCTAAAACGCACCGACAAACACAAAAACTCCGCGCTCTGCACGTATACTATACGCGTGGCCGTGTGGAGCGCGTAATGGAAATCGTGATTCCGAGGGACAATTATTTGCATGCGGTTTCGAAGGCTGGAATTCTGTGATTTGTTCAGTTCTGTTCGAATGGTGGCGGGGAATTATTTGAAGAACGTGCACGTGAACATGATGTGCGTCCGGGGGGTGGGGTGGACGACTGCGGCTATAGTATATGCCACATAATTACGCGACGCAGCGAGCGATTCCCTTAGGAGGGTATATATTGATGGGTCGTGCCCAATTGATGATGATGCTGATGTTGATGGAACGCCCAGCGGTTTGAACAGGTTTCGTTGTTTTTGATGGAGGAATGCATAAATCGATTTTTGTGCTGCGCGGAATGGGTATGCTTAATCAGGGAGCACTGGAAAAACAAGAGCGAGCAACCCTGACGTGTTTATGATGGATTTGAAACGCCACGTGACATGCCTGTCACAATGGGAACATTCCGAAAACCTACGCGTTTGTGCATTCCATTGGTAGAAGGAGATGAATGGGTTCAAGCATATTTCAGTTTGCGCTTCAATGCATTATTGACATATTGTGTTTGTGTGTGTGTTTGTACGTAAAATTTGCGATGAAAAATTAAATTTACAGCCATTCGCTCAAAAATGTGCACAAATGCTTTGAACAAGTGGTAAATGCCGATGAAATTTGATTTATTTGCATGCAGGATACGCAACTGGCGCAATGTCGATAAATGAAGCAGCGTTTCCGATAAAATGAAAGAACAACAAAAAAACACAAGCTTGTTGAACACAGAACCTGCAGGTCAAACTAATAAACGAGCTAAATATCTAATACTGTTATAGAAACTTGTTACACGCTCATGTTCCTGTGATGTATGCTGGCAATGGTCATGGAGCACAAAACTCGTAGAGCACACATTTCATCTTGATACTTAGAGAGGCGCAGCACATATGCGCGTATTAATAAGACATTTGTTGTCGCTGGTGTCTTTTATGGCCAAACTCGCCGAGCACGAAACTCTTGGAGCACAGAATTCGTTGAGCCTTTTAATCGCAGAATGTCGCACAAATCTCGCATGTGGTATTCTGCTTTCATATATCACAGCCCTTAAAATCGGTCCAACTGATTGGACAAGTTTAGAAGTTATGGCCCGTATTATATTTATGGCGACAAAAATTGAGGAGCACGAAACTCGCAGCCTTATTCCTCCGTTGCAAAAAGGTTCCCCCATTTGATAAAGCTCATAACTAATTGAGCAGAAAATTCTTTTGGCAGAAAAACCTTTTGGAGCAGAAAACCCGTAGAGCAAAAAAAAAAACTAGTCAAAACTGAATCTGAAGACTTGTGGGCCAGGAGACACGTGCAGCACAAAACTCATGGAGCACAAAACTCGTAGAGCAAAAGAAAACCTGAAATATTCTGAACTAGTCAAAACTGAATCTTAAGACTCGTTGGGCAGGAGACACGTGCAGCAGAAAACTCGTGAAGCACAAAACTCGTGGAGCAAAAAAAAAACTGAAATATTCTGAACTAGTCAAAACTGAATCTTAAGACTCGTGGGGCAGGAGACACGTGCAGCAGAAAACTCGTGAAGCACAAAACTCGTGGAGCAAAAGAAAACCTGAAATATTCTGAACTAGTCAAAACTGAATCTTAAGACTCGTTGGGCAGGAGACACGTGCAGCAGAAAACTCGTGAAGCACAAAACTCGTGGAGCAAAAAAAAACCTGAAATATTCTGAACTAGTCAAAACTGAATCTTAAGACTCGTTGGGTAGGAGACACGTCAGCAGAAAACTCGTGGAGCACAAAACTCGTGGAGCAAAAAAAAACCTGAAATATTCTGAACTAGTCAAAACTGAATCTTAAGACTCGTTGGGCAGGAGACACGTGCAGCAGAAAACTCGTGCAGCAGAAAACTCGTAGAGCAAAAAAAAAAAACGAAATATTCTAAAGTAGTCAAAACTGAATCTTATGACTCGTGCAACAGAAAACTCAAAGGGCAAAAATAAACTAAAAAAAATTGAACTAGTCAAAACTGAATCTGAAGACCCGTGGGGCAGGAGAACCGTGGAGTAGAAAACTCGTGAAGCATAAAACTCGTGGAGCAAAAAAAAACCTGAAATATTCTGAACTAGTCAAAACTGAATCTTAAGACTCGTTGGGCAGGAGTCACGTGCAGCAGAAAACTCGTGCAGCAAAAAACTCGTAGAGCAAAAAAAAAAAACGAAATATTCTAAAGTAGTCAAAACTGAATCTTATGACTCGTGCAACAGAAAACTCAAAGGGCAAAAATAAACTAAAAAAATTGAACTAGTCAAAACTGAATCTGAAGACCCGTGGGGCAGGAGAACCGTGGAGTAGAAAACTCGTGAAGCATAAAACTCGTGGAGCAAAAAAAACCTGAAATATTCTGAACTAGTCAAAACTGAATCTTAAGACTCGTTGGGCAGGAGACACGTGCAGCAGAAAACTCGTGCAGCAGAAAACTCGTAGAGCAAAAAAAAAAAACGTAATATTCTAAAGTAGTCAAAACTGAATCTTATGACTCGTACAACAGAACACTCAAAGGGCAAAAATAAACTAAAAAAAGTTTGAACTAGCCAAAACTGAATCTGAAGACTCATGGGGCAGGAGAACCGTGAAGTAGAAAACTCATGAAGCACAAAACTCGTAGAGCAAAAAAAAAACTGAAATATTCTGAACTAGTCAAAACTGAATCTTAAGACTCGTGGGGCAGGAGACACGTGCACAGAAATCTCATGGAGCACACAACTCGAAGAGCAGAAAATAAACTGAGAAATGTTGAAATAGTCAAAACTGCATCTGAGGACTCGTGGTGCAGAAGACAAGTGCAGCAGAAAACTCGAAGAGCAAATATAAACTGAAAAATGATAAACTAATCAAAACCGAATCTGATTTTGTGGTGTCATGTCTAACTTCTCCCACAACTAGGCATAACAAATCTCAGATTTTACTCTTCATTCCGTTTTATATTATTCAACTGCTCTCAATTAGGTCAACCCTATCAAGTGTCCACCTTTCCACTCAATCAGATTCCCCAAAAAAAAAATATTAATAACCTGCAATGAATCGTCCAATAATCCTTTCAACCTTGACCTCTGCTAGCCATCAGGCGACACACCATCCATCATAACAAAAGACGCTGTAGCTACACCATCTAAATCTGAATCTGAAACCCTCAACCTCAATTGTGTAAAAAAAAGGACCTAGCTGAATGGAAATTTATTAACTTATTCAAATCCCTTCATGACATTTATCTCATCCTGTAATTACGAATAGGGGACGTTTCTCCTTCCACAACAGCCGCATCAACGTGCCCCCGTCTCCCGGAATCCCCTCGAAAGTCAATTTCAAACTGGGGCGAAACATAGTGTTTCTTCTTCTGTTCCCTGAAGCCTTCTCTCGCCGCATACCATTACCTCGGGGATAGTAGATGATGATAATGATTTTGACCCGTAGCTCCACTCTAATGCTGAACCCAAACAAATAAATCGACTTGTGCTGGCAGTTAGATACAGCGCCAGCCAAAGCAGATGATGCTAATTAATTAAACCAAATGAAGTTGTCTGCTCCGCTCTAGCTGGAGGGAGTTGGAAGTGGGCCGCCCAGGGATGATAATGCCGTGTCAGTTGGTAAAAAATTAAATACCATAGAACCGACTCCGTGTCATGATGAGTTGCAATTCGAACAGCTTCTATGTACTCTGAGCACCAATTTCACATGAAGTTCAAGTCGTAAATCTATCGAGACGAAGATATTTGAAAAAGAAATAGGGAACGTCTATGTACGTGCAGAGATCGCTTAAGGCAGATACAGTCATGCACTCAATAAATTGCGTACAAAGTACTGTCTGTACTGCTTTAGGGTGCGCCTTCAATAGCATATTGCATTCGCAGTGAATTGACGAGTAAATATGCTAAAGAGCTTCTAAATGACGAAACGCACATCAGCAATGAGCTGATTTGAGGCTACTGGTGTCGGGTAGAGATGTACCCCATAAAGGACTGAGTGCGAATAATTTAATTTAGCACACAGTTACCGTTGATGATGAGTCTGCGAAATGTGTTTGATCAGTCAAATGGGTTTTGTGTGCGCCTGCAGTGGAATTCCGCTTCTGGATGGATGACGTCTGTTTCTTGGAACTCCTTGGGGGGCCCTGCAAATGTGGTTCAGATTTTGGCAAAAGCCAAACGATTGTGTATTGTCAGTGAGACGTTGTGACATTTCTGTTTGAAAGAAATGTGTTCTGTAATTCATCGCAGATGTCAGATATTCTCTGCGTATGGCAATGGTGCGTGGACATTGGCAGTGGAATATGAAGCACCAAACGGGGGTCTATTTTTATCCTTAAGAACGCAGTTAACATGAACTAAACGTAGTAAGTTGGTATACGATCCAACAAAAGTTGCCACCGACCCTATTAAGGATAAGGTTTGAAGTGCTTAACGATCGAGAGATTGACTGATCGTGAACAGATCCACAGATCTCTGGCAGTTACTTTTAGTGCAGATGTTTAAAAGGAGAACGCTAACATTCTCAACTTCAAACCAGAACATCGCATTTTAAAAGCATACGAAAATCATTCAACGATCGATAAAGCTGCTGATCGTGTTTTGAACCTTGCTCCACTTGGAAACAGAAAATACATAAAATACGAAACAAAATATTTTCGACATTTCTCGCTTTAAGCCTGAACACGCAAAAATAGTCACGATCGGTTATTTTATCGATCGTCTAGAAGTTTTTGGTTCAGTTTGCGAAAAATCAGTTTATAAATGTTTTTTTTTTACGAAAACTGCGCGATCACATTTACCACAAATATTTTTACCAATCACCGACGTAGATTAGATTCGTTAAAAATATTTGTATACCGATCCAATTAATATCCGGTATGAAACCTCTTTAAATGTGACCACCGCGAAGACAAAAACGATCGGCACGATCGCTGATCTTATAGCTGAACGCACTCGCGATCTAGATAAGACTCTTTTTGGAACACATAAAGGCAGAGTCGAGATCATGACAACCAGTGCGATCGGTTATTCCGCCCTATCGACATTTTTTTAGAGTTTTCATTTTTTCTGATGGCGATCTGTTGGAGAAGCGGACTCCGTTTTCATATACGCACTTTAATTGCTCCCGATATTTCCGTAATTTCAAACTTCAAGTATAGGTAATACCAAGTGCCAACACAAAACGAAATCCCCTTCTTGCCGTAAAGCAATAAAGAAACCCATGCGTATAAGCGGCGATAAAGCCCAAAAATAGATCAATTTCCCCGATATACAAAATATCTTTTATACAAAATGTCTGCCCCAACACAAAACACACATTCTATCATAAGACACGATTTAGTGGATACACAGACGCGTGATATTTCACTCATAGTTTCATGATTTTAAGTTGTAAAACTCCAGTAAAATATCCATCTCTCCACACAGATATGTAGACGCATTAAATTCGAAATGATTTAATTGAAAGTCAAGAGGGTGGCCCCAATTATTCGCAACAGGCTTTTAAAATCGATTTCACAATGATACACGAACGGGGAGAATTTTAATTACTGCTGCTGACATAATAGCCATTATTGGGGGTTTCGCTAGACCAGACTATTATAGTCTTCTCCGAATGGCGCCCAATGGGAGGCACACTCCAAACGGATACGAATGCGGATATTCTGTAATATTCTCGTTGTTTGTTGCAAGGGCTTTAAATTTAAATGCAACCTGTCCGCTTGGGTATATGTGGGGGGCCATTCCAGCAGCTAGTCACGATTGTTGGAAATATCGTTGAATGTGTCAAATTTTCCATAAAAACTCATGTAAACACTCGAAAAATATATTCACGTAGCAAAAATACACAGTAGAGCAAAAATTCGACAAAACTACCAACAGCAGGCGTGTTGATTGTCCTTATGGCTCCTCTAAAGTAAATAAAAAAAAACATAAAGAAAAAATGCAAAAAAAAATTCAGAGGATCCCCGAAACAGTATAACCGACATATCAAACATTCATCTTTTTACCCACACGCTGCTGGGAGAGGGCAGTCGGGCACAAAAGCATATGCAGAACTCATTTCGTTCGTTTGGATGGGGCAATGGAATTGGTTATGATATCGTGTATCATCCCCTGAGGGTGTATATTTCTCTTCCAATTTTTTTTTTGCGCTTTTTGTAGTCACTCTCTAGTAGCAAGCAGTCGCCACAGACACCCCTTTAGATTTAGATTTTTTTTTTTTTCTTACTGACTTTTCTATACTTTTGCATCAGTTTTCCCCGTTGTGGGTTGCTCTTCTCAGCCATTACTTTGCAATTTGTATGTCGTGTGGTGTGAAAGTTTTTATCATTTTTGACTTTTTACTTGACAGCTCCTGCCTGACCATATAGAGATGACCCAAATTGCAAATGGAGGGAGAACGGTATAATTTATAGACACTGGGTTCGATTTGGTGTAGTTTCACAGAGAGAGAGACCACGCAGAGACCAATCATTCGGATGTTCCACTACTGGCGTTCTGATTCCTTGTGTGATATTGTCTCTTGCGGCTGTTTTCTATAGGAAACGGAGGCCGAGCAGAGATTGTAACGACTTGTGACGTTGGACAAGGAGACAGACGTTGGACTTTTTTTTATTTTTTTTTCACAGATTTTCAGAGGGAAGTATTTGCGACCGTCGAAATTTGTTATATGCCGGGAAGGGTGTTTGTTAAACTTTAAGGCGAGCTATTAAGTTTTATAAATAATTTTTGTCTGCGTCGCTTTATGGTTCAGCCAATGTTTTGATAGCGGTAGCTGTCAGCCCGTCTAAGGGCTTCTCCTAATTTGGTTTTAAATGCTTGTCACGGGATAGCCGATCTTGCAGCCCTTAAACAGCGACCGGTATTCGGCACTCAAGATAGATATACAGACAGCTGACCTAAAAAAAAAAACAGACTTTTATTTCACCTTCATATTTGGGGTTGACACTGCTCGCTTTTTACAAATTTTCATTTCATTTTCCATTCTTATTAAAAATAACAATGAAACTCTTTGTCCTTTCAGGTAAGTGGATCTGAACCGTTTCAACGCGATCTGACGCAAAGTGAGTTGGGTTTAAATATATTTCATATTTTTAATCGCGATTTTGATAGAAAACACTAAATAACTGTTACAAAAAATACTCCCAGTTCCATGTTCAAAATGTTATTTTTAAAAGGAGACCCAAAAAAGTTGACAACTTGCAGACGCAGCATTTAGAAATAAATGCACCACCTAGCGGTAGATAGGAGGAGCCAAATTTCTGATCACAATTCGTCATCGATCCAGATCATTCGCAGGGATTCATACAGCCGTTCAAAATCAAGGAATATTTCCTGGGGAAAAATCAAAAAACGAATTATATATTTTGCACGATCTGTCAAGGGAATGTCGACTTTTGTGCCACGGGGCATCGTTCGGAAAGCTAAAATGTTCAATTTTTGTGCAGATGAACACTGGGTCACTATTTATTGAAAACTTTTTGCAGATTCTTGGCGCCTTCAAGCACTTTTCTGCATAAATACTTTATTTTGGTTAATTTTGGAACGAAACCTGGCCTTTCTCTACAATGTATTTGCGTACTCGCATTCGAATTACGAAAAAGATACCGCACTTGGTTACGGGACCACGTCTCTACCCCCACTGATATGACAATGCTTTCAAACCGTGTTTGGCACAAACTGGGTACTCCTCGCCAGCCAACAAACCTAAACTGGTTGCTTGTTTGTCAAAATAACTGAAATTTTAAGCGGAATCTACTCAGACAATTGCAGTCCTTTTCTCTGCTCGGTGCTCTATGAAAGTGTCCTTTTCCCCCTTTTAGAGGCCTTTAGGAAAAGTTCCAAATTCACGTGAAAATCATTTTATCAACTGTAAGACTACAAAAATTTTGTTTTGGTACTTTTATACGTGTTTGTGTAAAAACGTGTCCTTCGAAGAAGTCCTTTTAATGGTGTAAATTAAATACCACCAGAAAAGTCGCCCATAATTTTCCTAAAAAAAAAGTCCCCCACCCAAAGTTTGATCAGCTTTTCATCTCTGACAGCCAGCCCGCGCTATTGGAATCCATATTTAATACATCCCCGGCCTTGACATCACTTTCAAAATGCTGCGTACCTTATATTTTCTCCGTAAACGACTTGCCAAACTCATTCAGCAAAACTATACGCAACAAAATCTGAACCGCAGCCACCAGCAATACTTCTAAGACTTCAACTCTTATACATAGAGGCCGCATCTTTCTTGATTCCATTTTCATTCGAGTAATTAAAATTAAAAATTTAAAATAATTTCAAAATTGGTATAACAACAGAATATCCAAACAGTAGTTGGGGGCAATTTTCACTGTTGTTCTGTGAACGAGAACGAGGCGCCAATTCTGCCATGATATATACCAATTTACACAAAAACGGTTTTCTTCTCGCTTGGTATACGAGTAGCTGCTGCTACAACCCGCCGTTAATGAAATAACACTCACAAATTACTGTTAATGAAGTAACAAATCCACCGCACACACACATTAACGAGAAACCTCCGGTTGGGGTTGTTTCTGAATGCATAGAAGCCCACCGCTCACACTTTGCATACTTGAAACCCTTCTTGATTTTTATAAGTTAATTTATTTTCATCAACCCCCCCCCCCCACCTCCCCCCAACAAAGTGTATTTCAGTGAAAGGAACCCTTTGAGGAGAATGCATTTTTATAGGGGAAGAAAAAATAAATATAAAACTCTGCTGTTGTGCCAACAATTTGCCGCGTCACCCCAACTAAAATGCGAACAGCACCGCAGGCTACCGAACACCGAACTCCTCCGCTACATACGCCCATACGCCATCGTCGCGTTCTACATCGCCTTATTCCGCGTGGTGGCAACTGGCAGCCTTAGTTAAGGGTCGCTCACAGCTTTTGTTGTATACTGTGTCACACAAGTGTTGCATTAAAAAATTATTGCGTCCTGTTTTTTTTGTGTACCTTGATGCAAGCATTCGACAAGCGATGATGAGCGACAGAGCGAGAGAGTGGCGTTCCTTTCAATAATTCATATGAGTGAATTATGATGATTATAGTCTGCTTGGCCGTGGTCGTAACTCGTAATGTACCACATTTTTGCTATAAGAAAGGACACACCACGGGGCACGGAGGGAGTCCTTATTTTCGGTCCCCTTGATTTGCAGAAATAATGAGTACGCGTCTACCATATTATTTGCAGGCCGCCAAATTGCACACACATGAAGCGAAAGGCAAAAGCAAAAGCGACAGCGAATTGTGTTGTCATTGACTTAGGTTGATGTGAAAGAACCAAAAGGACGCGCTTGCGAAGGTCGAAGTCATTATTTTTTCTATCATCTTTCGGTGGCGGGGGGCGTGAGTGGTTTGTAATTTGTGAAATATTTAACATTCGCTTTTGTAACGTTTTTTTTTTTTTCGATTGTATTGTGCTCATCAAGGGGTGAACTCGACACAGAGGGTTGCTTGATTTTTAAGTGCTCAGATGGCGCTAAAGGGTGATATGTGTAATTTGAGACCGCTCGCTTCGTGTATACACATGTGATTAATTTGAATTTAAATTGGATTTTTGCAACTTTGGTAATGTAATTAGGTGCGGTGGCTGAGCGGGGGGCGGGCCAACTTGTAGCAAATAATTATTCAGATGTTTAGTTTGTTCTGTGAAAGGGATAATCGAAATAAGTGATGCTGAAGATTGGTAAACTACTAAAGTCGTAACAGAGGGAGTTGTGAAAAATTTGTAAACATTCGAGAATCGTTTTAAATATTATTTTGTAGGTCACATTGGGTTATTTTATTTAGAAGATTTGATGAGTTAAATGTTCAAGAATTGACAAACAAAATTATTAAAATGATTGCGCAGAGTTTGGAAAAAAAAAACAAACCTGCACTTCCCTCAAAATTGCTAAAGCCTCCAAGTACGGCTTGTCTAAGATCCACACTAAATATTTTGTAGGTCACAATGGGTAATTTTATTTGAAAAATTTCGCCATTGTGAGTTCGACAAATATTCTAGATTTGCATCCAAGTAAGGAATAGTCTTGTCTGAGATCCGTACATCATCGACTCTGGCTTAGCTTTTATTTTCTTTAATAAACTTTGATCTTTCAGCATCTAAATCGTTCTCTATGTGGTTGCTGTCTTTACTTAGCCATGGCAAACTTAAACCGCAATTGATTTAGTGAATCGGGTCGACCTTAATTTTGGGTGAATTCTGCAAACGAAACACCAAAAGGTATTGGCGTTAGGTCGGAACAAAATTTGAAGCTCTCCGAATGTAAAGTCAAGGCTTAGGAGACGAAAGCTCGTATCTCGATGGACAGCTAAATTAAATAAATTTCTGGATAACAAGACTACCTTTCATACATAAGCAAAGCTTATACATCAAAGATGAAATCAATGAAGCTTTGAATGAGCTCTGCAAGATATGCTACAACTAGTAAAAGAGTTCAAAAACATGATCTCCAATTGACAAAATACTACGGGTGCTACCAATCAACCATGTGGAAGGCCTTCTTTGTGTTCCTCTTTATTTTTGACCGGTTGCCTCAATGTACAAAGAAGATCGTGTCACTCCTTTCTGTTCTGTTGTAGTTTCATTGCGATGTACCAAAGACAAATTTTGGTCTTGACTTTAAATCAACGGAAGCCTACAATTGCGAAATTTCTATGGAAAATATAGCCACTCTGCGCGATTATGTTAATTTTTTTTTGTCGTACCGACTGCGGCGGCATTTCAAAACCGATTTTACAGTCTACTAAAATTCAGAGTTCAAACAATGCGCCGTACTAATAACAAATTTTAGTCTCGACTTTAAATTTCCGGAAGCTCACAATTGCGAAATTTGTATGGAAAATATCGTCACTGTGAACTACCAACATTTTGAGTCGAAACTAAAAATGTTTATTGGTAAAGCCCAAAAGGATAGCTAAGAATCAATGGCGGTAGGGCCCATGGTGATAGGGCCCATTGATTCTTAGCTATCCTTTTGGGCTTTACCAATAAACATGGTGATAGGGCCCATTGATTCTTAGCTATCCATAAATTCATTACTTGATATTCAACTTGATCTGCAATGCATATCTGGATATGGCTTCGCAAATGTTTGGTCTAATCATCAACATTATATTTTATCCGCGGGTAAAATATCATTAAATCGTTGAAGGGAAAGTATACGCTCCACGAGTGAACCTTGTGGTACCCCAAACCTGTTATAGACTAAACACAATCTGGCTTCTAGTTTCAGCGCTTTCTTAGAAATCCACGTAAAGCATTTTACTGCACAAGAGTGTAGATATGTCCCGACTAGGTTACTTTTTTGGGTAGGGCCTTCTCGGTTTCAAATATTTCTCTCCTAACATACGGTGCAGTGGCCTAGTGGTTAGTATGTTGGACTACTAAGCGAGGGGTCCCAGGTTCGAATCCCGAGAAAACCCAAATTCCAACTTAAGGTTTTTTTCGCTGCGCAACCTCTCGCGAAAGTCTGACAAACATCCGAGAGTATTACTGTCATGAAAGAGCTTCTCAATTGGCCGTTTGGACTCGGCATAGAATTGTGGATCCCTTCCATTCGTCCCAAAAATAAAAACTCACACAAGACGAATGGTTGTGAGAAGCTAGGCCTAGGTTCACTACGGACCTGTTGCGCCAATTCTTTATTTATTTATTTTAACATCCGGGTGTCAAAATATTCAGCATCGTTTGTTATTCCCCATGTTGGGTTTGATACTTGCCGATCGTTTAAAAGTTATTAGAAATGTTACAAAAATTCGAGATCACAATTTGCTCACTAGAGCGTTTTAGGTGATCGATATTTGAGCGATCGTTGCATCTTCAAGTGCGACATGTACATAAATAAAAAATATATTAATAGTTGGCTCAAGAGATCTGTAGGGACCCTAGGCCTAACTTCAGTTTGTTTTTAATTTTTGGGACAAATGGAAGGGATCTACAATTTTATGCCGAGTTCAAACGGCTGAATGACACGTATACGAGTGGAAAAAAAAACTAAAGATGCAATTTGGTGCGACATTTATTTAATATTTTAGTTCCATATTGCAGCCCCTTGCTTATTCGGCCATTTTACAAGTGCTTAATGTGCACGACATTTGACATCGGATAGAGAACTTGTGAGCATATTCAGTCACCGATTTCGGGTTGAATCAGCGTTGCCACAATGATACAAGTGTAACAAAAGTGTTACACTTTTTAATTATTTTATTATTTTGTTACAATTTTACTTTGTTTCGATTTGTTACACCCATTTGAAAACCTTTTTTTTTGTATTTCTCGTTAAAAAAAATATTGAAAAGTTAAACTGGCAGCACTTTTTCTTTCGAACAAACTTCTACCAATTTCTGTCAATGTATTTGTTTGTTTACACAAGGCACAAGTGTAAGAAAACATCGGCAACACTACTAGTTGTTACATATAACATTATATAACATATAACATTTTATATGTACTCTTACTTATGTTTTATATACATTTTCGAGAGTTTTACACAAGAGCATTAGACTATAGACAGTAAATTGCGTGACATACGACAGTTCGATTTAGACAGACTTTCTGAGAAGTCATTTGTTAATAAATGTTGTAAAAAGATTAAGTTTGTGTTATTGTTTTTTTTTTTTTTTTTTCTGACCGTCCTTACACGAGTTGTGCAGAACGTCAAACTGCGAGTGGAAATGGGAATAGGAGGGAACGAGAAAATACAACAATATTTAGCTGTCTCGCCGCGTCGCCGTTGACAATGTTTTTTTTTCAGTGTGTTACATTTTTTCCCCATTTGTTACACTTTTTGAATAAATTTGTAACACTTAAAAAAAAAGCCTGCGGCAACTTTTGGTTGAATATATTCGCCTACACACGTTTCCATCGGTGCGCCACGATCGACATTTTTGTTTAAAAAGCTTTCCGTGCTCATTTGAACTGTTTGCAAAAATATGTTCCCAGCAAGTTGCTCAACGAAAGCCGCTGTCATTGGCCGCCATTTAAATAAAGCTGCATATTTTGTAGATCTGGATGGTTCTCCTAGTCGCTTTTAACAAGTTCGGTATGAAGTCGAAAGGCACCATTTGATAAAAAGCACCCATGCTTCCACTTCCCACATACACACAATTCACAGTGGCGCAATTAGCTGGCCGATTTATGAGCAAATAACACTGACGGACTGGTCAATGCACGTCCCAGTTAGGATAGTGAACGTTTTATTTTTTCTTCCATTCAACAAGTCACACAAAAATGTCTCCGCTGGGGATGAGGTTGTTTTTTGTTCGTTTTGCATCCCTCATCCCCTCGCCCAATTAAAACTGCAAAAGAAATGTAATGCGCGGCATCTGAATTTAACCCCAATCCACACTCTCACATGTGACTTCGACGCCCAGCAGGACGACGAAGGAAAACATCCACAAAACAAACAGAAAAAAAAAGAAATTTAACAAAAAAAAAAAATGAAAGCAAGAAAAACGCACAATTCCCCAATTGAATTCAGAAAATGTGAAGTTTAGCCCGGAACACATACCCGAGCGTACGCGCACACACATTGTGCACACAACGCAATTTTGCAGCAGCAATAGCACTGGTAACGGCATGTCCTAGCGTGATAAAAGACCTGTGAGGTATTTAATCCTTGTACACTGTAGACCAGCCATACACAGAGTCGCGCACATACAACGGCGACCATCTAGAGTGGATATGCTAATATCGTCCTTGATGTGCGAGGTTTTGAGCGTATAGGACAGCTTTTTTCTCTGTCCTGGCTATAACCCCCACTGGGGGTTACTCCGCCATTCGCATATATTTCTTCGGCGAAGCACAGGAATTGCGCTCCTCTACGTCCTGGGTTTTTTTTTTTGTTCTTCCTCCAACTGGTAGCAGCCCGGCCCGAAGTCGAATGTCGGGGGCAAACAAAAAATCGCTCCGGCATAAAAATACCATTTCTCACATGGACGTTTCCTTTGGTCGTTCTCGCTGCAGTACACATCTCTCCAATCCGCACACTCTCGGCACTAGAGTTTCACGCCGCGTACAACAGTTTGCTATTTGCCTTGAGTGCTGTAATTTTTTTCCCTTCCACCACTGTAGGTGCAGAGTTCAGCTTTCTGAATGTGATAGGGAGTATCGTTGCAAGCCTCTTAGGTGGCTCGTTTATAACTGTAACAACACCGCACACTTTAAGGAGTGCCCATATATACGTCCTAAAGAAGCAGAAACAGCAGCAGCATAAAAATGAAAAGGAATTGCAAGGCTCCGGATGAAAAATAATTATTGCATTCAACATGTGCAAGTTGGCTGCTTTGTTTGAGTGAATCCTGGTTTTGTTTTTTGTTTTTTTTTTTTTGTGGCGTCCTTGGACCAGTGAATTCCCTGTCTGTGTGTGTTTGATTGCCGAGTACTCGCTTTCAAATGGGATAGAGGATGCATTTTGATTTGGGTTTTTCTCGTTTTCTATAGCCGGATTGGGAATGGAATTTTCCTTAAAGAAGGCTCAGAAAGGATTGGATTAGTACAATCGATAGTTGGTGGAAATTCCTTTGAGAGCGAGTGGTGCTTTTTTGATTTTTCTTTTTTTCTTTCGTTAATCATAAGCCTCATTCGCTCGGATTTTGTTTTACCAACCAAGAGGGGTGCGCACTGGCGCAAAGTCGGAGGGAGGTTGAGTTCTGTTTGAGGCATTCGATAGCGGGTTAGTTTTAAGTAGCCGTGGCTTCCTAATAAAATTTGTAGTAGATGGCAGAAGGAACGAGCGAATTGTTATATTTCTCCTCAGGGAAGTGCGTCGGAGTAGCTTTCCTGTCACAAGACAGAAAATTGTTCTCCCAAAAGTGAATGACCACAGAAAGCGGTCTTCAAATAATACGTGGGATGCCCGGACCCTTAAACGGTCGCATGCAAACAGCCAACTTCTGGTGACCCTTAATGGGTATAAAATCGTCTTCATACAGACACTGGGAAGATGACATTCGATGAAAAAACCGCAAGAGCGAAGCGAAACTCATGTCAACTCAGTTTGTCGATGTTCAAAATGAGGGCAAAGATGACAGGTCCGATAGGGCTACCCTGTGGTACCAGTCGATTGCCATCTGTTTTGTAAAAATTACCATGTCCGCATTATTTGGTTTGACAGTCTTCTGTGTTGGTTTGTATTTTTGATCATTTGGAAAATGAAAGTCCACGACGAGCTCATAGGTAGCTCTAAGTGTGACTCTTCGTTCCAAGTGCAACAGATGAGCGTGGCTTTGAAAGTGTCCTACGACAAAGAGGGGTTCCTGGGTCAGTCAATTGCGACAACAACAAACCTTTTTCTGGACTACGAGAAGTCATGATTCCTAGAAGAGTGCGACAGAAAGCAGCCAAACAACCAACAACGTCCCGAGGAGGCTATGGCAAAGCTTGCTTTCTACGTTTCGTCGTACTTGCCACACCAAATAGCAGGCAACTGTATATCGGGCGAGTTGGATGTTTGAGGATCCCATAGGAAAATGTCAGAGGTTCAATATTGCCCACCTCAACTCGATCATTGTATTCCCATTGATGTCGTATCGCACTTTTATCTGTCGCATCGTTTGAATCGATTTTAAATGTTTAAATGATGAATTTGAGTCACAAAAAAAAACAAATACTAATCGACCCATGCCCATGACATCCATTCCACTCTTCCTTTTGATTGCACAGCGCATTTTGATTCGTTGTCATGCCACCATCCGCTGCAAAGCTTCAAAAGCTATTGGTACGTTTTCTTTGCATTGAAATCATCCGAAAACTTGCCACCTAATCAACACCAAAAACTGCTTCCGCTTAATTTTCACTCACTTTTCTGCTGGCACTGTCAGCAGCTATTTAACAGTCCTCGAATGTTCAGCCAACGATAAATGACTCGTGACGCTCTAGTTATCGTAAAATTAGGAATTACACGCTCCAAATGAGTGTCCTTCTACCACTCGTCTCGCATTTATTGAATTTCCTTCAATTTATTTAAAACTATTACCAAAGATAGCACAACCTTGGGGGTAGCAAAATCTGTTCAACCGTCTGTCTGCCATTTGTCTGCACGATGTATAGGCAACGAGGGCTCGTGCAACCCTAACCCATGCCGATGGGAAGCGACTCTGTTTTGCGCCCGGGTAAACAAAGCCATAATTTAAGGATCATTTCCTTTATTTCCTATAAACAAATCAGTGATGGAGCAGCACATTGACATTTAGCAGCATCAAACCCTCACCCCTTGTTCCCCCCTCTAACTGAACTATACGAATGTATATCAACCAAACCCTCGCTTGGCAGTGGCGTCGGGCGTGCGTATCTGGTGTTTTTTTTTTTTTCTTTTGTCAAGGGTTGTCGCGATTGTCATCTTTCTGTTTTATAGATGACGTTGATACGCTTTAATGTAATTCCTCGAGCAAAAACACGACTATTAGCTTCTAAAGTTTTTCCCGCTTACATTTCCTTCCTTTCGAGTTGCGTGTCTTCGTGGGGGGATTTCGCATTTTTACTTTAGTGTTCCCCTGCACTATGGGGCTGCTTTAATAGCTTTTAAGCGATTTAAGTCGGTTCAAGGTTGCTCTCAGCTTTATTTACGCCATCAGTTAAGGTAAACCACTTCCGGAAATTGTTTGCTATGACAGTTAAGTTGATGTTTTACAATGCAAATGTGATTCCCAGCGATCGTTGCTGTGGTTATTACCTCAGAAGGAGCACAAAAAAAGGTACGACGTTAACTGCAGGCAACAGGACGACTTGGTGCGACAAAAGAAAAACATTTTCTGTTAATTTTTTTGTTGCGCATTCTTCTTTTTTGTTTTAAATGAGGAAGAACAAAAACACAAAAAATAGATTCGCATAATTTTACGCGTGGGATGGTTATGTGCAAATAGCAGGACGACAACGCCGACGATGGAAGGACGAAGAATGAGTAGTTGATGATGCACACGTGATATGAAATTTTCCATTTTATGATTTTAAATTTGCATCCGCATAAATTTCCATTGTGAATTATGTAATCGTGTGTAGAGGGCGGAGCAGGTGGAACCATACACATCAGATGATGTGCGGGAGATGGGAATCCCTTTGAAAAAATTCATGTGGCGTTGCATTGTTTTGACAGTTAAATAGAGAGAGAGAGAGATAGAGAGACCGCCCTGCTGGATTTTTCACTATACGTAATGAACCGAAGTTAACGTTTTACAGGTGGATAGACATAGGGATGTTCTGTTCCTATTCGGAGCTGTCACGTTTATTGCGGTTTTGGCTGTCCGTAAAAAAAATATTCCTCAACGCGAAGGATTGTGCAGTTCAAATTTTGAGACTTGAACCGAAACTGTGGGTGTTCCGATTTGCTATTGCATTTTTTAAATCTATTCGAGATGGGGAATGAAGATCGTCAGAATTGGAGTCAGAATTTTAATACCTAAATTTGGTTCAAAAGCGCGATCGAAACTGCAGACGTTTCAATTTTTTGCGACATTAGAATTCTTTGTCGCATCCTTTGGAACCACCCGACGAAAACTATGTAACGGCTGTCAAAATTTGGTTCACAGATGGTCGGACTATGAGCCAGAATTTCTATAAATTTTCGATCGAAACTTTGGACTTTACAATTTTGGACGTTGCAATTTTGAAATGAGCCGCTATTGCTAAACCTATTGGACTTCGAAATAAGGCCAAGGAAATGTCAAAAATTAATATAAAACAGAATATGAGTCAGAATTTCTATAAATTTTCGACCGAAACTATGGACATTGCAATTTATTGCCGCTATTGCTAAATCTATTAAATTTTCTAAATGAGACGAAGGAAATGTCAAAATTTAATATAAGTTAATAAGAAATTATTGACTTTACAATTTATTGCCGCTATTGCTAAATTTATTAAATTTTGAAATGAGACGAAGGAAATTTAAAAATTTAATATAAGTCAGAATTTCTAAAAAAAATTCGACCGAAAATATTGACTTAACAATTTATTGCTGCTATTGCTAAATCTATTAAATTTTTAAATGAGACGCTATTGCTAAACCTATTGGACTTCGAAATAAGACCAAGGAAATGTCAAAAATTAATATAAAACAGAATATGAGTCAGAATTTCTATAAATTTTCGACCGAAACTATGGACCTTGCAATTTATTGCCGCTATTGCTAAATCTATTAAATTTTCTAAATGAGACGAAGAAAATGTCAAAATTTAATATAAGTCAGAATATGAGTCAGAATTTCTAAAAATGTTCGACCGAAATTATTGACTTTACAATTTATTGCCGCTATTGCTAAATCTTTTTTAAATGACTCGAAGGAAACGTCTGTCAAAATTTGATATAAGCCAGAATTTCTATAAATTTTCATCCGAAACAATGGACTTTACAATTTTGGACGTTGCTGTTTTGAAATGAGATGAAGGAAACGTCAGTCAGAACATTTAACTGGCAGATCGTCAGAATTTTTAAAAATGTATTTCTTTTAATGCCACCGAAACTAGGGACATTCCTATACGGGCGAACATTCTACGTCAAAACAATTACAGAAGGAAAATGGCACGGATCTGTACGCATTGCAACTTGCAAGATTAAACACTTTTGAAACCAGGCTTCCTCGTGGTGCGGTGAGTGACCTCTGTTCATCTTTTATAGTCACAGGAGGACGCAGATCTGTGACAAAATGTCGAAAAATGGCATGGACCATGCAATCAGGGACCGAAGGAACTCAGTAGGCAATGACGCCGATTGAGATCGAACTCATATCGACCAGAACGTGATGGACCGCAAGGATACTCAAGCCCGCTGCTGAGTAAAATTTACGAGAGCGATGTGAAGTTAACTAACTTGTTCTCTCCGAACAAGGGTACGAAAGTAGCATCCAAAAAAATGCGCAAACTATGGATTCTCTTCGCCTGTCCAGAAATTTCCTTTCCAGTACTTCGACTCTCAAACAGACATCGGAACCGTTCTTTAAATGCCAGCAGATGCGAAGCGGAAGGAAGCTTCTCGGAAGCTCTTCTTAAACCTGCACGCCCACAAAGAAAGATTGAGGAAGACCTGATAAGATGATGTCCCTTCACGGCACCACCCCAATATAACCCAAGTAGGTTTTCCTGGTTCGAGACCACGTATTCTCACTCGCCCTCCTTCCTTAAATCACGGCTCCAAGTTGTGGGAGTTACAGCCCTTTAAGTACACACCTCAAAAACTGAATTTTGTTTCGCTTTAAAGTTCACGCCTTGGTTAATCATATTTTAAATCAACTGATAAATTTCGCCAACCCAGGAAATACCTATCACAATAAAAAGAAAATGTCCTTTTGTAAGCCTGGACATCGTCAGAGCTTTCGGAAGACACCGCTTTTCTTCAGCTCTATACCGAGAGAGTTCAGGCATTTTAAGGTGATTGCAAATATAAATGAATTGTATTAATTTGAATAGCCCTCGTTGGGCGCCACTTAACATTCCTGCCTCCCGTACATCCATCCCTCTCGAAGGGGCAATAAAACAAACATTTCTCATACCTGCTTCCATGAATGTTTTGACATTTTATGCGCTTCGAGTGCAATAAAACATCTCCAACCCAATGCCAAGAACAAATCAACTCTCGAAGGAGTTATAACCCAACCACATTCCATCTGATACAGTCGCCCCCCACAATAAACTATACAAAACAATCTTGACACCTACTCAACCTCATTAGTATCTCATTTAGTGCAGCATTCATTCCACTTAACACTTTACGCTCGATACACTCCCGAAACATTTATTAATCCCAATTAATCATTATAACACTCAACATTAACGCACACGAACAAGAAGAGCACGCGACGCGACACCGAGTGCTATGACATTATTATACCATCCACACGATGGGAAAAGTGTCAAGAAATAAATTGTCAATCAAACGGATTCACACTTGGTTCCAGTTCCAGAGTATACAATATACACTCATGCTCGTTGTGTGTGGTATGTTTCAAGTGGTGTATTTACTTTAGCGCCTTGGCTTGTCGTTGCCTTATTGCCAGTGCCACCCTTCTCTGTCTGAGGGTTTTTTTTTTGTCTGTTGATGGTAATTGGTAATTCGTTACTTACCCGGAATAAGACACGTCGCCCGGCTTCTCTCGAAAATCCGATAAATACCTTCCGAAATCGGATTCATCATCCGCATCCCTTCTCTCATTGAAATGTAAGGACTACGGGAATGTTTGCGTCTATCGGCCGTGTTCTGTGTTCTATGTAACAGGGAACTTTGCGAACGTTAACAGGGATTCCTCATTTATCATTTCATTAGAGGGCTGTTGTTTTTCGATTTTATTTCAGAGTCGACTCTTGTATGGCCTATCGTGTGTTTTTTTCGTTTTTTTTTTTTCAATTCGATCGTTATCCTCTCATTTTCTGTATTTCCTTTCCGCATTTTTCGTACTGATTTTTAGATATTTTTTTTTTTCCATTTTGGTCGCTGACATCCCGACAACCGACATCCGACACACGACACCCAAACACCCAGTGTAACCATTTGTTTGGCTCACACTCACACCCCCACCAGAGAGTGTGTAGCACCCTTCAACAATCGTTTTGGGTTTTTTTTTTCTTCCTGTTTCGAGGGTTTTTCTTTCTATTTGTTATATTTTTGGAAGTGTGTACGATTGCCTTGATGAGGGGTAATTTAACACCCGGCATACCACAACAATTTGATTAGACAGAGCACAGTGACGTGAGATGTCATTTGGAAACAAAAAAAAAGTGAATGTAGCTGAGGAGAAAGTGTTTGCGGTGTAGTTAGGATTTTATTTGATTTGCTTTGCCGTTGATGGGTTGTTGCAAGCTGATGGCTGTTGGAGGGATTTTTGAAACATTTGGTGCAGGTTGGTCGAGCGAATTACCATCACGTGACACGAGCTCGGCGGTGGGTGTAGGTTTGATGATTGGTTTTCTGTTGTAAGGAAATTTGCGTGTGACAAATTTTAGTTGGGAAAAAGTGAACTAACGTGTGTGGTGATTTGTGGAAAAAGTAGCAGTCAAAGTGGCATTAGGTGGACAGAATTTGAGCTGTCATATAAGTATAAGAAATGGATTGGCTACTGTAAATGAGATCTTATGACCAACGATCCGGTACAGTAATTCCTTTCAGAGGACTACGACTTTCAATAATTTGAGTGAAGAAGCACAACCTATATGTAAGTTTTACGGTTCGTTGTTGTAGCATTGTAGGTTTGTTATCATCTCTGTGTTTATTGAGCAGGCAGTTCCTGGTTGAACCCCTGAAAAACCCAAAGTATACATTTTAAAGCTAACCTCAATTAAACCTGGAATTTTTATCAGACTCACACGAGAGATGTACCATTGGAACGACCTTTGGATGGTATATTTCTGTTCTTTTGGGGGTTCAACCAGACACCTGAGAACAGCTTAATTCGGGAGCCTTTACAGAATCGCCATTGGTCTTTAATGCTTGTCAGGCCTAGCTAGAGACAGCAAAAAAAAAATACTTTAATGCGTATTAAGGATTTTCTGGGAGCTCAACCGGGAACCCTTCGGTCAGTACTGAAAATAAAACAGGAAGTCAAACATTTGACTGAACTTGGGGTGAATCTTTTCAGTGACAGCAATCATGGAACTCCACAGCTCAGGCTAGGCACGCACGTGTGATTTCCGTCGCAAATATTAATACGCGTAGGCCAAATTTCGAAACGATCCCTAAAGGGTAATTTTCCAACTGCAGCCGACTTAAACTCAAAGCTGGAGAAAAGATCATAATAACGAAACCATTTACTGACTGAAACTGAAACTAATAAAAGTGGATACTTATTGAACTTGGACTTAAATTCACGACCACAATTGGGCAAGAACTTGAAGGCTCTTAGTAGTTCGTGAGCTCAATCGATTTGGAATTTTCGGCTCGCCAATTGACTGGGTTTCTCGCCTAGAGATGGGAGGAAACTTGAAGACGCTCAGTACTCAGTAGTTCGAAAGCTCGATCGATTTACGATTTCCGGCTCGTCAATTGACCGCCTTTCACGCCCACAAATAGGCGTGACCTTATGGTGCACACATTCGTAAAAATGCTGAACGTTATGTCGGTTTCTGTAGAACGTTGGGCGCATTTAAATCGAGAGTCCATAAGGGTGTCACCTCGGACTAAGTATGAACAGTCAAATATAACATCCGCCAGGTCTTAATAAAAAAAATATCATCCTCCGCCAGTTGCAGAGCCTTAATTCAAATTTTAAAAAATCAATCTTCCGCGAGTCTTTTCTCCCTAAACAATCCACCTACGAATGCACAGCGCTGCCTAACTTAAAACACTCGACCGATTTCTTAAGTCTTCCAAACCGTAAAGCCGCTCCCATTATATCCCGCTTAATAAACACACTTCGGCTAGGTCACGGTGCAAATAAAAATGCGACAAAAATCCTTGTAACCAATTCGAGGCCATAAGTCATAAACCGAACTTCAATTTGCATCGCAACGGCCCTCATTGCCCGCAAAACCCCATTAAAAACCTATCAAACCGCCCTAAAGTGTAAAATCTGTATAATCAAAACGACATCGTAAAGCCACGCCGCTACTGATATCCCCTCAAGACGAAACGGGTCTCCCCTTTTATAATTTGCCTTGCCAATAAAATTCAAATTTCAAAAATGTCCCCCCAAAGACAGCGACCGAAGGACCGAACGACGAACGACTCTAAATCTTGTACGTAATTAATTCAGTATACATAATTCTACTACTACTACTCACCATTATTGGCTGTAATCGCATTCGATGCAGCTACTCCGGAACCGACTCCATTGCCACCACCATTGACACTGTTGCTCATCGAAGATGACGTCGAGTCGCCGGCAACTATAAAAACTGTCATCGAAAACACTCCAAGTGTTGCGTAGAATGACGCCATTTGTGATGTCATGTTATTTTTTCTGGCGGTGTTATTTATTATTTCAAAAAAAAAAAATTCATAAAATAAAAAAGATGTCCTTATTGTGGAGCAGCAGCTTTCATTGAGTTTTATTTTATTTTCTCACTTAGCAGTTTGAAAACTAAAAACAAAAACCTTTTGCTTTGAACAAATTTGTTTAATTGTTGTAGCGAATTTCATTTGTTGTATTATTTTTTGTCTGCGTTTTTTGTGCAGTGACCCTTGTTATTGAAAAATGTACATTCTCGTTTTATATCCTTTTTGGTCCTGTGAAATAAAAAAGATTACAAAAATGTGAACAAAATTTGAGTAGGGTTTTTTTTTTATTTTTTAAGAGAATGGAAATAATTAAAGGATTTCATTTCACAATTTGTTGCCCATTTAATCCGATTATATATGTGCGGGACCGTGGTGGGGGGTGAAGAGCATGCAACAGATATTGTGCCCGCGGATGCATATGTAGTTTGCGCAAGGCTCTCGGTTATGCGGTGTCCTCGAGCGAGATAATGAATTATTTGCTCATCAGAATTGTTATTTCGGACGGCTGAGGTTATTCGCGTTGTCCCTTTTTTTACGGGTCTTCTTTTCTTTTATCATTTTTTTGCTGTCGTCCAAAAATTGATTGATGTGTCGAAAAATTGGATTCAATGCGAGGTATGTGTGGATGCGAATGGTAGTAAAGTGCTCTTTTGTTTCAGCTTAATGTGAGGTTAACAAGTTTTTTTATTATTAAAGCCCTCATCGGATGGTTGTCAGCGAGAGATATGTCTGCAGAAAGTGAAAGTGAAGCGAGAAAAAGAGTATAATGTGATGGAAATGGTGACAGATCGGCTTCCAAATTCGATGATTATATGTTTTTTGGGTGCGAGGGGTTTGTGATCGAGCTGCAGAGTCGTTGGACGCAGATAATTCACGTGGCATAATTCACGGCGTCAAAGTGGACATTTAAAATGTCGCGATAGTAGTATATAATGTGATGGAAATGGTGACAGATCGGCAGTTTATGGAACCGGCGCACAAGGACAAGAACTCATCAATGAGGTTCTGACATTGCGAATTTGAGAACGGATAAGAGAGTGGGAATTGTTTTATAGATCGCGATTTAACTAGTGGGTTGAAGACGATTTCTTCTTTCTGGAAGAGAACTAGTCCACGCTGAATCGAAACATGCCAGTCGGTATACTAGTTGTAAGGAGCACTTTGAAGTTACATACACCACAGACACTGTTTGTCGTGTTCTCCGTTTGAGCGAAACGAGACAAAATTCTGTAATATTCAGCATTTTAATGGGACTAACGCTGACGTTCTGTTTTGTAAATGAAATGCTCAGATGACAGATGAAAGACGACCATTTCGTTTGATAGAAACTAAATATGGGTGCTGTTTGGGGTATCAACCGGACGAAGAGAAATATAAACTAGTCCTGCCGCACGTTGCTAAATTTACATATTCTTTGACAGCTCTGATGAGCTGGTATATTGTGCTATAAATTCTGCTATTTTTTAGCGGGCCGAACCGGGAACACCTAGTTAATGACTCTCCCACATTAACCACTCCTTCAAAGTGAGAAATACAACATTTTTCTCGATTTCATTCCTCGTTCTCCCGTCGATCATTCAATGTCCTTATTTCGAGGATGGATAGACACCTTTGCTGAATAGAAAAATATTCCTCCAGCTATACACTTGAACACCAGCGGGTATGAAAAGGTTGACCTTTCAACGCTAACCATCACCTCAAGAGCAAACATCGTCATCGTAATTCAATCTTCAAAAAGAATATCCTCGTCATTTCCTCTGGATTCCTTTATAATGAAGAAACTCGCATCAGAAACTTTAAGAAAGGCCGCACAGTTTGGCCTTAACCTCAGAACAAAACCATTCTCCACACCCGCCACTTCTCAGCCAAAAAAGAAATGCAAAGTACAAGGACACGGCGACCGTGCGTCACTTTGCTTACAACTCTTCAATGTCAATGTGAATCTTTGCACTAATTACTATCAGGATGTCCCGTACAACACTCATTAGACAAGGGGAAACACACTGCAGGCCGGTCTTTGAATTTGTTAAAGGTGAACCCGCATCCACGTGTTGTTTGTTGTTCCAATTTAACCCTTTTCAAACAGGATAATGACTTAGATGAATGTAAAAAAAAAACAAATGAAAAAAAAAACACAACCCTGCTGCTGCAAAAGAAAATATCACACTGATGACAGGTCTCAATTAGTGGAAAAGACGGCGCACACTCTCTGGCAAGCCGAGCTGCGTTAAGAGGGTTTCCTACTCCGCTATATAGCTTCTTTTATCCAATTTTATTATCCCTTTAACGCATTGTGATGGGGAGAAAACACCTCAAGGATAATAATTTAAGGATTTCCTCCTGAGGAACGAAATCACAGCGTGCGATGATCATTATTTATCCCTATTACGCATTTGCATACACGTATATCCCGCAAGAGTCCTGGAGTGGAAGCAAATCAAAAGATAACCTGCAACAAGGACATGGCTATACATAGACTAACACGTGGCCATCCAGGAGCTAGGGTAAGATATAAATAGTGCGACAATCGTTCGCCTGTTTTTTTTTTAGTTTCAAGGATTCTCGCAGTGGCGACACCGAAACCGGCTTATATAAGGATGAGAATCTGGTTTATGTGTGTCGCGAAAAACCCGCGAGTTATTGACGGGCAAAGCATAGTTTTCTCTCATGCAACTAATGCGAACAGTTGTTTCTAGAGGATGACTATTTCAACTGTGTACAAGATGCGGGGACGGAGATTTCAAGTTGAAAGGATAACAGTTGCAGTTAACCCGAGGATAAAGAATGACAGCGATAGTGAAGAAACGAATGAAAAATGTGATGTAGCAAACAAATTTTGCGGACGAATAAAAACAAAAGTGACACTTAGAGAGCGGTTTCGCCTTGCGGGCAGTTAAAGATGAGAAGAGGAAACACGATTTTCCGCCGGGTTAGTTAAATTTCGTAGAAAAGAAACTTCTTTGGCTCAGTAAAGTGTGCTATTGAGCTAGATGCAGCGATTTAATGTGGTTTTCCCGTTAAAGTCGGTTACCGTGTTAATTTGGTTTAAGATTTTTTTAAACTATAGAAAGGGGGAGAAAGATGGATAAGAGGATAGTTGATGGGGCTAGGAATGAACTGAATGCATTAGATGACAATGAGTCGACTTCAATATATTTAAAATCAATTCAATTTAATAGATCAAACCGCAAGAAGTCAGAGTTGGTCGAGTGTCATCGTCTAACTATCTCTCTTCTTTAATCACTATAACGAAGGCGTGAGAAGACTGCAAGACTGCCTTTTTTTCAGAAAAGAAATAACCACGGACGAATCTATCTATTAATTAATTATCTCCATCCCCACAGAAAACAAGTCACCTCAATAAATTCAAGTCTAAATAACCACAAGACCTCCTTTCCTCACAAACCTTCATTTTGTATAAGTTTTCTACCACCTGGGGTATTATTTTTCAGACCTAGATGCCAATAGCATATCATTTTTTAAATATCTGCCAAACATTCGAGAGTAGTATTACCAGATCGTTGGAATTTTTCCCTTTTTGAGGGAATTTTCTGTAGCGACATGAGTTTAGATAGATAGATAAAAAGATATTCTACTGACATAGATAAAGGCTTTTTTTACAGCTTGCTCATAGATTTGATATGTAAACTACAACTGAAAACTTTTATAAACATTTTCGAATAATTTTGAATTTTAAAATACATTTGAAGAACGTGAGCGACATGAGTTTAAATGGGAAAGGGGAGACGTTCTGCCAGCTGAAACAAATACAAATAAATGGAAATTATTATGCTTTATTTCGAAAATCAATTTAGAAGTTCGAACAATAAGTTGAAAACCATTGTTATTATACCTACTCCTCGCTTTTCTTTATTTAACTAGAAAGCTTTTCTTGTAAGAAATTATTTTCATTTAAGGTAAAAATAAATCAACTTAAATAACCAAGAATATAAATACAAAATCTCTCCGTTTCTGGTTCTAAAACTGATCAATCAATTAAAATCTAAATTAGACTGAAGTTAATACAATTTGTAACCCAACCAAACCACCATGCTTGCCTCAAATCAGGGAAGGCCCTTGACAACACTTAAACGCTCCTTAGAATTTGTTGGTTTGTGTAAGCGAATATTTTTAAAAGCACGTCGATTTTAAACACGAATTTGTTTGCACTTGAAATGATAAACAGTGGGGAAATTTAAGCTGGGAATTTTTTAAAAGAAGCCTGTTAGCACTAACATAACTGTCTCGAGAGTGGGTAAAACGCTTTCAAAAATCAAATTTAATATTCAACTCACAAAAACGTATGTTTTAAATAAGCTTGGCTGTTTTATTACCAATAACAAATTATTTTTTTACTTAATTGATGATAGATTTTGTCAACTACGAAACTGAATCGGGGAACTAAAATTCAGCAATGACAGCAAATGTAGTAGATTCTTAGTTAATTGTTTATATGAGAGGCTTGAGGGTGAAAACTGTATAGCAAAAAGTAGGAGGATTTTATTACTTACAAGTACAAGCTCTAAAGTAAAATTTCCTTTAAGGAAAGACTAAAACGATCCGCTAGATACAGAAAAAAATCTCCTGTCAATGTGATTCGATTAGAAGTGAACAAATTTTGAAAAAGAAACAAAATCAGGTGTGGCTACAATTCGAAATAAAGTAAATTCAAGATTAAAATTACATTTTCTTATAGAACAAGAAATATAAGCAAAACCAAATTTTTGTTTTACTGGCGGTAGAGCTCTGTAGAGCGTTCAACTATCTAAAATATTTTGTGCTAGACGTTCAACGTTCGCTGAAGCGCGCCCACGATTCTTGTTCTTTTTGTTACAATACAGCGCAATTTGGAATGCAACCCTGATGTCAGACGATTATATGTCAAACAATTGTCAAAAACGTCAGTACGGTTTAAAAGTTATGTCAATATTAAAAGATCTATGTCAATATGAACGCCTTTATAATTTACTAAGACTGACAGAAGGCAGCCGTTATAATTTTAAAATCTGTAGTTCTTATGGCCTAAATTGTTCAAGTGACAGTGTTCACTAAAATTGATGTTTATGAAGAGGCAGCTCTTCCAAATTTTTTCACAAATTTCTCCACCGAGGACGTACTTTTTTACTTTCAGGCATTCCATCATTTTTTAAAATCTGCTATAAAAACTGACAGCTCGAAATTCATAGTAACCAAAAAATTCGCAGGCCGTTGTCATAGATTTTTATATTTGAAGCGATTCCAAAAGCTGTCTTTTTATTCGTTGTAGCATGTTATTTCAATTTAAGCGATAACTGTCAAATGTGCGCCATTTTTCGTATACAAGATGACAATTGTGTTAAGTATACACTTATCAATCTATAAAACATCTTGAAAGGAGTTTTTTAAAATTAAGTTAATGCAAAATCTTAAACATGATTTTCAGCTACAAACGAAACTGTCAAAATTATATTGCAGCAATCACTCAACTGGCTAATGGGAAATCGGTTTCTTTTTTCAAAAAGTGCTGAAACATGATCGAACTTAGAATGAAAATTTTGAGATGAGAAAAAAAATAGGATACAAAGTAGTATAGTACTGTGTGAGGACAACCGATTTTTTCGACTTTTTGTGTACTTTTTACAACTTTTGTTTCGATGTAGTTTAGGCTTTAGTGAATGGCCAACGCTATCGGGGGTCTATTGATTCTTTTTCCATTAATATATAGATGCAGTCTATTGGAGGTTTGTTCTCGAAACCATTGACAACATAATATCAAGGAATTAACCACCAGGAATCGTGTGCTTCGATAAAGCCAATCATTTTTGTATATTGGCTATGTCAAATCTTTGCTGTATAGGGTGGCATGCAGTAAGCTCTTCACGGTAATATTTAGTGTATTCTTGATAGAGCCCAAAATACTCGAAGAGTTTAAAAAAAAGTTGACCGACTTCAGTTATCGTTTCATTTTTTCTTAAATACATTCTACAGCTCTTCAAAATCACCCCTTAAAAAGGTAGTCCGGTTTTAATTACCAGAGCTGAAGCAGCTCCTTACGGTAGATGCCTTTCAAATGGTGCAGTCCAATAGCGGAACTGAAAGTCCAAATTAAATCGTTAGTGCAAATTCAAAGACTGCATTCCACACTTGGAATGCCCAGCCGCTCTAAATGCAAATCCTATCTCACCAGCAGAGCAGTCATTTCGAAACACTCAAACTCAAATTGAATTCCAGAATTGACTGCCCCCTTACACAAAGCATGAACAACGTCGAGTTAATAGGATGCTCGAGGATTATAGCCTTCACTTAAACAGTCCTGTTGGAAACCAAATTGTTTTCCAATTATCTACATTAAGGTCAAGACCCATGCCCATTATAATTCAAGGCGCACGTTTTCAATGCCCGGACAACAAATCCCTTTTTAATGGTACATTATAGCTCCTCGACACTAACCGACGACAACAACAACCCAGAAACAGGAACAGTCCATCTCTAAACTTAAGTAGGTGGAGGAACTTGTCTCACGCCAGTTTTTGAAAATATTCTGCGGACAATGGCTGTCCAATTATGTGTCGTTACGTTGTATAGGTGTGTGTAGCTTTGAATGCCGTTGCCAAAGCAACTATCCCCAGCTAAAGGGAAATATTAAATTCATAAATTGGACAGAATGACTGCGATGCAACTCAACACGCACTTACACTGAAACATATTCCACATTCGTAGTTATTAGTTTCCCATTTATTTCAATTTTAAATCCGCTTTTATTTTTATTGCAACATTATTATACGGTTTTAATTGTCGTATCTCTAGTCAAATACACAGTAAAAAGTCCTTTATTTGTGATTAATTACCATGAACACGAGAGGACATAAACAAAACAAAAACTGTGAAAAAAAAATAAACAACAACTTAAGGCCTCTGCACTGAAACACTGGCGAAGGTATTACAGCTGTCTCAAGTATGCGCACTCAATTTTTAAAAATATAAAAAGAACGAAAATCAATTTGCCTGTGCGAAGAATTTTCAACAACCGAAGCACTTCATAACACGCGCGAGAAACCAAGCCAAAACAATACAACACGACACAGAGATGCTATGGAATGGGAGTTTTTTTTTTTTGCAGCGAAGCCCCAACACGTGCGATAGATCGTTCCCGACAGACCGACAAATGCTCCAACATCCAATTGTGTAGACGACCGAATTGCCACTAACTTTGGCTGGCCGAAAAGAAATCTCATCGGTGACGGTGGCACATACTCGCATCCGCATCCACCACAGGCAAATCACCGCATCCGAGAAAAACCGAAACGTTTTCACATCTTTCAGATACAAAATATGGATGCGGGATTTACCAGAGATACTGTTGCGGATGGATTTAGAGCGACAGCGAGAGAGAGAGAGCGAGAGCGAGAGACTCATTTAACAGCCATCATCATCATCATCAGTACCATCAGCAATTGCATGGCACTATCCACTGTGGCGTTGTATCAACATTACCATTATCCTCCTCTACAGCATCATCGTCCTCATCCCGCAGACAACAAAGCTTCTTCTAGAACCATACATATTTTTCGAGACACACAAATTATTCGGATTCGAACGAACTGTTGTGTTGTGAATTGTGAAGTGGTGGGTGGCAACAAAATTCTCTTTCTCTCTCTTCAGCGATAACAGTAAACCACCCCAGTTGGTGCAATAAAAATCAGCTTGTTGACAAACAGATAAGGCCTGTAAATAACAGAGGAACGAACAACGAACTCATAACAGAACAGGTGACTTCAGTTCTCAGTCTCCAATCTGCTGGAATCTATTATTAGGCACATGGAAGAGAGAAACCTTTTAAAATTTAAATCAAATCTAAATTTCGAAAGAGAAAAATTACTGTAACTCTAACTGTTTTCTGATGGAGTCTGCAGAGTAAGAGAATCGTCATGTTAAACTGTGCAGATTTTGCATTACGATGTCATTGGCCCTTGGGTAATCTACAAAAAGAACGCAACCGTAGTCGCTTTAAAAATATATGAGATTTTTCCCACCCCAAGTCGTTGAAATGGCATTTGATGTTGAGAAGAAAAACGGTGCACGTTCCAAAGGTTCTACTTTTTCACAAGATAAGAACGGTTGAACGTTTAAGACTAATGCAGTTCTGAGTTAGAAAATATAAAATGTTTCAAAAACCAAGTTCAAGATGACTGAAAGGTTATAAGACTCAGTTTTTGGCTTTTGGGTTTGGTGAACTAGTGCTTTTTACGACTGATTTCGAACCAAAGACTGGGAACGAAAGATTGCCAGAAAGGTTGTCTGGTTCAGTGGGTATTTATATTTAGTCTAGACAGATTGGTTCTCCTAATGTTCGTCCAGTAAAACCTTATAATTCATGTCTGTCTTATCAATCGCTGTTACTTTGAACTGATTAGTCCACTTTGCAGTAGAGCCCTCTTCAGAACAGTGAAGGAAATCCTGTGTAACACCTTAACAATCCCGATCTTGCTCTACGGATCTGAACGCTTTTTACAACAATTGATGGTACGCGTTTCAAGGGAAAAATTATTCGTATGAAACTTAGTCCGATTTGTGTTGATGAGTTTCGGAACAGAAGGCTTAACGACGAACGGAGTGGTCATTACCGAGTTCCGACAATCCGGCCGAGAGTGTCCTCGATTATAACCGAAGAGAGTCGAAGCAGGATGAGTAAAGCTGGACTGTACACCTGTGGAAAAGCATCTCAACGAAAATGGAGTGTGGAATTTGGAAGCATAGTTTGCTAAGAAGGACCGGCTAACTCAAGAAGCTTGATTGAGGCCTTAATTCACCCCGAACTGAAGTGCCACCTAAGCAAGTAAGTATCTGAATAAGGAGCAGTAGGTAGTACGCGGGAATCCCTAGCGAAGAGTTTCATGTTTCACCCTTAGAGAAAAATATGCAATATAAGTGGGTTTACTTAAATTTCCCACCTGTCGCGAAAGTCTGACAAACATCCGGGAAAACAGAGGTTTCGAAAGAGATTCTCTGTGCCGTCCTTCGGATTTCGCATAAAAATTGTAAATCCTCTTTTTATTAGTCAAACATTAAATGAAACTATAAAACTGTTGTGTCAAAAATATTCATTTACTTAAAACAAACTCGGCTAGCATACTGGGCACTCATTCCGTAATTTTTCAGACGATTATCGCCGCAACGATATAGGTACCTCCAAAAGTAGCAACTCAGCGCCAAAATTACGAGTTTGATACCCTAATCGAATTCATTCTCCACGAATGTAATGAAAGCTAACGATATTGAAACAAATTCGGGCAGAATATAACTTCTTATGGTCATGAAAGTTTCAAAAACGATATCGTCGCGACGGAATCTGCCGCCTGGTTTGGTTAGGACAATCATTTACACAGCCAAGCATAGAAACTTGTTTGAAATTCAAGATAGATTGCATATGGCGCGAATACAATCGAGAACAACAATTAATCCCAAGATTAGTCAAATCTATACATTTTTCAACAAAACAAATACACCCTTTTGGGACCAGCTGTCAAAACTTATATTCCTTACAAATGAAAATATTTTTTTTTTTCAAAACAACAATCAATTTCCGGAGTGTACCTTCCCATTCTTAGTTTCTAAAAATTCCATTGTTTACATTGTGATTTCAAAAACAACAAAGAAAATACAACCAACAGAACTAAGTGTACTTTCGAGTGCAAGGAGAAAGCGCCCACTGTCAAAGTTTCTTGTGAATACTGGGAAATTTTTGAATAGATAAATGTCGGAGAAAATTTTTTAAGCTCACTGAGAGTGTTTCTCTTTCATTTTGTAAGTTGTTCCCCTATTTTCGAAAAAGGGGGTTTCAAGAGAAAAACTGTTGGGAAATTTTTAAAGAAACAATTTCCCCTGGTTACTTTGTCGTAGGCTCCAACAATTCAACTGATAAAAATAGCTGTCGCAAATTTCTGAGACGCTGTGTAACTGTATTATTTCTTGTTTTGTTATGGATACAGCTGAAGGTTGTGTAATAGCTGAAATATCTATAAATCTGTGGTCACAAAGCAAAACCGCTAAAGTCTGTTTTACTCATTGTTCAGTAGAGCAGTTTACATTTTTTTTTACTCCATTGTTGTTACAGCTGTTGTTATTTTTTTGAAATTGTGGTCACTTTTTTGAAGATATAAAGCTGAAAATAATTTACAAAATTGATTTGAGTACGCTGAATCTAATGGCATCAAAATCTCAATTTCGACTTTAGCGGTTATGGTTGGTGCCACGGATATTTTGACAATCGCGAATATTTTGACGTATTGACGTATTGCAAGCGCGAGCAACAACTTTAGTTAGAGTTATAGCTATTTTGAACTACTCAACCAATTCCTCGTCATACTCCTCCAAGTGATTGCTTGAATATTTTGATTCTGACATTCAATTATTCGTACATACAATATTGATTGTCCCAAGTCCCACTTTTCAAATTTATTAAACTCCCCCATTTGTCAGTTGATATTTCAATTCTGCAAATTCGAATAATGTTAATGCACATTATGGATGTTGTCTGTTTCTATCATTTTACATTTTAATGAATACTTCCATTTCCCCTTCCAACAGTTTTCCCTTTCTCTCTTAAATTTCCCCTATGGAAAACTCACCCGTCAACCATATCTCATTTTCGAAAGATGCAAAACAAAATATATTTTCGAAAAAAAATAAATAAATCATTTTCGAAAAGCGCAAAAAACAAATCCACACCCGACCGACATAATGATATCATAAATAAATGAAAGCAGAGCAAAAAAGTAAAACAGACAATCTGCTTACCAAAAAGCTAACCGGCTATTATTTGGTAAATGAGTGTGCGTCGTCTCGTGGAGAAGAAAAGTCAGTGGGAATCGCTTAAGGACGGGGTAGCGCCAAACACATGTCAGTGGGGATGAAAGTTCAATCAGCTGACCAATGATGTGCCTGTAAAGTATCTTCAAACTGTTCCGTTGTGTCTTGTGGTGGGGCAGTCGGAGTGTATGAGTAAAAGAAAATTTCTCACACACAAATGGATGAGTGATTTTCGAATTAGTTAATTGTTGGTATTTTGGTATTGCATGGGGGATGGTGAATTGTATGAGTGTTTGTATTTTTTTTTTAACTAATAGGATTTTTATTTGACGGTTTTACTTTATAACTGGCTAGGAAATTGCTTCATTCTTTTTTTTCTTTGTTTTCTTGTTAGGTAAGTCCTAACCCTTAAGTTTATGGTTGAGGCTGCTCGAAATTCAAATTATCCAACCATTAAAGCCAATAGATTGATTTACATTTTCATTCGAGAGTTCTCGGAAATAAAGGTACTTTAGTATTAATGAAAATTGATCTGAAAAGTAGTTGATTTCTAAATTTCGAACTCGGAAATTTTTTTTCCAAGTATGTTTCTCTATATGTACATTCAAAACTCATGATTTAACCTTAGAAACTCTGTATTCAATTGCGCTGCTGAAAACAAACCGTGTTTAATATCGAAGTGTTACCACTTTGCTGGATTTGCAGTTTCTTTCGAAATATTCTATCCTCTGTCATAAAATATGATCTATTACATTTAAACTTTTCACTTCGAAATAAAGAAAAAAAACAGTCGTTAGAAAAACACGAACAAAAATAAATCCATTTCTTCTTCGATATGGCCAGTAGACATCAATGAACGTATTCACATTTTTAAGTAGCTCTTTTCAAATTTCAATTTTATTAAAATTGTTTTTTAGTATTTATAAAGCATATTAAGTACTTTCAAATGTAAAATATTTTTTAACAGAAACAGCAAAAGCAATGTAAAATATCTTGAAGTTAAACAACTTACTGTCATAAAGTGTCAGCACCTTAACCAAACATTTTACGACTTCGTACACAACTAAACACTGTAACTGCGAGCTTTAATAACATTCAAGAAAAGGTTTGCAATATTTAGTTAGATTTCTTGTCGCATTCTTTAACATTCATTTGTTTTATTGGATGCAGTAGTATTTGTGTCCGTTCTCTGCTTATAAATTTTGAAGGAACAAGTTCCACCATCAAGAAATTTTCTAATACCACGCAGAAAAGTGTTTTAAATCTAAAAAAAAAACTGTAAAAAATTATAGATTGTGGGGACAACTTTGATAAACGTGGAGTGGGTATTATGTACTGCAAAGCGAGTCACCAGTTTTCCGTAATGCACTTAAATATGCGAATTCGATATTTCTAAACACAAACTCAGACTACCTATCATGTTTGTTACTGAAATATTCGGTAGATTTATCACCACCATTTCTTTTGGATGCGCATTACAAACGACATTCACTCAAAAATGTATGACTTGTGATCACTATAAATTTGTAAAGATTTTTTTAAACTTTCTCGTATATCTATCTAGACAGGTTTTGTTCAATATTTCGGACTTGGCATAGTGGCATATTTATCCATCCATGTTGAAACTAAAAAAACTGGGCTTCGCAATTGCTTCTGTCCGTCTCTCAAAACTCTCCAAATTTATATTTCTAGTATACCTACATAATCTATTACAAAAAAATCTCTGTCCGTGGCTATCGATTGTTTAGCTGCCATTTGGACAACATAAAAAAAAAGTTGTACAAAGATCGGAATAGGTCACAATCTGGTAGGACATTCTCAAGATGAAAGAGAACGCCCTTTCTGTTGGCCAAATATTGAAGTTTTTACTGAATATTTGTGCTTAAAATATCAGGCTAAGATCTATAATGATCAGTATACACCGTAACCAAGCATGCGGTAAACAAATGCCTCGGCAAAGGATTATCTGAAAATTCCACTTAACTATTATAGGCTTTTTGAAATCCCTATCCAACTTAAATTTTACGAAACCGCAATGATCATTAATTTTGCATTAACAGTTTTACGCATGCCATTCGGTTTCAAGCGAACGGACTTACATTTTCGAACATGCACTCGATATGGCACCATTCATATGCTGTCCTTCCAATTTCAATCGATCACTGGTGCAGCATGTAGAGGTACCTAATTCGGCTCCAGGATCCTCACCAAATAAAAATGTACCCCTGTTTGTTACAGGCGATTTTCAAATCGAATGATTTAGTAATTTGGAAAACTCATTTCAAAAACAGCGTTTCCGAGATGAAAATCACGGAACAATTTTCGATATAAATCTTGCAAATGCTGAAACAGTGTTTTGATTACGTGAAATAGTCGTCGCAGGCTTCACACTAAATATTTTGTAGGTCACAATATGCAATTTTGTATGGAAAATTTCGCCATTGTGAGTTCGAATAATGTAGCCTGGACACTAAAAATGATTATTAGTACCACGGAATGTCTATAAATGATAATGCTTTATTATATGAAGTGTGTAGCTCATAGTAGCCACATTTTTCATACAGATTTTGCAATTTTGAGCTTCCGAAAATTTGAAAATCGATGGGCTTTACCAACAGACTTTTTTAGTTACGACTTTTAATCTTAGTATTTCACAGTGGCCATATTTTCGATACGAATTTCGCAAGTGTGAGCTTCCGTAAACTTAAAATCGAAACGGAAATTTGTTATAAGTACGGCGCGAAAAGTATTCATGATAGCTATTTAAATGAAACCTCAAACTTGCTGTCACCACAGTAGAGGTACACAATATAATAACGACACATATAAACCCGCAATAGAATTTCCAACAAACCTACCTCCTTCGCCTAAAATATGATGTCAGAGCAAACAGACTTTATTCAAGCACCCCGCCATACCAAAGAACTCCAACCGGCCGTCAAAACATTGCCAGAAGGCATGCGCCAAAAGTCAACCCTCATTCTGACAGCCAATACTTTTCTTCTATCTTTGTGTTCAAATCAGCTGTGACACACTACATCTGTCAAACAAATTAATTTTCAACCTCATCGTTACTATACGACGTGTGCACAGATTATTGTTCACAAAAGTAACTCTGTACCGAACAAAAGGACGAACAGGAAACCCCAGTGCAGTGCAATAACTAAAACAAAACAATTTCACCTTTAAATCCACTGAATCGTTTTGTATTAGACACAAGATGTCACCATTGTCCAGGTGAACTCACATTTTGCCACCGTAACAGCTGTAGCTTCTTGAAAGGATGCCAAAATATGGACAAGCTTGAAGTCGCTAATGGATGCACAGCTGGATAGTAGCCCGGATTTACCCGCATTACCACCATCACCGCCTGCAACCTTGGAATTCCCCAGAATGGGTGCCTGTATGGGTCGTTGCATTACGGATAAGAGTTCCTGTTTGAAACGGTGAGTGTGCACAGACCAATGACCGTTCTATGAAGTCTCAAGTGTTTCTGACTAAATCGATACTTAACGCAGTAGGCATATATCCTTTCAATACTTCCTGTGAACGGTGTCGCCTCTGTTCAATCATGCTCCCAGCCCCAACCCCCAATGAGTGCACGCTGCTGTACACGCCGCTCCAATTTAATTAGAAGTGCAAGGGAAACTGGAACAAAAGTGGCTTTTCAGCGTAACATGTAAACCGAGCGCGCACTACTTGTTCTTGTTTTTTGCTTGTTTTTTTAATTAAGTTAAAAATGCGGTTGAGAGCATCGTGTTCCTCTTTTCCACACACACCCCCACCCTCCTGTAAGCGATATAAAAGCATTTTTGCTCTTTCGACCGTCTCGAGCATCCTTGAACTGATTTTTCGATTATACTACGTAAATATGTGAGCTAATGCAGATTTTTTTTATATATTTGTTTGCTTGTCTTTCTCTACTTTGTACTCGACCCTTTTGCCACCCACCGCATAGATGGCGTTCAACAGATGAACACGAGACTGAATTGATGGCAGACGAAGAGGAGGGCCAAACACAAAGGAAGAAGAAAAAGGAACGTAAACTCATATTTAGAATAATTAAATTTAAACGAAAGGTGAGTCGGCTAAATTGGCATCAGTGGGTGTAAGTGCAGAATGTGGTTAGCTAGTTTTGCAAATTCAAACTTAGGTTGTGCTGTGGGAGGGAGGAGATGCAGCCAAATGGAATTTTTCGTTTCAACAATCGGTCCATTATGGTGTCCTGTGGTTTACGAAAGCCCACATACTTTTAAACCGCTTTTTATTTTCACTTCTAAATTAAAGAGTTCACAATTGCTGTTTTTTTTTTTGCAAATTTCGCAATTGTGACCTTCCGTAAATTTCAGGGCGAGACAAGAAATTCTTAATACGAAGGAGGTGGCTTTGCTATTGATGACCTTAAATTGTTGGTAGGTCACAATAGAGATTTTTGTGTTCGGAAATCTCTCTCAGTGAAATTTACCTCGAACACTAAAAATTATTGCACAAAGCATCACGCTATGCAATGCAGTGATTCCGCTGGTTGTAGTCAATTGTACAACCTAAACCGGTGACATTCACCAAAATCTTTATAACTTTATATTTACTAAAATTAAGGTTTGCCTCAAGCCTTTTTGGCGCTTAATCCGTTTAAAAAACTATTCATCAAAGACCAAGCAACAGTTTGCCATTCAAAATGTTTTAGTGAAGCTCGGTTTACAATCTTTATACTCAGGCGTTCAATATCGGTCTAGGCACCCGATATAATTTGACAGATGATTTCAATTTGAAACCTCGTGGCAGTCCAACAGGTCGTTGGACGTGCTTTCGATTCATGTGTTCATTATACAGATAGATAAGTGGATGTAATCATTTTACAACGAAAAAAAAAACTCTTCCAGAACCGCAAGCAGTTTCTTGATAAATTTCTGGAACGTCAGGACTTAAACTACTCAAGGCTGAGCCGGGCACCGACAACAGAACTGTAACAAATAATAAAACAGCAAAAAAAAACCGTTGAAAAATCATAATTTCCACTTCCAGCACGGACATTCAACTGCAAAGTCTGGACGCTCAAACACTTTTGGTGACAGCAGCTGCCAAGGACATCAACACGACCAATACTTTTGTTCCGGCAGTCGCTTCACGTACAAGTTCCTCCCTCGATCTAGAATGGGAACATGAATACGGTCAACATCATACGAATCCAGTTCTATCACATTCATGGTTGTTCATAGATGTCGCTGAGACTGATGCTCACCGCGATGATGGCGAAACAAGCGATGACAACAAACCACTGTTCAATTCACCACCATCGGACGATGGTTGCCTTCGAGATGAGTTTCTACCGAAACAACATCGCTCGGTCGACGGACAAACGTCCATGGTGAAAAGTAAATCAACACAACAGCAAGCGAATTGCACTCGTACCTCGTCGCGAACTAGTTGGTCGCATATTTCGACACCGGAGTCACTCGAATGGGACATCGATGAAGATCAGCGAAATCAAATGCATCTCGAGGATGACAATTTGGACCATGAAACACTGGAGCTGTTGCATCAAATTGAGATGCTGAAGAACAAAGTACTCAATGAGACTGGTGACGGTTTGGATGGGATGGAGTTTCCCAATAATGGTGAGAGTGGAGATAGTTGATTGAATCGGCTGTGCGGGAGTGTCACGGTGATGACGTTTGTAAAACGCGTTTTATATTTATAATTTATTGAGGATGTTTTAATTTGCAATTGTTTTCAACTTTTGTATACAAATTTGTTTGCACTTCATTTTCTTGCTATGCCGTCCATTTTGTATCGTGAGTCTGTGTTTTTAGTTTTTGACAGATAGCTTCTTAAGTTTGGCTTTATTTCAATCATCATAAATCGCTAAATATGTACATGCACTGGCTTTTTGTTGATCCTCTTCATCTGATCGGATTCAAATTTACGACCAATAATGAAAATGATGTGTCAACGAGAAAAGGATTATGTGGGCTTAAGCTAGAAGACTACGAAACTTATTATGGGAAGGGCGCAGAATTTTAAATTTTAAAGAAATCGCACATTGGCCATTTAATCCCATAATCTCCGTAAGTCTTTTTTGGAAAAAGTGTCAAAATATATCAGCTACGGATAGAGACAAAATTAAGTCGCTGCAGACCTTAAATCGATATACTTCAGGTAAGATTTTGGTATAATAACGAATGTGTACTCAGAAGGAGTTTTAACTCCCTGACATTCTATTTCATTTTCAGTTCTCCAAACACAATCTTCAAAACCTTCTCATATTCTCTCTGCAGATGGCTCTGGGATTTGATATTTTTAGAAACCACGAACTTTCCCCTGACATAAACCGAATTTTGTCCTGGCTTTCAAAAAGACAAGTCTAAATTTCGTGAATAACCTTGATATAATTTTAGTTCTAACTCGTTCCAACAGAGGGCGCCTGCACTTATGTGTGTATGTTTCACTTGTTTGCTTATTTTTTATGAACGTGGCTATTTATTTTCTCCAAAATTCGCCCCCTTTCTTGCCAACTTATTTTGTAGCTGAATTTATTTTAAGTTAATATTTATGTTGGTATTCCCGTTTGGTTTAAGCTCTTACAAATTTAATGGATATAAAATATTGTTATGTACATTTTGGCTACCACTGTTGCATTTTTTTGTAAAACAAAACGTAATTAATATTAAAGTGCCTAGAATAAGAAAGCATTAATTGAAGTCAAGATACGTTTAAAAATAATTTTTTTCCCTAAAAACGAAACTTTGAATTTGAATTAAGAACACGTATAGAAAAAATTAATAGAACAAAAAAAAAAACAAAATATACTTCCAAATGTCAAAAATGATTGCTGAAAAAGAATGACAAACGAAAATGGTTTAAACGAATGACTTGGTTTGTATACCTACAACCAGAATCACCGAGAATGATTTTATTTTATATTTAAAATTGTTAAAAAAAACTCTATAAATGCTTTTAGTTATTTTTCTGTAAACGGCGTAAATACCTAGAAAACCCCACCCAAAAAAAAAAAGAAAGTAAAATCGTCTTAATATGGAAATAAAAAATATTATAAAATAAGAAACCCCTACCTGTATAGTTGTTAACAATTGTTCTATTCTAGCCCTAGACTTAGACATATCTCTTCTTTGGATTTAAAGAAAAATAAGACATTCGAAATTATTTGTTGTGTATGTTTTTAATAGATTGTAAGAAATGTTGACGCGCCTGGAAATGGTTCTCATAAATATATTGACTTTTATTTTTTATTAGTTTTCCTTGTTTTCGCTTAAATATGAAACAAAAGTATTACAGAATAATATTATATCAAATTTAAATAGTTAAGTTTATTTAAAGAAGAAAAAAAATAATGAGCGTGGAAGGAAACTCATTGAACAGAGATTACAAACAAATAAAAGGGATCGTCAAATATTTTGTATATACAAATATATATATATATTCGTATTTATTAAATAAAAGCAATTATTTGAAAATAAAAAGAGGAACTTAGTTTGGATGGTGACATAAACCTTTTTTTTAAAGATGAATGCCTGAGACAGAATTGGTGTCGCAAATTTGCCTGACCGTACTAAGTATGAGGGCGAAACTTTATCCTGCTTAGCGATTTTTTTTTTGTTTTTTCAAACCTTAAGTTTCAAATTGAGGAAGAAAATACAAAAATTGCCTCTATCGAGGTATTTTTAAGGTGAACCCACGCTGTCTCTATTGTAGAAACAAAATTGTCACTCGATTTAGAATGTTATTTGATTTTTTTCAGCTGAAATATTATTTGAACAATTGTCAGAGTGGTCAGTAGCTTTTTTGAACTTTTTTGAATACATTTTCAATTTTGCATAAGAATTTTGTTTCTCACACAAATTCCCTTTGCTTTTAAATGGTAGACAGAATTTTATGTCGCTCTCAAATGTTTTTATCAAATACAGTTTTATTTCTTTGATTTGTGGTTCTTTTTATGAGAAGTAGTGTATTGAAAAACTATTGGCGAAAAAAGGGAAATTTTGTGCATGAAGATGGGAATTTTCGTAAAAGAAGAGTGGCATCACTTATTCGAACTTTTTTTTGCTTTGGCTTGTGTAAAGTGGCATCAATTGTGAGTATATAGGACAAATATTAACTGCGTTTTATTTATGGGCACAAATGGAAGGTATTTACAATTTTAAACTGCAAAATTTCCCTTAAGATTTTATTTTTGTTTACATTTGTGTAATTGGGGAATTCAAAAAATTAACTAAATAACTCTCGTTTTGTAACTCAGAACTCCACTTCAAAAGGACCAGTTCCCTATTTTCCCAACTGACACATTCACAAACGTCAAACTGGAACGACTCAAACTGCGACATTACGATTACCTCTTCGAACTCCTCAATTAAAAAACACCAAATTGTTAATATAGTTCTTTTCGCTTAAAATAATTTCGTTTATTTTTTCTTTAAAAAAAAAAAACACATATTTAAAATATTCACTTAATTCGATTTTTGTTTTCTTTTGTATACGAGTATCTTTAGCAATGAGTCGATGGCTTAAAGTTAAGGTTATCAGAACGAAATTTATGGTTTCTATTTTAGGATGTCGTCCAGTCTACTTGTTCTTAGCCGAACCATGTCTTTGCGGAGGTCTTGATTTTACCCCACACAGATTTTGGCTCCTCGGTGACAGATTCAGCATCAACAATCTGAAATAAAATGAATATAGTGTCAGAAGTGCAGGATGGATGTGTTAAAAGTCAGTGAATTTCTTACCGTTTCTTTTGGGGGTTGATTTTCGATCTGTGCACCAGATTGGGAGGCTACGTTCGATGACGCATGACTAGTACCGGCCTCTTCCAGTTGGCTTTGTTGTAAGTTCTCGTGTTGGACTTGCTGTTGGCCGAGATCTTCATCGGTGTAGTGACCCAGTTCGACCTGCTGCTGTTGGCCAAGATCCTCGATTTTCTCACTCTGTTGAACGGAATGGGGGTTCCAGTCTTCGACTTGAACTTGTTGCTGTCCCAAGTCTTCTTGATCGCTCTGAGTTGTGAGAGCGTCGGCATGCATTCTACTGAAGGATGGACCGCGCCCGTGGGAGTAACGGTTTTGGTAACCACGTTCCTCACTGGGTTGAGTTGGTTCTGGTCCCGGAACATCGACCGGAACACTGAAGGTAAATTCCTTTTTGCGGTGGACCCTCTCCGAGTGAATGCGCTGGTCGGGGATGTATGTTCGGGATGGTTCTTGCGGATGGTGCCCATGCAGACGACCAAACGGAGGACCTCCATGACCGTGACCATGACCATGACCATGACCACGACCATGACCGTAGCCGTGTCCGCGATCATGACCATGTCCTCGTGACGGTTCATATGGCATTTGCACCATCGGTGCATTGTGGTCCGAGTTTGTTCCTAGGCTTGGCTCTGATTCGTCGAACTCCTCTTGATAGACTTGTGGTGGCTGATCTCCGCGATCCATGCTGATCGTTTCGTTGTGCTTCGCTGAAGCGGAAGTGTTAGTGTCCAGCTCGTGTCCACCATAGCCGCCCTCGTTAAAGTCCAAGTCGATCAGGCCTTGAGCGAGAAGGAACAGCCTTCTACGCCATTTGTCTAGCTTAGCACCCGACAAACCAGTACGTCCGGCCAGAATATTCAAGCGGGTCTCCTCGCGTGCAGCCCATTTCTGCAACTCCTCCTCGGAGAGGGCATCCTGGTGGGCAGCAACATTTAGCCTTTCAAGCTCACCATATCGGAAGTTCTCCAAGTAGTTCAGGGTCATCTTGTAGTGCTTCGCCACGTTTTCAATTCGCTGCATCTCCTGGTACTGCCAGTTTTTGATAGTCTCAGCTGGAATACGGTAGAGTGAGGCAATCATTGTAAGGCGATCGCGACTCTGCCAGCCGGGTAGATTTTTCAAAGTAAAGCTTTGGGTGCGGATCAGGCTGTAGAGGCGATCACGTTCTCGGCGCTGCCAGTCCTCGAGATGCTTCAAGTTGAGTGTCTCTAGAACAGCTTCGTTTTTCATGTTCTGTAGCTCCTGCCCCTGGAAAGATTTGAGTTCTTCCGATGAGACTTTGTACTGTTGAGTTAGGTTGCCCTGGAAGAAGGTATCGCCGGCCAAGAACTCCAAGAGTTCCTCCTTGGTGATGATCACTTTTACCGGAATCGCTCGCAGACGTTTCTTTTCGGCTAACTGCCAGGCGTTCAGTTCCCCGGCTCCGTTTTGATTCACCAAGCCCAGACTGCCTAGCCGACCGAGTTCTTTGCGCTGCCAGTTGATCAGTTCCTCAATGCCGATGTGGTATTGGGCGGCGAGCCGTTTCAACGCATCACGATCTTTTTCCAGTTGACGCTCAAACTCTTCAATGTCGATTTGTTGCTGCTGGATGGTCAGGTATAGACGCTCCTTTTCGCGCTTCTGCCAGTCTGTGAGGTTCTCGCTGTAGATGGATCTTTGCTGAAGCAATTTCTGTAGCTCTGTGCGGTACCATTCTTCGATCTCATCGATCGTGCAGTGGTATTGATCGGCAAGTTTCTGCAAATGAGCATGATCATCGCGAAGCTTTCGCTCCAGCTCCTCAATGGACCACGTGTGTTCCTGCAGTAGTTGCTGGATACGCTGCTGCTCGCTAGCCTTCCATTGGGCGGGTTGTACACTCTCATCTTCGCCCTCAATGATGAGGTTTAACTTCTTCAGGCGATCGAATTCGCTGTGCAAGAAGTCGGTGATCTCGGTAACGCTGATCTGGTAGTGATTGGCGACGTTCTCCATCCTCTGCTGGTCTTGAGCGAGATGCTGCTCAAAGTTTTTCTTGGTCACCAGGTTGGTCTGAACCAAAGCGACAAGATATTCTCGTTCGTGCTGTTGCCATTGAGACAAGTTGTCCTTGGAAACGGGACTGATCAATTTGCGGCCCTCTTTGATGATCCATTCTTCGATCTCCTCAATAGTGACGTGGTATCTCTGGGCCAACTGTTGCAGGCGTTGGCGATCGCTTTGCAAATTTTTCCTCAGCTCTTCGACAGTGATGTGGTTCTGTTGAACCAACTGGAGTAGACGATCGCGTTCATTGCGCTGCCATTCGTTTAGTTGAACGGGCTTGATCAGTTTCTGGCCCTCGTTGATGATCCATTCTTCGACTTCCTCAATGGTCACATGGTACTGGTTTGCCAATTGCTGAAGACGTGCACGATCGGTTTTTAGCTTCTGATTGAGCTCTTCAATTGTCAAGTCATTCTGCTCGATCAGCTGGAGGAGCCGATCGCGTTCGCCGCGCTGCCATTGGGTGAGATGAACGGGCTTGATGAGACGGTTTCCTTCCTGCCTGATCCATTCTTCGACCTCTTCGATGGTCACGTGGTATTGTTGAGCGATCTTTTGTAGGCGGGGCCTGGTGATCTTAAGCTGCTCCTCAAGTTCTTCAACCGTTAGTCCGGCAGGCTGTTGCAGTTGATCAATAATGCGCCTTCGCTCAGTCTGTTGCCATTCTGTTAAGGGCTCGGACTTGATGAGACGTTTGCCCTCCTTCCTGATCCATTCTTCGACTTCTTCGATGGTCACATGATATTTCCATGCCAATCCTTGAAGGCGGCTGCGTTCGGTCTTGAGTTGATCTTCCCACTCCTCAATAGTAAGGCCGGGCTTGCCGCCGATCTCCTGCTGAATACGTTTTCGTTCGTCCTCTTGCCAAACTGTCAGAGACTCTGGCTTAATCAGACGTTTGCCTTCCTTTCTGATCCATTCCTCGACCTCCTCCACGGTGATATGGTATTTCTGGGCGACCTGGTGTAGGCGGTATTGATTGACCTTGAGCTGAGCCTCCAAATCGTCAATCGTGAGTCCCTGGGGCTGTTGCAGTTGCTCCAGAATCCGCTGTCGCTCAACTTGCTGCCAATCGGTCACGTACTCGGGCTTGATGAGACGCTTGCCCTCCTTTAGTATCCATCCTTCGACTTCATCGATTGTCACGTGGTACCGCTGAGCGACCTGTTTCAAGCGATTTCTTTCAGTACGCATTTGCTTCTCAAGTTCCTCCAGAGTGATGTCCTGAACCTGAACCATGTCTTGTAGTCTTTGTAGTTCGTTTTGCTGCCAAGCTGTCAAGGCCTGAGGCTTGATTTGGCGGTTTCCCTCTTTCAGAATCCATTCTTCGACTTCCTCGACTGTAACATGATACTGCCAGGCCAATTGCTGTAGCCTGCTATGATCGGTCTTGAGTTGGTCCTTGAATTCTTCGATCGTCAGATTGCTCTGTTTGATCAAGTCTTGAATCCTCAAACGCTCCACCTTTTGCCAGTCTTGCAGGTCGCCAATGACTCCTTGGTTTTCAAGGCGCTCGGCTTCCTTCCTGATCCAGTCTTCGATCTCCTGAACGGAAATGTGGTACTGGGTTGCAAGATTTTCTAAGCGGCGACGATCGGCAGTCAACCTTTCCTCGTATTCAGCCAACGAGAGTTTGCTCTGCTGTTGAGCCAGCTGCAAGAGGCGGTCCCGCTCAGACTTCTGCCACGCAGTCAGGTTCTCGATTTGCAGTTTTCCATCGTCCCTTAAGCGTTGCACTTCCTTCTTGATCCATTCTTCGACCTCCTCTACTTGGACATGGTTCTGATAGGCAAGCTGTTGCAGGCGGTTGCGATCGGCCTTGAGCTGGTTCTCGAACTCTTCAATGGTCAGGTCGCTGTTTTGTTGGATGATTTGCTGGATTCTTTGGCGCTCTTTGACTTGCCAATCGGTGAGGTTGCCAATATGGAGTTCGCCCTGGTTGCGCAATCGCTGTGCCTCTTTGCGAATCCATTCCTCGACTTCCTCCACCTGAATGTGGTACTGCCAAGCCAGTTGCTGCAGGCGGTTGTGATCGGCCTTGAGCTGTTTCTCGACATCCTGCACGCTGAGCTGAGATTGCTGTTGAATGAGTTCCTGGAGGCGATCACGTTCGCCGACCTGCCAGGCAGTAAGGTTCTCAATCTGCAACTTGCCTTGGTCACGCAGCTTCTGAACCTCCTTCCTGATCCACTTCTCGACTTCTTCCACTTCGATGTGATACTGATATGCGAGTTGCTGGAGACGAATTCGGTCAGCTTGCAACTTCTTTTCCAATTCAGCGGCGCTGAGATCACTCTGCTGCTGAGCGAGGACGAGCAAGCGATCGCGCTCATTCTTCTGCCATTCGGTTAGGTTTTCTATCTCAACCTGGCCCTGGTTTTTCATCCGCTCGAGCTCCTTGTGAATCCATTCTTCGATCTCCTTAACCTGGACATTGTTCTGCCAGGCGAGGTTTTGCAAACGCTGCCGGTCGGCCTTGAGTTGCTTTTCGAACTCATCCACAGAGAATCCAGATTGCTGTTGTCCGATTAGCGCCGTCAAATGGTCCCTTTCGACTTGTTGCCACTCCTTGAGCTTTTCAATTTGGACTACGCCTTGGTTTTGCAGGCGCTGCAGTTCCTTGCGGATCCATTCTTCGATTTCCTGCACCTGGACTTGGTATTCCTGAGCCACGCTGTACAGGTGAGAGCGATCGTTCTTCAAACGCTCTTCCAACTGATCGAGTGATAGCTGGTCTTGCCCCTGCACAACTTGAAGCACATGATCGCGTTCAACTTCTTGCCATTCCGTGAGTGGGGCATTGGGTTTGATCAACCCGAGGCCTTCGAGGCGATTGCCTTCGTTTTTGACCCACTCCTCGACCTCTTCGATCTCGACGTGGTGCTGCATCGCCAACTGCTGCAGGTAGGTGCGTTCGGTTTTAAGCTTCTGCGTGAACTCATCGATTGTCAGGTCGTTCTGCTGGACCAGGCTCATCAGTCGCTGTCTTTCGATCTTTTGCCAGTCCTTGAGATTCGCCGCATCAATGGCGGCCTGGTTCTGAAGGCGTAGAACCTCCTTTTTCAGCCACTCTTCGATTTCTTCAACCCGCACTGAGTACTGATGCGCCAGCGCGTAGAGGTGCACCTGATCGGTCTTGATCTTCTTCTCCAAGTCGCCGATGGACAGTTCGTTCTTTTGGATAAGGGCTAACAAACGTTCGCGTTCGATCTTCTGCCATTCCGTGAGTTTTTCCTGCTCAATCAAGCCGAGGCTCTGCAGACGGTCGGACTCCTTGCGTAGCCAGGTCTCGATGTCCTTTAACTCTACGTGATATTGAGTAGCCAACTGCTGCAGGCGATTCTTATCGCTCAGCAGCCTTTGTTCAAAGTCCTCGACAGTCAGTTTGTTGTCGTGGACCAATTGGACGAGCTTCTCCCTCTCGGTCTTTTGCCAACCCTGGAGATCTTCGATCTTCACGAGGCCCTGGCTCTGCAGACGAAGCAGCTCCTTTTTGATGAAATCTTCTATGTCGTCGACACGCACTTGATAGGTGTTAGCCAAACCATAAAGCCTGGCTTGATCGTTCTTGATCTTGGTCTCCAACTCCTCGATCGTGAGCTCATTGTTCTGCACGATCGCCTGGAGACGATCGCGTTCTTGTTGCTGCCACAAGGTAAGGTTCCGCTGAACATCAGAGAAGACTCCCTCGGTCTTCAACCTTTGGGCCTCCTCCCTCAGCCACTTTTCTATCTCCTCCACCTGTACTTGATACATCGTGGCCAATTGCTGTAACCTCGCGCGATCACTGCCGATCTTCAATTCATACTCATCAATTGTCAGGTCGTTCTTCTTGATGATGGCCAGCATACGGTCACGTTCTTGCTGTTGCCATACCTGAAGCTCCTTCTGGAGGTTAACCTTTCCCGTCTCGTGCAGCCTGTCCAATTCGGAGCGTTGCCATTTTTCTAGCTCCTCCAAGCTGATGTGGTACTTTTGAGCCAGCCCCTGGAGGTAGCTGCGATCGTGCTTCATTTTCTGCTCCAGTTCATCGACTGTCAGATTGTGATGGCGAATCACATCCTCCAGGCGAGTTCTTTCCGATCGCTGCCATTCGGTGATCCTCCTCATCTCCAACTGCTGCTGGCTGATCACGTCCGTTAGGCGCTTCAGTTCGTTCTTGAAGAACTTTTCCATGTCTTCGACATTGAGCTTGTACTGCTGGGCCAGGTCCTTGTACCGCTCCTGATCATGACGGATCTGGTCCTGCAACTGATCGACCGTTGTATTGTGCTGCAGCAAAATGCTGTTCAAACGATCACTCTCCTGCCGCTGGAAGACTTGCTGATTGTTCTTCCGTATGGTATTCAACTGAGAGTTCTGCTGGTTGAAGATCACATAGAGACGATCGAGCTCCTGGCGATGGTACTCCTTGAGCTCTTCAATCGAAATATTGTACTGTCTCGCCAGGATGGTCAGCTTTTTCAGGTTCTCCCTCTGCCACCGATCCAGCTCTTCGCGAGTGATTCCATTTTGATGGATCAGCCAGTCAATGCGACCGCGTTCGCTCTTCTGCCATTCAGTCAGATCAGAGCTGACCACGTTGTATTGATTGACCAAGGCCTTGTAGCGTTCCAGTTCCTGCCTTTGCCACTCCTCAATCTCTTCCAACGTCTTGTTGGATCGGTAAGCCAGACCCATGAGACGTTCTTCTTGATCCCTTTGCCATTCCTCCAGTTCGCGAATGCTGACCGACCCAGCCTGGAACAACCAAAACAGCTTTTCGCGCTCCTCTCGTTTCCAGATATCGTCCTTAGTCCAGCTGACGTTTCCGAATGGCGCAATGTGATTATACACCAGCTGACCGTTATCCCAAACAGATTTGCTTTCACTTCCTGTCACAATGGGTCTGCCATCGGGTCCGGTTATGATGGTGCGGTTGTACTTCCTGATGGTTACGGTTGTTCCGGGACGGAGTCCGTACTGATTGTTGATTGAGAAGCCATCGGTTTGGTCGTCTCCCTCGACTGGGATCACAATAGGCGGAGTATAGCTGTTCATGTGGTTCATTCCCACGATCAAGCTGTCATCGACGGTCACCTCGGGCGAGTAATTCGGGACACCGGCCTCCTGGCGATTCATGTGATTGTAGATGCTGTGCTCACGATTGTTGATGAAGGGTTGCGCGATCGTTGACCCCTGGGACACATACAGAGGTACTGTCGTATGCGTTGTGGTTCTGTTCACACGAACTGTCGTGATGATCGGGTTTGTCGAACTGCCACCATGCCTGGTAGCTGTAGTGTAGTTCTTGTTGGTAATGTAGGTCTGGCCATTGACCACCTTGACTTCGGTGGGGTAGTTCATATGTTGAACCTGGTCAAACTTGCTCAGGTCAGTGGCTTCGATATGAGGCACCTGTGGCTCATACAGATCGACTTGCTGTTGCTGATTGTCAATGTACTCGGCGTCCTCAGTTAGCTTCTCGAGCGCGGTAGCGGCCTGAGCCTCAAAGTAGTTTGGCTTTGCTACCAATCCATAGCTAACTCGACCACTTCGCATGTCGGCAATGATTTTGTCGCACAGCTGCCGGGAAATGGTATCGATTTCTTCGCTGCTCTTGCCAATCGAATTTGCAAAGTTTTCTACAAAAAGAAATGAGGTTAGTTTAGGAAACCGCATATGTCAGGCATCAACTTACCACCCCATGCCCGATTGGTGAACTGTCCGGATAGTTGACTCCCTCTAGACCTCGCGTTGTATTCCTGTCTCAGGCGATCTGCCATCTGTCGGACATCGTCCATATGAGTGTATGCCCATGGTGACAGAGTACAGCAATCACCTCCAGACGATGATGACGACGACGACGAAGACGACGTCATTGAACTGCTCCTTTGATAAGCGCTATATGCATCACTCAAACTGCCGGCGCATAGCAGCCCGATAGCAAGGATTAAGGACTTCATTGTGGAAGTGCCCTGCAAAGAGAAAAAAATTATTCTCAAATTATAAGTCTTCAGTCTTCAGCGATCGGGATTTTCTTGTCGATTGTTCGCCAAGACGAGATAAGGAAACTTTAAATAGAAAATATTGGCCAGAGACCGTAGCCAGATTTATGGAAAGCCAACCGAGTTCAGTAGGCCACTGAACAAGACAGATAACGCAAATAATTTTTCTTGATTTTTCGGTCTGAAAATCGCTACTAATGGCCATCAATGTCAACAATAATAATTCAGGGAAGACTGATAAAGAATGTTAAATTTAAACAGAAAAAAAACAGAGGTTTGTTTGCGAAATGAGGCCTTCGTTGGAAGCGAGATTAGGAGAACAAATTGGATGATGACATTGAGAGCTTTTTGTGGTCTTGAGGACGAATGTTTTTATATCCGAATTCTTGGAAACATTTTATTTATTTCTCTTTTGTTTGCAATATCAAGTTCGTAATTATTTTAATTTTCTCATGATATATATCGTGACATTTATCTTGAAACAATTTGCAGAGCACAGTAGACAAAATAGTAGAAATTTTGTTCAATGATATCGTTGTGTCATGACATAATGTGACACTTCAGACGAAAATGCAACATTTTCACATTCTTACCACAATAACAGTAAACAAATATAATGAATACACCTTCTCCTATCTACTTTCAAGAAAGTCCAGAATTTTTTATGACATCTGTCATTTTAAAGATTTGGGACAACAAGTTACTGTAGGCAGTTATTACGCCTATTCACTCTAGAACTGAATATCATTTTAATATTTCCCTAAAACCAAACTACATATCGGTAAATGATGTCCCGACATGTTTCCGCACCTGTCAACTGTCAGATAAACTTTCAATCTGCTGAGGTGTCACAGAAAGATTTAGTTTAAGGAAAATGTGAAGCGAATTGATTGATCTTATGCATCGGAAATGGTGTGTTAGATATATCATGCGATCTCCCTTAGACCCATAATGACTCACATTTCACACTTGTCAGTTGTCACTTGAGACTATTGCATTATTTAGCTTAAGAACTATTTTTACTTGATATCCTAGAATGAATAACTAATATCAACCTGTAAAGTAATACGAATGTCTTCGACAATATAAACTCCGTTGGTACCTCGTTTGACAAGTGACATTTGTCATTAAAAACCATTATGCCATTATGTTCGGGGATAGCAATCGAATTTGCTTGCGTTTTTTAATTGAAATACTTTTATTTCTTAAATGGCAGATTTCTAATTTTTAAAAATGAAACGTCAAACTTCATTAAATTTTGTTTGAATACGCCTACCTTGAACCCATCCATTGATGTATAATATAATTTTTTACATGTGTCCATTATTTAACAGCTGACATAGTTTTTTTTTTTCTTTTTGTTATCAATAACGCGTTTGCAATTATCTATGACGTTAGTCTGTCTTTTTAATCACACAAATGGGTTATCGCATATTCTCGCAAAAACTCAATATAGTTTATTTTTGCGAGATAACGACACACTTTGGGGTGCATCAAGGTTCCCTCTTATCACCACTATTCAAATTAGTTTTTTGACCTCCCAAAAGAAATCATAATATTTTCCTCATTCAATTTTAAATAAAAAATATTGGAAGCTTTATGCTTGGAAGCAAGCATCATAACGACCTCATAAAACCAAAATGGCTGCTTGCCTGTCCAATTTCTCGAATGCACTACGACTTAAAATGCATTTTATGTGTAACACATTTCCTGATCCAGAACATCTAAGCCCAAATCTATTTTCTATTTCAAAAATAACTCAAAAGTCAGAACGGAATGGTGGAAAGGGAATTCCAATAACCAAAATACTCTCAACTTGAAGGCATTTCTTTCGTTTCCTTTTTAAAGACAAACTTGTCATTAAATGTAAAACTGTCGCTGGCGCGTGTCTGGGATAGATTTATTTTTAAATTTGTACAATAAATAAAATAAAAAAAAAAAAAACAATATCTCGCGACACCTTTGGCACTTTATGGTACCATTTATGATGTATTCTGTCATGCGATGAATGAGGCATTGTGTATTTTTCTCTAAGTCCAGTCATAAATATAGTTTTTGCGGTTGAGTCAGTTCTGACCGTTTTTTTTTTGTCTTTCATTGAAAATGATTTAATAACGTTTACATGCCACTAGTGCTCATAATTGCTGTGAGGAGTGTTGTGATTTCTGAAGTGCATTTAAAATATCGAGTAAATGTGATGTGTCATCTTGACATTTTAGACATTATTGCCAGGGTTTAATATATCTATGTGCGATAGAATAAAACGTTCAACCAAAATAATTGAAGAACAGTGAATTGATAAACCAACGAGTAGCGAACAGTTATTTTTCCTTTTAGAGTATTTCTAAGAAGACTGCTAGACATAATATTTTGATCAATATAAAAATTGGAATAATAAAAAGAGTGGAAAATGTTCTTCATTTGATACAAGCTTTGCGTTTACACTGCAGGTTGACATAAATTTATTTAGCTGAAAGTGGTGACAGTAGCTCAAAGTGTGGGTTTTCACAGCGCTTTCTAGTTAATTGCTCGGTTTTTGCGCAATCCTCTGAATATGTACTTGGCTCGAAAAAAAGTACTTAATACTTTTAGAATCACAAATTCTGTCAAAGCAGTCATTATTTTGACAGGGCATTCTATTTCAAGTCGTTCTGAAGTGATGATATCAAGCAGTAGTAACAAATGGTGTAAATGGGTCTAAAATTGTTCCGCTTTTCTTTAAAATGTTTGTTGTTGGTTTTGGGGCATATTTCTCTATCGTATTGTAATAGATCTGACAACTTCTGTCAATCTCTGGTTCTATATACCTACACCGGCCAAACCGAAATGGAGTGCACAACTGAGTCGCACAAAAGCTACCTATTCAGGCAATAGGTTATTCAACAGCAGTTCTTCAGTAGCCCACTTTTTTGAGTAGCTCTATACTAACAATGTCAACATTGATAAATTGACTTCACAAAATTGTGAACGCTGTAAAGTAACTGAAGAATATTGGGGACGTTCAAGTATCTAGTTAAGTAAGTCTGACAGCTCTTTCCACTAGATGTATTTCGATTTTGATTGGTCATTGGTCATATGAGCAGTTTCCGTTTATGGAGGGGCAGCCGACGAATCTAGTCAAGAAATTCGTGACTGAGTACTAAGTTGAGAGTTCGCATATGTGGATGACGAAGAAAAAGTGACGTTCGTGACAAATCTACTTTTTGCGTTCAGGTTGCATCTCATCCAGACGAATCTAGTCGACTTAAGATAAGTAGATTTTTGAATGCGGCCATTTACTCTGCACAAGGGTCCTCAAGAAATTCGAACATTCTGACAGCAGGCAGCAGTCGCATCGAATGGTTGCATTTTGATCGTTCTAGATTGATAACTTTAACTAGCCTTTTTTCAATTGACGTTTCTGAAGGGGTAACCAACAACTATACAATTTTTGAATGAATAGTAAATTGACATTTCGTTTGTATGACTGACGTAGTAAAGGTGACGTCACTAACAAATCTAGTTAGGGAAATCTAGTCCAAAAAAGAGATTTAAAGTCGCTATATTAGTAATAAGCAGACAGTTTTGGAAATGAGTTTTTTTTAGCCACATAGGATCGCTTTTAGTCCCAGGGGTAACCCAGATCGAAACGAGCAGATTTCGATTTTTGGCCAGAAAAATCTAAAATATGAATATGAATACTGCACGGAAATTCACCCAGTGATAAAAATAGTTAATTGCGACTGTTCATATAGACACATCATCCGAGGTTTTATTTCATCTCTCTGGATTATGCCAAATTTTTTAAGCTGCTTTTACCTATAAATTAACTTAATTTGGCTGCCACTTTTAAGTAAATTGTTAAAAGAATTTTAAAAAATCTAGGCGCTTGGACAAATTGATTAATATCACAGAATTTATTGAGAAATTTGAACACTGCCGACTTAGTTTGTCAGCCATTGAAAAAATCATTTGGTCAATTTTAGCCAATGATTAAAACAACTAAAAACGTACTTCTGTCTTGTATCGTTCCTTTGAATATTTATCGAACGAAATCTCACTCTCAAAGCAAATCCCTCTAAATCAAAAGTAGGGGAAACATTTCAACAAAAATAGCTCATAAAATGGGAAAATGTTCCAAAACACTTTAAGGGCAAACACTTAAAGACAAAAAAAGGAAACAAATATAATGCACCAATTAATATTCACTTGCAAAAGATAACGACTAATTAAAAACTACGCAACCGATAATGTAACAGCTTCCAGTAGAATTTCAATCTATTTACAAATTTATTTATGTTTTTTTATAGGGCACATGTTTTTTTTTTTTTTAATAGTAAGAATATCATTTTCATTTGCTTGGAAAAAAAACTCACTTTTTAGCACTTTCCATTCAAATCGACAAAATATTTGTTAGAACTTCTTCTCCGGGGAATAAAATATCTCATGCGAGTGAGGAAGCTTTTTTTTGTTAAATATCAAATCGAGTTCGAGATACTTTTTCGTCTGATGCTGAACCGTTCGGATTAGATGCAAGTGGTGAACTGACTTGGTGAACGCAAATGGCTTGGAACTTAAATAAAACTCTATGCGGAGATGGGCGCGAGATCGAAATTGGATGGGATGTGAATATGTGATGGCTGGCGCCTGTGCTTTTCAGTTTAAGCAAAGCGGTTAGTTTAGTCGCACTAGTATAGGTGTTATACTCACTTTGTAGTGTTGGATTTATTCTTTGGAACTGGGAAACCAGATTAAATGAAAAATGATGCTACTGGTGGTTGTGTGTGCAGATAAATGAGAGAGAGACTACCGTGTGCAAAGCTATTACTCAGCCAGGAAGGTGATGATGGTTTTTAGTTGGATCTTTAGTTGGTTGGAATAGAGGACAAATGCGAGTAATTAAAGGTATACAGTGCAGAGTATTTTTGGAATAGAATTTTTGGGTATTTTTTGTTAAGGGGTTTTTTTTTTGGAAATTTCATTGAGGCGAGGAAAATTTATTGTTCTGGATTCATTGTCAGGTATATAATATGTTTGTTGGCGAGATGGGGAATTAACGTTGACACGGACGACAACAAATTGTAACTTGTGGGGATGTTCTTAGTAATTTTACATAGATATCTATTCGATGTCAATGGAAATAGAATAGGAGAGCTGGAAACATTTTCCTATAGATGAACGTACACACTCTGACATAGCCTGTTTGGTGGTTGACTCTGGATCAGCCTAATTGGGTAATAAATTCTTGTGTTCCCATTTCATACAGTGACACGTATGTGATGCAGCTTAACTCCAATTGAAATGCTGCACAGTTTCTATAGAGGTATAAAATTGATCGTTGAGTGGTTGTTTGTTATTCGATTTGTTTCAACTTTTTAAATGAGTCTTGCTGTGTTGTTCTTAACCAATTTTCCTAATTTCTTCCTTCAAAAACGTATGGTATATTGCTGCAAAAGTGACGCAGTAAATCCCATTAACGTCAGGGCAATTTTTGTAAATCACATAAATTTCTACCGCCTGGTAGTATTTTATTTGACTAGTTTTCAAAAATTTGTGTCGGAAGCGCACCAGTTTACACAAAGGATTACTTTTGAAAGTCCAATCTACTCTTTACTTTTCTACTCACTTAAATCATCTACCTATCTAGCTGAACACGATTCTCATTCCCCTGATCGTATTTAGCCGGACAGTTAATAAAATACCCTTCATTAGGACACCTTGTCGCCGGCGACGAAATTGCAGCAAAGTTGCGCGATTTTCAAAGACGTACACAAATTTTAAAAAGCTGATTGAATTCGAAAATTTGTCTGCCTTTTCCTTGCCTGTGATCATTTGTGCGTAAACAATAATCTCCAAAATGTGACAGCATGACATAGAATCATAACATGTCGCCATTCTTAACCGAGCTTGGTCATGGCTTGTTGGAATTTTTAAAGTACTACCTACTTGGGTTCACATATAGCATGTAGGTTTTTTTCAAACTTAGACTTACGTTTTAAAATTAGTTGTTTGGGCAAATCTTTACGAAATTCCATAAGCTGGAAATTTTCATAAAAAAAATCTCCTTAAAAGTGCGTAATAGAAAGACTGCTTTCGAAAACAGCCAAAATACGGACGAAAACAGTTCAGAACCCAACCACTTCGCTGATTACGTTTTCCTGCTTATCACACGTCGTGCAAAAAAAAACCGCTAAGTTTTAAAGTAGCCAACGAACATGCCAACATTTGTAGAATTTCATTAGACGAGCATGCTCAAGCGGTGATACGACACAACCGAGTGGGAGTTTCAATCTATCAAAACAAACGTTTTCAAGACCAAAACATTATTTTATTCAATTGTTTACAGTTCATAGAGATTAGTAAATTTACAATAAATTACACGCTTATCAGCTACGAGCCCACCAACTCAATAAAAATATAATTTTCCGGTTTGTTAAAAAGATTAGGCACTTCTTTCTAGGAAAAGCTTATCATAAATTAAAAAAAAAAAAAAACAATTTGTGTTAATTGATTAATAAAATAGCTCTAGCTTGCTATTTGATTTTGATGGCGCAAAATTAATATTGCGGTCGGGGAAGTTTCTGCAAAGTTAAATAAAACACAAATCAGCTAAACTAATAGCGTTCCACTTTGATGGCAGATATTCTTGGTAAAGGTTTCGCCGAAACATTGGCGTTCCATAAAAGTCGAATTTTCATCGAATTTTGATAATTTATGACTCATTTATCTAAGGTCAGGGCGACTGGACGTAGAAACCCAAACAGTAAAATCTTCACCAGCTGAGTGGGACCAACGTCAGCATGAAAAATGCTGGTAGCCTAACGAGTATTTCATTCATAAGATCAAGTTTTTGTTCAACTCTTAACTTCGTGCAAGCTATAGGTATAGTCTCATTGAAAGAAATATAAATAATCCGGTGTATCAAAGTTGAGAGTAGGTGTGGGTATATGATTCACAAGCCTTGTCGTTATTATGACTCGATTAATTTAGATACACTGCCATTTATGCCGAACGATAATTATTGTGATCTCAAGTGTACTCGTAATGGTCATTTTGTTACACTCGAATTTCAGAATTACGTTATTGTTATTCTTGAGTTTTTTGTTCTTCAAATACATACTATGACTCGGAGAGGGAACAACAAAATTTTTTGTAGTTACTTGCGGTCTGATGACTTGGGTTCCGGTTTTTGTAAATTATGTCAATAAAATACTTGGAACTGGGTTTGACCAAAGGTGGCATATTTTGTTCAAGCTGTCTAGATAGACGTCGTAGATCAATGAACTTGATAGCTGCAGTGATTGATGGGAATATTATTTGGCGGCGTAAGATTTTTTTATTTCGGCTTAAACTTGACGGCTACCAAAACTTACACTGTAATTTTGGAAATATTAAATGATGTATGTTAAGGGTGTTGCTGGTTCATCGTTAGAGTCCTTTTAGTAAGTGTTTCAGTATTTCAATTTTATAGTCAATTCTCCGTATGTTTTTCTCTTGAAAAGTCTGTTTCTCCTCTGTAAGGAAGTGAACCTTTGTAACTCGCTCTTCGGCATCAATTATCATGGGCTTCAGCAGACCTATCAGTGATGTGCTGAATTTGTATCTAGATTTAAAATGTTTGTCATTTTTTCGATTTCTATTTTCAAACTAGTACGTAATTTTGCGCTAGATAAAAAACTTTCCCTGAAAAGGAAATTTGACAACTTGTGTTTGAGCATAATACAACGTAAATGTTGTTTGTATCGAGGGTGAGCATAATTTAAACCAGGGCTGTCAAACTCAAACTCTTAAGTGGCAATTTATTGTCGTAAAAATTTGTCAGCGGGCCATATAAAAAATAAAATGCCAAATATTTTGCTATGTATTAGTAAGTTTATTTAAGAAAAACAAATATTTTTGTAGAGACTTAAGAAGTCGAAATATTATTTTTATGATCCAGAAACTTGACATAGAAACACACCAGGTGTCACAATGACATCAATTGAAATTAGAAGATTATCGAATTGATGCCGCGAGCCACAGGTAATTGTTTCGAGGACCTGTCATGGCCCGCGGGCCGTATCTTTGACATGCCTGATATAAACCTTCACTTTTTCTGACGAATTCGTTTAACAAAATTACAGTGACAGCTTATTTGTCCTGTACTTTGTTCTCGATCTACGGGTAATTTCGCGCTAGATTGAGAAATTTCCCTTATGGAGATTCAATAATTTGTGCTAGAAAAATTTCAAAACGTGAATTTGATTCGACGGACAAAGTTAATTCTACATAAATCACACCTCAAGCTGACAGCCCACCATTTTGTCTATTATGTGTCAATGGAACGCGTCCGATTTATTTCCAATAGGAAACGATTTTTTTCTGAGACAAAGAAATACGCAATTGACTTCCACCAAACTTTGCAAATTGCATTCGTAAATAAAGGTGAAATGCCAAAGTTTAAAAGCGAGACCCCTTCCTCGGAAATACCCCAAGAGTTTCTAATTGTACTAAATATTTAGCACCACAAATATGAAAGAACTCTATGAATATTTGCAGTCAATCAAAAGAGTGGATGTACCTGCAGACATATACTTACCGAAGCTGACCTTACATAAAAGAAACAACCGTCAAAATTAACGAGTTGGTATACTTCATGCAAAAGGGCAAGCGCCAGACAACACAGGGACAGCAACTTGGACTACTTCGTTTATTATATAACCTACAAGAGAATTCTTGGAACTCAGCCCATGCAAGAAGAAACCACAAGCAAAAAACAGACATTCATCATAATCAGGGACAAACAACGCTTAATTTGTATGCGAAAGTAAATGTTGGGAAAGCCCCATGAATTTTCGCAGAATAGGACATCGCTTATCAGTAAATAGTTATCTAAAAAAAAAAAAGTGACGCAGAGCATACAAATTTTTGAAAGGAAAAAAAAAGGCCTGCTGTCAATTAAATTATGGTAATCAATTCATATTCATCATACATTTAAGTCCGCAATCCAGCTAATCATATATGCAAGTCGAGAGGGTATCGATAAATTAGAATGTAATTTGCCGAGATGTCAGACTGGTTTGCGTATTGACTCATTTTCGGTTTGTTTTGTTTCTCGAAATTGTTAGTTGTTTGTTTATTTATTTTTTGTTATATGGCAACCACAAAGAGAATTAGGCGATGACATGCTTTGAAAGAACTAGTTCTTGACAAATCATTTGCTATGGCGGAAGTTAGGTATTGTTCTTAAGAAATTCCTAAGCTCTTCTCGGCAATTTTAAATTATTTTCGTCAACACGAACAATGATCAAAATCTGTCAAATGTGACTGTCTCAGTATATTTCGCCAGAATTTTCAATTCTTCTTTCCCTCTGACATTCAATATGTTTGACAAGACACGACGATGTAACCAGATTGTAGGCGATGCGCGCCGCCATCATTAATAATCTCAAACAATTACCGGATAATGATTCCATTTTGCCCGCCGTCACTTTTTTATCTGTCATCGCAACCTCAAGTAGTATGCCGCATATATTCTAAATCTGTTTGTGCACTTGAATATGGATGAGCTAAATTCGCAACTAGAGATTGAGCGAGTGCGAGACGAATTCACGCAACCGCAGGCCATAAGCCAGTAACTCGTAATCGCCGCAATTGCTAAATTTAGAACTTAGGTAATGCGAAAAGAGATCTCGCGGGTAGGAATACAATGAAAGTTTCATTGACGATTTATTTTGCTTAGAGGTGGACTGGGACTGCGTAATCTGGAAGTTCCCATAACACAAGGTTTATACGAGTATATGCTTTGAATAGTCTACCGGCTGACTAACAATTATTTATGACGTTTCGCGATGCTGTTTACTGTGTTGGTCATTCAGAATGCCAATGTCAACCAACCATCATATATGTAAACGGTGATGCGGCGGACATAATAATTTGTAAGACGGATCTTGGCGACTAATCAATTCTTTCTTTTAATTGTTTACCTGACGTTAAGTGATATGGTTGACGATGTGCTTATTGTCTTAGAAATTTAGTGCTAATAAATATTATTATTTTCATTTGTTTGAACTTTTCTTAAAAGGTAAATGTCAAGTGTCGTATTTCATTATGGGTTTCCTTAATAGCATATTTGGAAAACCATTTATTTTCCTGGGTCTCGGTTACATTGTTTGAGCTATTATTCAGCCAACATTTTTACCTAGCATTTATGCAAAGATAATAGAATATATTATATTGTATTTGATTTATGTTTATTGTTCTTTAGCTGGCATATTCTTGCATGAATATTTAGTTACGAATATAAAAATGTTTGCCATAATAACTTGTTACATTTTGCATGTAAACTTTTATTACAAAACGGAGAGAAAAATAAATTTTGTAATTCGTAAGTTTTTTTCTTGAGCAAGCGTAAAGCTCAAGCTCATAGCTGAGTTTTGGAAGATAATTCGAATGCCAAAGGAAAGTATACGAGATCATTCTCAAGGGTTGCGAAATCCCAAGTTAAATAAATCCAGTATTCAATCACTCCTGTTTTATTTGTGCATCTAGTCCAGGAGTGACAGATTGAATATTGAATTTATATAGCTCGTCATTTCGGTACTTTTTTACCTACCCTCGCTTCGATGTCAAACATGTTTTACGAAACATGTATTCTCTGGAATTCTCAGATAAACTCTTCGTGAAATAAGACGCATTAACGGTCATTTTGATGCTGCTTTAGTGTTTGATTCATTTCCAATTTAGCGGAGCGACATATCAACCTCTACCCACGTCAAAATCCATAACAAAAAATATACGTACCTATTACCAATACTGTGCTCGAACTCTATCAGTCAATTTTTGTTTGACGCGCCACTCCGATTACCCACTTTGCAATCAATGGAACGCAGCCAATAGCAAGTACAATCGATTACCTACGCCCTGAAGGTAAACAATGTGGTGGAAACCAATATGATTTCGTTTACGTGTCAATACATTTTACAGATCGTAATTTTCATATAAAAAATTTATATAATCATTTCCTCCGCTAACATGGCGCATTTCCTCTCAAATTGTCTAAATAGGTACCATCCAGGGTTCATGTATCGGCTGGTAGAAAATTCCCTCAGAGAAAAAATCCCACATTCCTCCATCTGTTTTTTGACAGTTCCTCTTGTGTGTTATATGTCATCGCAACCTAGGCACACGTCAGTTGTTTTTACACCCCCATTTGCAACGTAAACTAGGCACTTCTTGGCTATCATACTCCTATCCCCGTGTGGATCACAACGTTTCATTGCATTTAATTTTCGCGAGTTCGTTTAGTGAAACTGGAGTGAAATTATGATTTTGAGAATATCTCCAAGTGTATCGAATAAGAGTCGTCATGTTTGTAGCAAATTTTAACATCAACAATCGCTTAGTACAAATTTCCCGGAAGATGATTCAATCGCAGTTCACCAACATTCTCATCTTTCTATCGGGCACCTTTGTGGCTCTTGTGTGTTATGAAGTGTTCCGAAATGGTGGCGGTGTCGTCCCCAAGCACTCCCAATTGATGTATATCCCAGACGAACGTTATTTGCAAGTTATCGATGAATTTACAACTGTTTCCAAGAGGACGCTGCCGAATGACCTTCAGGAAGATCCATTCAATGAAGGTCAGGCAGCGAATGTCATGGAGGCACTTGGTTCGCTGAAACTTGCCGAGGAAATGAGAACATCGGGGAAGGATGACAAGGCGATTAAGCTGTTTGAGCATGCCTTCGCACTGGCACCAAAACACCCCGAGGTGCTGGTAAAGTATGGAGAGTACCTCGAGCACAATCGCAGGGATATTCTAACTGCCGATCAGTTTTACTTCCAGGTAAGGAAGTTTCGTTTTTACAATCGAGACTGAGTTAACCCTGTTCTATTACAGGCCCTGACAATCAATCCCAGCAACAGCGAGGCATTAGCTAATCGCCAACGAACTGCATCTATAGTTCAAACCATTGATGAAAGGCGCCTGCAGACGCTCGACATCAAACGAGATGCGCTTTCTGCAATACACGAATCGAATTCGGCGTTGAGGCGAGCGAAGAAAGAGGCTTATTTTCAGCACATCTACCATACGGTGGGTATTGAAGGAAACACTATGACACTGGCTCAGACAAGGTCTATTCTGGAGACGAGAATGGCTATCGACGGCAAATCCATAGATGAGCACAATGAGATTTTGGGCTTGGATCTTGCGATGAAGTATATAAATGCGAGTTTGGTCAATAAGTGAGTGATAGTCGGGGAAGGGTTTTGCATAAATTTGATGTGGGATGTCGTTTACAGGATGGAAATCACTCTTAAGGACATCATGGAGATACATAGACGAGTGCTGGGTCATGTGGATCCTATCGAAGGCGGGGAATTTCGACGGACACAGGTGTATGTCGGCGGGCATACACCACCAGGACCCGGACACCTATCCATTTTGATGCGACGTTTCGAACGATGGCTGAATTTGGACGAGACCATGTCCTTGCATCCGATCAAGTATGATTGGCTATTTGGCTTGACATACTTACCTTCCACTGTTTGGTTTTAGACACGCCGCCTTGGCTCACTACAAACTGGTGCACATCCACCCCTTCATCGATGGAAATGGGCGAACTTCTCGCCTTCTGATGAACACAATGCTTATGAGAGCTGGCTATCCACCTGTCATCATACCAAAGCAACAACGGTAGTACTACCCATGCCTATCAAAGTGTTCATGTTTATGCATTTTCCCTTTTTAGTCACAAATACTACCACTTTCTCCAGGTGGCCAACGAGGGAGACATTCGCCCCTTCATTCGATTCATCGCTGATTGTACGGAAAAAACATTGGACCTCTACTTATGGGCCACCAGTGACCTACCCCAACAGATTCCAATGCTGGAGCAAACCGATTTCATCGGCGAATCAAAACCACAAATTAATTCACTCAACTCCGGCGCTGATGACGCAGATTTGAATCAATCTGGTTCAGGGTTCTCCGACTTGGATAATTCACTATAAAAAAAAAATACGCACAAGCACGCACTCAAAACATTGACATTAATAGGTTCTTCCCGAACCGTGGCGTTTGCTAAAAACTCACAAAATTGGCAAACATCTCGGTTAAAGGTGACAAACTCGCATCCCACTCAACACAAACTACCAGGTAAAGCGCGTGATATGTATTTCCAAAAGTAATTAATCATCTTACACAAAGCAGAGAATATGAAATAAACGTCTGTGATCTTAAGCTTAACTCCAGTTATGTATGTAATCCTAGAAAAATGATATAAGAGATATTAAATTATTTATTTATTCGTCTTCTAACAATTCCACAACCCTCTTTCTCTCTGTCTCTCTGTAAAACTTTTATGTTTTACAATTCCCATCTCAAGGATCTGTTGTGATTTTTGTTTTGTGCGAATTGTAAAAAAAAAACAATTGTAAATAAAACATGTATAAACGTAGAACAATTTATTGTATTGATGTATCAATAAAAATTTGAAGGTGCACTCAATGTTTTTCTATTTCCATCGCTGTAAAAACTCTCTTCACTGCTGCTTTTACCTGCATGCAATTAGAGTGCGATGCTAAACACGTGGGTTTTCGTTCTTATTTGTCTTTTGTCCATTTTGGGAATAGCCAATTCATTGTTAGGGTTCGAACCAGCACTAAAATCTAACGCTCAAAGTTGTTTTAGATCTAGTAAAAGTCCAAAATCGTTATAAAAAAAACACACAAATTTATTGTTCTATCTCACCCGCCACAATCACAATAGAAGAACTCATTTTACTTATAAAACAATAAAATATTTACAAAACGGTATAAAAAAATTGTAATCCCAATTGAACTAGCCACATAGTCTTGTTTGCCCACGGTCATAATACTGCTTCAAAGATTTGACTTCAAGAACTGCTTGTATGTCACTTCCTGCCACCAAGTGGGACGTTCCAAAACATTAGGTCCCTGCATGATTGTCTTTTGCAAGTGCAGGTAGATCTGAAATATCAAGAATTATCCAGAGTTGTTTGTATTGGGAAACTTCGCGGAAGTAACATACATTTCCATCGCTCATTCCCAGCGGTGAATTCAAAATGAAATCACTAGGCGCGATAGCATCCACCAAACTGATAGCTTCATCCTTTAAAACTGGTAGCAAAGCTAGAATTGCCTTCTGATAGAGATCAGCTTGGTTGTTGTTGCTGAAGAAGTTTCCTTGATACAACAGTGCGATATTTTTAACAACCAAATTAGCGCCATAGAATGACAACACCTTGGTGAGCACATCCTTTTCGGGACTCGTTGCCAGTTGGTTGACAAACTTGTAGAAAATGTAGTAGATTGTTCGCTGGAAGATTTATTAACATTAAATATTGACCAGCACGAAATCAAAATCGTACCTGAGCGTAAATGATGGACAAATTGCTGGCGGTGAACACTTGCGAGTTGTTGCGCACTTCAAAGGCGTTTAGGCCGCTCCTTTGAAGCTCATCTACCCGCTGAACGGCGATGTCTAGTTGGTAGGCGCACAACCAGTTGAGTGTGTTCAGGAGGTCTTAAAGAGAAATCATTTTGAGCTTTATACTACTCGGCTTTCGAAATGTTACAACTCACTATCTACATCCAAAGCATCTGTGACGGTGCGTAGGTCAGCCTTGTGCTTCAGAATCTGGTCCATATCCTTTAGGAAACTAACAGATTCCATTGGCGATGATTCCACAAAATGATTACCGTTGCGACGCAATCCAATCAACCAATTCGAAGCCTGTTGTATCAGAGTATTGTTCTCGCCCTCGTACGTGCAGTTGGCATCGTTGTCATTCCTCAAATCTCCGATTCCGGTTGCCTTGAGGTAGCCATGTCCACCACACGCTTCTCGGCACTCCTGGATACCATCGCGGGCTGACCATGTGCACACCGGTTTGGCAGCCGACGATAGGGCGTGTAGTTCCATACCTTGAACGGAAACATCCTCACCCATGAAGGTCTTAACTTGCAGTCCTACACTTTCAGTGCCCAGCCAAAGTGAGAACACCCTCAGGGCGTACGCTGTGGCCAAGTGAGGTAGAATGCGGTATTGCTGCGATTGATACTCAATAACTGGCCATTCATCTGTGCTGTCATCTGGGCCGAATTGCTTGCGACAGGCTGAATACCTAGTGGCAATAGTCACGGCTTTGTTGAGCGCAATATATGCGAGAGCTGGTACAACAAAACGTATTGAAAACTAGAACGATCCACGTGATTCAGTACAAACTTACAACAAATGTTCACTCGTCCTGAGGAAAGCGCCCCCAATGATGCGCCCAATCTTTTACGACTGTCCTTAATCGGGCTCGAGAAGTTACCCTGCGCATCTACATCGCCAGTTCTCGACAGCAGGTTCTCCTTTGGAATGCGGTACTTGTTCAACATCACAAAACTAAAGGCGATACGATTACACTTTTTCCAACCTCTTTTCAAATCGGTTCCTTACCCATTGTCAATACCGTTCAGGCCAATCTTCTCACCCAAATCTCCCACAGTGACGCCAGGAAAAGCCAGCAAAGTATTCGGATCACGAATCGGCACCAAAAATGCATTCAAGCCCTGGTAACTTCCATCCGGCACATACAGCTGAGCGTATAGAACAGCGTGTGTGCACGTCTTGCCGAGATTCCCCACCCAGCACTTAGCCGCCTCAAAATCGGGAGTGTGTAGCACAAATTCCTCAGTCCTTGGATCATAGGTGGCTCGAGTTCTCATACCGCGGGCGTTTGTTCCATGTGAAATCTCCGTCAGAGCAAAAGCGCCTCCAATCTTACCCTCTTGGATCAGGTCAGCATACTTAAACAGACGATCTGTGCCCAGCGATAGAATCGTGCTGGTGAACATCGCAATGGACAAGGAGTACTTAACGGCAAAGCTGAAGTCATAACTGAACATGCCCTGGGCCATGGCAAGGGACAGCGTTGGTTTGTCTACAAACTTTACACACGATACAAGTTCATGATGGTTACGATTTGAAATATAATTTAATAATAAAAACACAAGCACTTACATCGTTGAGAGTGTAGAACTGTTGTTGCCACACTAGCATCATTCGTTTGTTGGCCAGTTGTCGTTGACGATCGAGAGTGGGTGTTTCTGGATCGTGTTGAAAGTCTGGATGCGATTCCATAAAGGCCCATATTTTGTGCTGGTAAATATAAAAGAAAAAAAACATATATTATTATTTTATACCATTTTCCTGTTTATGATCGATAAATTCGCTAAGTAATAAATCGATAAGATTAAATATTTTAATCTTTTCAATAGGCCTAAAATTAGCTATACTAATCGTTAAGTGGATAATAAGATTTTACAGGCATTGGATTATTGGAACTTATCTGTGCAACATGTTCGATAGCCTGAATACCTATAATTATTTCTATTGACTAATGACTCCATTGACTAACCTTTAGACGGATAAATTCCTCTCCCTCCAGAGCAATGTTCATACGTTTGTAACAAAACGACGATTTCTTTCTGTAAATAGTCAGTGGTCCAGTTTTGAAGTTGGGGAAGATTGTTTGATCTGCCTTAATGTTGACATTGTTACTGAAATTGTGGAAAATAATGTGTAAAAAATATTTAAGCAAATTTTTGTAGCACTATAGTTATGGACTTTCGTAAGATGACGTTAGATTTCTGATATGGAATAAATGTTTTTATGTAATAGTTTTGACTTCAATTCCAGTTAAACGTCAATGCATTTGCCTTGTTGCTCATTTTGTTTTTGTTTTAACGATAAAGATTATCGCAGTGATGATTAGTGTTTCAGTTCTACCAATTTTACCTTAACGAGGAACAGTCATGTCATACAGTGATATCCATATACCTGTACTACAAACAACATGTCATATTAATAAAAAAAAACTCTTTATAGGTAATACAAATGTTGATTAACCATTGAAGTCAGATGGCAACTTTTTGATTGTGAAGTTTGAATTTTGAAATATTTTTAGTAATCTAGAGGACGGTGGAATGCGGGTTTTTGACCCGAGTTCTAAGAATGAGACCCGTAATTAGGTGCATTCTCGAACATATCCAATAGTCTACTTTTCAGATTTAAACATCAGAATTTGTCACTTTGTGTACCGTATGATAAACGATAAACTGTCTGATGAAACGAGCCAGGTCAATCAATTTGCGATTGTATATGTTTTCATTGACAATGACTTAATTATTGAAGTTTGCAATGACTTTGAGCAATAGGTCGTAGTTGCAATTAATTCCGAACAAATTAGGGTTTAAAAATTAATTTTAGTGTAAAACCAAACTTACTTGTGATTTTCACTTTCAGCTGTAAACGCCGTCATATTGCGAGAGTTTTTTTGTTTAGTTATCTGTCACTTGCCTTTTCACTTTATTTTGGTGTCAAAAGTTCAAACACCACATTCACAGCACGATTTATGTAAAAATGTTGCTTAAATGAATCCGAATTCAGAAAGAACTGCTACTGCTATCGTTTAAGGTCGCCAATGAACTAAACACACTGGCAGCGAATTCTGCTAATTTGCACCATGAAACATGAAAGCCACAAGTTAGTGAGGGGGTTATTTCCCGATTAAAACTAATCGAGACGCGACAATGTTATTCAATATATTTAGATTGCGATGATTTGTCAAAGATAAAGGCTAGTGCAAGCTTAAAATGTAAGCCAGAGTGAACTTGCACATAGAAATCAATAGACCTCAATTATAACAAAAAATGCCACTGAAGAATGAAAACAACGAACACGCACTGACAGCGACAGCACTGTGATACGTAAACTAGGTACGGGGAAAGAGTTTGAGTAGAAAGCGAATACTACTAGTGCACTGAAGAAATATAGAAAGCATGTAGGTACATCGTACATAACATGTTTGTGGAATGGTTGTTTGTTTTACATTACACTTGACAGTACTAGGAAAATAGCTATAAAAAAATGGTATCTTTAAGCTTTTCAGTGACACTGAAATCTCCACCTTGCATTTACCGTGGTGACGACTAATGGAAGCACTTTTCTGCTGCTTTTACAATTGGAATTTGGACTATGATTATTCCAACTGCGTGATAATTATTATTGGCAGAGCTTTGCAAATCTAAAAACTTTCTTGGACACAGCTGATAAGATTAGGGCAAGCTTATTTTTCATACATTTTGTCTGATTCATTTAACGGACATTTTAAAAGCAATATGGCTACTTCCGGAGAATGGCTTTTATTTTTAAAGAAATCGGGTCTCACAGATTTCCTTCGTTAGTCCGTTACCGTTTATGGAAATGCTGCAGTCATACATCGTCAAGCGTCCTGAAGATGCTGTCAGTTTTTCTACCTAAAATTTAGGTCTATTCCCTTACGATAATTCATTCGAACACATTAGAAGCGTATGAACTACGAACCTATCTGGGCAAAAGATGTTGGACACATTCTCTACGCAAAAGTTTTTGCGAAGCTCTAACATGTGAACAGATAAGCCAGCTTTTCTAGATGAAAGTTTTGCGAGCATTTTAGAGAAATAGAAAGACAATGGCAATCTGCAGTATTTTTCTCCAGTGCGGTCGCACATTGTCCGTCAGAAAGTTTGATTAATTTCACGCATTCTCATGTACCTACCTACATCCTTTAGGTATTTGCATTTTACTCTTCCGCGATGGTTTTGGGGAATCGTCAGCGACGTTTCCTTTGTGAATTTGTTTTTCCTTCAAACCAGTCAAAATATTATATTATCAGTCAGGATATAGATACACAACGATTATGTGAGAAAATGTGTATGCTTTTCTTTTATTTTGTTATTCGTGCAGCAAAACCATAACCAAACAAATTGCAGACGGCGCACAAAATTCCACTTTTGTGAAATCGCATAACACATAAAACATAAGAATGCATAATAACGGTCTGTCCTGCCGATTTAAATTCAAATAAAACACCAAAACCAAAGCTAGCTGTACAAAATGCAAATGTCCAATTTCCAAGTATATCAACAGCGATTCACGTCACGCATGACACTAGCTCAAGCATCATACAACTTTTCTTTCATTCTGGTGAAATTACTTCACAAGCAGTTTTATTAACAAATTAATTAATTTCAAATTTCATCACCATGTTGTCCAGAATCCTTTCCATAAAACCCCACTTTTCCTTGATTTCTGCACTGAAAACTCGCCACCTCTCCAAGTGGTATCCCGATCCGGAATTCATGCAACAATTTCACTCACCAGTCATGTATCCAACTGCAGAACAGTCAATGTGGAAATTACCCCCGTGGAACAGCAAAATACTCCCAACTGAAAAATCCGTTCGCAATTTAACCCTCAACTTTGGACCACAACATCCAGCTGCCCATGGTGTACTACGACTTGTCCTCGAACTAGATGGCGAAACAGTGGTGCGGGCAGATCCTCACATTGGTCTTCTGCATCGTGGAACGGAGAAACTGATTGAAACCAAAACCTACACTCAAGCATTGCCGTACTTTGACCGACTGGATTATGTGTCCATGATGTGTAATGAGCAGTGTTACGCTTTGGCTGTCGAGAAGTTGCTGAACATCGATATTCCAAAGAGAGCTAAGTACATTCGAACTTTAATGGCGGAATTGACAAGGATAATGAATCACATCATGGCGGTCGGCACACATGCCATCGATGTCGGTGCGATGTCGCCTTTCTTTTGGCTGTTTGAGGAACGAGAGAAACTGATGGAGTTCTACGAGCGAGTATCTGGGGCGAGAATGCATGCGGCTTACATACGCCCCGGTGGGGTAGCGTCGGATCTTCCCATAGGACTGTTGGATGATATTCATGAGTTTGCTAGGAAATTCTCCGAGAGATTAGATGAAGTTGACGACTTGTTGACCGAAAATCGGATTTGGGTCCAAAGAACGGTCGGCATCGGGGTGGTTTCATTGGAGGACGCAAACTTGTTCGGATTCAGTGGTGTTATGTTAAGGGCATGTGGGGTTAAATGGGATCTGCGGAAGCGGCAGCCTTATGACGCCTATGCAGAATTGGAATTTGATGTTCCTATTGGCAGCAAGGGTGATTGTTACGATAGGTATCTCTGCCGCATGGAAGAGATGCGTCAATCGTTGAAAATTATCGAACAGTGCTTGAATCAAATGCCCGAAGGCGAAATCAAAGTCGACGATCACAAACTGGTTCCACCAAATCGAGCTGAGATGAAGACCTCTATGGAAGCGCTAATTCACCATTTCAAGCATTTTTCCCAAGGCTACCTTGTTCCACCAGGCAGCACTTATACAGCTATAGAGTCGCCCAAAGGTGAATTCGGTGTATACCTCGTTTCTGATGGCACATCTAGCCCGTATCGCTGTAAAATCAAAGCTCCCGGCTTCGCTCACCTTGCTGCGCTCAATAAAATCGGACAACAGCATATGCTGGCCGACATTGTGACCATAATCGGCAGTTTGGATGTTGTGTTTGGAGAAATTGACCGTTAAAATAAAACAAACGCTTAAATATATCCAAAATAAAAAATTTCTGTTTCTATTTATTACATTCATTCGGAATCAGATTTCTCTTCGCTTTCGCTGTGGCTATTGTACGTGCCATCATCTTCTTCGCGAAGGTGTCGCATAACCTTTGCTTTATATTTAGCGTATGCGGTCCCATAACGATCTACGTCCCTAAAATCGACGTCATCTTCGAAGGACTCGTCTTCGGCATCGGCCGAGAAGACGTAATCGCTTTGGTACGGCAGGTGGGCCTCATCGTCGCTGGAGAGGTATCCGTCCTCATCGGAACCTTTAATATTTAGAATTTAAAATAATGGGGCAAACGATGAAAATTTCTGAGCAGAACTTACCTAGATCGAGCCCCTCGACAGCTCGGCGCATATCACGTTCGCCGATGGAATCGTTGTCGTCCTCTTCATCGGGATAGTCGTTGCCAACGTGGTTTTCTTCGTTCGAGTCTTCAGAATCTTCGCCGTCATCATCGTTATTGTAGCGGTCTTCGTAGACAAGGTCGTCGAAGGCGCGAATGCTATTCAAATGAGGAAAGAAGGTACAGATAGAAAAAGCCTAATTTATTTGAATGAGAAGAGAGAATGATTTATTTCAAGGCAACGGCAAAGTTGTTTTCAATTGGAGGCCGTTAGTGATTGGCGTGTGTTCGGTATGCGTATGAATGTGATACTTCATTGTTTTGATGTTTGTGATATTAGAAGGGCGCCAGCAAATGAATGTCAAGAAAAAACAAGTTCTACGATTTGACAAGGCCTTCTCTTGATAACAAATTGTTTTGATATCCATTGCTAATTTGTGTCGCTAACTGAGCCGTGTTCCTACACTTTTTTTTTAGAATTCGTAAGCGCTAAACGGAGTCCATACGAAGTTTGCTTGCTTTAAGACTATAAGAAATCAAACTTGGCCTAAACCAAAACATACAAACCACCGATAGGGCAACCAACATAAACCCTCCGCACGCGCTTAAATAAAACAAAAGTTTTTCGCTTTTTTCCATACATAATGTACATGACAACTTTTTTTTTAAATTTTATTTCTGTTTATTCTTTCATTTCCTTAAGTACTGTTAGGTTTTTCCCATTTTGATTTAAACCAAGTATTATTTTCCATAACGAAAACAAAAAGAATTTACCCTCAACTGTGTGTTGCTCTATGGCGTTTGACATAAATAACTTACGTTTCAGGCAAGTAGTGACGTGCCAAACACGTAAGAGACGACACGCTGCAAACGAAATGAAATCTGTGTACAAACTTAGCTTAAAGAATATAAAAAAGAAAACCTTAAGTTCTAGCCATGGTTGGTCATAGTCGGTAGAAAATAAACTAAACGAAGTGGAATTTATCTAAAATGGCATTTCTCTCGATTGTAGTTCGTTAATTGCTCGTATAATTTTCATAGGCGACGACGATGTATAGTAGATTTGTGTACTGTATTTGATCGACGGATAATAGTAGTAGTAGTAGTAGAACTGTGGTTTGTTAGTAGCGATAGTAGTAATACGGATAGTACAACCTAAATGAACCGACTGGTGAAATATATCTGATCGACTTGAATAACGAACCTTAAGTAGTTGTCCGTGTAGTCGACATTATCCGCCAGTTGCTCATTTTCTGGCAGATACAAGTCATACACATAACCATCGCTATCAGTCGGCGTGAAGCTGGTTGCTTGCGCTTCGTTATCATGTTGTCTGCTATTCGAACTGGTGCTGGCTGTGTTGCTTGTTGCATTTACCGTGGTGTGCGGCTGCTTTTCAATGTCTACAATTGTTATTTCCTTTGGAGTTGACTCCGATTCAGTTTCAGTGTCGATGGTGCGGAAGCAGTTGACCACTTTGAAACGATTCTCATGACCATGGGCACGCATTTCATGTCGAGCACGCTCTGTTATGTTGATCGGTTGGCGATGTTTCTTAGCCAACTCTTTGGCTTCGTCTTTTGAGAGACGGGCAATTTGTGTTGTTGCTTTTTCATCCTAAACAATTTGGAGTTGTACTAAAAAACGACAAGTTCTAAATTTTGTAAGTTGTAACAAACCTGTGAATGCACTGTGCCAGCAAATTTAAGAATTGTTGAAATTTCATCTTTGGTCTGGAAGAGATCATTGTTTTCTTTGGAATCAATGGTGGAATTTTCGTCGATGCGACGTTTCTTTCCATTTAAGACAAAGGCTCCGAGGGGTTCCTCGTCAATGCGACGTTTTACACGAACAACTGCTGGCATTTTGAATAGGTTTTCGGTGATTATTTGAAGAAAAAACTTGCTACGGGTGTGCACAGAATGGTTTTGTGGAAGTGTGCTAATTTTAGGAACAATTAATTCGTCTTTTCGGCACCGACATGCGGCTTGGTGATTATTTTCTGTACACAAAAACGATAACGATTCCTCACAAAAAAATGATTGACAGATAGTAAAGAAAAATGGTCGCCCAGTGGTGGGTGTATTCAGTAAAAGTTGCCTGAAGGGGTGCAGTTGAAAAGTTTGGTTGAAACTGTCTTTGAAGGGATTTGGTAGTGAAGCCGATTGAATCGCTTTTTAAGTCATTTCAATACAAATAATTGCCAAAATAAAAGGGCGCATAATCCACGTAGATTTCCACCAACTTGGATTGCACAAGTGGATTTATATACCAAGCCAATTGCAGATTGAAGTCCAGGTATGCTCCTATGGCAGTGAAAAGAAAGGAAAATGGATAAAAGGTTTCTTCCTAGTAGGTACCTACTTATGTCGTTTTCTATTGGCTTCACTCGGGGAGCCACTCATTCTGTGATACAACAAAACTGCTTCTGAATGAATCCACAAAAGTATTGGTGAAATGCCAAAAAATAATCTACGGCGGCTGTCAGCTGACTTGAATAAAATACATAAAATTACACTTGTGTGAGTGCTTCTTGAGTGGATTCTGGCTTCAAATCGAGAAGCGAAATTCTTCTCTCAGAAGAGTATTTTTTGTACCAATGGAACGGTTTCAGAAGTGATTTTTTTCGATTCGTCACGTCATTATATTATAATTATGCACATTTCAATTATAAATAAAATTGAAATGTTCCTAAAAAAAAGCCGCTGTGCAAAATAACTGTCACATCCATCCAGCTGTCATTTGTGCAACTGTCAACATCCACCAAGCGTTTTCATAACTTTTTTTGTTATTTCTTCCCATATCTACACAATTTCTCAACAGCGCAAAGTTATTTTGTTGTTTACGAGATGCTCTGTGGGAATACCACCACACCTCTTGATATTTTCTAACAAAATTTACGCACAATTGCAAAGCTACAAACAAATATTGTAAACAAAATCTAAAACAGTCGTTAGTGGGTGGTACGTGGACACAAAAAAACAATGCACTTCCAATGAGAGTACGAAAAATAAAAATGTTAACATCGAAGCCCTTGGTATGGATTATAATCGCCGGAATTTTCGCCACAACTTGCGTCTATTATTGGTTTTTATATTCAGAAGTGCGCCTGGAACCATTCCGTGATGGTATGGCATAATTGTATCAATAAATATTCATACGTGTTTGGAATAGGCAATTTCAAATAGACTGTCGTGCCTTTATAATTTGTTTTTCTCTCGCCCAACAGCAACTGCTAAGGCTAGTCGAATCGAAAGCAACGATATTGACGTGGACTATGACTATGATGAGAATTTGGTAGTTCTGTACAATCGTGTACCTAAAACTGGATCGACAAGTTTCGTCAATATCGCCTATGATTTGTGCAAAAGGAATAAGTTTCATGTTTTGCATATAAATGTAACGGCTAATATGCATGTTCTGTCCCTACCCAATCAGGTAGGAATTTGCCCTCACAACTGATTGGCATGGTCTAAGAGAAATATTTTTTCTATAGGTTACATTTGTACGAAACGTCACACATTGGAGGGAAATGAAGCCGGCTTTGTTTCATGGCCACATGGCTTTCCTAGACTTCTCCAAGTAAGTACGGGGAGTGTATGTAAATTTGGTAGTGAATTAATGTCGGTTTTCTCTTGCAGATTTCAAATAGCCCATAAACCAATTTATATCAATATAGTCCGTAAGCCTTTAGATAGATTAGTTTCATATTATTATTTTCTTCGATATGGTGATAATTATCGGCCGAATTTAGTGCGTAAGAAGGCTGGCAATAAAATGGTGAGTCCGTATAGACGGCTCGTAGGAGAACTTTCTAACAAGAACGGTCTTATTGCTTTCTTTGCAGACATTCGACAAGTGCGTTGAATCAAAACAACCCGACTGTGATCCAAAGAATATGTGGCTACAGATACCGTTCTTTTGCGGGCATGCTGCCGAGTGCTGGTAAGTGCTGAGTTCTCCAAACAGATATGGGATATGTAGACGAAACCCTTTCAATTGGCAAGAGTTGTGTTTTCGGCAGAGTGCAAAAACAATCCCTGGCTGTATTCGGCACAAGGGAATCTTTTGTGGGACGCAAATTTGCGGGGAAAATGTGTGTTTTTCTTGCACTTTAAGTGTGCTCTTCCATCTAATCACCTTCTCGGCAGTTTGATTTGGTGAACATCACTTTACCAAATGCTCCCAACCATAAACTAGATGGTAACTGAAAAAAAAAAAACAAACTCAGTTCCGGCATCACACGAAAGGAATGGCTTTCTCGATGGGGGCAAGAAAACTGCGATGTACTAGCCTTCCTATTGGTTGATGTACTTCGCTTAGGACTTGTTGGTGCATTCAAATAAATACTTAACCGTGAGGGCTTTCCGTGTGTTGGCCATTTTATTTCTCATACCGTTGCCATCTCCGTGTCTTTTTCGTCGAAATAGCCTTTTGTTAGTTTTTGTTTGTTTCTATGAATCACCGTCATTTCACAGGGAACCCGGCAGTGACTGGGCACTAAACCAAGCAAAGCGCAACCTTGTCAACGAGTATTTTCTCGTCGGAGTCACCGAACAAATGGAGGACTTTGTTGACCTACTTGAACGCTCGCTACCTAGGTAAATATATCAAATGTCACTAACCGCTTATATTCACATCAAAATTTTGCTTAAAGAATATTCAAAGGCTTTCGTGAGCACTATCAAAGCTCCAACAAGTCTCACCTGCGGCAGACATCATGGAAAATCGCCCCCAGTGAGGATACAATCGCCGCCATAAAGGACTCGAAAATATGGCAAATGGAAAACGACTTGTACGAGTTTGCCCTCGCACAATTCCAATTCAATAAAAAGAAACTGACAATTCCAGACAAAAATAATCGGTTGCAAAAGTTTATGTACGAAAAGATTCGACCAAAGTAGGATTGATCAACACGCCCGTTGTTAATTTATTTTTATTTACGTCCGTCCGTCTCACATTAGGTGGGTTTTGTTGAGAAATCTACAGATTGGTTGTTTTTATCGTTCTTCGTCTGAAATAGAGGAGTCTTTGATCGACAGAATAGTCAACAAAACACTTCCTAGTGATTGGTTTTGTGTGTATTTTTTTTTTTTTAAACAACATCACTTCTTACTTTTTTAAACGTAAATCAAAAGACTTCCCAAGACTCACAAGTGAATTCCATTTCCAAGACAAATTGTATCATATGAAGAGAACAAAATATATACTGACTAATGACAAGCAAATCCCGAGTACTAGAGCATGTACTTAATGTATGTAACAACAATATGAGCAATGTAAATAACGATATTATGTAGTGAATACCTAATCAATGACATTAGTTATTAAGAAAATTTAGCTAAAGTCGGTTTATAGTTTAAGTAGTTGTATTATTATTTTTTTGTTTGTCAAAGTGTTTTGTAAATAACTTTTTTTTTTATATGTTTTACTGAATTATAATGCAAGATCACAAATATACAAAATAGAATGAGATTTTAAAGAAAATGCGATTGTTTCTTTTAACAACAGGGAGGTGGTGACAGATTTCAGTCATCTTTCGCTGGTTGACAACCCATAAATCAAGACAACTGCAATGCCGGGACCTTGTCAAGTGGACATCGTTCTGAAATTCATTTACAGGAGAAATTCACAAAGCTTAAACAATTGATATGCGCTAACGAAGGCTATTATCGGGTTTAGAAAGTGTACAATCGGTTGGCACTTTAAAATCTAGCGAGAACCATCCGGTGGATATTTGCTTCTGTCAATGATGTTAAACCCACTCATGTTCCCTCCCCTTGGTTATGGTTCGACATTAACCTTCTGACAGTGTTTTTAACGCCTTTTGCTGATTCAAATGTCCAATCAACGGGTCTGTGGTGCTCCAAGTCGGTTTTTGCTCATTAGCTAATTTGTAGACTACCCTGGTGAGCAATTATCTTAAATCTCTAGTGATTTTTGGTTAAAATGACAGGTCCCAGGTTCTATTCTGTTTGGTATAGAGGTAAACATTTGTGGTTCCCTCGGGCTGACCACGTCGAAACAATTTTATTTAAATACCAAATCAGGAGAGTTTCATGTATATGAAACTATAAGTGGACACATTTGATGACAAGCAACCATTCGATTGTTTTTCGCTGCAATTCATATACCTTCCCATTAGCCAGCCATACAGAGATCAATATATTAACTGCTTAAAGTCTCCATCAACGCCGTTTCTTTAAATGCAGTAAGCCCATTAAAATATCAAATAAATTAATTCAAATTGACTTATCCTAGGCCGTAATTGCGCCGTTTAGTCGTTATGGTTCATTAGGTCATGTTGCGTTCTCTGCGCTCTTAACTGATTGCAAATAAATACCCACAGAATCATCAATATCGAATAATTGTCATTTTGATTATAGTTCTGTTGTATGCCAGCGACAATCATTTTAATGGCAATCCAGCACGCACGGCAGTCCATTCACTGCACGATATCACATCCTCGAAATTGAAATGTGCTCCTTCTTTCTAACTGGCAACTATGAAATATTAAACAAAGCCGGGAAAAAAAAACAAAGCAATAACAATTGCAACGCAAGTAATTGCGAGCGAAGAAAAGTCTGGGGCGAACGCGAATCACTCGCCTTGCATGTTTAACTAACCATGAAGGGCTCAAGCCGTCTTTCAGTCAGTCTGTGCGCAAGCATTCCTTTAACAAGTCGCTTGTACATTCAATAGAAACAGCAAGTGCGTCAAATTTGTATCTAAGAATCTGCAACCATAAATCTTCTTTATAACTGAAGTGACTTATCTCCTATGTAGTTCACCTTTTTAGCCTTCCGCGAATCAGCTCACCTTTGACCACGTTAAATAGACATTTGTACAAACGGAATAGTCACTCGAACAAATTAGCAATTATCCGGCGAAGTTATCTTTTAATCTATCCACGGCGCACATACATAGTCGGCCGTGGTGGTGCCTTCTAACTTCTAAGTGAACACATTTTAATTGGACACCTCGTGTGTGGAAGTCGATGTATAAATCTAAACGCAACTAATTAATTCCTTTAGTTGAAATCGTGGCTGCGCTTTGAGACTATAGCGTTCGTGTTTTAGTTCCGATTTGAAAAATTCAGTATTCAGTCGGGGCTGTTGTACGGAGCTTGATACTAAATTCAGCTTTACAGTGTTTTGGAAATTTGCATAAAGCAATAAATAAAGAGGTGAGTAGGTACTTATTAATGTTGAACTTTGAGATCGTTACCTAATGGAACAAAGACATTTTGTGTACTCAAAACATTGAAATTGTCGCAAAAACAAAGTAAGTTCGACTTGATAATGCGTTCAACCAATTCTAGTTCGAGGATTTTGAATCGTATGACATTTGTGTTGCTTCGGGAAAGTGTTATGAATTATCATGCAACTAAAAAATGAAAGTGACGTGTTAATACTTTTATTTTTCTGATTTTTTCTGAAGTGTTTCACGGACCTTGCAGATATTTACGTCAGTTTATTTGGAAGCTGGTAGAGATCGAACACAGGGAATGGGAGTAATCCAGCTTAAGCCAATGTTATATTCGGATTATTGTCCTCGACTAATGTCGTTTTCCATTGGGACCACCAAAAATCTTTTTCAGATCTCAGATTTCATGCGGCTCATGGAACATGCAATGAAATTAATCTGATTTTGTAAATGGATTAGTGCGTTATTTGACAACAAAATCAGCTGTTCTAATTGCATTTGTTTTTGGTAAAATCAACCATGGAAATCGGCTTGAAAAATATTTCCTCTGTTGTAGCTACAAATGGAGTAGTTTCGGTGATTCGTAGTTTCCAGATGGTGAAGAAAACAATGAAGATAATAATTCCTCCAAAACTATGTACACTGCTGTTTATGTATTTCTTTATTTTGGTTTTCACGGAACTTTGCACATTTGTTTTAAAACAAACTTCTTTAAATGACATAAAACAGCTGTGCTGTATTTGTGGTAGTATGTGTAAATCTGGAAAAATATCGAGATTTGCAAAAAGTGATCCGAATCAAAAAAAAAGATTGATTTTTTTCCCAATGGAACGCGAAAAGTGATTTAGATCAAAAAAAAGATAGATTTTTTGTCCCAATGGAAAACGACATAAACTTCAGTTGTTGTTCGTCGATTTTTGACACTAATGTCGTTTTCCATTGGGACCACTAGATACTTTATTCATATCTCAGATCTTACGCTGCAACGAAATTAAGCTGCTTTTGTTAATGGATTAGTGCGTTATTTGACAGCAATATCAGCTGTTCAATGTTCAAATTGCATTCCTCAAATGACAACGAAAATAATAATTCCTCCAAAATTATATCCATGGTTATTTCATGAAACTCTTCGCATTTGTTTTGAAAACAAACTTCTGAAAGTGACTTAAGACAAATTGGTGCAAATAGTCACCTATTTGTTCCTTTACCTTTGATATTTACGAATTTCTACTCAATGCCGTTCATTAACTCGAAAAATTCGCGAAGAGAGCGTCATCGAGAGAGCAAGATATTACACATCCACTGAGAATGTTACGAAGTTTTACTCAACAAATTGTTTGGTGTAAGAATTTAAAAAGCTGTCAGTCACCTTACAATTACCACCTGATTTGAATTTTGTTGTCCTATTTGACATGAGTGCATTTGTTTTGATTTCTTGCGTATTAAAATGGTATCAACAGTCGGAAAAGTAAAATTGAATGTTCTCCTTAAATTCTTTTCGAAAGTGGCGACGAAATTCTTCCACGCTGAAAGAAGTAACAAAGGACAATCTCCTCCACGTAATTTTTAATGCCGTGTCGCTTTTTCCTCTTCTCGAATGCTTGTAGTTTAATAAGTACAAACTCTGTCATATACCTTCATCAATCCGAGATGAAGAAGCAGTTCGATTAATTCCGAGTCATCGCTAAATGAATCAAACTCTTCGAGTTTATCAGATATTTTAATGACTTTTCGTGCCAATTTTTTGAATTTCTGAATGGTGTATCCGACATTTTTCATAGATTACTACAAAAGCGTTCCCTAACTTTTTTGTAAGTGTCTCTTCTGTGGGAGAATTTGTCCCCACCACTGGCATTTTGACAGTCTTTTCCATTCTTACTACAAAAGTAAAGGATCTGACATTTTTCATAGATTACTACAAATGCGTTCCCTAACTTTTTTGTAAGTGTCTTTTCTGTGAGAGAATTTGTCCCCACCACTGGCATTTTGACAGTCGTGTCAAAATCGTGAATCGTGTAAATTTAAAAAATTATCGAGATCTACAAATTTTCTGTCCCAGTGGAATGCCACATAACTTAAGTTTGCTTGACCCTGTGTGATTGACAGTTTAATTTTACAGGTTAGCAGACTATTTAGTTTGCATTTGTATTTTCAATGTTTGAAGACCACAATATTTGTTGCCGTGTGCTTTTTATTATAATTAAAACAGCTTATTGCTGACACAATTTTGAATTTTAATTTAAATTAAAAATGCAGTTACACCAGTCAAACGCTTGTGTAATGGAAACAAAGTTTTTCTCATTTTATTTATTTAGTATTCATGACTTTCGTCAAAAAAAAAATGTTTTTTTTTACCCAGGGATTTAGTAAATTGAAGAAATGTATGTACAATTCACACATCTCTGTGAACTTGAGAAGTTATGTAGTTAACAGTCCGGTTGGTTTCGAACCTCTATTTGGTGGAATGGCGATTTTCTTCGCTGAGTTAGTAAGTAATCAGATGCAACAGTTACAACAGAATAAATTTCTTTTGTTTTTAAAATTCCACAAGATATAAATAATAAATAAGCAAAGAAGCCGCTGGCCATGGTATTGTAAATTGTTTGCTTATTCTAGTACTTGCCACGTTGTGGATAACACAGTTGGTAGTCCTTATTATGTAAACTTATTCGCGTTACCAACTCTTGCTCCGCAAAGCGATTTAAAATTAATTTAAATCCCAAAATGTACGAAATCCGATTGCTTGCATAATTGATTGCCTTCGCTTATTGTTTTTTACCTTACAAATATGGACGGCCTTTCAATTGTGGCCTCAGGTACTGAATCGATATATCGATAAATATTCCTCTGTCGCATTTACCTCCCTCTAACTAGAAGCATATTCATGTAATTTTTATAAGCACTAAACCGCAAGGAGTCAAATACAAAAAGGACATTCACATCTCATACATTCACAGCGCTATACCAGTGTATTTAGAACTAAATAAGCAATAAACTTCATTTTCTGTTGTGTTTGTGTTTTTCTTTGAAAATATTCGTTAATTTTCTTCATTTTTTTTGGGAGTTATCCCCCCACACATAGGTATGTAGGTGAACAACAACAAAAATCGATTTCCCCCACAAGCACCGCTGTTCATCCTCAGCACGTGTTTGCTCTGTTTCACCCCACGCAAAGTCAATTTGCCCTTCTTTCCCACCCCTAAAATACGTGTGCATAGGCTCTCAACGTTCATTCATGAAAATAAGTTCCATTCAATCCCAGGCAACCGTTAGAACAAGTGCTAAAACGAACGGTGTAGGTTGACCCACATGAAGGATAGTTTGTTTATTTTTCCTGTGCCTGTGTTCGAAAGTCAAGGTTAACATAAATTCTGGTGAGCATTTTCGATTTAATTGAGAACCCCTGTTGTGTTAATATGAAATGAATAAAATATGACTTCGAGTGTTGAGTCATGGCCATAGAGCAAAGTTCATACGTGATGCACTTGAATTGCGTCTACAATAAAATGAGATAAATTTAAATGTTAATCGTGGTTGAGATACAAAGTTCTTTCGAAATATTTCCGGTTGTTGGCAAATGGAAAAGTTCCCCATTTCCGTCCATTATAAACTTGATTTGCCTGGTCACATCAAATTGCACCGCAAAATGGGCCTTGACGAGCATTTAATATGTCTTAGGGAACGTGAGACACTGAATGCAGTTGTCATCGTATAAACTGAGCGTCCTTCGAATCTGTAGGTTCAAGGTACTAGTTTTATGTGGTTGTTTACAGCTTCCTTTTAGGCAACGTAAAGGTTTGTTTGGTCGTATTGAGGCAATCGATATTGTGATATGACTAAGTGGTTTTGAGAAAACTTTATTTTTTTGTTCTTTTCAATATTTTGTTCGTTCAATGTAAGTTGATTAGCTGCTTACAAAATTCAACAAGAATATTGACGCAGGTCGGTTTCTTGTCTCAACTTGGCGGTTTATTTCATTTGAATCGCCTTTTGTGGACCCCACAAATTCGCATCTGCTTAGTCTGTTTGTTTTATTCTATTTTTAGTACGGATTTATTCCTGTTTGCTTTTGTTTTGTTTTATTATTTACTCTTTTGCACCAGTAATGGCGACTTACAATGGAGTTGCTGTCTTGCTTACGATATGGAGCGCTTTTTTCAATTTCCTCTTTAGTTCCTTTGTTACCTTTTTCTCATACGAATTGATTGGAACTTCGTTTAATTTATTAGACAGTGGTTGGTGTACGCCATACATACGTCACCTACTACGAATGTGTATTAAAAGCAGGGTACTCATTCCGTAACTTTTCAAACGATTATCGTCGAAACGATAGACCTCCAAAACTAGTAACTAAATGCTAAAATTACAAGTTTGAGATCTTAATCCAGTTAATTTTCCACAAATATAATGAAGCTGACGTTTGTCAAAAAAAAATTCGAGCAGAATATAACTTATTTTGATGATCAAACTTTTAAAAACGATCTCGTTAACACGATCGTTCATATACGCAATCTGCCCCCAGATCAAATCAATAAACCGTCAGCCATGTTTGGGTGTCAAAAATGGACGAGAATCCACTTGAATGCACTGAAAGTGTGCCTTTTGTCTATGGTCATGACGTACACGGCTCACGTTATATATTTCAAAGTCCAATATTTAATTCATATTTGGGTTAACAATTTGTTATTACATTGGAATTTAATCTTGTGAGTCGTGACAAGGTTCTGAGACAACACAGGTGAATTTTCGTTAAATAAGGACCTGCCTAAGCCTACGTAATCCAATTATTACAGTTGACTATTCACAATGGGAACGTTTAAAAAATTGAGTTTAGCAAATCTGACAGCTGACTGAATTGATATTTCTCAGTTTTGATTGGCCTAAGTAAATCACATGAACACTTTGTTGAGTTGACGTCTACGGCCATGTCTATGGAAGGGAATCTAGTGACGAATCTAGTCAAGAATTTCCTGACTGAATACTTAGCTGACAGTTCGTATTTATGTGACTAACGAAGAAAAATTGACATTACAGACCAATCTAGTTCAGGCTACATCTAGTCCATACCAATCTAGTCCACTTAAGATTCATACCTAGATTTTCGAATTTATTCAATGATAGCACAATGAAGCTTCACTTTTGTCATTTTTTAAGAAAGTGATGAAATACATTTGATTGTGCAGTGTTGCGTCACTGTATTGACGGTTACTTGCTGTTTCTGAAAACTTCGTAGATCTCGTTCGTTTCGATATCCACCATCTTAAAAATAACGAAGATTAAAGTTGCTGTCATGAGAAAGCTTCTCAAATTATATTGAAGGTGTAGCTGTACCAAAGGTCTATGAAATGATAGGTCTTTCAATTTTTACATCGTACAAAACAACCTTTCACGGTGAAATCAAATTAATCTACACGAAAGAAAAATGAGTAACATTATCTGAGATATCCGACTGCTTTCGTTCTTCTATAATAAAATAATTATATATTTTACTTATCTTTCCTTCCGGTAGTGTAAAGTCGCAAAGCAATGAAAATACGTGGCATTTGCAATTAAGTTACTATACAAATACTCATAGCCTATCAAGCGTGCATTTGCTGTTTGATTTAAGGCACATTTAAAACGTCACGCAAACCTATCACGTAGAAATAAGATAAGTGGGCTGATCAATACTAAATAGTGGACTGACTCTAAGCGTTGTGTGACACGTATTTAGGGCTGCCATCTTGTTTCCGTGATACGAATTATAGAAAAGTTCTTAATGTTGATATTTTTACACGGAATTTTTCCATCTTGGTAACCAAAATGGCCTTCGGAAGTGGATTATAAATCGTAGATTGAATAAATGAAATGAAAATGGCCTTCGGAAGTAGTGAACAATAGATCGTACGGATTTTGACAGATGGGCCGATCCAACACGAATTGAAAAGATAACTTGCAATGCTAATTTCTGAGAGAAAGAATTCCGGATGAAAATTTACCAACATTTATGGACAAAGTTCGTTAACGTCAACTGCGTATGCATTAATATTTATACAAGAAAAGAAGCCTTACGTTAGATTATATACTATACTTTTCTATTTCCATCGAGGATCACCCTACATACAATCAAAATACCTCAAACATCAACAGTCAAACTTCGAGTACATAAACCTTCGAGGAATTCGAAACTTGTTAGCAATATTGTAATGAAATGCCTATACCGCTGTTTACACCGCCTACCAAACACCCTGTTGCCACAGCTGAAGTGCTGCCAATAGCTGTCAACAAAAATACATACACAAGGCTGGATAGGTCCAAGTGGGATGATTCTACCTCCACCTCCACGCAAGTTCTCGCTATTGGGTTACGGAAAATGGTTCTGGCTCTCCCTCTCTCCCAAATCTCATCTTCTCAGCCAATTGTTCAACAAAAGGAGAAAATACAAAATAAAAAAACCAGAATAACAACTATCGTCGAACAGCAGAGCTACGGTTTATAAAAAGTTAAAAGTCACCAGTAGGTCCAGTACAACCTTAACCATCGTCATACGCAAAGCCGAGCTCCACTCAATATTTGTCCAGTCGCGTTTCTCGCACCTTTCGTCCGGTTCAAAAACATAATCAGCACCCGGGCTAGTGAAAAAAAAATAGTAAACATTGCCATAACCGATTAACAACCTCCAGCTCTCAAGTTGTTATTTTCTTTTTTGTTGTTGCCGTGCCGACTGACCGACGATCACTGAACTGAAGATCGGTTTCACGTTGTTTTGTTGTTTCTTCAAGAGTGAAACGTCTTCGGTGTGTTCTGTTGTTGCCCGAAACTGACATTGTCGTCAGCAAAAACGAAAAAGAAAAATGTGAAATTGGGTTGATCTTCATTCGGGTCTCAAGACCTTGACACGGTTTACTACTTTTTGTGGTCGCTTCTTTCCTTTCTTTTTTGTGTTACAATTTTCTTTGGTGCGCGGGTGGGGGACAACAATAAAGTGAAAGAAGCGAAAGACCAGCAAAATGTCAACAAACGCGTTTTATTGCATGTTTTGTAATTTACGTTGACTTTGTCGATGTTGCTCTTTTCAATGTTTTGGTAGAATGGCCGCCCTTAAGGCCGTTAACACCGGTTCGGATGCATTACAAAACCGCAAAAGAACCATGATTTTGCAGCATTACATAGTGTAGCGTAGCCATTAGTGGTTGGTCATATAAATAGTCCGCTCTGAACTCATTCAATTTGTAGACTTCTCCTTATATTCATATTAGGTTTAGTCGCTCATAAATAAAGAATAACTAAAGTGAACCGCGTTTAAGGTCTTGTTATCAGTCGGTCTCAGTCAAGGCAAACACGGCATCTTTTAACCGGGTACTCCTTTACTTATTTTTTGCAGTCTAGTAATTAGTTCGTGTGGAAAAGGCTCGTGAAAGGATTATAGTTCAATCGTATTGGGATACGGAATATCTGCTAAAATGAGTAAGTGTGGTTTGAATTGATTATTTTGCGTCCGACGAAATGGATAAGCCATTCTTTTAAAAAGGAAACAACAACTGCTATATTTCCTAAAAGTTAATTGATCTGCAAACAGAATTAAGAATACAGAAGAGTCACAAATTCACCGTTAGAATAATCTTCCAGAATACTTTTTTTACATTCTTTAGGTTCTAACTGAATGTCGTCTGAAATACTTTTGTTTTTGACATATTCTCAGCTTAAAAGGCTCGAATTGTTTTTAAACTGAATTTTCCGTCTCCTTGCAGTGAGTACATTAAAAACTATTTATAAGTAAACTAGATTTGTCAGATGTAGATTTGGCCTCAACACAAAACTAGATTTGCCGCCTACCCCGCCATAAACGTCAACTGGAGAATCTATTCAAGTGATTATTCTAGTCCAATCAAAACTCAGACTCATCTTAACAGCCTGTTGTCAGACTTGGGCAGACTTTTGAACGTCCTCCTTTTGTGCCAAATTTTCGGGCACATTTTTGTTTGCGATAACCGAATTCGCCTTTGTCATGTGTATCCAGCTTAACAAAAGTCCACTTGGCTGCAATAAATCATTTAACTTGTGCAATTGAGTTTGAAGAATTTATTTTAATTCCATAGTTTATATGCACAGCAAATAAATTTCAGTCTCTGTGATGAATAAATTGGACTGCACCTAGAATTATGGATACATGACGCGGACGAATTTAAATCAAAGTCTGTTTCTGACGCAGCAACTGACAGAAACATTATTAATTCAAAAAATGGCTACAACTACAAAGATCATTAAGAAATCAAGACTTAGTCGCATTTGGGAAAAATCGATCGTGATTGTGTTTCAATTATAAAAACGTAACCGGTTCACCTTCAAATTTCATTTTTATTGAAACCTATTATAATTATATTCAAAATACATTTTCGTTTTTCAATTACAGGGGTCCCAACAATGCTGTCCGAATTACCTGAATTGCCCACAATCAAATTGGGTGATATAGATTTGGCATTTGAGTTGAACGATTTGTCAGAAAATGGCAAGCAAGTAGCCGAAAGGGAATTACGTGAAACACCGGAAGTAAAAAAGAAAGCCGTGGAAGATCTCAAAAGATTATTGGAAGGTGAGTGAGAATTTCAAGTTGAGTTGTATAGTTTATAGGAATATGATTACTTGGGAAGTATACAGACGTGTCTGATGAGGATAAGAACTATTTTAACTGGGTTTGTTCGATATTTAGTAAATTTGAATAAGGGGACTAGTCGATGTATTTTTCCAGTGGGGGCTAATGTTCCTTCTCTCAATGTTGTTGATGGTGTGTAAGAACTATGATGGTAATAGGAAGGAAACCTTTCAAAAATGAATATAAGTACAGTATAAAATGATGTTCATTCTTAAACAGTAAGAAAAAAAACGCCATTTGAATAAATGTAGTTGAATAGAGTATTGAATTCAACTGAAATTCAAACAAAAATGAATGAAACCCTCTGGCGTATACTTGTCATTTGTGTGCAGTTGATTCGAAGCTTCATTCCTTAAGTTGTTTAAACACTAAACTTCCAAAGAACCTGTTTAAGACAGAAATTAAACTGACAGAATCGTGTTTATTCCTGTGCGATCAGAACGATAAACTTTTTTTTGTAGCGTTATTTTATTTTTTGACAAGTAGCTGCTCAGACGACATTATTTGTCAATGTCATTGGTTTACAAAACGTCATCGCTGTGTAGGTTAATTTAGTTTTTGCATAATGAATCGTGTTCAGTCAGTGCAGCTCATATGTACATAAAATGCATTGAAAACCAATCGGTGAAATACTTGCACATACATTTTCTCGTTGGCACATCAAATTATAAACATCTGTCAGCTCAAACACTCAATGCATAGGAATAGATATTCATTTTTGTTTCTTCCAACCACTTCTGTATATTATTAACACATTGTGCTGCTTCCAAAGTGCAAGGTTAAGCCAACTTATGCTGTGTATTGTATCAAGCAATTGAGTTTTGAAAAAAAATTAAACATAACTTTGGCCGCCACGTTGATCAACGTCTAGAAACTCGCCAAACAAACTCATGGTAGTTTTCCACGGTGTAGTGTCATGGAATATGTGCAATTAAAATTCAAATGACTCTTGTTAACTCAGTGAAACCACAAAAATAAAAACAAAAGTCGGCACCAAATGACCATCTCATTCGTAGTGTCAGACAAATAAAGTTGAGTGCAACACCTCGCCGAGTCCATAAAATACGGATTTGAAAATGTTACTAAGCATTTTTTTTTTCGATCGGCTGTCTACGTAAACTCATTCGTACTAACCACAAGTTAATTACGACATTAGCGGTGATGGTGATCATATTCACTTGAAGACTCTATGTCAGCCCTGACACGAGCTATGATCTTTCATGTGTTTGCACATCGTCAAGCTTATGGCGGACAATCAAGATCGCACATAGAGCTGTTAAAAACAGATTTAATTTCCCAGCAACTGGCAAACTTCAAATAAAAATTCCATTCACCTCACGATAATAAGCCCTTTCAGCACTGTCAGTTCTATGAATTATAATTGTTGTTATTTTCCTACAATTTGCTTGGCGGAGGAGATTTTGCGTGCAATAACGTTCCATGAAATTATGGATTATTTCGTAAGCGTCTACCTAGCTTACAATTAAATGTCAAGTAAGCCAACACAGAAGAAGTTGTGTAGTAATTGACGTTCGAAACATAATATGACAGCGTGAACGATTAAAAGTGATCTAAGCTTAAATTTATGACAATTTGTTCAAGCAATTACATAGGTTGTGGTTGTTTGTTCAAAGGGGCAGTACACGTGTCACTTGGGTTTTGCATTCGTCACTGATTAAATATAAGTAGTCATGGCTGCATCCAACTGTCATTAAGATCAGCAATTTCGTTGTGTGTATATTTTAGTCAGAAGGAATTAGTAATTTTAAATTCTTTCAGGTTATTGTATTTTACTTAATGGAAGATTTATGCCAGAATATGGAAAGTAATGAGGACAGTGCTGAGGGAGGAAATGCACTCAGGTTTTTCTGTTTTTGAACCGGTTATTATCTGATGTTTATTACACAAGTTTAATGGCACATTAGCCTTTCGTAAAGTGATTTTCGTTTAATAATCACCTTGCAATGAGTAACTGTGTATAACACGGAGAGGATAACTTGTTTTGCTTTATATTCTATTATATTATTATACTAACAACTAAGGCAAACCAGTTCTATTAGCTGTCACGAATTTATCGACTTTTTCTAAATTATTGCAAGCTTCTTTGCATACACAACAGTTTTTTTTGTTCATCATCTATGAGCACTTATTTTTTCAATTATTCTTTTAAGAGACCTTTCTTAATTATTAAACCTGCTTCATCAACTCTCGACAATGCGCCTGATCGTGTAAATCAAAGCGAAATCTATGTCATACGTTGCTGACAGTTCTATTTGACATATATGTACTTATATTGCCATCTGTTGGTTATCTTTTCAATTAAATTTTTGTTTCCTTCACGTCATCAATTTAGTTATGAATTGTTTTCCGAACCTGTGTAGCTGTCAAACCTAATCCCACTCTTTAAATTCGTATTTACAGATGAAACCGACCTTAAATACCCCAAGGACAACGAAGAGTACTTGGTTCGATTCCTCAGGCCGTGTAAATTTTATCCAGAAAGTGCCAGAGATTTGGTAAGTAAGATGCACCAACTTATTAATATTTTCCATTACGCACAGTAATGCCAAATGATTATAACAACAAACACTTAATGGGCTTGTGTCAATGTCACCGACAAAAAAAAAGCACATCGATGCCACTTGATCTGTTGTTTTTTTTTCTCCACTTAAATGAAGTGAATTACCACAAAAAAAAAATATTTACCTGCTAAGGCATTCAGCCGAACAATGGAAAGACAAGTTGGTACACTCCCATTCATATGTAAATGTTTTGATATTGATCTTTTTTTGATGTATCATGGATTTTACGTGACATTGACGGCAACAACTTGCTGCACTTAGTCACTTTCCTTTGTTCATAATCAATTACAAGACGCATACATGTGATTGAAGAGTTGATAAAAAAAAATATATACGTCGTGGCAAAGTTATTTGTGGAGAGAATTATGACTTGTTTACCGCTTCCCCTGAATTGGTGTACAGCGCCAAAGCCATAATTATGCTAATTAATTCGTTCTGCAACAAACACGCTCATCATTTATCAGCTGCAGCAACCTTGATTCGTGATGTTTGGGGTTACCATTTGAGGTGAAATTTAAATCCCTACCACAAAATATAGCATATTCTAGTATTTCTAATATTCGAAAAAGTTGGTTCTGACGTAATTTGTATACTCTTTATTCTGTCCATCTCTTCAGCAGTTGCGTCAAGTTTGTGTTATCAACTTGTGCAAAAGCGTCTAGAATTGTGTTGCAATATTTGAACAAATATTTCGTTTTCCATTGGTTTCACTCGAGGATCCACTCATTCTGTGATCAAATGGATCAACAAAACTGCTTCTCGTTGAACCGACAAAAGTATTGTTGAAATGCCAAATAAGAATCTATGGCGGCTGTCAGCTGACTTGCTTAAAATACATAAATTACATTTGTGTCAGTGCTTCTTGCGTGGATTCTGACTTCAAATCGAGAAACGAAATTCTCTTCTCAGAATCACCAAAAGAGTACTTTTTGTGCCAATGGAACGGTTTCAGAAGTGATTTTTTCAATTCCGGACCCTCCCGGACGCTTCTTTTTCCCAATTGAAAACGACATTAGTGTCAAACTGACAAGCACGACTCTTACTTGCTTAGATGGCACTACAGTCGGGGATGGAAGTGAGCCTCAGCCTATCTACTCTATCATACAATAAAATATTGTAAAAAAAGTGTGTTTCTGTGATTTATCATTTTGAATATTTATTTTCAGATCAAACGCTACTATGCCTTCAAGTTGAAGCACAAGGACGTCTACGATAACCTGGTGCCCAGCAAAGAAGAGAACGTGTTCAAAGCCAACATTTTGACAGTTTTTCCCAACCGTGATCAATGCGGAAGAAGGATTTTACTTTTGGAGCTTGGCAGTAAGTAAAACTAGGAAATTCATTGCATACTTTAAAGAGGACTGTTTCTTGCCCAGAACCGATTTTAAGCCATTTGTACATTTAACCATTTTCCATCGGTAAAATGTGATCAAATGCATATTTGTGGGGAGTAGATGAGCAAAGAATAGAATATTTCAAAATGATCATTCCAACAATAACAAGTCGATTACTGATGTTTTAACGTGCAATTGACCCTCGATCTTACTGTTTCGTTATTTTTTTCTCTTCCCAACAGAGAAATGGAAGCACAAACAAGTCTGTCTTGACGAAGTCTTCAAAGGCTGTGTCCTCTTCCTGGAAGCGGCTATGCTAGAGCCCGAAACACAAGTAAACGGTGCCATTGTGATATTCGACATGGACGGTTTGAGTATGCAACAAACCTGGCAATTCACGCCGCCGTTTGCCAAGAGAATTGTAGACTGGCTACAGGTAACTACCATCGTATGCTCTAAACAGACTCCATTTTGTAACTAAACCATTTCTTGTTGCAATCTCGTTTCAGGACTCTGTCCCACTCCGTATCAAAGCCATTCACATTGTGAATCAGCCCAAAATCTTCAATCTAGTCTTCGCGCTGTTCAAGCCATTCTTCCGGGAGAAGTTGCGCTCACGCATCCATTTCCATGGAACCGATCGTGATTCATTGCACAAACATATTTCGCCAAAATGCTTGCCGCCAGTCTATAAGGGAATTCTCGAACAAGCGACTGTCGATGGTGAACAATGGTATCAGCTGATGAAGCTCTGTGAGCAGGAATACGTTGCAATCAACTCGTACGGTTATAACAAGTAGTCGATATGTGTAGGGTATCACAAAAAAAGACGGTGTTGTGTATGTAAATCATTGTTATTTATTTGTTTGTAGTTATTTTTCTTAAAAAAGGAATTTAGTAAGTAATGTCTCATGCGTCACTTATCGAGTTCGTATTTTGTTGAAGCGTATTCTTAGCTATTTTTAATGGCCATAGGGGACAACAAAACATAATGTTAGCCTTTAAAATTTCAATTTTATTTTATCACATAGCGCGTAGGTCGAAGAATCGAAGGAGAAACGCACAAATTGTGTTAGAATTTATAGATATGAAATACTTTTTTTATTACAACCAAAAGAAATGTTGGGGTTCATCAAATGATTATATTGTATAAACAGTTGTATTTTCTGTATTTAAAGAAACCAATGAATAAAGAAACGATGTATTTTTACAAAAAGTATGTTATTTTTGGTTGGAAAAAAGCCACCGACGATGTCCTAAGAAACGTCCCAAGAACTCTCGAAGCGCTAGAAGACACTTCACACAAGATTCGTAAATCAATCCAGAAAATTGTCAAAAAGCTTCGTAATTCCGAAAAAACGCCCCCAAGACTTGGAGGAAGGTTGCCAGACGCACTTAAAACAACGGCTCAAGACCAAGTTGATTTCGTTGATAGCGATGAAAGTAATAAAGAAATCAATATTTTAAGTGGGGTGGTGTGCACGTGAATCATCCCCTTGAAAACGGTTACGCATGCACACTTCACCCTTGTAAATGGCTGATAGCCGGATTGTGTTGTGTATTTGCAAATGAACATTATTCGAGTTATTGAATTTATAGGAATGATCTAATGCCCAAAACACATGTGCAGAAATTCTGGACGCAGCACAGAATGCAGTGCTGCAAGTAAAACAGTGATGTGCAGAAAATTATTTGACATGCAGCTAATATGGCTTCTGTCATTCACCGACTAAGCAGCTGATATGTTTGCAACCAAAACAAAAACAAATACGATCAGCAAATGTCAAAAGCCGATGATGCCAAATGCTTGATATTGCAATTTATTTTCTTTTGTGTTATGGTACGCTTGAATTTTGCAGCAAATTTAGAAAAAGAGAAATGTTGCAGTGCAGAATTTACGTGTGACTATATCTATGTAAACACTTGTATTCTAATCTTGCTGCGCAGTAAATTCTGCACATGTGTTTTGGGCATAAAACTTACAGCAGCAGTAGCAGTGCTGCCAAGTTTTAGTTGCAGGCTTCTCTGTAAATTTAAATATAAAAAAAGTGTAAAACTTTGCTACTTAATGTGGTATTCGATTGGGCGCTCTCAGAGCACTTTTATTGCTCTCAGAGTAATTTTTATGTTTATAAGCAATCTTTTTCAGATTTCAGATCACTTTTGCGAATCTGGGGTGGAAGTATGTAACTTTATACAATCGAGTTCAGTCGATACAATCGAGATAATCTGTCTCTATCGAGGATAATCAATGGAGAATAATCGATTAAGACAAATTAGGTGCTGCCAGAGCTCGATTGTATCGACTGAACTCAATTGTATCAAGTTACGTGCTTCCACCCCTCGATTATTTTCTCAGATTTGCTTCAGGTTTACCAAGTGCGTTTGATTTTGACAACTAGTGGAGTTTGTTTACGTTTTAGTGAAAATGTTCAACTGGATCTCTTTTTGTTAATTATTTATGTACAAATGTTTAGAAAACAATTTGGTCGCAAACTTCGAATGTTTTAATATAAAATTTAAGCAGTGAATACAAAACGCTTAGCAAAGTGTCGAAGGCTACACATATTCGAACCGCACGAATATCAACACAAAAAGAGCAATTGACGTTTTTATGTTCGATTAGACACACGAAATCTGAAATCTGAGAGAAAATCTGAAGAAGCCCAATTGAAAACCACATAACTTTCATAACTTATTTAGGGCTGAATGACGACACAAGCGTAGCGTACTTTCCCTCTCGAACCTATAACCTTCAATTCCAAATTACAGAGGTAACTAGGTCGCTTTTCTTACACTGACCACATAACTGTTCTGCTTCTGGACTGACTTCCATGCCCAACAAAGCTACTAGTTATTTTTTATAGGTTGGTTATGAACAAATTCTTGTCCCGGCTTTTACCTTGCCAAAGTTCACAGTAGCAAAATTGATATGGAAACTATAGCTATTGGGAACTTCTTAATATTCAAAATAATGTACTTACTTTCCACAGCCCAACGAAGTCCAAAAACACAGATTCTTTTGCATATTTTTTATAATTTGATTTATTTTCTTAATAATATTTTGTTGTTTCTGTTTTTTTTTTTCTTTTTAATATTTTTACCGTCATCATCAATCAGAGTTATATTTGAATACATAGCTTTTTTGTTTTCTTGTTTGTTTTTAACTAATTTCACTTGTATTTCCTTGTTAAATAGTAATAATAATAATTAATAATATAATAATAACCAACATATTTTATTCAAGCGCTGTTTTTGCTTTGCTTTGTTTCTTTTTCTTTTTGTTGTTTGCAGATACGAGATACGTGTTTCCCTTCATCCATATATATTTTTTTTTTATTTTTAAATCATATATTTTCGCAAACAGCTTAGTGTTTCATTTCGTTTTTATGTTTCGTCGTCCCTTCATATTCTCATTTAAGATTTTATTTATTTTTGAATGAAAAATTTCCAAGCAAGATATATAATGCAGCATTTTTTTTTTTTAAGAAAAAAAAAGTAAAAACATTTCTACTGGAAATTTCCCATGCACATCAGTTTATAAAGTGTGTGTATACAGAGTAAAGGTTTGTTTTTGTGTACAACATATAGGTATATATAGATGTTAATATTTTGTTTTTGTTGTGTTAAAAATTTGAATAATTAATAATGTAGGTGTGTATAATAATAAATGGTATATTTTCTTGTATTTTATTTATACGATAACATTTTATGAATGGAAATGCCGTTTTTTTTGACAGATTTGGCGCGTAGGTTTTTCTTTTTTTATTTGGGTGTGGGTTTGCATTTGGATTTGTGTTCTGTATAATTTGTTTTGCATAGAATTAGGAGAGATTTTGTGTTTTTTCTTAGACTACAATTTGAAAGAAATTTGTTTGATACTGCTAAATGTGTAAGAATTTTAGTTCTTATTATCTGATATAGGAATATGTTAACAAAAAAGAGTACAATGATAAACAAAATTCGGTTCAGTTTCAAAATATCAATTCGAATATATTTTAAAAGAGCTAAATTTGTTGTAGGTAAAAATTAAAAAGGGAGTTAAATGAATAAATTGATTGAATATTAAAAACAATTTGTCTAACTAATTTCATAATGTTTAACAACTGGCGCTAAGGAACGAGAAAATACACGTGGAGTATCTTACAAAATGTTGGGGTTAATGTAAAATACTGCAGGCGTATTTTATTTTATTATTACGTTCTATAGATTTGTTGCAAAAAGCACGTTTGATATTAGAATATAAATGGTTGGGCAATTATATGGCAATTGCGTTTGTAACGAATTTGATTCGTTAAGACCGGAAAGGCTCACTTTAAAGTTCTTGATTTAGCTCACGGAGACGAATTAACGATAGGTTTTGAAATCGATACAAATTGTCCCGTCGCTTTTATCTATAGGCCTGTTTTTTTTAGCTTCGATCTCAGCAAACCAAAGTAAAGTAGGATTTTCAGCAGGCACAGCAACTACGTTCTACTTGACACTTTGAGAACTCAGAGTAGTTGGTGCGATTGCGCGCTGAAAATCCGTTTACTTTGCTTTGCTGAGATCTAAGCTCAAAAAAACACGCCTTATATTAGACGTACATGTGTCGTGCACTGTAGGGAAGAGATCGTTGTGGTGTGACGCGACACTTATTCTCAGTGACAGCGGGTAGGGCCAAGTTCACCACTGTACAACTAACTTGTATGTAGCAATTTCATACTCATACTACGCCTCTATAAACAAGAAAAACTGAACTTAGCAGATAGTTCATCAACAACTAGTCTAGCAGAAGGCAGCTCTCACGTCAGTTACAGTCAGTCAGGTTACAAAGCAGTCGAGTCGAATGGTGAATGATCGTGACATGATTTCAATAATTCCACGATCGATGGTCGGTTAATATGTACATGTGTTCAACAATCGATCGTGTTACTTGCCACATGCAGGGGATTTTTTCAAATCTTATGGCAGCTTTGCCGCCCTCTAATTAACCGAAAAGAGAAACCTTTTCAAACAGTCTGAAATAAACGTCCGAAATTGTACAATGATCGCGGTCGATGCAATTGTAAACATTTAGTACTCTCGCAGAGTTTTAGTCTCCAGTCCAATCTGTGAATTGTATACAAGAAGCTGATCTAATATAGCTCACTGTGATCGTTTTGGAGACCATTTGGAGACCAGAGCGCAATCAACACGATCGATGATAACCAGCGTTTCTATGGCATTACTCAAGTGGTTCATGTGCTGTAATTATAACCGATTACCTTCATCTAGCAGGAGACGAGTCGCTCCAACCTTAAGCGAGGTATAAACTAAGTCAATCACACATAAAAAAAACAAATACAATCTCCTTCACGTATTGAAATCGTAGACTTTGTAAATTGCTCACCTTTGTGTGCGCATACCATGCCAGCAAAAAAGGTTCCGTGAGTGTGCTTCACTCTTCGGTGTACTCTTTATTTTGACTAGTAGGGGGCAGCAGTGGTGTGAGTTTCTCAATACAAAGCTGATGCATAAATTTTTCAAAAGAGTACATCCCTGCAGTTTCACCAGTCTTTCAAAACTTGCCATTAAAGTTCAATTTTTTTCAGTTAGCTACACTTTTTTTATACAGTTTTGAATGAGAGGTAAATCCACAAAAAAAAACAATAATCCGACTAGATGGGAGTAATTTAGCGTGATCCAATGTGCAATTTCATTTGTAGTGCACGTCGTGATCATAATCATACTATAATCAGCGGCTCATTTCAAACATGTATTACTAGCTTAAGCCAACATAATCCGACTGCGGGTGGCCCTTTAGTGTTCTGCCTACATTTCCACCTTGGACATGAACATGTGACGTGAAATCAAAAACAAAACAATGAAGTCGCCATCAATGGTATATCTTTGTCCTTTTTTCGATTCCACGTCACGCATGAGTGATTTAAAAAAACAAAATTATAAGCAACAAACCAAACTCTCACGTGAAACAACAATAACATATAGTTGACATATTCCTTTAACAGAATTTAAGAATAAATGATTGACTGTCGTCATTTGCAGTGTTCCTATTTTGTTTAATAGCAGCTTATTTATTAAATTTTATTGTTGTAATGCAGAAACTCTCCTTCTTCTACATGGTTTTTGGAAATATAATTTATTTATATAACACATTTCTCTCTCTTGCGCGTGTGTTCAAATTTGAGTTTGTTCAATTAATACATTCAGTTGTTTGCTTTTGTGTGTTTAAGTTATTTGAGAGAATACCTGGCGGCATTGCAATTGAGAATTTATCATTGTAACCGGTAATGACACGATTATTATTGGCAACAAATCCGTTTGCTAAACTATTCGTGAATAGATTTTGCTCGTTACAAAGCCAATTAGCAATTTGTGGATAATTTACCTAGAAAATTAATTAAATTCTTGAGAAATAAACTAAAATGGAAAATGATTGAGAGAAAATCAATTGTAATATAAACAAGATGGGGGGCACAAATAAATATATAAAATAATAAACAAAAACAATTATTTTCTTTTGTACAACAAAGCAACAAACACCGATTTTCTTTTTTTTCTGATTTAACTAAAAACATTAATATCCACTTGTTGTCGATGTTTAACGGAAAGCAGATCGTTACCCCAATAATTTTTACTTTCTAAGCAAGAGAGAAGTGTTAGAAGAACAAAAAAAAAACAGAACATGTTGTTTGTATTACTAATGTGAAAAACAATTCCTTTTTTAACATGCCAGGCATTTCTGTGTTACAAATCGAAATTTTAAGAGAAAAACACAATCAAACCCAAAATAAAAAATGTTCATAAAGTTAGAGAGAGAGATTTTCATCCAGATTTTCTTTGATCTTTTGATCTATTGTGTCTAGGTGTATGTGTATGTTTGTGAAGGGGGAGGGAGCGAGGGGATGGTGTGTAAATATTATATTGTTTCATTAAAAAAAATAAATAAAACGATCTCACATAAAAATCTACACAAATTGCCTATTTTTAAGGTATTCTAACATTCCTTGAACGTTGGCATTTACCTGTGCTTGAGAATTCTGTTGAGGGTTTAATAGATTATTTGGTAGATTGACGCCATGGTGTTGCGGTGGCTGGGGCCCAAAACCTGAAACAATAAACAAACAAAGTGGCATTATAAATAGAGTGTTATGCTGGTGGAAGGTCGAGTGTTGGGCGGTGGCATAGAAATGCATCAAAAAATTCCAGACACAGTTCTTGAGCAGTCTACTAGACTAAAAGCGTACAACACAAAGAGAGCACATATGTGCGGCCACTTCGCACCGACAATTGACCTAAAAACATTCATGCCCATTTGTCTGTGGCTACACTCACCTTGGCCGTTCTGCTGTGACAAATGCTGCATAAACATATCTGGTCCAGTATGTTGTTGCGGCTGCTGTTGCTGTGGTGGTTGCTGTTGGGGATGATGTTGCTGCTGCTGCTGATGTTGTGGAAATGAAGAGAATTGACGGAATGAAAGTATAGCTGGATCCATGGCTGTCCAATCTGCCATATTGCTGTAGCCTAGAAAAACCAATCACCTCGCAAATTAGTCCGTTCATCAAAACAATATACGAACAAACTTCAGACACATACCCTTATTGTGATTGCCACCATTCTGGTTTTGTTGGCTCATATGCATTTGGGGATCATGGGGATGCTGTTGTTGTTGCTGCTGCTGCGGCTGAAATCCACCACCTAAATGTGGATTCCAATTGTTTGGTTGCTGCTGCTGCTGCTGTGTCGGCATCGGTGGCTGTAGCCCCCCACCAATGTTACCAGGCAAATTCATAAACGGTAGTATCTTACTACCCTGAGGCCGGGGCACACCGAATCCAAATGCATTCATGTGGTTAAAACCAGGTGGTGGCATGCGTGTTCGCTGCACATTGTCCAGCAAATGTTTCTGATGGCTAGCAGTCTGCTGTTGAACCATTTCGTTCTCCATAAGCTCAGCTAACGCTTTCTGTGTCTCAATGAAGGGGTCAAAGCCTACACCAACAAAGGAAATTCATTGAATCTGAGCATTTTTTTGTGAGTGCGCGCTGTATTTACCCAAATCATCGTCCGCAGATGTATTGTGTGAACTAAATTGATTTAGCAGACGTGATGGCGGCTGTTGCGGTTGCGATGGCGGAGGTTGTTGCTGCAAATTTGTCGGTTGCTGCTGCTGCTGTTGATTGCCAGTGCTTCCGTTACCGCCGAGCAGATTGTGTGTACCCATCGGATCGTATTTACCGGATAGCCTTTGTTTTTGTAGCGGCTGTTGTCCCATAAGGCCTGAAAGAAAATCTCATTGTACAACCAGGATTATATTTTATGGGTTCAACTCGTACCATTTGTGTGATCTAAGAACTGTGAATTGATTCGATTATTTTCCAACAGCGACGCCATTCTAAGGTGGTCATTCATTGGACCATTTCCTCCGCCATGACCGTTTATCACAAACTGTTGTCGAATAGTTGAAACGGTGTTAGTGTTACACACCAACTTTATGGATTAAAGCACTTACCTGATGGAGCTGCTGTTGCTGCTGTTGATTCTTATGGAAATCAAAGAATCTTGACATATTTGTCCCAAACATGTTGTTGCTTAGTAAATGGTCACTCTGCTGGCGTTCTTGCTGCTGTTGCTGTTGCATTAGTTGCTGCTGCTGTTGAATCAGCGTGGTTTGGGACAGCCGGCTTAGATCGGCACCGCTGTGGAAATTGTTACTAACATTCGGGAAATCTGCAAGATAAATAAATACATTTGTAGGATGTTTTAAAAGAACAAATTGCGGTTTGCAAAAAGTCGCCATTGATCCGAGTAGAGCCGCTCATAAGAACAGGAGTATACTAAGAAGTCATGCCTTTAGTTTCATATCTGTGTCGGAGCTCGGCAATGAGGTGGGTTTGTTGGGTTGGGTTAACAAGATTGCCGAACAACAGCTATCGGAAGCATGTGGTATATTCTTAAGCTTAGATGGAGGTTTCAATATCAATTGTTAAACAATTAACAACTAAAGCGAGGACATTTTCAATTGCCGGATGTTTAGAAGTGTACAATGATTTAAAACTGATCCATTGGGTTGACGATCGTTTACGTCCGAGTTTGTTTGTGGACTATTTGCTAAGTTTTCCCAGTGGTTGGTTTGGTTGTGGCACCGACGTTTACTTATCCCTCTAACACCCGAACCAGCAGTTGCAAAATTAAGTAACAAGAAGCGACCCTGACTCACTGAATACCCGGCACTAGCTGGAGCCCAACATGAAACTCCTTGATAATGACAATTCAGGTACATTGTTAATATCCTCAACTCGATAGGATAAATTTGAGACAATCTCACAAACAAGCCTAGGTCTCCAAAGTTTTGCCTCAAAACGATTCATAAGAGTCAATTGTGCCCTGGTCGATCTAACCAGCCACCCAGCACAACTCACATAATTGTAACAACAGAGGCGCTTCCATTCGTAGTAAAAGAAAAAACAAATCACACAAACGAATGACTGTTGGTGGCCAGACTGCTTTCCTATAGAAACCTATTACGTCCACTATTCTTAAGTTGTTGTATTTACAAGCTAAAGCCTGGGTTATGTTGATACCCAACCTAAAACACAAATTAAGAATTTCTTCTGACCACGGCATTAACAATAAAACAGATTTTTTAGCATCCTAGAGTAAGAGGTGGCCCATTCATAACAGCCACGCCATTTGCTGTTTGATATTAAATTGCAATCTACATGAAACTTCACTTAGACTATAAATTTCTCTTGCCAAATCCATGTTGGCCAAGGGAACATCTTTCAATGTTTCTTTCCCGATCATCTAAATCAACCTTCCGATCTTTACTTTGGCAGACATCATGCCAAAACATCGTACACAAAATGACAAGGACTTAATGCTAGATGTGGTTGAATATTATTTAGCTTACAACTAGCATTACATGCAAATGAAAAACAAACAAGTTAAGTACTTAAACATTACTGCGAATCAAAGCAAAATGAAAGCCTTCAAATGAATGAACACAAATACAATACACATCCCTAGTCTCTGCTACTGGAAACTTAAAAACAAAAAAAAAACTCAAACAAAATATGAACAACATAAAGATAAAAAATAAAACACAACAAAACTAAAAAAAAAAAAGAAAAACCAAAACATACCGTGTGGTCCGTTCATTTGCGACAATCCAATATTATTGAGTAAATTTCGTTTTTGCATTTCTTGCATTCGAAGGAACTCTTCCTGCTGTTGATGCTGCTGCTGCTGCGGATGTGTCTGTTGCTGTTGTTGGTGTGGTGGCATTTGTTGTTGCTGTTGGTTCTGTGGTAGATTTTGGTCTTCCATTTGCTTATTGTTTCTCATCATAACGTATTTGAATGCGTCTTCCCAATCTTCTGTGGGTTTTGTTATCGATGCCGGAGTGTGTCGGAATTGCACCGGTGACGGTGAGCACACCGACGACAGAGGGGATGGAGAAGAGGAGAATAAATATTTATCGGGATTTTTCATAAAATGTATACCATTTGTTGTGGCAGTGCCATTTACTGTGCCATTTTGGTATCCATCGATTCCTATTATGTTTTATATTTGGTTTTTGATTTCGTTTTTAAGGGTAGTACCACGCGAGTTTCATTATTTCAAACGTTTTTGTTTATTTTATTGTTTTATTTTTGTTATGTAGATGCAGCAGGAGTTGCCGGAAACAAGAAGAGAATAGTTTTTGATTGGATCGAATTAGTTTTTCTGATTTTTGCGACAATTTTTGTGATTTTCAATTAGATAAATTTTGTTTTCCATATTTTTTTTTTACAAACAAACGAACACACACATATTGATATGAAAAAAAAGTCACATATAATCTATAATCTACTCGAATAGAATTTATTTGTAATCAAAGAATTGAATTGACAGTTTTAATGGGTTGAGAAAAAAAAACTACGAAGAAACAAGAACTACCATGGAAATAAAACTCAGCAAACATCTTCAAAGTAATGATAAAAAAGATAAAACGGAGAGTGTGCAGGTTTGAAAGAGCACATTTTGACAGAGAGCCGTTGTGTCAAAAACCGACGGCATTGTTCGATTTGTACGAATTGTTTGATTTACAAATTTGTGATTTGTTCTTCGATCGAAATAAACTATACTGAAACCAGTTACAATAAAAGTGTTGCTTGTATTTTAAAGTTAAACGTTTCAAAGCGACACCCAGTTCGGTCTCCAAATCTGTCTATAATCGTGAGAAACTCATACAGAAAACTAACCAACGTTAAAATTTCGAAAAAGACATCATCTGGGTGATTATTGCCATGCGCCATTATAACAATATATATATCAACAAACAATAAACAAATAGTTGACGCAACAGGTCATTTGTGAATTTTTGACCGTAGGACCAGATTCACGCCGCAACCATTAATTTGTTTGTTCTGGCGAAGGAAGAGGTCTATTCCGAATTGAGAAACTATCACACGACAGTTATCGTCTCGAATGGTTGTCAGCGGTGTTTATTAGGACACAATACGCGTTTTTACCGCAATTCACGGGCCAATACACCAAGCAAACCGAATCTTAAGAAGAGTGATTTTAGTAAGTGTCTTTCTTTATAAAGTCTGTGTTTTGTTGCCAAAATCATTGTCTGACCACAACCTGGCATTCGACCAATACATCATCAATTACGGAGCGATGATGATGTAATTGAAACCTAGCATCCAGGTAGAGGGTCCCCCTTTGACAGGAAAACATTTATAAAACTTCCACCCACAGAATACCTTCCCGGCGAAATAGTTCTCTATTGCCACATAAACTCGCGCTAGATCACTTGGGTCCCCAATCAAAGACATCAACTTCAACTACAGAAAATACTAAACAAAAAAAAAAAAAACGAAAAAAAAAAACACATTCCCCTCCATATTGGCACCCTTCGAAAACAACAAATAAACCAACATCTAATTTGAAAGAAACCACAAGCTATTCTAGAAACGATATTTGCAAACGCTTTTCTAACACACAATTTAAACCAACAACTCACCATTGAGTAGATCCGGCAGATGCGATGTAATGACACTGCTCAAATGATTGCTCTGACTGTTGCGCAAGTCCTCCGGTTTACTTTTAAGCGTTGGTTGAAACGATGACGATGATGAGAAAAAACTGTTGTTATCGTCAAAAAGATTCAATTTTGACAGACAAGCTGCAAGGAGACAATCAAAATTAAACATCAGCAAAGACTGACACCACCTAGACAAACAATGCAAACAAACCTGTTGTATCAATTATATTACTACTATTTTCTATATTTGTTAGTTTCTGTGCTACTGCTGCTGATGTTGGTGTGGGTGAAACAATACCATTTGTTTCATTTGTTGCATTCAATTCGACGACCGGACTTGCTGGCGTCGACGCTGAAGATAATGATGACGATAGCTTACTGTTTGTGTCTTGATTGCTGCCGCCACTGCTGCTACTGCTGTGGCTGCTGCTGATGCTACTACTACTGCTGCTACTGTTCTTAATATGATTTTCTAAATGTTCATCTGTAGTCGGTATGGTTGTGTGATGATCTGGGAAGCTGCCTGGTGAGCTATTGCCGCTAGTACTGCTCTCACTAAGAAAGGGAGACCCACGGTGATCGCTACTATTGCTGCTTGAAGAACTGAAACCGAGATGCAGTTGTAGAGTAAGAAAAAACACAAAACAAAACAAGTACATGCGAAGCGAGTACCAACCTTAATGACCTAGCATAGGCATTCTGTCCATTCACACCCACGTGCTCATCACTGTTATCCTGTTCGAAGTCTTCGATTAATTTCATCTCATCGTCTACACTTAGATGATTCGATTTTGTGTCGTTTTTCAATTTGCCAGCAACTGCTGAATTTTGTTGCTGCCTATCGGATGACGATTTCTTATTATCTGCGGTGGTGGAAGAGCATTTCGTCTCCACACCACCGACCGTCGAAGAATCCTTAATGCCATTCATTTGCTGTGTCGAGTTACTTTGTTGCAACTGGTTTTCCTTGTTGCTGACTTGATGACTGCTGTGATTGTTGCTATTTTTCTTTGCTTTATCGCCTTTTGATTTTTTGCCGCGACCCTTTTCCTTTTTGCCACTACCGCCGCTGCTCGAGCCGTTCGTCAGCTCTTTGCTGTTTGTCGGCGATTCGGAGAGGCTAGGCCAGGCGTCTTTAACGGGGCCGTCCACTGTGCCATTAGCTAGAAATAAAGCGTTAGCTACAACCAAATGATGCATGCTACAACTAGAAGTTATTTACCATTTGTTGTCGCTCCTGAACCGGGGGTTCCACCCGTAGACGGTCCACCGCCTGGCGTGCCGTTTGGCCCAGAAGAGGCTATCAGCATGTCGTGCAGTCTCTTCTCGTACTCCTGATGTTTCCCCTGGTGCATTTCCTAGGCAAACCATAATTGGTTAAACAGTCGGATGAATAATCGCAATTTAAACTTACCTCCTTGGTAAAGCTAGCCTCCGGATCGCCCAGTTCGTGCAAATACATACAATCACCCTTCGGGCACTGCTGGTTTTTCATAAAGTGACTACAATACTTGGTTGTACCTAAACTAGTCTTAATCAGTCGGCCATCTATTGATATATTATTCACACTTTGTATTGCTCTTAGGGCGTCGCAGTTATGCACATACGTGACATACGCTGACGCCGAAGGACCCTGTAAACGTTAGTAACAAATTAAAATACACGCACAACTTTGTTTTTTATTTTGAAGCAAGTGCTTATAGAAACAAAATGATATTATGTACACTTACTTGCACACCTGCATAAGCGGTGCTGGGGTTTATCACAACTTTATGAATTTTACCGTATTTCCCAAAGTACTCGTGTCTCTTGAGAATCTACAAAATAGACAAGCAAGACATGTGGCAATATTCAACAACAACATAGTAACCATCAAAAACAACAACTGCAACTTTAGGTGATTTAGTTAAATACTCGGTTCTCACTTTTGCACTTACATCGGCATCTGCCAGTCTGGGTGGTAGGCCAACAACAAATACCAAATTCCTTTGCACTACACGCACATTGGCCAAGTGCTTTCGGTTTTCGGTGATTTTTTGCTTTCGTTGCTGATCCCGTTGCTTTTTTTGCGACTTGAGTGCAACCATCTGAAACAAAACACACGCACATTAGCCACATTAAATGATTTGTGTTCGTCTCTTAAACGTACTTCCTCTTGAGTCAAAGGAGTAAAGTCGGCTGGATTCTCCGGATATGCCTTCCGGCACGCTGGACACAATTCATTTTCATCCGTTCGAATTCTGTGCCAGCAGAATCTACAAATCTACAAACACACAAACGGACACATTTACAATTTTAGTTAAAAACAGAAAATAAATCAATTTTTTTTACCTGATATCCACAAGTGCACGGATAAAAATTCAAATCATCAACTTCCAGGGGTTCCATACATAGTGGGCATTCGGCCACGTCATCACTGCTATTGTTCATACCGTTCATAGTTCGTAAATTTCTTCAAAATCACCTTCTTGTTCGCTTGCAAGGTATTAACACTATTGCTTCAATTAATTTCCCAACAAAATTAATTGAACTTTAGTTGATACAAGATACGCGCAAAGTGATGTTGCACTTTTATAAACGGTATGTATTTTCGTTGTTGATGTGTTTCTTTTTGGGGAAAGAAAAACACGCGCACAGACACACAACGTCTCTTCAGGTTTTTGGGTTTAGCAACACACTTGCTGTTGGTGCTGTTTCTTCCGAAAAAAACAAAACTATTACGAGTACGAAGAGCGTTCGAGAAGTGTGTTAGAGCGTCAAACACGTCTAAACAAAAATAAGTTGCAGTTTTCCAGATAACGAATTAGTAGCCCAATGCACAGAAACACACATACACTAGCTACTGATGCGGATGCGTTAAGAAATGTATGCGAAACGATTTATCGGTTTTTTTACTGCTGAAGAACTTCTATTGTAAGACTGGCTGAAATGAAAAAAAATCAAAAGTGCAGTCAGTAATTTGTAAGCAGGACATAAATGTGTTGTTTGAACAGAGTAAATTCAGGAATGATCAGGTGAGGTGTTTATGGATTTTCCCTGTCCCTGCTATAAGAAAGCTATGCATTTTAAAGCTCTTCCGTCATCTATTGCCGTTAATCTCGATACCTACCCGAAACTTTTCCAAACTAATTCAAACTCTATTCAAAACTCGACCCTCTCCCAGCTTGTTTTCGTTCAAATGCATTCCCTACAATAACGGTCGTACAAGGATGTTCGCTGCACCAAAAGTTTAACTTTGAAAGAGTAGCCATCTACAAATGAAAACATTTGCCAACTTTATACCTACATTAATGCGATACCGCAAAATGGTAGTTTTACTTCACTCCATCCGACGATCGTGAATATAAAACCATAAAAAAATTTGGTTTCATTTAAAAATAAATTAAGCTTCGTCTCAGTGCAACATTACAATGGCACAAAGGCTGCACTCCAATCTTATCAAAAGCTATCGCATTCCCACCACCAACCTACCTACATGCCGAGCATCATGTGCAAGACAAAAGGCAAAAATCAAACAAATTTACGGTTACATGGAATGGAAACATTTTCTTTTCAGCCTCCCGCAACAACAAACATAAGAGAACCCCAAGAAGAACCAGATAAAACCTTAGAAAACTAGAAAATCACAAAGAGAAATACGAGCACAAGAAAAATGCACAAGAAATAAAGTGTTTGTGCAATTTCCAAGTAAACTGCTGCACATAGAAAGGAAAACAAAAAAAAAAAAAAAACAAAACGGCAAGATACAGCAATAGCAGCAACGGCAAACAACAATAAATACGAGTAACTAGCAACTAGGTCAACGACTGGAGACTAGTTTGCGTTTCTTTGAATTTTGTTTCCATCATGGATATAAACATTTCAATTCGCTCTGCGTCTATTTTGTTTTTATTCGATAACGTATCTCAATTATTCGGAAATTGAGATCAGCAGTCGATTTTCATTCTTTTCCTAGATGAAAGAGAAGCCCATCAAGGTCATACACAAAAGTAATTATAGTTTAGCACTTGGAAGTTTATGAGATATGAAATATGAATAGCAACAAAGATATGAGTGTTTATTATACGTTCCTGCTGTTGCTTTGAGCATTTGAGCAGAGAAAATAATTACACTCGACTAGCGAACAAATTTTGTGCTTGCAAAATTAAGTGGACTTTGGCGTTAAGCTATTGGAATTTAATTGGAGTCGCTATTGGTTGGCAAATCGCTCTGTTGCAATTGTACGTATGACCTTCTGCAATCATGAGCAATCCTACAGAAAGAGGAACGGACGCTTTTACTTTCGAAATGAGATGATCTGTTTGGGTAGTGTTGATGACTTTCAAAATACTTGACGTGAATTGCAATTCAAACAACTTGAGATTTGATGGCATTTAAAATACACATAAAATGCCATACATATGCCATCATCCAAGTCAACTAACAAAACAAAGCAAAACGGGCACAACCGAGCTAAATATATGGATCAGTTGCGTAGCATGAACAAACAAAAAGAGTTCTCAAACATCCAGCTCTAGTATCAAACTCCAACGTCGAACCGCTAACTCGTGTGCTTAGTAAACAAATTAACGATTTCACTAAGAAGTTAGTGAGTTAACTGTTTACACAGCAGGTACCCCCGTAAAATTCGTGTAAGCTATCTGCGTTTGACAGCTAATCAGCTGTGCAAATTTGTGCATTACTGTAAGCAAATGCAGCTCCTCCACAACATCATTGGTTAGGTAAGTCAAACAAAATAATTACTCGAACTATGCCATATGAATTTACAAATGGCCGATTGTACGCTTGTAAAGGGAACGCTTACAATTGTAAACATTCGCATTTGTCTGTGGTTTTTGTGTAAAAACTGTCAAATGCACGTATGACATTTATAATTCGTCTACGTCATGCACGTCCACTTGAAGATTTTCAATTGGAGTAACTGTTATCCCTACCCACTCCCACGATGAACGCAAAACACTCCTTCCCCAAGTGTTGTTTACGCTTTTAAAAGCACAAGCTACCCTCACATTTAAAATGTGTTACATTTCATTGATAGCTGATGGTTATACAACATATTACGTTGTGGTTCTTCGCCTACTTTCTATTTAAAACAAAAAAAAATCCTTATCGCTCAAAATTAAGCATTCACTTATCTCCAATATCTTTTAAAAATTGCGTAGATACCATTTACAATCGTGCAATTTGTTGTTTTTGTTTACATTTACTGAAAATATCAGATAACTTAATTACTCTTACCGTACGTTTGTTTACCTCAAAGCGGTAAATAAATTCTTTTATACACAGAGAAACCCATTTCTTTTGAAGTGAATTCATTGAATGGAATAATTATTACGAGTTACATAACGCGCGAGTCATTGCTGGCGTTTTGGATTAGCATCCACCACCCACTTGTCCGTTCCGCAATGTGTTTTATCGCCAAACAGCACCCCGACAAAGCACGTATGGTACACAATTAAAACGCAATTAAAGACGTATATGGGGAGTAGGTTCTATGACAAATTTTGTGGACGCATTGCATTCTAGATTCGACGCTACTAGTGCGGACCGTGGGGGTGACATCATTACTGTACGTCGAGGGTATTCGCGTTAGCACCATGTGCCTCGGATAATGCTACCCTCTTAAGTCGTTAAAAGCCTTGCTCCGTCTCGTCTGTTCAATAAGAATACAGAATTCCTCTTTTTTTTGTGTGTAATCGCCTCTTGCCAATGCCTTGACGTATTTCAAAACTACGTTTGTTTACGTAGCGCACACACATACACATCGATTGCTTGCCAAAAACTAGTGATAACACCAGCCTCGAACGATAACTCGTATAATAGTGTCGTGTCTTTGAGAAAACAACGACACGTCAACAATTCGCTTTGCTAGGTTATGTAGACCGTGTTCAATAAGCGCGCCGCTTTTTGTTTTGATTCATTCACCATCAGAACAATTTAGCGACAATAACTGAAACATTACACAGAGGAACGCATGCTAATTTGAAACCCGAAGATGACGTATTGACATAACGAATAGGTCACGGTTAGCACTTAAGCCGCGGAGGAATGATGGGTTTGCTTTCGGAAGAGGGGATGCTAGAAAACTGGGCTGGTGTTCTGTATTAGTCACCGTCATACATGCGTGTTTGCACTCGCTCTTCGGTGGCATTGCAGTTGAGGAAAACACGAACTTAGCACAGGTTAAGTCGATAGATTTAAAATTGCGATGAACAAAATTAATTCGGCTAAAGTAACCTTTACATTTGATCCACGGAATAAAGAATGAATGCTGATTTATCAAATTAAATGACAGATTATAGCGACTTTCAGTCGCATTTGAACGAGCAAGAATGAAAGAAAGCGACGGAAGTGAATGCATAAAGCCATTATTTGAACGCAAAAAAGGAAAGTGAAGAGGTGTTTCTATAAATGTTTGACAGGTCATAAGGGAAGTCATTCTCTCAATCTGAGCTTTTTAGTGTAACTCGCATAGACTCCTCCCTACCCAAAAATCGTTCCAATCACTGTATAAACAATCAGTTTCCTAATGCAGCAATGGTCTTCATCCATGTTCTTAATAACAAACCAAATATGGTGTAACAAAAATGATTTCGGGACAATAAATAATGCAAAAGAAACTAAAAATGTTCTTATATTGAAAGATATCCACACTACCTTACATCTCGGTATCAGTACGCTAGAGTGCAATTAATTTACGTGCAAAAAATTATAAATTGTCTACAAGGAAGCACGCATACATACATATAGCCTATTTAAATTCACGCGAAGTGAATAGGTAAACTGTAGGGAAAAGGCAATAAAATTAAAACAAACAAAATCTATAAGCCTTTGATCAGATTACCTACTGTACTTGCATTATGTGACCTAAACAACGATATAACGTATTCTCTTGCTAATACATATTGCATTTATGGTAAAGTAAGCCCATTCCCGTTTATTGCAATTTGCCGGTGTTTACCTTTGTTTTTTTAGTAGTCAAAGCAGGCAATCATTTCGAGAATTGTCATTTGGACTAGCCAGCAAACGTAGAAAGCGTTCAAAAATAATGTCTGTTGTTCTGGAAGTGATGCATGAAAACAACATTTCATGTTCGCAACATCGGTCACATCATGAGTCATCGATGTAGCGAAAACAGCTACCAAATGCAATACGATATTTTGGTACAAAATCGTTTATATGTAAACAAAACTGAAATTGGACGAAAATCGTTTGGAAGCAGGATACAAAAATCCACTTTAATAGGTAACATCATAAGTATGTTTTATTAGAAGTGTAAGCAAAATCTAGGAAGTTATTCTCTGGTAGCGGGGATGGCGATAGGCCCGCTATGGTGCCTGGTCTTTTGTGAATATCTCACAACCTAACCTAACCGAACTTATGTCGTTTTCCATTGGTTTCACTAGGGGATCCACTCATTCTGCGATCCAATGGAACAACAAAACAGCTTCTGAAAGAATCCACAATAGTATTGGTGAAATGCCAAAAAATAATCTACGGCAGCTGTCAGCTGACTTGTATAAAATACATAAATTACATTTGTGTGAGTGCTTCTTGAGTGGATTCTGACTTCAAATCGAGAAGCGAAATTCTCTTCTCAGAATCACCAGAAGAGTATTTTTTGTGCCAATGGAACGGTTTCAGAAGTGATTTTTGCGATTCCGGACTCTCCCGGACGCTTCTTTTTGCCCAATGGAAAACGACATTATTCTTTCGTAAATAGAAGGGGGTAATTTGGAAAACATTGTTAAAACACATCCGGGAGTTTGTCCTACTGTTTTTTATGACCAGGCCTATGCGTATGTCAAACATGCCGACGAAAGGCTATCTTTTCTAAACACGGATCCGAAACTGCCCGGTCCTACAGAATCGTTAAGATACTAGATCGTAGCCACCTACAATTTCTGAAACCCACAAGAGACGCATAGGAAATCAGAAAGTTGTTCATGTTTCCACTTAAAATGACCGGTAATGCCGCATTATTTTACACAGATGTTTTGGACTAACATATAAAACTTCTTGCCTTCATTCAGAACCCCAACAACAGCTCCGGTAGCAAATATTGCTGATTTAAATGTACTCCATTGTGGACCGACATTGCAATGGACTTCTAAAACATATCCCAACAAAGACTGGTGAATTTACGAAAAAAAAAAAACAATGTTTCCATATGGGTTCACTAGATGACACACCAAATAAATACTAGACCAAATAACCCAACAAAGGCAAACAAAAACTACAAAAACAAAAAAATACTTTCACTTATAAACGATCAACAAATATAGGTAGTTATTTAATTTATGTTTGAAATAAATCAATGATGTAATTAGATGAAAGTCTCTGCTCGAACTGAAACTAAAAAATACAAAAAAACTCTCCCACATACACTTTGTGCATACAGGTGTCTCTGAACCCGAATTTATTACGTTGGAATTCCGTATTGTATACGTATGCATGCAGTATTAAAATAAAATTAGATAATAAATTCACACCCGCAGAAATAAACAACAAAATAAGTGAATCAAAATGCAGAAGATGAACTTTTTTTTTCACAAATTATCAGCGGCCATGATTGCTTGTCAGTTTTTCTTTGTTTCGATTTCGAAGATGAGGGACAGGAATTTATTGTAAAGCTGTGATCACATTGCAAATGTGAATTTTATAAAAATAAAATCGACAAACAAAAAAAGCAACTGTTTCTCTATTCCGACCGTATAAAGTTATGAAAGGTCTTTCAGTACGAGACACAAACACAGGAAAAAAATCGCTTTCTGTTAAAAATAGAATGCGTGAGAAAATTCATAGGAAATATATTCCGAACAAGAAAAATAAAACTGAAAATATACTTGTTCTTGCCTCTCGACACGACGGTGAGTGTTGTTTATATTTTCGCACAGGTGAAGTAGATAATTTTTAGCAACAACTCGAGTGGAAACAAGAAAAAAATCTTTAGGAAATTTCCCAGACTAGTAATAGTGTTGAGTGCATTGGCCACCTCAGCAATGTATGCCATTGAAATTAATTTTCTTTTAATTTGCACCGAATGTTCCGAGAGAATCCTGCCAGTATTTTCTTTGGTCAACATTTGTGTGTAAAAAATGCAGAAATTCATAAAATATTGCAAGAAAATAAATATTTTATACATAACCCCTTCACAATTTACACAGTTTCTCTTCTTTCTTCATCCACACTTTTGGCGATTAATTTTTTTTTGTATTCTTTTTTTCTTTAAATCTGTTTTTCACTTTATACGATTTCATTTGGACGAGCACAAATCCAAATTTTATCCACAAGAAATCAATCAAATTCACTATTACCAAACAGAAACAATAAAATTAATTGGAAAATCTAATTTTTTACCTTCTATTTACGGTTATTCGTTTATCGTGGGTGAGAGAATAAGGAAAAAAATAACTTTTTTATGTAGGTTTTTTGATTAGATTGCGATTGCTCTTCGACGAAAAAAAATGACTACTGCTTTAGATTTTTTTGATATTTGATTAGAAACTAAAAAGTTTATCCCTCTTCTGCACGCACTCACACATCTATCGATATTGTTTTATGTTTTTCCTCTTCTTTTCGGTTGTCCTTTTGTGTCTGTTGGAATTAAAATCGTATAAGCTACTCCAACTCACAACCGACTGTCAAAAATAACGCGTACAGCGATCTCACTTCCTCATATAAACACTGCCTTGTAAATGTCACTTTAGTGGGAAGTTTTACATCCAAATATATGTACCTACCCCCGATTTCATAACACTAGGTACATAAAAAATATAGACTTTGAAAAACTTACGGTTCGTCGGTATAAATTTCTATAATATTCCAAAAGAAATTTTCGAATCGCAGGTCTTTTTTTCAAAATTTCTTCTGAAATTGTAAGAAAAAAGAAAATCAATTGTCAACGTCAAAAGGGCGAAACAGCGTTTGCTCCCTTTTCCCACAAAATATAAACACGGTAAAAGCAAGACAACTCTATATCGACCCGAAACGCATTCGACAAAGCCAGCTAGACCCTTTTTTCCTTAAGTCGGATATGGATATCTCACTTCATCGTTAAATCACTTCACCACAGAACAAAGAATACACTACAAAAATCTGCCCATCTCTTTCATTACATTCACTTGCTTTTTTTCGCACGTAATTAGAAAAAGAGAAAAAAAATGAAAAAAAATATTTTTGAAATCAATAAAATTTCAGAAATATCCAATTTTCGCTGCACTTAATGAACACTATTGAGAGGAAAATTTAAACATATTCTGGTTTAGTAGGTTTACCTTTGCTTGTAAACCAAATTTCAAGAATTTATTGTAATTGTTTTTATGTAAAAATTGAAAGTTGCAATTTAGCAGAGAGAGATGTTGCAAGAAGTATACAAAGACACTCTTTTGACTGATTGGTCTGACTCTAGTTGGTTGATGGTGTTGTGGATTTCCGGTTAAAATGGAGGGTTCCAAATGGTAATTTGGTTTGCAAATTGTAATAGATGTGTAAGTTGAGTAGGGACGTTTTTGACGTCAGAAATTTTTTTCCTTTAAAATACAAACATTTGGTGATGAAAAACGATGTGAATGTTACGTTTGTATTTATTTTTCTGTGCATATTGTTTTGTGTTATATAGGGTCTCTTTTTGTAGTCTATCGAAAGTCTAAACAGTAGTAGAGCGAATGTAATACAACTGATAATTAGGTACTAGAATTTTCTTGTGGATCTCAATTTGAATAATGTGCTTGTGGAAAGAAAACCGTTACTACCCGAAGACTACAAATTTTAATGGTTTCTAGAATTTGCTGTAGCAGAGTTTTTAATAAAATAAAACAACTGTCTTATTGCAACATTTCTTACAACCATTCGTTTGCGCAAGTTTTTGTTTTGGCACAGAAGAAATCTCGGATATTTTTCAGACGCTCACAAAAAACTAAGTCAAGGACTAGTTTATCACACAAACCAATGAACACCCCTGTAAAGATTTATAAAACCTGACGCACTGTTACATTTAGTTTAATTATTTTATTTAACAAAGCTCTTTTATTTAAAATTATTACAAAAAAAAAAAAAATCATATTAGAAACAAATATGAAATACAATTAATTAATGAAAAAAAAAACAAATCGATCATAAAAATTATTTTTCGTTTAATAAATTAGTAAAATATTTAATTACAAAAGAAAATGCAGGAAAATGGCGATTGGACACAGTCGCTGACTCAACAAAAAATATATTTGACAAAAATGTTTAGTACTTTATCACAACGTCATGAAGTTCCAGATTTTGTGAGACTTTTTCCATCTTCTCTCGAATCTCACTGTCGATATCCATGAAATGTTGCAGACGCGTTCCATTATAGGGTTCTTCACTGCCTGGTGGATACTTCCTCATCTGTGAACAAGAACATACACTACTAGGTAAATGAAAATCCTCGATTCAATAAAAAGCAAAAATGGTGAATATCCACGTGTCGTTATGTGCATATTTATTTTTAGTTGATACACTATACCTTTTTGTAAATTCCCCGCTTTTTGTTTAAGTTTCATTTAATCTATTTTTAAAAAAGCGTTTGTTTAGTTTTTGTTAACGTTGTGCGATCTCTTGTACAAATCTGACATAATATCAGTTTGTGTGGTATGAGTGTAAAGCTTAGCGTTTCGGCTGTTACAGAATCTTTGCAAAATTCCATTTATAATTCTTGTAATTGATTCGGATCCGAGCTTCGTATTGTTTTGATTTTTTTTTGTTTTTAAATTTTGTTAACAAACATACATTGAGCCAAATCAATATAATGAAAGTTTTGACAGGATAGAAATGTAGGCAAAGAATGCTTTTAAGTAGCATAAAAATTAAAGGTTGACAGGTGGAAGTAGAGAAATGGCAGTGGAAGAAATTGCGTTGTTTTTTTTTTTTTATTTTGTATGGATATCAAGATGGAAAATATAGCGAAACGTAAAAGTCAATTGTATATTTTATTTAAAGGAATACCCACCCCATATTTTATCTAAATCCTAGCACATTTATTAACAAAAATTGTTATAGTAGTTTGTTATAATATAATATAGTGTTAAGTGTAATAGAAAGTGAAAATAATGAAGTGTTAGTGTGTTTTGCATTAATTTTTTATTTATTTAATTTTGTTTTGTTTATTAGATTTATTTGCTCGCGGTGTTGGAATCATCTTTGGAAAATCGTTTCTGTAAAAAATAAAACCAGCAACCATGTTTAAATTTGTTTTTTAAGGAGTTAATCTTGTTGTTTTTTGTTTAATTAAAACTATATCTACTATAGTTATGTGACGAGTAAAATGTACCTACAAAAAAAAATCAATCACTAAATCGTAGCGACTCATTTAATATGGCTGAAATGATGTCTTCTACTCTTTGTTTTTGTGAATCACAAATGACTATCGCGCATGTATCCTTGACGATTGCTTTACAAATGCCACGGTACAGATCAATAGATTTACTACGTATTATTCCCAATGTTTGACATTTGAACAAGTTCGAAATACGAACGTGTTCATTTGAAAAAATACTAAATTACATTTTTTTGGTTACACTATTGATCTCAAACTTTAAATCTTAATTTGTTTTATCCTTTTCTGGTTCAGAAGCAACAACATAATGGATTCGTATTTAAAAGGTTTTAAAAATTACAGTTTTTCACAAACTTAATTTCAACTCAAGCCGATAGAGTTACCAACTACAATATAATGTAGCTGTAAAAAGCAAACCTCATAAACGGGCGAGAAGCAAAATGTCGATGAATACTTGTGCGACAGGATGTAATGTGTGCTGTATGTCATGGAGTATTGAAAGAATTAAATGAGAAGTTTTCCACAAAAAGGATGCTTTACCTTAGGCTTTGATACTTTCTTTTTATATGGACTAAGGAGTCATAAGCTCTACGGCGTGTAGCAATCCAATGAATATCCAGGGCTAAAATAGTGTAAAAAAATAAAAGCTCGAAGAATATGGTTCTGCTTTTAGCAGACGGTAGCCCCAGTACAAGCGTATGTATACAAAGAGCACGCTGGTTCTCAAACTTTAGGGAACATTTCAATCACTGTCACCGAACTTCAACTCTCGCTGTCTAAAATAGAAAAAGAAACAAACCGCATAAACCAAAAACCTTAAGGGGGATATCATTCCACTTCTACAAGAGGAGAAAGTCTAACCAATGTTTTCAAAAAAAGTGAATATTTCCCCTTAAGTCAAAACGACAATTATCAAAAAATAACAAACAGACGTATAACGTTTATAGTGACAAATCGAAGTGTTTGCGGAATACAAATTATGCGGAGCAAAACTGACAAACGATTGCTTTGAGACGTGAGATATGTGCTCAAGACTGGCCCCAATCGAAAGAGAATAAACACACATGAACCTACAACTTGTCAAAGTGATGCAATGCGTCTTTTTGAGGTCACTTTTGTCGTTGCAATTTATTCATGGAAAGCTAAACAACTATAAAATTACTTCACAATCGCTACGACAAAGCTGCGCTTCTTAACCTGTTACTATTTTAATGACAGTTGGTGTTGATTAGAATATTAATGGGTTAAATCGCAAGGAGTACCATTAAGTCGCACTCACCATAATCCTATATTTCTCCTTGCATGCATAGTCCGATTCATCAATATCCTGGTAGCAATCCGATTTATAATCCTCTGGCAGTGGTTGGCCCTCGAATTCACAAAGTTTGTGAAGCGGTCGGGATCTGTTCAAAAACAAGTTTAACCAAAAAAGTTCTCATTAATCATTCGTGGGAGGTGTGCGGTGCAGTCCCTACCTCACAATCAGCTTATTCATTGTCGACGGCTTTTGCATTGGACAATAAAATACATCCGGTGTCTTTTTGTCGAAAACTATCGACTTTCGCATCATGTCCTTCTCCTTAACGGTAATTTTATCGCCAAATTTCGCTGAAACACTCCAACTGCAGGCGAGCAAAAGCACTGCCGCAAAAATGAGTCTGCGATTTGCCATTTTCTCACAACCAATCAGATCTGAAAGTATGAAATACATTTTATAACTCTGTCCAGATTGATTCGAGGAAAGTCCTTGAAGTAATAGTTGACACTTGTCAGCAACCTGCTTAACAAAGTACTAAAAAAATATTTCAGCAGCAAAAAAAAAAACAACTTTCACAACTTAAAGCAAACCACGATCACACAACTAAATGGATTATGGGGATTGTTTTTTTATGACATTTGAGGTGTGCGCTCAGCTAGATGTTGTTTTATCGGTCGTAGCTTGTTGCTGCCGACATTATTGTGCATTGTTATCAATGAACAGCGCAGCAACAACCAGCAAATGTTATACTACGACTCCAACTTCTAAAGAGCATTGAAGGTATAATGTCGTGTAAGTTCAGAGCTTTATGTTTTAAGGTCATAAATATTCAGCGGACTGTTGCGACTGAAGTGCAATCATTTTCAGAGATTGAACTGGCGGAGAACAAGATTTGAATAAGGAAGTGTGGTCTGTGGTGCGCGGCTTATGCAATATAAAGCACGCCAACGTGATCTAGAAAATGGTAGAAATAGGAATGAAACGTGACAGAGTCTAGCGAATTTTAAATTAATCGATCAGCTTTGTTATGGAGAAACAATTCAGGAGATATCGGAAAGGAGTGGCTGCAGTACTAAGACTTTCATGTTTCTGTCCAAATAATGTGTTAGCGCATACGACCCTCACCCCAGTTTTACACAACCACTCGTTTGTGTGAGCTATTTTTTGTTGCATATGCAGTCTTAAAAGCGTAATTTTCAAATTGTTGATAGAGTTTTTGACCAATTTGATGTTTATTTGTTATTTGTGGAAATATGGTTTATGGTTTTCCAGCAATCCCTGCTGAAACGTGAGGAAAAAGCAATCTAAGTCAATTCCATTCAAAATCCTATGACCAAAAAAGCCGACGGAAAAACCATTTCCACAATTAAAAAGTAATTTTAAAATGCTTTTTTCTTCCTTCTGACTTCTTGGCGAACCGCATTCGATTCCACCACCGGCGACGTTAACCTTTTCTCCATACTATCTTTCATTCTCTTCGTAGCTTGTGTTACACGGTTATGATGCGGCTAAAAATGCGAGTCACCTCCAAGACCTAAATGGCGAAAGAATATCCATGCTTTAAAGTCAAAAGAAATGTGATCGATCGTCTTCGCCCATATTTCAAAAGTTCCAATACGAAGTTCACAATTAAATATTTATATGCAGATTTTCCAATATGGCCCATCTGCTAAATTAGTTAATTGTCGTTAGCAGAAATTGATTTATTTGCAGCTGCGGTTCAATCAAAAACTTGTTGACCTTTTCCCTGTGATATATTCGGACCGGCCGGGGTTACTGGTTTCGTTAATCAACCGGAATAAAACGATAAAAAAAACCTGCAAACTGCCATATTTAATTTAAACTGACAGTTGAAAGCATTGTTTTAGAGTTCGCCCGAACCAGTCCCATAAACTAAGTGATACCTGCTCGAGATTATACTTGCCCATTCACCGGTTTTATTTATTTCTGTTCGCTTTTTAACAGCTTAATTAAGAAGTGTAATTAAAGTGTGTAAACGCAATATTGGCCGTGGGCGGTATACAAATCACGAACACAATTTCATATCCACACACTCGACACCGTAGCATCCAAAACCACTTCGCCCGCGCAGAAAACGGCAAACGAAAGAAATTCAAGTGACCATAGCAGGTCCGCCACAAATAACACAAGAGTTGTAGCAACTTGAGAATTATTGGTAACATAAGGCGTTTGTTCAAGTGGGCGCGCACTGCCAATTAAGGAGCAAAAAGATGATTTTCCAAGAAAATCTTTGCGGCTTCAGATGGTTGATAAAACTGTAATTGTTAATAATTTGTTAACGATGACACCCAGTTCGACAACTATAGGTATACCCACAGCATACAAATTAATGCTAATTTGGAGCAAATCCGTGTAAGATTGCAAGCCAGCTTTGGAGGTGCGGTTACAGCCGAGCATATGGGTTTCTGTTTTTGATTTTTTTTTAACAAGGTTCAAACTGAATTAGCAAACATTAGTCGAAACAAAGCATTTGTAGTAATTGCTTTGTATTTTCGTTGGCCGGTTTTCAGATACATAAGCATATGTACCTCGTGGAGCGGAATAGTTCGTTGCCGTCAACTTCCGCGCTGACTTTGTGCGGGAAGATATGAGTAATACGATCCAAAAGACCGTTGACGTCTTGTGTGTAAGTGGTACTGTAGACAGTTGTGCTTTGGATATTTAAAGGATGGTTAGTATGGTAATGAGCAAGTGTTACGGTATACGTTAAATGTGTGGGAAGATTTTTGCAAATCAATCACTTTGATGGCAGGATTAAAAAAGTTTCTAAATTTTATTTGGGGCCAAATTGGAAATTTCGCTATGGCTTTCTGTTTGAGAAGATTTGAAACAGAAATTACGCTTCTGTAAAGGACTATTCACATGAATAAATTTAATTGTATGTATGAATTGAAAATTGCTCTCTGTTCAACCAAAAAAGCATTATATTTAATTATTCTAACGTCTAGTATTAAAAAATCCTGAGTCTTAATTGATTTAAATATAGAAATTTACAATTACAGCAATTTTTCCGTGAATTGAAGATTCTTGCCGTCACAACTGTCACACTTTATTCACAATCCACATGATATAGTCGCGATCCACAAGCCCACGAATGGAAAGAAACTGATGTGGTTTTCGATTGGGCTTCTTCAGATTTGCTTTCAGATTTCGTGTGTCTAATCGAACATAAAAACGTCACTTGCTCTTTTTTGTGTTGATATTCGTGCGGCTTGAATATATGTAGCCTTCGACACTTTTTTAATAGTTTTGGTAAATCTGAATCAAATCTGAGAAAAAATCGCAAAAGTGCTCTGAAATCTGAAAAAGATTCCTTTTTTTGTACCAAACGAACACAAAAATTGCTGTTAGAGCAAGAAAAGTGCTCTGAGAGCGGCCAATCGAATACCTCATGAGATAGCTCGTGCCAGAAACTACGAATATTCGCTTGTTCGCAGTTTGCAATTCGCTCTCATTTGAATAATCCTGAAGGTAGAGGTACACAAGGTTTAGTTCTTAAAATTTATAACGCTTTTCATTTGAAAGGTTAAATGAGTGCATTCAGGCCAACGGAGTTGTGATTTATGACAGATCGTATGAGAAATCATTTTTCTTGTTACAATTATTACAAATATTGGAAGACATATTTTCAGTTTCACTATCCGGCACTTATGGAATTTCTTGCAAATGTGCAACTTGTGGCCAATTTCCACCATAAAACACTCACATACAGTAATATTTCATACATAACTGCTTTCACACTTCACATGTAGATAGATAGCATCTTCTTTTCTTTGTCATGAAAAAAAAAACAAAGTACTATGACAATGGACTAAAAAATCAACAGACCCAAGTAGGTACATACCATGGCGTACCAAATAACAATATATCTTTAACAGAAAAAATATCAAAAACTCATGGTGTACGTGATGTGAAAAGAGAGGAATCCATAAAAACATAATGCCGTGCTACTGTCTGACGTTATTATGATCTTCCACGCTATATGCATGTGAATGAATGCAATGAAATAGTGGCCGTTCACTGTTCAGAGGGATTTTTCAACAATGTTAACGTAAATGGAAAGAATACTTGCTTCCGAAGTAGCAATGCATGGCTACTATCAGATCCGTATAATGCTTACAAATTTAATTACCACTTTCGCTTTCTGCATATTAGGCGCGAATGAATGCTAATCAATGGGAAGAGAGAAAGTGAGCTGTTTACATCAGGTTGATGAATGAACTGAAATCAATTTGAGGCTTACATTGGATGTCAACGAAACGAAACGAAGGAGGAGCTTATTGGATGTGTTCACAAAAACGCAATATTGTTGTGAATTTTTGAATAGAATGATTACTGCGGACTTTTGTCGAACGTTTTTAACGCTTCTTTAAGTCAAAATGTACCCAAACTGACAGGGAATATCAGATGCATGACTTTTGACAATTCCATGTTAAAAGGATATTATTGGCCTCAACCTCAATGCGAGGGCAGTGGGACAGCGTAGCTTTGCTTGTGGCCAGATTTATGTACTTGTTTAAAAAATTGTGGACTAATTTTGAAGTTTCTGAATGTGTCACTTGTGATTGTGACTTCAGTTCCTGTTTCGGTCTTGCGTTTTACAATAGCCAAACCCTTTCCTTTCTACGACTGCAATTTCTTATTAAATTATTGCTCTAAATTGACAGATGAGTGAATTGTTAAAATATTAAGCATGTAAAACGAAGTTTCCTAAAAGCAAAATTTACATAACAAAATAGAAAAGCGGAAGTAAAAAACACAACACACAACCGACTTAACGGAATATTGTTGAGTCATGATTTATTGGTTCCGTAAGCTTTAAAGTCTAAACGTATTACTCATGTCGGTCCAGACTATCTAAAACAACTCTTCCCTTGACCTTTCGAAGCAATCGACTTAACATACCACAATTACCATATAGTATACGCCCTATCCAATGTCAGACATGCATCAAAGTACCACACTTGACAGCTTTTATACTATGAAACCTACATAGTGGATTACAACTCCAGCTTCACATAGCGATTAAACAATAAACGTCACACAAATGCGGCTAGATGAATAGTGATCAAGTTACCAATGTAACAAAAGCCTTACTAACCTGATTAATACATATGACATGACACTGCATTAACTCATCTGTCACTTACGAAAACTTTTGGGGTAAAGTTCAGCTTCGAAATAACAACCATGCATATATTTGCTGCCTACACTTAAAAGCAATTTGTTATTACCTAATGACAAAGACAAGATACGACGAGTAGCTCACCTTATTTGGCATTGCATACTTAAATTTTCAGTTTACTTCATCAAAAGGTATAGCGAAATAAATGACGTCAGACTGTCAAGTAAAATGAAGACAAAACAGAATCCAAGATTATTGCGAAGGTTATATGCCTCGGGTGATTGTTTTTCAATCAAACGTGATTGCCCATTTTATTGAAGGTTGAAGAAGGCATTTAAGCATTGGTAGAAAATGTGCTTTACTTTGTGCTCTGTCTCTTAATGACCTCTTTACAACAGCACATAACAGCTATAATTAATATACTTCTCTTGAGGTATTTTAAAAATTAGGAAACTATAACATTACCGTCCGGAATATTACATCATCAATCACTAACTACCAAGAGACAGAGAACTAGTCATTAGAACTTCCAATTAATATCGGTCCAGTTAGTATGTTACAGACTGACAACATAATAAAAAAACACCTTGTTTAACAATGCCGTTAATAGCTGTACTTCCACGGAGTAGTTTAGAATGAATTTGGTAGTAGTTCGTTTCATCAGATTCATTAAAAAATGTTCAAAATTGTAATAGATTTAGAATAAATGGAATTCGGAATTGTCAACAGATATTAGACAAATTGTAATTAATCTATACTGTCAATGGATAACTGCAATAACAACCGCCATAACTATTAAAATTGACATTAAAATTGCAAATGTTTTATGTAGGCGTTTCAGTTCTCTGTCATCAGTTTTGTGTCAGAAATGACACCATCCGTCTGAGGCGGTGGACTCAAATGACTTTAAAGGAACAGAGCGAGAACCTTTATGATTGTATGACATAATAAATTAGCCAATTAAGCCAATGTTCGATTATATTGAAACAGCGTGTCGCGGTCATAAAAGGATTAATGCCCCATTTCAAGCATCTATTTTAGACATTAGCCTAAGACCATGTAAAATTATTTTATGGATGGATGGATCAGAAGATCACTTTGTTAGGAAGACAATAATGCCATGAATATCGCTGAGTAAGTTTTTGATGTTGATACATCTAGGGCATTAAACCTGACAGTCGTATCACGGCAATTCAACAATTGAATTTAACCCCCTTTTTCTGAAAGTGATTAAATTTCTTGCAACGGTCAGTAATCACAATCATTTTAACATGCAAACATACATTTAGACTACATAACGGCATAAAGTCGTAGTTAACAAACGATCACCTCTTGCTTCTGGCACAATGCTATTGATTGCAACAAACAGTCAAACGAGCATTTGACCTCTCTCTGACACCAAGCCATATAATGTCCGTTTCCAAAGCCATATACACTACAACCCGCAGTCAACCTCAAACGAATTGTGTTTTTCTGCCTTCTTAATGTTTATTTTGTCGGCAGAAAGTATATTTTCTAATGACGTAATTGGCGTCAAGAAAACAAAACGCAGCTATACCGACTAAATTAGTTTGCCAGTTTATTGCTAAAACAAATACAAACTCGTTTTATTCAATTAATTTATTTAACGGCGAACGGTTTTTTATTTTATTTTCACGTGATTTACTGTTATATCATTTTAAATTGCAAAAGATTGGCTGAAAGTATAACGAAATACGAAAGCAACGAGTTGGTAATGGATTTGTATCCAAGAAGTTTGCTGGTCAACTCTTTTGTTTTAAATTAAAAAAAAAAAAAAAATGCTCTCACTGTTTCCAGTTGGACTTTCTAAACTTTCAGCAAAATGTTATTTCCAGTTGTTTCATTGACATCATAACGAGCTCATTTCGTTGTTTGAAGATCGAAGATAACGCAGCAAAGGCCCAACTGAAAAAAAGCGAAAATTATGCACAGATATTCAAATCTGTTAACAATGCCCCATTTAAATATATTATTGTTAAACCCCAAGGAATGTGAGCATTATGTTGCCAGTCGGTCGAACCAGGAGAGAGAAAAAAAATGAAAATGCTTATGAAAGCGTTACACTTAGCGCACACTGGATGTAAAAACAAAGGTATTCCGCAAATTATTCCATTCTTGCCGTTGGCCGATTGTGTGTAGGTGAAATGAAATAAAAAAAAGAACCTATTTCCCAAACGGAAAGAGGTAGATGAAGAGATGAAACTCGGCCAAATCAGTGCGATCGTCTATAGGTCCAATTATGGTAAGCTGCATATTTTTGCGCCGTCTTTCGTTTGATACCTCTCTCTGTCACCACTCATTATAGCATTTTTCTTTCTGCCAAATTGGCGCTGTTCTACTAAAAGTATCACAATTTACACTAAACATGGTTGTTGCACTGGCTAATTATGTGTTAATTGCTTGTTGCGTTTTAAGGTCACTTTAGAAGTGAGTTAAATTCACAAGGGCTTAGCCGGTCGTTGACACACATTTGGGCAATTTAAGATTTGTCAAGCTGTTTTATATTTTCTTAGTGATTCATAGTCCTTCTTAGTAGCCACCAGACAACTTTTAAGTTTACACACTAACAACAGATTTCAATAATTCACCTTTTCCAACAACGAAATTTTATGTTTACTCCGCGTAAAATGAGTATCTGAAGCCTGGCTCGTTTCTCGTAATACTAACTTGGCGCTTTGGACTTGTGATTCACAAAGGTGATCTCAGTCAGACTCAATGATGGTGGATGGAGTTTGGCTTTGGAGATTGGAGCGCATAGCTAAAAGAGAATGCAAGCCTTTGCTTTCCACAGCGAGAGTTTCTCTCTCTCATCGAGGCCGGTTCTCTTAAGACAACTCAATTAGATAAGATAAATATTTGTCCCACCATTCAATGAGTTGTGGAATATGAGTATTTGTAGACAAAACAGATCCGCGGGGCATCATTGAGGGAAGACGAACACCTTTTTTTGTTCGTTTTTACATCGCTTGCAAGTGCATCTGGGGATAGATGTAACGAGCCGCGTTTAGGTCAGTACGTGATTGGATTATAGATAATTGAGAATAATATTTCCGGTGTGGATTTCAGTTCCACTTGAAGTGGAGAGGAAAGCAATTGGAATAGATATGTAATATGAGATTACATTTTTGCAACGAGTTTTCTGTTTTGATTATTTTTGTCGGTTACGCTTTAACACTTTTAGGTGAATTCTCAATATTCAGACCAATTATGCAGAAGAGGCAATGGACAATTTTATATTTGAATTGGTAATTGTATGGTCATAGATCAATTGATATTCTTAGTGAACAGTCTGTAGTGTGTCCACAGGAAGAGAAGATTCCATAACCAAAGTTTATTGCTTTGGGATGTGATTTTTCTTTCCAAAATGTTTTCGGAATAATGTTAAAGTTATTTTTTTATACTTATATTATCTGCACAATTACAAATAGTTTTTCTTAAAATAATTCTCAAAGTTGTTATTTTATTCCTGACGGTGAAATAATCCATTTTATGTCTATAACAAGCTGCAGATCTGTAAATGTTTGTTCAGACGCGACAGTTTTTTGAAAAGCAAAATAAAATATTGAACTCTGCTGCCTTTGCTTTGTTCCGACCTATCTAACCATAACTAAAATGATGGCGTTCTTTGAATTCCTATTGCTTTATGTTAACTACGAGCGTTTGTTGGGAAACATACTACCGTTAAAACAATTTGGGATGAAAATATTCTTTAAGCATCCGCGTTCGAGTGGGGAAAAGTCAAAGCTGTTTTTACTAATTTTCATAAATTAGGATACTAATATGTCATAAAAATTTCTCCTGACAAGTCTCGAAACACATTTCATCAATAGGCAAATTTTGGAGGAACTTCTTTTTATCTTCGCTGAGAAGGATAGAGACGTGCTTAAATTCTTCGCTTGCTTCTTTTGGCGTTTTGGGATCTACTTTCTTTAAAATTTCCGAGATAGAAATGCTTCTACTTACAACAAACCGGACACACACGACAAAGTGTCAAATGTCAAATTTATTTATTTTAAGAAAATCCCTCAAAGAGGGATAATTCCCCCGATCTGGTTACACTGTTGTGAAACTGAAAAAAAAGCTGAAATATGCCCAGCTCATAAATATATAAAATGATAAAATATTTGTTGCAAAGCTCCCTCGCTGCGGAGCTTTTTTTCCCATTTTATACAGTGGTTTGGGGTTATTGGCCCCTGCGGTTTTCCGAAATGCCCCCAACATCCAGCGCATCAGATCCTCAAACCAATACCGTCCAATTTCCACACCTCATAGCCAGGCATACCACGCTTCAGGCAACAAAACTTACCACCAACATCCAGAAGCTCGCAAATACCAATCGCGTCAATGCTACCAACTCCAAAGCATCCGAAAAATTGAAGAAAATAATAAATTTTATGTTTGGTGTTTGTTCTCGCTCAGACGTCGCCATTTCTAATATTCAGTCAAAATAAAGTGGAAAATTCTGCAACAAAAACAATTAAAAAAAGCCTTAGAATTTTTGACCTACAAAATAGTGCTCACATTGGATACGTTTATCAATTAATTATTTAATTCGCTTTGCAGTGATACGTGAAAACCCAAACCAAAAAGTGAGTTTGAGTTCTCTTTTTCATCTTTTTTTTTTTTATTATTTTCCCCGCACACATTCACCATCCAAATCCAACCGCTTATACGCCAAAAAGAGACGGTAGAAACGTCATCTAATGTGTCGTCAGCAAACGAGTAAGTGAGTGCACCTAATAACTGCGAAATTTCTCATTGGAAGAGAAAAAAAAATTCTTCGTTAACATTTTTCCTTCGAAATTTCTTTTGTCAAAAAAAATTAAATTCTACTGTGAAATCGAAGAAAATCACAAAAAAATGCAAATTGTGTTTCATAATAATGGACAAACTACCAATAAATACAATTTTCTAAGTGCAGTGAGTGCGAAACAATGAACAATTGTGTGCCGAGGAATACTAATTATTGTGGCGAACAAAGTCATCATCATCAGCAGCAGAAGCAATTCATCTCAAAAACCACCACCAACAAGGGGACTAGAAGCAGCAGCAGCACTACCATCATCGCCGTTGTGTTGCTGTCGCTTTTTGGTTTTTGGATTTTTCTTTGGACATTGATGCTGGCGGTGCGGAGTGTCTTTGTAAAACTTGTCCAAAAAAGACACCAAATTCCTAGTTTTTCCGAAGAACAGACCAAAGGCCTATTCAAAGACAGTAAATTCCAGGTGAGTGGATACTCGTTCGGGCTATGCAAATAGGTCTTCCATTGCTGTGCTAAAAATGAGCGTTTGCGTAGATGTGTGAGTGTGTGTGTGGGCCGACCCCGACCATATACCGATTGGAAGAGGAGGTGCAGCACTTATGGTGGGAAAATTTTATTTTTCCGATTTTAATTTTTTTTCGAGGGAAAGTTTTTTTTTCGAAAAAGTTTTTGCTGGAAAATTGAATACTGTCTAATGTCTGTTAGGGTTTTTGGGTGATTTGATCGACGGTCGTGGACATGCGAAAGTCGTTGGTTACATGAGGCGGAGAAACAATTTTTCTCTTTTCATCTATCGCTCTTGGACTGCAATAGATTGTGTGTGTAGTTGCATGTAAAGTTGGCGGCAAAATTTGTTCATATTTTCACGTTGAAAGTGGAATTGTGGTGTAATCATTTTTATTTAGACGATTTGACTAGAAAAGGCGCTCAAAATTGGTAAGCGAATCGGAAATTTTGAGCAATTTACCAACGGCATACAAAATAACATGTCAAAAAAATGCAGGGCTGGAGCTGTCATTTTTTTTTTTTTTTGCATATATTTTTCAGTAACCTCGAACCTCATCGTGGTTCGTTTTTTAAGTCTGTGGCACAGTTTATGGAATTTTCCTTTGTAAATAAACAGGGAAAGGTGGTCAGCATAACTTTGTTTGTGGAATTGGCGATCGTGTAGATGGACTTCGAAGAAGCAAATTGCTATGGTTAGGGAAGGTGCAATTAAAATGTGTGCCCTTATCATAAAGTTCAAATATTTCACAGAAAAGGAGCAGTACCGGTCCTGGAACTCCCTTAGACAGAAAAACGGAAACGTCTAGGACTTTTTGTGCTAAACGTATGTACCACGTTCAATGGCATCCAATAGATGGACAATGCACAAAATGTCACCGAAGCCTTATTCTTCAGAGAGAGTCATAATTTGTATATAGAGTACGATTACATCCTTTTTCGGTTGCGTATTTTCTATTCATGTTACCGAGTGTTTCCATTTAAAATAAACAAGTTCATGATTCGTGATTCATTGGCAAATTGGAAGAAGACAATTGCATTGGTTAGTAGATAAGTGCAGTATTATTTAACCATTGATAACTTTTGGTATAGACTTTGTCATCGGTTCTTTGATGGTTCGTTTTTAAACTATAACACACCAGCAGTGACCCATTCCGCGTTCGCTCTTTTTATATTTCGAAACAAGCCGATCAGCAGATCAACTCCTTTAAGCCAATTAATTCTGATGATGAAACTTAATTTCCAGCAACAAACTACGTCCACACAAACAACTATGTGAAGGAAGCAATTCAATTTCCAGATTCTACTTCAAGCAGATACAAAAGAAAGCGACGAATATTGATTCAAACAAAAATTATGAAAAAATAACGTGTTATGTATAAAAATCTTTTGATCAGAACATAATGAGCGATCGAGACATACCAAGTGTACCGGTGACAACATTAGCCGGACTAACGAGTCTTTCAGACTGTAAGTGAAATCCTTGTTTCTTTACAACTTTAGTCAACTTTTCTCCTCTCTATTTCAGTACTAAGTGAGCTTCCTGTATCGGACTCCCTCTCAAGTGTGACATCTTTAAATAAATCCCTACTCTTTCACACACTTGTGGCAGATGAATCAAATAATTTATTGTCGGTTCGTGATGATAATTTAGTCAGACAATTAGTGCATGCCATTGAGCAGACTAATTCTGATAATATGTAAGTACAGTTCTATTATGAAGGTCTGTCTATGAAAACCTTGTTCATTTAGTGAGGTTAAAAGTCAATATGCAATCACACAACATGGAACAAACATAAGTACTTATCCCGAGCTTTTGCAAGGAATCTATACGTTTAGGCCAACAGTTTTCAATACTCCGCAGAATCATCGAATACGTAAGTCAGAAAATAGACCACTTAAATATTTAAATTGCCACTTATTATTTTAGAGAACCACCAATCGCCGTTACAGCAGCAGGCGCTTGTGCAACAGCAATATGTGCACCAACCGCAGATCGCACACTCGCCTCAGCTACAGCAACAGCAACCACAACAGCGAATAGGAGTAAATGTTATTCAGAATCTACCTGATCATAGTGTAGCTAATATTCTTCAGCAGCAGCAGGTAAGCATACAATTAGAAATATTTTTTAGCGATTGTTTTTTTTTTATAATTATGGATGTGATTTTCAGGTAAAACCGACGGTAATCAATAACATAACAGTGCAACAGTATATGCCAGTTGCCTCACCGGATGGTAAACTTCAGCAACAGCCTCAAATACTGCAGCAGGTCATCATCAACCCGAACCCAGCAACTACAGCGGGTCAAAATAATTTTGTGTAAGCAAAGTGCTGAGAGTTGTTTCTTCTATTTCAAATGTTTATCCATATTTCAGTGCGAATGCGGTCACCTATCAGCAGCAGTCGCAGGCAATTGTAGAAACTCCAACGAGACGAACAAGGCGTAGCGCAGCTGCAGCCGTCTTGGAACAGCAACCACTGCAAGACTCGCCTAAACAACGAGCTGCGAGTCCACAGCAGACGATAATTGCCTTCCAGAAGAAGCAAACTGCTGTGGTTATACAGGAGCAGCAGCAGCAACAACCGCCAGTTGCGCAACAAACGTCAGTGATACAGCCGCACACTACAGTTATTCAGCAGCAGCAGTTACAACAACATCAACCTGTGATCCAACAGAATCATCAGCAGAAGTCAGTCATACTGTCAACTCCTACCCAGCAGCCGTCTGTTATAATCCAGCAGCAAGCGCAAGTGACTGTTATAAATGCGCAACCTGTTGTCGCACAGCAACAACAACAACAACAACAATACCAGCAACAGGGGCCAATCATTCAACAGAACACTCCCGCTCAAACGCAGCCGCTACAAAAGCAACCGCTACAACAAGCAAAACTACAACAACAACAACAGCAATATCAGTTACAAAAACAACAAAATAAACCACAACAACTACAGCCACCACCAGTGCATCAACAGCAACAGCAACTGCCACATGTGATTCAGGGCCAATTCCAAAACGTTTTAAATCTGCAGCGGCAACATTTCGCCCAACAAAAGCAACAACACCAACACCAACAACATTCTACACAGCCCCAAAAGACAACACCACGCAACAGTGAATACCTGCAACAGCAAAGTAAAAATTCCGATTTACGTGGCCCATCACCAGCTCAAGCTAGTACTGCTCCCGACGCCAATCAAATTGGACAAATTACACAACAACAGCAGAAACAACAAGATATACCAACTTCCTTGCAGACAAGAATGTCAAATGATAATAGCAATGGTTCGATGAAAAATGCCATAACTACAGTGCCGCCCACAATTCCCCCAATAGCAGCAACAGAAGCCACTGTAACGCGATCCAATTCGGTGAATTCGAGCACCTCGAACGCGTCCAGATCAACAACAGCAACGACGAGTAAAAGCCACCCTCGGGTATGTATAAATCGCCTAAAAGCCGAGGACGAGCGTCTCATGCAACAGAGTATTAAAGAATTTGTTAAAAAGTCACCAGAATTGGCGAAGAAAATCGGCTTGGCCACGGCTGCTGCTACAACATCAACAACTCCCCATTCGTCTGATCCGCTAGCAGCCACTGCTGCTCCATCGAATTCAACGAAAGAGGAAAAGATGAATAGTAGTAGCAATAAAGTTGTATCACCGCCAAATCAGTCGTCGTCGTCGTCGTCCCCGCAACAGCAACCGCAAGTTGAAAGTGGTGGTGCTGGCGGCACAGGCGGCGGTGGTGATACATTTTCAATGATGAAAGCGGCAGACGAAAAACGAATTGCGACAAAGAGGAAGTCGTCCATTAAACCGGAGGTGGACATACCACCAGAGCAAATGTGTAAGTGTTTCTTTTTTGTTGTTTTGTTACCTGTGGGCCTACCGATTGTCTTATGTTTTATTTATGTCTATGTTTGTCTTTCTTTGTCATTCATTTTCATCTGTTTACATGTTTGGTATTGTTTTTCACATTTGAATACTAATTTTCTAACAACAAGAGCACAATTTGAAACTTGTGAGGTTAAGATTGACCATTGCACTGGTCTCAAAACTGCAGTTCCTCGTAGATGTATCGCGGAAAATTGTCTAAAACTTTTTGAAATGGCAATCTCTTCGTAAAATGCAGGTGTATGTTTGTAACTTATATTAATTGCAAAAACAAAGCTCTCCAAGTCAACTGAAAAACGATCTGCATCAGGAGGGCAACGTCAATGCATTCAGTGCCTAAGTTAGATGATTGCCATATTTAGTATGCATTCTTGAAGACGACGGCTGCCAAATTTGTTCAGCTTTTCTGGTTGGCCATGGTTACACTGGTCAGCGTTTCAATTGGTTTCCAGTCGCTGGGGATTATGTCAATCAATCGTGGAAGAAGATGTTGATGCTGTCAGTAGTAAATGACGATAAAAAGTAGCTATCCGTTCTTAGTGAAATGACTTACAAATATACATCCTAGGGGCATCAAACAAACAACACATTGCGGTATTGGAAAAGGCCCTTTCAACGATTGGTTCATGTTACAAATTTCCATTTATCGAAGAAATTCCTGCACTATCAACATTTCTCTCTTATCAGACGCATGCGTGCAAATCAAAATCGTGGTTAAACACATTCTCGCTGTAACTTTTCGCCAAGCTTATACCAGCTAAGCAAAACTGCATTACCGAGATAAAGAGGCAAAGATATGAGCTTCAAGTTAATTGAAGAGAAGTGTCTCTCCGAGGAGACTCTTAGTTTTCCAATGAAATAGACATTTGACCGAGGACTACGTTTTCATCATAACTAACAGCTTGCGATTTGTAAATGACAATTTGTTTGTTCCACCATTCGTGTCTTGCACTTTACTTTCATTCATTCATTTAATAAAACACAATTCACTCGACACGAAACACAAGAAACTACTCCCTGACCCCCACATAAATGTGTTTGTGTATCTAATTTATTTGTCCTGTTGTACATACCAATTCTGTTGTAAACCAATATTGGCTTAACCGTTTCATATGAAACAGCAAACAAAAAAAAAAAAAAAAACATTTATTTTAATAAACATTATTTTATTAGCAAAAAAAAAAGAACGACGATTCTCCGTCTATGAGAGTGGGTAAACCGTATACACAAAACAAATTTTGATTTCCAAGAGATTCTTGTTTCAATATAATTTGAGATTATTTAAATTTTGATTTTCTCCTCCTTAGATCTGTCAAGTAGAAAAGATGAAGCTAACGAAGCCCAAGCCAATGTAACAACCTATTCTATTCTCTTTTCTCCCCCTTTCTCTTTGTCTATCTAAATAAAACAGTTTCGAAGCCGAAAGTTCGTCGCGTTGAACGCAACATCGCCCCACCGGCACCGAAATGTTCCAAAGAGGAAGTGATGCGCTCCCAGACGTATCAGCAATTCATGAAGAACATGGAACAAATCATCGAACTTCTTGATGATACCGAACAACCGAATTTCGAGTCTGGTAAGTTACTGCCATCTCACTTGGTTAGAGTATTTGATTGAATGTTGTGCGATTGGTTGCAGATGACATTGATCAAAACATCGAATGCATATCATCGAAGATGCTGAATGTCATGAGCAATGATGTGGCTAAACTGAAGGCCAAAATGGTTCTCGATTCGATTCCGAAGAATAAGTTAACGCTGCTGATTAACTACGCCATGAGGAATGTGTATTTGGCGAAGAACTACTCCGCAGGCCCGGATGACGAAGACGACATAATCGACGAGGAGGTTATGGAGAAGATTCTGAATGCCACCGAGGCGTGTCTGTTGGTGTGTAATATCTACTCGACGGTGAAGGACCTCAAGTTTCTGCAGGAGGATAACATTTCGCTGATTATCAAGTTTGTTCAGTTTCAATTTCGTGAGACGATTTTTCCGTCGTACGATCCAGTGTACACTGTCAAGAGTATGAAGAAGCTGGACAATCGCAAGAAGACAAAGGCCCAACAGAACCACAATCGCAGTCTGCAGTTGCTCTACTCGAAGGCGGTGGAATTGATGAAGGTCTTTGTGGCGCTGTTTGACAAGTGCATATTTGTGGACACCATTGTGCTGCCACTGTCGACGCTGGCCATTGAGCCGTTCTTTGTGGATAACATCGATACGTTGCAGTTTGTCTGCTTGGAATTGGTCACTACGGTAAGTCGGTATCACTCATAAACTCACATCCTCTTACAAACTCTGATTGATTGTTTGCAGATCTTTCGTAAGGAAAAATACGATAAAATGCGTAGCAGCATTCTGGGGGACATTCTCGCATCGATTGATCGTTTGCCGTCGTCCAAGAAGAATCTGCGCCCTTTCAAACTGAGCAACAACGGTGGGAACATTCAAATGGTCACAGCACTCGTGCTGCAGCTGATCCAGTGTGCTACCATTCTTCCCGACGCGATCTACGAGCCGCTACGCAGTTCGAAAAAGCTCAAAGCACAAATAGAACCAATCGATGCCGCAGAGAAGACCGAAAAAGATAACAAAGACGTCCTGGTGCTTAAAAAATACGATGTCGCTGTCAGTATAGGTGGCAATTTCCTAACGACCTTCCTAAACAAATGCAAAACCCGTTCGAATGAGACCGATTTCCGTCCGCTGTTTGAGAATTTCATCCACGATCTGCTCGCGACTGTGAACAAACCCGAGTGGCCAGCGTCGGAACTACTGCTCAGTCTGCTGGGCACACTGCTGGTAAAGTATGTCTCAGATAAGACTATCGAGCAGAGTATACGTTTGGTTTCGTTGGACTATTTGGGAATTGTGGCGGCGCGATTGCGCAAAGATGCCGTCGAATCGAGGTGCAAGGTAAACATCATCGACTCGATGATAAAGTGCATCAAAACGGAGCAGGAGAAGGAGGGCGACTTGCCCATTGTTAATGTAAGTACATTGTTTGGATTGTTGAAGAAGGCAATGTAACCACGCTCCATTTGTAGAGTAAAATCCAGCTGGACCCCGAAGAAGAGCGAACGGAGTTTTTGCAAAAGATTCTGCTCGACTTTTTGGCGGTGAATGCCCAGGAAGAGGATCTAGTTTGGGACTATGCCAGGCATTTCTATCTGGCACAATGGTACCGCGATATCATCTATCAGCGTCGACGAATAGCCGATGGCGAGAAGGGCTACGCGTCGCGAAAGAAGAAGAAGACGGCGAAGAAAAAGAGACGAAAAGGTAAAAACTACAATCAAATAAAAAACGCTAACGCGATAAATGAATGTCTTTCCTTTCCTAGATGAATCCTCTGAATCCTCATCGGACAACGACAGCAGCAATGACGATGAAGATTCCGAAAATGGCGGTGCCAGTGGCAACGCTAAATCTCGAAGCAACAATGACACAACAGACCAAGAGTTGAACTTGGAAATCTTTAACGTACTCGAGGATCGGAAAAAGTATCTCCTGAGCAAGATAAAACCGTACACCGACATGAATTGCACATCACAACATATAAAGACTTACATAGACTATAATAATGCGCATTTAATTGCACAGTATTTGGCGAGTAAACGACCCTTCAGTCAGTCGTTCGATAAGTACTTGCAGAAAATCATTTTAGTTGTAAAGTAAGTCGGCCGCCAGCCAGCAGGCGATTCTTTGCGCGACACTAAGTCTTCTTTTCGTTTTTTAGTGAACCATCCATAGCAGTAAGGACACGTGCAATGAAATGCTTGGCAAATATCGTCGAAGTCGATCCCATGGTACTCAAACGCAAGGACATGCAAATGGGGGTGAATCAAAAATTCTTAGACGCTGCCATATCAGTGCGGGAAGCAGCAGTCGATTTGGTGGGCAAATTCGTACTAAGCAATGAGGAGTTAATCGATCAGTATTATGATATGTTATCCACTAGAATATTGGTGAGTAGAGTAAATTGCGCAGGCAAATTGTGTGTTGAGATGGCTAATGGGCCGCCTTTACAGGACACTGGTGTATCGGTGCGCAAACGTGTGATAAAAATTCTCCGCGATATCTGCATTGAGTATCCGGACTTTGAGAAGATTCCCGAAATCTGTGTCAAGATGATTCGGCGAGTAAACGACGAGGAGGGCATTCAGAAGCTCGTTACCGAGGTGTTCATGAAGATGTGGTTCATGCCGTGCAAGGATAATGACAGGGTGAGTTATGTGCATAGCATGCAAAACGTATACCCTTACTAAATATCCCACGCGGTATATTTTATTTAACAAAACAGCATGGTATACAACGAAAAATCAACCAAATCATCGACGTAGTAAACACAGCCCACGACACTGGCACCACCTGGTTGGAAGGTCTGCTCGTCAGCGTAAGTCCTATTTAACCACAAATAACATTTGGATCAGACGTATTAAACTCGCCATTGTATTGCAGATTTTTGCCCCAAAGGAGAACATGCTCAAGGCGGATGGCTGCGCCCAAGACGCAGTGAAAAAGAACACCGAACCAGCACCGGAAATAGTGTTGGCGTGCCAGCAACTTGCCGATGGTTTAGTGGAACGTCTCATTGAATTGGAGGACACCGATAATGCTCGTATGTTAGGTTGTATAACAACATTGCACCTGTTGGCTAAGGTACGACCACAGCTTCTGGTGCGACATGCCATCACAATTGAACCATATTTGAATATAAAGTGCCATTCAGCGATAGCGCCGAAATTTATATGCTCCGTTGCCGATATTCTAGAACAGGTATGTGCCCTCGCTCTTTTGCTGTGAAAGAAGACACTATCAGCTTTTGGTTGGTTCTTCTAGGTTGTTCCGCTCATTGTGAATCCCAGTGAATCGTTTTTAGCTTCGTTAGAAGAGCATCTAATGCTTTTAGTTGTGTCACTGAATCAGGCTGTCGTCACCAGTTGTGTGTCGTGTTTGGGCGCGCTTGTAAATAAAATCACCAAGAACTACAAGTTAATTAGGGACTGCTTTCAAAAGTAAGTAAAAATGTTAAACTCACCGATGTTCTCTGTCTAAACCGGTGGAGTTGGTTGCAGGTTTTATCGGATCATTGACAACAGTCGTGATCAAGTTGTGAAGACCATCCAGTCAATCGACAGCATTTATACGCCGATCTTTAGAAGAAGCCTCTTCACAATCGGCATCCTTATGCGGTATTTTGACTTCAAATCGCCAAGGGTTTTAGGTGAGTTCTATAAACAATTTCAAATCCACTTGCCACATTTTGTCATGTTCTTCGGTTTGACGTAGGTGAAGGAAGTGGTTTCTCACCACAAATCTGTGATGAAGTATTCGAATGTCTAATGTTCTTCACTCAATGCGGCAACAATGATATACGAAAACAAGCCCTGATAGCGCTGGGCTCCTTCTGTGTAATGAACGATGATTATTTGACGCGCTCCGAACTGAAGAAATTCTACTGTGATCTGTTGCGAAGCGAAACCGTCGACGCGTGTATAAAAATCATTTGTATGCGAAATATTTGGATATATCTAACCGAGTCCGAGATATACATGCATAACAAGGAGAAAGACTGTAAGTTGATCCTGGCTACCGAGCAGTGTAGAGTTTATTTGGCATTTCTGCTTAACAGGGGAAAAACAACAGCAAACGGAAGATTTGAAGGAGATGAACGATGTCTCGTCGGGCATGGCCAGTAGAATCATACAATTGTACTTGCAAGACATTCTCGATTGTTTTCTAAATCGCGACGATTCGGTGCGACTGTGGGCGGTCAAAGTGGTGCAGATTGTACTGCGACAGGGTTTAGTGCATCCAGTGCGGATGGTTCCATATCTAATCACACTCAGCACGGATGCCAAGCAGGAGGTGAGTGCTCAAATCGCTATTCGGTTATATGCTGAAAATTCGAGTGTCGGTGACAGTTTTCGAGTTCATGCGTTCCACATGATCATTTTTTGAGTAATCCCTTGTATTTTCCTTTGTCTACAGGCAGCTCACCGAGCGGATGCCCTGCTGAAGGAGATCGACAAGACCTACTCGGGCTTTGTCAACATGAAAGTGCAATTTGGTCTACAGCTGTGTTTTAAGCTCCAGGAGCTGCTGCAGGGCGATCGAGGGAAAAACGTTGTGATACGAGGTTTCTGGTGGGTTTTCATTCTCCCGCAATGTATTTTCCCTTTTAATTGGTTGGGACCTGTTTTTTTTTTTACATTTCAGTAAAAGAGAACACGATCTTGTTCCGGTATCGCTGAACGACTTCCTCTACACGCTGTTGCGCACAACAAAACCTCAGAGGCGTGCCCTCGTCCAGACAGTCACCAAGCAGTTCGATGACCAAAAGACGACGCTGCGTCAAATGCTCTACATCGCCGATAATCTAGCTTACTTCCCGTATGTGGTGCAAGACGAACCTCTGTATCTCATACATCAAATCGATCTGATGATTTCGATGGCGGGCACAAATCTCTTGGCAACATTCAAGGAATGCCTCAAGCCATCCGAGAATGCCGAGGATATCCTCGAAGATGATGACGACGAGGAGGATCCAGATGTGCTGTTCAAACGGCTGCCAGATGATATCACCGAAATCCAGAAATGCATTACATCGGCGCAGGCCTGCATGTTGCTGCTGATACTCAAGCAGCACCTGAAGGATATGTACGGCCTGACTGATGGTAAAATTTCACGCTACTCGCCATCGGAAACACAGAAAATCTACGAGAAGGCTGTCGCGCGGAAGTCGGTGCCGGATTTCAATCCCAAGTCAACGATAGACGAGATCAAGAAGTCTGTGACCAGGATCAATCAGACAGAGATGAACGCGGAGGAGAAGATGGATTTAGTTGTAAAATATTTAGATGTGAGTTGGACAGGGGGGGAATAGCTTGTCGCGCTTGTATTATGCAAACTAATGACGTCTCGTTTCAGTTTAAACAACTTATGCTTAAGTTAGATCCAGATGATGCGGACTCTGCTGATGAGGATCGTGACAAATCGAGACTAAATACCATGTCAGCAACGGCAGACACACCGTCGACGCCAGCGTTAACTTCAGCCGGTGGTGCTATTCAGAGTAGTGTGGACGGAGCAGGTGGTGAGACTAGTACGGGGCCGGGCAGTGGGACGCCTCATGTAAATAGTATGAATCATTCGACGGTTTCAACGCCAGCCCACAATAAGGTGAGTTGAAGTTTCATTTTAATTGTGGACACAAGTAAAAGTTGCTCTTGTTAAGTACTGTCTTCCTCTTAGTGGTTTGTTGTTGTAGTTTGCGTTTGGCGAAGTGACTGGAAGTTCATTAAAAACCAAATATCTCTCGGTTTGCGCATAAATTCTACATCACCGCTGCAAAATTGCAATAATTTTATCGGAGTCTTTTTTGTTTCCACTTCCTTCCGATAAATTTTTCGCTTTCTAGTGTCATTTGTGTTTTTTCCTCATCTTTTTCCGTCTTGTTCTCTGATTTTGCAGGAGATCGCAGCTACCCCGACATCGCGGTCATCGCGGACAACAAAATCATCACGCAAACAACCCGTGCGAAGTAAGCGGAAAAAACGAAAAATCGTTTCATCCGACGAAGACGAAGATGACTACAGTGATGCCGATTACTCATAATAACTTCATTAAAGGTAACCACGCGTCAACACAGAAACAACACTCACAATCAATTTGTTTCAAAACAAAAAGTAATAAAAATGGCACAGTAAATTATATTTTTGAGAGTTATATCAAAATGGATAGCAAAATCAACTGAACACATTTAGTTTCGTTTTTTTACATTTAGATATATTTAAGAAGAAAAGCAAACAACACCCGATATCCTATTTAAAGCTGAGTGTGTATAGGTTAGAAATGAGTAAAATTACATTTAAAATAATATAACTAACTGAAATCTTCATTATAATTGTTTTTTTTTTTTTTTTTGTATAAATGGAAGACTTTACAATTTAACAAAATAAAGAAACCCCTATATTTAGAGCAAATTTAATTTATTTTTAAGCGATGAACAAACAAAACACAAACACAAAATACACAACAACTACCCACACAAAAAAAAAATAAAAATATATTCAGAAGAAAAGCAAACAAATTTATATATGTATTTAAAGTTGTAAATGAAATCCAATCAATTTTAAGAAGAAACAAAAAAAGAAAACCTACTGTTACCATATAAAAAATATTATATATTTAAAGAAACTGAAAACAAGCTACACATGTAAGTAAACAACAAAGAAATGAGGAAACGTTTGTGTTTTTTATACTTAAAAAGAACGCGCATATAAATATAATATAAACTTTTAGATTTATAAGTAAAAAACCAATACAAAAGCAATTGTACATTTAAAAAAGTTGAGATAAAACAAAAAAAGATTTCGTAAAGGCTTCATTTACTTTTCCGCCCTTAAATAATATAAAAAGAAAATACACAAAAAAAAACTAAAAAAAAAGGGAGAAAGAATCATCCCATCACACACATACGCGTAATAAATATACGTTTTTCTTTTCTTTTTCTATATTTTTTTATATGTATTTAAAATATATTTAACAACAACCACCCCTAGTAATATTGAAATCGTCGTCGTAAAAGAAATTGGAAAACATTATTTATAATTATGTAGGTGTAATAATATACATAATATCTATCCATACTATATTTTTCATTTTACTTTAGAACTCTAAAAGAAACGAGGAAATGAAATAATAAAAAAACAAAACAGAAGGAACTACTTCAATATGAATAAAAAAAAAGGAATGTGAGTGATTTTTATTGTTGCTTTCGTGGAAGGTTGCCAATGACATCGTTATGGTACTAAGTTGATTGGATGTGGTCAGCCCTAGTTGCTGTTAAGAGGTGTCAGCTCACATTTACCGTACTAGTGCGCCCTAGAGATCACGTTGGAAAGGCGCGAAAAATACAAAATATCTCTCCGTCGGTTGGCTATTCATGTAAACAACTGACTACGAAACTCCGTTGCCGCAGCAGATCCGTGTAGGAGCCTAGGCATTTCGTCTCACAAACCCCACGGTCCATTACAATTGCCCGATAAAAATGTAAAGTAAGCAATTTTTTCCATGGGATACATAACTTCTTCTGCAGTTAGAACTAATTAAGACATTAACGAGATCGTAAGTCAACTCCTTGCAATGTCGCAATAAGTTCTTCTGCATTTAGAACTACTTAAGGTATAAAAACGAGATAGTAAGAAGAACCACAATTTAAAGTAAATAAAATAGAATCAAACACAATTTCCGGCGACCGACGTCTCTGCTGTCTGTCAACTAATAATATCCGCAATTGAATTCAATTAGAAAAACAGTGCAATCTCGTTTCATGTTATATGGAAAACGCGAAATGCAAATCAAAATTTTCCAATGGAAAACCACGTAACTTACTGTTACTGATGGATTGCAAAATATAATATAACGTTGGGCGCCATTTTGATCCAAGGCGTTCAAAAATCAAAGTTCTAAAACCCCATGAACGCAGGCCGACTATCGAGACCGGAATCCAAATGTAATTGTTTCTTCTTTGACGTTTCGAAAATCATACTTGATTGTTTTTCTTGAAAATGCAAAACAATTGGACAAAGACTATTGAAATATTACCAAACAGCAAACAAATGATAAACCATCTAGTACATTATTTTGCATACAAATACTTTTGCACGAAGTCAAAAAGGAAGTCCACAAATTTCAGAGTTCCATCTAATACGGATAAGTTGTAAATGTATCAAAAAATACATTTAAATTTATAATGTAATTGGAAATTATCACGTAATCAAATCAATGTTAAAAACCCTATATCCGAATGCACTAATACTCACAATAGACCGAATAATTTAGTTTAATAGTCACTATTCCTAGGGATACCGTTTTGAGCTGTATTTTTAACTTTGTGATTCACAAAACAGGTTCCCCTGTTGTACACTAAAAAGTAATTTTGAAATAGGCAAACGATTAAGTACATTTTTATTTTCAGAAACGAAAACTGTCGATAATCATTTGGTTGATCATAATCCGTTTTGTCTTGTCCAAATGTCTATTAGCGCATATAGTTGGCATCACTATTAGAATGTGCTCAATATTGTTTTTTATAAATTGATTCGCAGACGTCAACGAAAAAAGCACCGACGAGTCTTTATTCAAAAATTAATGAATTACCTGGAAATAAGTTTAAGTTGGACGTTTAAATATTGAAGTTATATGTAAGTATACCTCTCGTATTAAATTTCCATTTTGAATGGAGCCAAAGTGGTACATACTTTGGTTGTCAATTGAGATCCATTTTTGATACCCAAATGACATTTAAACTCTACTATTAAGTTCCTAAATCAGCCCACTTAACTGCACTCATTCTACAAACTACAGCTCACTAACGGTTTCCTCGATCATTCACGTACATTTTACAACAATAATATATAAATATAATTAATACTATAGCCATTTGCAGCTGCTTTACTAGATGAATTTGTCTCCAAAGTTTTTCCTTTTTTCTTAATTCATTTAAAAAAATTTAAGACGCATAATTCAATTTCCAGTAAACGATAAAAAAAAAATATTATATAAATGTAAATTGTAAATACAAGGGAAAATATTCTTGAAATATGAAACATTCTTAAGGTAAACTAAGCAAAGACCTGCATCTTTAAACTAACTTTTACTAAATGTGTAGCTAAAAATTGAAACATTTTTTTTGTTTTGTAGTGCTCCAATCAAAAGAATAATTGTAGCGGCAGCACGAAAGAAAATACTGGTGATTTATATTAAACAGAAAATATTATTTCAAATATTTATGTAATTACAAGACAAAGAAATGTAATTTAAATAAAATAAGAATTAAGTAAAAAAGAAATGGCATAAAAAGGAAAATAAAAATACATTTTGAATGAAAGAATATATTTATGGTGATGACTTTTTACTTTATTTAGCAGTACTGCAGTCCTATTTCTGTGATTGCTAAAAACAAAAACTTCTTCAAACTTCGCCGACGATTTGAACAGAAAAGCTGTCAAATCTTATTTCAAACAATTCGGGCGACTTCTTCTTTTGAGACGCAACATGAGGAGTATAACTACTTACGGGTTACTGATGATCGGATTTGGTGCTCCTCCGCAAACAACACTCGAGGTATCCGTTCGGAACGTATTTTTGTCCGATTTGTATGTCAAAAACGCCTAAAAAAAACGCGGCAAAAAACGCATCAACAAAATGCGTCAAAAAAACGCGTCAAAAAGAGGCATCAAAAAACGCGCGAAAAAACGAGTCGAAAAACGCGCAGAAAAACGCGTCAAAAAAACGCGGCAAAAAACGCATAAAAAACGCGTGAAAAAACGAGCGAAAAAACGCGTCAAGAAACGGGTCAAAAAAACGCATCAAAAAACGCGTCAAAAACGCATCAAAAAAACGCGTCAAAAACGTGCGAAAAAACGCGCGAAAAAAACGCGGCAAAAAACGCATCAACAAAACGCGTCAAAAAACACGCGATATAACGCGTCAAAAAATGCGCGTAAAAACGCGCCAAAAAACTCGAGAAAAAAACGCGTCAAAAAAACGCGCGAAAAAAACGCGTCGAAAAAACACGTCAAACGCGTCAAAAAACGCGTCGAAAAACGCGCGAAAAAACGCGTCAAAAAAACGTGCGAAAAAACGCGTAACGGAAATTTTGATCTGGCGAGGTAACGGGACTGAATTCTGCCGAAATTGAATTCATAAATTTAAAAAAAATCCAGTTTCAACCAGAAAATAAACCTGAGACTGTGAAATTCACTATAGTCACTTGCAAAACTTGAAATTTCAAATATCATGAGGTTTAAAACTTAATTGTTAAATTAAATCAGGTTTAACCCTGACAAGAACGAACTTCATGAAAAACTCTTCGGTTGATATTTGAGGCATCAATACCAATCTCCATGTTTTCCAATATGAACTGTAAAACGATCCACTTGAAGTGTCAACTGTCAAGCCATTTTCTTTCCTGAAGGTTGCAGGTTATGAAGGTATATGTATAGCTTGTTGTCAAAAACACTTGTGCCAATGTTCAAAGTTTTGATCAAATTCGCAGGGAAACAAAAACGAATCTAATAATTTCAAGAACCAAACAAGTATTCTCGTATACGCTGACTGAACAATAATGCAACGCTGTACATCGTAAAGCCAGAAGTTATCCTCCTAGTTCCTCAGTCTTTTGCAAGTCGCTGAATTTGCATTCCAACTGCGGGTGAGTCTATTTGCATATTGTCCTTTCCCAGAGATTAGTGCGCAACCACATAGGTTCACTGTCATTCACTACTTCACTCTCATCTCAGTTAAGACTTTGGTTGCAATTAATTAGAATTGAAATACAATTCCCCAAAGTAAACATTTAATTACTTAATTGAGCTTGCAATCAAATTAGGATTTCGGAATTTTCAATTTTACGAATAAATTTATACAAAAATGTGGTTCAAAGCGAAGCAAAAAAAAAAAGAAGAAACATCAGCAATAAATCTCCTGCGGAAGGGTTATTTGATTGATTTCGGAATGGGGCTTAGAACTCTACACGGCAGTCGATGAATTTGAGGACTTCATTAAAATTCACTAAAAAAAGGGTGTCCTTAGTTTCTTGCTAACAAGATTGAAGATAAAAAAAAAGAATATTATTTGGCACCCTAAGCGAAATAAAATTGCTTAATGTAGCGTCACAAAATGAAGTAATTACTGTTTTGAGTTATGACTTTCGAACTCTTCTTTTTTTATTTCTCTTGTTTCGTTGTTTCGTGGAAGGACACGCAACTATTTATCGCTTACACAATTTTGGCAACATTATGTGTATACCTATCACTTTGTCTCATAAGCTATAAATTTTCAAATTGTAATTACACAGCGTTATAGCAAATTACATTGCGGTTTGGCAGTGCGATGAAAATCGCTGTATGTTTTTGCATAATATTCGTTTTAATTTGCAACCAGGCTGTTTATTGTATTGCTGTGCGGAGTTTATGTGAAGATGGCGCACGCTCCCGAGATATATTCAAAATAAATAAATTTAGGACCCAAAAGTTCCATATCAAACCTTGAACCAGGAGTAGAGAACACGTCTAGGTTCAATTTAAAAAGGTGACAAGGTATGCTATTAGAAAATGTATAAATTGAGAGCGGTCATTTGTGTAACTTTTTGATTTTGAGTTAACTTGTATACTTGTATCGAACCTGAATAGTCAACACATAGTTCATTTCCAGAGTTTGAATAATCTTATATGGGTTTTTGTCCATTCAGACATTTGCTTACGCTGAGTTCATGCTGCCCTACATGATCTTGTTGTCGAAAAAGTTGAATGCATTACCTAATGAAACAGAATACAAAACAAGGAAAAACATATAGTTACCAACTTTTATTGTGATTAAAAGAACGTATTTAACAGTTTTTCTATGTTTTTAAACAACATTTCTAATTGTGTTTGTTGCGTCGATCAAATACAAGCGACAACAATTAACGAAATATTGTTAATCGGCGATGCCAATTATGATCGAGACTCGCAATGACACAGAAAGGGGACGTTCAAGTACATATTTGTGCATGTGCATTTTTCGGTAATGAATAGAAGTCAGTTTGGTTTCAGCTTGCAGTCAATAAATATGGAGTGGGGTGCTAAAGAAAACAGAATCGCGGTTATAGCTTTGCATAAGTGCGGAAAGAGTGCTGGCCAGATCTTTAATTTGCTGAAACTTCTCGGAATATCGAGAACGTTCGTTTATCGGACTATTGGTCGATTCAGTGGATTTTCGGAAGTGGAGGACAGGCCAAGAAGTGGGCGCCCGCGCGTCGCAGGTACGAGTGCTGTAGTAAAAACTGTGCTTGAACGTATTCGGAGAAATCCCTTTCGGAAGCAGAAGATCATGTCGAGGGAATTGAAAATTTCCGCCAGATCGATGTCTAGGCTAGTTCGGGATGATCTTCTCATTAAAGCCTATCGTCGATCAACAGGCCATCTTTTAACTCATCAACTGAAAACAATTAGGGCGGAGGGATGCAAAGACTGCATTGCTGCACGCGAGCAATGGACATGAAAATATTCTTTTTACAGATGAAAACATTTTACCGTGGAAGAAGTTTAGAACAAGCAAAATGATAGTTTATGCTTTGTCATCACAGGAAGCGAAAAAAGTAGTTCCAAGAGTTCAGCGTGGCCATCATCCCGCTTCCTCAATGGTTTGGTGGGGTGTCTCTTACCAAGGTGTCACATCTCCATTTCTGCGAAAAAGGTGTATCAGTTAGATATGCTAGAGGGTGTTGTAAGGAGGCTAATAAATACTCTGTTTAATGGGGAAAGATGGGTCTTTCAACAAGCCTCTGCTCCAGCGCATAAACCATAAAGCCAAACCACGCAGGAATGGCTTAGGGTCAATATTCCTGATTTTATAGCCGCAGAGGATTGGCCGTCGGGAAGTCCAGATCTGAAACCGTTGAATTATAGTTTGTGGTCAGAGTTAGAGAGCAGGCTTGCAAAACACCCCACTGAAATTTGGAGAGCCTAAAAAATCGTTGACCGTGGCAGCGTCAACGATGTCAATGGAAACGGTAAGTGACGCAATAGCTCAATGGCCATCACGTTTGAGAGCTTGTGTTAAGGCAAAAGCTGATAATTTTGAGTGAAATATTTTTTTTTTAACTATTAATATTATTGTCTAAATGAATAAAAAACAAATTCAAAATATTTACTCGTTTTTTTTTTCTCTGCCCCATTTTTATTTGTAACAGAATTTATAGCTGGACTAGGTAGTTTTCTAGGTCGGTAACGTCACTTTTCTTACGTCAGCCACATATGCGACAACTTAATATTTAGTCACGAATTTATTGACTAGATTCGTCGGATACCCCTGCAAAAACGTCAAATGAACCAGCTGTTCATGTGACCGATCTAAGCCAATCAAAACTGAGATACATCAAGTCAGCCAGCTGTCAGAACATCCCCATATGTATCCTGATTTTTGAATGTGTCTGTCAAACGTCGTCGGCGATCGACTATCGTTAAGTGACGTTTTCTGATCGAAAATGGACAATCAAGGCCCAAATTCCATTGCATACCTACCTATGATTCAATTACATAGAATTTCCTTCGAGGATTACCTACAAAGGATAAACTAAAATGAACTTACCTAGCTAGCTCTGCATAGGTGCCTATTTCTCCAACCAAAAATGTCTGATTCTTTAGATTTACACAACGAACCGATTCTTGTAAACATAATCGGTAGGTACCATGTCAGAGAGGATTATCATAACATAAAAGAGAAACCGTGATGATCTAGGTATATTATTTTCAACTTATACCTATCTCTACAAATATGTGTCTACCTATTCGTAATGTAAAATAAATAGAAAACGCATTATACTTACTTAATAACAATTTAACTTTACATCTAAATATTAATTTCACAGCATTTACATAAATTTCCATCAACGGTGGTGTTGTGGCAACAAAATTGCGCTCTTGATTTACATCCATTACCGCGCCTACAAAAAAAAAAAAAAAAGAAGACATCATCGCCCATCTTCGACCTACTTTTCCATGATACCTTTAATATACATATTAAACAAAAGCGAATCCTTTCAACAAAACTCCACCCCCTTTTGTTCTTCGCGGGTTTTTTGTTTTTTCCTTACACTGCGCCATAACCAATAATATCTAAGTAAGGTTGTAATTTCACCCCACACTCCATGACAAAGAGAAACAACACAGTCGTATAAGGGTTGGAAAAGGACGACATTTTCAGGGGATGACTGCACGTTTAGTCCAATGGAAAATCATGCGCTTTCCTCCGTCGCGCCGTCGGTGAATTCATCGAAAATAAACACGAAAAACTATTAAAATTACAAACAAATTACGGTTATGGGATGAAGAGAGTGTTCATAGAGGTGGGGAAAATGGTTGGGATTTTTTTTTCTGTCGCCAGGGTGGCTTGGCTGGCTTAGTTAGGTGTGTGATTGGTTCAACCCCCTTATGAAATGGGAATGAGATTAATTTTGCATTTATTGTTTGACTAAACACTGAAAGAGATTACAATGAACAACGAAGTACCGAAGGTACGAGGATACCTACCTTCGTGACCATAAATTGCCCCAATGAATCCCCATTTTATCTTCTTTCTCGGACGTTCGTTGGAAGGCAAACAGAGACAGTAGAAAACCATTTCCAAGGGTAGTTATGCGCACCCATTTCGATTATAGCATTCGACTAGTCTGTGAATTTTCACTCGGCGTGCTCGCTGGGGGTTGTTGTCGGCCACAATAGAGCTCCAACCATTTTCGAAATCATAAAACTGTATCATTTGTGTCGGGTCGTTAATGTAATGCGGATGTAAATAGAGTCGCGTCGTTTTCATAAGGATAACGATTATTGTCTTTCGGTTAAGTGTGTGAATTTTGGCATTTTATTGAAAGTGACTGCAGCAAAATAAAGAAAAAAAAATGGAGCAACTAGCACAGTTTGTGACAAAATCTTTTGAATACAATAACAATACGAATTCGCGTGTTCAGGACCTTTTAAGTGCAATGTCTGCCACCCGAGTAACATCAAAAATCGACGATTGCTCTGAAGTGGTATCGCTAAATGGCAAAACGGATACCGCTCAGGACGAAGAATCTGTAGATATAGACATCACAGACTTGTCGGGCACCGAAAACAAGGATAATAACAATATTAGTGAAGCACGTCCATTGTCATTGGTAAAGCTAAGTCATAGCTTAGAAAAACCACCCATTCAAACAAAAAACTGGCTTATTTCCGACTCATCCCCCAAGAGGAAGTTCCAAGAAATAGGTAGAACTGGTAATCATCTTAGGTTCAAGGATATTTTTAGGTTCAATTCGAATTCTTATTTAGGGTCAATAGAGCCGACGGCTCTTACTACGTCTACATTTTGCGCTTCTTTGACATCGATCACACAAACTTCACCATCAAATTCAGCTCTTAATCTGATACGGGTTTCAAATTTGGAGAAAGAAATCGGCAATACAGTGGAAACGCCCGCCCGAATGAGGGCTTTGAGATACGGTGGCGGCAATAATGCGGTAAAGGATTATAACACCGCCGACGGGAATGTGCGAATGTTTTTGAGTGCCTGTGTAGAGAAATGCGAAAAACTTCCAATACCAGCAACAACTACGGAAATGGAGAAATATGAAGCGGAGCCAAATGAAAAGGAGAAGCGGTTCCACACTCTCAAGGAATGCAGCAGTCGGGCCGATTACTATGAAGGTAAGGGTTTTTGTGCATTTAAACTATATTTTAGCGGGCCGTACAATTAAATTGATAAATGAAAGAGAAAGACCAGCCCGGTTGTGCGAAATAATCGTTGCCGGCACGTAAAGTACCAATTCCCTCTGACGGAATTTCAATTGCAATTCACCGACGGACTGATTTATTCTGATACGTACCGCAGTGTTTGTAAAACTGAAAACCAAGTCTACCAGCTTTCATATTGATCACGTGAACTCTTTTTTCAGTTGACGAATTTGCCAATAAATCTATAGTCTAATTCGATTGTATACCGTATGTATTGACATGTGGCAATAGTGATGTTATCGACGAATCTAATTTTACGTTCAGGCGAAATCTAGTCCGGAAAAATTTAGACTAGTGCTTTAAAAGTTCCCAGTGATTTCTATTTGTCATTCTTTGGCAAGTCAGAAGAGACACGAATGACACGAGCTTGTTAATGAGGCCATTTAAACTGGATACGTTCAAGTATCTAGTTTAGTAGTTAAATCTGACAGCTGGCTGACTTGATGTGTCTGAGTTTTGATTGGCCTATAGATCGCTCACATGAACAGCTTTTTCAGTTAACGTTTATGAATTGGAGGCCGACGAATCTAGTCAAGAATCTTATAACTGAGTACTTACTAAGTTGGCAGTTGTGGTTGACATATGAAAAGTGACGTACCAATCTAATGGCGTTTTCTATCGAAGAAAAAAATTGCCCTTTCTATGAAAAGAGCAAATCTAGAAGTGTTCTTTCAATGTATTCCATATTTCATTGAATGAAAAAAGTGCACTTCCGGTCAATTCATAACACGACAGATAAGTCCCGGTACATTTTTAATGAATTGCCCTGACCTCACCAACAAACACTAGCAAAATGTCGGATTGAAAAAGTTGTTATGTTATAAGAAACTAATTTTTCGCTATGTGATCCAATATACAATAATGCGTGCAAAATGAAAACTCAAATTGAAATATATTGATATTGTCTTTTAAACATTCATATTTACTGTAGAAAACCAAAAAAAAAAAAAAACAGCAACAGCCAAATCTCACATTTTGCTGTCACAAAAGTGGTCCGACGAATTTCATTGAAAAGGGAAATGCCAAATTTTAGGGCAACTCTCTCATAAGTTATGAGTTGAAAGTTCAGCCAGACAAATCTATAGTCTACTTAAGATAACTACATTTTTTAATGTTCCCATTTTCAAGTTCTACCTAACAGTTAAAGTAAAACATTCACTGACATAGTCGGTACATAAATTAAAGACTTGTGTTTATTTTGGAACTAACTTAGTTCCGACGTTTGCTTTGTTCCGAAGATTGTTTAGTTGACGATTAGAGCGCATGAAATTTCAAAATGGCAACATTAATACCGAACTTATCTATTGTTTTAGCTACTTACAATAATTAACATACCAAATTTATAGTGGAAGAACTTTTTAATTAAGTAAATCATCAATTTTATATATGACTACTCATTTTCGACCTGTCAACAAAAACATTTGAAAACAATCGTTCGTACCAAGACGAGGATAACTATTTATCACAATTAATGCGCGATTTTTAAATATAATTGTGATAAATTTACACTTGCTTTTAGTTCAGGTAATTACTTATTTATTTTCTCAATTTGATCATGATTGTCGGATATCGGTATCGCCATTGCAAAACACATTTTAACGATTTTCTGATAGTTCGGAGCATAGCCCGGTGAACTGTCAAAAAGTTGGTGTTCTTGTGAAGCGCAGACACAAGAGATCTCTATATTTCTGTTTCTTTTTTTCGTTATGAGCATGTTTAGAGTGCACTCTATAAGCTTGTAACAAATTTAACGAGCAGAGCGAGTAAAAATCTGAGCAATCATATTTTGACATGCGATTTGTTGGATGAGGAATGCAATTGTTTGTCCAAAAAATAAAAGTTGATTGTAAAAATATGTAGCATATTCGGGAAATGCAAAAAAAACTCTTAATGTGGAGTATGACTTATATGACAGCTACTGGCTCAAATGAACACGGTTGACGTAATCAAAAATTGTGTTCTATTCTGAACAAAAATAAAATCACTTTATGTTGCTTTCAGTTCTTAAAGATGCTGGGCATTACTAATAAACATTTTTAACCTTCACACTAAATATTTTGTAGGTCTTAATAAATAAATAGTTGGCGCAACAGGTCTGTAGGAGCCCTAGGCCTAGCTTCTCACAACCATTCGTTTTATGTGCGTTTTTCATTTTGCAGGCGAATGGAAGGGATCTACAATTTTATGCCAAGTATTAAAGGCCAATTGAGAAACTCTTTCAGGGCAATTATACTTTCGGATGTCAGACATTCGCAAGATGTGGCACAGTGGAAAAAACCTTAAGTTGGAATTGGGGTTTTCTCGATCCTGAGACCCTTCACTTAGCAGTCCAACACACTAACCACTAGGCCACTGCGCCGACATTTTGTAGGTCACAACATGCAGTTTTGTATGGAAAATTTCGCCATTGTGTGTTCGAATAATGTATCCTGGACACTAAAAATGACTATTGGTATCGCGGGCTGTGTGAGTTCACCGCGAAAAATAAATACCGTAGTAATCACACTTACGGACACATCTATTAAAATTCACTTTGCAGTTGCTTTTCACACCTAAACAGAACATTAGGATAGCATCCCCTAATAAAACTCTATATAATAAGGAAACTTATTTTCTTATTTTTTTCACTTCCGTCCTTCCACATATCACTGCAGAGCAGAATCTCAGCTAATTAATTAATTGCTTGCCTTAGCAAAATAAAGATATATCCTTAATTAACTGACTTGTTCTCGGGCAACTTAACAAATTGCATAATGATGAAAGTACCAAACAAAGTTCTCCGGCTTAATGCGCCATCTTCAATTTCCTTTGAGTATGTGTCGACAAGAAGTGAAATCACACCCCCTTGGGACAAATGCTATATATATTCAATAAGGATTACCAAAGAGGCGCTAAAACATTCTCAGAAATTATTCGTTTATTCAAATTGACTCGTTGGTATTTTTTCTTATTCGCTGCCGCCTCTGGAAACGTGCAGTCGACAACTGCCGAAAGGGGTAAAAGCAACCTATTCTAATTACTTTTGGAAACAAATTAAATCAAGGCAGAAAATTGCTCCACTAAAGAAGGCGGTTAAGAAGAACCGGGGCTGTTGTCTGGGATTATTTCGCGTAACCCTTTTTGTGGGATTAGTTTAAGAAACGGCAAGAAACATCCTTAGCGAAACAATTTTATTTTAATCAGAGTAATTGGCGTTTGAGTTTTCACTTAATTTTATGTGTGCTTCCTAATTGAGGTGCTTCTACTCAGGAGTTTTTCGATTACCTAACATATATAAAGCGGGTAAGAGATGTGATTAGAGAGAGTTGCCTAGTCATCTATGTGTGACATCAACTGGTTGCTTGAGATAGGTAACCTATAGAAAATAAAGAAAACCCCGTTGCAAAATTCATAGCTTGCTTTCAAAATCTTCTCCATATGCTGTCAATAAAATTCAAATTTAACAAATTGTTAACAACCCACAAATCTTTGCAAGTCACCCTTATTTTAATAAAAATTATTGCACCATATCGCCAATAAAATATCAAGCCACGTCCTCCCTTTGGTATTATTTTGTTTTCTCAATTTATTTTCAAATAAAAACAAACGAATCTCTTATTCACCCTTTCGAACCAAATACGTATGTGGAATGAATGCAGTATCCTTGTAAGCCGTATATGCAAAATACAAACTAACGTTCGCACACTCCACCCCGGCTTTTATTTAATAAAAGCCCAAATCAGACCGAATCAAGGTCGATGTGAGGAGGCGGAAATAATTTATCGCTCCCCAAGGATCAGCAGGACTTCATCTAAATGAATTTGTTCAAAATTGAAATGTTGTTTTTATGTCTGTTTTTTTTTTGTTTTTCGCCATCCCTTCCTGTTCGCTGGATAGCAACGATTAAAAAATCAATTATTTAAGTCCCAGAAATTATCACTTTGGACGCAATCATAATTCAGTCGTCACATGACAGCAATTACAACATCATTAATCTCGCTGCTGTCATTTAATAACTGTGGTTACGTCACATTGTTGAAATGGCTATCCATTGTGTGACTTGTTGCGGAGTTGGAGAGGCGATACGAATGATATTCGCAGAAAATCATTCATCATATTACGAGTATTTGGGGGTGTATTTTGAAACGTAACAATTACATACTTATATAAACTCAGGCGGGCCAGACAACCTTCAAGGGGTGTCTGCGTAAATGGAATACTTCCCGACCGTGACCTGGGCCAAGAGTATAGGAGAAAAAATTATTTTATTTTAGAGATTTTCATTAAATTGATGTTATGTTTCAAAAATGGTTTGCTTGTAGAACATGTTTGGAGGTCTAATTTTATTTCTGCACCCAGGCAGAGACGAAAGATCAATACCTACAATACAATACATAGTTCTACCTGTACTTTTTAGCAAGTAGATGGCCACATCCAAAAAATCTAGTTCTCTTAAGTCGACTAGATTGGCTTGGACTAAATGTAGATACCTATTCTGAATGCAAAAACTAGATTGTTAACGTCACTTAACCTCTAAACGTCAGCCAAATATGCGAACTGTCAACTTAGTACTCAGTTATGAGACTCTTAACTAGATCCGTCGGCTACTCCTCCATAAACGTCAAACTGTTCACCGATCTAATGGCGTTTTCGATTGAAGAAAAGAATTGCCCTTTCTATGAAAAGAGCAAATCAAGAAGTGCTCTTTCTATGTATTCTATGTTTCATTAAAAAAAAAGTGCACTTCCAGGTCAATTCTTAACACAACAGAAGTGTCCGGAATATTTTTAGATTATTGCCCTGAACTCACCAAAATACACTTGCAAAATGTCAGATTGAAATGTTTGTTGTGTTATTAGAAACAAATTTTACTACAAACTTACATTGAAATATATTGATTTGGCCTATTAAAACAGTAAATAGAAAAAGAAAACGAAGTAGCAAAAGAAAACCAAATCTCACATATTATGGTGTCTACCACTATTCCAAAAGCGCTCCAACGAATTTCATTGAAAAGAGCAATTCTGAATTTCGGGGCAATTCTCTCGGATCTTCAATGAAAAACGCCATAAGCTAACCATAGCTGACACATATCAAGTCAGCCAGCTGTCCGACATACTAAACAAGATACTAGAATGTCTAGACAAATCGCAATCCTCTTACTGCTGGTTCCCTAAATTTTTTTTTTCAAATTCCGCCATATTGTTTTCCTATGTCAATTAGAATCCATGTGACATGCAAAAACATACAAAAATAAATGCTACCAACCGCGGCCAACCCTGGGGAGATGTGATAGAGTTCGGGAATACCAAGTATTAAACTTTATTGAATGCTATTGGTTAGTTAAAATATATTTTTTAAAGGTAAATAATTTGATTTGTGTGGTTTTATATTATACCTTCTAGCAACATATTATGATAAACTTGGTTGTATACTTTCCGCGTTTGGATATCATTGACTTCGATTTCGCGTGTAAATTTTTCTTAAATAATGAAGAAAATTCATTCAAAATGTTTTTATTTTTCCTCAACCATTCTACATTATTAATTTTTTATGAATATTTTAAGCACGTGAACACTTATTCCTAAAATAAATACTATCCAACGTTCAATTTCAAATTAAATGGATAAAATTCTATGAACGCTGCCAGCAACTTTGTCCACAGCGGAAATGGCTCATACTTTTTGCGACTGTATTAATGAGCCGACATTTTTGAAGTTACGTGACATTTGCCCAATACGAATTTCTATGTAATAATACTAACGCACCAAACAAATCGTGACCACCCTATAAAAATATAGCTGATAGGCAAGTAACGGGAAATCGACCGGAGTTGGTGGTCTCAGTATGGTTTGTCTATGGTCTCCACTGTCTATTTCATATGACTTCTACCGTTAAAGATGTTCCTGTCAAAATTGCTGTTGACATTAGGCTTGTCAATCCGTTTTTTTTATACAAATAATGACACTAATTTGACATTTAAGTATATAGCAGAAGACATTAGCCACGCAATCGTAAATATTCAAGAATGTTACAATTGAACTCTTTAAGAACTTGTGTAAAAAGCAGATTTTGCAAAAGAACAGAATTCTCAACAATAGATATTCAAAAAAGTATAAAGAAAGAACTGTCAAAGCAAACAAACATTTTTAAAGTGCTTGCAGTTGTCGCTCTCACTTATTAGGTGGTGCTGAGCCAGATTATTTTAAAATTAATCATGAAAAAAGAAACACTCACCTATTAACATCCACTTAACGAGGTTCAATAATTTGAACTATTCGAATTCTCTACAAACTCACACATACTCAATCCAAATGCATTTTCCTCCTGCGAAATTGAAAATGTAAATTTTACAAAATAATAAAAGCAAACACGATGTCACGACAGCATAATGTTTTACAATTTCATTAGGGAAATTTCCCAACATTTTGCCTCCACCATTCACATTCCAGTTCTTACCGGAAGATCCCCTCTGTATTGCCCAATTGGGGCAACATTTCCGCCTGTGTTTTCTGTTTTCGTAAGCCTCTATCCGGAATGAAATCAAAATGTCTGTGCCTCGGCTATTTGCTTAAAAAATTATAATTATCTCTCTCTACGGTTGTACGGAAGGTATTCTGCCATCAGTACACATTTAATCAAGGATTGGGGTTTCAGTTCGTTATAGTCCTCTTTCCAACACACATATGACTGCTATGGGTGGCTGTGTGTGCGTGTGATGAAAAATCTGGAAATTTGGCTACCAACGAGACTGGAGTTCTGTTTGTTTAGGTAAAACACAGTAAAATGAAAATCCCCATGAAACATCTACAACAGCAGGAAACGGAACAGAGGGCTTGTAGCGTCAGACCCGTCACGGCATGTGATGTGGAAGTGGATACGGAAAGGCAAGCTCTTGCTAAATTTCTCTTCGAGAGAAATACTGTCATTTGACATTTATGTACTTAACGGTGGCAAGGGGAATGGATAACGATGATAATTCTGATGATGGCTGCTGGGTAATTCAATTATGTTATTTCGATTTTGTGCGCAGTCATCTTTGAAGGAAACCGTTTTTTGTTTGCTTTTTCATTAGGATTCGTGCTGATTGTGCGTTTTTATTTTTTTGTTGTGCTTTGATCTAGAAAATAAAACCTTGACATTTGAACATGACAAATATTGGATGTTTGAAGGTGCAACCTTTAATAAGTGTTTTGCTAGTAATCGCTTTTTTTAGAGACTCAATCATTTCCAAACAAAAGTTAGTTAAGATTTTAGCTGTCTTCGAAAACCGAATCGTTTCAAATCAGGTCGGTCCCCTAACGATAAAGTAACGAACACATTGATCAAATTAAGTCAAACTTTGTTCCTTTCTCTCCAAATTTTGCTTTTCATTTGTTAATTGAGATGATGCAATTGTTCTCAATGTTTAATGTCAAATTAAGTGCTGAACGAACAATATCGTTTTTTTTTTTATAAATAAGTATACATTTTTGAGTACCTACTCTACTCGTTATTTCCCATTCAACGGAAGAATTTCCAAGTTATTCTACACGCCCTCACTAAAATTGTAAGACCTGTCAAAACTTCGGTTTTGTTACTGTTTACAGTCACAACATAAAAAAAATGCGTTTCATCTTTTCTTTTACAGAAAATATAGATTCCTCCTCCAGTCCGATAACAATAAACGATCGTTTGGACAACAGCAATTCGCCTCATCCCACAACGGCCACTGCGACTATAACCGCCGCAACTGCCATATCCCTCCGGAGCAGTCATTCACCAAAGGATATTTGCATGTCACCCGATGGTGGACTTTCATCCAATCAAAGTTCTAGCTTAAGCAGTAAACAGCGGCGATCGCGCACCAACTTCACGCTCGAACAATTAAACGAATTGGAAAGACTCTTCGAAGAAACCCACTATCCAGACGCGTTCATGAGAGAAGAGCTAAGTCAACGGCTAGGTCTCAGCGAGGCCAGGGTACAGGTAAGCTATACATTGAAACAGAAAATCCATTAAATAAGTGAAAATAAATGACCACTTAAGGACAATCAATTGAGATTAATTACATTTCCCAAAATTGGACAGGCGATAAGTCACTCTGAGAATATGGGGAGGTTGACATTTAAATCTGACCGCATCACTTAATCGAGGTGCAAAGAACATGGGGTGTCAAGTAATTCTCTTTACTCCTACCTAAAGGAAAAGAACAAGAAAAATTGGGTGTCTCACAAGAGACCACGATTAGATTGATAGGGTGGATGGTGGATTTTATTCGCCTTTTTCGGGTTGGCTGCAACTTGAACTTGAACTAATGGAAAACTTTCGACTTTCTTATAAGGGTGAACGTGAATTTATTGTATGGAAAAGGGGATTGTCTGACGATATAAAATTAAGTGTTTCTACAAATTGTTTCGTTTAGTTTTTTTTTTTTTTCCGAAATGGCGACACAATTATTTATGACTCTTGGATTTTCTTATGTCACCCTATTAGAGATATAACTCTGCGTGCTGGTATATAGCACTTAAAAGAATTTGTATTTATTTAATGTGACTTTGCTCTTAGAAGTAATGAGACAAAAATGTGTATTAGGAAACGATTATTTGCTAATAGATGAGTGGATGGATACAGAGATCAGGTTTATTTATGGATAGAAAATTGGACAATAAATTAAGTTCTATATTAACGATTTCCATTGGGAGCCAGTTAAGGGGATTTCATGATGCATTAATAGGCTTGTCAACTGAGAAAGTGATCCAAGGAGGCCGCAGCAAAATGGAAACAGATAATTAGGCAACCCAGCAAAGCTTTGTAAAAATAAAATCTAAATGAAGGACCAACGTTGAAGAGTATATCTTCAACAACGTAATACATCCTTACAGCAGTATCTTGTACAATAAGAGCTTCATTTTCAATTTTCCAACTGGACATTCAAATTTATATTCCATGCACATTATACCCGCACGTATATAAACATTCGTACAGCATAGATTCCTACTTCAACGAAATTGCAAAACATTTTCTGGTTGGGAACGAAAAAAAAAACTGCTGGCTACTGCAAAATATCCATACACAGAGAGAAGGAGAGGTAGAGAAAGATTATTTATAAGTCCAACTACCCAGTAAGCTATCACATAGGGAACAGACACAAATTGAACATGGACACAATAAATGGCCATATAACTTTGCACAGATATTCGCCATGCAGTTGGCACATAGCAGGAAGGACCAAGAAAAACTCACAGTTCGGAAGTTGAATTTTCTTCCTTTGTGCGGAGATGCAAGCTATGCATTATCAGGCTTACAACACGTAGGTATTGTTGATTTATGAGACAATTTATATGATTTAGTAGGATAAAGGGAGGTTGCTGTTGGGAAAGGGTCCAGAACCATCAGCTTAACCTGTTACGTTATTTTCTGAATTTTCTCCCACTCGCTTCTATAAATAGTTTGGTGCCTTGCTGCAGGAGTAAATCGTCCTAATAGTTTTGCATTTTTTTCTTTTTTTTTTTTGTTACAGGTGTGGTTTCAAAACAGAAGAGCCAAATGTAGGAAACACGAGAACCAGATGCATAAAGGTGAGTAATCATTCATGCACTTTATTTGCGCATACTTCTCTATTTATTTCAGCCTTTGCTAAAGCATTCCTTCGAAATGAAAGTATGTTTCTCCTTTTCCATAAGTTTCTCGCATAAGTGCACATTTCTGACCTAATTAATCGAATAATGACAGTTCATTTGGTTTCTGGATCAATTGGTCTACTATATAAATCAAGTGGGCTCTCTAATGATACGTTACCCAATTCCGGCCAAAATAACCTGCATTTTATTTCAATCACGCGCCGCTAATGTGTACGACAAACAATTTATAAATTTGTATCGTTTTCTACCATATATCTGCCACGAGATTTCCCCGCTATGTTTATCATTGATTGCGAGTAAACTTTCAACTTGTCCTTTTTCACCACTAACAAACCGTTCAAGCTCCCACCAGCAGCGCCAATAAACTCTATTTGAAGATTTTTTAACAGGAAAAACATTTTGTTGTCAATCGTTTATAACACCGTACCCGCAGCGCTGTCAACAAACCATAAAAAAAAATAACACACACACCCACACATAGCCATAGTATGTATGTACGCGCGGGCATATAAATGTTTGCCAGCCAATTTGGAAATGTCAACAACGGCACGTACAGGGAAAAACAATTTTTGTGAACATTTTGATTAAAGGTGCACCACATAAAATCCTCTTTTGATATTGCTATTCCCATCAGATACATCATGCATTCGGTGTCCTAGTACACGACAAAGCAAATAAGATGAAACGGAAAATATCAATGACACATAGATGTTTGTGTGAAGCTCTTTGGACTTTGACATATCGATGGGATTTTATGCCAAAAAGTAAATTGGATTAGGTTGGAAATAGTGATTGTTCGCAGTCATTTTTTGATATAAAGTTTTGACGTCAGCTTGAAAAAACTGTACATCTGTCACTTTGAAAAACGACAGCACAAGAAGAGAGGACCGACTGCACAAACATCCTAATTTGGATATATTTGCAGAACAAATTACAATCGTGGTGGATGGAATAAATTAAAATAAACCAACTTTCAACGTTCGCCCTTCTGTCTGGATGACACATTGCACTGTGGATGTGGTTACAAGGGTGCAAATTAAACTAAAGTTAATACACAGACTGTGGGTGGCCGGCAGACGCAGACAACCAGCTAACGAAATGTTTGTGTTAAATGAACTGAAAGAGAGTTGAGCGAGGGTAAGGTTATGTACCATAATGTGTTGCCATAAAAAAGCTATAATTTAATTTAAAATTGGTATTGCAAAATTTGTATCTAAATGTAAGACGACGATGCTTTGCTTATAAAGTATACAGCAGCCTCATCAAGAGCAACGACTGCATTCAGCATTGATTGTCTAGTTTACTAAGTCTGACAGCGGGCTGACTTGATGTGTCTCAGTTTTGATTGGCCTATAGATCGGTCACATGAACAGCCTTTTCAGTTGACGTGTATAACAAAGGGAAGCCGACGAATCTAGTCAAGAATGCTAAGTTGACAGTTCGCATATGCGGCAGACGTATGACCAACCTAGTTTTTTCGTTCAGTGTACATCTAGTGGAGACCAATTTATTCGACTTAAGATAACTAGATTTTTGAATATGCGCATTCATTGCTGGGGATAAGTGGCGGCAATTTTTTAATCCCATGCGGTAGAAGAATCGGTTTGCGATTTGCTGAGGCAAACGAAATCGGAATCGAATAGTTGGCAATGATCCTCTGACATTTTATTGGACTTAAGAAACTTGAAATTGTTTTCTTAATGTCAAGATAAACTTTTAATTTCAGCAAGATCGTAAAAGTTTGACATTTTCGTTCAAAAGCGTTCAAATCATCTTTCAATTGCCAGCACAGCAATCAAGTATTCTTGGCCTATTCTTAAAAAATAGCCTAACCTCCAAACTTCACAGTAAAAAATAAGCCAACATTATTTCCACCAAAGAAAAGCATCTATTGTAAGTGTACACACAGACAGCAAAATAACCATAAAACTCTGCCTAATTTCTTATTCAGTCAAAGTATACTTTATACATCCAATCCAACCCTCTTGAGGTGTCCAGACAAAGTCTATAAAAAAAGACTACAAAAACAACTCAATTGAGAAAGAAAACAAACATTATTCCACCTCCTGCCCTCTTTTGACGGGTGATATTTTATTCACTAAATCTTCTGTTAATCAACTTGATGTTCTCGTGAACAAGTGTAATCATCCCTTAAATGCGTTTAAAATGCCGGAATAATTTTGAAGGGTGGAAAATCTTTTTTTCTTCCTTTTCTTGATATTCGCTTCGTTACGCTCATTTAACCACGAGTTTAATTTCAATGAGTGAATTTGAGAATAAACTACTGGCACATCCTACATCTAGATGTAAGGCGTTTTGACGTTTAGCATGCCAAGCATATTTAGAAAGTTCTCCTTTTACTTTAACTAAATTTTAAGCAAACAACTTAAAATGTCATTGTATTAATTTACACTCTCTTAGCAAAGTGGTACGCCTACAATAAATTTAATCTGTACTTCTTCACTCAAAATGTAATCAAATGAAATCTTTTTAAACAAAACAGGACGAACAAAAAAAAAACGAATCCCCTTAGATGCAATATCACCCCGCACTGGAAAATGTTAACTCCCACGGGTGTCATTTGTTCCCGTGGTGGCAATAAATAAGTGAATTCACTTCCAGAGGAGGAAAAGAGCAGGCAAAAAAGGTTTAACAACCCCACAAGCAGCTTAATTTAATTTACTTTTATTTGATTTACTGACAATCGTTTTTTTATCCTCGCCTTCCAATTCATTAGACGTTATGTTATACGTTTGTTTTTTTTTCGTTTCAGGAATTCTACTCTCGAGCCATAGTCCACCTGTGTCAACCCCATTGGAACCATGCCGTGTAGCGCCTTATGTCAATTTACCAGCCCTAAGGAATACGTCAACGTCTAGTTCTCAATCGGGTAGCAGTTCCGGACAACATTTTAGTTCATCATCTGCAGCAGCAACAGCGGCGGCTTTTTCGGCTTTTGATCCTGCATTAATATCCGCTGCAGCTCATCAGGTATAAATGATTCTGTCAAGTAGCGCAGCGATGATACATTGTGTGCATGAAAGCGTTTTAGTTTCGAGCGGCCTACAGGTTGACAATTCACAAACAAACGTCAGCATCAGAACGGAAAGCAAAAACACGATCGATGCGTTCGCTTTTTTCGCTAAATTTGTTGAAATTATTTTACATTTAAAAAAACAACCCCTTCCCTGTGTTAGCTAAATAGAAACAATCCGAAGTCAACCTGGCCGATGAAACGCGAGTTGATGAGCTGTTTGTACAGTGTGGGATCATGGGATTCTTTCTTTGTAAAATGTCAACTACTGTCCGCTTCTCAATTGCTTAAATTTAACCACAAAACAAATCAGAATAACACATCATATAATCAGAGAAAAGTCTTCGTATTTGGCAGTTTATTTTCGCCCCAAAACTTATGCACTTTAGTCAAAAATTACCAAAGTCTTTTTTCGTTTCAGTATGCTGCTGCGATTACCAACAACTCTACTGGACTATTTCCTATTCCGCAATATCCGCTGAATTTGGCAGCCATCGCTGCGGCACACAGTAAAAGCTCTAGTATAGCCGATCTGAGGATGAAAGCGAAGAAACATGCACAATCATTGGGATTGACAGAGAACCCAGCCTAAGAGTGAATGCACTTATTAGTGTTTTAAAAAATAGTTTACTAAATAAGGTTAACTTCTTTGAGCGTACATTTGTTGCGGATATTTTGGGAAGAAAGGCGTGGAAAACTTGCTAACAGCCGAGGAAACCATGTCAATAAGCAAGGACAAAACAATAAGTTCTCACCTTTTTTTTCTACTGCTCTCTGAACCTCAGATTTCGTTTAACGTTGTAAAGTAACCCAATCCTTGTTTTCCATCAATTACCAATCCTGTTTCATTGCAAATTCGTAATAAAACGTCTATGAAACGAAAATGGTATTGCATCTAACAGCAGAGCACGAAAATCCGAACCACAGGAGGCAGTTCTAACACCGCATGATGGGATGTCTTGTCTAGTCAACGCGATCCAGAAAATGAGAAAACTAAAATAAAATACTTTCCAATTAAATTGTCTATAAAAAGTACCACATGAATGTAAGAGTTGTAAAAAAACTGTGATTATTTTTCTTTCTTCTAAAATTAAATTTAGTATTTTACTTAACAAATAAAATAAAAAAAACTAACAAATATAAATGATAGAGCTTTAATTTCCTCAAATTAATGTATTGATTCAATGAGCTACACAAAAGTAACTGACACAAACGTGTCTAGGTCATACACATGCAATCCCTTAAGAATATTCGGTCAAGTTCAGCGCAGATGTCCGAGGTTGTAAAAAGTAATCACCTTAGATGGGATAACTCAATTCACTTGTCTTAAGTAATTCGGATCATCTCGAATAAGCTGTCAGACGGGTGGATAGTCTATATGTGTTTTCGCTAATCTTTATTGAAGGACGCAGGTGATGGGGCACTTAAACGAATTTGATTTTGTCGATAAAAATGAAGTCTGACTTTCATTAATTGATTACGGATTTGTTATGATGCCTAATTTTGTTAAGTGGTAAGTACCGTTGTAAATGGATAGCATATTTGTTCCGAAGAGGGAAAGGTGATGAAATCGAAAATTATACGTAGCCGCAAGTGAAGTTAAGTGCACATGTGGAGGATGTGATGATGATGATGTTCCATTTCAATTAAGCAGACAATTTGCATTGAAGAACACATTGTGCTACGGGGGTCATAATTCTGTATGGAGAAAATTTTGTTGTTGTAAGATTTTGTAAATAACAAAGGCAATGTAAAAATGTGCGAAGCCTTGTATTTACCTTATACATTTTTAAGTTAATGTTTCTTAACCACAGACGTCTGAGTGGAGAAGACTAAGATCTGAAATATTGACACCACTTCATTTTGCTTCTAACAGTGAACCAAGGTACACATCAAATCAGTAAATAACGCACAGAATACAGCAGGCCATTTATATCAGTTTAGTGTTTGGCGACACGCTTTCAAATTATAAATCATACGGTGCAAACATCCAATTTATATAAGTTCCAAGCTCTGTAACTGAATTTGCCAAGCTTAAGCCCGTATGACACTACATTTTTTCCTTATTTTTTTTTTTATGTAGAAAAATTAGCGGTGTGTAAAAGAGACTGAAAGTGTACCTATTACCAAAGGGGAAGCAATTGTTTGCAAAGCAATCACAAATTTTGAAACGAATTCGTTATCAAATAATCTTGAAATGTCAAAAAAAGCTGTCAACAGATGAAAATGTAATTTGAATACATTTTTAATGCATTTTTTTATGTTTGTATATGAATAAAGTTATATACGCACTCACTCCTATTGGGAATTTTCGTTAATTTTTCGTACTGCTCTAGTTTCATCTTAAAAGCAGGAAAAATGCAAAAAAAATGTAGTGTCATACGGGCTTTAATAGAATTATGTCAGGATTCTAAACGAAGTTTATTAATGCTGAGAATCCTACTTTACTTTAATTTGCTGAGATCGAAGCTAAAAAAAAAACAAGCCTATTGTTTATAAATATATAAAAATAATAACTGTGCCTTACAAAAAGCCGCTGTACTAGGATTTCAATTTTCTACATTATCGCATCTACTGCTCTACTACACTTGCGCTAAATGTCAAAATCCGCTGCTGTCAAGCGCTTTAAATTTTTCTTTTCTCAAAAACCCAACAAACACAAGAAAATTATTTTTCTCAAATAAACAAATTTTAACCGCGTCTATCGCGAACGAAATGGATTTATACGATGACCTGGATACAAAGCAACGTGCTGGTCAAATAGATGGATGGTCTTCGGGTATAAAAATGCTTCAAACACAGCTGGCAATAAAAAAAGCGACAGTACCGCAACCCAAAAAGGAACTATCAAAAAAAATCGTAAGTTTTGTGACTTCATGTCGAGACACTGTTCCACTAAACCTAGGATATTTTTGCAGCTCCTAGCACCAATGGTTAGTTTACGACCAAAAAAGCCACCGGAAGATGATATTTTCACACCTTCCGCCAAGTCTGATCCGCGGCCAATGAGAACGTTGATTGCACAGCCTCTCGCTCCGGTAATGGATAACAATAAATCCTCTGACTATGATTGGGATGTTGTGGATGAATATGATCCATTCTGGCCAAATGAATATGAGAAAATGATTAAGGAAAAGCGTGACAAAGACAAAGAACGAAGAGAGGAACGTCGAAAACGTCGAACAGGTGGGGGTATTGGTGGTGGTGGCGGCGGAGGAGGAGGCGGCGGCGGTGGAGGAGATAATGGCAGAAAGGACTCTCCAACAGGCAAATATCCCGGCTTCTCAAATCGTCACAACGATGAAGATTCCTACTCGAGATCGCCGCCATCCGGTGGTGGTGGTAAGGGCGCGGCTATTGCTCCGCCGCCTTCGCTGCAGGAGATTTCATTGACAAATGGGGATGGGTAAGTTTAAAAAAAAATTGTAATTTAAACAGCATCCTAACTAGTGTTTCCTTCAGATCAACCGCTGTGACGATTCCCTACACAACCAACTCAGTAGCAGCCAAAATTATGGCCAGGTATGGCTTTAAAGACGGACAAGGCCTGGGCAAACAGGAACAAGGCATGTCAATGGCTCTGCAAGTGGAGAAAACCTCCAAACGGGGTGGAAGGATTATTCACGAAAAGGAGCTCCTTATGCCACCGCCGCCTAGCCCACCACCACCTGCTGCGCCATCCGGCGAAACTACTCAGAAAATAGAGCCCAGTATCACAGAGATCATGAAGCAGCCCAGCAAGGTTGTGCTGCTAAGAGTAAGCTGATGCAACACATCCACCATATCCACCCTATTCTAATCAGTTTTCCTTCAGAACATGGTGGGTCCTGGTGATGTCGACAGTGAACTCGAACCCGAAGTGAAAGACGAATGCAACACAAAGTATGGCGACGTGGTAAGCGTTGTCATCCACGAGTCGTTCGGTACGATTCCAGAGGATGCCGTGCGGATATTTGTAGAGTTTAAGCGTATCGAGAGCGCAATTAAAGGTAAACCGTTGCAGTGTCACTAGATACGGTGAATTAATTTATTTAAATTGCAGCTGTCGTCGATTTAAATGGACGCTTCTTTGGGGGCAGACAAGTTCGTGCTGGGTTTTATGATTACGACAAATTCAAGAGCTTCGAGCTGCAGTAAAAGTTTCCACCAACCCTCATCCGGACGCATTTTACATTTCAAAATAAAATAAAAACTTTCGAATTACCGACTAGTAAAATTTTAAATTTATGCGATTAAGATCGAAATTGGTGCGTTACTTGACTTGCCACATATATTTGGGAAGCAGATACATAGAAGAGAGACGGGAGAGGTGCTTAAAAGCTCTACTGGATCCAACTGGTTGTGTGCGGCGGTAGAAACCAAATCTACTTCGAATTCTTACATTTATTAAGAAAAAAAAACTTGTAAAAACAGTTCACGTAGGGAATACAAAGTCCATGCATATAGTGCCTGCAACTTAAACTGGAATGATATGTTGATTAGATTCTGCTAACTACTGCCCAAACGATTTTCAGGTCGTTTCTTAGTCAACGCTCAACTTGGGATCACTGATGGCAAACTTGGCATTGCATGTGAACGAAATTGTTATGGCAAATCTAGAACAAGAAGAAAATACAGAAGATGCTGTTCGCATTGCTGGCTAAACTCACCTAGTTCCATCGGTGACCTTCTCGACATTATGCAGATTCTCCGCACCCGACGTAAACGCACTCACACGTCCCATTTTGGGTTCAATAGCGGAAATAGTTTGATTCTTCTCTGCACCATCGATAAATAGGAATCGTCCACCCTTGAAGTCCTTTCTGTGATCATTCAGGTACAGCAGCGACGTATAATGGAATGACTCGTAGGTTTCCTTCAATTAAAACAAGTCCTTCAACCATATTCAATATGCTGGAGCAAGTTACCTTATCCACATGTGGATGCCAGTATTCATCGTGTATTGTCTTTGCCGTCTCATTTGTTATCCGCGAAAAGAACGTCGGATGTGTAAGATACAAATTGGAAGCATCAACATCAAACTGCTGTGCTATTGCTTGCTTGATCTTCGACTTGACTAGCTAAAAATAAATACAATATAGACGGTGTTCGTTTACTCATTTCCATTCATACTCTGTAAGTTAGCAAGGATTCCTTTTTGAAGTATTCCTTCGCTTTTGGCAGCGAGTAGACATTCACAAATTGCTCTCCTTGAGAGAGGGCACCCGAATGCAAGTCCAAAATCGATGCTCCACCTGAGGAGCCACCAAATGCAAGGACACTTTTCGCCAGCTCAAGAAGAACTTGCGATTCTTTTGGGGTAATAAGTGTATCGGATACAAAACGGCCACATGTGGCGGGCACACACTTGGGGAATTCCGCCATTTCTGCTAGGTACTTTTCGGAGCATGACAGTTTTTGCATTCGCAAGGAAAGTGTTTCCTTTTGAAGGGCAAATTTGATTTCCTTGGGATCTTTGGTGTAGAAATAGACAACAGTCATGACAGAAATTACCATCACAGATCGTGTCCAAACGCGGTGTGTTGCGGATCTAGTGGCTTTTCCGATTTCGGGGAATGTGATGCTGTAAGGACAGAGAAACAATTGATGTGTTCGTGTTCGAATGCAGCTACTCTTAAAAAATATGTTTAAAGCGAAACGGATATTTTCATTTTAAATGTAAATGCATTATAGACTGACAACGGTTAGTGAATAAAATAGATTTTCACTGTATCAAGCCAGGTAATGCATATCCTTATCGGTGACTGATAAGACTTTACTTGCGTGTTATGTACGTGTATATTAATCAATAAAATGGAGACAAACCCTGACTTTTTTTGGCCCTTATCAGCATTATGCTTCTTCTCAGCGACATAGCTTTGCTTCTGCTTCTTAATTGGCGATTCTGTCTTTCGTTTACGAACATTATTCTCACTCGCAGTCATTTTTCTTTTAAACAAGTTCAAATAAAAAAAAACAGGATGTATCTACTCCAGATTATTTTTCCACAAATCCAGTTTCTGTCATTCAGTTTGTTTATTTCCCCAAAACGATGGCAGCGCCCTCACATATCGATTCAGTGAACCTAAAATCAGCTGTGTTTGTCCACAGCGATGACAAATTCCAAAGACTGTGTCTGTCAAACAAAATTTCTCAAAAATAAAATAATTTTACTCTGTTCCGGGACTTGCTTTCAATTTGGGGAAATTTCGGAAAGGTGAATACCACCCGTATTAAGGCCACAAAAATGGGCGACCCAAACAGTGTAAGTAAACGCGCATAGCATACTTGCTGATCCCATTGCTATAAAATGCATTGTTCTCATGGTAGGATACTGAAACAGAGAGCACGGAGGAGGAGATCGAACCTAAATTCAAATATATGCGCATCGCAAATGATTTACAGAAAATACTCAACAACGATGTTGTGACTTGTGCTGCCGTTCATCCAAAGGTTCGTACCTACTTGCACACGCAGACACAGTGTATCCATTGAACTTTCTATTTTGCCCAACTACATGTCTTTTGTTCAGTTTTTGATATTTGGAAGCTTCTATGGACGACTGTATTTGTTGGACCATCAGGGAAACACCGTGGACTCGTATCTAAATAAACCTACCTCCTTTTCTCACTCGGTGACGGTCAATCAGATATCCGTGGACTCCAAAGGGGAGTATGTGGCGACATGTTCAGATGACGGAAAGGTACGACTGTCGCTAAAACTCTTAAAACATCTAATGCAATTGTCCTTCGTAGGTGGTGATAACAGGCCTTTTCAGCGACGAAAATAATCAAAAAATCAATATAGGAAAGTATGTCAAAGCTGTTGCCCTAGATCCAGATCCGAGGATGATTGCTGGCAAGCGGTTCATTGTTGGTGGGTAGATTTGTACCACACTGGACCGATTTCACGTGATTATCTGTACTTTCTAGGTGACGACAAACTGACAATGTACGAAAAGAATTTCCTAAAAAACTTGAAACCGTCTGAGCTGTCCAACGCCGAGGGTGGGGTCCTCTCGATCTGCTGGAATGGGTCGTTTGTAGCGTGGGCCAGCTACTGGGGAGTGCGTGTCTATGATCTGAATGAGAAGTGTTCACTTGGTCTTATGAAATGGGAACAACCACCAAAGTATGTGCACCTTGAACTCTAACACTGCACATTGTAATGATTTTTCTCACCCGCCCAGCGCTAAATTGGAGAGTTTTCGTTGCAACTTTCGATGGTCCAATGCTACTACACTGCTGATTGGATGGGTGGACACTATTCGAATATGTGTCATAAGGAAGAGGAATTCCACGGAGGCTTCTACGAGACATCTCCCGGGATTTATTGTCGATCCTAGTAAAAATTTCTTTGACAGTCTAATTGGACTTTTTTTTAATTCTGAGCTTCTTTTGCAGTTTCTACATTCCAAACAAGTTTCTACATTTGTGGGCTGGCACCGTTGACTACAAACAAGCTGGTCGTGCTGGGGTATCCAAAAGAAAAAGACACAAATCGTAAGGCACTGCGACCGGTGCTCTGTGTCATGGATTATAAGTTCAACAATAGCGAGGAGGTGTGCACAGACAGTTTGTCTCTAAGGGGGTAAGTTGGAAGACAAATTTTTGCTTGCATATGTCTAGGCCGCAAGTTCGAGCAATAGGGGGTTTTTGCAGAAAAGACCAATTCGATGTGGTTTGCAATTTCGATTTTATCAGAAATAATTTTATTCAACTTTCCATTTCAGGTACGAAGAGTACAAGGTGAATGACTACATTCTCGGTTGCATTATCGAGGAGAACCGCTACTTCATCATTGCCCCCAAGGACCTAGTCGTAGCTAGTTTGTACGAAACAGACGATCGAGTGCAATGGCTGATAGAACACAGGTGAGTCCGATACACTAGAACAAACTAGGCACTTGGATTCACTACATTTTTATTGATATACTTTGGCAAACTATACATAATGACTAGAATCGTTCGACTTACAACACTACCCTTTAAACTGCGATATTATTACAGCAGGCATCCGCGGGCTTCTTCCAATCGTAATAATATTCCAAGGGGCGCTTCAACATCTTCTCATTAGGACCCTCAAAAGTGCACAGTTTCCCTTCGAACATGTCCTTCATTTGCTGAATCGATCGCTTATGCAGGACCATATGCTGTCGGCGACACTTCCTCGGCATGTAACCCGTATCAAAACGAATATCGTGTCGCCTGTAAACATTCCTGAGTGGTGCCAACCATGTCCCCAAAGAGATGTCTTCACTGACATACGTATTGAGTATCCTCGAGTTGGCTTCCACATACTCAGCAACCCAACGACTGATCACATAACCTCCACCTAGCGCGTACGGTGTATACCGACCGCAGATGTAGTAATGGTCTTCCTTCCACTGTCCCTTTGTCTTGATCTGTGCTCTACCATTGAAGAAACCCCAATACAGCTCTGGAATAGGGTTATCCTTGTAGTCCGACGACTTTCGAATCAATTTCCTATCAAACGACACCAGCTCGTTGAGGAGAAAGTCCATTTTCACATACGAATCGTCGTCAACCTTCAGAAGGTAGCTAAAACTTTCACGATTCGTCAGCTCCTCGATGCTGAGAATTAATTTTTTTGATAGATTCGAGTACGAGTCATACAAGTCGGGCAGAAATAGCATGTCATTAAACTCGCTATGCTCCTTGGTGAGTTCCCCCTTCAACACCGGACTAAGGTTCTTTGTTCCAATAGCAAAGACATGTTTCACCTTTATAGACCGCCTACTCCCCACCGAGTTTTCGAGGTTATCCAACCAGTCTAGGTAAATGCGAATACGATTCGATTGTTCGGCAACAGATTCCATTTCAAGGAAGCCATCTGTATCATAGTCTGGCACATACATGAAATCCTCCGGGTAATACGGTTGCATTAGGGGATTTCCTAGCTTCAGCCAGGTGTCTCTGATAATTTGGCGCTTCTCAAAGTAATTCGGCGCAGATACAATCAAAACCATGAGAAATATATCATGATTTTGTTCCAATTTAGAGATACTGCTTTTTGATGGACACTTCTCTATGTTGGTGAGGATTGTCGTAAGAAAGGACCCGAAGAAGAATGCAAAAATTGCACTGAACAGAGTTATCAAGTTGTTCATACGTCGCATTTTGAGCGACAATCGTTTGTTTTTTGCTTTGCTTGGTGTAATTTTGGGATATGAACCTTTTGTACCGGCAATTTCAAGGGGGAGGTTATTAAATTATGGTCAAAATGTGTTTTTTTTACTTTTTATTTTATATTTGTTAAGTGTTTTCGTCTGGAATGTTTATTGGTAGTTTGTCAGCCGAGGGAGAAATGTCAAAAAAGCAAATGCACATACACAAATCTTCTTGACGTTCTTGGCGCCCTCTAAAGGAATAACAAGGTTTCATGAAGTTATAGGGAATGATTACATTAGGTACATAGCATGAATGAAAATTCTAGTGTTTTCCATTGGACAGAAAAGAGTTCTCTTTATTTTGTAGAATCCGTTTTTTTTCTCTCCGGTGATCTACATACCTACCTACATATTATTGATTTGCATTATTGTTTGCACGATAATTTGATTTGATATTCGAATTTTTGTTATAAAATATACGCAAATGTTTATAAACAACGGTTAAGCATTTCCGAATCCGACGATTATTTTATTCTTTTTTTTTTTTTAGAAAATTTGAAGAAGCAATGGATGTAATCTCAATACACGGTGGAAAACTTTCACTTGTTGAAGTCGCAAGGTAAGTCGGTACCTACTTCAAAAGAAAAGAAAAAAAAAACACTTCTGGATTTTGCCATTCTTTTAAGGCTGTATGTGGATCATCTCCTCGCTCTAAAACAGTTCGAAGCGGCAGCAAAGTTGTGTCTCCGGGTACTTGGCAATAATAAAGCTCTCTGGGAGGAAGAAGTCTACAAGTTTGTTAGATTTCAGCAGTTGCGTTCGGTAAGTGCGTATCTTCCAACCGCAGATGACTGCAAACTGGATCCTCAGGTCTACGAAATGGTGCTCTATGAATACTTAAAGTTTGATGTGAAGGTAGGAATAGGAGGCGGTTTCCGCTTCAGGGTTGGTATTGCTTCCGATATTGCATCTATCTAATCGAATGGAAAATCTATATAAAAAAAAACTACTCAATTTCGATTAAGGAAAATAATGACAAAATCTATTGGTGGCGATTTTTAAATACATAAAGTTTAACAATACCAACTTTGAAAGGTCTCAACAAATCAGGACACACGATTATTACTGGTTTTCTTGTTTTCTTTAGGGTTTTCTCAATTTAATCAAGGAATGGCCGTCAACGCTTTACGATACCTTGGCCGTAATCAATGCAATACACGATAATTTCAGGAAAAATTACGCCAACGAGCTTCTTGAATCGCTGGCGATACTGTACACTCATCAAAAGAAATACGAAAGCGCCCTAACCATGTACTTGAGGTAAATTACACCCGCATGCCGTATTTGTGAATGGTAAAGAATATTTTCTCGTAGATTGCAGCATAAGGACGTTTTCGAGTTGATTCGAAAAAGGGAGCTGTACAGTGTCATTCACAAAATGATCATACCGCTCATAGAACTCGATAAAGACAAGGCAATATCTATGCTAATGGAGAAAAACAAAATCCCACCAGAGATTGTCGTCCAGCAATTGGAACAGAAGCAGGAATACCTATTCAATGTATATAATTGAAACAAACACCGTTATCATCATATAGTTAACATCATTTTTATTTAGTACTTGGACGCCCTGGATAAAGTCGATAACAGTGGCAAATTCCATTGGATGTTGGTCAAACTGTATGCGAAGTTTGACCCAGATAAGTTGCTGTCATTTTTAAAACGCTCAAAGAACTATCCCATCCAGGAGGCTTTGGATATCTGTAAGCGAGAGCTGTTCTATCCAGAAGTTGTTTATTTGCTTGGACGCATGGGAAACACGAGTGAAGCTTTGAATATTATTATCCACAAGGTAAGGAGTATTTGGTGTATCAGTTCAAAGCTGAACCGCGTGTTTCGTTTAAAGCTAGGAAATATCGAGATGGCAATAGATTTCTGCAAGGAACATAATGACTCAGATCTGTGGGATGACCTCATCGATGAATCTCTAGAGAATCCAAAGATTATGACGAAACTTCTGGATGGTATCATAGGTAATGGATAGCAAACAAAATACTATACTCTTGCGATAACACTTTGATTCCAGGCTATGTCAACCCGGAAGCTCTTGTTAATAAAATCAAGCTTGGACAGCAGATTCCAGGTCTGAGAAAATCGGTCATCAAAATGCTGTGTGATTATCGACTGCAGGTTAGTTTTAGGAGTTTTATAGAATCCCTTTCTATTGCCCACCCCTTTACAGGTACAAATCCAAGATGGCTGCAATAAGATTATACTCGGTGACTATTTTGACCTTCACGAAAAGTTAGTTCGGAAACAAAATCAAGCCATGCTCGTGTCGCAGGCGAATACCTGTGGTCGGTGTACGCGCGAGCTATTCACCAAAGACATTCCCCCACGCAATGACTTGATAGCCTTCAATTGTGGGCACATATTCCATGAGAAATGTCTGCCAGATATATTTGTCGAAGAAAGCTGCATCATTTGCCTGGAACGAACTGGTTGAGATGAGTGAAAAGATCCCGAGAAACTTTGTATAGCGTGTGAATAAATAATAACGAAAAATTGTATTTCTAGGATTTTTTTTTACTCGCGACAGTATTTCGAATTATGTTTTATTTGTTTGTTATATAGTTTTGTTATTATTCTCCAATTGTTTTTAGTTGTTTTATTTAAAAAAATAAATAAAATTGTTTGGTCATTCACCCAGGAAAAATATGCAAGATCCCCAATCAGCAGGTTAAGCTTATAAAGTTAAGGCATGAAAATTTATGTTTTTTTTTTTTAATACATACCATACTCTACTCATACACATAATATTTGTAATTACGAAGAAACAGCAGAAATGAAATGTTATTTAATTAAAGAAATTTAACCAAAGAAATATAGAAATATTGAGGTTTCATTTTGTCGTCGGTCAGAAATTGTAGAAGAGCTAAAGCATCACTGGATAAATAATGATGGCGAAAGCAAGTAGGGAGTGAATGATGCTGGCAGCACAATGAGTACTTAAACGTAGGTACAGGAAAGGCAAACAAACCATCAATTCGATGCAAAATTTGGTCTGCTGAAAGACCCAAATGGTACAAAATTCAAGACGGCTGTGAAATCTTCATCTGGATCTGACTAAACTCTATTGATTGATTAGAACAAAGAAAAAATATTCCATCACTCGGCGTCGGTTGTTTTATTTTATTTTTTTTTTGTTTTTGTTTTATTCTATGTGGAAGTGAACTTGGTTGCAAACAAATTTTCTCGCTATTCAGTCGTGAGTGAAACACATTTGCCAACCTTAATAATTGCGATTAAGGTTACTGCTTCTAGCACCCAATGAAGAATGAACATCAATTCTCTACATAACTGACTTACTTCAAAGCATGTATGATGTATATAATAATATTATGTATTTTGAAAAAATATTGCATTCGTTTCTTGCAAATGGCAATATCATTCATCAAACACGTTCCACAACAACACCTCCCAAATGTCAATAACCAAAGAAAACGTCAATAAAACCGCACAAACTTCCCACACCACATGCACTTAATTCGCCGACGAATTTCAATAGCAAAACGAAATCGCAGATAGGCGGACTTCAGGGGAAAATATCAACGAAAAATTTTTCTTTCGCCTTGCATTCGAGCAGAGTTTTTCAATATGGTCGGTTGTCGTTGTTGTCTTCGCGGATAGTCAACATACAAAAATATTTAATAATTTTGCTTTCTACACAATTTTTGTGTCTTTCGCTCTTCTTCAACGAGTTCTTAATAATCTGTGAATTTGTTCTTGCCGGTGAAGGTCTTAAAAAACTATTTTTTTCTTTTGCCTGCAGTACTTGGTACATCCATTGGATAATTATTCTAACTCCACCCTTGTTGGGGGTATCTGTGTACTTCTGTGTGTTCTTAGTTTCATCTTTCTGCAAGTGAATTTTAATTCATAGTGCCGTGAATCAGGTATATCGTATTTTCCTATAGCAAATTACAAATAAAAAAATACCCAAGTGGAAACTGTGAAATATTCTACAGTGGAAAACAGTGATTTTTGTCATTTGAAAAATAAAATATAGAAAATATCGCTGCTGTCTGTGAAATAAATGTTTCTGGTCGGTTGTGCTCCGTTTAATTTTAGACAGATTCGTTTGTGGATTGTAGAAATATAATAAAATAAACGCAATTTGCCGAGGTTCTTCAAGGTAGAATCGGTAAGTTGTGTTTTTTTTTACCTCACAAATATTCATACTCTTCAATGCATGTGAAAATCCCCAGTCAAATAGAAAAAACTCATTTGCATTTTTACAAGATTGAAATCGAAAAAAAAAAGAAAAAGAAAATCGGTCGAGCGAAGACCGAAGAGACAATTTGAAAAGTCAAAAGTTGAATTCGCCGCATACAAATATTCTTTCTTGTTCTCTTCTCCTTATCATCTTTTTATTTTCTCGGTCGGCCTCGGGCATTTTTAGCCTGATTCCTTTTTGTTCTGTCATCTAACCGCATCTTCTCTTTTTTCTGATTCCTTTTGTCCTTTTTATTATTTTATAAATACCATTGTGAATGTCCCTGATATCATTAATTGAGTTGGGCGTTTAGTTTACTTTGTACCGTAAGTGTGTGGGAATTTGTTGACACATTTTAAAAACAAATCCGCAGCAAAGTTAACCAATCAATTGGGGCATGTCGAGGAATGTGCAAATATAAAATGATTCAGAAGACTGACATTAGCTTAGTGGCTATCTAAATTGCTAAAGTTTTTTAAATAATGTATACACGAAAGTTAAATCTTCGCTAAAAATTAAAAATTCTGTAGTTCTGTTTTTACAAAATAACTATTCATAAATTAAGGTAGGGTTAGACTAGGTAGGTATATTCTAATTATCTATTTCTACGAGCACAAGTAAGTGGCCAGATTTTGTGACTAATGACAGAAAGAAAAGGCCAAGCTTTAACCTCGTTATTGATTTGCTGTTTCCAATATACCCACAAACATAAAATTAGTAGCTCAAGTTTAAACAACTTTATTTTGCATAGAATGACCTCTCCACCATTTTTTAGCCTGTGATTTAATTTAATTTTTTTGTGTCAAATAAGAGTGCAGTAAATTTTTTTTCTAATATTCAATTCAAATTAATTGTCAATGCGAACTAAATTAAAAAAAAGCTTTTTGATCTGTCAAAATTTAGCTTACAAAAATGACATTTCGTTACCTGTTACAATTTTCTTCTTTTTTCTTAATTTTCACTCTTTTTGCAATAAAATCAAATAATTTCTTTGCTATGGTATTCAGTAAAAACGGTAATTCTTACAACATTACGAAGTGTCAACGACTTTTAGACAGGCATATAAAGGGTGAGGCATCTAGTGGTTTATTTTTAAATCATAGTTTATTTTGACCCTGACACCTGTTTGACAGAAAGTGTGAGACTAAATTCACGAACATTTTTCTTCGAAAATGAGGCTGGGAACAACGTTTCGGTCAACGGTGGGCGTTACAGAGCAATCTGAACCGAATTTTTTTTTACGTAAATTAAAGACATGGATTTGGCCGACCTCTGGTTCTGCAGGATAGCCATACAGTCCATCTTTTGGTCAGCAAAATCGCAAATCATCTTATCAGCCGCCTTGGCGATGTTAATTGGCTGCCTCGGAGCTGAGTTTTGACATCTTTGGATTTTTTTTTTTGGGGAACCACGAAGGACCGATGTTATGGCAACAATCCGGAAACGAATCAAGCACTTAAGGCCAATATCATCCAAGCAATCCCTGAGCTACAGCCCGAAACCATCAACAAGGTCTTGGAAAATTGGAGTGACAGAATGCGCTTCTGCGAAGCCAGCCCAGGCAACCACTTGAACGACGTTGTGTTCCATAATTAATGGGAATGTTTGCTCTTACTTTTGTTCGTTTTATTGCATTTCTAAAAAGAAACTTGTATTTGGCCCATGGACAAAATTTAATTTTGTTCATTTAATTGCATTTTTAAAAGGAAACTTGTATTTGGCCCACCCTATAGTTGTATGCAGATCTGTTTAAGTTTAGCTTCAGAAAATATCCCGATCCATTGGAGACGTCCAAGTATCTAGTGTAGTACGTCTGACATCTGGTTGACGTGTCTTAATTTGTATGGGCCACACACGAACATATTTTTCAGCTGACGTTGATGAAGGGTTGGTTGACGAATTTAGCCAAGAACCTCATAACTGAGTACTAAATTGACAGTTCGTATATGTGACGTAGGAAAAACGTTCCCGACGAATCTAGTTTTATTCGTTCTTAACTTAAGGTAACTAGATTACTGAACGTGCCCATTAATCGGTGTAATAATATTTGACAGTTCATTTCCGTACAGTCTGTTCTTTTCTTTAAGCTAGGTCTGCACCGTTGGATTACATTTTTGATCATATCTAGTATGAGAACTAAATTTAAACTAGATCTGAGTATGACACTTTTTTAAAAGCAAACATTTAAACATTAAAAAAAACACACTTCAATGCCTTATGTTCGTCCAATAGGTTTTAAAGCGCTGGCTGCATGTACTGCTAAAGCGGTACCCTTGTGTTGAACCATTTATCCCATGTTGTCTGTCCTTAAAATTAAGCAACCATTCTTGAAGAAAATATTGTATTTAGTTTTGATTAATTTTAGGTTGAATAGCATTTTATGCTTAATCGCTTAAATGCTAAACTCATTTATTTGGTGTTTGTTTAAGCGCTTTTTAAAACAGTTGAAAGTACTGCTCGCCATTTTGAGAGCAAAGCATCACATTCCCCAATCGGTCTTAACAAAACAAATTACATCTCCGTATATGGTAGGCCATTTCGATTATAATATACTACAACTAATTTTGTTTGCACGACGGCAGACGAAAACTAAACGCGCTTGTTTGTTTTTCATGCAAGTAAAATAAAATAAATTAACATGAGCTCTCAAAATAGAAATTGAAATTGCTCGTCTCGCTTTTAAGCTTCAGTTCACATTATGATTTCTCAGCAGTGCCAAATGCCAAGTGCTTGAAATGAATTTGGCATTTGAAAATTATATCAACTTCATACATAGTTACTGCAAGACCCGTATACATATTTTCTTTCTGTGCAAGTTGATTCACAGGAATGTTCATAGTGTTAATAACAAGAGTGTAAACAAATATCAACCTGTTTCTCGGTTGTTACGTCAAGATGTATATTATATTTGACGTTTGCTAGTTAGGTAACACAACGCGACAGTTGGAGGAAAACAACCGTAGTTCGTTCAGATAATTTAATGCGTTTTCATTTCCATTCATGATTACATTTGATGGCTTTAAAATGTTTAATCTGTTAAAATTGACAAACAGATACCTACGTATATATTTAAATTCATAATGTAGCTGTATGTAAATCTAGGAATAACATTTATGTCTTTTTTTATTGGTCAAATCACATTTTTAAGTGAGATCTTAGATTTTTTGTGACATATGGAACACAAAACGAGATTGATCTGCTTGATACTAACTGTATTAGTGCGTTACTTGACGGTTCCATCAGCTCGGCAATTGCCAATCACAACACAGCCAAAACTCGAAATACTTCTGCGACTCAGACATTTTGCGCCTAAGTGACATAAAACAGCTGTACAATGTTTCTATATTGACAAAAGTCAAGTGAAAGTGTGTGTAAATTAAAAAAAAAGAATATCTAAATCTAAAAAAATTGGTCCAAGTTTTTAATTACTTATAGGCTGACTTAAAATGTATAAAAATCTGCCAATAGCCACGAAAGACTTTTCCCCTTTATCATTTGAGAAATAATTTTTCAAAATCGATCTGAGGTTTTCCAGCAATATAACTTCTAACTCATTAGTTTATTGCAGAACTTTGTAACAGATATACAAAACCGATCTCACAAAACACAGTCTCATCGCAATACATCTCTTGCTGTGGACACCATCTTTATTTTTGACAGGTCAAAACAACAGTCACATCGACCGATTTTAACTTTCAATTGATTAAACCAATTTCTAAAGTGTTGATAAAAATACAAATGAACTTACTACAAAAAAAAAATTCTTGCGATCCTGCCAGGAGTCGAACCTGGAATCTTCTGATCCGTAGTCAGACGCGTTATCCATTGCGCCACAGGACCGATGTATCAGCTATTGTCTGGCTGCGTATTCGTTGACCACGCACAATAGGAACTATGCCCACACCAAACGACGCATACCCAATCTAAAATTATTCACGTCTTCAGTCTTCACTAGTGAAATAATAAAAACTAGTTCCACTTCCCCACCATCAACCCATAGCACGGGCCAACCGAGTACAGACTCTTTGGTGCTTGTTCGCTTTGTAATCATATCCAACAACAGCGGCAACGTATTTTGTTGCTTTCATTCTCTTTTGTTAGTAAAGTTTCTATATTTATATTCTCTACATGCGTGTGGATCGTAAATATTTGTGCGCGCGCTTTTCCATAAAAATGTAGTTCTAGCCACTGGATGATGGAAGTGGCTTTCTTTTCGCTTTAAATAAGGAAGTGAATAAAATCGAAATGCCACCCACCACCGGACTTAAATTATATTTAAATCTGCTGACATTGAACTTCCGTGGCATGGGAATAGAAACGGATACACCTATATTCTCACCAAATAAGTAAATTTACTGTGTATTCTATTACTTTTTGGTATTTTCGGCGTCCCACACAATGCGAGAGTGAGAACAGATTTTGTTAATGGAGGGGGAATGTTTTTGAAGGGGTTTTGTCTGGTCTTTATAAGATGCCCTTAGGAACCATACCTACTTGTGGAACGTGGGGGGTCCACTAAGGTAAAAACCATTCGCGATCGTTGTGGTAGATAGGCGGGACATTGAAAAAGGTTAAGGGAGATGTTGTGTATGTTTTGGAATAAGTTATCGCAGAAGGTACCAGCAATTAGGTTATCATTCGAGTCCCGTGTTCATGTTGCATGATTTCACTCACGATCACGACTTACATAAGACGCGCATATAAACTTCAATCATTTAACCCGATTCATTCGTCAAACAAAACTGAAATACACACAAGTCGGTGATGCAAGCTCTTCTTGTGCACGTCATGTAACCCATCACAGCCGCCAACATAAATAAACACGTTTCCTTTGTTTTCTGATAAAAAATATATCATAAAGATCGTCATCAAATTTTATGACGAAAAGATCAATTGTTACGCAATCTGCGTCGCTGAATGCACTCAAATTAACCACACGTCATCGGATCCCCATCGATGTTGATTAAGATGGATGACTTGTCAAGTTCCCATGGAAATCAGATTTTTTTCTTCTTTCTCCGCTGCACGCCCATTTTCGAAATGATTAAGAAAACAAAATTATGTGGGGAAAAACGAAAAAGTGGGCGCAAAACCATCAACAGGCGAAAGGCAATTCAAAATGTGTATTTCGCAGTCGCAGCCACTATCTGCAATCGTTGAAAAGTGAAATTTCCTCTTTCAGCTAAAGGAAGTTAGAGTTCAGTGGGCTTTTTTTAATTTTTTATTTTTTTTTATTGTTTTTTTTTTTTATTTTTGCATTGCAACATTGCATTTTGTGTGCACAAATCTAACGGACAACAATGTGACGTTCGTTGTTGGTTTATCTTTCCTTCCGTTGTATTTGATTCCTTTTTTTCATTTCTGTGTTTGGATAGGCTCTCCAAAGTGTCTGTTGTCTATCTATTTGTGTATACTGTGTGTCTCGGGTTCGAATTCGTGTCCAATTGAAAACAATTTCCCCCCTTCACTTGCACTTGGATATAAAAGTAACACTTTCCACTGTGTTGTGTTTTTTTTTTTCACTATCCAACTTTGAATGTGCAACGCAGTGCACGGCACAGCCAGACGAGTACCTCCTGTATAAAAAGTCTTGGCAATGTCGTGATTGCCCGATTATTTACGATCGAAGCGGTAATCAGTCAAGGTGCGTTCGTGTTGAATATGTTCAGCACTTATAATTCTTGGCAATGGGCAATGGAAGTGCTGTCAAATTGAAAGTTTAAAGCGCTCACGGAGTAGGGGTGGCTTTTGAAAGTCATGGTTTTGATTGGACCTGTACAAAAAAAAAAAAACACAAAAACAAATTAAATTTGTTTTGATCAGGAGACAAACGTCACTTTAAATCAATTGAAATGACATTAGAGCGGGGTAGACAGTGCTGGAGTTGTACAAATGTAATTAGGTGGGCAAACATAGAAGCAGACTGAATTTTCATTGAATGAATGAGTTCTCAAATGTCAAATTTCCAAATGTAGTCACCCGCTTAAAAATTAATATGTGGCAACGGTTGTAGAGACAAAGAGTAAACAAATGTTGCTGTTGATTATTACATATTTGAAGTTGTTTTCTTTGTTTCAGAGATTCAAGTGTGCTGCAAGAGGGTGTCTCGTTGAGCAGAGTTGTTATTATAATTTAAGGTCGCCAATCAAATTTGTAAACAAAGGTTGAATTATATTTTTCCATGTGTAATTAGCTTATTTCTTTGAATAGAAGGTTAAACGTAACAAAACGTAATTTTTCTTTCGCTTACGCAGAGTTCCACAATCGAGCAAACTTGAACGCGACCATTGCAACAAATATTTTACTCAAACTATTATAATATCTTTGGCAACAAGGAAAAACAGCATAAGTCACTTTTAACGCCTTTCCAGGAGCGCAGGTTAAAGGTTTGACTTTAGATGTGGGAAGACGAGTTATACGTTTTTGCCTGATCCATAACACAACTACCATAAGAGATATTTGAATGAAAACAATTTGAAATATAGAAGAGGTTACTGTGCATCCGATCGTAACATTAACTGAATTGTCGACTTATGCTGTTTTTTCTTGTTGCCACAGATATATAAATCACCGGATCTATCAAAAACAGTGGGAAGGACAGCATCAACTGGCACTTGTTTCCATAACGCGATAGATAAAAGTATAAATTTGACAGCTCTATACGTTTGTTCTTGCTTCGAAACTGTTCTTCCACACAAAAAATGTCTTAATCTGTCAATACATCTGGGTATCTCCTCCCCTGTCTAATCTGTCAAAATGTTTTACTTCAGTTTTCATCAAACGTCAACTTTAAACTTGATATCTGATTACAGAATTTTTTTGAAGAAATAAATAAAAAAGATGGCTCCATACGAATGTGTTAAATGACATGCGATATTTTCCAACTTTTTTATCAAATCTTGTTGTCGTTATGAAATCCGAGATACCAAAGTCGTCAACCAATCTTTGTCTTGTCGTCTTTTTCCACTAGAGGCGCATATCAATCCAAATACGTTCTATAGTGGTTTTGTCGCTTGTTTGGTGTTTGGTTCGGTGACTTTCATTCAATGGCGGCCGGTTGACATGAGGGTAAAAGTTTTACTTTTATGGCAAAGTTGCTTCTTTCGAATTCCAATATTTTTTCTCTCCGTTTCAATGGAATTTCGTAGCAGGTGCTCAAACTGGCTTCCAGTATTTTTTTTTTTTTTTTTGTTGGCTTTGTCATTTGTGTGAGATTCCAAACATCTGGTTAATCAGTAGTGAAAAATTTGTTGCTTGCATATTTGTGGTGAGATTGCTGATTTGCTTATGGTGATTAAATCCTTTATCAACAATGTCCTCAATTTGACAATGAGAAATGCAATTGAGGTCAATTTGACAGTATTTTACAAGAGTTTTCAGATTCAGCAAATAAAAATGGTTTGATTGGAATTCTTCCTGACATTTGATTAAAATTAAATAAAAAATTGCAATAAAAATTAAATAAAAATGTGATGTTTTCAAAACACAGAGGGACCTTACTAATAATCATTTTTAACCTTTACCTTGTATATTTTGTAGGTCACAATGGATAATTTCGAACTCACAATTTCGCCATTGTGAGTTCGAAAAATTTAACCTGGACACTGTGAGATGCTAAAATGACTCGGTGGTTAGTATTAGTGGACTACCGAGCGAGTGGTTCTCGCTCCCATAAAAAAAACACTGCGGAAAATTACGCCGCCTTGAAGTCCACTTCTGTATGACTTTGTTTTCTATTTGCATTGTTTCGGGAATCTACAGATCCAAAGAAATCCCATCCGAAAGCAAATGAATCACTCGACTCACTATATAGCTCACCCTTAACTTGTGTTCGGCCTTTCTCTTAGTCCTCATTGTGGATTTAATAGATCATTACTCACAAATGGTGGTGTGTGTACATATACATTATAAAATGTAATCGAATTTAATTGAAATAAATTGGGTCGATTTATTTCCCACTTGTTATTGTGCGGTTGATGCATTCGCTTTATGTTTCGCAACATCACCATCGCAATGGCTTTTGGATTTCGAATTTAATATCAACAAACAAGTGATAAGGAAAGCGCGAGAATAAACAAACTCGATACGATTACAAATTCGGGTGAAAAAAAAACGAAAACAAACCGAAACTGTCTCAACAGAGAAATGCGTAATATCACAGTCAGAATATATTTTGAAATTCTCTATGTCATTTACCCAGATGTTTGTGGCCCACAACACATATGACAATCAGACAGAGATGCTGAATATAGCTCTGATGCTGGCTCTAAAATGCCGACAGTGTATTTAGTCATGAAAACAATAATGACTAAGAATTCTAAATTTAAATTGAGCGCACTATCGCTTGAAGAAGAACAAAAAGTGCGTGTCGGGTGAGCTAATTGGCTCTTTGACAGGTCGTTGATTAATCGACTCGAAAAAGACGTGAAGAGGGAATAATAAAGCGTATAGTAGCGATACGGTGCAAGTGCAACTTGTGCACAAGTGAGATGTCAATGACTGTTGTAGAATGAACTTTTTGTATTCATTTCATTTCAAGTGATGGTTCGATTGAAGAAGCAGGATCATACCTACTTGCTGTAGTTTACGTCGAATTACCGCATCCGTGAGCGAGCAATATGTCACAGAATTTTGTGTACAAGCAAAGCAATAACGAATTCAGTCACGCAGTAGGTATAGGTACTCGATCACGAATGCGGTAATTTAACCCCCGTTTTTGTTTTAGTACTTATTTACGTTTTTTAAGCATACACCATAATTTTACAAACATTCTCAAAGGAACTGCAACTTAAAAGCCTTTCTCTAAGTCGTTGTTGTTATTGCTGTATTTATTTTTGGCAGTTTTAGCGCGGAGTCAGTGTGTTTTTTTCCCCTTCCAAAAGTGTTGAAACTATCTATCGTCCAGAGGAATCTTTCTTTCAAAAAAATAAAAACATATAGAAAAAACTCTTTAACTCATGACAAATCGTTACAGAAAAAATTCGTCATCTTATATTTCTGTTAGCTCGCATAATCCTTCACCGTAAGTCTGCATATCGCTCTCTTGGAAGTTTGCTTGCTTGCTTCCCCCAGATCTTCGCATTTTGTTCTTCCGCGGGGCTTTTAGTGAATCGCACGCAGTTTTGTATCGCTACTCTTCGCGACTTTAACTATTTAACGTGAAAAACTTATCGGGATTATCAGATGAACTCACTTCAGCGAATTCGAAATGAACGAAATGCAAATCGCTTAATTTGCTGGGAAATTGATTTGTCAAGGAGGCCGTCTATTCGACATTTGCTTTTCCAACGAAGCCTGTTAATTGAAAAAATGAGCGCCAACACATCTTCTCTTCAGACTCTTACACAAAACAACATGAGCGTAACCTCTCCGAAAGGACATCCGTGTACTGCCCTTCGTTTTCTCTCCATATTACACAACCACCCAGTCAGTAAATCACTGCCTAAGGCGCGCTTAATAAACACACTCATATAATCATAATCAAGATGGGCCAACGCCTGCCCGCCTCTGGCCCTAATTGGTTTTACCATGTTCACACTCAACAGTGAAAATATAAGGACAAGATTACACAACCAACAAAAATAAAAATAAAGCCACAAAACTCCTGCGCCACATGTTGCTTGATTTAAGAAAATTCAACTCCCTGCTGAGCCAGAGCATAATATTCAAAACCACCGCCATATGCTGCTTTGATGCCTTTTCAAGCTGCCATATTCGGGCATTTTACCCGACTTTAGCCATGTGCCAAAATGACATCATCAAAATTATACCACACAGCTCAGCGCAATGACTGCACTGGTGTGATTATTGAGCAAATTTCACGCACAATTTGTCTTTCAAAAAGAAGGAAAGACAGCCATCTACTCGGGTGACAATTGACATTTATTGCGCTGTCAAGAATCTGTAAGTTGTTTTTTTTTTCCTTTTTATTTTTCTGCTGTTACATGATCGAAATACAAAAAAAAAAGTCTCAAGAGAGATCGGAAGGGGGAAACACAAAACAGAAAGTTGACCCGAGTGAGGTCACTTTTGCCACAGTTCTGTCAAACGTATGTCGAGATTTACAGCCTCAAGTACACGAAATCGAGGTCAGATCAAATCATATTCAACACAGGTGCTTTCAAGAGAAAACCTTAACCCGATATAAAAAGAAAACGATTTTCTCCACTCAGTGTACGCAAAACCACATCTACATACAGTAGAAGAAATGTCAAAAATAAAAATCAAGAACCCCAGTCACGTATTAGAGGCTAAGTGGCGCACCAATTCAAGAAGGCACTCGCGCTTCTTCAAGCGAAATCAATTTCTTCATTTTAACTCCGCTGTGAGCTCGTTCATTTCTGATTATGTCTTTGTTTCGCCTATCCTTTCAATTTTTATTACTTCAAGTGAATCATCTTGTTGAACTCACTAGAGTTGGTTTCTCCGAATGTCGTCTTCACATCCATATTCACTATCACTCAGTTGTCTGAGTCCTTGAACTTGAAAAAACCTCCGCAAAGAAAACACAAACAAAAAACTATTAAAGCAATTAAAATAAATATGGAAAACTATGAGAGATGTTGAAAAATATGGAATTCCATGCTTTTAACCACTTCAACCCACAACCTGAGGCGTGCTAAGTAGAAAAATAACCAAGTGAAGCTGACATACTGCAGCATGTGCCTGAACTCAATTTAGTATCCTTGATATCATTTTCTTTTCTATTCTTTTTTTTTTAAATAATTTATAAAATTAAAAGGAAAAACGTGGGAAACAGGAAACCTCTGACATTTTTCATTTCCTTGTAGTGCTGTGTGCTTGTGAAAGATACCATAACGCATCATGGCTGCCGTTTATGGCCCTTTAAATGAGTGGAACTACTCGTTATGCACAGTAGGGAGTAGGACTTCTCGTTGAGTAAAACAGTGAAAACGTCATCCATTCAAAGAACGTCGGAGTCTGAGTATATCATTTCGTTGCCGTTTCATTGTATAGCTGGAATTGAAAATGGAAAAGCAGGAGGATTCTTAGTCAAGGATTTTGCTCTCCATTTCTCGTCGTTTTGCGTAAGTAAAATGCCATTTAAAATGATTCACTTCCGTTAGGGGATGTCAAAGAGTATGACAATGTGGCTTTGCGCGATAACTTTGTGTAGATGCAGTTTTCAAAGACTACAAAGGATGTGTGTTCTAGTTTTTTCGACTGTAAAACAGCCGACATAGAATCATTTTCTAGTACACAATAATGTAATTTGTGACAGATGTCAACTGTGAGTAAGTTGGCTTAAAGGATTTTGACATCAATTATGCTATCGACCAAGCTGTTGTCTTAACGCCTTCTAGCGGAACATTTGAAAGTTTTTGGATCAATAAATGTAATAGTTGGTGCAGCAGGTTTACGTTTCAAGTCATACACTATTTCCAAAAACAATGCCTACATAGCACTTTCAACTGTCATCAGCATAAACACAGGAAACTGTATATAAACTTCATTTTCATACAAACAACATTAGTTTCTATCAAAAAGAGCATCGCCCTCTATCAAAAGCCGTTTTGTCATCTTATTCCCTCCAATTTAAAAGAAATAAAGTATGACACGCGGAAGACTTCATGCGGCACTTAGCGCTCAATTGCCACCCATAAAACACGATTCCGTGCGCACTAATTTGACTGGCAATCCCACTTTTGACATCTACTTATCTCCTTGCAGCAAAACCGAAAAGTCAACTTGAAATTATGTAAATTTTAAGTCATACCATAAAACAAAGGTACCTATAGTACTAGCGCAATTTTATAGTCTGTAGTATTTGTTAACGTCTGCTGCAATCAACCGGCTTTTAGCTAACTTTTCAGCTTTTTGTCTTCTTTTTCTCGTTCGGTTATTATCCTCATTCACGATCTCGCAAAAGTGCCCCAACTAGATGTTAGACTCATTTGTTGACACTGACAAACTGTTAACTTAACTAGACGTTATTGGCTGCGGGCGTCTATAAAAATGAATTTAGTTTTTATGACAGTAGCGAAGAAAAATGACTGCAACGGTACGGCTACGGCGGCATTTTGATTTCGGCGACAAGGTAAGAAATCCTATTAAGATTCATTTGGAGTTTTCACTTTCTCAACGGGTGTAGTGAACCAATTTATGCAGTCGCAGCACACCCAATGACAGTTCACTTGTTGACAGCAGTAACAATAATAAACGATTATGACACATAAAATGTACGTTTTCCTAGGTGGCGGCACCTAGTTGTCTCAGTTGACCACTTAACGTGGTCGTCTATATAAAGCTATGTATACCTGGTGTAATTACTTTTGTATGAAATTGAATTGTGGCGAAAAAAGTGAAAGTACACCTTATGACAGTTTGAGTTAGTTCGCTGTACATAATGGGTGTAGTTGATTTTATTTACATACCGAACTGTGTTTATTAGCCCAATTAGGGTGTCTACGCTTAGTTTAGTCTGGCAGGTCGAACAGGTTTTGTTAATAATTTACTGTTAAATTGCACGTTACGATGACACTTATTTTGACATTTCTCTTTTTTTTCATTGCAGAACGTCGTTTGCTTACAAGAACCACTGGGACGATTGTGGTGAGTAAAAGGTTTTGCAATATTACTAGCCGCAGTTGTAAATTTATTTGATGTAGGGAACCAATGACGTTAGCAACTATCTATGTTTATCATGTGCTGTTCAGAGAACAACTACATTTTCGTAAATGTAGTTACATCAATTGAATAACATGTTTTAGAAATAAAAAGTCATAATTTTTTTCACATGCATCACTTTTAAGCTGTCAGAATTGACACCTGTCAACGTGAATTTCAGAAATAAATTGATTTCAATAATAATATTACAGTCTTTGTCTTACTTTTCGCATTTTGCATACTAAATCAACCTTGAGTTCGACATAACCTTATTCCGTCATAAGAGGCACACCCTTGAACTTGGCTTACCTAATATTTTGTTTTAAGTCTTTCTTCTCAAATTTCAGTGTTGTTATTGTCTTTGATCGTTTTGTTTTTTTGGTTTTCTTTTTAATTTCTCGTTCATCGTCATTATTGTGAGACAGGGAGAAAAATAAGTTACTCTGGGCAAGTAATTCGATTGAATTAATCACCAACTGTCACGCAATCACAACAAATTATACAAGTTGAAAGGTGTAAGTCATGTCAGTAGGAGAGCGAGGCTAATGGCAAAGAAAAGATGGAGAGTTAATAAATTAATTTGGCTGAATTAATGCTGTTTACTGGCGTCCGAAAACTGGTTTGTTTTGGGATAGGTTATGTCGTTCTAGCTGTCAAAGTGAAATGATTTAGGACTTTAGGAGTAGAAATAAATTAGTCGTATTTTAGTGGTAAATATCGTAAAATATAGTGGCTAATAAAGGCACCCAGGTCTGCGCCATCAAAAAGAATAATAAAAGCAGACTGGCTTAAGATATAATTTATTGAAGAAGCGGATATTGTAGTAGATCGTATGCTGTAAAGTGTAGATATTAGAAAAGTGATTTATTCAGTATCGAGCTAGCGAAATGCACAAATATGCTAGTTGTAATTTTGTAATTTATTTTAGAATATATATCTTTATCTTTATTGTTGTCATCAATATCGGATAAGTTATAGGGAAGCGACACTGGACGTACTTACAAAGGTTCAAGAGCACAGATGCTTCAACTACCGAATAAATACTCGGTATGAACTCAAAATTGAGATAACTTCAGATAAATATTTATGAAGGAACCACGGAAATCGTAGAACATCAAAAAGTATGTGTCTGTTAGGGAGGAAATTAAATAATAAGTGACACTTCTCATAAAAACCTTGGGGCGGAAATAATTAAATTGCATGCAAAGTGCTGGAAGGGTTTACAGAATTGTAAGAGCTACACAACTCATTGAGCTAACGTGCAGACCCCAGAAACACCAGATCAATAGTTACTAAAGATAATGTAAAGTTCCGCGCGTCTAAGCCACTATTGCCTTGAAGTATAATTCAGAGCGCAAAATTCACAGATCACGGACATTTTTATCTAAAATGTTCCAACAGAGTCGTGAAACCGCCAAAAATCAGTTCCTGCAATCAGAAACTCGTCATCTTACCTACAGCAGTTGCATCAAGTGTTTACCCATTCCCAAGCGCGATTCAGCACAGCGTTCCACTATATTCCATCAAAACGCCAATGCCCAGTGTGAGCCACTCAGTTACTTAACATTTCACCTCCAGAGTCATCTCCTATTTATTTTGCGCAACTCTAAGCCGTCATAATGTAATAGTACCCCATCATAAATGTATAAGCACTTTCTTCCTCTCACCCGCTGTCAAAAGCGCGACGTAACACCATACTTAATGTCAACATCACCAGCAGCAATTGTTCCCTCGTCTCAAGTGCATCAATGTTTGTTTATTTATGTCTCATTCAATCCGCTCATTGGGTTAATGGACTTTGTGCAAGTTGAATAACTAGCGAAAACGAAACAAACGATAAATAAAAATGGAAGAAGAACAATGCGCAAAAACTACTGACAGATAAGAAAATGAAGACGAAACGAAATGCTTTACCTCAACTTCCTCATTACATAATCGTAATCCTCCCGCAAAATGTTGGCCATGCCCTGACTGCACTGTGTCCCATGTGACGGATATTAAGCTGTGCCTTTGCGAAACAGGAAAACAGAAATCAAATAAGAATTCTTTATGACTGATGACCTGCTGTACATAAAATTCAGTCAACCGTTGTCTTCTTATTCCATTCCTTTTCCATTCCTCCTAATAATGCATTGTTGCGCGTATTCCTCCATAATTGTCATTAGGTAGTTACATATTTTACAACAATCTCTTGGGTGTTATAGTTTTGTCATAATTTTCCTTTAACCTGGTTTCACTGAGTTGTCGTGTCGTGCGATGTGAGGCGTCTTTGCTATTACTCTGACTTGACTGCTTTTGTTTATGTTTGTTGGAAGAAAAACATACGAAAACGTTGGATTCGAACGTATTGTACTCTATCTTTTCATTTTCCTTTGTTAGCTGCATTTAAGATTTTAAGATTAGAAATCAAACTTGATTGCAAAAGTTTTAAGCGAATCTTCGCGAGAAGTCCTGTAACCCACCACTAACTGTTTTAGGTATGCTTCCATAATATTTTCGATCTTGGAACTGATTGAAAACGAAATTAGATGAGTTTACAATTTCATCCGAAGCTCATCTAGTACAACGACGATCGCAAAAATCATGAAGCGCTCAATTCATACAGCAAATTTCACTCAGAACACACAATATTAGCGCCTTCGTTTTGGCAAACATCAGCTGGGAAAATGTTAAACCCTGCAATCACAAAATACTGGGGCTCTCGTAGCAGACGCTTTTAAAAGACTTGTTGACATTTAGAATTACAATCCCATTCGTTTCGCATTCTGTCGTGCTCTTTGAGTTATAAAAAAACCTCTGTAAGTTTTTTTATAACGACTCTAATTAAAAAAAAACTTACAGAGCTTTTTTTATAACTCAAAGAGCCCGAAACTACTGTCAGCTCGCCGAATTTGCAGTCCAATTCCATTGCATCTCTACGTTTCAAACGTCATATAAAACTGAACACACCCTATGCGATAGGTGAATATTTTATATGCTTTGTTACTTATTGTTATGTTTTATAGCCATACTGTCGCTTTGTTATTGTTTTATCGCAACTCTCTACTTAATTTTTTATGTGACGTTTTTGTCTCCCTGTATTCCGACGTGACTGTATTGCACTACACGTGGTCTTGTGTCACCGGCATAAGGGTTAAGGGTGGTTGCACTATTATTGGTCATAAAGAACGTTCCTTTCGTGTGGGTGTCTGGACACAGAGAATATAGTCACTCGTTGTGATAAAAAAAAGGGAAAAACAGCCATCACAAAGGAATGACATTTCTGTGTCATGTGAATATTTCCAAAGGGGACACGGTATGTTTAATTTCGAATAAAAATAAAGGGTGCGGATACCAGTGCATCGGAGATTATATCCGGTGTACGAAAGAGGTGGACAACCAAACACACACAAGACGCAACTGTTCGGGTCATTAAATATAACGGTGAATTCCTACAAATTATCTGTAGTCGAGATTTTGTTCTGTCATTCAATCGAAAGTTTTTCACAAATTCTTTTCAGCCTGCGTAATTTAATACTATGCCTTTTAATTATTACTAAAGTATGATAATAAGATAATTAAATTAATGTGATTTCTGTAGTCAAACAAAGATCTGTTTTCAAGTCAAAAAGATATTTCGTTTGTCAGAGAAATAAAACGAAATGCCTGCTTTGCTTGAGTTTAACTTTCACTGATTGACATTAGTGGCATATCTTTATATGTAAATTAAAGCAAACGAATGTTAATCCAAACTGTCAACGAATTGAAAATAAAATAAATATTTATTTATTTTCGTGCCGTTCCGGTGGATAGGTAAATCGGGTTTAATTTAATTAACTGAATGTACACGACAGGTGGTCGGTCCGTCTGTTAGATTTTATTCTTACTCAAGTTGTTTGTACTTTTGTTTTAACAACTAAATCTGAACGCGTTTATGAATGTGGCTACTTGCGAGTTTTATTTAAGCTTTAAAGTGTAAGAAGCGTCATAACAGATTGAGGACACAACGCACAAGAAACGATTGTCAAAAATCCGTCAAATAAAATCCTTTCGAATGTCCGCATTCAGTCAGTTAGTAATATCTTGACCTCAATATTTGAAGTAAACGAATGCTGTCAGTTGTCGGTTGCTTTATCTTTGTACACAATCTTGATACGTAAATATATTTTCTATATTTAAACTAATTATGGTATCCATCTTTTGGATTATGGTAGACAAAACAAAGCGAACTTATGAAATTGCAATCTTTACAAAGTTGTAAGCCGACTTCTTCTCAGCTGACCGCGCTCATCAAGGGTGATCAATCATTTGCCTTCTTGCTGGCGTCAAATAATATTTTTTTTCCACAGAAGCAAAGTCAATAACACCAAGGCAGCTGCTAAAGTATTTTAGTAAATGTGTTGCGAAATCAATTAAAATAATTTACTTACACAATTTTGAATTTTTCTGTTCTTGATTGATGACATTCACGTGTCGCCATATATCTTCTACTACATAATTATGTTACATTTTCTCCATAGAGCTAATTGCTTGGCAGGCGTTTTAGCATTTCATATTATTTGCATTTATTTTGTGCAATTTTAGCGCGTGGGTTGTCCATAAAATTCCAATGCTAAAAATATTTTAATTGCTATTTTCAAGCTAGTAAGTTGACAACCGAATTGAATACTTAAGTCGGTCATGGTATTGGAACACGATATTTAAGCTATGCTAATGTGATGCGAACTTCTGAAATATTTGCACACTTGAAGAATAGATTTTGGGTGAGAATATTTTCACGGCGCACGATTTTGTATTTGAATATTTATTGAAATATGGCTTTTGCGGTTAAGTGGTTTGATAATAACAACATCGACTGTTTAATAAAGTTAGACGCGTGAACGAATGCCAAAATCATTGAGTGAACAATTTATTTATTAACACAAATTCGGTGAATCAAACAGAACTTAATTAGTTACTATTAGTAGATAAAAGATAATATGTTTGGAGTAATAGACAGGTTAAAATACAGGTTCTGGGAAGTTTGTTTGTGAGAATCATATATGTAGACAGTTCTCAATGACTACCTTGACGAGTCGTCGTTTAAGGTTCGTTGACATCGAATCAACGACAGTTGACATCTTCCCATCATTGTAGTAGACAGCATATTTTTTATGTAAAATGGCGCAATAATTCCGCTGGGCCTGCTTTATGGTGCCGATCGTTTCGTCTATGGGAATTTTGCATATTTTGTGTTTAAATGGTTTTGATTTAAAATCTCATTTATTTCCCGACTCTGTTCCATAAACTTCAGTAGTAATTTGTGCTCTTGAGATTGGTTCGTATTATTAGTTTATCGATGTGACATCTGGGGTAGAATCGCGTCGTCCGTAAACATCAAAGTTGTAGTGTCACATTTTGTTTAATTTTTGGTATTTTTTTTTTTAAATAAAAACGTGTTTTGTTTAAAAACACAGACATACGCCGATATGCAGAAAACAAAATAAAATATAGCTGCGACGACATAAACAAGCATTCAATACTTCAAATGAAGGAAAAAAATATTCCCGGATTGCTTCTGTTCTGTCGTTGCTAAACAAAATATGCGGTCAATTAATTCTATTGCAAATGTACTAGATTTTGTTTCCGTTCCCTTCTCACTTTAAGGTTTTTGTCATTTCATCATGACTTGTCAGTAGACCCGTGATGGAACACAAATGTCACTTTGACTGTAATATCCATTTGATAGCAGTTCATTCCCATTGATAAAGTAGGAAACGAAAACTCCCATTCGAATTCAGAAAGATTTTCTGCGATCGGTACTAAAATTTCTTAAGATAAATATGTCATTTCGAAATATGCTTTAAATGACATTTAATTACAAACTTCGCAACTTCAGTCTAAGTTGTATAGAAAAACACTTACATTCACAACATTTTTGACATGGAATGCAACAACCAACGTCAAATCTCGCAAATTGAATAAACGAGTGTCGGCGCTGTCATGGCGTCGCAATAAAGTCTTCGTATTTCCACGCGCTTTTCTATTGATTGTCCATTAGATGTCATTTTCGAATGATTTCAAATAAAAACTAATCAAGCTGTACATTGATTTGTTTAAAGTTAAAGGCGTTTTTGTTGAAAATAAAAATGCTTATTGCCGAAGCAAACCAAATTCACGACCTTGATGTAGAGCCAAAAATAAATGTGTATACCACTAGACAGGAACCACTTTTTACGACCAACTTTAGCTATACAGAATTTTATTTCTAGTCCAATGTAATAGATTTTATACAAAACCAGAGAAGAGGAGAAATAGACAAATCAAGTGGGCACTGACAAGTCGCACATAATTAAACTAAAGCTGGTGCGCATACTTGTACTCGTACATCTCTGTCCAAGACCTAATGGCCCAAATTTTGATTTTCGAGTACGTATTCATTAAGTGGAACATAATCACCCAGTAGCAAAAGAATCCCATTACAAACTTTGAATCGGTTTCCTCGCCTCCGCACACTCTCTAGAGGCCAATCAAGCTAATCCATTGTGTCTCCTTCTTTTTTTGTTTGTGTACCCTATACCCATTCGACGGATCTAAACGGATCTATCTCTCTATTTAACACTCAATCAGACAAAAAAAAATAAGAAGAACTCCAATGTAGGTCATTCTGGATGTTGGCGCGAACCGGTATGGGGGAGTAGAGCGGAAGCATGCGATGACGATGAAATATCACTTAAAGGAGAGAAATACATGTATTTTCCATCTCTTGTTATGTCATTCAAGTCGTCCATCAAATTTATGATTGCAATATGAAAGGAACTGAAGAAGAACCGGAGACGCGAGATGATGAAGATGCCAAACGCCGACAATTTTGAACTTTGACTCAATTGTTAAGATGCATCGATAAGTGGTTGTGGTGTGTTCGTAAATAGGTGTTGAATCGATGAAAAAGTACCCCTTTGTTGATCTCAAGTGGATGTGGTGTGTATGCGATAAATACTCACGTAGACGAGAGGTTATTTCTATTTTTGACTTTTGACCTAGATGGGTGCTGGCCGTTGAGATTGAAATGTTTTGTTTGTGACGAAAATACCTTTTTGCTGGTCAAGCAAAGTTTAAATCGTGAGATTTTCTTTGCTTTTGAGTAGGTATTTAAGAACTGTTTCATAGAACATACGAATCCTACCTATACTTTTCTAAAGTTGCGAAATTCGTATTTAAATATCATTTAAAGCATGTTGTCAAGTGAAGTTCTGACGTTAAGCGATTAGTGACAAATTTATTCCGAGCGCACGGAGTACATTTGCATATTTTTCGGAGTCAAGCACTGAAAATCTGTCAAATTCCAAAAAAAATTCATTTAAACTACTCGTTACTCGTTGTTTTGCTTCTCTCAGAAAGTTTGACATCGATCTGCTCGAATTTCAGGAAACAGGTAGGATGCTAAAACATAACAACTATGGGGCAGCATCTTACTAAATGTTTCCACTGACAACATTTAGCAAATGGATTTACAAATAACGAAAAGAGATTTATTTTCGCATTTGACATAAACTGTCAAACTTTCCCACGAAAGTTTCCCTCGCTATCCGAGCGCCTCTTTCGGCTTATTTTGCGTTGTAGTTATTCGGGGAATAAATTCCAATAGAAATATTTTCCTTGTCAGCAATGTAAATCAGATTGCTGAATAGAAAACATTCCGAGCGAATTATTTTCGATGATCGTTTAATAATAAAGGGTTTTCCAATAAGAGGTGTTATTTTGGTATTCAAAGAAAAATGTTATTTTTTGAGAATGATCGGATGTTTATTTCATAATAAAGGGAAGGTATGCCGTTAATAATGAAAAACAACATCAGCCAAATGGCCACCACGAGCACGCATACAGGACCATATCCTTTTCATGAAATTTTCCATAACCAAATCTCAAAGTGGCTGCCCTATGTCCTCGATAGCCTCATGAATTTTATCTTTGAGGTCTTAAATCGACGCTGGGCTGTTGGCGTAGACCTTATCTTTCACATGGCCCCAAAGGAAGAAGTCGCAATGTGTAAAATCACAAGATCTCGGGGGCCAATTGTGATCACCTCGTCGAGAGATAACACGGTCCGGAAACTTTTCCCGTAAAAGATCAATGCTTTCGTTGCCTGTGTTTTTTCACCATTTTTGTAGTAAATTTTAATAATTTCAACGCGTTGTTGAAGCGTGTATCGTTCCATTTTTAGTAATGGCGTAGTTTCTACTTGTCAAATGTCAAAGAATAAAAGCTTCAAAAGTGACAGCTACCGAAATAGCGGGTCATTCACAATAACACCTCTTATTGGAAAACCCTTTATTAAAAGGTTTTCACAGATGTGAGCGATTTATTGTACTTTTTGTTTGCCATCAAGCGCGTGCTGAAAATGAGTGCTTCCGAGTTTATTTTATGCGTAATTGATATTTATGTGCACATTTACTAAAATCTAGTACTTTTTACTAAACCTCATCGGTGATGAGGTATACAGGGTGAGTTGTGTTGACATCATAAAATGTATGCAAATTCTAAATTTCATTTAAACAATATCCATTAATTAAAATCTAGTTAACAGTCGCCTAAAAAAAATAAATAAAAATTCCTTCGTCTGTAGGAAAAATTCTTGAAATTCTTCCAAATTTTTGCCACCAACGCAATAATGAGGCGAATTTGATGGCCAACAAAATGCAAAATAAAAGTCCCCTGACTCAAATAAGTCTGCGAAAACTCTTAAAATGTCACCAGTCTACAACTGAATGGAGGAGGTATGCATGAACTATCTATAGTGTAACATAAATTATAGTTTATTGTTCTGGTTTTCTACTTCGGAATCCGAGTCTGTTTTGTTGTTATTTTTCAGCGAAAGTTATCACTTCATATTCCCGCTCGAAAACAAAGCCGCCCTGGTTACTGATTTCCCAGTTGTGCGCTCCCCCTATAGTTTCGTACTTAAGTGGCCCCTCCTTAGGAAGCACCCTTTTTCTTCCCCAAATCCAACAACGATGGGTATTGCAAGATGGCTTCATTGTGGGCTAAGCAGGCGATGGTGACTCATACTGGATTGCGTGCGCCAGGCATGACAAAAAGTTGGGAAAGTACAATGAAGCACACGTCCCAGTAGTACACGCAGGGTGAGAAAATCATATCGAATCTGACAACCGAAAATATATAACCTCCAACAAGGGTTGGTTGTCAGTTCTTTGTTTTGGGCGTTCATCGATTTTGTTCTTGGCCTGTGTTTACATCGTAATCGGTTTCGCTGTCAGCATAATAAACTAAAAACTTTTTGTTGTTGAGGTTTGTTGTATTTTTCGCTTCGCTCTCTTATTCTTGTCCACATCTCACTGAAATTCGAGTTAAAGTTTATTGTCTCAGGGGGGTGGTGGTGTAGATAATTTCCACTGACTGAGTTTCTGGTTTTCAAACAACCGGTGACTTGTTGTGACTGTCTGTCTGTGATGGAGCTTTTGCATTTGCATTATGGAATTATTATTCGATGAAATTCAAATCAAACAACGTATGTGAGTGTGAAATGCCGACATTTATAAGTGGATTGATTGAATGGATGGGTGTAATTGAACTCAGCTTTGGTTACGCCAGGCGGTTACAATGAGTCACTCGGGTAATGTGTCAATAAGTGTGTTTTTTTCTGGTGATAGATCCGATGCGGAAGGTAAACAATATAACAAGTGCATGACAGGTGAGTCACTTCGGGTGAATTTGAGATTTCATCTACCACAGCAGGGGAAGTACAATGATCTTGATGGTTTTATCGTTTTTGAGATTTCTTTGATTACGGCGAAAATATGGAAATCTGTGAGTAGTTGTTCGTGATGTTTACGAATCGATGTGAAAAGAACACATTTAACTCTTAGAAAGGTGTGCCAAATTGGCTTGGCTGTTAGGTTGAAGTTTGAAGGTGGAAACACTGGATTATTCTTTCCAAACCAACTTCATGGTGAAATCTATGTATTTTCTGCAACCAATTACAACACTCGAAAAGCAGCAACACGACACGAAAGAGCAGCATTCGGTTCAGCCACCAAAATACAGATTAAGCTGTTGATAATAAAAGAGCGCCATCTAGAAAACAGATTGTTAAGCTCATCCGTGTTTCAAAGCCATATATCTTTGTTTTATTCAGTTCATCAAGTAAACCGAGTACACAACGTCTGAATGAATAAATTAAACTCAAGATTGGAATCATTCCTTGTTTCTGTGGTAAAATATGACAGCTTTTCGATACCAAAATATGTTTAGAAACATATATTGTTTGACGTAGCTATTATCTATTATAATATTTTTTTTTTTTTTTTAGATTTTTTTTTTACCTTCGAGTAGGTATGTCTCATAGAATAATAAAGATCGTAGAAAAATCGTAACCGAAATCCCGTAATGTTGCATTTCCCCTTTTTATAAATGACAATCCATAATAATGACATCTTAGTGGTAAACCTGTCAAATTTAAGCCTGAAGAGGTAGTTCATGTATTGTGATGTTAGCATTGATGTACAAATTGTTATACTCGTGAATGTCATCCGCTGTATTTTTGTAGGTCATATATATAAAATAATAAAATGTTTAACAAAGTACCTACCACCAAGAGATGAAAAACCTCTTGCACAACCCAAAACCAAATATATAGCTTCATTCCTTTTCTTATCTCCCGTTGCTTTAATAATCCTTTCCCTCTGTATATTGCAAAAGCGTAAATTGCGTTTTTTCGCGAATCAAAAACGACACAAATTTCCGTCCCATGCTGCGTCACATTTAAAATCTCGATATCCTTCATTCTATTCCCAACTGCGCACAGTTTGCTGTGTCAAAGTAGGTACGACCATTATTACAGTCACCCCTCTCTGTGGTCTAGGACTAAACAATGGTTTAGCTGCACTTGTGCTTTATAATTACACTGAAGCCCTTCAATTGTTTGTATTTTGCTTCATTCTTGTTCTCCTATAGTTACATAGATATTCATTTAGGAGAGAAGAAAAAGTGAAAACCAAACGACTGGTGCCCTTTGTCACGTCACTTGCTACTTCCGGTCAATATTATGTCCAACGTATGGGCTTCGGTTATTATTGTATAATTGTTATGAGGGCAACTGTACTTTAACGCCATTATACAGTAGCAGACGAGTCACGCAACAATGAAGTTCTTTTGCCAAACAAAATACGAAATGCAGTTCAAAAGTTCAGCCACACAAACCGTCATTAGGTTGCAGAGTACTCGTATTAAGCACATGCAAGTTTATTGCCCGCAATAGAGTGTGTGCGTTTGTGTGTGCGAGCAAAATGTTAACAGTAAGTGCCAAAAGTTTATGTGGAATTTGTTGGCACACATTTGGGTTAAACGTCAACTAATTTCTGGCTTATAACACAATGGGGACGTTCAAATATCTAGTTTAGTAAGTCTGACAGCTCTCTGACTAGATCTATCTCGGTTTCGATTGGGGGAAATCGGTCATATGAGCAGCTGTTTCAGTTGACGTTTATGGAGAGGTAGCCGACGAATCTAGTTAAGAAATTCGAAACTAAGTACTAAGTTGACAGTTCGCATATGTGGATGACGTAGAAAAAGTGACGTGCCCAACCAATCTAGTTTTTGCGTTCAGGTTACATCTCATCCAGACCAATCTAGTCGACTTGAGATAACTAGATTCTTGAATGTTCCCAATGCAATGATGAACAATTGTATAATGTGTTTATACGTCCGTTAAAGTTGATTAAACGTAATAATGTATACCAGGCGGAACTGAGGAATGAAGTCGAAATGAAATGTTTGAGAAGTACTTCACTTAAATCGCTTTTTAGCAACTTTAAAGATGTAGGACCATTGAAAAAAACGCTACATAAAAGCTATTAATTGGTTACACTGTAGTTGCGTAAAATTGTATGTACAATTTTTGACGTTTAACTATAACTTGTGCATTAATGTCAGAATGTACGAGTATCACTTTAGCAACAAGAAACAATTTCCAATGTTTACAACTGTACGGTAGATAATCGAAACGATCCTGAAAACGCAACCACCTCGTTATAGTGCTGGACTACTGAGCGATGAGCCTCAGGTTCAACCCCCAGAACAACCACAAATCACACCTTTAAGTGTTTTCCACTGTATGCAGGCTTTTGCGAGCCTCTGACAAACATTCGAGACTGCAAATGTCCTCAGAGAGCTTCTCAACTCTCCCATTCGTATTCGGGATTTCGGGAGGTAGGTCTTTTTCACTCGTCCCTAAGTTAAGTATCACATAAACATACATTTTGTATACCTTTAAAATAAACATCGTCATTAGTTTTTGTTCGAATATTCAAATTGTGAGCAATTCCAAAATGTCCACGACTATGTCGCACGTAACTCCCTCTTTTATGTAGGTTTTGACGTTTTTTTTTCGGAAAGAACTTACCCATATTCAGATAGTTTTAATTGATCTTCCAGGCGTCACTTCGAATAGCAAGCAATGTGTAAAATTCCCATAAAACACGAGAACAATTGGTACGAGGTTAAAGCGGTTCCAATTGCAACCATAAAGCAAACAAAACATAATAAGGCCACCGGGCTCATCAGAAGTCTGACCTGAAAAGTATTTTACACTTAAGTTCAAAAAAAACCTGCTACAAAGAAGACAACCATTCCATTCCCAGCAGGCTGCCAAATCAATTTCATCGGCTAACGGACCTAATAATGGACTGTAATTGTGCCCAATGCAATCACATAGAATCGCTGTCGTCGTCTTGTGACGTTTAATGACAACCCGCCATATAAATCGCTTAAAACAATTGCGCTCTTCATCGGTAAACTTAGTTGTCACATTCGGTTCGTTTTCCTATAATAACCTTCATCGATATGCCACATCAGGCACCGTTCCAAGCACATGTGCACAGCTGCACAACTTGTTTGAATATTGTGTAGCCGCCGAGTGTCTCAATCACGCTTAGGAGCCATCTTGTGAAAACTATTCATTTGGATAACATGAAAACCGAAAACCCCGCTAGGCACCCAATTTCCTTTAGCACTGCGCGGACATGATTATTGATGATCATCCTGATGAAATTTCCATCGGATAGTTTCAGTCTCAGCCAGTGCAATTGCGGGAACATTAAAACTTCCCCGCGTTATCTATAGTTGTCGGGCAATTTATGCGTTTGGCTAGAACAAGTGGTATTCTCGCGTTATCTCCTTGATGGGGTTTTACGCAACCAGTTGTATGGTATAACCAACTTCGAGGAATTATGAGGACAAAACCGCCGTGCCGGGGTGATGTAAGTGTCATGCTATAGTCGGATGAGTTAATGAAGTGATATGTCCCGCACACGCTTATGTGTATGTGTGAGTGCGGCAAACTTTATATACATTTGACAAATTTTCACGGAAGCTATGCAGCGACTGCATCGTTATTCTAAATGACGTTGAGGCAGTCGCTGTGGAATTCCAACAGCTTGAAGTTGGCGGCGAGAAGATGTCAGCTCGTTGAGTGTATTAATGAGATTTTAGTGCCACTTTGCGGATGTTTTATGTTCGTTTTACTTACCAGTTAGAGTGGTTCAATGTACAGAGAGAGAGAGAGAGACAGACTGTATAGCTGTGCGACTTGTAATGCGTTTTGAGGATAACTTGGTTTACAGTTTGGCGAGGATCATTAATATTATTCAACAAATGGAGTTAGATAAGAAAATACCGTTTGTATTATGTTTGGGTTGGTTTGGGGGGTTATGCACAGTGGGGGTGAACCAGAAGAGGAATGCGGTCTTTAAGTTATCTAGCTGATTCTACGACGGGCAGTGCCAACATTTCTCGTTGGAAATCCGGAACGGTGCCTGACTATTTTCTAATGGGAAATTTTGACCTCGGATTTAATTTTAATGTTGTTTCAGACTTGAAATACTTGAAGCTGTTTCGAACTCCAGAACGGGTTCATTATGAGACTCCTTTAAGTGATTATTTGAACAGTTGTATTTTGACAGACGTTTCTGTCAGGTTTCGATCGTGCACTTCACTGCGCGCCATCAATTGAGCAAGCGCTGCCAATTGAGCAAACTCCCACGCAGTTGAGCAATTAATGAGAGCAACGGAGAGGACGATAGTTGTTCGGATTGATATGAATGACTGTGAATTGATTAGGCCAACAATTGGATTGACAGTAAAGCAAAGCGGCTTGTTAAGCTGATAACACATCGAACGAAACAAAAAACAAATTGCCTCGTGTATTGCTCGTTCAAGAATGAGACGATGTGGGTCGAATTATTATAAAAAGAATGCCCTCTGAGGCTTTTTTTCATCGTTCATCACATCTACCGTACGTCTTTTCGCAGTGCTACGGGTGCAACCATTTCCATGTCAAGCGTTTAATCTTTTGAAAAAAATGAACCACCCACCTATACATCTCCTTGATACAGTTTATAACAATTCCCTTTACTTTTCTCCTTTCAGATATATATACGTATACCAACTGCCAACGAGGACCAAACTAAAAAACAAAAGCCACCACCAACCCAATCACAATGATGAATTAAACCAGGGTAAGTATCCTACTCTCTCGATGCCCACTTCAAAGTATATATACAACCCTATCAGCTCATTTCTCATATCTGTTTTGCTCCACATAATATCCAGCAGTGAACGAGCACCATAGGAAGCTCTATCACACATGTGCGCCGCTACGAGGCATTGCTCCTATGATCGGTTTGCACTATGGGTTCTAGGTCAAAATCGTTTATCAACTCCTACAGCCGTATAGTGTGCCCACTCAATTCCGAATTCCACCCACTGTGGTGCATTTGGACTTTATGCCTACCCCTATGTATGCGCGTTAACCAGCATCATCGTAATTACCATACCAGAGAATATTAAATTCCACTCTGGTTGTTGATACAAGATACTGAATGCAATTACCAAGATATGTGACTTTTGCATTGGCACAATGATTGCGACCGTCAGTGGTGGGCTGCTGGGAGCTTATGTCACATTGCTGTCGCACATGTCTTTCTCTTTACGATCGTGTGTTGCATTCGGAATAAATTTGAATCACAAAATTGAGCAGGCAGATTTGTATTGTACTAGTCGGTCCCGTTTTCAATTTGAATATAGAAAATGGTTTTCTCCTGATAAGAATACGGGAATGGTGGCCATTGTCCATTGACGGGCAATTGTTTGACGGCGAGCAGCAGTTCGCTGCCACAACAAGGAAGCGCATTTTAACATAATGAACTCGGTGCATTGTGTTTGATTGACACACTTTTAGGTCGGCGATAGTGTTGAGTGGTTTTCCATTGTCAAATAAACATCTTGAGTAGCAGAAGATTTTGTGTATAGATGGCACCAGTCTCAGACCTACAACTCAAGTAGGGTGCGACCGTAAATATGAAATGTGCTCCTTTTTCCATGGATTTCTTTCGCACGTGCAATCGTTTGCCAGCAACCTACCTTAAGCAGGAGACACAGGGACAGATCTATCCGGTGCTATGACAATTTTTTTTATTGCAAATCAATCCGTGATGGGTGTTTCCACTGTCTAAGGATGTAAAATGTTTTTTTTTTCCCCCATTAAGTTCCCTCCGTAGGTGGGAGAGATTGTGATGCGGAAATGTGGTCCAACCAGGACCCCAAGCCAGTTTTCGCACATGAACACAGTGTATAGTCTAGCTCTCACTCGGATAGAAGTGGATTAACTTGTTTTGCGGTTTGTTTTCTATTTTGTATCTACCAGCCGGACCCTCTGCTGCATGTGTATGTAAACGTACTCTTTGCACTTTAAGTGGAACGAATGTACTACTTGACGCGATGAATTGATTCCGTTTTCGTTACGCTACGCATCGCCACTGAAAGACGAAAGACTGATGGGATGCTGTTAGTGTAGCAAAAAAAAAACATGTGCGCTCCATTTTAGGTGTGTGTATTGGAGATCTTTATATTTCATGTCGAGATACCGTAAAAAGTAATAGTTTCTAGGTTATGTGTAACGTTAGTTAATTCACGTTTTATGATGATACTTAATCTTTGGCATTTACGTGTTTGCCTATAAAATAAATAGCCAATTTGATTTAATTAAAAGGGGTGCTGTGGAATAGGTGTATATTTTTTTCTCGAAACTTGAGATGAACAGTAGCTGTAGGTATGTAGCAAGGGAAGTTTAATACGTGTTGTTTTTTTTTTTTTTTAATGGGGGATAGTTTGCCAGTACATGCAAGAGGTTGTGGCGCTGGGTAGGGTTGGTTTTTGATCTTAAAGTTGTCAATTTAAATAAGGTACAGAAATGACCTTAAGAGATTCAAAATAAATCATGCACTATCTGTGTTGTTTGTGACCATTTTTTGGACCATTTGCTCCTAATGCTTAATTCAATAAAAGTTTCAATGTTAATCGTTCAGAAAATTACCACGCACTTCCTTAAGTTTATAGGTGTTCCTAAAGTTTGCTCGAAGATGTCACTGTTAGCACTCTTTGAAAATCGAAGATTGGTTTTTCTAGTGACAGTTAATTCGACATCTGACATAATCAATATATGCATTTTTTTTTAAGGACAAAACTTAGTGAATATTATTGCGTTCAGATTTTGTAATATTTACCGTCTGAAAAATGGTTATTGAAATTATTTCTGTCATTTTGATTGACACTTTTCTCTGTGAGTCCCAAAACTGAACATTTCTATATAACTTCTCAATTGGCCGGCAAAAAATTGTAGATCCTTTCTCAGAGGTTGGTTTTTAAATTGGCAGCACTGTTTCTAGTGACAGTTAATTCGACATCTGACATAATCAATATATGCATTTTTTTTAAGGACAAAACTTAGTGAATATTATTGCGTTCAGATTTTGTAACATTTACCGTCTGAAAAATGGTTATTGAAATTATTTTAGCCCAAGACCTTGCAGCTTTGGAAGTCATAGTAATTTCTGTCATTTTGATTGACACTTTTCTCTGTGAGTCGCAAAACTGAACATTTCTGTATAACTGTCATGAAAGAGCTTCTCAATTGACCGGCATAAAATTATAGTTCCTTTCTATTAGTCCTAAAAATGCAAAACTAACACAAAACGAATGGTTCACAACTAGGGTCCCCACGGACTTTTTTATTTTAATGAAAGCCAAGATTCAGGTTCTGACATCTTCACCCGGATTCGAAGCGATTCATCAGCACTTTCTATGCAGATATAATCCTACACCAAACCGATAGTTTAAATGATTGCGTGATCATGGCTTCTATCTTCGATACTATGTATCTGGCAATGATCCCCTAAGGATTAGAGAATGAACCAACCGGTTCTCCATCTCGCTTCGACTAGTTTATTAGATGAAAAATAGACACAACAGCCAACTTGAGTACTTAATTTTAATTTTGCTTCTAGCGCGCTCATTCTTTTTTGGGCCATTCGTTCCTAGTGGGTAAACTGCACAAAGATTCGAACTCAACTGTGTTCCGAAGATGCAGGCCTCTCGAATGGAATGTGTTTCCAGGTTCCAAGATGCAAGAAAAGTGTTTTTTTTTTTTTCACGAAACGGTTTTCGTTGCCTCTAAATTGAATTGAATCTGTTCTTTACTGCCTGAGTGTGCGAATGTACGTTGCCCTCATTGTCCTACATTTAGTCGAGAATGACAGTGCAAAAGGCAGCTAAATACGGTGTGCGCAATTGTACTGCCGCCTTTCAATTATAGTTGAGATGAGAGTTCTTTTGGGTTTCGTTTTTGTCACCACTGTCGCTTTTGCGTTTCGCCAAGTTCTTTCGAACGGCGTGAAAGAGAGTACAAGGTTTCTTTTTCTGTCATTTTGTGTCTTTGAATGGAAACTACGCTGACGGGGGAGTTCCTTTTGATTGTTTCGCGCTGTCATTGAATTACTTTTGGGACCGCATATGTAGGTCATGGTTGAGAGGACTTCTAAGCAATTTTTTTTTGCTTAGAAGTTTGGAAAATGCTCTTAAGTGGATTGCATGAATTAATCGCAATGACCTACCGCATATCGACTTCAAGTATACATTCACCACCTTGGGGGCTATTGAAGGCACATTTCCAGTTTATAAACGACCATGACTGCAATCACCACCAGAAGTTGGTTCGTTTCTTTTTTTAGTGTTTAATCGTGATAATCTTATTCAATTTGGTGCAAAGTGTTGCTTCCACACAGAGAGCATACCGCATACACGATCCTTCACTTGGCATAAAGAATAATGAAGACGATGAGGAAGATGAATTTGATGCATGTAGCCTCGAGCGTATTAAAGTGTATTTAGTGGAATGGCAGTCCATTTGGTGGTGGATATCGCGCATCACTATGTCTAGTTAAAAATAGGAATTCGAGACGAGCACCACCGATTTATCATCATTCCACTCTATAGCTGGTTTGTGGGATGTGTGAAGTGCTGGCCAGTGATTTGTGGGCGCACAGGGATGACTTCTGCTTTATAGAGTTGAGCGGAGAGGTTGACAATAAATCTCTCGCCGAGGGAAATACTTCTTAATTTGTTTAGACATCGCGTAGGCCAAAGATATGACACGTTGTAATAATTATGCCGGACAGGTGATAGTTTAGAAAATATCATGAAATGGTTTGAAATCCACACCGAACTGCGAGTGGATTTGCATTTTTAGCATTTCCCCGTCTACACACGAAGATTTCGTTATAAATATCCACATGCGATAGGCGTGTGTGTAGAGCGCGCACTTGTGTAAATATTTCCGAAAGTGAATTACTGTACAGATTGGCAAGGCGAGAGCGAATGAGAAGAAAGAAAACCACATAGAGCGGCAAGTGACAGATGGAAATGCCTCAAGAAACTACAAACGAGGAGAAAACAAAGCAGACCAACAGAGGATGAGGCAAAACTAATGGAATTGTAATTAATACGTAGGATCAAATGATTTGGAATGCAGATATCTTTATATGGAATTGAACTGGTGATCCAATTAATACAAGGGAACTGAATTGAACGGGGAAGTAGAAGAATGGGTGTGGAATTCCACACCAAATGGGAAGATACCGTGACTGGTAAATTGATACATGTGATTTGTTGCAGTAGAAAGTCATTGGAATTCATTCGCTTTATCGAATTGATTTGGAAACTTCAATTTTATTGTCAACAAAAATTATCCAAAATAAATTAAAAGACGTGTTAACAGTGTAAGTTACGTAGCGCCATCTTGTGCAAATCAAAACACGCGTGGATAATTGTCATCCATTTGACGTAACGCGAAATGCGGCTTAGATTTTTACAGGAACTATTTCCAATGAGGTTATAGTTAACTTTGCGATAAGCAATCGCAAATTACCAGTGCAATTAATTTTAGTTTAGTTAAAAATTAAAATGACATTTACTGTCAATCTACTTCAGAAAAATCTGGCTAACTTATTCTTTCGAATGCGTACAATTTCTTAATACAGAATTGCTGATCGTGGAATATGTACGTCTACCTTAAGAAATAGGAAATTCGGAGACAAAACAAAATGGTGAAGTTCGAATCAAATTTTGATGATCGCCGACAAAAGCATTGCACGTTGAACGTTTCAGTTTATCCACCCTCTTATTGTTCGTGCGAACAAATATAAAAAAAAATGTATGAACTGAATTATTTGACAGTTAACAACTGACAGATAACTTATCTGGAATGGGTTACAAGGAAACATCTTTAGTTGCAAGCAGCAAAACATCATTGCTTACGCGATTCCCTGCCCTAAATGTGTAAAGCCGAAACTAAACACTCGTTGCTCTAAATTTTCCCAGTTTCACAAGAAAATATTGCGACCCCGTCTCCATTACACGTTCTTTGCAAATCGCACCCAGCGATTATAATTGTTATGCAAATCGCTTCCCATTCCAATCGTCTCACTTTTATAAAGAGCGACACTTTGTTAAGTGGATGGCAGCTCTTAATCGGCAACACAATATGTACGCCACCTACATCATATGGACTCGAACGAAATAATTATTTACGTGTGTGTGTATATGTAGATTACTCGGGCGCATCTTGCCAAGTATAATGTAGAAATATCAAAGCATGAAGAGACACTGTGTCTGTATTGTTCCGGTGTTTGCGTTTGGAATTGCAAAATACTTTAACAAATTCCCCGTGATTGACATGGTGTGGAGGAGAAAAGCGATGGAAAACTACAAAACAAAAAAATATTTTTCTATATAAAATTCCACACAAAATCATTTGCTGTTAAATGTTTGACAGCAGGATGGAATATATAATAAGAATCGTCTTAGTTGGGTGGTGAGGGGAGAAATTCTTTTGTGGAGATATTTCATTGCGGGCAAAAAATATTTATTTTCATTTAGAAATCAAACGATGAAAGCTATTCCGGGCGATAGCTTTCACTGCCGACATATTGGACAAGTATTTACGTGTGTTTATTGATTTTTCGAAATTCTTTACATATTGTTTTTCGGACAGGCGATTTCTTTGTAAAAATAAGATTTTCCATTTTTGAAATGCGTTGGAAAACAAATGGTTGTTTCTTTCACCCACTGTGGTATTTTGGGCGAGAGATTTGTGATCTTATTCTGATCTGAATGTGTTTCTAAGGTATGTGTTGAGGTGGCTTTGGAAAATTAAAAACATGACGAAAACGTAGAATGGAGATGTACATTTTTTAGGGCGATTGCTACACATTGCACTAGATTAGCTGCTTTGGAAGATTCCATACGAAGTTGACACAATCAAGTCCATTTTTAGCCTGCGTGCTGAAGTGGACAATTGTACTAGATTAGGTTTATCCTCTGGAATATTATTTGCCTCCAAAATGTTGCTTATCTATTTCTGTGGGAATTTTATTGAAAACTAGACGGTGTAAAAATACGGGCAAATGGAGAACTGGAAGTGGAATTTGCCTAGAACTGTCAGCTGTCATTGATTGTTGGCAATTTGTGTTTTGAGGAACTTCTAGCAGCTGATAAAATTCTCTGACAATTTTCTCAATATAGTTTCGCTGTCGACATAAAAAACTAGTCGCTGTAAGATTCGGCGATAAATTATAGTGACAGCTCTTTGCCTGTAAGTTGATGTGTGCTGTCTTTGAAATTATTAGGTCCACTAGCATATGCACTGACAAAAATCACAAACCGTGAGGATTTATTTCCCACCAAACGCACCTGCTAATGGGTTCGTTCAAAAATACTCAACAATTGTAGGATCGCCGATTCCTGTTAATGTGTGCGTAGTTGTAGTTTTGGCACCCTACGATTATAAGCTGTCACATAACCAGCCAAAGTCAATAATTCAATATATTTACGAGTTGTATTTGTTTTTGTTGAATGCAATTCCATTCACGTACCGAAGCAATTCTTTTTTAACGCCAACAAGTCGGTAAGAAAAAGACTTGTTTCTGTATAATTCCTTGTAAAAAAAAACTATAGAAAAGGTTCTCACCCTGAAGTAGCTGTCAAACTCTTTCTCTTTCGTAATAGGAAAAGTGAACAAATTTTCGACAAGCAGTACTATAAATCTTGATCAGTTTTGTATTTTGCTGAAGCCCTTTATACAGATGTAGATAATGGGGACGTTTAAGTATCTAGTTTAGTAAGTCTGACAGCTCTCTGACTAGATCTATCTCGGTTTTGATTGGGGGAAATCGGTCATATGAGCAGCTGTTTCAGTTGACGTTTATGGAGGGGTAGCCAACGAATCTGGTCAAGAAATTCGTGAATGAGTACTTAGTTGACAGTTCACATATGTGGCAGACGTAGTGGCGTTCCCGACCAATCTAGTTTTTGTGTTCAGGTTACATCTCATCCAGACCAATCTAGTCGACTTCAGATAACTAGATTCTTGAATGCAGGCAATCTCTACGAAGGCAAATGTCAAGTGACAGGTGAAATTAGAAATGTCAATAGAATTGCAACTCGAACTAAAAGTATGCGATATCTATTGTTTAGTGGTGAAACGTTTGTGGTGGGCTCTTCAGTGCGTGATCTGCTCCAAATCCATGAAATAAACCACACACTCCTTCGACCACTATAGCCCATCGCGACTTAAAATTACATTTTCTTGGAGTAAACAAGTTCACTAGGTTACAAGGTAAAATCGTAACAAATCCTCAACACAAAAATAAACATCAAAGCCGTCAAAACATTTCCATCGGAGAAAAAATAAAATAAAACACAGAAAACCACTCAGCACAACTCGCACACACACACACATTATCTCCTCCACTCCAGGTGTATACGTAAATAAAACCCTTGAATCAATGCCACACCATCCACGTGTGAAGTGCGCAACCTGACATAAAGGAATCCCAAAAGTTTCTATACTTGAAATGCAATGAAATTATCGAGCGCAACGGGTGGCATGAATGAGTGTACAGTGCAGTCCTCCCTCTATTTGCTCTGATTAAAAACCAACAACTTCTAATGGCAGGGGCACACCTACTGCACGAGTTCAATAACTTTTTAATTAGTCAATAACTACAACCGTATATACAGAAAACTGGCTATCGACCAGATTGACGTGCCCCAACAGCAACACTCCTTCTTCGTCTTTGCCCTGCCGGTTGATGCATTCAGCAGCAACTATAGCTTATTTAATTCAGCATTTTCCAATCGATTGAGCCCCAACCTCAAGCTGGCGCAGGGTACTCCTGTATGCAGATATTACTGGCAATTAAAAAAAAAAAAAAAAAAAAAACGATACAAACTTTCCGATCCAGTTTAGCGGAAAGAAAGTGGCGTTTAATTATTAACAACATTTGGTCATCTGATCGAGATCACAGATGAAACTAAACTAGATACACTTAGTATCTATACGCAGGTTAATCACATCCGAACAAGCAACTTTCTATTTATGTCGTGCGTGGAGTATATCTTACGACAAACATCTTCATACAGCGGCGTTTGTTGTTAATTTTATGCGCGGGCTGTTGTCCATAGTGTGCTGTGTCTTGTGTTGTTGGTTGTTTATGTTCCGTCTGGAGTTTCGAGCGCGCAGACAAACTGGAGATATTTAGAAAAGATTGCAGTCGAAGATAAACGCCGAGTTTGCGGCCAAGATGAATTGTAATAATTTGTTAAAGAGCACATTTGGGATGCAATTCGTGTGGTTACGGTGTAGTGCTTCCCGTGTTACGCTTTTTTACGGTTCAGTTCCATTGTTTTGAAGTACACGGTGTAGAAAGAGTTTACAAATCTGTTCGGCGATGATTTTGTTGTTCTACGAAAGCAGGCCGTTGAAAGGGAAAGTTACCTAAATTGCTGGACGTCTTGTTTTGATTCTTAATTTAAAGTTTTCGTATTTCTACATTCAAATTTCAAGTTCGGCTGAATACAAAGTGAGACTTTTGATTTTTGGGTTTCACTTTCCGCTTTGGATGCCGAGGCGTGGTGTTCTTAATCAAATTGATTTAATATTGTATATTTGACGCATATCAAATGATCAAGACTTAGATCACTAGAGCAACTTACGATCGTTGATCTGGATCAAATTTTTTTAGATCATCTTCGATTTAAGGTTAGTTGTTTGAAAGTAGGATTATTATTATCAATTTCGAGAATCCTCTCATGAATCACATTGAAGAAACTCACTCAGATCAGAATAAATTCCAAAAACCAAACCAAAAACTTGGTGAGAAAAATTCTCAATAAAACAATTCCCAGTGACATACTTAAAATCAGCCCGAAGGTATGCAAGCAGTTTTGACACCAGTTTGTGTATTGTTCAATTTCTTAACGAGAAGTAATTCTGTCCCCATTTATATTGAACAAGAAAACCCTTCAGTTATCCTGAGCTCATATTGTTTGTGGTGTCCTTCAAAGTGTTTAGTGCACGGCTTAGTAATATGTAATATTCGCATTTTCATTCAAAATAAACAATCCCATCGCTTGTTTACAATAATTGCCACTTAAACCTCTCCCGGCTGTTGTGCCCACACTTGGAAATGATTTTTCTTTTCAAATTGTTTCGCGACTGTCCATTCAAGTCCACTTGGAACGTGTCACAGACTCCATTCTATTTGATATACAATGCGAGGGAGCCCATTAGTTCTGTTTACAGTAATACGTAAGCCTACGTCAAATGTATGACATAAAGCACCGCCTTGTCATGTAATCACAGTGAGCGATCGATTGTTGTAGTTCACGTGTCATTTTCGTTTGAGGAAAAGCCTGGAATTTGTACATTTTGAAATTGCATAGATTATTTTTGATTGTGCTACTCTTTCAATATAATTTGTTGACAGTAAAGCAATATAAAAATTCTTAATTCAAATTCTGAAAACTTATATCCAAAACTCGGCTCATGCCGACAAACAAACGTCAATTGACGCATTGCAAGCCATTTCTGCGTTTTCTACTCGGAAACTGCTCTGCTTGAATGCATTTTAAAGGGGCAAATACAAATGTGCTCGAAAATATCTTACAATTTCGAGTTCGAAATGAATTGTTCGAAATTGAGCCAGCGGTCACTGTCTTTGCGATAAATGAATTGATTCTTCGTAGCAGTAAAAATTGTTTCCTTTTCGAGTTCGAAATGCAAACTATCATTCGAAACTCGATATCGAAAAAAGGAGGAAACTTCAAGTTACTTTTAAAGTGGGAGGAATTTAAGTAAAATGGGGCTTTCATTGTATTTCTTAAGTAGGAAGGAACTCTTGATAAACAAACAAATATTTTTCTCAAAACGGATCGCAAGCAACAGTGAACTTGGTTATTTCTCTCTTGAGACCAATCTTTCGGAGGTATATGGCAATGGGTCTCCGATCTTCAAATCACTTGAAAATAGACTTCGACAGTTCCTCAAACTCACAGCTGCATTTGTTTCATTCTCAGCAGATTAATTAGCCTACAACTTTACAGTAAGGCTGATGGTCAAAATGTTCTAAGTGTCAAAATACAGATCTTGAAGGCACTGATCCTTTGGTTAGTTTCTCCTGGGGTTGAACCTGAGATCCCTCACTGATAAGTCCATCAAAAACAGGCCCAAAACACTCATCATAAAAGAATTCCCACAACTTATCAGCATGTACAAACTAAAACTGTGTTGGTTTCCTTTCTACAACATTTCCGCTTTAAATTCATGCAAAAATATGCGTGTGCCTATGAAAACCTCCATCCACTGTATAAGTACTAATTCCAGCTGCTTGGTGATGCGAAATGCGTATACAAACTCGAATTAAATCATGTCGCCGAATCGATATGAATACTTGATGAACAGTCGACCCTAAGTCATTTCAGTCGTCCCCCCGGGGGTTGGTGCTGACAATGTGTGGAATTTTGCCAAATTTTTAGGGCCAAATGAAAAAAAAATCCGCTTCATGATTTTCTTTTGTTTTTTCTTTATTTCTCCGGCCAATGGCTTGTGAGCTGTGTCCGTGTGTGTTTTTTAGTTTAACGATAACGCTTCCATCGAGCAGTTCACACAGTTAGCGCTCCCCGGTGAGTTGCGTCTTGTTCGTTCTGTGTTCCAAGCTTCTAATTGATCTAACCCCCTTCTAAGTAACGAGGTCAGTGTCAGTGGCATATCTTTGCAGCTATCTACACAAGTTGTGTATCTTTCTAAGTATCTGCACTGTGGATCTGTGTACATCGCCTAACGTGACCTTGTCCATGTTTGTGTAAATTAAATTGCTCAACGCGAAGTATCTACAACTCGAATGTAGTATTGCAGTGAGACAAATTCTTGAGTTTCTCCTAACTGTGCAGCGAATTCCGATGTGATAAGAGGGTGTTTTAAAAATGTCCTCAAAAATAGAGCTTCTTTTTTCTTTGTCACGTTTCCGGTGCGGCGTGTGGTGTAAAAGTTCTGTCTCGTTTGATTTAAAGGGGATATGTGGAAATGTCGTGTCGAGTGACAAAGTTATTTTATGGGTTTTGCGAGTTACAAAACTCTTGTGAATGGATGGTGCGCCCTCTGATTTATCGAATGGCATAGAGTCGGAATGTGTACCGATCACACGTGGAGTGGGACTTTGTGCTTAAAATTTCACACGGAATAAAATACCATTGCTAATTAGAAACAGTGATTTTGACCGTGCATCGAGCTAAACAGCATATGTGGGGGAGGTGTCTATATCTAAATGGAGGTCGAGTGATTTATGCGAGCTCGTTTATTTTAATGATCAAATCGGAAACTAATGCTGATTGTTTGGGGGGGAAAGAAACACACACACAACATGTGGTGAACAGTGTTTGTTTTTCCAACATTTATTTACACAAGCGAGGACTGAAAATGAAATTAAGCCCAAATGATGGTTGGGAGTTGAAATTTTGTTCTCGCTCTGCGTAATTAGAGGGCTGGCTGTTTAATTATACCACTTGGGTTATTAGCGACTGACGCAAATCGAACGGAAAAATATATATAGAGTCAAATTCTGGTTTTTGGCTGAAGCAGGATTGTGCTTCCAAACCACGCTAGGGAAAATTGTGCAAAATTGGTGAACCAACACAGCAGGAACAATTTTCAGTTAAAATTTTACAAAATTCTGACTTTTACGTCGAATTTGTGTAAAGAGAAATTAAATTCGCCTTTAGTAATCCGTAACAATATCGTACTAGAACAGGGGGATTTAAATAAAATTCGTCTTTAGTAATGATCCGCAACAATATCGTACTAGAACAAGTGTGGATTTAAATTAAATACATCTTTAGTAATCCGCCACAATATCGTACTAGAACAGGAGTGGATTTAAATTAAATACGTCTTTAGTAATCCGCAACAATATCGTACTAGAACAAGTGTGGATTTAAATTAAATACGTCTTTAGTAATCCGCAACAATATCGTACTAGAACAGGAGTGGATTTAAATAAAATTCGTCTTTAGTAATGATCCGCCACAATATCGTACTAGAACAGCGGTCTTGGGAATGGGCATAATCTGTGATAACGCCTTCAAAAATGATGGTGGACAAATATGTTAAATGAGTTGGACTGAAAATCGGTTGTTTCGTAAAAGAGTTGTATGGATACAAAATGGCCAAAAGATATGAACTGAGTCTGTATACTTTTCTATTAATTTACTAGTCCAAGAGCTTTTATTTTCCATGTTTAAATAGACTGATCTTGACACAAATATTTGATCTTTAAAGTTCTGGTAATTAGAAATAAAGATCCTTAAAGTGCGCATGATCCAAAAATTGTAGGGTTCAACCAAAATTGAATAAAATTCTGCTGGTCTTTAGAATCCTATCTACTAAAAAAAGGTTTTTCATTTGGGTATTAACCGATCGATCTTCAGAGTACGTAGCGACCATCAACAGTGTTTTGATATTGATGTCCATTCACTCATCCACTCTTTCTTATTCCTTTCATAACGGCTTACAATAACGAATGGTTGTCAAAAGCTATGCCTAGTTTTAAATGGACATATTGCATCAAATATATATTTGCTTTCCACTGATCATAATCTTATTCTAGGTAATTTTTCCAAGTTTACATTTGCAGTGACTTCTCTATCTCGATCATATTGAAACTGTTAAAAAAAAAGTAGTAGATTTTAACGATCGTCGCTATTCTACAAACTTTATATGAACAGTCTGCTTCAAACTTTGTCGACTTCGCTTTCTCAATCTAATTGTCATTGTTGACGATTTTAACGATCGGTTTCGAAACACAATAAATTTGATAACCCATTCTCCATTATCGTTGATTTGTTATAGCCATTGGCAACAGCTTCAGACTCTCACTCAAATTAAAGTTTTTATTAATTGCTGGCGTTTTTAGAGGAAGTACAAATGTGAAAGCCGACTTTATGAAGAGCTTTGTGAATGTACCGATTAGCTGTTGGCCATTAATAGACTGCTTGCTAAATGTTGGCGTTAACATAATAACCACAATTTCTAGCAGACAGATAAGTGGAATGATACGATATATCACTGTTGCTGTTGACACACTATATTTTGAAATTAGGTGCCCATTCATGTAATATAATGAAAATCGGAAAGTAACAGTTTGGCAGGTCAATACAAAACACTTGATCCATTTATTTACTGATGCAATACTTATAAGGCAGTTAAATAGCACACCTTACGTTTACATTAGCTTAAAATTCAATTCGCAATAGATCTCTTAAATTTGTTTCTAAATTTAAATAATATATTAAAAAAAAATCACAACAAATTTGGCTACAAGTGGGAGGTGTGACGGCTCTAAGACAGTCACTGTGCTGCCAAGTAATTTCAGTATTTAAACATAAAATAGTAATATTGCCGCCTAATTGTCATTATTATCAAAGAACTCATAACAATTACGTTAGAAGTTTGCACATCCCTGGTAAAAGCGACAAATTGGTGAAATGAAACTTAGAAGTAAATTTTAACCTGTGGCAGTGTGCATTGTACGATTAGGTGTGAGTTATGTCGGCGCAGTGGCTTAGTGGTTAATGTGTTGGACTGCTAAGCAAGTGGTCTCAGGTTCGAATCCCGAAAAAAAAAAAAAAAACAAATTCCAACTTAAGGTTCTTTTCACTGCGCCACCTCTCGCGAACGTCTGACAAACTTCCGAGAGTATAACCGTCATGAAGGAGCTTCTCAATTTGCCGTTTGGACTCGGCATAAAATTGTAAATCCCTTCCATTCGTCTTGCGAAGTCTGTCAAAATCAAATATTATCCAAAAATATATAAATTTCATTTTATCCAATTTTTTAAAGTCAACATAAATTTATATGGGTGACGAGGAAATTGTGAAAATTTGTTTGTTTTCTTGTAACTTTTAATTGCTAGAGTAATAGATTCATAGTGGCAAACGTCATGTTTTTTCAACTTCCTGGTTTCTGCACTGCTTGTCACCAATGTTGCCGCAGTTTATTTTAAAAGTGTAACAATTTTATTTTCAAAAAGTGTAACAAATTGAAAAAAATGTAACAAACTAAAAAAAAAAAACATTGTCAACGGTGACGCGGCGAGACAGCAAAATATTGTTGTATTTTCTCGTTTCCTCCTAATTCCCATTTCCACTCGCAGTTTGACGTTTTGAACAACTGGTTTTTTGTGTAAACAATCAAATACATTGACAGAAATTGGTAAAAGTTTGTTCGACAGAAAAAAGTGCTGCCAGTTAAAATATTAAATATTGTTTAACGACAAAAACAAAAAAAAAAGATTTAAATTGGGAAAATTATACCAAAGCGAAAAAAGTAACATTGTAACAAAATTATAAAATTATTAAAAATTGTAAGACTTTTGTTACACTTGTATCGTGGCAACGCTGCTTGTCACAAATTGCAATTAAATTTAATGGTAATTTTTTGTTTGTCCGAATTGTTTGTGGTACTTATAAAATAGTTCATCGCGTCCACCTTGCTTTAAACGAGGCATTTTTTAAAAATGCATATGAGACAAATATCGTAGGTTTTGGATACTGAAAAATATCCAACAGAAATACAAAAAGACAAGGCAAAACTTTGTTAATTTCCCTTTTGGATTGAAACACACTTCAATTTCTCTTGCCGACAAATTCCCAGTGCCCACCACTGATTCATCTGAAATCTCCTAAAACGAATTTCCTTGCCATTTCGCTTAGTCATCCCCTGACACTTTTGCTGATTCTTCAGTCAAAAAATTAAAGAAAAACCACTATCTGCACATACACATCGTTTTGCAAAAAAGAAAACTTAAATGCAGCTCCGATCGCACATCTTCTATATTTTCATGCGGGCCACTTCAATTGTTTTGTATCTACGAGTGTTAATGCTTCATTGAATGCAAAAAGAAGGAAAACAAAACCGAAAATCGAAAATCACTCTGACTCGTTGAGGAAAAGCGAAGAGAGAAATTTACTTTAGCCATGAAAAGAGACTTTTACTTTTATTGGTAACAACGTGCGGATAGATGGCAATCAAAAAAATTGCAAACCTTCGACAATTGACAAATTCCATCGAGAGTAGAGCTCTGCATGAATGCCAGACTCTATGTTATACATAGAGTGGCTCTATTTCCGTTTTGAAAATTGTGTCTACGATTTCAATTCCGTGATGAAAAATCATCATCGTCATCATCATCATCAACATCATCGTCGTTGTCGTTGTCGGCAGGCAGCAATCGAAAGTTATTGACCGGAACTAATAATATTTGGAAGCGAACCAAACCAAACAACTTCAAGCCAAAAGGTAACCATGTGCAACGATTTTACAGTTACCCAGCAAATAGATATATATACATCTATATATTCAGATAAGCACGAGTATATAATAGAAGAGGAAGCCTCGTCGTGACAGGGAGACCCAACATTAACCAGCAGTTTTGCGCTGTCATTTTCAATTGGTTATGAGTGGAAACGTAAAGTAACATAAAGTTAAATAAAACTATCAGCTGTATACACATACCTACCACGTTCGAGTGTTAAAGTTGAGTGCGCTGGGCATGAGGTCTTACTTTTTACATTTTGTGAGCCCAGTAGTTGTGAACAATTTAATTGAACCCGGGTGGCACGGCTTGGTATATGGGCTCCGTAGGAAGTTAATCTGTCTCTCGCGTTGCATGGATAAGTGGGTGATGGTTTTGGGTGGGTGTGGTAAACTTTGTTTGACGATTTAACAATTGATGGTACTTCATAGCGGGCACACAGTGTAACGAACTCTGAAACGGTGTTACGGATGGAGTGTGCGATGAAATTAGATGTCATTTGGTAGTAGCAATACCGTGAAGTGTGATTGTGGTTAATGGTGGGCAATTCAAATCACATTTAGGGGATCTAGGAAGCCGCATGGTTCGAGGTTATAGAGTTGTTTGTTCTTCCCCCGAAAACGTTCAAAAAGCGAGCTACAACATTTTTTAAAAAAAATTTTGTGCAGAATTGATGATCTTTTGTACCAACTTATTTAAAAATTTGGCAAGTTTTACCAAATTTTATGAAACTTCTTTTTCATAAAGTTTGTGTATAAAATCAACCGTAAACCGGTGCTTGTTCCAATTCCTGAAGTCAGTGTGAACCGTGCCTTAAAAAAAAAAAAAACAACATTATTTGTCGAGATCTCATACCCCATCTAGTGGGTGTAAAAGTTGGTAGAGAACCGATCACATATGCTTGTTGCATTTCAAAGTACATAGATATCACAACCTCGATATCATTTGACGTTTGACAGTTGTTTATCAGTAACAATGGGATTTCCCTACTTCCTATTTGCCGAGATCTCATACCCCATCTAGTGGTTGTAAAAGTTAGTTAAGAAACGATCATTATTCACAAATGTTTGTTGCGTTTCAAAGGTCTTTTTACAACCATGGTATCTTTTAACGTTTGACAGTTGTTGATCGGTTACAATGGGAATTCCCTACTTCTGTTCGTTTTTCAACTGCAACTTATATTACACCTAACTCTGTTTTTGAAAGTGAGTTGACTTAAGGAAATTCAAAGCCAAACTATTGTCAGACAGTTCCATAGAGTAGGTGGTGTCCACGGTTGTTTCCTTAACAAAAATGGCGTTTGTTTATTATCGATAATTATACAAATCTTCTCCAACATTCATATTTTTTTATAGCGACTTTCCAGTTGTATGTAAATATTATTAACAATTGGATAACGCAAGTCCTGCGCAAAATAGTCGTTTATAAACGTCAAAAGTGAGTGATCCTTGTTTGGGCACCCTGCAACAAATGTAAAATGCACTCGAAAAGCACTTTATATAAATGAGACAAACATATATTTGAATTCAGAAGTCAGTTTAAAGTTGCAACGATCGCCTTTATTTAAATTCGTTGTTTTAGTTGGTTAAATCATATTTTGTTAGTTGATTTCAAAGTATAGCTTCGTTGATTAAAATTCTTAAAAACTATTACGAATCAATTCTGTTAAATGGTTGTGCTAGTTTTACACAAGCATATCTTTAAAATGTTAAAGCCCCATTCGTATGATATTCGAACTGCAATATACTTTTGACAGCTCAAAAAGAAAAGTACTATCTTAATAAACTTTTGACGGTTCAAAAAGAAAAGTACTAGATCTTGCAACAAGCATTTCGTTTATTTATTTATTCTTTAGTACTGCCTCAAATTTCTCATAAACTACCTTCAACTATACAAACCAACTTTTAGCGCAAACATTTACCCCTCGCTAATTACGGACTGCGCACCAAAGGTAAACATCAGCGAACAATTTAAATTATCTCTCTCACTCATGTCTCTGACAACTAAAACATTTCCATCCTCAATTAACCAACCCGCAACCCAACCATCAACCGCAAAGTTACCATTGTGCTGGCTACACTCGCAATTTCCATTCCATGCGGAAAACAATGCAATCAACACTTGTGCACATAATTTCAAGTTCTCCGAAATTCGAAATTACCAACTACCTGCGAGTATTTCTTATTATTGCCATCACCGTTTCATATAAATAGTTTGTGGTTATCTTTAACTTTCATAAGGGTTCTCTCATGATACAGAGAGCAATTATTGTCCGCCACACAAAAGAACAATTCAACCACACTAGCGCACGAGGAGAACATCAACAGACTTTTGCGTTTGACAGACGATCGGTGTGACGCGAGTGTCTTTTATTTTCATATGATGTAGGTTGCTAAAATACAATGCAATTTTTTTTTTCTATACACTGTTTAAAATGTACTTAGGTGAAAGTTGGAATTAACGAAATTTGTGTAACGTAAAAGATGAGCGAATGAATGAATAAAAACAAAATTGTCTGCCATTATTTCAAACGGCTAACAAAGAAGTGTGCAGTGCACAATTGAACAAACAATTTACGGACCGATACGGATGTAGGCTCGAATTTCCGGCTTTTAAGCAGGGAATTAGGGTTAAACCGATTTTAATGCGAACCAAAACCTGAAACGGTTGTTTGTGTTGAGAAGCGCGTTCTACAAATGTTGGTGTGTAAGAAAAATAACACGACAGTGTATCTTAGTGTAGTTAAATAATTATGCATGTGTGTCATAAAAATTGTGGCAACTGAATTTGGAAATACGTGAACAAGTTGACAATATCAATGTTCAGCTTGGTAATAGAGTTAATAGAAATGGTTCTGGGTAGTCAAATTATTTCTTTTTCTGTAGATATTTATTTGAGAGAAGGACAATTTGAAAACAAACGCTTTCTTTTGAATTGTATTTAGTGAATTTTAACAGGCAATTCTCCACTTGGAATGACAGTCATGACACATTAACAGTTCAATGACTGTTCCTACAAGCAAAAGAGACAGCCTACTAAGTGTTTTCGAACTTATGGTTGTTCGAATTCCAAACACATTGTCATTACATTGACCGTTCTTTCCCTGCAAAGTAAAGTGGATATTCGTATTGAAAACGTCCCCTTAGCTGCAAGTAGCTTATTTAATGCATATGTGTTGTGAAAATTCTATTAAAATCCACTTCATTCTGACATTTGATGCTGATTTTGATAAAGCTAAAAAAAAACAAGATTTTCTGTCCAAATAATATTTTTCCTTCCCAAATTAGACCTATACAAACTTTGTGTAATTTAGCTGTCTCTATAATCTGTCTATAAAATTATTCAAACTCTATTAGGTTTTCACGTTTCACATTTGTCAATGTCATATAAATTTGTTTGCTTTTCGATTGGTTCATTGAACAAGCATTCAAACTCAAAAGCGCTTCCTAAAGGGAGATTTATAAAGATTTTGGAAATCAAATTGTTTTAAGTATGATCTCAACTTCGAGCCACAAAAAGGTTTAATGAATAAATTACATGAAACAAGAAAATGTTAATTTTCGTCTCAATTTAACATGTTGTCTAGAAGCGCAAAGTTGTCTTTGTAAAACTCTGTGGGGTCGTGCTCGGTCACCAATTATAAAATCGATGACCTATGCCGGCATATTGGTATATGTTTACGGTGTCATCGGTAAGCCGGATATCAAAAACACATGTCACTGTTAACAGTTGTCAATAATTGTTTTCGCCTGAGTATGGGAAGTTGTAAATGTACAAGTTTCAAACATAATTCCTGTTTAATTCGCATAAATTCGAAATTCTTTTTAGCTTCTCATAAGCTCTGATTATAAAGAAATTTATTCAGCGGTGATTCATGACGTTAGTTGGAATCAGAAATATGTCCCGGAAAATATGCGCGTGTGCAGTTTCTAATCTTCATTGTTTGTTTGAAAATTCGAACTTAAATTCATCACTTTGATGGTTTCCCAAACATACAAGTAATTCTTGACTAAATTCGCCGGCCACCCACCCATAGGCGTCAACTGAGCGTCAACGACTCTTCATGTTATCGATATAGGTCAATCACAACTGATGCGTCAGCCAGCTGTCAGACTTCTTACTAAAGTAGAAACTTGAACGTCCCCAGTGGCTACGTTCAGAACACAAGTTTACTAAATCTGGCAGGAGGCTGGCGTGAGTTTTAATTGGCTTAGATTTGTGACAATTAACTACTGACAAATTCAGTCAAGAATCTCTTAACTGATTACTCAGTTGACATTGCTTTAGTGTCAAATTTTGACTGACAACTCTGCACGCATTTCAATTGGTATGATTTTGACGTAGTAAGTTAATTCAACGACCAATTTAGTTTTTGCGTTCAAGAAAAATCTATTCCACACAAATCTAGTTGACTTTCGTTCAGTCTTTTAAATGTGCCATTGACAGCTGAGTTCAATGTTCAAAAGAAAATTGCACAATTGGGATAATAAGATCCTACGTAAGTTCTATTCTCTCCAATAGTTTTTTGTGCCACTGGAAAGTGCTCCAAAAACTACTTCAATCGCAAATGAAGTGACATCTTATAAACAAACTGGAAACTGCACTTCACTTCGCTAACAGAAACAGGAAATAGTTGCACTTCTTGAATAGTTCCTTTTCCTTTTTCTAATTTCACTTAAACAAAACACTTTACAAAAGTCAAATCGATTCAATCTTGCTCTTGGCCATGGCTTCTTCGATAACTGAAATATCTATACGAACAGCTATATTTTATTTACTGATGGGTATACATTTTCAATTTCCTAATTTCCGTGGAAATACCTAACAAAACTATATGTATGTACCGGCAAAGCTATAAATTTGCTGACAACAGCAGTAAGCCTCTCAGTTGAGAATAAAATGAACGAGACTGCAGCCTCCTGCACCTCACAACCTCCACGTATAGTCTTTTGGAAGACAAATGCAGTATGAGTTTGTGTGTATACATAGCTGTGGAAATAGCCCTCCATAGAATGTTAAGATCGGAAATTTCAAGAATCCTTTTCCAAACTTTGTGCACTACTTAGTTTATTTATTCGTAGTGCAGAAAGAATGTTGCCCTTTGGATGCTGCTATTGCCTTTTGCGACTGGTGGAAGTTCGGTTAATGCGCTTTTTCGTATACGTCCTGCTGTTGCATTGTTGGCAAGGGTTTGTACGAGTTCTTATTGATTTTTTGTTGTCTGTTTAAGTGAGCAAAGAACTCCAAAAATAGTCATTAATCCGGCTGTCTTAAAGAGTTGCCAGTGTTGTAGAGTTTCGTTTTCCTTAAGCGACCCATGCACGATAAAAATCGTTTGTTGCTACAATCATATGCGATATTTTAGATCCAAAAGAAAAAAATATATGTCTTCGATCCTCACAGGTTCTAAAGTCTGAGCGCACTCATTAAATAATATGACTTCACAAAGGAAGAACAATAGAACTACGGTCATATGGAAATTATGTACATTATAATTTATGGTTTTGACAGAAAATCTGAGCGGTGTGAATGACAAAAACAGGCAACCCTGTCTGTCAAATACAAATTCGCACGGGAAGTGAAGTCGATTTTAACCTTACTGCCTGAATACAATGGAGTGACAATTATTGCAGCTGTCAAACGTCTAAACACATACGAATTGGTCACGTTCCATTGACGGCTATATAGATGGCTTGCCAAATCCCTTTAAAACAAATTGACATTTAAACATTAACACCAGATCTAGCACATAAAAAGAGTTTGACATTGAGTCACCTCAGTGCGAAGGAACTCAATTTTATCGACTAAACGTCAAAAAAGCCCCACAAATGCATACATGGGCATAGCTTTATAAGTTGACAGCCAATTAGTGTTACAGAGTCAATCTTCATATAAAGTTAATTCAATAAATGATTATTAGTACCTCCCTAAATGTTTCTACGAGACCCAACTGTTAATACTAAAAATGTTGTCTGCAACATTGTATTTAACATGGTTCATCCGCCATAAATACAAACCCCAGTCAAAAGAGATGGAAATAAAAAAAAAATGTAAACAAAAGAACCGCAAAAGTTCCATGACCCTTGGCGTGTAAAACAATGGACTAGTCTTATGTCATCGGACTCCGGACATCCGTAAAACTGCTGAATAAGCAAATACACACACCCAATCACTTCTTGACGCGTACGTGGTGCCAGCTAATTATCCAGAACTGCCACTCGTTCTGTTCCCAAGTGGGCCCATGAGAACCTATTTATCAGCTATCAACGCAATAAATTATACGCGTTGCCAACGAGGTTAATGAGTTCAAAAGGCGACGAGAAGCAAACATATAGATGCAGACAAAACTAGCCCTGGGCCAAAGCTGATTGATGGCCAATGAATCACACTGAGCTTCATTGTCATTTGGCTTCTGAAGAGTTTTATGTAAATAACATTCCCGCAGTCATTATCATAACATATATCTAATGGTGTTCTTCTCTCGTTCTATCTTTCCAGACAAACCAACACTCCGATATAAGTTTGAAGGGTACATATACCTAAATCGGGGGGCCCGACACATTACAGATCGACAGATCTGTCGAGGGGCTTATCACCTGGCATATGTGCGCCGCATAATATAATGACTGAGAGGCTACGTTCGATAAATATCGGAAGTGTCAGTGGTGGCGGCGGTGGAGGAGTTGGTCCTGGATATACGATGATTGGGGCGCCAACCCTTATATCGAGCACGTTTTCAGGAGCCACCTCATCTCCGGGTCTGACCGCAATCGGCGGCAATACCTCGGGCGCTGTTGTCGGACTAATTGGCGGGAGCAGTGGCATCGGCGGCGGGTATATAAACGGCAATAATGGTGGTCAGAGTAATAATAATAACAGTGGCAGCGATACGGAACCAGATTTGTTGCCGGTGATGGCCCAATTGAATTTCCATTTGATGCAGGATCTGGGCAACGCAGGACTAGATTGTAATTCAATTATGAACTCATCGCAAATTTCGACAGCATCAAATGACTCAATCGCAATGGGAGTGGTGAGACAGCCGTCAGGAAAGCATTTGGGAGCAAAGGTGAGTCTTTCTATAAATCTGTGAACTTGATTGTGCGACTGTGAATAGATTTATGTGGAATTCCTTACAAATTCCAACGCCCACTGTTCGCACAAAATTTCTTTAACATTTAAACTAAAAATCCACTTGAAACGTTTAAACTTTCCACATAACCTCACACTCTAAAATAATAAACAATAAACTTACCTCTGACAAATGAAAACTACGCCTATCCGTCACAACAAGTGTCCGATAGCTATCTGGTGGCTGTGTTAGCAACCAAGTTGCACCTACTTTCCACCGCCTCTTAATCGAATAAAAAAAATGTGTTCCGTCTTTTAATGAATTGCGCACTCCCCAGAACTGAACACATTCTATGCATACCAAGTGCTTATCGACCCTAGAGATGTGCGCTATAATGAAATTTCAAATTCACAAGAATTTCTTTCGAACCTACGAGATGCATCTCGCTCCAGAACACATAACAATAAAAACAAAACATCTTATAATTCATATACGTAATGTCATTTCAAGTTCGTGTTCATCGTACAGAATGAAGTCACCCAATTATTGTTGTCTAGCTGGATTGCGATTGTAGATGGGGTGGTGGTGGTGGTGGTCACTGCCAAGGGGTGGGTCATCGCAAGTGGGCGCGAACGCGCGCTTCGAATATTAAAAATATCGATAATTAAAGATGCAGTCAATTCGTTTCCACAACGTTGCCTTCTAGTACAAATAGTCATACCAACGGAGAAAACAAATTAAAAAACAAACAATTCACTGGCAGATTGCCAAGGTTGCGATAAAATAAAAAATGCCAATTGCGCTCAATAGATGGCTGCTGGTGGTTTTGCTCATTAAGAAACCAGAACACATTAACATACTCTTTGGTCTCTCGGACGTCGGACCATACATTGCTGATTGTAATCAGGTTGATTGTTCGTTGTCGTTGTCATCGTCGATGTTGGGTCGTGTTGGTGGCATTGGCCAGCAGTGAAAAATATAGGTTGCTCTCTCGCGCCACTGATACTCAATGGTGCTCGTCATAATGACGGACTAATTGGAATAGGAACTCATTAATTGAAAGTGCAGACGAAGTGATGTTCGGTTGCAATCAGTGCTAGGTAATTGGCTGGGAAGACATTTAAAAATGGTAGCTGTCAAAATGGCGGCCAGATTCGTTTTTGGACCGACTTGATAAAACTTGGTAACCACCTTTTATAGTTAGCCCACTGCCACGAAATGTGCACTTCAAGTTGAGCCTCGTACCCTCTTATAAAATAGAAGTCTGCAGCGCATTCATGCAACATAAAAAAGAGGTGTGAATAATTAAAAATTGGGGCACAACCGGAACCACTCGGATCATGGAACCATGCCCGATAAATAAAATATACCGCTGAATGCGAATGCATTCTCCCATTCGAGTTTTTTTTTGCACATATCTCCGTCGTACATTGGTGGCTCCCGGTTGCGCCCCCAGCATCACCTTCTCATCAGGATATCGAAACTAAACTCGATTACTTCATCTTCTAATCGAAAAATCTTCTCATTTGGTATTCCCATCGTGTATACGGTGCGGAAATTTATTCTACACCATAAAAAGAACCCATAAAACGAAAGGATGTAAAATTTGTCCAACAAAACCGAAAAAAATATCGCTCAGCATCCCGACGTTGACTCCATCAATCCACTAAGACACACTGTACACGTACAGCATTTCAAAATTTATACGCCGCTTTCAAAAGTTTTACACATGTTATATGCGCTTCGGGGCTTGTGGCAGACAAAATCGATACAGGCATACACCCCTTTGGCAAATTGACGGTAGGTATAGTCTACAACCTGCAAAGGTGGCAAAGCACATAACGCAGACATAGCCGGGTGTGGGTTGGTAATTCAACCCTCTCAACAACACTGACAAACAACTTTTCAGGTTCAAGTGGTGTGCTAGCTTTTTTGTGTTTTTTTTTTGAAAATAAATGACAGACTACAAGTTTTGGGGGTGAGTGTGAGTGCGTCGTCTTAATCTGTCTAATGATCACCACTTCAACCCTCTGCTGATGGTATCCATGGCTGACATAAAACACAGTTTTTTGGGGGATGAATTTGTGTGCATAAATTTACATTTGCCTCGATTACTTTCACTCAGTGTGCGGGTGTGCTCTGTGTTGTCATGCCTCTGTTACATGTGACTGTTGTGTCTCTTAGCCTGGGGGTTAGAGTGCCTTTCAGCCTCCATCTGTTAGGGGTCGCAAAAAAAACCTTCAAAATTTCGAAAAGTTGTAGTTAATGGAAGATTTTTGTTTATTTGCGGATGTAAATGCATTCGTTCGGAATGACCGAGCACTTTACTTGTTTGGGGTGCACTCGGCAAAGTGTGACAGGTCCTGGAGCGACTGTCGGCTTAGTTAAAATTAAGATTAATGTGGCGAGTGGGTTTAAAGCGGATTGAATGGGTAATTTACGAATTAAATCGGGATTTCTGCGGAAAGTAGTACAGTTGACAATGGATTTCTGGTTTAATAGAGATGGCTTGCGACAGGGTGGTCCGTGGGCTGTGATACAGTTGTAGTCCCTCCTACTTGAATAGAGGGATGTCGTTGTTGGTTATTTCAGTAATTACTTTGCTCTGCGGCATCGGAAAGTGGTCAAAATACTGTAGTCGTAGTTTTGTACCGATTCGCACACAGTGCGTGTTGTTAAAGTATTTGCGCACATCTAGGTTGGAGTGTGCGTTTGGCAATCTAGCGTGTGCGTTTGGGAATCTAGCGTGTGCGTTTGTATATCTTGCGTGTGCGTTTTATTTCCGAGTTTGCACCAACCAAAAAAAGACATCGGCCAACATTGCTTTCAGTGGCAAAGTCATCTCTAAATAATAGCCGACGTCATTCACCACCAACTACGCCGTTAGTATCGACATTGCCTGATACCAATCAGCCAAATGCCAAGTATTCCCCCATCAATTAGTGGGCAGCAGGTAAACATTTGCACTATCCACTGTCCACTCGGAAATGTCGGCCAAAAAGCCAAATTTACAGCCAAGCCCAAATGTGAGCACACCTCCCTGGAGCGGGCAAACAAAAAAGCTTTAGCAAACAAATCTACACCCCACCACCTGTGTCATCATCAGTTGGGAGCAAAAAACCTGTCGGGATGTTCCCTGTCTCAATTAAAAGCAGAAGAATCTAGGTCATGCGAAGCACATCCAACCTCCCTATAAAAGAATTCTGGCATTCTGCCAGCAGCAAGGAGGAGAATTCTCATTTTAATCTACTAATTTTTTTTTTTTGTTGTTGCAGAAACCCTCTTCGAATACATCCTGCCGGTTTCCGAAACTAGAGGAATGCGCCCACTTCCACTATGAACGCGTGCAGTTGGGTCCGCTTTCTGTACGCCTTGTAGATGACAAATCTGAACTGCTAAACAGCAGCATTGCCTCCCAGTCGTTGGGCGGTGATGTGGCTGCATCACAAAATTCTTCACTGCGGTCGTTTAGTCCTTCGATATGCTGGTTCATTGTGAAAGTGATACCGAATCGTTCGGATCCATTCCTGGTGCGGCGTTCCTTCGACAATATGACGCTGCTGGACGAGATGCTGCATCGGTGTGTGTACGATAGGAAGATAAGCGGCCTGAAGGATCTGAGCGAGTTGGATTTCAAGTCCGAAGAGGATGTAGAGTACGCGGTAGCTAAATACTTGGAGCGCTTTTCGAAAATCGCTTCGGATTCGTTGACCTGTGGGACTATACTCACGTGGTTGCAGCTGGACAATAAAGGCAGGAGGCTACCCCTGGCGGATACCGATACTATGAAGAGTATCAATACTCCCGCAGTGGGCGCGGCTTATGGCGTTAGAAGGTGAGTTCAGTCGTAGTAAAACTCTCGTATCTAATATTGTACAATTGTAGGTACATCGCTCAAGCGTCGGATGAGATTTCCATTGAGGTCGGTGACATGATCTCTGTGATCGATATGCCCAGCCCGGCGGAGTCAATCTGGTGGCGCGGCAAGAAATCCCATCTCCAAAAGTCCCACTATGAGGTGGGCTTCTTTCCGCAGAGCTGTGTGGCAACAATTGGCGATAAGGTGCCACGACACTTTCCAATGCCAGCACCGCTGGTGGGGCAGCTTGATGTGTCTCCGACAAAGCCAGTTCTTCGCAAGCACGGGAAGCTGATTGCGTTCTTCCGATCGTTTATACTTTCACGGCCGTCTCGACGTCGACTGAAACAGAGCGGCATCTATCGAGAACGGGTGTTTTCGTGTGATCTCAGTGAACACCTGCTTAACAGTGGCCAAGAGATTCCGATGGTGCTCAAGTGCTGTGCAGAGTTTATCGAGGAGAACGGCATTGTGGATGGAATCTACCGGTTGTCCGGCATCACTTCGAATATTCAGAAGCTGAGGAGGGCCTTTGACGAAGAACGGATTCCGGATTTGAGTAATCCAGAGATTCGACAGGATATACATGCAGTCAGCTCACTGCTCAAAATGTACTTCAGGGAGCTGCCGAATCCGCTGTGCACGTACCAGTTGTACAATAACTTTGTGGAAGCTATTCAGGCGAAGAGTGAATCTAACGAGCGACTGAAGCTTATGAAGGACACGGTACTGAAGCTGCCACCGCCACATTACAGGTGAGTACGGGAAGTCCTTCAGTTTTTCGTCAAACAAATGTGTTTTTCTTTGCAGAACCCTCAAGTATCTGGCTCAGCATCTAAACAAGATCTCGCAGCACTCCGCTCGAACCGGAATGACTGACAAGAATCTAGCAATTGTCTGGGCGCCGAATCTCCTTCGCTCGCCGGCGCTCGAATCGGGCGGCGTGGCCGCCTTACGTGGTGTTGGAGTTCAGGCCGTGGTTACGGAGTACCTGATACGAAATTGCCATCTCATTTTCGATCCCAGCGACGAGGGAGTCCGACTGAGCTACGCCGGGAATGTCGCTACTGCGGCCGAACAGCGAATGGACTCGTTGACAGATTGTGAAAGTCTGCTGGTCGAGCAGCGTGAACATGACCAGTCGTTGTGTTTTTTAGAGCGACCCAAATCTCTCAGTGCCAGTGGACCGAAGCTGATAAGCCTCGAGGAGGCACAGGAGCGTCACGGTCGCTTGGACGGTTGCGACATGAACAAGTCGATGCCAATCAATATGGTGTCGAACTCAACTAACATCGGGTCTTACATCGAGGTGGGGGGAGGGCCCTCATCGTTGCCTGATAAGTACCACACGGTCCTGCCGGTACCGCGGAGTTGGCAGAAGCGGAAAACCCACTCTTGGAAATCGCTCTTCACCAGAAATCCTCGCAACTCGAATAGCAACAATGACATGAAGGGTCTGAACACGTCTTCGACTACACCCGCTCATAAGACTGGAACGGCAGCTCAGGTCACCTTCGCCGATGATCATGACAGTGCTGATGGCGGCCTGCACATGAAGAGCAGCAAACAGGACAAGCCCAAGTCGATAGACCTCTTCGAAGTGGGCAAGCCGATGGACATATGCGTGCGATCTAGTTCGATTGACAGCCTTCGCACGGCTGGTCACTCCCGATCGGTGTCCCATGATTCCTACTTCGACCTCTTGCAGTCCCCACAGCGCGGTATGACCACCTGCCCATCGCGTGAGCTCTCCGAGCTTGGGTTGAACTTTGACAGAGAGGAGCCCGAAATGCGCATCTTCTCAGAAAGCGAGAGTCTGGTAAGCAGTCCCAAAGTTGGCAAAGAAAACATACCTCCCGCCCGACGTGTGCTACGTGCTCGCCCCGAGGAGTTCTCCAGCACCACTAACTCGGTAAATCCCAGTCCGAAGAAGCAGCCCAGGCTTAATCTGCTCTCGCCAAGCAGTGCCGCTGCACCGCAGTCATGGGGCGCGACAGCAACTACCACATGCGGAGTTGGCGATCACAACGACGAGAGCTGCTGCAAGCGATACAAACTCGAAGATCAGCTCTCTGACATACAATTCATCGATTGTAGCACCCCGGAGCATACGATCAGCAACCCCAACACCATGTACACCAGTGTGCAGGTGCATAATCCGCCAAAGAAATCGGTTTCAAAGACATCCCTCGACTCGGAGGGCAGTGGCAAAGCGAACAACACCACGTTCGGGTCGATTTTCGAAAACAAGGAAAAGAATGGCGGCGAAAGCTCGCATATAATCACTCGGTATAGCTATCCAACTGTGCAGGTAGGTGCCAAACGAAAAGACAACGACACCGCACTGAAGGAGCGATTCAGCTACCCCGGCTCGGGCAATAGTGGCAAATATGTGTGCAGATTGGTAGCGAAGGATATCAAATTGAACGTGAACGAGGCAGAGCAGAAAAAGGGACAGGAGCAAACTACTGCAGGTGATGAATTGCAAACACAAAGGTAAGTGAGACATGGTTCGCTTTTGTTCAGATCAATAAGTGTTGCTTTATTACGGAACTATGGGCTTCAGATTATGCACAAGCTTTAATTATTTAGAAGGCAGCTTTTATGTTTTGCTTTTCAGCAGAGGGTGGGTGTACTTTGTGGCGGCGGGCAAAACAATCAGTTGCTTTGCCAAACTAAGGGTTTTCCATAAAGTTTAGCTAGACAGAAAGGTCGATAAATCAGCGACAATGCGTGATCGTTTGTCACTAATCTGTTTGCTAGAGAAGACTATGCTTGCCTATTGAACTTTATCTTAACGCTTAGGAGCACGTTTAAAGTGTTTAGAATACCCCATTGTCCGAATTGTAATCAAAACAGTCGATCAATTTGATCTGGAACAGCCGATCGTTCAGGATTTTATATTTGACAAAGAACTATGTACGCTGCTTTAAAAAGTATGCCGATACCGCTTTAGATGACGCTGCCAGCTTGCTTGGGTTCTGCCATGAAGAAAGGGATTTGAAAAAAAAAAAAAAAAACTTAACACTAACACCAACAACAACATTAACATTTGTTATTAATTTATAAATCTACCTACATATATGTTTTGCAATCGTGTAAAAACCGTACCAACAATTTTATAGCTTTCTACAAAAATGTGCCACATGCATTCGTACCGTTAAACAAGGCCTACTTGGAAGGGTCAGGCAACTGCAACCGAGGCCAAGGCTGCAACTGTTCCCTGTGACGGTCGTCTAAGTGAATCCACATCCACTGTCCTAATTGTCTGCTCCCAAAAAATATACCAATCAAATCTTTCACATTCCCAAAATCCAACAAAGTACCACCGACAACAAAAGTAAGCCGTGTGAATTGTTTTGTCATCTAAACTCTCATCATTGTGGTGCTATATACCTTTTTCACTGTGCTGCGCTCTTTTACTCAATTCTCATTTAATCCTCTCATGAAATCAGTTAAACACTTACATATTTATGTCATCTTAGGGTCACACTAAGACCTAGTTTTACGTTTGTCCATTAATATGTTTTGTGTTGAGCTTGTGCCACAATCTTTGGCCTGGTTGTAGTTTGCATTTTGGAGTGTGTTCACTGCGCGCGTGCTTGGGTTTCATCATTCATTTAATATGGCTCTCCCCCGTTTTAGAGTGACTTTTTCACAGCACCAACAGCATGCACAGAACAAACTCATACCAGATCTGTTAAAGCCGAAGAATCGCTACAGCTACTGTGATCCACTGAAGGACTCGAGTTCTTCGATAAATTATCTTTTGCGGAGCAACTCTGCCGACTTGAGCAAGGATAAGCTGTCAATCGGCTCAAGCAATGAGATGGAGAGATCCAAGTTAAGTGTGACGCCATCGTCGCCAATGCAGAGTCCACGCTACTCGCTGCTGGTCGGTGAGACAAGCTCAGAGAACAGCAGTGCTGTCAATACTCCACTGTACGAGTTGGATCCGATTGCCATGATGGCGGCGTCACAGTCATCGTCGCAAAATTATGATGAAACCAAAGAATTCGTTGTGGGAAGCTGCTGTCGTGCTTCGGCGGATAGCATCTGCAGCAATGTAAGTTTGCATTTGCCTTTCAAATTCCTAGCTGTACTCATGTGTTTTTTGTTCTAGCTAACTTCACAAAATGAAAAACGTGATATGAACGCCCTCAAGCGTGAGCTCTCACTCGACCTAGATCCCGCCAATGTTTGCTCGAAGATGTCTGTCGACTTGACCGACAGCACCAGGCAACCGCAATCATCACATCTCATACCATCACCCAACACTCACACTTCGGACAATACTAGTCAATCGGTCACGCCAAGCGAGTTCGGCTATCAACATCTTAATCGGCAGTCGAACGCTGTCTCACTGGAGAGCTCTCCTAATTTTGATGACTACGAGAACATCGAACGGGCCTTTCTGAACTACGATAAATCGGCGGTGACGCCGAGCAACAGTACAGCTCCCCTGATTGGACAATGTCCGAGCAATTCATCAAAGAAACTCATAACGGCGGCGGTAAGCCCCATCAAGGCGACAATAAACATTACATACAACTTGAAGAGTCCTCGCGACGGTCCACAGATTCCAGAATCAGAGACTCCCCGCCAGCCACTTTTGGAGACGAGTTTCGACGAGAATATCGTCTACGAGCAGGTTAAGTTCTTCAGAAACTCGGTGACGGAGGTGAATCAGCTGCTGAATAATGGAAATCCCCTCTACGACGTTAACGACAAGCAGCTTCTGCAAGAGGAGTCCACCGACGAGGATGATCATTCCTGTCCGATTCCAGAGGTAAACAGCAATCTGATTGTCCTAAGCGACGACGAGGAACAACATGACTTCCGCAACCTCTCGGACGACATTCAAATGTCGGACAATATCGATAGCCTTGAATGTGATCCTAGCCTTTCGCTCTATGAGAATGTCGAACTGCGGAAACCACCCACGGTCTACGAGAACATCGAAGGAGGGTCAATGAAATCCGGCAGTGGGCTGGAGAAGCTTCACCTAGATCCACGTCGATCGCCGTCCAACTTCAGTGTCAAACAGTTGGCGACCAAATTCGAGGTATCCCCTGTGGAACAGCAGCAGGCCTTCGATTTCAATGTACGAGTGTCGAAAAAGTCGGATAAACCGCCTCCTCCACAACCGCCTATGAAACCGACGCAAAACTCGTCCAAGCAGTTGAACAAAACCAATCAAATCACCCGAAGTCTCGATGAGAACGCCTTCGTGCGCGAGTTCGGTCCCAAGCGCCTCGAGGACATCGCAAGAAGCGTCCACCAAATGGACAAAATTGAAGAAGCAAGTCGGCGAAAGTCCTTCGATTTTACACGGCCAAAATGTCTTAATCCGCCAAAGCGTCTGCCTGGTATGCCCATCAGCGAAGAAGTCTGCCAAAAGAATTCAAACTCTCTCAAACTGGACCTCAGTGAAGTCGAGTCATCATCCTCCAGTGAAACAGAGGCAAATTTGAAAATCACCCCAACCACTGAGAACCGAATCTCACTCATCCAAAACAATGTTGCTGCCGACGACCCCAACAATCCAGGCGGCATTGTTGCACCTCTGAAAGTGCTAAGTGGCGTCAAACTCGACCGCGAGCGCATCGACAAAATAAAAGAAGAGCGTCGCCATCAACTCAAAGAGAAATACCGAACGGATTCGTTTAAATCAAAATCAAAGACCGAACTGCGCGAGTTCCAGAAGGATGACGACAAATTCCAATCGGAATCGCTGAGAGTAAAGTCGAAATCACGTGGCGATGTTCGGACCACCTTCTTTCAAAAGGACATTGACGACAATCTGAAAGGATGTGAAACGAATTTTCATACAGGTGGCGGCAGAGTGAGGAGCATTAGCGATGAGAAAAATCAAAACTGCGAATCGGAGAACTTGGTAAATCTGGAGAAGAGCAAGACCGATGCAGCGGTGGAGTTTTCAGCGCGTGCTACAGTACAGAAGTTCGAGAGAAAGAGCCTAGATTATGCGAGGGAACGCGACGTCAGCTGTATGGCCGGAGGTGATGGAAATCTTCGCAATGCAAGTGGAACAGCGGCGACAGCAAATGCTGCTGCCATTCTATCGAGAAATAGTATAAGTTCAACGTGAGTATGCAATTTGATTCATTTACAAACTAGCGTCGTCTTGTACAGTTTTCTTCGTTCCTGTAGTTTTGACGGCGATTAAAATAATTGACTGTTGGTTTTTAAAATTAAACTCGCCGATTTTCGATCGTTGTTCAGTCGGGAATCTTTTCATTTTGAGTTTGCCAAGTCTTCTTACACAAATCACAAGTTTTAAAGCAAGAAAACAAATATTAATAAAGGAGTTATAAACCAAACGCTATTGACAAGAAATTTACTCAAAATGGCGCCAATAACTTAACGATATTGGACTTCCAATCAAACTTTCAAGCCCAATCACTGAACTCACGACGAAAACGATGATTTTCTATGATGAAGATGATGCTTTGTTTATAGATGTCAGATTAATGTCCACTTGTCTAAGTGTTGCCATAGTAAAAAGAAACTACTAAAAAAACAAACGCATTGTTACATCAGCAGTTTATATCTTTAGGTGTTCTTGTAATTTTATTTTTATACGATTTTCAATTTAGAGGTCTAGCCCTAGGTATTTAACTTCGCCGAAGTACTACCCATCGACTGTGTTTCGATTCCACCCAAGTTTACATTTCTTCTGGTGAAAGCAACTGTTCCCTGGCTGCAAATACGTGCCCCAAGGCCATTTGCGTACTTCACGCTTAGGCTTTAATTTATTGTAAATTTTTCATTTATTGATTATGAATGCTTACACATTAACTCCCGTATTTATAAACAAATGTGCACAAATAAGTCAGGTAGTAGGCGTTAGGTATTAAACAAATTTGACGCAACTGCTGAGTAACGATTTGGTAACATTTATGCAGTGATTATCAATACGGGGGTGTGACATAAAATTATCTTATAAAGTTCAAAAATTAAATTGAATTATGATAAAAGCTACTATCTATTTTGTATCCATGTTTGCAGGAGAGAAAAGATCTCACCAAAGTTTTCAATACGTGACGTGACAGCGATGTTTGAATCTCGTTCTCAAAATCAACAATAAACATTTTTTACTAACCATATATGAATAAAACAATAACTAAACAATACATTTTTACAAAAAAAAAAAAAAAAACAACCTGTAACAAATTTATATAGAATATTTCTTTACATAAACTAAACTTAATCCAAAGAATTGTACACATTTATATAAACAAAAGGAAAACTAGAACCAATATAAAAACAAATCCAACCCAAGTGAAGATGGAAAACACGAAAGAGGAAGAAAATTACTATCAAACACAAAATCTATCGTAATTTGGCTTTGTTTCTTTTCTCTACAACATCATTAAAGAATCTTAATCTGTAACTCTCGCTCTATCTCCTCTTCTATTGTTGTATTTAAAAGATAAACAAAAAAAAAAACAAGCAATTACATAAAATTAAAAGTCAGCTTTAACTTAAAAATAATAATATGCCGCATCAAAATCTTATATCTTTCCATGCATCCTCTAAAGAGCTGTAAACTTCCTTCTAACCCAAAACTATTGCATTATACATTTTTACTAACAAAATTTAGTGAGCTTGCTTTTTGTACATGAATACGGCGTGAACATTTTATGAGTTGATTGGGATTAATATTAAAAAAAAAATGACCATCTGTTTATGAATGATTATGATTGATTTGACTTGAAAGAAATAAAAATTGTTTTTAGTTTTAATTGTAAAAAACACATATAGAAAAGCAAAATAATTATTAATTGTTAAATTATTTTCATAATTATCACTTTTAGGGTTAAGTTGTCATTTTACTCCGTAAGAGTAGTGTTTTATTTTATATTTTGTAACAATGTACTCTGCAATAACGTTTTATTTGAATTTGTCTTTTGTTTTTGAATATTTGAAATTTTGTTTTGTTAATGATTAAGTTTTTCTTTTTTGTAGATGTAATATATGATTTTTATGATATTATTCGAAAAGAAGTTGGAGTTTTATTTTCATTTTCCCCCTTTTGTTGGCCATGAGTTTGTCCCTTATTTAGCCGCGTAGGTCTGTCTGTTCTACTACCTGGAATTTTTCTGCTGAATTAACTTACCGTTCGTTAATTTAACATTTTTATTAATTTAATTGGTGGCGTTAATTCCGAGAAGTTACCTATTTTGAATCAAATTTTTCTCGTTAAAAAGATTTTTTTCTGCAATCGGTTTATTAGAATTATACCATTTCGAATGCCAAAATATATAATGTCAGTTATGAAAATTTAGATTATGCATACACCTTATCCAACTAATCCAAACAACCGTATGACGTCCCCGTTTTAACGGCGAGAAGCAAAACATGAAGCTATTTTGGAATGCATCCATTCCTCGACCAAACTATTACATCCCAAAAGTAATTCTTTTATTTTCACATAGTTTATCCTTTACTCACGTGTATTGTGTATAACAATAACTAAAATTAAATTGAAAGAAATATAAAATATTGCATACATATGCTTCCTATGGAATGTGTTTAAGGACAATCCATGAAAAAAATCGCGCAGACTCATTTATACATTTGATACCATTTAAAAATTAATTAAAAAAAAACACTAAACAAAATTTAGCAAAGCATAAACATTACATATATATTAAATGTACTACCAGTTTGATAAAATGTTCATTTTGTTTAGAAGAATTAATCGAAAAAAAATAAAACGTTCAAACAAATTTCTTAATAAAACCTTCTACAATATAACCATACGCGTTTAAAGCAATAAATAAATTTTCAACAACGTTTTAGAGGTTTTCAAAAAATGCATTTCTCAATGAAATATCATAAGACATAAATTTAACAACATGTTTGCTTGCTAACTTAGTTAAATAAATAAAAAGAATTTTAACAAATATACAACATAGAAAGGTTACATTTTGTTAGCAAAAGCATTTATTTAAAATACGCATTCCTAGTTTAGGAATTGTTTTTGCTTTTTCTTCATTTGTTTGTTTCTCATTCTGGAGAGCATAGTTAGGTGGATCAATTTTAAACATTTTGTACAAAATAAACGCGTTTTGTTTATGAAAGTAAATAATTTAGTTGAGCTTGAGTCATTGTTTTTATATTAAAAGTATTTAGCAAAATTATGGCAGCGGCATTTAAAGAATATGATAAAAGACAAAACAAACGTTCGGAATTCAGTAACTTTACATATAAGCAAAATAAAATTTGGAAATTCCATTCCCAGAAACGAGAATAATAAAATAAAATATTTAAAGTTTACTAGCAATCGTTTTGCTTGTGTTTTATTGAAATTGAAGTAGGAAGCGACCCAATTTGGTAAGTCCATCAAATGACCCATTTACAAACAAGTCATGTGGGTGGAACGCACGGTTTTGTTGAGAAATTCATAAATGTCAGGGGTGGACAGTTATCCAAAGGAACGCACCTAACTGTATTAACCTGTGTTGAAAAAGAACTACATAACCACCTGAAGATCCTAAAGTTCGTAAGGAGAATTAAACATCATTTCCTGGGTCGAGTTAAAAGTCGTCTACATCGTTAACAAATAAAGGACGTTGTTACTTATCGTTGCTCCCAATAAATCGACTGTGCTGTGCATGGTGGCATCCCGTGCAGAAAAGATTGTATACTTTCTCATAAAGAGGCAGTTTGTAATTAAACGAAGTGGCTATTCGCACGTTATTTTTGTACTGACTGACGTTTGCCTGGCTTGGGGCACGGCTACGTATTTGACGTAACGTACTGATTCATTAAAAATAGTGTTTTAAGAAATAAGTTGGGCCTTAAATCGTACCGGATCGTGCCCGAAAGTGAAATACTGGGGTGGAAGCACGTAAATTGATACAATCGAGTTCAGTCGATACAATCGAACTTTGGCAGCACCTAATTTGTCTCAATCGAGGATAATCGATTGTATCAAGTTACGTGATTCCACCCCTGTAGTTTAGATCCATTACCCCTATTTGCCGCGATTTAACTTTTACATTTTGTTACGTTGCCGTGTCCCGAACGACGTGCGAATAGCACCAGCCGTAACAAAAATGTCGGCCAATTCCCGATGTATACCTAACAGAACATCCGTTCTGACTTCTGAGAGACCGACCACGCAGAACCGCTAACCTGGGGTCGAATCGCCACTTCCGTGAACGTTCACGAAATTTGGTTGATTTTACATGTGAAACTAAACCAGATTCCGTCACGTAAAGCTCGTTCACGGACGACGCGATTCGACGCCTGATTTATGTATGGCTCAATTCAATAAAATCATTGCATAGGGGAAAGCTACGTAAACCGCCCCAAAAAAAAACCAACAAGGTTAAAAGAAAACACCAAAGAGTAGTGCAGGAAACATAAATCAAACCGACTGAAAGCAAAATCAGCACAACAAAAAAAAACAACTACTGTCAAAGATTTGGTTGAAATTTTTCGGAAAAATACTAGTCGCCAAGAAATAGCAGCCGGTGTACTGCAGAAATTCAAGTACAATTCATATCAACAGGAAGAAATATGCAATTTGTATTGCCCAACAGAGTGAGTTTCTTGTAGCATACCCTGAGGTGGTAATGGACTACACTTTGGGGGCGCCTGTTGTTGTTTGCACTAAATGCATCGATACAAGAACCAAGCGAGTAAAATGCGGCACTGCAATCGATGTAGGGAAATGACTGTTCGCATGGGGTTCTTGTATTTACTACAATATTGTAAAGGGGAATATTTAGAAAAATTAGAAAAAAGTATTTCCCATACCGGGAATCGAACCCGGGCCTTCTGGGTGAAAGCCAGATATCCTAGCCACTAGACCATATGGGATATATGAATAGTGTGTTCATTTTCACAATATAGACATTTGATATTGTAAATAAAATAAAAGAAATATTGGCAGTGGCAAAGATATAAAAAACATTTCACTGCCTTAACCACAACATATTCGCTTGAACTTTTGTTGTTGGGAAGATAGTGCAGAGATGCAATGCTGTCTGTAATTTGTTTTCCAATATGTTGTGTATAAGCCAGTTGAATATAATCGTAGAATTTTTACCACTGGCGAACTCTAATAATGAAAGAAAAGGGAGTCTGACTCTGACGTCTGACAAGCCAACAACAGCTTGTGTGATTTGATTGATTTGAATTGAGGCAATAAATAAATTGTTAGTTCCCATTTCTTATTCGTTCCCATTCCCCTAATCCACCATTAACATCATTTTGTCTTTTCAATTTTTCAGTGCGCCAATGTGCTGAAACAATATAAACGTTACCCGTTCAAGTGTCAGTACTCAGAACGCGCATAGAGCAGAACAACACACACACACAAGAAAGGAACAAGAAAAACATTTAAACACAAAAGCCGGCCAGGGAGACCGGCGACTATGGTATACGATACCCATACCCACTCTCATCTTTTTGCTTCAATCACCGTTTCAATGGATGTCGTCCAATTAGCGCAGATCATCTTAATGTCAGTTTTTGTTTTATCTTGAAGAAGGAGTTGGAATGGAACAAGAGGCACGGAAGTGCTTCGTATATCGTTTATTGTAATATAAGGTACATAAGTTGAATAGAACAATAATGTAAGAGCGGCATTTTTCTTTTAGGATTTTCGTTCGTCGCACGAGTCAGATGTAGTGGAACTGTCAATGTGACGACTCTGGTGATAAAGGGCTTAACTTTTAATATGACGTGTTAATGGATCAAGGTTTAGGGAAAGTATATTGCACTTAATTGCGTGCGGACTGATTGACAGTGGTGAGAAGGGAAATACATTTTAAGACTGTGCTTATATTGGTTTCAGAGCAGGAACTGAAACGATGGAATGGAACTTGAATTTATTTTTTTTTCAAATCAAACACACCTCTTGAAACATTCAGCGCTGCAAAAATGCTGAGACGATAGATTAACCGGCACCTCAAACATTTGAGGTTCCAAATTCGGAAACATTACCGCTGTTAACAAAAAAATAAATCAAGAATCTGTTGGTCAACCAAATAAGTCTTAAGACTACTCAAACATTTCAAAGCTGAATGAAACGTCAGTTAATTATAGTTGTTTCTGTAAGCGCTTGCGTTTTTGACAGCATTTTGTCTCAGTTTTTCAAGGGGCGTGGAAAAGGGTATACGAAATATTCCTCAATAGCAAGGTTTGATCCCTAGACTTTATTGCGAGTTGGTTGTACTGACACAATTGACGTTTAAAGAGATGCTATACTCCCTGAAGGCTTTTAAAGTTTCAAGGATCGCAGTGCGTTCCAAGCTATTTGAAACCAAGTTACATGAACAATTTGGATTTCATATGAAGTTAAGTTGAATGGAAAAGCCTATACATTGGACGCAAACATCTTTTTACATGAACGTGCCAAAAATCAATCGATATAGACAGATTTGTTTAACTTTTAAAAGACTGCAACACAAAATCATGCTCAAGTCCTGTCGCAGAACATGAAACGTTAAAAACACATGCGTTCTATATCTCAAACGTCTTCGACTACTTTACATAGCAGCTATTCTATCGGAAACGATAACTTTAATCAAACTTCAACAGGACGCCGAACAAAACGAACATTATCCTTCTCGTCACCTTTCCAAGTATAGATCACTTAAATGCTCAAGTGTTGTAACTTTGAAAATTCCATACACCGCCACTTGCCGCAGGGCCCCTTTGAATGGCATGCCCTCATTTATTGTCGCACTTATGCAAACCAACAATGCTTCAAGGAAGTAACCGCAACTAGCTCGAGGGACAAGGGAGTAAAGTTCAACAAAACAATCGATTCACCGAAGAGTGCGTTTAAGGTGAATTTGTAATCCCATCTCGTCGTTCATTCATCAATTTCCAGGATAATTCTCAGCAACCAGGTATTCAGCGGATGTCGTTCAATTTGTTGCGGATTATATAAGCAGGAAACATTGTCTCAGACACATGAAACTCGATACTCGGTGTTCATCGTTAAAAAACCGCACAGCGGACCATACTTTCGTCTCATGGCAAGGATAATAATATAGCAACCGACTGACTGTCGTTCGATTATCCTCCGCACAAGAGCGAATCATTACTTCAATTTGGATTAAGAGGTTTGAGTTGAAAGACTGACGCGGATTTTCGGAGAAACATAAAAAAATCTCACAAAGTGACTAAATCCCGCCTCCGCATTAATACTCGGAAAGGTATGGTAAAGTTAATTCACATTTTCATGTGATTGCGTGTGGCGTTCCCCTTTGCTCAAAAGGACGAAAATGAAATTAAACCATCGGCTGCTGTTTCGGCGTGTGCCACATATTAGGTTACCAAAAACCGGGTCCGTCTATGCATCACAATCAAAATTACTAAACATTGTTACCCCAGTCCATGTATATATGGTACGGAAGGAGGAAGGGTGGTTGCCACAGGGACTTCAGGTACAGTTCAACTATTTTGTAGTTGTTGGTGATTTGTGTCCTTTAATTAAGTCAATGACAGCATTTAACTCGATCAATTACCCGCTTTTGGACAGAGCTCAGTGAATGCTGTATTGTCATTGTTCGGGCCGTTGTTGTAGAGCTGATAACATCACTTGATGCCGTATGTAAGTGCATTAGAATTACATTCCTGCGATAGAATTCATTTAGTTACATCTAGATAAAAAGGGTACGATGAACTGATTTGATCCTGTTATTAAATTATTGCTGCTGCAAGTGGTGGGCGGTGTGGCTCAATAAATACGTCGCTTGTGAGCAGCAGATGGTAGGAATAGATGTGTGATATGAATTGAACTAGTAATTTTATTAAACGTTTTCTAACGCGTGTAATTGTATTGAAGTGTTTTTGTTTTTTATCTATAAATTAGATAAAAACTTGAAGAATAAATGGCCAATCAGCGGAAATAAGAGAGTTCATACAATTTAAAGCAAAATGTTTCTTACAATCCACATATGCCCCGTTTACACTAACCTAAGTGCGTCAAAAAGCGTTCTTCCTGTTTAACATAGCGCGAGCATGCTACGAACCGTAACACAGTTGATAACTCAGCTGTCATTTAGTTAAATATTCCTTCTGTCAATGTGACATTGACTGCGTTCGATTATTAATTCGTACTGTCACAGCTATTCCAGGCTGTCACAAAATGTTTGACTAGATTCTTCGGCTAATCCTCCTAAACGCCGTCAACTGAAAAAACTGTTCATGTTCATGATCTATGCCAATCGACTCTGAGGAACATCAAGTCAGCCGGCTGTCAGATTTAGGTACTAAACTAGATTCTTGAACGTCCCCATTCTGTGCTAGGCCTTTCTCTTTGTTCGTTCAGTGATAGAACAGTAATAGAGTTCGAGCACGTCTGCTACAGCTATTGTCGATCTAGTACAATTTTTTACAATCTACTTTCGATTTCTACACTATAATTCGCATTCCTGATCAGAAATCATTTTGTTCGCTGTCAAAATATACTGTGCTCAGTCAATTTATTCCGAAGTCATAAAATGCGCTAAGATCACGCTTTGAACGAAAAAGGAAACAAAAATTCAGAGCCCTCCCTTGGCGTGTCTGAGCTAAAAGAGTAAAACGATTTTCTTGACAGCTCGGACTCTGCTGAAAGAACGACGCAAAGCAAATTTAAAGCTCTGATTTTGATAACTACGTAAAAATGAAAAACAAACAGAAACACCTGCTTCGAAATGACAACAAAAGCATCTATAATTAATACATTGTGACACCTACCCATATATACATCAATTTGTGCGAACTTACAACTAATATGCCGGGAGCACACTACGTGTAGCTTGAATTGTCGTGTCGTGGATATATGTTTTTAATTTGCTCCAACAACCGACCATTCCCTCAAATTTAATCAGATTGCACTTCTTAATAATGCGATATAATTTTTAATGAAATCATTCAGCACTTTGTGTACATATATATATTTACCTTTATAAGAACAAAGTTCAATCTATCCCTTTGTCATATTGGCCGTTGATTTGAATCTCTCCAAAGAGTAATTGAAGTCACGTGTCATATCTCTGACATCTCAAGAGTGAATGACGCGCCACAGACTACGAGTGGAAAATACCACTTTTCCGCATTACGTGGTGTTTACGAAACGAATTTTTATGTTTAGTAAACAATTTGTTGTTATATTAGCTTATGGTCCGGACATGCACACACACAAAAAAAAAGGGGATGAAGTGGCAAGACAATTTACTCATAATGAGGGTTGCTCTATAATTTGTTGTATGTGCATCATTAAGGAACGATGGCAAAATGGCAATACACTCTTTTGCACTGTAGATGGCGTGATTAAGTGGCTGGGAAGTTAAGAAGCAGCAGTTTCGCGTAAGATTTGCACAAGGATAAACATGGATTTGTTGGTGAGAAATCGCTGGATTGGCTTGGATCAGCTTGGTACTTCAGGTGCCCGCAGATTGTATACAGCAAAGTCGAGTGAATTTCGAATTTATTGTGACAAGAAACGTGATGGTTGGGCATTGAAACCGCTGTTATACATCAGATAAGGAGATCTTCGTTCGCAATGTTCTTGGAAATTTATTTATATTTTTTGTTGGTTGCCTGAAAAATACTGAATTTTATAGATATGATTATTGGAAGGAGTTTATTTTTTTTTCTTCTACAATTCCATATAATTATTTAATATTTTCTTTTGCATTTAATTTGTTTTTAATTTATTGTAGCACAGAACGAAGCAGAGAGATAAATGACAGCTCAAAGTATTGGGCACATTCAAGAATTTAGTTATCTTAAGTCGACTAGATTAGTCTGGATAAAATGTAACTAGATTGGTCGGGAACTTCAATTTTTCTACGTCAGCCATACATATGCGAACTGTCAACTTAGTAATCAGCAAATATAATGAAATACGGAGATATGTATATAACTTTCCAGTGGAAAGGCGGCTGTTTTCCCTAAAAAATGCACATAAATGCTAATTACTTTTCTAGTATTTATGTTATGTGAGTTCATGACTTGGACTTTAATGCAAGAAATCGCCATTCCGAAATGTGGTTTTCACATTTTTTATTATTTTAATCGAAGCCTTAACAAAAAGCAAACAAGTTCAATACGAAACACAAAACAATTGAACCGCGCGATGCCCACAAAAGCAAAAGGAATGGTGGCCGGCCATTAGCAATATGCTTTTTTTTTAAGTCACACGTATTCACAAACAGGGATTGAAATTACAAAAACAGCAATGTAAACAAATGTGCTTTGAGGGGATAGACATACGAAAGATATTCTTGACAAATTTCTTGACCAGATTCATTGGCTACCACTCTATAACAGCTGCTTATATGACTGATTTCGGCCAATCAAAACCGAGGTACGAGTACGTCTAGTCAGACAGCTGTCATACTTACTAAACTAGATACTTGAACGTCCTTATTGACCAATAGACAAGACTTCTTTTTTGACTCAGATTTGAATTTTGAAGTTTCAAGGTTCAAGGCTGTTGTCCTGAACAAATTTAGATTTTTAAGCACGATTTTTTTTCCAACCGGTTAGCTTCTCTCTGAAAAAAAAATACGCCTTTTATTTTGGAAGTGATAACACCGAGAATGATTGTCTTTTGAGTGCTCAAGAATGTCGAACTCAATATTTGTAAGTAGTCCCTGTTACCTTCCCCAATATTTGCAAAAACCACTAGCTTTAATATCACAACATCTCTCGTGGATAATTAAGTGGTTACTCCCACGAAACAAAAATCTTTTAACGACTCTGCATTTTATCTAGCCTGCAAAACCAACCACACTCCACAATATAATATATTATGTACCTCGATCCCCACCAGCAATTAATCTACCCTACAAGACTCATTGTTTCAAAACTTAAGCGCATCTGCATCCCGACCCGATTAATTAATTTAAAAAAAAAACAACCCATCGTAAGCATTTCCACCACCCATCTGCATTCCACTCCCCCAAAGAGTACTCTCCCTACATTGCCGCTGCTCCTCATAATCTTCGTTTATTATATTTTCATTTCATCCTCGTCTTTCGCCTTCATTACTCTTGTTCACGCATCACATCTACTTAGTTGAGAAGAAAAGATAAGTGTCCTGGATTTTGTAGAACAGTAAACGTGGTAGATGGGGGGGGCAACCTATCCGTCCGTATCCAGGTCGAACAAAAAAGAAAAAAAAATGCTTGTATTACATAAATGAGCGAGAAGTAACCACATAAAATGTTAAAATGATTTCTACTAGAGTGTTGGCATGAATAGGGAGTAATTTGCTCAACCCCCCCGTTCGATGGGGGCAGACAGAGAGCTGCTGTAGAAAGAGTGAATAACATATTGTGTAACAACAAAACTAAATCCCTCGCATAAGGATACATCCAGCTTAAACGAGTAAATTGGAATTTTTTTTCTTTGCACCGAGTAATCACCCGCCATTCTGCCATTTTCCACAATTTTCATTCATCTCTACTAGGTAGAGAAATTCGAACGAGAAGGGTATATTCCCCGGCGAAATGATGAGTGAGAGAGCAAAGCCTCCATTGGGAATTATCTCCGATTGGTCGAATGTCGATGCGCAGAACCGCCCCTAGTTTTTGCAATCGGTTGCAAAAGAAATTTTTGAAAGAGGGTGAGTACATATGTAGGTACATAGACGATATTGGACTCTTGCTCCGCCATTTCAACCCCCAGTTTGTCTGTCAGCCTTTCCACCCAATTTTATGCATCAATTGAATTACAAGCAATTCAAGGAATTATGGGAGCAAAATATATAATAATGAGAATCATTAAAAACGGATGTTTATGGTGATGGTGGTGCTGGTAGTGGGTGTAAGGAGCACCCACATCCGGCATAGGTATAAATGCCAATGGGGGCTTAAGGGCTGTTGTGACGGCACAGATTCAGGAACATTTGATATTTTCTTGCTTGTGTTTGGGGGAGGTAGTTGGTTATTTCTTGTAACCTACATTTTTGGGCGGCTTAGAGAAGAATTGTGACATGAATAAGATGTGTTTAAGAACAGTGCTAGTGATCGTGCTTTGTACAGAAATAAGTTTATTTAAGTTTTTTTTTTTAAACACTATTGATGTGATCTGGCACAACTGTTGCGGCTTATTATTTGTGTTATTTTGGTTAATATGACTTAAAAGCTACTGTCAAAAGAACCTGCTGTCATAGGAAAGCCACAATTTTGCTTACCTAATTGATGTTCCTACTGAATCCTCTAATTCTCAAGAGATCACATTTTCCTTGACCAGTTTCAAGTTGTCATTTCATGAATATAAGTTTATACCGATTCGACTGAAGTTAATCGTGACTTTTAATCGGAACAAATAACTACAACAATAATGCTTCCGCTTAATACGGTATTAGGCGTTTTATAAATGCAGCGAAAAGTATACCTACATATACCACAATGTAAAAAAAAAGTAAGAAAATGTGACTGGAATAAGAACAAACTGTCAAAACTTTTACCGGTCTTGAATCAGAGTCATCCCTGCCAAGAAGCTGCGACAAGCACCGCACCAAATGTTCTGAATTGCACCCGTCCAAGCCCACAAAATCTCTAGTAAGAGCGGAAACAAAATAACTCGTAAACTCGTAAAAGAAGCGCCGGGGATGGGAAGAATTTCGGCTATCGGCGGAAATTGTATCTCGGTGGTAGCGTTCAGCAAAGTCCAGCAACTTAAACCTGAGTGGTGCTCAAAGCCAGTCATTATTGAAACAGTGAAAGAAAACTAGATTTACTGAAGCGCAGGGGATAGTAGATGTGCAAGGCGGTTTTATCTCAGGGGTAGCGTTCAGAAAAGCTCAGCAATTGAAACCTAAGTGGTGCTTATTTACTGAAACAGAAAAAAGTAGGTAGATTTTTCGAAGTGTTTCTTTGTTTTTCCAAAGCATCACGTATAGAGGAAGAGAACTTTAGTCTAATAAATGAGGAAGCAGTTTCTTGGACATTCTTAAACAAACACAATGTCCGCAAAATCCTTGTTGTCTAAACGAAAAGTAGAAGACCGACGCTAAAGATGCGGGAACGCAGAAACAACAGAGTATTTCCAGCCATGACACGAACTCATTTTGAAGAGGCATCGCTAGAAGCGTTCTAGAGTTCACCGTTCCCGATGCAAGTACATTTTTAGGAAATAGTCTATGTTCAACTATAGACCGTACTTTGAAAATAAAATATAAAGCGCGACATCTTCACACTTCAGTAAACTAAATTTAACTTCAATCGTGTATGGGACACTTTAAATATATAACCAAAAACGATAGTGCACCTGAATTACCCGGCAGCTTTCGAAAACGAAAACCCGCAACTCCCTACCATGCAACTGAAAATTTCGGAATTCCACCCACCATGTCAGCCCGCCTCCCAAGCAACGACATAATTAAAGTTCATTATGCGAAAGCAGCTCGCATACGCACACAAACAGGTTCTGTAAAACCACGTCAATCAATACGCACATATGAAAATATTTTAAGCTTTTCCCAATTAGCGTGCTATCGAACAATAAACTAATTACAATAATTGTGGCAGCGAAATTATTAAATACCGTGTACGCAGTGGATCTCCTATGAAGAGGCACGAAATTTGGAATTTTTAATGGAACATGCTGTTATCGTCGTGTAGCTGGGGAATGGGAGTAGGCACATCCTGTTTATCCTGACTGAAATGTCGTTAAATTGCTTTATTGGATGCGTCGTGTTGGTTCAGGCATTTCACTGAAAATGTGCAAATTTATCAATCGACACTGTGATGAGAATGTTTTCGCTGATCGAAAAGTGGAACGAATTTCAATAATTTGAACTCGTCCCTTTCCACAGTGAAAATATAAAAAAAAATGAACACAATATAATTCATGTCAAATCTCTTAAACGAATTCGATGAAAACCACTTAAGCCATTTTGGTTAGCTTTCAAGCTAAATTCCTTTATGCATCACATAGGTATATGTATATGTAGCCGTCTTGTGCTCGCATCCTCTTCATGTCACTCCTTGGTATATAGACCGTTCTTCTAGAGGCCAAAACGAAACACATCGTATAGAAGCAGCAGTCTCAATAAAAAAAAAAAAACACTGTGACTAGCTGCCCCCAGGGGGTGTGTTTTCGAAATGCAACCCTTAACTGAGGAGGCTGGTTCTAAAAGATGCTGCGATGACGATTATGAGGATACGCTCTCTCTGATGATGATGATTATGATGTGATTTCTTGCTGATGGGTAAATTCAAACTGATTTCAACCGTCAACGAGTGTGGTGGTGCCGCAAGTGATTTCGAAATTCGGTTTAAGTTGAACGGTGATTTATTTATTTATTTTGAACTTTTTTTTTCCCTTTCTTGTTGAAACAACAACAAGGAGAAGCTAATAATGTCAATACAATTAAGTGATCATAGCAATAATAAACAAGGGACTTTGGTGGCTAAGACGCCATTTTCAATTGATCACATTTTGTGTCAAAATAATTTGAATAATAACAACAATACTGTGAATTGTGATACAAAAGCTAATGGCGGTGGTATCGAGAAGCTTAGTTTAAAAACGCCGTCGGCTGGTTTAATTGGGAAAATTGGTGAAAATGAAAAGCCAAAAGAACATTCACAGGGTGCGGGCAATCATCATCATCATCAACATCAGCAACGCGATGAAGAGGAGTATCAAAGGATAATTCAAAGTCATAGGTAAATTTGCTCGGAAATATATGAATTTCAATAAATTCCGACGGCGAAAGGATTTTTCTGCAAAATTGTATTCATGTCGTATCAAGTCCCGGTTATACCGCGCAGCCTTCAGTGAGTAACAAGGGGACGACTTGGATAAACATTTGAACAGTTTTTCTTTTTCGAGAGGTTATGGTTTTAAAATTTAAACCTTCAATTCCCATTCTGTGGCGCATCGGGTTTTTAGCGACGGTTTCTCAACTAATGGGGCAAGCTCTCACAGATTTACGAGCACTAATATCGCCTAGCTAACGAAGCTATACATCTGGCCTAAAACACCTTATAGAGATTTGCATATTATGTAGACTAAAAGATTAAATTCCTGACCAGTACTGTCACTCTGTCGACGGTTCCTGCAGTACAAAAGTCTCAATTCTAAACGAAGCTTTGATACCATACCATGTATAAGAGGACCAATACTGAAGAGTCAATTGACAGTTGAATGAGGCTTTATAGTTTAAAATTGTTTAAGAGGGCCAACCCGTGCAAAAGTGCTTTCAGTGATTCGAATTGGGATTAGATTTATGAACGATTCAATAGCTTCTGCCTAATGTAAGAGTATGTCCGTGACACTTTATTTCGATTATTTTCAGTTTAGTTTGGCACCACTTTGTTCCCGTTCCATTTACCGCCGCTTTTTAAATTCGAAAAAATGTTGAATTCTGTACGATTTGCTATTTACTGCTAGTAGAATGGAGACCATTGAGTTAAGAAAGTTAAATACAACCAAAACTAGAAGTGGGTAGTTTCACGTTGAGTCATCGTTGCCGCATTCGCTCAAGTTAATCCATTTTTAGACGTGTGTCAACGTCATGCAAGTGGGACATGGTTCTGTGTGTCTACTTCATTTTGACAATCCGACTTCATTCCGATTTCCTCCTTAAAAGTGGCGAAAGATATTAAGCAAACGGAATGGAAGGTAACGGTGCTATAAAAGTGCAGGGAATTAAAACAATCTTCGCCTAAATGTAAGTAGGAAATCAATGGCATTATATTTATACATAGCTTGAAGGGGAGGAGAATTGTCAAGAGAGTTTAACAGTTTATTGTCATTTGAAAATTTGTTGATCTGTTATTTTCTGTGTAGAACACAGGCAGTCATTTTGTTTTTTTTTTATTTGGTTACTTATGTCAATACGAATTTTAATGTACAACTAATAGCGCGCTAATAATTTTAGAGGCGGAAATTCTAGCTTTTCAATTCTCTTGAAATTGGGGTTTAAGTTTGCTTCCAAATCTGAACGTTGTCATGTCTTTCTTTTTTCTACAGTCCTTTTGTCATCTTTGCATCTTACTAAGATCTTTACGCGATAGAATCGTAAACGAAATATAAAGTATTTTTAAAATTCTATATAATGCAATAAACAAGAATGTTTAATCTAAAAAAGTTCAACTGTCGTAACAGGGTCTGGATTTACTACCTGTCAATATAATAGATATACCGTATAACTCGTTTTATTCTGTCTTTCGAATTAGCAGTTGTTTCTTATAGCGTCAATCTACGACAAGTGTTCACTAAAGTTAAGTCACTCTTTTCATCTATATAGTTGGGCGACGAGCGTCCATTTTGTTCCAAAATTCTTATTAACAATTAAAAATGTGAGATACGATCACAAAATGCCGATGCGGGCGTAATCAGAAATTTCTAAATAGTAAAACCTTGTTTCTTTCTTAGATTTAAAATATCCGATCGTCTTCCACCACCACCAACGCATGGTCCGCCACAGCAGCAACAGCAGCAGCAACAACAACAGCAACCACAACTGCCATCAAATATGCAACAATCCACGTACAATTCGAATCACCCGCCTAATTCTGGAATTCTATACCCCAACGCTGCGTACAGCGATCACGGGTTTCTTCAAATGACACTTGGCTATCTGTCGCCATCATCAGGCGCATACAAGTCGGTGGATCCCTACTTTTTGTCACAAGGTAAGTTGTACACACAATTTGTTTATGGTTTGTAGTCTCTAGCTAAAAATGCTGCTTCATATTGAGTGTCGAATTGTTTTAGTAGAAAATTAATGGCAGTTTGTTAAGTTTTCCACAGTTCTGTCAACAGCTAAAGCAGCCCGTAATAGACGTTTGTGTCCGCAAATAACAACTGGGAACATTCAAGAATCTAGTTTCCTTAAGTCGACTATATTGATCTGGATGAAATGTCACCTGAACGGAAAAACCAGATGGTTCGGGAACGTCACTTTTTCTACGTCAGCCCAATATGCGAACTGTCAATTAAGTATTCAGTCACGAATTTCTTGACTACCTTCGGCGGCCCTCCATAAACGTCAACTGAAACAGCTGATCAAATGACCGATTTTAACCAATCACAACCGAGATACATCTAGACAGATTATTAAACTAGATGCTTGAATGTCCCCACTCTATACAGCTGACTCATTTTCGTAAGAGAAGAGCGAATGAGATCACTTTTTCGCTGGTGAAGGAAAACTTAACGAAACTGAGCAACACGCCAATCTGGTCGAACGATATACATAAATCAAATACGAATGTAACTTATATTGATACAGTTACTGACGTGATTGTACGTACAGAGTGATGTCTTCGTTATAATTTAACGTCGCCCTCATTAAATAATAAATAACAACTAATGTCACAATTTCACATTAAGTTTCCTTTGGTTCGAATCAAATGCTCATGTAGTCCGTAAAAGGCTCAAAAATGTATAGCTTATTGTGAAACTGTTGTAAAAAACAAAGAGTCAATGGAATTGCTCTTTCGCAAGCGAATTTCAACTTACCGAAACTAAGCCATAGATAAATATAGTCGATGGATATAAATCACTTGGAATCACTTACGATACTGAGCAATAAGTCGTTATGGTTAATGCGTATCCTTTTCATTTGCACTGTTTACGGACACCTAGCCTTCTCCAATCATAGGTCAGCCTAAAGTCATGTGAATTCAATTGACATTCGCATAGCAACTTCTCCTGTGCCTCCTTTTTAAACGTATGCCGTCTTATGAATATGAAACCATTCTTTAATGTAAAACTTCAAGTCTTTTTAAGCCCTCCTACTCTATGCTGGGGCCGATACGCAAATACAATCTGCCAAGTGTTAATTGCATTTAAAGAGTATTCATTTCAAAAACACAATATTCACCACACACACACACACCGGGTGTCACAACCATAATTAATCGATTTATCGAAAAGTTTCCCTTTTGGTTTTTAACAGCTACAACCGATTTCTTTCCCTTCCCAGGACTCTTCGGCGGCGGTCATCTGTTCGGAGGAGCTGGCTGCGGTGTCCCCGAACTGGCGCTGGGCATCGGCATGGGCGTAAATGCACTTAGACATTGTCGTAGGCGTAAGGCACGTACCGTCTTCAGTGACCCCCAATTGTCAGGGTTGGAAAAACGTTTCGAGGCACAAAGATATCTGTCCACACCCGAACGCGTGGAGCTGGCCACAGCATTGGGTTTGAGTGAAACTCAAGTCAAGACATGGTTCCAAAATCGTCGAATGAAACACAAAAAGCAGCTACGCCGGAGGGATGCCAATAATGGTAAGAGCAACTCCCCCAAAACTCTTTGGGGCTAATTGAGAACTTTCTTGAAAACTTCTTGCCCTTTCATTTAAAATCCAATTACTTGCACAGTTCCGCCGAAAAGTTTTCAAGACGACGAAAGTTTTCTTTGAAGTCCAAGTCACTCTTGTCTTAATGCATTTTATGCGCGTGCATTTCAATGTCTTTGTCCATTCAACAAAGGGTCATTTTAAATTAATTTCGAAAATCATTTTAGAACCCGTTGACTTCTCGCGTTCTGAGGGAGGTGGCGCGGACAAAACGAATGGTGGTAGCTCATCGACGACGACAGCAGCTGCTGCAGCAACAACAGCAGCATCATCTACTTTGTCTTCCGACTCGGAGAAGGGTTACCAGAGTTACGGTCCCAGTACGGGGACTACTGGGCATCACAAGGGCTCGGTGGCACAACACCATCACCATCATATGCAAATGCTGAGGACAATATCGGCCTCGTCAGGGGACAGCCTGCTGATGAACGGCGGACACCCAGATCAAGACATGACAAGCGATGAGAATTCAGAAGATGACTGCAGTGATGTAGATATAGTGGGCGATACAAAAATGTTCATGACGTAATAGTTGCTTCTGAAGACACGTAGACATCGTTGTGCAATGTTATTTTTGTAAATATTAGAAACTTAAAACGGAGAGTGTGTATCTAGTCAGTGAGTTTAGAATTTAGGTTATAACAAGAAAATGTAAACATTTAAAACGTAGATATTGTGTAAACAATTCAACGAACAACATTTTAGAAAATAAATGCTAAATGAAAGCGATTAACTAAGTTCTGGTCTTTAATTTTGAAGTTTGATTTCAGAAAACGTTCATTTCACCGAAAAAATGGAGACAATATAGAAAAAGAAAACACCATACATGAACGACTTATTGAACAATGGCCGCTAGATGGCTGTGCAGAGAAAATGTAAATCTAAACATTGTTTCAAGAGCGCTTTCACTACGGTTCTGCTGAACTGTCAAAAATAAAGGCAATCAAAAAATGGGCACATTCTAAAATTTAGTTATCTTAAGTCGACTAGATTGGTCTGGATTAGATGTAAAATGAGCGCAGAAACAAGATTACTCGGTAACGTTACATTAAAACGTCAGCCTCATACAGGAACTGTCAACTTAGTACTCCAGTAATAAGTTCATAACGTCAGCTGAATAAGGCCGTGTCCAATGGCGTTAAATCACAAGATGGCCAATTCTGACTTCAAAAACGGCCAAAAGCACGATTTGGAAATGACTCATGAAGTAATTAAATTGAAACCACATGTGACAGATATAGGCCATAGTTGAGAAACATCATGTCAGCCAGCTGTTAGACTTACTAAACTAGATTTTTGAACGTCCCCAGTGTGCACACATTGCCTCGTAGCCGCATCCAGAGCTAGATAGATATAGATAAAAGACATAGCGATCGATGAATATTTGTAAAGCGACTAAATGCGCTGTCAATCATTGTGGGCACGATTTTATGAATTCGTAAGGTTCCCGTTGACAGATCTGTTGAATGCAGCTTCGGATGCGAATGTGGATTTTATCCAAGCATTTAAAGGGTAATTGCTCAATTTAGTGCAAAAATATGCAGAAATGACCGACTGTGAAAAGTGGTAAGGCAGATTAAATACGCGTGAAAAAGAGGATGCCTTTCATTATGAAACACCCAATCGAAATATGAGGTTTGGGTGCAAACCAAGAACATTCCGTATTACAATTATTATTTTTTAACAGAGTTAAGGGCAGCTGTCATAACACATGAGTAAAGACAGCTTTAATAGCCGTCTCGTACAACAAGTTTTAAAACTTGTACAGGAAAAAGGGTAAGTCCTTCAATTTTAAGCTGAGTCTGAATGGCACAGGTGATAGGTATAGATTACCATTGAAAGCGAACGGATCTATTAAGGTCTTGACTGAACGAAAGGTTTATTTTATCCCACAACTTCCAAATAAATTATCAAGCCGAAGTGGCCCAGCATCCTTCGCACAGAATAAAAAAAAACAACCAATATGCCACCCCCTCAATGAACCCCCAAAAAACTAAAACTTTTCGGCAGCCATATTCCCAACCAAACCATATACAAGTAGTGTACGTCTAAAATGGGAGGCATGTCTTGATTTAGGAACATAAAAGGTGGATAACGAACATAATATGGAATTTAACTCCAAATGAATCGGGAGGGATGAACACTAAACCTAATAACACATTCATGTATCGGGGGAGGCGAGTGCGGAGGCGTACGTCGGAACACAGGATGACTGCCGACAACGCTTGACTGTATGTAACGACATGATTTTGGATTTTATGAGACATGTTGTAGCAATTTGCAACCCTATTGAGTGGTTGTAATTTTCTAGTAAATTGTTCATTATTGGTTTCTGTAATGAAATTATTCCTCGCTACGCTTCGTTTGCAGCGTGCATGTATAGGTGTAGATAGGATAGGATAAATGAACGGCGCTTATATGAATAAAGCAGAACTGAATGGGTAGCGAAAGATGTAAGCATCAGGAGAAATTGGCAACCTTCGTTGAATACGAATTATGAATAAGGGTCCTAAGAGGTTTAGCAAAATTTATACTTCTTTTGCTAAAAGTTGTGGTTCAGTTATGCGTATCTTTTCCAAACCAAAAGTGTACTCCCAATCTAATTATATATGGACATGCTCAGTTGGATCCTGCAGCATGTCCAAACTCTGTCCAACCACAATTGCATTGATATTCAAATCCTTATTAGCACCAGCCGCCAAAAACTCAATTCTCTTTCAGATTTGTTATTCTGTTTTTAAAACACGCGTGCATACACCCATGGCTGATGTGTCCTTAAAAAAAATGCCAACGAAAAGGGGAGCAGACAACAACAAAAAAAAAAATCCTTGCTACCGAGAAAATCTAATAACCATACTGCATTTCGCCGTACCAACATATTCAGCTTTGACTTTTTTCATCGCTGGAAGAACGTGCATCGACTAGGAATACACTCTCGGCGGGTATAAGGATAAAGGAAATATTTTCGTGGAGCGAAACAGGAGACACACTTCTCATATTAGCATTGATAAGCATCTTCTAATAAGGTGGGCGTTTTGACAACACCCCACCGGACTAATAAATGGTTAGACTAAAGTGGGTAAAAAAGACACGCCTACGTTATATATTCTTTCGTCAACTTCCAGGATCAAAGCAGCGACGAGGGTTAAATTTGAGCAAAAAGGAAACCAATTCTTTGGAATAATTTGCCACTTTGTTGAGCGTGTGCTTACAATAATTACGATTTGAAAAGCGTATCGCGGATAATTTCATTATTAAGGGTTATGTTCGAGGGAGTGGAGGAAACTAATTTGTCCAGGATTCATGCAGAGTTTTATTAGCGAAATATAGTCGCTGTTATCACCACCTATAAAGACGCAAGCAAAACACAAACTGAAGGACAGTTTTCGACATTAGTTCTGTTTATCCGCCCATCCCTTCCATTAGTGACATTTATTTAATAAAACTCACAGCGTGTGTTTTTTTCAATCAAGAGGAAATCAAGAGGATTATCCAATTTCATTATCTACCGGCGCAGACACGTGAAATATGCTTTCGCCTCTAGTCTTGGTGCTATGGAATTTCTATTATAACAAAAATGTGTTGATGGGATATTAATATTTTGATAGCCCACCCTTGGAACACCTGTCATTAAAATTTGAGTGAGAATTGTGCTTCATTACGTTCGAACATCGAGTTAATCCTTTGATAATGCCTTTATGGAATTTGTCAGCTGTAGCTCAGTGCTTATGGTTTTGGGTGGTTGAGATTGGAATTTCAGAGAAGACACGTCTGGTTAAAAATGACAGAAAAAGAACAAATTAGCAAAATAACGAGTAACGAGCAGTTCATATCTTTGCTGGAAACAGCTCATATAATTTTAACCGGCAAGTACTGATAAATATGTCAAATGCACAAAGTTGACAAGAAACAAATTCAAAATCCGTCTTACAAAATCAATTGCGCACGAAAATATATTAAGTGAGGCAGTGGTCGAACCCGAACGTTCTCCCAGAACGTTTTATATGTTGCAGAACGTTTTATGTAAGTTTGGTGCTTGACTGGGAAAAGTACGCGAATAGACCATAAATGTATCAATGGCCGCATTCAAGAATCTAGTTATCTTAAGTCGACTAGATTGGTCTGGATGAGATGTAACCTGAACGCAAAAACTAGATTCGTCGGGAACGTCACTTTCAGTACTTCAGCAACGGCATATGTTGCTGAAGTACTGTCAACTTAGTACTCAGTCACGAATTTCTTGACTAGATTCGTCGGCTACCTCTTCATAAATGTCAACTGAAACATCTGCTCATCTGACCGATTTCCCCCAATCAAAACCGAGATACATCTAGTGAGAGAGCTGTTAGGGCCGTTTGCTCATACGACTCTTAACGATTTAAGTACTACTTAAATACTTATGGGCTACTTTTTCCAGGACAAAAACTGTCACAAAAGAGTTTATGTGGCACTTAAAATCGCTATGAGTCGTATAAGCAAACGGCCCTTAGACTTACTAAACTAGATACTTGAACGTCCCCAATGCTAGTTGTCTACGGGAGCGTTTTTCTACGCGTTTTTAACGCTATCATCGATGCGTTTTTGGGCACGTTTTTACTCTTTTTCGGACTCGTTTTTTGACGGACTTTTGGACACCTTTTTGCTCGATTTTTTTTTCGAATAACTCATTTGGTTTTTATATCATTCTTTTTTTTGATCTAAATCACTTTTCATGTTCCATTGATCTCGATATTTTTTTAAGATTTACTGCATACTGCCACAATAACCAATATATTTTGCACGGCTGTCTTACGTCATTTTAAGAAGTTTGTTTTAAAACAAATGCGCAGAGTTTCGTAAAAACCAAAATAAATAAATACATTCTTCTTCGGCTTCCTAGTCATCTGAGGACTACGAATCACCAAAACTATTATATTTGAATCTACAAACGGGGAAACATTTTTTAAGTCGATATCCATAGTTGATTTTTCCAAAAACGAATGCAATTTGAGCAACTGATATTGCTGTCAAATAACGCACTAATCCATTCACAAAAGCAGACCAATTTCGTTCAATGTTCCATGAGCCGCGTAAAATCTAAAATCTGAAAATAATATCTGGGGGTCCCAATGGAAAACGACATCAAAAAGAAAGATATAGGTAGGGTAGGGTAGTTCGCAACAACGCCAGTGTCAAATAAGAAGAAGAAAAAGCCAAGTGACAGCTAAAAAACTTGTAGGAACACAGAAAGGATTTTATATTGGTGTACCATAATTATGTTTAAAAAAAAATACAAAAAGTATATAAAAAAGTGCAGAAAATAGGATAAAATTATTGTAGAATTGAAATATGATGTTTATCAAACGCAATTCATAAAAGCTGAGAAGTTAAAGTAAGGGGAAATTGGGCGCTTTTTAACAATACGAGTATTTGAACAAAACACTACTCTATGGTTATTATAAACCAGCTTTATTATTTTTTTTTTGACGTTTAAACCAAAAAGTTAGCCCATCTGTGAAAGGATGCGCTTCGCGAAACACTCTATTGCATTTTGTTAAGACAGGTACAGATGGAACAATTTGGAATGTGCTGCGCCACTAATCGCAATCCACTTCGACACATTTTCATACTCTACAATCGACATATGCAAACATAACAAACAACTCACAAGAAGGGGCTCGGCTCTCTTACTTGATTCGCGCGTGTGATTAAGCCAAATATTAATACACCCACGGCTGGAATGTATTTTTCCATATACACAGAGCAACTGCCACCTTATCGTGCACTATGCTGAAACACATATATAAAGGAAAAATAAACATTAACCGAACTTGGTTAAAATAAATCCCCTCTTTCCTATTCCCTGTTACGAATTGAGACAAATGCTATCTGTCTGTCTGAAGAGAAACTGATAATAATTAACATTCTCTATATTGAGGTGTTATCTGCTACTCTATCGGTAGCTATTTTTATACCCGAGTTCAAAACCCCTCCTCCCCATAATCAACACATGTTGACCGCTCTTTCGGAAAACCAGAACAACATTTTCGCCACTGTTTGGATAAGATACTTGTCTTTTTTCCACCTTAAAATAATATTCACCAAAAACCGTAAAATACGAAAATTCAGTCTCGTTAGCTCGTTCAGACGATTTAGACTTGCTCTACGCATCGTCTTCCCTCTGGACTATATTTAGTTTTATTTTAATTATAAGTACGAACTCTCTCTTTAGTTTGCCTTTAAAAGCAGTTGTTCAACATGTAAGTACATATTTCAAGTTTTGTTTTTGTCATCTGGTGGAAAACTGGGTATTCAACTCGAGTTTTCACGGACACGGAAGTACGTTTTTTTCGGAGTCTCTCGATAAAAGTGAGAGTTTATATTCGATCGGTAATTCAGTGTTGAATACGCGTGTTTCGGAGAAGATACCTATTTTTGGCCAAATGATATAGAAATCACATTTGAGTCTTAAATGTTGTGGGAGGCCGAGTCGAAGAAGTTTTTCGTATGTACGAAATTATATGCTGCAAGTAGCGGTGTGACCTTTTGCTCTTGATATTCAAGAGAAATTATATGGAACGTCGACCACCGAGTCCGGTTTGCTATTCAATTTTCGTGGATTTGGAAAAGCAACTTTTGGTCTCACTGCGGAATTCGTTTGAAAGTTGTATATCAACTATAAATGTTCTGATAAGAGAATTTCTGTATATAATGACTGACAGGTTATCATTTATTACACAAAGTAAATGATTTAGTTATTGATCTATAAACACAATTTAGTTAGCATTTCGTTCGAGATTGAATTCGTAGCATAAATTCTTTGCTTTATTTGACTTTTGACATAGATTCCAGTTTAATTTGACCTCTGTCAAATTGATAACAATAATTTGCTTCGCAGTGATAAGACAGAATTACATTCCAGATCAGTCTACCGCCAGACACATTTGTCTATTTTTGTATTCTTGCCGAAATCTATTGCATCACCTTTAACATTTAAAATATTAAGTACGAGTATATGCGGATAGTGACGTTTCGGGGGACAGAAAAACAGATCAAAAAATGCAAGCAAATTTTTCATTTGACACAGAAATGTGTGCAAATGTCATCTGTCATCCGTGTGAACATCTTTTTTGATTAATTTAACGCAATCAACGGCAATTGAGCTTTTAATACCAAATGCAAATAGATCGATCATCAATGCGGAAACGATGACTTAGTTCGTGATACCGGAATAGATCTAGCTGCTGTCGGTGTTGCTGCACTTTAATGTTTACTCGGCAATTCCTGGGAATTGACTGCATTATTTCTGATAAGGAAGATTTTAAGTTATTCCCCTATCCATAAAAATTACGAACTGTCGTATATGTCGGTAAGGTCTGTTTCGATACGCAGAAACGAATAGAAAATTCGAAAAAAAAAAACGTGTTTGTTCAATGTTCTGTGATTTTCGTGTAGCCAATGATTTTATGCACTCTTCTGGAACAGAGGTGTGAAAACTGAAAAGTGTCAAAATCACAGAATCAGTTGTCTAGTCCATGGCCGCAAATTCAGTTTAAGTGGCTTTTAAATTCAGTCATTCGTTTGAAAAGAATATTTTTAAAATTAGTGAAATGTTTTTGTTTGTTTTGTTTTGCAAATGCAAGATTTCGAAGAGGGTCGGAAAAAAGACGACGACGTGCCTCTCTTATGCACGCATATACAGACTTCAAGATGATAAGAAAATAAATAATGTTGTGTGATTTCCTTTTTGACTTTTAATTCACAACGGAATACTTCATTAGTGATAAGGCCAAAACAACACAGTAGGCATAGCAAAATCAAACTGTTATCACACAAAAAAAAATAAAACCAAAAAGGGTCAAACATGTAGGTTAAAGAAATATTCTTATACCACAAGGAATGGTTGGACCACATATTATCGAAAACGCATATACCTACATATTAACAAGCACATAATGTTTTTTTTTTTATATAAATTGACAAGCTTATGTCAAATTGCTGTTTGCTTTTGAGTTAGAAGTTCGAATCAGGTTTGTTTGTTGTTTAATAAATGCGTTATTCAGATAAAAAACATAGATAATTTTGTTTCGTTTGGACTGGGAACGTTCAACTATCTAGTTTACTAAGACTGACAGCTGACTGAATTGATGTTTCTTAGTTTTAATTGGAGTAGAACGATCACATAAACATTTTTTTTAGTTGACGTCCATAGAAGGGGAACCCACAAGAAGAATTTCGTGACTTTTTACTGAGTTGATAGTTCGTATATAGGGTTGACGTAGGAAAAGTGACGTTATACCGATCTATGTAGTTTTTACCATCAGGGTACTTCAGGTCCAAGTAATCTAAATCTAGTCGACCTTTGAAAGTAGATTTTCGAATGTGCAGAAACATATTCCATTTATTGCAATACATTCGAATGTCAGAAATGACAGCACCTAATAATTACAAATCATGCACGATAGACGCTGCCCATTACATCTGAATGAAGTTTGTTGCATTACACTATATATGAAGATATGGACTGACTCCACATGGTGGTGGAAAGACTTTAAGTGAAGAGGAAGTAAGCTAATAAAGCCTAACCCAGCAAATAGGAAATATGCAAAGCAAATGCAACTGTTGGCATCGGTTATAGTATCCTTCTACCGTTTTTGATTTCTTTTTTTTTTTACAACATAGATAAAAATTTCACTCAAATGCCAAATAGTGACACCTTTCAGTGCAAAGAGTCGTTAATTTTAAAGATTAAAGAGATTCAGCGCACTGTTGCTAGACAGTTCAAGGGATATGTATTTCCGCATAAGAACATCAAAAACCCCTTTTAAAAGGTGCAAATGTAACTAGGGCTAGGATTCTTTTCCTTTTTTTTATAGATATCCTACAACCCATAGAGAAATCTTTAAACCGTTTCATTTTATTTTTATGTAGACTAAACTACGGTATAAAAAAAAGGTCAATCATGGCAAACAACGATAGTAGTAAGTGCTAAATGTGACCACAGCTGATTGATTTCTTTGTTCAATTTTGCGTTATATTTTGCGCCATATTCTAATAATCGTTCTACGTTAGTCTTTCTCTAACTGTGTAGATGAACGTCCAACTTTTTTCTAACCTAACACTTGATTTGTCTGTTTTTTTTTTAACCTCTAAACTGTTTCTTTTAAATTGTATTTTGCGTGCTACTAAAAGTGTTGTTTTGAATTTCCTTCTAATACCAATTTTGTAACAAATTTTCTGCCCTGATTCCCATTCGTGGGATGAACAAGTTTTATTATTTTCTTTTAATACCCGCATGTCGAAAATTAACAATCTGGGACCAAAAATGCAACCTTTTGGTACCCCATTTTTTTTTTGCTGAAAGTCATCAACTAAATCCGTTTTTCTTCACAGACAAAATGACGCAACAAGGACCCGTGTTTGATTCCAACTGCATGACCCTGACACGCTTCGTGCTGCAGGAACAGAGGAAATTCAAACATGCAACCGGTGATCTCTCACAGTTGCTAAATTGCATTCAAACAGCCATCAAAGCCATCGCTTCTGCTGTCCGGAAGGCAGGCATTGCCAAGCTGCATGGTATCGCTGGCAATGTGAATGTTCAGGGCGAGGAAGTCAAGAAATTGGATGTCCTCTCGAATGAGCTGTTCATCAATATGCTGAAAGCTTCCTACACCACATGCCTGATGGTGTCTGAAGAGAACGAGCATGTCATCGAAGTGGAGACCGAACGTCAAGGCAAATATATCGTAACCTTCGACCCCCTCGATGGATCCTCGAATATCGACTGTTTGGTTTCGATTGGCTCCATCTTTGCTATCTATAGAAAGCAGAGCGAAGGAGTTCCCACCGTTGCTGATGCGCTACAGCCGGGTAACCAAATTGTCGCTGCTGGCTATGCGCTTTACGGATCAGCCACCGCCATTGTACTCAGCTTGGGCAATGGAGTGAATTGCTTCACCTATGATCCAGCGATTGGAGAGTTCATCCTCACCGAACCCAACATGAGAGTTCCAGAGAAGGGAAAAATCTACTCGATCAATGAGGGCTACAGCTCCACCTGGGAGGAGGGAGTTGTCAATTACATTCAAGCTAAGAAAGATCCAACTAAGGGAACTCCATATGGCGCTCGTTATGTGGGAAGTATGGTCGCCGATGTCCACAGGACAATCAAGTACGGTGGAATTTTCATCTATCCCGCAACCAAGACGTCACCAAATGGCAAACTTCGTCTCCTGTACGAATGCAACCCGATGGCTTTTTTGATGACTCAGGCCGGTGGTTTGGCTAGCAATGGAAAGATAAATATTTTGGACGTTGTGCCACAGGAGATCCACGAGAGACAACCGATTTTCTTGGGATCCAAGAAGGACGTAGAAGAGGCGCTAGGTTATCTAAAGTAAACAATATCTGTTGTATTTTTTTTGAAAAATAAATTTTATTTTCTAATAAGAATTGGCTTTGTGCTTGGGTAGGAAGGTAAAGCCCTCGGGAACTGGTCCGAGCAGCATCTCACTGATTTTGATCCAGTCCGAAGAGTTGGGAGAACACAAAAGGGTTTCCATTTCATCACGGCCGCGGTACTTTTGCGGTCTTTGGTTGATTTTTTGTGGTGGGGACTCAAGCAGACTCACAGGTATGTAGCGATAGAGGAAGGATTGCCACTCGAGTAGGAAGCGACGGGTGTTCTCGACGCCTTTGGTGTCAGAGCCCCAATGTTCCAGGCCGTAGTAGGCGTACTTCTTGAGGAGGTCAAAGCGTTCGGAACTGGTTGGATCCCAGTATTGCTGTTCCTTGATTTCCTTGAAGATCCACGGCTTGATGAGAGCACCGCGACCTATCATCACGGAGGAGACGTGCGGAGCGAGTTTCTGAAACGAGTTTACCCTTTAAATAGAGTAACAAAAAAATATGTAGGTGAGCTCACTTTTCTCTCGTTGTAGTCCTCAAAACTGAGAATGTCACCGTTTCCAATGATAGGCATGTTGTTTGCCTTTGAGGCACACTCTTCGATGTACTCCCAGTTGGCGTTCTTCGTGTACCGCTGCTCTCTAGAACGTCCGTGTAGCTTCAAGAAAACCAACTTAAAGATTTTCACTCTATTTGTTTGGAAAGAAAACTCACCGTCACAGCACCCCCACCCCATTCCTCGACCTTTGGTATCAACTCATGCGCCACGCTCTTATCCGCATACACTCCAGTTCGCATTTTAACATTAAATGGGGTGGCACCCAACAATCTTGAAACACTGCTCACAATCGCCTCGAGAACATTTGTTCTTCTCATCAGAGCACTGCCTCCACCCTGTTGGTATATGAGATCAATGGGGCAGCCAATATTCAGATCTACGTAGTCCACCTTGGCGTTATCTTGCAACAACTGCGCCGCCTGTGCAATGAGTTGGGGGCTTTGGCCACAGATTTGAACACCAAAGATATCCTCACTTTCGTGGCGTTTCGTCAGAGCCCACTCTTGCGTGAGTCCCTTCACAATGGGCACCGCACATGCCATCTCACCACAAGTGATATCAGCGCCAAATTCTTTGCAAATCCTTCGAAATGGCAAATTGCCTACCGTTGTCAACGGACTCAGCACCAGTTTGTTGAAGAAGTCCACGTTCTTTTTGGGAACAGCGTCACGTCCGTTTGATTCTTCGTCCACTGCACTCCCAATGGGTTTCTCCCCCTCCGTCTCGCTTTTCGTTGCACCATCCCTATTCTTATTCTCTGCTTTCTGTCGGTCAAAATCAGCAAGAATTTTCTTCGATCTCGAAAAGTCATACTCCCGCTTCCTCAGCTTCACCTGAAGCTCCGTAGATATCCCATTAAATGTCGACGTTGCAGCATTCGCATCATAATGATCAGCCTTCAAGTTGTTGCGATTCTCATCCAAGTGACCTGTGGCAAAGCGACATGTCAGCCCACGGGCACAGAAACCCTTAACCTTGTAGATTTGACACGTCTCTGCAATATCTTTGGGTTTGGACTCCAAATACTTGTCCAAATCGTGCACATACCGGCAGTTCGGGTATGTGCACTTATCTCCAGCTGGACCATTTACCAACGATTGACACAGGTGCAGAGTGCGATCATCTTTGTAAACTGGACGATGTTTATTTTGTCCTCGTTTGCGGTCTCGTTTGGCACCGTGTTCCTGTTTTTGGAATTTATTTGATTCATCTGATTCTATACTAGAGCCGTCCAGCGGTCGTTTATTGGCGCCTTTATCTGTTTTGCCCTCTTCGGCGTGGGTGATTTTTACATCGGGAATCAGAAATCTGAAAGAAATGTTGATTTTTGCTGTTGGTGGTACAGTTCCTGGCACGAATTGGGGACTTACTGGGGTTTAATGTAGCAAATTCCAGGATCCATTACAAGCGAAATCCAAATACAAATTCTTCAAAGTGCTTCTCAGCTGTTTTGTTTGACATTTCAACACGTGAAGAAATTGTGGAACGACGATGAGTGATAAACGCGAGGAAGAGAAGTGGAAAATGACTTAAGGTAGCCGTCACATCAATGTCATTGTGTTAATAATTGACTTTTGATTCTTTAAAAGAAAACATGAAGGAAGATATCGTGGCCAAGGTTTTTACTGACTTATAGTGACTCCAGCCTTGCATTAGTATATTTAAAAGAAGGCCGCCCAGGGACTTGAATAAAGGTTCCTTTGTTATGAACTAAAATACATTGTGAATAGCAGCCCCATGGATTGCCATTATCCAAACCCCATATTTGGTTGTAAGAAAGTGCGGAAGTACAATAGAACAACAGCGGAGACCGTGCTTTGTTTGCAATAATCGCTTGACTATTGAAAGCGATATGAAAACATGTATGGAATGAACCTGAAAATGTTTGTTTATTTAACAAACAAAACGGAAACACAAACTTAGCGCAATAAAAAAAGCGTTAAATATTCTTAATCCTCGCGATTTAATTGATCTTCTTCTGAAAATACATATTATCGATTTGCACACAAAATTCAACCAACTTCTTGAAACCTTGAATACTCTGCGCCAGTTTATTATTCGGCAATTTCGTAGTCAGTATGGTGAACAAGTGACCAAACGTTATTGCGTCCAATTCTGTGGGCTCATCTCCGAAAAAGAATTTCGAACCATGTTCCTCCAGTTTACTTGTCAGTGTTTCACAGCATTTAACAACCTTCTCAATAACCTCATCGAGGTCCATATCTCTCCATTGGTATACTTGCAGTTGCTTTAGGACGTGTCGTCGTTTTTTCATATTTTGAATGGCATTCAACGGCCATGGGAATACGCAACCATTACGCGGCTCGGTAACAGCTTCGTAAACTTCCTTGTCCATGAACGAGATGTACAGCTCAGCGTTGGTAAAAATGTTCTCCACCAGTGAGATATACGAACGCAAATCGTATTTCTCGTCCTCGTTCAACCATTGCCCAATGGCACATTCTTTTTGTTCAACAAAATTAACAATCGGTTCGAATTCGGCCACAATGAAAGCCCCAACTTTGATGAACGGCAATTTCGTCATACGTCCTCCTGGTGACATGAATTCAGCATTTGCTGTGGACCGGACTGTGAATGGTATGTTGCACATTTTCAAGTAAGCTTTAACGGCCAGACAGCTTGCATTCTCGGCTAGTAGTATTTGTTCAGCCTCATATGGCTGGTAGAGTACAGCATCCTCCGGCCAGGGTTCACTTGCAATTTTCTCTTCGGTCATGTATTGTTTGATGTAAGTTGAAGTGGCTGCCATTAGAGTTGAGTATTTAAAATTATGAATCAATCCACAAAATGTTGTATAATATGTTTTCTACTCCAGAGAGGAATATATCAAAATATTTAGCAAATTTGGAAGGAACTGCGAATGACGTCTTCCGTTGACGTTTCTCGATTTGAATGGATTCATTCAGGCGATTGTGGGCGGAAAAATATGGGTACATACAGTTGTTAATTGTTTGTATAACTTCATGTCCGAGTTAAATGAATAAAAGAGATCGATATCTTTCGTACGTCTATCCCCGCAAAACCCATTTGTTTAAAATTGTTGTTTTTGTAATTTCAACCCCCGTCTGTGAATACGTGTGTCCTATAAAAAAGCATGTTGCTAATGGCCTGCCAACATTCCTTTTGCTTGTATAGGCATCACGCTGTTCTATTGTTTTGTGTTTGGTGTTGAACTTGTTATGTTTTTGTTAAGGCTTCGATTAAAATAAAATAAATAGTGAAATACACATTTCGGAATAGCGAATTCTTGCATTAAAGTCCAATTCATGAACTCACATATTCTAGAAAAGAAATGAGCATATGTGCGTGACTTCATGAATTTTTCGGGAAAACAGCTTGTAGGCAGCCGCCTTTCCACTGGAAAGATATATATCTCTGTATTCCATTATCTTTGCTATTTACTCTATTTTGAAAAAAAAACATCTTTTGTCTTGAGTCCACCCAAAATAACACAATTTTAAGAATCCAGCGAAAATATACGTCCCACGAACGCGACCGCAAACAACCTTCAAACGGCGTTTGACAGTAAACAGCTGAAGCCGCATCGAGGCTAAATCTCACAAATATTCCATTATTTTACCTAAAAATATGGTAAAACTATTCAGTTTTCTACTGAAAACCCCGAAAAAGGTACAAATTGTTCAATCCCTCTAATCCCACGGTGAATCAAACAACATCCCATTCATAGACAATCCGTCAACATCTCCGCGGTACTTTCATCGACAGTCTTCGTCTCACGGTGCATGGCGGTCATGGAGGCAACGGTGTACCCAAATACGGTGGAATCGGCGGACAAGGTGGCTGCGTATACTTTGTCGCAAAAGAGGGTGTAACCCTAACAAGTATCTCGCGCAAGATTGACAAAAAGATCCAGGCAAGCTCCGGCGAAGACAGCAGCAAACTGAGAATTCTTGGCAGGCGTGGTGTCGATGAAAAGATAGAAGTTCCAGTGGGTGTGCAAATCATCGATGACAAGGGCAAAATCATTGCCGATCTGAATGAAGAGGGTGCCCAATGTATAGCCGCGGGCGGTGGCATTGGTGGTTGCTCTGGCACCGGCTTCATAGGGCGACCGGGAGAACACAAGGCTGTAAATTTAGATTTGAAGTTGATTGCTGATGTGGGATTGGTTGGCTTTCCCAACGCCGGCAAGAGCACTCTGTTGAAGGCGATTTCTAATGCCAAACCGAGAATAGCTTCGTATCCTTGTAAGTTGCTAGCAAATTCTTCCATCCTTTCCTGTTTCAAGTTGTCCATTCTTTAGTTACGACCATTCGACCGCAAATCGGCATCGTGGAATACCCCGACTTGCGCACCATCTCCATTGCCGATCTGCCGGGTTTAATTGAAGGCGCCCACGCCAACTTTGGCATGGGACACAAATTCCTTAAGCACATCGAACGGACGCGTCTCCTACTAATGATTGTTGACATCTTTGGATTCCGCCTGAGTCCGGTTCACAAGCAACGCAATTGCTTGGAGAATGTCTACGCACTGAACAAGGAACTGGAAATGTACGACGAATCACTGCTAAGTAAACCCTGCGTTTTGCTCGTCAACAAAATGGACCTAGAGGGCGGCACAAACCTCCTCGAGCAGTACCATCCCACAATCAGGGACCTGGAAAATGGTCTAGCGGAATGCCCCGAAGAGATTCGCCCAACAAAACTCATCAACTTCGAGCGGATCATACCCATTTCGGCCAAAAACACCGCCCGCATAAAGGAGGTGAAACAGAATTTGCGCGATGTTCTCGACGAGCTGGCCGCCCGTGAGCTACCCCTAGCCGAAGTGCGGAAAGATCTCGAGATAAAACTAGGCGAACGAGGCCCTCGTGTTACTTGAGAACATCTTCCAATACTTTATTCAAACTTTTTCGCTTAGAAACTAGTTAAGTGTATGCAATTTAATAAAAAAAAAATCAAAATGAATGTTATGGTGGTTAGACTTAGGAAACTAACTACGCAGTTAACTGTCTGTCACATCTGAGTTGGATTGCGTTTCCGCTACTTGGCCGATGTTGTCCAATGGGCTAGCATTTTCCTCGGTATAATTATTGTCGTCCGGCTCTTCAGCCTCTGTAGTTTCCAGTGTATCACCGTCGGATACGTTGTTGTATTCTCGCGAGTAGGGATTGAATTTTGGTTGAGGCTCGAAAATGACATTGCCCTTGATTACCCGAACGCGAGGGCCAATCGGCCGAGAGTTGAATTTGAATTTACCACAGGTTTGTATACGATTCTCTCGGTGTGTTTTGAGGCCAGAAATGGAAGCGAACAACGCCTGACAGCCGTTGCATTTGTACCTCTTCATGTCGATGTGACGCGAGAGGTGCGAGATGAGGGTCTCGCGATGCGTAAAGCGACGTTCGCAAACCTGCAAATGAAAGAAATGAGGCGATAGTGTGTATGGAGAACTGGGTGGATGCGAACCAAAGGAAAGGAGAAGAGTAACAGCAAAACCAACCACGGACAAATCATCGCTATGAACAGGCCCATATTGCACAATTCAAACAACAAACATTTTGATCTCAGCGAACATTTAACCGTGAACGAAAAACTAGCGTTTCTAACTCACCTTGCATGGGAACGGCCGCTCGCCGGTATGTGTCCTCGTGTGCACCGTCAACTGGCCCCTCGTTCGAACTCGCTTATCACAATACGTGCATTTGAACGGCAGCTCACCCGTGTGCATAGTCTTGTGCAATTGCAGGGTACTTCTCGAATAGAACTTCTTCCCGCACACCTCGCACCCGTACTGGGGATTTTTGCCACAATCCGAATGCACATGATCGCCCAGGGTGCTGCGCGACGAACAGAACTTGCCACATATGTGGCACCTGAACTGCATCTTTGACGCATTTTCGTCTTCCGCATGGATCTCCTTCCTATGCTTCTGCAGGGTGACCGCATCGGCCAGCGTCACACGGCACAAATGACAGTAGCCCTCCACTGGCAAAGAAAAAACCAACCGATTATGTACGTCCATACCAAAACAGACTCGACTTACCGGCTATATTTTCAGCAAGCAACTCTGGCCGCAGCTCAAAAAGCTCTGTTTTCAGTTCAGCCGAGTCCTTGTAATGGGCAGTCATCTGGTGCTTAAAGAACGAATTACGTTGAATGTACTGCTTTGGGCACTTGGCACAAATCCATATGTAGCGATAGCGTTTGTCCAATTTTCGATAGGCACCGTTATAGAACTTCCGCGACTCTGTTAGCGTAACAAATATTGAGAGTGGAGCGCCTTCCGATGACTGGTGGCTGCTCTCGTCGGCTGAGGAATCGCCGAGATTCTTCTTCTTTGCCTTTTGGTACTCGTCGCGCATATCGTCTATGATTTCACATTTCACTACCAAATGCGGCGCCGTTGCGGAATCGATCATCTCCTCAAAGTCGTCCGCACATTCAGGATCCATTTCTAACGCACAATCAGTGTTACTTTCTCTCGCCACGAAGTCATCGCTAGGCTCGTCCTTGACGGTGGCGGTGAGGTCGTTGACTTCTGAAATTTCAAGACAATTCGGCGAAATAGCTTCGACAAAGTCAGTATCTTCGAATGCCACTGCGCCATCGACTTTTGGCGGTACCCGCACTTTGGCCTTATCCATGGCGGCTTTTCGTACCTTCGCCATTGACTTTGCCTTGCGATCAAACAGCTCCTCGATGAGGAGATCCTCATAGTTCATCGGATCGGATGGGCATTCTATTTCTATTTCAGCAGCAGGCTCTTCTTTTATAGTAAGCTCGGCGGATTGTTCAACAAAAACGTCTTCATAGTTAATCGGATCGGACGGGGGTTCCATTTCGAGTTCTGCTGGCTCTGCTTTGACTTCGACGGCAGGAGGATAACTTCTGGTATAACAATGATCTTGGGCAATGAAGAAAGCATCTTGCTGCGGTTTTTGACTAAACTTGAAAGCATTACCCTGCGCGTCCACAACAACCTGTTCGTTGTGGAACTTTTGGATTTGCGGGTACTGCAGAGCGCCGGTGATGAGATCTTCTTTCTTCAACACAAATGCGTTGCCCAGGCCATCGATGATAACATCCAGCCGTTGAGGGGCGAACGGCGGTCTTAAGTGACTCAGTTTATTGCTTAACGTTAATGCGTTTCGCTGCGCTTGCAAAGGCACATCTTGGTCTTGGGAGCTGTACATTGGCGTGAGCTGCGGCACAGTAGCGGCAAAGTTGCCCCCCTCCGGAATGAGTGTGTGTTGCTTATCATGTACAGCGACACATTTCTCTCCAAAGGTTTTGTCTGTGCGTTTAGCTGCATCAGCTGGAAGAAAATGAAAGTAAAATAAAATTATTTAAAGCGAGAAAAAAAAAAAAACACTTGTAAACTAGCTAGATGATGTCAAGGCCTTTTTGGCACATCTCACTTCAACACTCGTCAGCTGGCATCCTCACATACCTTTACAACTTTTCCCCAGCGACTCCATTGGGACATCGTCTTCGCTTTCAGCTAAAATGAGAAAATCCCTTTAAATCGCCTTCGAGATGATGTTGTTGTCTTTTCTTACCTTCTGCCTTGATGTCCACGCTACTCTCACTGCCACAGCTCCCGAGGAAGTCCGCCACGCTTTCCTTCGTGCATGTGTCACCAATGGTATGTGTTTTTAAACGAATAGCGCTGGTGAAGGATTTGCCGCACTTCTTGCAGATGTATTCGATTCCGCCATGTACCATATTATGGTTCTGCAAGCCCTTAGCAGTCGAAAAGCTAATATCACAAAGCTATGAATAAACAACAATTAGACTGTGTCATTGCCAAATCAGGAGTGCCAACTTACATTACATGCAAAGACCATTACTTTGGGATCAAGGAGCGATTTCGGCACAATACACATTGGCTTGCGTGCTTTCACAGGGGAACGCTTGAGCTTGTTCCTGTGGTATTGCATGTGCTCTTCGAAAATAAATAATGTACGAAATGTCTGGCCACAAATAGTGCACTTGTGCATGGTGCGACCTCGTAAGCGTTTGTCATCGTCCTTAGAGTTTGTGCAATCGGCTTTCTTACATTTGTGATCGTACACTTCTGTTCGAGTTTGAAATTTTCGATTACACTTGCTGCAATGCAAGCGTTTGTGTTTTAGCAGCTTCCGTTCGTTTTCGCATGCTTGCTTGTACTCGCGTGATTGTTTTCCGAGGCACTTGTGGTTGAAAAGCGAACTTTCGCTGACGAAAAATCTCTTGCATTCATGACATTGAAACGTACTGGGGGACAGCGGTCGTTTGGGTACAACTTTGGCATAGTAATCTTGGAAATTCATGGTCTTTTGATTTGGAGGAGATTGATGAGAAATTTATAAAACGGTACAGAATAGAAATGAGAAGGAAATACTTACGATTGAGTTTGGCACTGGAGTAGGGTCGAATGAGTTCTCTTCAATATCAATTTCACCTGGGGAATAAATAATTTTGTAAACAGACGAGTATTGAATTATATTCTTTTATTAATTTTCGGTTCAATTAAAATGACATTTGTCTAGCGTTCCACCTGTAATGAGTCTATTTCGCATTCAGTGACATCATTTACCAAAGAAGACGACTTTTTTTCGGCAGATAAATGCATCTACCGCCGTAATATGCGTAGTGGAAACTTTTCTACCGCAATTTTGTAATTCACAAATTCAAATGACAAGCAACAACGCAAAATACTGTTACACCGCAAGAGTTTTATGCTATCAATGAGCCAAACCAAACCAACTATAGCGCACCACTACTTAAACTATTCGAAATCTATTAACTGCCAACTACTTTGTCAAGCATTAACAACACTTACTTTTAATTATTAATTCTTCCTCGTTAAAAATATCACCTTCATCATCCAAGGGTTCGGTTTTTATTTCAACGCCAATTTCTGTCATGATTATCGTGAAATTCGAAGCAATAAAAGTTTGTAAATATATGTAACAATAACAATAATAGATTTAAAAATTTTGTACAATAATTATTTAAACGTTTCTCGCATATTTGATTAAAAATTAAAACAAAACCCTTCCCAACTGATCATGAATTGCACACCAAACAAATATTTCAGAGCTGTCAAATTTGCAAGGGAATCCTGTGAACAAAGTGGAATTCACCACTCTGTGGTGGAATAAAGCAAAAGGAAATTTTGTTCATTTACCGCTATGGTCGCCGCTCCGTCTTGTTTTGACAGGAATTTACCGCAGTAGAAAGAATTTTTTTTTTATTTTAAATAGTTCGCCAAATATTACACATTCAACTGAAAAAAAAAAAATTATTAAATAAGTTGGAAAAATTATGTTAATGTGTATTCGCGTACGGAAATGTTGAAATCGGTGCGTATTTCGCGTTTCAAACAAGATCTGATAACGGTTGCGCGGTCTGAAAATTAGACGCAGGGAAATATTTACCATCCACAAAATCGCGCCCAACGGCTAGAATTCATTCCGAAATAAAATCAAGTTCGCAACAAAATGGTGGACTTAACATAAATAAGGGTAGTGTGTTTGGAAGTGTGCGAATTCGGATTATTTACACCTATTTTAAGCGCCAGAAAGTATACCTTTTGCAACATAGCGTACTTTTACATGGGTGAGTTCATAAAGTCTACTTAAGTTCAGGTTATTATTTTTTTCTTTGTAGTTTATAATGTGGCAGAATTTCACTAAATTTAAAAATCTGTTCTAAATTCTTCATTTGAATGGATTTTCCAATGTTTTCTCATACGTTTCTGACAGCTGTTAGGGGTGATTTCTGCATACAGTTTTCGAAATTAAATTTTGCGATTAAGCAAATATTGCAAATGCAAACGTTTTCTGTTTGGTTTTTTGTTTTTTAATTGTTTGGAAGCGGATTTCATTTCTGATATTCATGTCATCTGGACGAAATGTTCTTTTTGGCTTGAAAACATTTTTGAAAATACGGTGCGAAAAGGCTACAAGTTTGCGTAATGGCCACAAAAACGGTGGCTCACGGTGTGAGACGACTCTACTAACATGTTAAATGTGTGACACGTATTTGATCAGTCATCTTGTTTACCTGACACGATTTATGGTAAAGGTCAACAGCTGACAACACAATAAACTGATGTTGGAACCAAAAAGGCATTTATTTTAAATAAAAGTGTTGAGTGCAAAGTAAAAATTGTACCTAATGCTGTAATGTCTTTTTAAAAAGTCGGTTTGCTTCCCATTAGCAGGCAACCCTTCTGCATTCCTATGTAGAGACATGGTTTTGAGTTCAAGGGGTGCAGTCCACATGAGTCGGCGTATACCTTACGATGTGCCTGTAGATTTGAAATGCATGTGAAGCGCTTGCTGCACCCATCACAGGCAAATCGCTTCAAACCTGTATGCGAGGCCATGTGGGTAAGTAAACTTTCGCGGTATGGATACTCCTTCGGGCATTGCTGGAAGAAAATTAATCTAATTGTAGTTGCGATATAGTGGCTATAGTGACAACTACTTACATTACACTTGAACGGCTTATTATCCGTATGTATAGTCTTTAAATGGGTCTTGTACTGCGACTTGACCTTAAACGCCTTTCCACACTTGTCACACACAAACGGCGTCTCGTCCTTGTGCAGCAGTAAGTGGGTTTTCAAGATTCCCGCTGTCGTAAACGACTTGTCACACTCCTCACATGTGTAAAACGGATTTTTACCACAATTCGATCGAATGTGGTCGCTGAGAGTAGTTCGGCTGGAGAACGATTTCGCACACTTGTCACAGATCAGATTTCGATCGGCCGTCTTTCGCCGCTCCGAGTGTGACCGTTTGTGAATCTTACAAGACTCTGGATTTAATGAGTATTTATCGCAGATGTCGCAATACAGGGCCTCCTTGTGTTCAAGCTTGGCGTGGTCTATGGCTTCGTCCTTCGTTTTGAAGTACAAGTTGCAGTAGCAGGGACATTTGTGAATGAGACTGCCATCAGGACCTAGAGCGATAGTTTGATTGATCTACAGCATGAGTGGATGTGGTTTGGTGGCTTACTTACCATGATACGTTATGTGGGTTTCAAGTCGCTTCGCCATCAGATAGATCTTTGAACATATCGGACAGCGATGCACCAGGTCCGAGGGAATGTCGTTGTCTTCGTCGGCGAACATTGCACGGATCTCCTGGTTGGTTTTATTGTGCTGTTCGCGGAGGTGCGTCTCGTAGGGTTTCCGGATGTGATACATTTTTATGCAGTGCTGACAGTTGTAGATGCGGTCTTTTTTAAACAACACGAGTTTCTTGCGGAAAGCTGCACGACGGCGTTTGGGTTTTGATTTATTAATGACCTCCTTGGGCTGAGGTGGTTTTATTGCGGCCAGTACCACTCGGCATGGCTTCATTTGGGGATATTCTTCCTCCTTGATGTCAGCTAAATCCTCGTCTTTGAGTCCAGTCACTAGTTCAGGTTTAACATCAACTAGAATTTCAACTGCACTTGGTTCCTTTTCAAGGAATGAATCGAGCTTTTCTACTTCCTCCTTCTTGACTGGCGTATTAGCTAAAAGCATATCTAAACCTGGTGGTTTCACATCACTTACACAAGAGTCATCCGAATCGCCATTGGTGGGACATTCAAATCGCAAGTCATCGCCGCTGTCATCCGATTCAGAGTCACTCTTGGCAGCTACAGGTGCGACTTCCTTAATTTCGTTCAAAGTATCCGTGCGTTGGCTGCGTCTTGGCCGTTTGATAATTACTTCCTCGTCATCTGATTCAGATTTCTTATGCTGCGCAGTCGATGCCTTACGTGGTTTCAAAGCTTTAGGAGCTTTAGCGACCTTGTGCTTCTTTTGCTCCTCACAGGGGTCTATAATTTTACTGGCTTGTACGATTTTGATCTCTGACGACATGAGGCTGTATGGTACTGAAACCAAAAGATGACAACTCTATTAAAAGAACGATTTGACTTTAAAACTCACTTCTCGAGTTGCCGTTCCGTTTCTTCTCCTTGGTGCAATCATACATCGGTAGACCGCAGGTATCTTGCCTAGTTCGTCGGTGCTTTATCAAATTCGAGTGGCATGAGAACCGTGCCCCACAGCACTTACACACCACCAACTTGACTCCTGTGTGAATCGACGAATGCGTCACAATACTCTCGCGATGAGCAAAACATTTTCCGCAAACCTAAAAAAGAAAAAAGCTAGACACAAATCTTCGAAATTGTTCAAACATACATCACATTTGTACGGCTTCTCCCCGGTGTGACTCCTCTCATGTATAACCAACCTTCCTTTGCTGAGAAAACTTTTACCACAGTAGCTGCAGCAGAACTTCTTCTCTCCTCGGTGGATCTTCTTGTGATCCGCCAAATTGTACTTCGTGTAGAACGCCATATTGCATTCATCACACACGTGGGCTTTTATTTTCCCACATTGCGTCTGCTCGTGCCTTTTGTGAGCCTGTGCCGTCTTGAATTCCAATCCACATTTTTCGCAAACGTGCATTTGCCGGTCAACGCCCTGGTGGACATCCCTAATGTGGGCACGGTACTCATCTGCGCTGGGAAATGTCGCATGGCATATCTGGCAGGCGAGAACTTTATGTTTTTCGTCTTTGTGCTTTTTCAACAGTTCGTCTAGACAGAAGCGATCATCACAGAAGTTGCAACAGAAACCGCCCGGTGGTTCGTGCCGTTTCATGTGTTTGATGTACCCATTTAGTGATACAAGGGACTTGTTGCAAATCGGACAGATTAGCTTGGGTCCCGATTTGTCTGTTGTTATCTTAACCATCATTGAGGAGGCTTCGGAATCTGCAAGGGATTTCGTTTATGATTAATAAGTTAATAAAACTCAAATTCATATGATGACGAGAGGGGGAGCCGAAAAGAAAACAACTTCTCTTAGACGTTACAATTGATGTTACATATGTTTTTCATTTCCAAGCGTCCTTTTATAAATGATCAAATTTGCCTTATTTCTCTATCTAAAATTTGGCCAACACAACATTCGAAATAAAGTGCATTTTAAGTTTTAAATATTTTTTTCAGTTGCGAAATTAACCTTGTGTATCCAACCAAATACAAATTTCCCTCATTGCGAATTCACCAATATCTACCCTCTTTCGTTGTTAAATCAACTGTCTCAAGCCCAAGAGGCCTTTGATTTTGACAGTTGTTGACATGACAAGATATACGAAGATACCTGCCTACACCGAAAGAGAATAGATAAAACGAAATAGCAAAAACCCTTCCAACTTAAAGTGGAGAACATTTTGCTCCACAACTACAAAAACAAGTATACATCGTACAATATTCCGAGTAAATCTCCCTAAAACTATTTTCGGCATATTATGTGTACCTTTCGATTCTGTCTTAACTTCTTTTGTAGCTTCACTCATTATGCAGACTTAATTGCTCTTTTCAACTATGTACTATAACAAAAAAGTGCAATAGTTTGACCACTGCATTTAAATTCTATTCACCAAACATCGTCAATATTTTTCCACAAATTTATTTGTAAACAAAACGCACTGAGAAAAATGTTTCCTTAAAAGAACAAACAGAAATATTTACGCCCCGAAAAAAATCGAATTGTAGGTACACTTGAAGAATTTGTCTTTCGACTAGACGTATGGATGGGGATTTTTCTACTGACTGAGCTGACAGTAGCAAACTCACCACAATCATGTTCAAAAGAAGCAGGTATGTCTGAGGTTAGAGGTGATGTGAATGCAAAAAATTATTTCAAATATATTTCGTTAGGTTGTTTTATTTTATGTTATGTTTCCGAAAAATGATAGAATAGAATAGAATAGATTGATTCAAAATTCGATGTATGTACATATTTCACATATTTGGGTATTTTTTCTCATTATTATTAGTTTTTTTTTCTTTTAATTAAGTTAAGCAATCGTTCACTAGTTTGAGACCACACTGTCTTAAATCTAAAAAAAATTCTGTAAGGTGAAACGTTCAAATGTTTTCCTGTGCACTAAGAAATTTCATTATATAATATAGGGTGGTTAGTGTGTTGGACTACTAAGCGAGGGGTCCTCGGTTCGAATCCCGAAAAAAAAAACAAATTCCATCTTAAGGTTTTTTTCACTGCACCACCTCTTGCGAACGTCTGACAAACATCCGGGAGTATAACTGTCATGAAAGAGCTTCTCAATTGGCCGTTTGGACTGGGCATAAAATTGTAGATCCCTTCCATCCCAAAAATAAACGAAACTCGCACAAGACGAATGGTTGTCTGGAATTGTAAAAATCACTTCTGAAACCGTTGCATTGGCACAAAAAACATTCTTTCGGTGATTATAAAAAGAGAATTTCGCTTCCCGATTTGAAGTCACAATCCACGCAAGAAGCACTCACCAAAGTAATTTATGTATTTTATACAAGTCAGCTGACAGCCGCCGTAGATTATTTTTTTTTGCATTTCGCCAATACTTTTGTGGGTTCAATCAGAAGGAGTTTTGTTGTTCCATTGGATCACAGAATGAGTGGATGTTAATGTTCCAATCCAAGCAATGTTCTGAGTGCGCTTAATTTATGTACTTGACTAGTTTTCTGACAATAAACTGTCAACGAACTATTCTGTTGGGCAATCTTGTTGACGTTTTCTTTTTCGTTGCGTTTATGGTTAATCGAGCCCACTAAATCCTACCGGAAATGACAGACATAATTGTTCGTAGCTAAAATGCCTGACGGAGTGGCTGTCGGTCTATTTGTTTAATCGATGATCAGCAAAAGAATGTGATAATATTTTAGACATCAAAGTTAAATTAAAACTTGACCTCACACACCATTTATTTATTTGTTTGGGTAAATCACTACACCTAGAAATCAATCAACAACCCCACCCTTCGCTTCACAGTAAACATAATCACCTTCACTGTCCTGCTAAAAATTAATCTATCAATATCTTTTCAAAATAAAAGAGTACCTACCTTTATCCTTGGACACTTTTTCTGGAACTGACAGCCTCATTACAAAAAAAAAGGGAACTGCACCGAAAATGTACAACAGAAATGCAATCAACGTTTTTAACTATGCGAACGATTGCATCGACATGATGATGTACTTTCGGGGGCGCTGAGCCTGGCAATGTGAACACAACGTGTATCTATAGAATAGGCATTCACATTCACATAGTAAGTAAAGCGCATTACACGAATCGAATCGATTCCGAGAAATTCGTTGAAAACAATCAAACCGCTTTCGGGGCGCATCAAAAAACGAACCTACCGAAGAGTCAAGGGTGCTACCAAAACCGTTATTGATAACTGAGATTGCATATACCTAAATAGATCTATCCACTAGACAATTTAAGGACCTACAAACGAGCAGCGATTTTTCCGTACTTGTTTTTCCTCGTTGCATTTGAGTCAGGACTTCGAAATTGGGGCACACACTCACGGTACGGCATCATGAAAAATATTGGAACTTCATCATCAGAGAGGGGAGAGTTTCTTTGAATTTTCACCGTGGCTAGGTTTGGTAGACGACAGCCGGTATACGAACGCCATCTAATTTTGGTTATTCTCCTGTGTTTTTTTTTTGCCACACAGACCAGAACGATAATAAAGCGGGTAATGGATTGGTGAGCATGAGAAGCGAACATCCGTTCATACATGTAGGTAAATGTATTTCGATTCGAAAGCGGAAAATGTGTCCTTGTGGCGAATAGTAAACGGAAGTAGAATCAGAAAAGCGCACGTGAATATAGGTCCCCGATATGGTAGGTAGTTGTTGTAGCCAGCGATAAGGATATCAAAGGAATTGCGATGAGAAATAACGAAATGAATTCAATCAGGTTTTTGCCTGGCGGAATAGTATATAGAGAGATCTTCATGATTTGTATGGTTTTACAGGGCCAACAGGAATCGATTCCTTGCAGATTTCAATTCATTCGCTGTGGCTGATTGTTATGGATTTTGCGGGCTTTGTCTGTGGTTTCTGTTCCAGAAAGTCAAGACATGTGCGGAAGGCCTGCCTGTATAGGAGGATGTGTATACAGTATACGTTGTGTGTTGAGTTTGGGGAAGGAAGGCTTTGGATATAGTCCATATGTTGTAAGGATTGTTTGGGTATAAACGAGCCTTTGCATGGATTGTAAAGGTATCCACTTTTAAAAAAGAATGATGTTGGGTTCTTTTGGTTCTTGTATGGAGTTTCATTCAAATTGAAAGAGGGATTAGTTAAATGTGTTCATACATGTTCATACTTCCTTATTTGGTATATTAGACAATTAAACTCGGTTTCGTGGTTTTCGATTGGGCTTCTTTATAATGTCTAATCGAACATAAAAACGTCACTTGCTCGTTTTTGCGTTGATTTCGGTTCGAATATGTTTAGCCTCCGACAATTTTCTAAGCCTTTTTCATTCATTGGTAAAATAATTAACACAAATAGATCCACCCGATGCAATGCATTTCTTTGAGGTTGAAAAATTTCACGAAAACGTAAACAAACTCCATTAGTTGTCAAACTCGTATTGGTAAATCTGAAGCAAATCTGAGAAGATTGATTCGCAAAAACGCTCTGAAATCTGTACGAGTACATACTCGTCGGGTTTAAGGAAGCAACAACTTTGAGCGTTGAGCAAGCTTTGAGCTAAAGCCGATAATAAAGGACATGCAAATGAATAGAGCGGCAACAAACATGCACTGCCGGCTCCTCTCTGTTTTATTTAATATTTGGTTGTCGCTCAAAAGAAAGTCGACACCACTACAAATTTATTGTTGTTGGCCCATATAGTTCCTAACTGTGATCAGGATTTGAGTAGAATCCAGGTTTCTCGTTGCCAAGTGAGTTATCTTAAAACAAACAAACTACTTTCTGTTTCACCTCTGTGCACGATGAATCTCATTAAATCCAATGTCAAGTTGGCAAGCCTGCAGCTTCCGGATGTTGCAAATCAATGGCACCGTGATTGCATTTTACATTTTTAAACAATTTCCTTAGGCGTGCATCAAAGTAGAATGTTCTCACTCTAAATAAAGAACAGCCCTTCAAGGTCCCATCCAATCCATTTCGCCCATCATCCTTCACCACCATTTTGAGACAGTGGAAAAAAAATATATAAGCACTGCTGTCCGCTTACAGCAAACACTAAAAAAAAATCATCTCCTGTTCGCTTTACGTCATAAAATTGAAGAAGAAGGCACAAGGGAGAGGGCATAGAATTTAAATCACTCAATGGCCGCAGACAAGGCTAACAAAGTGCCTTAAGCGCGGGGGAGCTGAATTGTATACTGTACTACTGTCAACTATACATTTCCAGAGCGTCAGCTTAAAAGCAAAAAAGAAAAACACGAAACAGCACAAAAAAAAAAAAAAACAAAACTTGTGTCGAAATAAATAGTCCGAAGGAAGATTGATTAACAGCTTGCCGTGTTGGGTGGAAGACTCTGCCCAAGGCGGCCTACTTACCTTTGCTGATACAACACATGCAAGGACCCACATATTGTAGCTGCAGACAAACAATTAGTTTTCAAGGATTTTCCTTTTCTATCATGCTATTTTGTGCGTGCATCGTCGAGCTATCAATTTTAAGGTAGAATGTGGAATCTTGTGAATGAGATGAAGCGTTCGTTTATCGTACAGAAGACTGAACAGCTTTTCTGCAATATCTGTTGTCAAAAGTGAATGCATTCGACACGAATCGTGGGAGCTCGACTTTTTCTTTGTTCAGAGCAAAGAACTGAAGAGAGCAGTGTAACCAGACCTTAGGTGTTGGTTTTCCCGCAATGAAGATTCCGAGATCGTTCAAAGATTATGGGCCTTACCAATAATCATTTTTAACCTTCACACTAAATATTTTGTGGGTCACAATATGCAATTTTGTATGGAAAATGTCGCTTAAAATAATTATTTGTATCGCGGTGTATTTGTTTTAATTTCCCTAGGCGCCTTCACACTTAATATTTAATTTGAATTCATCAACCAAACACGGACCATTATAACAGCCTATTCCTGTCTAACAGAAAAATCCCTTGCTGTTCTAAAAATAGAAAATCATTCTCCATTCAAAGACAAAAACTCCTATTCATATGCATGTGTGTAGCTTAAAGACTTAAATGTTAGTCAAGCACCCTGGTCAGATTGCGGGACCATTTCCAGCAATTTATTACACCCATGGTGTAAATATTACCATTATCTGCTGGCCAAACACGATAAAGCACGTCAACATCACACCTAGGTACACAAACAAAAAGCGGACCCCCATTATTAGGTAGTTCCACTCTCCGTCTATCACAATGATAATAGGTAAAATTAAGCACGATAAACACGAGATATCCCTACCATATCAACCCGACATGACAAATGAATACGAAAACATAATGGTGTCATCCTAAAAATTAATCCTTAACGTCATAGAGTCCGATCCGACCACAAGTATAAATACACTTGGTTGGCTCTTGTAGTTGATGGCTTTGCATCTGTTTTCAACGCGCCTCTTCATCGTCATACCTGACCCACTCTCTTGTCTGCTTGGATCTGGCTTCGGAGGCTGTATTCGGCTTTGTAAATTCCTGTGCTTTCAATGTCACTCTTGACAATTTTAACTAAGCATATTGTGTGGAAGTTCAAACCGCTAGAATCATAGTATATATTATAAATTCTGCTACGTCCCCTGAGCGCACTCACCCTAGCCTGTGCTTAAAAGCTTAAAAACAAAAGAGAATGCGAATTAAGTGGTTATCGGTATCAGTATGGTGCCACAACTGTGGGATGGGGCATTCCACAAAATGTGTAGGGGGTTGAATTTCCAGCTTAAATCCCCCTGTGGATTTCTATTTTTTTTTTAAGAGAGGAAAAGCGAAAGCTTCTTGTGTGGAAATTCCATAGAATTTCTTTCAGGTTGTGAAGAATACACCTTTTTAAGAAGGTGCTCTCAAAAGCTCTACGCAAACCGGCCAGCCTTTCAATTAACTGTCAGTCAAGAGATTACTTAAAAGAAATTTACAACTAACAGAGAACATTGAAGTCTTTTAGGTTCACCCATTTCGAAAGAAGTCTGAATAACGAAGCTAGAGGTTATATTCGAATGGAAACACCCCCAGCAGCTTTAAATTTGATCTTAAGCAGAGTTTTGTAACCCTGACAGAGAAGAGAGCGAAAATACTTTAGAAGAGAAGTCTATTACATTATTCCAGAATAAAGAGGTTTACATTACCACTAAGACGAAGACCATCTTTTGTTTCAAACGTCTCCGCCATAGTCATAGAAAGAGCGGACTTTCAGTTCAGTCTTCAGTGACGATAGGCATCTCACCCGCAATCACAAAGTCAAAAGTTATCGTGGAAAAAATCAAGCGAGTTGTCGTCATGGAGAGATTTTGATTTGTAATCCCCAAATTGATACACGCAAATATCCCGTCCTAGTTGAGGTTTACGCAAAATGTTTTTTTTTACCCCAAGAAAGCTTTCTCTCAGGTGAAGACCATTTTATTTAAGGTTGAAGTTAAATAGTTAAAGAGTTCATCTTATCCCATTTGTAGTTTGTCCCCTGTGGTTAAAAAAAGGACAGCAAGATAAAATGTTGAAATTGTCTCTTAAAAGTAACCATAAAAGCTCTCTCTCTCTCTTTCTCTCTCTGCCATAAAAGAGGGAATGAAATCAAATGAAGGGAATACAACATCACATTTCCATCGGCAAACATTGTGTTATCACTTCCGAATCACGATTTAAAGGACACTTTCTGCAGAGCTTGTGGAAGACCCTCGTTTCCTCTTTCAATACTAACGGAAATCATTCGAAATTCGCTCTTCCAAAAACGAAAGACACATTTATGAGACAAAATTTTTGTCCTTTGTGATTACCTCTAGGATACGTAATGCGCCGGCGTTTTACTTGTGTATCCTAGATAAAAATTGCTTTTTCTTCTTATTTTTTGGTTTTTTATATGTCAAACATTTCGGTTAGAGTTTTTCGTCCTTTCTTTGTTGTCCTCCTTGCAGGAAGGTATAGGTACTTGTAGTTGAGTCCTGGGGCCTTAAATTAAGGAGTTCTATTTTCGGTTTGCATTAGATGAGGAGGTTTGGGACATTTATTTGTTGTGCGGGGACTCCACATTGTTATTTTTTTTTGTTTTGTTATGAATTTCATTCTGACAGTTGAGTGAAATTCGTCGACTTCTTTGGAGGATTTATTTGTTCTTTGGAATGCCATTATCCAGGTACTCTGTTGAATTGGAATGAAGACATTTTTATACATCAGTTAGAATAATATGACTGTAGTGCAAATTTGTGGTAATCCGTATTTGGTAATGGCGGAGATTCTTATCCCGTTTTATAGATCCTTTCATTTAATGCTGTCTGGAAAAAAAAATTGTATATGCACTTCGTGCGAAGCGATTTAGTTGGGATAAATCAAAGGCTTAGAAGGAAAAAACAACACCCGAATGCTGAAGAGTGAGGTTAGGGATTAAAGTTTCTAACAACTCCAATTGAACGTACTTTCAGTGAGTTCGAATAAAATTTTATAGGCCAAACTCAGCAGATAAAAATTAATGTGAGTGAAAGTCACCAATTCCCCAACATAAACCCAAGTTTTTGGGTTTAACACTTCTTCTAGTGATATACCATTGGACAAACTTCATTAAAGTCCGACTTGTGCGAAAGTTTTGTCACTCACCGTTTGCTAACTGCAGTTCCTTTTTTATACCCTCCCACAGGAAGGTATATTCACTTTGTCATTACATTTGTAACGCAAAGAAGGAGTCACCGGATACCTCATAGAGTATATATATATTCTGAATCAGGATCACATTCTGAATCGATTTAACCATGTCCGTCTGTCTGTCTGTCTGTCTGTCTATTCAAAGCACGAAAATAATTGACATAGGCGAATGAAATTTGATGAAATTACTTCTTTTTATAGTCGTCAGGTTGGTGCTGAAAATGGGCTGTGTCGGTCAAGTAGTTCTGGTACCTCCCATACAAAATCAATATTAGACCCATGTGTCACTCTGTCGGTTGAAAACAGGATAGCGTCGAAACAAATCGACCTAGGCAAGTGAAATTTTGTGAGAGGACTTACTTTTATCGTCGTCAGGTTGATATTAAAATTGGGCTATGCCGGTAAAGTAGTTCTGGTACCTCCCATACAAGACCAATTTTGCATGACTTCTATGCAGTTGAGGGCATCAAAGCATCGTCCAGGCCGATGCTAACACTTTTACTTGTTTAATTGGCAGGTGAGCTGTTATTTACTATTCCTAATAGATCAGAAAACAGAAACTCCTACTGCATTTGTCCTCGTACCTACTCAAAAGTGTAAGAGCTTATAAAATAGTACAGTATGCACTTAAAACTCTCTAACCAGAACTTGCGACAATTCCCTTTTACTGAGAGCTTCAACTTTTAAAAACTCACAGTGTTGTTTGTTATGTACCGCCATATCAGATAAACACTATTCCTTTTCATATATTCTATCTATGCACCGTTTCTTTTATCTAGAATTGTTTTTCAGTTTTTTACCTACCTAATAAAATAAGAAAAAAACCAAGCAAACTTTTGATGAACGAGAAAGTTTCGTTCGATCCAGTCGTGCACTTTATTTCTTCTTTTTATGGTAATAAATGGATTCTTTGTATAATCTAAACGAAATAGGTACTACGGGTTTTTTTTTCTATTAAAGATTTTAGTTACATTATTTGCAGCCTGTAAATTTCAAAATTAAATACCATCGAAGTCCTTAAACGCGAGTGAACCAATCAGTAGGTGAGAATGTGAGAATTTTTTTTTATGAAATTCAACCAATCGCTTTTCGCTAGTTTTCGTTAGACTTTTCATTTATTTTAATTATTGGAATCTTTTCTTGGGATAAGTTTTTCACATATAACTGGCAAAAATATTACCACTGTACATTCGACCACCGACAGGAGGTTGCAGGAATGACTGTCGGCATTTCTGACTTGCAATCTGTCACAAATATGTGACAAGTTTGAAAGAAATATACACGTCTCTTGTAGTGTACTTGTTTTTGTTAAAAAATAATAGGAAAAGTACATTTTGTTTAACCCTTTCGCCCCGCATGGTACATAAATGTACCAGCAAAAGTTCAAAGAACCCTAGGATCTCTCATTTACACCAGAATTGGTTCCGATTTGTACCAAATCGTGCTTGACTATCTCTGAAGCAAAAACTAACGGTGCTTCACATTTTCGTTGCAGCTGTGACTCTTTATTTGTCATTGTTCTCTGGCGTGTCATAAAATTATTTCTAACTTATCTATTCGAATTGCGGGGCGAAAGGGTTAAAGAACTATTTTAGCACTCAAACTGTTGTAGCACTCAAAAAATTCGTGCTTTGCTCCCTCCTCTTTCAATTCTTTCTTCTTTACGATGACAGCATCCAGCCACGAAGTCGTTTTATGAGTTTGTTTGTTTTGGTTGTCGTAAGATGTCGTTGTCGACAACACACTCCAATGTGAATTAGTTGCAAATCGTTGGTTGTCGCATTTTCTTGTTTTTTAAGCTTTGAAACGCCTTTTTATTGTCTCTCAGAGCCTTTTGTTCATATGACTCTTAACGATTTAAGTTCTACTTATAGGCTCCTTTTTTAAGGCATAAACTGTCACATAAGAGTTTATGTGGCACTCGCCATGAGTCGTATCAGCAGACGTCCCTCAATGAACGAATAATTTGTATGGTCCCAAGGTAAAAATAATCAAAGTCAGCAACCAAAGTATCAACTACGTACCACATAACTTCGGACTTCCTTATATGCACATGTTTGGCTCCATGTTTGCCTAAAACTTGACATTTTCCGTATCACTCGCCTTCAAAAGCAATATAAAAAAAAAACCCAACTCCAACAGCAAACTCAATCTTGCTGATTTAGTTCACAACACTATTACAATCCAAAGTCTATCGAGGACATTCCACCCGTCACAAGTGTGCCAAACAAGTTGTAAAATGAATTCTTTGACAAGAACCTTCCAGTGGGACGACATTCAACGTTCACATGTGACCTTTTATATATTTGGTGGACCCATCGCGCTCGCACTTGTACTACAAACTCACTCACCATCTTTATCGCCAAACAACCTACATTTGAATTACAGACATTAATTTCGAAGCCCATTCCGTAACCCAATTTAATGAAGTCTCGCACGAACGATAGAGCCAAAAGCAAAACCCAACTCCTTTGCACATCGAAGAATTTGGCCCAAATTCGACGAATTTTTCTGCTTGTATCCCATAGTTTGTGGATGTCTTGCCACCATTCTAATCCTGCTTTTATTTCACGGTTTTCTGCCCACCCTTTCTCAGACCATTTCAGACAAAAGTCAAAATATCAAAGTTGGAAAGGATAACACACGGAGGAGTTTAGAAAATCCAATGCTAATGAAATATCCTCGCTGCGCACGAAAAGGAAATGTGTTTTTTTCCTTTCGTCGTCGTTTTGCTTTCAAGTTTTCGTTGGTTATTTGTTTTTTTTTTTTTTGTTTGCTTGCTTCCATTTGATTTTATATACTATTTTATGATTTTTAATGGACGTCCATACACAAACGTGTCTATACCTCTATGTGAGTAAGCGCGTTCCATGTCCGTTGATTGAAGATACAAAAAAAGTGTTCCAAGCCTAGGCATGAGCATTTCACATAATACCAGGTACAGTGGTGCCGAAAAGAATTCCCTGCGAATGGTATTGTTCTGTTGAGGTTAGATGCATTGACTTTGTGGATCAAGGTGTTATATGTGTCCCAGCATTTGATATTTTTTGCAGCTGTCCTATACATGAAGGATATGCCATAAGTACATGGGAATGCTTCAAAATTTAAAGATGTGTGTATTGCTGAAAATTGGAACTCAAATCAGATCTTCTAGACTCTTGGATCCCTTTTTTCAACCGTCCGGGCACGTTCGCAGATGACACAAATATTAGCAAACTGGCCGCAAACTTCCGAGGGCGATTGTAAGCATACCTGAACACGTTAAAAGCATGTGTTATTCCTAATTTCAAACACAAACCCCTTATTACCGGCACAGAGCTAGATTCCAAACCCATTTCTCTTCAAAAGGGAAACCCCACGAAGCATCCACAGCCACACCACGCCGACACCGACACCGATACCAACACCGCCACCATGCACCACACCAAGTGAAACAAATACTCGTGTGATTTTTTGTGTTGTTGTTTTATTTTTACATGCCTTCAGCTACTACATACCATCGCACCATTATCCTCGTTAAAGTTTAAGCCTGCCCAGCACGCAGAGCAAGAGTGAGCAAGCACAAAATGTGTAAAGTAACCATAACTATGCCCATCGTAGCCAAGTACACTATTTGGAGCACCTAGTTTCCCTAGGCATGTGAATTAATTTTCTCCAACAGGACATCAGTTTCGTGCACAGAAAATCTCTGCATTGTGGGCGGCGATTCTAATACACGCGCGCACACGCTGCCACCTCGCACAGCAATAGGAAAAAGCTTCTGTTTGAGCTTAAATACCCACAAAAGGACTTTTTGTGCCGTCGTCAGTTAGCAATTTCTGCAATTACCTCCTGAGAGAGAGTCCCCGCGATGATGTGGTAGATGTGTACTAGTTTCCTGTCCGTCCTCGTATGCCTTCTGTGTGCAGTGTGCTGGCGTTCATTTGTTTTGTTTGTTTCTTTTAAGTTTTATGTTCGCTTCTCTAAGGATATGTATCTCAATCTGCAACTAAAAGAATGTGAAGAGTGCGGGCAGCGGGCGGCGCACGGCGACCAAGAAATAGATAAGCAATCTGTGTGCACTTTAATTAGAGGGATTTTTGTTTCGAGCAGGATTGTAATTCTTTACATTTTGTTGTTCTCAATGAGTTTGTAGTCGAAAAGGATAAAAGTAGATTTGAGGGACATTTTTCCTTTCTTTTCCTTTCCGATTGCACTGTGTGTGTGTGTGTGCATAGTATTAGTAGAACGATGACAACAACGTGCATGAAGCACGTGGTAAAGGGTTCGGGCTTGGGTTTGAGTTGTTTTTAGCAGCTGCATTTTTGTCGCCCTCAATCTCGCTCTCTTGTACCGTTGAAAGGATGTGTGATGAACTTAAAACTGAATGTGTGATAGTTATCCACGAGCTTGCTATCGTGGCTTCCCGTTTCAAGGGTATTACACATCCTGCTGAACAATGTAATGCAGATTGCCGTGCACACACGAGCGCAGTACCAGTGGTGGCTTGATTGTGGATTGTAAATGGAAGTGTTTCTCACGTTATATTGTTGTTGTTGTTTAAATCCAGTCAATGGAACAATAAGTGTGCACACATTTACTTGAATAAAGTTTTTGTTTTTTTTCTGACAAAAAAAAAAGAAACTGCTGTTTGGCGATGCAATAAAATGTTTTCACTCGCCTTGCCAAAGTGTGAGGAAAAAGTTTTTCGTTGTACCTAAGTGCATCTTTGAGTGGTGCGGCCATGGAAGGGAATTGCATTGTTTACTTTGTGATTGATGGTGGAAAAGTTTCCATACATCACGGTGCGAAAATATTGTCTCAAGGTTTTATGTAAGTTTTTTTTTTTTTTTTGTAATTTTTTCTAAGTACTTGATGATGGACATTGAGTTTGTATGAAGGATATTTCCGTCAAGGATTCGCTCTTAAGTAAAACTTATATGAGGCTTAAGTTAAACTTAAGTAAAGCGTGGCAGGGTGTTGTGTGATAAAAGTTGGAAAGACTGCCGCTGGGTATTATGTCACATTCTGCTGGTTACTTCAAGTCGTTTCCAGAATATTTGTTTTGACACTTTGTTGACTTTTTGCATACCTACATATAAAGTTTTATGTAGGACGGTTGTCAAACGTAGCTATCAGGAACCCTGACGCGTTGAATACTTTCTTTCGGTGTTTAAAGACAAATGATGGTCTTAAACGTTATAATGCAATTATGTCGACTTAAGCTGGCTTTAATGATTGGTGAACTTGAACATGATTGAACTTTTTAAAACGTTATAAATGGGCCTTACATCCTATTATGTTCACGACGCACTCTTTACATGTATTCCCACTCCGACTTAAGCCGGATTACTCCAGCTCAATCCAGCTTAAGATTTTTTTTTTTTTTTTTTTTAAATAACAAAACGAAGTCCGTTCAACAAATATACGAATTATCATTCGTAAAAATTCATACTAGGATTACACCAGAGTAATCTGCCTTAAGTCACCGAACAGAAAGAACTTTTCTACTGGGCTGTGCTTCCGGATTGGAATTAGAGACTTTGCAGTTAAAGACGTATATTAAGAAAAAAAGTTTGATAAATTGTTTGAAAGTAATCCAGCTTAAGCCAATGTAAGGTTTCTTTGCATTTTGTGTCGTGACCATTTTAAGAACAGTGCCCCATTTCAAACGGATTAGCTTAAGTCCACTTAGGCCTCTTTAGCTAAGTGGGGTGCTGCGGGGCTTGCTCTGCGCCACCCACCCATTAACCTAACCTAAAGTAAGCCTATTTAGCAGCTTTACTGCTGTCATGAGTTTCTATCCGCACTTCGGAATTTCCTTGTCAATCTTCATAGGTTGTAAATCTTACAAGTTCGCACTCTACTCTGACTACGATCACCCTCGATCAAATTACTACTTTTGAGCAAATTTTCCTTGCATCTTCTGACACTCTCAGCAGGATACGCAGCCAAACTACAGCGAATATTTCTGTGAAAAACCAAACAAGTACGCTCTCATACAGACGTTAATTATAACACTCTTTTACGTCAAAGGACATATCCTTCTGCGGCCTAAGACAAATGATACAATTTAATGGTAATTCGGCATGTTCTCTCCTGCCAGCAGCGACTACTCCTTATCAGAGACGTTTCTAAGACAAAAGACACAAAGTCAACACAGCTTTTTCACTTCAGCGAGGCAAACTTGACGTTCCTCATAATAGCTTTCGACCGTGTGTGCGTGCGTTCCTTCCCGCCTCCGCCCATATTTCTGATTTACTATTTACCATCGGGTTTTTCTTTTGTAATCCTAGTATTTAGGCCGAGAAACAGCGCCTACTGCTCAATTTTTACTCTACTCGTATTTGAACCTTTATTTTTTTTTCTGTTCGCTCTACTATACTATGACCTAGTCCTGCCACATGCGCAAAAATACCAAAACACAGCTCGACGGTGTCCAAACAATCGCCGTATATATACCTGTCCGAAGAGAACATAAACTGAGCGAAATAAGAGCAAGTCCTGTGCATTTCCACACGAAAGGACACGAGGTAAATAAGAAAACCATCGCCTCCACCATACGAATATCGTTCACTAGGTTTCGCGAAAAAGTCCCCATTTCTGCGATCCTATACAAACATACACTATACAAGCACGCACACCAAAGAGAAAAACACGAAAAAAAGTAAGAAAGCGGAAAAGCTCCCATCTCAACCAAAAGGACATGCCGTCACTTTGCTCAATACAACCAGTTTGTGCGCGTCCATTCTGATTAAAGGACCGACAATACACAATACTCTCTACGAAATAATTACCTTGTGTATGTGTATGTGTGTTATCTAATAAGCAATTTTTAGTAGCAGAACGAAAATGTAGAAAATTGTTCTAATGTGCAAACTATTCGGCTAACAACTACCAAAAGGCCCTACCTAGGTCCCTTTCCAATGACGAAGTGATCAGCCCCCCGCCCTCCCTCCCCCAATTCAACCGAAGAAGAATATTTTTTTATATAATCATAGTCCTAAGAATGGGTGTGTGTTTGCAAGCAAACAAAAAAAATAAAATAATAATTACATATCTATTTATATAACATAAAAAGTCAACAAATTCAAATTAATTTTAAATCATAATCAAGTGTGCAAGTGTGTGATAAAATCATATAACCAACAACAAAAGTATTACAATTAATTGTTAAAGCAAATGCTAATGTTAAGTTTTAATAGAAAATAAAATATATCTAAAAAAAAAAGTGTTACTTGTTTATAGAGAGTTTTACATATATACCCACATATATAGAGCAATGCAATTTTAGATAAGAAAATAACAGTTACATAATAATTTACAGTGGAACACAATTAACTCGAAAACATTTTTGTCTGTTACGCAATCCTACGAGGATAACGACGGTGTGTTGTTGTTTTTCATTATTTTTTTTTCCGAAATGCTGCAGACGAAAAAATAAAAATAAAATACTATACCATGAAATGGGAAAAATCGAAAGATCCTCTTTTTACATACCTCTATGATAGGAAAGGTACATAATACCCAGAAATAGTACATGTGTATTCACACGGCGCACATATATATACGAAATAGAGGCGAAAAAGAAAAGTGCTCTTGTGTTTTTGTACCTAATTTAGGTGGTATACATAAATACATCTGGAAATCACAACAACTCAGCGAAAAAATACAGCGAAACACGATAACATCTTTGGGGGCAACACCATACCATAATACCAACCACCATCCAACTGGAGAAACGACAAAAAAGCTCTTCCACAAAGAGACACGCGCGAGACCCAGCTAAAAAAAAAAAAAAAAAACAAACTCAAACTCAGCGAAAAGAGAGCTCTACTTCTCACTATGCTTATGCTGTGCAATGGCCGAAGAGACACTGCGAAAGTTTCGCAAATCGCAACCTCAATTGAAAAGTGATTCAACGAAATTTCCCGTACAATAGTTGTTCGCGTTTCGCGAGCTAACAACGTTACCTTTACACGGAGAAAAAGAAAAATAATACCCAACCAAAGAACTACACTACCATGGATCCCCAGTAGCTGTTTTCAAGTGTCATCGAATGAAAAAGCAAACTCCAACTAACTATGGAGTTTTCGCGAATACATCGCCTTCCTAAAACTGCCTCTAAATAAATTCGTATCGGGAAGTACACTGAGAAAAAAAACTAGTAAAAATGTAAACAAAATAAAATTCCATTAAAAATGCTAAAAAGTGTCAAAAGAAGAACATTCAAACTGACAATGAATTCTTTTGAAATGGTGTGATACAACTATGCTAATACCGCTTTCTCTCCCGAATTATACCCACTACACTGCGACACTACTACATTTAACTACTATTCGAGTGCAGCAGAGTCTGCGGTTTTTTTTTGGTTTTCCTTTAACTTTTTTTCTGTTTCAAATTCTGCGAAAAGGTGTGTAAAATAAAATATAGCGTTCTGATTCCAAGACTTATGTCAAACGAAAACAAAAGAAACAAACAATCTTCTTCTTCCTTTACTCTACTCTCCTACCTATACTCTAAATAAAAACACTTTAAACTACATAAATACTATAATTAATTTTACAACTTCTACGTCGATTCTTGGTATTCAATTTTGTTCGCTTGTAAATCTAACGTTTGAGGTGTGCCAAGTAGAAGGAGCAAAACACACACAACAACGATTTAGCGAGCGTATTATGGGTCCAATGTTGCCAGAACAACCAAAGAATAAAACCGAATTACCACAACCATGGAATGCCGATAATCATCAGAGCAGAATTCTTGAATCTAACAATGGAAATGATCAACTTTCGAGCGAGCTATCGCCGAAAAACCACAACGATGATGGAGAAATCGTACAAACAGAGAACAACAACCATTACCTAACCGATAATGAAGTTCTTGCAGATTGTCATATAGGATATTCATTGTCGTCGACGTCGTCATTGTTGAAAATGTTTCCACCATCATCGGTCGCACTAGTCGACAACAATAGCGATAACAAAGGCCTTCAAACCACATCAAAGCGGAGAATAACAACAGGACCAGCCGATGTCGATATGGACTTTCAATTGAATTTTACGTCTGAAAGACCAACCGATGTGAAGAACAACTATACCCGTCGGCGGCGACGTGGACGACTAAGGCTGCAATCAGCAATCTACTCGGACTATCCACCAACTACAACAGCAACAACAGCGGCGACAAAAACAACAGTAACAACAACCGAAACAACAGTTATAAAAACAACCAACAACTCAACCGCACTCACAATAATAAATTTAGATAATAATATTCGAAAAGTTATTTCGTTGCTGCAACAACAAATGGACAAATTATCGCAGAAACTCATCACGTTCCCCTTGCTGTTGTTGTTATTAGTTATCACATCGTTATCGAAATTTTCTCGTTATGTAAATAATAATAAAAATAATGCAAATAAAAATCGTCGACTAGCAGCCAATATAAATAAAAATAATTATAAATTAAATAGTAAGATTGTAAAAAATAATTATGTATTTTTAATTGGTTTATGTGTTGCCACAACAGTACTTCCATTAAATTTAGTTAATGCAGCATCACCATTTCAAAATTCCCAAAAGCATACAAATCACAATAATCATAATAATAATAATAATAATCATGTTAATGGTGGCGCAGGAGGTGCAGCCGTATTAACACCGTCACCATCATTTCCTGTCTCATCGGCGGCTTCATCATCGGAAACGGAATTTTTATATCCATCATCACAATCGGAGGAGAGTTTCGACGATGACGATGACAGGTTATCACAATATTCCAATTCTCTAAATGGTGAGTTTGTCATTATTACAAGAAAAAAACACATTTATCCAAAGAAATATGTTCAATTTTTGAAAATCCAAAACAATTCCATTTAATGGCAAGAATTCGGAGCTTGAACAATGTGGGTATGTTCAAGAAAAATCGAAAAACGTACACCAATTTGGCAATACTTTTTAAATTGTACGGGGAAGCGTTAAACGCTGCGTAATGAAATTGCAGACCCTACTGAATATTTTCACTCTTAGGAGGTAAAAAAAAATTGTATATCTGGAAATCTCTACACATTTACCCCTTAAAATTCACAATGGCAATTATTTTTATGCACTCTGATTTCTAATGCCGCACAAAATCAATGAACCTTACCCACGCCCATTTTCTGGTCCGTCTTTTTAATTCACTCATACCCATTTTTAACTTTAGTGTTTTTTAGGTCAAAATGACAATATTTTATATGAAAATAATTGGCATTGTGAGTTCGTACAATCGAACAGGGAAACTATAAAAGATTTTTACTGCCGGTCGCAGTCAATGCGCCGTACTAATAACAACGTTTAGTCTCGACTTTAAATTTACGGAAGCTCACAATTGCGAAATTTGTATGGATAATATAAAATATATAAAACTTAGAATAAATATTTTTAGAAACTAAAAATTGAATTAATATTTTTAGAAACTAAAAATTGAATTAATATTTTTAGAAATTAAATATATTTATTGGTAAGGCCAAATGGGTCCTGATAATACCTATTTTTAGTTCCTCCTGCAAATTTATTATGGCTTTCTGATAAGGATTTTTACCTTAAATTTCTTGTAGGTCACAATGACGAAATCGAAAGATATATTTTGGTTAATTCTGTTGCAAATTTGTTTGCATTTCTGTTGTTTTTCAGCAAACGATGTACAAAAAATCTATTGGGAAGTAATTATTACAAGATGAGCCCTCGTCTCGGTCCGTTTGCAAAAGTGTGTCCATTTTTAAGATCCACCAAATCGAATAGTTATATCCGTACACTAAAGGAAGTCTGTAATATAGGTGTACTACCACGGGACTGAAGCTTCTAATATCAAACATTGAATATAATAAAAAGTAGTTCTTAATGCTTAACGTTAGCCAGAAAATTGAATTTATTTTTTGTATAAAAGAAAATTGTGTACTTATCAAAAAAATACATCTAAAACCTGATTAGTTTAACTGCTTCAAGAATGAAATCAAATATTTATATAAATTATTTAACTGGCGCCCAGATTGTTGAAAAAAAATCAAACCAATGAAATTTGTTTAAGAACTTTTAATTGCTACAATTAGTATACTTTGTTATGAATCGCTATGCGTTTCTTTAAAGGATAGCGTATTCAAAACATTGTTCAAAATCGTGTTCCTTAAATAGCCTCAGTTTTATCTTTGTAGAATTAGTTTTCCATTGCCTAAATTGCTTTTGAGAACAATCACAATGGGGAGTTGAAAAAAAAATAGCAAACTCTGTCCAACAAATTGAAAAGCTTTCTCGGGAAAATTTTTCGTACTCTTGGCTATTTTTCAGATATTCGAGAGTAGTGGGGACAAACCTTAAGGTGTACATTTTTCAGGTGGTTGAACCTTCGTTAGTAGGTCAGCACATCAACCACTGAATCACTGTGCCCGCTATAATAAATACAGTATTTTGAAAAGAATCTCGTTTTTACTCTTGTCTTATCCAATTGTCAGCAAAAGGACCAGGGACTAGTGTTGGATGACTACTTGATAATTTTTACCTCGATCAAATGCGATTATTTCCCTTTTCCCACAAAAATCAAATAAAGCACAAATCAGAGGACATTTTTCCATTTTCTAAATCGGGACACCATAATTCACGCAAAATGTAATTTTGATAGACGACAGATTTTTAATTAGAAAGCTTAACTTTTTTATTGATTCAGTATGCAAGAGTATACAGATTGGGGTTACGTATGGAATAGCACATCGGATAAATGACCCCCACGGCTTTGCTGGCAAGTACGTACTGTTTTATTGAAATTTTCTATGACCGTTTCGCATAAATGTGGCTGAATTTTATTAATAAACTTCCCAATTTCCTCTTTCAAGGCGTTGGTGGTCGTGGCCTTCATTGCACAGACCTTTGACTTCAAAAAAAAAAAAAACCCCCATAGAAAAAGTCCACTGGCGTTAATCTGGATGAAAATGAGCTTTATCACTGAATAATTTTGTTCGAAAAATCAGCATCCGTTTACTGTTCCAAAATCCATTCAACGAACTCTTCGCGCTGCATGGTCAGTAGTCTTCATTTCTTGAGTCAATTGAACTTTGTAAGCATGAAGTTTCAAGTCTTATGTAAGAATTCCCTGTAGAGAGCTTCTTGAAATGCCCAATTTTTGACTACGCAGCTTAATTGAAGTTCCTGGACTGTCAGCAATACTCTCGCGAACTCCTTCAATGTTCTCTGTTGAACGACTTGTGACAGGATACTCTGGGTGTTTAAAATCCAGTCTCCCTGAATTTTTCAATTCTACTCTTTACAGTTGATGTGTTTTAATTCACTATGACGGCCATATTTTGTACGAAAATTGCGGACTGCAGCTGACAAACCTTCATTATTTTTAAAATATTGCTCAACAATGAAAATGTGTTGCTCTTTCGTATAGCCCTCCATTTTTAGTAACCCCGAACTGTCAGCTGTCACATTGTTATCTTATTTCCGTTGGCATCACTGTATTATTAAATGGCGCAAAATTCAAATTTTCAAATTCCCTTTAGAAGCAATAAACAATTTTTGTAAAAATCGAACAAAATGCTTCCAAAAATTCGATTTGTAGTTTCGTTTAAAAGAAATACATCTTCAAGTTGATGACTTGATTAACTTTTAACTGTAAACTTCAATAATAATTTTAAATCAAACCTTCACTGCTCGTAACTATTTGAAGCTTTTAAACGTTTTCGTGTAAAGGAATGATTTGCATATGAAAACATTTGAACGTTTTCGCCTAAAAAAATCCCGACCCCGATATATTGTCAGATATAGAAAAGACTCCCCATCGTAAACCTATCAAATTCCCACCGAAAGTGTGTACAAAATCACACTCCATTTATGCCTCGATGCAAGTCACAGCTTAGCCGCTTTTAAAACGCCCGACCGTTTCTCATATCCCCCATTCGGACCATACTGCCATGATCACACCCGTTCTCTGTCCAGTCAATAATGAATGTCTCATCATTAATTTTTGTCTCAGCCCTCATCAGTTCAATTACAACCAATCGAAGTCAATTACAATATTGGTTGTCAATCCATCTCCGCTGCAATTGTCGTCTGCTATTGTCCCATAGCCCAACCCCTATATCACTGCCTTTCACAAGAAGAGTGTCACAAAAGTGAACAGTCATCACAAACCCTTTTCCATTGTAATTATCCTTGAGAGTGCTCTAAGCAGGAGCAATTAGTTTTGTCTATTAAATCTTATACAACAGTGTGTATAATTAAGAGTCTCTTTTTTTACAGTGTTGTCTCCGTTTATATAACTTGAGCTGCTCCTTCCAAGTGAATGATGTTAGACGATGCATTAAGCAGCAATACTTACATCCTCTTCATACGGTTGACTTGGTGCTGCTCTACAGCTATGTCACATCTCGTTATTCTTAGAACTATGACAAAATTCTGGTGATTTCCTTACATAAATCATTCCAGCACATAATCATTCCATAAACACTCAAGGGAGTAACGAGTATAGAGTGAAAGCTGTTTTTTTCCTTGTGCTCGATCTTTCTTCTTTTGTTTCGATTGTGGCTGTGTAGTCGTTCTTCTTCTGGCTTTGTTTGGTGATGGTGACTTAATGAATGGTGGCTTCTTCTTGGTTGCTGGAAAGAGGATTTTCTCTGGAACCTATAATAACTTGAACTTTTTATGGTGGTGAAACTATGGAGGGAAGTTTTTGTCAGAATATCTGCATAGCATGACGTTTAATTTAAAAATTTACGATCAGAAATGGTTCGATGGGTTTTCGGTTTTTCATTTATTCAGTTTATAAATTTGACAAGAGTTGCATATAGTCTGATCCAGACAAGAAACTTCAGAGTGTTGTTTTGTTGTTTTTTTCTGCAACGCATCCACAGGGAGTCGGGTGGACTGTTGGTGTCAGTTCAAGCGTGGGTACCCGTGTTAGAGAAATAAATATTTTTAAATAGTAATTAAATTGCTGACGATAGAAAAAAGAAATCATTCCATATGCGTTAACCTTGAAGAGCTCTCTCGTGCATGAACTGGGTACTAAGCAGTGCGAAATGTTCCGCTTTTAATTTGCTTTTGTTGAATCACGCATTCGTTTCACTGCATACCGTGCTTAACGAAGTAAATTTAAATCTGTAACCGCACGCCATAAATTCTGTAACAATAGATGTTAGGTAAAGAACTCTGTCAAATGGAAGATAATATAACGACACCCGCTGTACTGGGTCTTGCAATGAAATAAGGTCGTTATATGTTCATTCGATCAACTGAAACTGCTTCTAATTCCCTTCAATGGTTCTCGATTTATTGTTGGTAATTAAAAAAAAAGTACAGCGCCACCTATTGGATTTTTACTAAAACCACCCTCTAAACACTGGCGGAACTTAAAAACCACAACAGGGCCACCTATTAGCTTCTAGTAAAACCACGCTCTAAACACTGCCGCAACCAATAAGAAAAATATGTTCAATTCTTCTCCACCTTCGAAAAAAATAGATTTGACGTTTATGTCAGTGGTGACTTTTACGTAGTTTGAAGAGCAGCCAGAAAATTGGCTTTCATTTAACACAGTTTCTCCCAGTCGTAAACAGAAAAAATAATGGCGCCACCTATTGCCATTTACTAAAACCACCCTCTAAACACTGCCGGAACCAATAAGACAAAATTTGTTCAATTTTCATCGAAATAGGTAAAGTAGTCTTTGAGTCTACAAACAACGCACATTCGAACAAAATAAATTTGAAATTTATGTCAGCTTACATGAGTGAAATGTCAAATTATCGATTTTACGCAATTTGAAGAGCAGCCAAAAATTTCCTTTCACTTAACACATTTTCTCCCTGTCGACAACAGAACAAAAGATGACATTTTTAAGCCGGATATTTCTGACATTAAAGTGACGGTCAAGTTCTAGCTTTATTATTGAAGAGTTCCGTCAAATGTCAGACTCGATCGTACAGTGAAAAAGAAGTTGCTAAAACAATTTTGCCTCATTCCAAAATTCTACGATAACGCAACAAGGGTATGCGCTTTCGTCTGGCAACTTATAAACTATTATTCATGTCAAAAATCAAAATATACCGTGTCAAAGATTTTTTTTGTTCTAGTGGGGATTAAGATCACATCCGTTAGATGGAGCTGTGTTTTAACTCTGCAAAGCTACGATGTTCAACAAATTTGAGTCTTGACTTTAAATTTGCGGAAGCTCACAATTGCGAAATTTTTATGGAAAATTTAGCCTCTGTGAACTATTAAGTATTAGAGTTGGTAAGGCCTATTGTGGCAATCAATCGATTTACTGTAGAAAACATTAGTTTTGAGTAATTCTCCAGAGAGTGTCTAAAAATTAATTCAATGTCAACCAATACTCTGAGTTCGACAAGGAATTACATTTAAGCCAAAACAAATGGACATACTCCTATATTCGCAAACGCGATTATGAAATAAGAATCATTAAGATGACTGCGATTCTGGGGAATCGTAGTTATTAAGTTTCTCAATCGCATCCACAAATTGGCCTATTCAAACCATGTCCACCATTGGCCTCATTTCAATTGGAAGTTTCTAAAATTAATTATCTACATGCACCCAAATAACAACATCCTTTATTATTAACCACTAATATTTAATTGAGTTAATTAAATTCTAACACTGATTGACAACAATGTTGTCCAGCGATCTATTTTCCAGCCACAAAACCAAAATACAATCCCAAACAGTGAACATAAAAAAAAAAAATTATACCGAGGTAAATATATCGAATTGCATTGCACGCACAATAAATACCCACCACCTCAAAAACAAAATGAAACAGAGTCACGAATCTATGTCAAACGCACCACAACAATTCACTGGCATTATTATCCCCACAGCAATTACAGTCGAGTAGACTACTCATAGTAGTCCGCATGTCATGCCTGCGAGCCTGCCACTCGTCCACCCCCCCATTGGGAATTGGTGAGTTAATCAATATTTTCTGGTGTAATTTAATGTTTGGCAATGTCAGCAGAAAAAGGGATTTATGACGGCGACAACAGCAACACAAGTGATTTCCGTTTAATTAGAAAATATTTAATTACCAAAGGTACTGGTCCTCTGGACATGTGACAAAGTGGGTGCTTGCAATTCAGTTGCATGTTGCTTGCAATGAAATTTATGTTTCGTTTCCACCACTCATTACAACAGGCTTGCGGATGTTCTCGAAAGCCGTGCTTAGATCAGCAAGTATTTGTTTTTAATCCGAACACACACACACATACACACACACAGATGAAGGGCTAGATTTGGGAATTAGTACGCACACTAAGGGGACGGATGAGTGGATTAATGTGCGTGGCGAGAGTTTGGATATTAATTACCACGGGACGCGTGTGGAGGTGATAATTAAATGGAATTTTGTAAAATATTTGCTATACATTTACACACGTAGCTGAGCGCTGATGAAATCCGACAATTTGACACATTTTGTGGTTGCGTAATGTCATTTGTAATGAATTGTGTTTTCAAGTGGTGTGGCAGTGTTTTTAAAAATTCACATTTATTTTTGCGCCTTGGGAAAGTAAGTTTAATATTTTGTAATACGTGTGGAAATTTTGTACCGGAGTTTGAACTCAAAATACGAAATTAAAGAAAGCTATAAGTTAAAGTTAAAGTTTTTTTAATGGTGCGGTGTTAAAAATTAAATTACTTCACTTTTCTTGACAACGATGGTCCGTTGGGCAACCTATGATTGAGATGAATATCTTCAAATAAAATACTTCAGCAATTTGAAACTAGATGGCGTACTTAATTTATTGCAAAAAAAAACGCCGAACAGTGGTTCTTTTCTCAGGCAATGTCTTAAAATTTGTTTAATAATCTTGAAAAAGAGAAATATGCCATACATAACTGAAACTACGCATACATTTTTGGGGAAATTTTTCATTTTTAAATTAGTTAGTTCAAATAGTTAACTAGATGCCGTGAAAAAGTGATTTCTCTTAAATAATGACAAAAGGGTGATATTTCATTCAGGTACCTACTAACCAATAAACATTTTTAGGTTTGACATTCAATTTTAGTAGTTCACAGTAGATTTTTATTTTCCATACAAATTTCGCAATTGTGAGCTTCCATAAATTTAAAGTCGAGACTTAAATTTATTATTAGTACGGCGCTCAGGCTTTTTCCGAAAGCAGTTGTCCGTTCGAGAAATATTTTATTTTTCTAAAACCACCAATTTGTCGATTCATATACATACGACGAAATACGCTAATTATCACCAGGTGGCGTACTTCATTTACTTTTCTAAAATGACGCAAAAGTATGTGCGACCCAGTCGTGCACATTTTTGTACTTGAAATTGTTATCAGTCAAATTGTTTGTAATCTTTTATGGTTCGTGATTCCACTACTTCCACGAAACACAGTATTCTCTATAAAATTTTCTCCAAATTGCCCCGACATTTTGTTGATAATTTCGTGGCGATTTTATGTTTCGATCTCTGACTTAAGCGGCCCATAAACGATAAGTCTTACTAATAATCATTTTTAACATTCACACTAAATATTTTTTAGGTCACAATGGGTGATCTTGTGTGGAAAATTTCGCCATTGTGAGTTCCTAAAATCTAATCTGAACACTAAATATATTTATTATGATTAAATGCATCGTATTTGTGTCGTCAACTCTTGGCATTGTACCGATTTTAATAATTATTTGTAAATCGGTTGACAATCCAAATGTCAAATTGTTCCAACAGTGCGAGTATAAATGAAAAGAAAATACTTACTTCTGTGATAGATAGTGATAACGCTGTTGGATTGTGATTAAACTGGAATTGAAGGTTGGCCTGTTTGTTGATCGTCTATGGGTCGCTTAAATTTTAATTTTTTTTTCCAATTGAAAATAGATGTAAACAGAAATAGCTTCAGGATATAATAATTTTGAGTTGAATTCTATGCTGGACTAGACGATTTTTAATATTCCTCGCCTCAACGAGTGACAATTTGTTTATTTACATGAGTTTCTGTTTAACAAATTTTGTTACACTAGTTCTTTTACTTTCGCCCATCATTTACTCACGTCAAAGTGGCTCTGTAAAATTAACAAAACCGTCAGACATGCCAAAGCCGAAGCCACCGATCTGTATTTCCTAGATTTCTAATCCATATTCACCACACCCCGCGTTCCGTAAGACACTCCACATCCTGGGTGAAGAGAAATAAATAATTAAAAGTCGCCATAAAATAGCGTGCCCGACAGCTTACCAACAACGGAATCACGAAACAAATCATATCCTGTGTTATAAATTTGCCTCTCCTTCCGTGCGTCTGGCAGTGTCCTCGCCTTACTGCATTTGTGTTCTGCTTACTTGTACTCAGTAGTTTTATAAAAAAAAAACTAGTTTCTAGTTTCTAGTTTCCCATGTTTGCTTCCGCTAATCGCTGAGTCCTTCTGTGGCTGTTATAGTTTTACACCGTAAAGCTTTCAGTTTTAAGCTTTTTTTTTTCCCCACACACATAAACACAAGAAAGTAAGTAAAAATTGGCAAACATTACATACGTTTGACTTGCAACACACAAATTCAAAGGACATTCGCTAACAGTAGCACCTAATGTTGGGAAATTTATTACGCCCCCACAGAGTCTTGACGTTTCAAGTGGAAAGAGGTACGCATTGAACTTGGCAGGCATTCTTGGCCCATTAATGCTCATTAGTTGCAGCCGCCCTAAACGTTCACTCTGGCCCATAAATCGTCCGTCCTGCCGAAACATACATTTCGCATTCGCCGTGTGGTGGTTCCTCCTCTTTTCATCGTGTTTCCTTGAACAGAAGGACACCTCTTGGTATATATTGTGAGAGAACCAAAGATGTGGTAGGGTTCTGCAGACGGGTGGTGATTTAAAATTCAGCTCAACTACTGGAACTACCTCGTATTACACGTAACGTACACTCGGGCGATGACTGTTTTTGTTTTTTGTTGTTGTTGGCCTCTTTTTAATTGTTTGTAGTAAACTTGAAATGAGGTCACACTTGAAGGCATTTATTTTGTGTAAGAAATGTGGCTGCGAAAGAGGGTGTGAGAAGTGTGACAAAGAGAGTGATGAAAAATGACCAAAATGGTATTAAGTTGCCACCATTGTTATATGTGGCTGGCGTGACACGTCCTTTATGATCAAAATGTAAAAGGTCGTTAAGTTTTCAGTTATGTGTTTATTTTTTGGGTTACACGTGATTTTTGAGAGGTTAAAAGGGAGCAAAATTTTTTTGTAAAGTCTGTTATTTGTGGGACATTATCGTTGAAAATGTTGGTTGGTCTTGGCGTGTGAGTTTTATTATGGTAGCGTTGTAAAAGAAAAAAAAAAAAAAGAAGAATTGGTTAAGATAAGGAATTCAATGAATCGACAGGACCTCCTTTCTCACTGTTTCGGTGTGCCTAAAGAGAGTTTGAAGGCCGCAAATGCTGTAAATGCCACCCTGAGGTGACAGGGCATGTGATAAAGAGGGCTATACATTTGCTCGTAAATTGTAATCGAATCATGGGCTTACATGTAGGTTTGGACGAACCGTGGTCTATTATCTGGGAAATAATTTAAATTTGTCCTCATAGTTGATAAGCATATACATGCAGTCGAGTACGAAGCGCAATTGTTTGTCCGACTGGTTTCGCGGACAAACATTATAGACATTTGGAGACGACTTTCAAGAAATTGTAAATCTCTGCTTTTGTATTCTTTCCATCCGAAACTGTAAACTCCCTCAAATGATTCTGAAGTCAGTCGGAAGTGAAAGGAAAATCTTCATACACGTCCTAAGTGTTACCAAAGTTGTGCAAACGTCGTACCCCCCAGTCTTGTTTAGAAAGCAAAAAGTAGAGTTGCCTGGCAGCAGCCTTGAGGTGCTCCAACTTATATGGCCTTCACCATGAATAGCGATAGATTGATTGAGCATATCAATTGAAATCCACTTAAAAATGATGATGAATAGTTTTCTAGACCCTTTAACCAAAAGGTCCTTTTCTAATTCCTCTTTTTCGTGTGTCAAACCTCGACAGAGGTTGACATCGGTTCTCAACGTCCGGTGTCCGTTTCTGACATCGGTATTTTCTTATTTCCCGCCCAGCCATTGTTTACCCATTTAGTCGAGAAAAGGACGACAATCTTGTTAACAAACCCATTAACGACAATGGTTCTTTTTTTTCAAGATGATTTGCCAGTCTTCTTTGGATCCCTTTTTTTTCTGCAGTTCTGTCGAAACAAAGTGCCTCCCCGATATAACTCACTTTCAGTCCCAGGATATCACATGATAAATGGCATTGTCGATCTTATTTCTAAAAGACATTGTATCCCTGTGCGCTCGATAGTCCAGCAAGTGTATCCTTTTTGTTTGCTGTTTGCCGTGGCGGCTATAAAAAAATCGAATTGCAATGTAGTGTTCGTTTTTCCTTGTTTCCTTCCTGATCAGGACTATTACCCCCCGAGGGCTTGTGCATAGCCTCACATGGGTCAATCATTAAGGATAACAGAAGAAAACCACCGCGCCTGTCCCTACTCCACGGAGCACTCAGATAAGCTCGAGTACTGAAACTAGTGTAACTATAACTCTGCAAAGTCATGTGGTGGTGGGAGCGTTTATTGTTTTTCGGCTGTAATGGTCTATTTTTTTGTGGTTGTAAATACAAAAGGGAAACAGCAAAAAAAAAAAAACACGAAACGCCAATGGGAGACCAAAAACCAAAAAAAAAAGGAAATCTCAAAGAGAATAAAAAAAAAAAACTACAAAATACGAGTTAAGAGCTTATTTTTATGTGAACGTCGGGGTTTGTTTTCCTGGCCAAATTTTTATTTTTTATTATTTTTTTTTCTGTCGGGAGCGGGATTTATGGCTTTTTACTGTGGAAACTATGTAGTTGGAGTAATTTTACGAGTAAACCTTTGTTGGTTTCCATTTTTATTTCGATATTTTTTTTGTTGTTTTTTTTTTTTTTTGTGATTTGCATTGTTTGGGCTGCTTCATGTTCAGTGAACACAATTGAAGAGCAATAAGTAAATTGGATTGTATAAATACAATCGGTTTGGATAGCGCCTCTCGGTTGACCCAGATTGAAGCCGAGTTTATTAATGAAAACAGTTGGAAACTTGACAGGAATGCGGTTCTCATGTGTCAATTAATTTATTTGCCCTCGAAAGTGCAATTAATTTGCAGGTCCGATTGCTAGTTGTTTTAAATGATTGATAAGTTGGAATACTTGGCAGCACCGTTATTTCGAATGTAATTTGCGGATGCAGCAATTGCTTTTAAATTTCATTCTATGTGGCTTTACACATTTTCTTTATGAAGTTGGCAGCACTGATCCATGTTGCAGTGACTATTTGTTGGCATTCGTAAAATTTTGTTGCGCATGATGTGCTGCAAATTATTGCCATTCAATGGCATTTGATTGCCTTATGTTTATAAGCAGGCAGTTTTTGGAACATTTGGCATCACGGTTGCATGTTAAATCAAGTTCCATAGGCTGTAAGGAATTTTGTCTCACTGAACCCACTGCAAGGCAACGCAACGTGGAAATGCTTTATTTTATTATCTTTACAAACTGTTTGTTTGAGAAGTTGGCGTCACTCTTACATGCTATATCACTTAGCGATACTCTTTCATGATTTGTCAGTTTTATCGTCTACTGACCGAAATTTAACATATTTTACTGCACATTACAGACTCCAAACTAGGTGATGTAAAAATCTTCTATTTCATTGTGATTATAACCGGCTTATATGAGTGTTTGGCATCACTGTTAAATATCACAGCAGTTTTATGATCTACTTAGTATGTACCAAGTCAATATGGCACAGTTCGAAACACTACAACACGAGGGCGTTCCATTAGAGTGCAATCATTTTGTGCGAACGCTTGGCAGCACTGTTACATTGACTGCCTGCTAGAATGTAATACTTTGAAGCACAACAAATTCAAATCTTTTAGTTTGTGTTGTGTTTCGAAACAGTGCGCTGATGGCAAGTGCAAGAAAAATATTTCTCCGGTTTTCGGAGATCTAGTGACCTCGATGAATGTTAAGGTCTTTGGTTTCTTCCTATCAGAAAGCGGTGGGTCCTTGCCTGTGAGTTGTTTTATATTTTGCTGTCAAGACTACTACATTGTGGGCACATTTTTAGACCCATCACATCAGGTAGCACATCAGTCAGGCATTGATGAAATTTTATAGTTTTATGTTTCCTCACTCTAGTCAAACCCTTGAATATATATTTTATATATACATTTATTTTATTTAAGGTTTTTTTTTATAAATAAACCTTTCGTTGTCAAGAAACGTTTGTATTCATTTGGTAGATTTGTCTCCAATTTAAGTCCAATTTTAGTCCGATTTATTTCAATTCAGCAACTAAAACTCCGACCACACACAATCGAAATCCATTTTCGTCTACTACAACAACACTCGCAGAGGACAATATACAATATAATCCATATCCTGCGTTTGTATTAAAATTAGCCCAACAAACTAAACTAAAATAGAAAATTAAATTAAACATGCCCGGCCAATTTTGTTGCATTGCAGATGTTCCTCGTTTATTTTTTATTTATTTTTGTCTTTCATCGTCAAACAGTTTATCCTTTTTCTCTCGTCCTGATGTGGCACAGATTTTATACATTTTTTTTTTTTGCTTTCACTCTGGCATGATCTACTTTTGTTTGCAACGATGAGAGGAAACGTGAGAGGAGAAGAAAAAAAATCACAAATAACCAAAGCAGATGGGTATGGGAGAATATTGAATAACCACTGTTGCACTGACACCTCCTTGTGTTCCAGAATCAAAAGACCGCAATGCATCTAGAGAGTGCTAGACGTGAGGTGGATTTTGTCGAGTGCTTTGATGTGTTTATAGCGTTTTGCAGATTATTTCTTTCGTCGTGTCACATTCCACGGCGCGGTGCATGGCATACAGCCGGGGAGAACTCTTTATGAAAAGAAGAAGATGAAAACGTGGTTATTAAAGGCATTCGCCGGAGGGGCTAAGCCCAGCAGTAGTCGCCCCAATCATAAGTAGTACGATGGCGGCGACGATGATGATGATGATGGCGTTGGTGATGGTGATTCTGTGATAGGTTGATGGTTGGCTATGTTATTTTTATGATTATAGTTGGGTTTTCGGTATAATGTCAGTTTATCGTTGATGGAGTAGGTGGTGCAATATGAAACCAGATGCGGCAGATGTTGTCGGTGTTGTCTGTGCCGCGAGAGGGTTCATTTTATCGCACTTTCTCCACTGGGAGGTGGTTTTAATGGCGGTATTAACGATATCCGAACCACAAGATAAATATGAAATCGGTGTCTGTTGCATGGATGCAATTTTTGTACCAGCTTTAATGGCTTGAGTCCCGGGGGTGCTATTAGCGGTGGTTCCAAAAAAGCGGTGTAGACTGTCCTTTAACATTTGCTTGGATAATATGTCAATTTTGAATTCATTTTAAACAGAGCTGCTTTCAGTGTAGTTTAAATGCAAAAACAAAAGAAAGATCATCCAACGAACAGGGCTTAAGAGCGGGCTAACCAAGACTCACCGTCATTTGGAGTTGGTCAGTGAAAGAAACTACTACTTGACAATTAGTGGTGTGGAATGTGTGAAACAAGTTCCGTTAAGGTTCGATGTCGCAACGAATGTAGAAGAAGCAGCTTGTCAGAGAAAAAATGAATCATGCAGCCGACCAAATAAAAATTGGTGACCAGCCCTTTTGATTTTAAGAATTCCATGCACCTTCTTGGAATAGGTTAGGTTAGGTTTGTGGAATAATCCGCGCCACACTCAGGTCAAAGTTGACCCCTTGTGATACCCGTAGGGGGCAAAGGTTTATCCCTTACCCGTGGAATTTTGGAATAACAGTCGATTCGGACAAAAACCTTGCACGACCACTTATCCATTATCGCAGGATCAGCATCCTCGAAGCTAAGTAATCTTTTTAGAGCAGGTAGGTACGTTAGTCCGAAGCAACTTCTGCTTCCCTTTAAAGTACTGGTTCGACTAGGTCTCGCATATTGCTCCAATATGTGGATTTAACCTCAAAACATTCACCTAAACTTCGTAACAGAATTCAGAGACTATTACTCCCCAAATATGCGATTCTACATCACAGCTTCTAGTGCAGAGAAGACTTCTCGCTGACCTCTGCCTGTTCTATAAATTCCAAAGGAACTTTAGCGAAATAATTACCCAAAATTTGGCATCTAGGCGCCACAAGACAGGCAACCAATGCACAGCTCCAATAAGTGCTAAAATTCAAGCAAACTTTCGAACTTGCTTTGGAACACTGACCTATAGAAGACTCGAATACCAAAAGCGGGACAAGGTATAAGCCGAAGGCAAAATAGACCTTCAATATACTAAATCCTCGTTTTTGTTAACTTGTGTTAAAGTCTAAACAATTTTATGCATAACCGTCCGAAGGGAGTTGTCTCTAAAGAGAGCGTTTTTTCGATGGGCTCCACTTTTCTAAAGTTAAAAAGGTCCACTAAACTGGGTAATAAAAATTCCATTTGTTGTTATGAAAAATTACCTCGGATCATCTGTTTGTTTGATGGGCTGATGTTGTGATTTTGTAAATTAAAATTTCTCGGAGAGTTATTTTTACAACATATTTTTTCAACATCTGGCATACTTCCAATGATGACGCACCCCGATGTCACAATTTCAGTCTTCTAGCCGTTGTATTCCTAGCTCGCGAAGCCGATTCTGTTCCATAGAAGAAATTAGTTCAACCTCGAGATGTTGTCATCTGAGCAAACGCTTGCGCATCAATTTAATTCGAATACTGTTTCAAAACATTTCAATTTAGACTGCCAGTCCGAAAAACTTCTACATTAATCGTCGAATGTTTAGTCAAGTCGGCGGGTGCTTTTTAATGACATCTGCAGGCGCACAACGCTGAATGCATTTATCAAACGAGTAGAAAACATATAATCAGCATCGACACCACCATTTGATTAATTGTGCCAACAGATTAATAATGAACGAGTTTGACCGGAAATTTTAATTAAGAATTTGTTCACTTCATTATGTCGGTCCGGACCGTGCAACGTCAACTCCAGTAGCATCGTTGACTTTGGGGACAAAGCAGCCGGAGAAACCGGCGCGTCGTGTAAAAAATGTTTGACAGTGATTTCGGTGAGCCCTCGAAACAGTTTACTCTATCTCACTCTCACTACAACAAACTATCACTTCTCCTCCGAATTCCCTTTCTGTCTATATATTGTGTTTTTCTCTGAATCTTTCTTTTTGTTTTTAGAAACATTAACAAAACAAAACAAAAAAAAAAAAAAAAAACAAAAAGCCTCCATTTAATTTGAAGACACTAATTTTGCTTCCCTTTTCTGTGTTCTTATTTTTCTTTCCAGAAACGGATCATGGTAATAACGTCACAATCATAAAAGCTCCCCTATTCCCCACGGACCTCTTTACAAGGGAACAGTTAGAAAATGGTGCTGTTTTATGTCATATAGTTGGTGTTATATATATGTTTGTCGCATTAGCGATTGTTTGCGACGAGTTTTTCGTGCCTTCATTGGATGTGATCATCGAAAAACTAGGTATTACAGACGATGTAGCCGGTGCTACATTTATGGCCGCTGGCGGTAGTGCGCCCGAGCTCTTTACATCTGTTATCGGTGTGTTCGTATCGTTCGATGATGTTGGTATCGGTACAATTGTCGGTTCGGCGGTCTTTAATATCCTATTCGTGATCGGTATGTGTGCGTTGTTCTCGAAAACGGTGCTGTCGTTAACGTGGTGGCCATTATTTCGCGATTGCTCATTTTACAGTGTTAGTCTGTTGATATTGATATATTTTTTTCGTGATAATAAGATTTATTGGTGGGAGGCGCTGATACTGTTTTTCATCTACCTGACGTACGTGGGATTCATGAAATGGAACCAACAAGTGGAGCGATGTGTTAAGAAAGTCATAACGAAAAATAAGGTGACTCGCGTTCGAAGCACTGATCAACTAATGCCTGCAGTAAGTAGTTGGGAAGTTTTTGTGTCTTTTCAGTTTGTTTATTTATTTTCTTACGCACGAATGGTGTTTTTTTTTTTGTTTTTAATTTTGCATTGATCATCGTTTTGTCACTGGAGTTTCTCTTTTTTTTTTTTGGTTATGCTTCCAGCATTATATTTGCTATTGATTTGACATTCGCATTGAGTTTTGTTTTTGACAATCGTGCGCACTCTGGGGAGGAAATGTTTAGATCGAAAGACGTAAGTCCAATGACTGCATTTAGCAGTAGGTGGGTGCTGCCATCTGTTAGTGAGGAAACAAAAGACGATTTTTTTTTGTTTAATATATCACAACAAGCTGTCGAAATTGGACTACTTCGATATGGTGACTTGCAGCAATGGTATAACGATTACTTCGTCATCACTTAAAACATTTATTTCAAAATGCGCAAATATGCTGCGATGATTGACTGATTTAAGACTGGACTTTCGCGGCATAGGACTGGTATCAAACCGGCAGCTTCTGCAAGCTGCAAGTCTCTTATTTTATATTTCAACGACGAAATATAAAAAGAGACCACTTGGAGGACTTTCTGCATCTAATCTTTTACCTAATAAACGGTTGAGCAATCACTCCATGCGCTTCTCCTCTAGTCGTTATCAATTCCCGAACTTTCATTTTTGTATAGGAAGCACTCCCTTTTCTTAAGATCTGCGGGTTCTAAGTCCGTGCTTTCAAGCCACCTACGTACAGTTGGAACTGTCGTGTTACAGTGCGTTCCAATGCATTCTGTTGTTTTTCTACAACTACCGCGGTGACGTCGGTTGCATAGAAAAGAACTGGCGCACAATTTTGTTACACTCGTACATAACTTTGTAAAGAAGGGGGTCTAGTACTGAGCCTTGCGGCACACCGCCTCAAAGTCGATTTCCTCGCTAGAATTTAAGAGGGCGACGCTATTCGGAAAGTTATATATACAATTATATTATTGGCGCAACAGGTCCGTAGCGAGCCTAGACCTTTTCACAACTATTTGTCTTGTGTGAGTTTTTATTTTTGGGACTAATGGAAGGGATCTACAATTCTATGCAGAGTCCAAAGGGCCAATTGTGAAGCTCTTTCATGACAGTTGTACTCTCGGATGTTTGTTAGACGTTCGCGCATTGAAAATAAACTTAAGTTGGAATATGGGTTTTTTCGGGATTCAGACCTGGGACCCTTCGCTTAGTAGTCCAACACACTAACCACTAAGCCACTGCGCCGATTCGTAAAGTCACTTTTATAAATCATTTTTTCTGGTAGGTCAACTTATAAAACGTTTCGAACACGCGCAGAATTTTTTTCCAGCTTTCGTTGGACCACCCGCTGTGTATGCCGCCTCAGACTTTTGATATTTCAGCTTTGATGTCGCCTACAGTAGCTGTAGACTTACGAAAACTAGATTCGTTTTCCGACAGGCATAGAAAGGTAGATTAACTGTCTTTGAACTGAAGATACCACATGGATCTATGCCCAAAGATAACTCCTCTTGTTTCACTTGCCAGCCGAAGCCTTTTATAGATTAAACGCTCCAGGATTTCACCAATCGTGTCTAGTAAGTTCGGAAGGTTCGAAGGATTATTCTCGTTCGGGGAAAATTCTTTTCGAGAAGTGGGGTCTTCTCTTGCAGTTTGTCAGTTTATGACAAACATTGGGCAATATAAAATGCCTGCCCCAATCAACCAAAAGCCCATGCGAAACCCTACTTTAAGTACCGCGCTCGTTTAAACAGCTCAGATAAAGGCAAGTAAACTCCATTTTAATGTGATTATTCAAGGACCCATTTCATACCAATCGAATCACATTCCACCTCTCTTATGAAATTCCCTATCCTTTTCGACATAAAGCCTTCCCCCCGCCATATGAAAAACAAAAAAGATTATTAAACTTTATCACAATTATTATGGCAAATCAGAAATTTGCATTTTTATGGATGTTTGCGCCATACAAATGCATGAGTAGTACTCACATGTGTGTTCCACGTCTCACCCCCGTTTGCAGCTCAAGACGGCCGCCATTGATGTCTGACTTTATTCTTTTCAATTTATCCCTAATGACACACACATAATGCCGGGACAAATCCTCCTCTTCAAATGTAAATGACAAAATTGCCAGTAACAGAAATGTTCAAAGAGTGGGAGAACGATTTCCTCATAAATCGTAAAATCTTATAGCATTATTATAAAAAAAAAATTCTCTTTGGCATCGGCAGACATACCCGCTGGCTGTGAGCGTAAGGAATCAGGTGTGGATTGAAGAAGGATGTGCACGATGAGGAGTAACTCGCCGTAATTATGATGTCAGTTTGCATTATCTACTCTCACTTTATTTATGTATGGTTTTGTTACATTGTTTATTTAAGTTTTAATTTTATTTTTTAACTATAATTAAATTTACCATCAACAGCAGCTAAACAAAAAAGAAAATGAAATAGAAAAAGTTGCCTCACATGCCTGCAGTGAGTTTCAGCAGAAAGCCATTTCACGAGTAAGGCTTACCGTTGCCGTTAATTGTTCATTTGTTTGACAGTTGAGTTTTGTTTTTGGTTTTCTCTATATACATATTTATATTTGGTTTGCCAACTTTGTGCTTGATGAATTTTGTTTTAGTTTTGATTCTTAGCCTAGCTGGAGTAGATTAAAATAGAGAAACATCATCACTACCCTTGTTTTCAGTTTTGTTAAGTAATTTTTTTTAAAAAGTTTACACTATTTTTTGGGATTAAAGTGGGTTTGGTCGAAGATTTGCACGTTGAATTGTTTGACTTTTGAGAAGAGTTTGGTCTTCTTTTACATAGATTTAATGGGGCAATTGTTTTTTTTTTATCGGAGGCAAACGTGAAATCTTATACTCATTCGTTAAATCAAGAGAGGGTGTTTGGAAAATAATCCACAACATCTATGTAACTGTTGTGCCCAAATACAAGGCCGCAAATGACTTGGTCTATTAACAAAATACGTCGAGGAAAGAGTACCACTCCAGCTTAAAAAATCCCAATATTTAAATGTATAGCTTCTTTGTTACAGTTTCTTTTCAAGCATTGGTTTTGAGGTTAGAATACCATTTCAACCTTTTCAGTTTATTTTTAACCATCGATTTTGAGGTTAGAATACAATTTCAACTTTTGTTCCTCTCTTCGCATAGTTACCTTAAAAAATTGTAAATTATTGACATATTGTTCGTGAGTGCAGTACCTCTAAAAAATTGCTTCGTAGCTGCAGCCCAGACAATTTAAAAATGCACATAAGGGCACATATGCTATACAATTTTTAAAAATGCTTAAAATTTCAAGAAAAAAATACCACTCGAAGCTGTGTTTCCCTCTTCGTGGCGTGCTTGTATTTAAGTGCATTAATGGGACTCTGCTATGTGCTTCCTTGCATTTAAGTCAGCTCATTATATTGAATCCTTTACGTTGAAGGATTCATGAATCCATGAATCTCTTCTTTGTGAATTAATTGGAGATCGTTCTTCAAGACGCGATAGGAAGGTCAACAAGTGATTAGTGACGTTTCCTTAATAGCTAATCCACTCCTGCTCTGAATCGTAAAACCCTGTACCACATAATCTATAAAAAAAAAAATATAACCACTCCATCGGAAAATAAAATCAAACCCAACATCCTTACATCGCATGATATAAACAATTAAATCAGCCGACTTACAGCCGAAAAGAAACGCAGAAAATAAAAACACAAAATAGCAGCAACATCCAGCCTCGCACAATTTCAATTAATTTTACCAACTCCCCTTCCGCACCTTTACCGACTTTCATAGTGAACAAAAAACAAAAAAAAAATCACAATCTCTTGTACCAACCCCTTAACTTTAACATATCATGTCTCGACTCGCATTCTGTACGTGAAACTTTGTTCGCCCTCAACAAAAATGAAATGAAACAGAAAACCAGAAAAACTCCTCCACCACCCACCAAAGTCCACTTGGCAAATTGTACAACAATCACGAGGAGTAAACGCGCGCGCGGCAACTTAATTTATTATAATCTAAGTCAAGGTAACCATTCTCTTGTTGCGCAGCAGAGAACAGTAAAAGTTACACCACACTACCACCGGCGAAAGTAGGACAATTCAAAAAAATTGTTTATATACTTTCGGCTCAAAGTATTGGAGATTACAAGTTTGTTGGTTGTTACGTTATGTATGCCTCTGCCAGAACTAATTTCCTTTGATTAGCATATTACTTTCGCGAGACCGTGAGAGAGTAGCGACTATGGTTTTGAAACAACTATCGATTACAATTAGTCGGGCGATTGAAACACAAAATAGTTTCGTGTTAATTGTGTATTAGAGTGCAGTGCGCTGCGCATAGACGTTAGACGGAAGTACTTAATGCCAGTTATGCCAGTTAAACCATTTGAATTATATGCCAAGTGGATGGCAGTCGGGTCAACGAAGGGAGGTGTTCTGTGGGTCGTAATTGCTGATTCTGTGATTTGTTACGCATGAAATCGGAGGCAAAGTGTTATATGCTGGTTAACACAATGAATAACAGTCGAGTATAATGACCGTGATATTACAGAATTTCAAATGTTAATTGTGCATGTGTTTTCAGTGTGATGGATATAGGGTGGCGTATACGTAACTTTTTGTTTGTGCGACAGGATTTTGCGTGGTTGTGACCTAGATAGAAGTGGTTAATCCGCACACAAATTTTTAGCTGCAGTGGGTGATTTGGTATTTATTTCTGTCATCGATACATCACATTTTTACAATCCCACCCTAGTCGCTGACATAGGGTAACTTACGCAAATAAAAATCACAAATTCATGTTTGCTGTTGATTATTTATTTATTTTTGTTTTGCATTAAGTAAATGTGTTAAAAATAGAGAGGGACAGAGAGCTCGCAATTAGTGGATCAGTAATGTAAATAAATAAAGGCACAAACACACCCACCAACATATATACAACCGCGAAATTATTGATTGCTTGCTAGTAGCTAGTCCTTCATCGAGACGATGTCCTTGGTTTATAAATATTTAAGATGGATTAGGCAAGGGTTGGTTGATTCTATTATTTTGTAAATGATTAGGGTTAGGAAAAGAAAAACGAATACAGACAGAAAGGGTCACAATTACGTCACTTGAAATTACGGACAAGTGAGAAATTGAGGAATTTTCGATGAGCGAAAAGGGATATTTTGGAGGTAATACCTTATGCGTTGCTAGTAAATCTGGGCATCTAAAACGTTGTCGAATATCTGGGATGTGCAGTGATATATATGATGTGCCAGGACTTTGTTGCCCATCGACCCTAACTGTAGCCATATAATTTGTGAAATCATTTCGGGACTTGTTTATATATGAATACTTTGCTTCAACATTCTTGGAACTTGTGTTATTTAAATTGAATGAATAAATTTTTCTCTGACAGTTGAAGTAGTGAAATGCTTTGAGCGTGAAATTACTCGTTACTTTGTTTGTTTTAGGTATTGTTTTCTTGTAATTCACGGCGAAAGGCCAGGCGCCGTAATATCCACGAAGTTGCATTTTGAAAAACTATTTTCAATAGCCAGCTATCCAAAAGATTACGAATAAAAGTAACGAATCAAAGTAACGAGTGCAAGCATTTTCTATAAGTCTCTTTATCGCTGCTTACTCCCTCGTTTTTCTATCAAATTGCTATTCACGGGTGCTGAAATGATCGGCCCTTAGTCAACCTTTTATTGAACAGTAATAATCCCAGCCTCTGTTTCTGTCTGTTCCAGTCTTGCTGCACTGTCCAGAATAAAAATAGGGTATAACGCCATCCACTTCTGGGATGTTGTAGCACGTCTCTAGTGTTTTATCTAGTTGATTTTAATATGGAAAATCATTGCGCCGTACTAATAACAAATTTCAGTCTCGAGCTTAAATTTCCGGAAGCTCATGATTGCGAAATTTTTATGGAAAATATTTCCACTGTGAACTAGCTAAATTTAGAGTGGAAACTTAAAATGCTTATTGGTAAAGCCCATTATCATTCATTTATGGAGTTGCAAATAACCACAATCCGTATCCTGTATAGTATCGTATGCTATTCACTTGGAAAAAAAACTGCTTACACATTAACATGGCATGTTGAATGGTAAAGTGTTTGAGATTTCGTACGAATTTTTGTGAGTTTCTCTTTTATTTAGCTTCTATGTTTATGTGCACTTGAATTACTAGCAAACGAAAGAGCGAAATTATGAGTGAGCTTTTTATTTTCCTTACGTGTGTGTTAACGTTTTGTTTTGTTTTTCCAGCTTTTGAAACGATTTTTCGTAGAGGATGTATCGGTTTGCATATCTATATATATATATATATTTATTTTGTGATATAGAATTGCTAGCTTGGGTTGGTTTGGATCGAATTTTAAAATTAATTCCTAAAAAGCTGTTTGCCATCTTATTTTGTTTAGACTTCGTATACGTAACTTTTTTTAATATTTTTTTTTTGTTATAAAATCCAAACGCCATTCTGTACTATAGTTAAAAAGGATTACCTGTGAAGAAAATCAATACTTCCTATAAAATTGTTCAAAACAGTCTCTCCTCGTCTTCACTTTTCAATTCTCCTATTTGTTGTCACCTTTGAAGTAGTATATGATGGCCCTTGATTTTTATATGATGTCGAGTATGAATATTCGACGGCACTCGCCTTTTGTAAAATTTTAAGTACACCCCCTTTCCATGCCAATTTCCTTCCATTATATCTAACAATGTTGTCAAATCCAGAACAAAATCTATTTCTGAAATAAAATTCATTTCCCCTAAAAAAAAAGAAGAAAGAAACCTACATCCAATTTTCATGTGTCATTCCACGATAATAAATAACTCCACTGCGGTTAAACACACACTAACTTAATTATTTTACATCCGGACGACGATCAGAATACCCAGACAGTCAAAACCACAGGCTATAGCCTTTTTCTCTAAAACAAAACTTACAATGGTTTTTGTCGCTCCTCCGGTCTGTAGCTTCATTCACCACTGTCAGAACCAACAACACCAAAATAAACGTTGTGGTCTTTTCAATCTGCGATATAATTTACTGGGGAGCATTTAGTAATAGCAGAAATTTTCTGCTTGACATTTTGGAATATTTATTGTCTCTGGATAGTCATGCTGTACGGGTTGTTTTTGTTGTATTTGTGCCAACCCACAGAGTTCTCCACTCAGTCATATTAAAAAGTTTTTAATCATCTGGTTTTGAGTGTGAAAATGAAAATGAAAAGGATCGCCCTTCACAAAATGTTATCGTCTCTCTGACATATTCTACTCCTACAACGCGGCGCGCCTGTCAATGTCAACTTTAACGACAAGGTATATGCGACGTGGTCCGATTGAATGCTTTCAAGGGTATTTATCAAACAAAAAAAAAAAAAAATACAACATTTTCCAAAAGGACTTGTATATGTTGTTGCCAGTCTGTGTATGCAATGTATTATGCCATTCATTCAACTCAAATCTGACAGCATGTCATGTCAATGTTACGTTGAAGGGCCATAACAATTTATGTACTTTTCGTGTACTTAGTTCTTAAGCTGAGGGGATTATCAGAAAATAGCAATAAAAAAAAGGAAGGAGATGGAGTTTTCTTTTTTTTGAAGACGAATTTTCTGAAAATGATTGAGGAAAAGGCGGACAAAAGACGATTCGATAAATATTTAACAAGATTGTCAGCACTTTGAATGTGGAACCACTTCGGTAGAAAATTATACAAATTATGTACTCGAAGGAAGATAATGGACGGCGAAAAGGGATATTTACTGTTTATCGGTGACAAGGATTTGAAGGCGTTAGCAGTAAATTTAAAAATACGGAAGGGAAGGGGTATGTTAACTGCTGTCGTGAATTCGGGAGCAGACCTGCTGCAAGAAACTCTTCGCTTCGTTTGCACTGAATTAGATAGGAAAAATAAAAATGCCTGTCAAGTTGGACCGGCCATTTTGATTTTTTTAAATCATAAACTATTTTGTTTAAACAGGGAAAGTTTATATCCGAACTATTTTAATATTATACAGGATACGCCATCTTTCGAGTTGACAATCGATCCTTAAAGATGTTTGCCTCTATATCCCATTCTCCTTCGGAAACTCCTTTCATTTTTTTTAATACCGATGTAGGTTATGGTGGCGTATACGTACTTTTTTTTTTAACTTAAGTCTTTCCAGCAACCTATGTCTATATTACAGGTGCGAACATGGAGAAGGACTAACAATTGTTTTGGGGTATGAAATCTGTATACAGTAGTGTCCGCCCATAACGAATTTGAAAAGACTGACAAAATTGGGTCGTTTATGCGGCTCTTTTCAACTCATTGTCGTGAAATTTGTATCACACTTTACTGACATTAAAAGTAGTCTATTGGCATTTAAAGGATTTTCTAAACCGCCCACCGTGACAGCCTATTTTCAAAACTATAATTTTAGCCGTAGACGTGATTACCAAGTCCACTTTTTGGGGGCGTTTTTAACTAAAACTGACGAGTTTTTTTTAGAAAATAAAGAAATTCTTTGACAAGTTCTACCAATTTAGCCAATTTCGTGGGCAGTTTGCTAGTTCTGTGGATGGCTACGTCTTCAATGCAGAGTCAATTACTCTAGGTACCTTCCGATTAATTAAATGACAGGCTATACACATCACTGTCATCTAAAAAAAAGACTCATCTCACTTATTCCAACAATATGCGTCTAAAAAACTTTAAATCATGGGCAGAGTTTAAATGAAGGAATTTTCGGCACGATTTCGGGGACGTTTCCACTAACCACATCTAGCAGCTCAGTTTTCCGTTTTTGTATTTAAGATTCGTTAGAAACTGAAATACCTGGGGGCAGATTCGGGCAGATCGTCTTTGAAACTTTGACCACCAAAATAAGTTATATTCCGCTCGAAGTTTTTTGACAAACGTAAGCCGTCATTATATTTTTGGAAAATGAACTGGAGCTCTCAAACTTTTTATTTTAGCACTTGGTTGCTAGTTTTGGAGGTCCATAGTTTCGACGATAATCATCTGAAAAGTTACGGAATGAGTGCCGTGAATAATTGTGTGTATATCGTTCATCGGGGAGATGACTTGCATTTCGAATCCGTAAATATTAATTCATTTCGAATTTTTCATCAAAATAACCTTACTTACATACATATGTACAGAAGACCTTCACACAACGATTCCATTCGAATTCATTTGGAACCTTCTCCCACACACTCTACCAAATATGACGTGTGATATTGACATTTTCCGAATTCATGGCATTATTTTTTGTTTCCATCAAGCTTGGCCGCCTTTCCTTCATCCCTATATATCCTGTCGACTGCTGTGTTTTGATAATTTTTATGGGTTAATATATTTCGATTTGCCACGCCTGCCTCTGAGCCCACTTTGTGTGTTGAGCGCTATCTTGGCATGCAATATCAGGGACTGTTAGTATTAGTTGCTCGCACTAACATTTCCTTTGAGCTGGTATTTTCCCCCACCCATCCCCCAATTGGTGAGGAATAAAGACGAAATTATTTACGAGTTTGAGTTGATTTTTTCTTTTTCGTTTTTCTTCTTTTTCATCTTTATTCTCCTCCGCCCGTTTAGTGTTTGGCATTTTATTATTAGAATTTTCTGTTCGCCGTCGTCGTCGTCGTCTCTCCTTTGTCTGGGAAAATTATAATTCCGAAAAGGAGGTATGCGAAGAAGGGCAAACGATGGAAACCCAGAATGACAAGGCTATGAAAATAAACACCAAGAAGACTGTATAAAGTTCAAGTGTGTCGAGGTATTTGCGCCAATGAATGGAATATCCGAAAAATCTCTCATCCAGGAGGTGGGGTGTGTGCGTTTTTTTTATTCTTTCTCTTCGGTCGAGGAAAAAGGATGTGAGGTTTTTTTTATTGAATTGGATTATAATAGTGGATGTTGGCAAATTAATTTCGTTATTAAATTCCTGCTCAAACTAGGGTATTTTGCCAAGTGGAATGAGCCTAAATAATTGATAAAAACAAACCGAAACAAGGACCTTTCTGACTCGTACATTGGATGTGGGTAAAGGATTTCAAAATATTGCATTGCTGCGGTTTAAACTCGTGTGTTTTTTTTATACCGCACACAAAATCTAAGTGAGTTAAATAATCACGGCGTCTGTTGAGTCGAACAGACAGACAAAGAAATACATTTGCCGCCCCCTCTTTGGCAAATGAAATAAAGTTATCTCCCTGCTTAGCATAAATTTAAAAGAAATTCGGCTCATTATTGGGACTTGTTACAAGAGGTAATGGTTGGAAGTGGTCCTCGATGAAGTGCGGTATACTAAAACCAAAATAGGTCCATTGTACTGTAATCTGGGAGACCTCATTGCCTTGCACTGTGTAGAATCTCCACGTAATTATACGAATTCCTTGCATAAATCACATCGATTAGATATAATGTAAATCAAAGAAAACAAAAAATTCCTCAGACTTGAATTAAATTCAAAAAGTTTGCAAATCCCAATCAGTGTGTCGGCACAAGCAAAATAAAAGTTAAACTTCTCTCTTCAATGGCACTTATTGCATTTCTTCGAAAAGTGATTAAATGGTGATTTTTCCAAAAAAGGAATATGCAAAAAACTGCACAAAAAATAAAAAGAAATGCGCGATTGAAAGCCGTTCAGACATTGGATATACCAACCAGCACAAATGACATTTCCCATTGACAGCCAGCTTGGCCTCCTCCTCCCATCTGCATATTTTCTACATTTCCCAACGTTTCTCTCTTCTTCTCTATTACAAATGAGTGGATGCCCGATTCGTATAGTTTCACTAATCCGTCGAGTCCTGCCTTTTTGGTAGAAGAATAGAAAACCGAAACGGAAAACTTCCCTTCAAGAAGAAACGAGCGGGGGGACAACAGAAACAAAAAAGAAACATCTCCTAAAATGCGAGAATGGTTTTGCTTAGATATTTTCGTCTCTATTTCTAAACCATTATAAGAGCAACGGCAAATACGACGTTATACAGGTACATACCCACATATACATAGAAAGAAATTTCCTAAAAATCGAGCAAAGCAAAGTATAAACCTAAAATGTATTAAATGAATTACTTGACCTGGTTCTTGTGTGGTATGTGTGTGTTTTTTTTTTGTTTTTTGCTTAAGGTATAGGCCACCGTACCGAACTTTTCATTTCTGGTCTTTTTCCGGACATAAAATCTAGATAAGTAAAATGGCTACGTTGTATATAATATCTCTTTGTCATGGTCCAACTCGCTCTTCGGCTCGATACACCCCCTCTTTGGGAAGTGAAACGAAATTCCTTGTTTTGCCTTGGCAGTTCTAGCATATAACCCCTCGAATGTGGTTCGGTTTAGACACGACCAACATGGCAATAACAATGCGAAAAAAATACCATAAATAAAAAAAAAGCAAGGAGCCAGCGAGGGAGGGGAACAGAGAAAAAGACATAAAGTCACCCCTTTCACAATTATATCGTTGGGGTTGTCATAAAGTTTTTGCTTTGCAAAAAGTTTTCTTCTGAAATGGTTGTTGTTTTTTTTTTTTTTGTTGGTGAGAACAACAAAAATTCGATTTGCCAACCGCCAGACATGCAAAGCGAACACAAAAAGAATCGGATATATGTCCTGAATAGAGGCGGGATATACGGCAATGAATGCGGGGTTATAAGCAGTTCCGCATAGAAAGGACCTCACCTTGGTTCGCTTCTACAGTTTAGGGGGCAAAAATTCTACATACGGTATACAAAAATTAAAAAATTCAATTGATCTTCAATAAGCAAGTTTCTACAGTGAATTTAGTATATTCTTGTGACAAAGATGACCTTACCCGACTTTTGTATTTAAGTGACTAACCGATCCCGATCAACTGCAAACGAAACGAGGTCATCATGAGCTGGTTGCGCTTTTAACCATCGCAATTTTTGGAGATCTTCATTTGTCTCGCTGATCGCTGGAGAATTACTGATCATGGTCTTGATCACACTGCCGATCGTTAAGAGAAATGTAAATTAAATTACTATCGCGATCGTGTGATCTTGAATAAGTCAGTCTGAATCAGTTCTTGATGATCTTAACCATTGATCTTCTGTATCTATTCTAAACTTGCGTTCGATCAATCTATATCTTGCAATATGTGAATCTGAACGATCGTTTCAATGATCACGATCAGTAGTTTGTAGTCAAGATCATAATCAGTTTATGAACTACTGATCGTGATCTTTGGTACACTACCGATCGCCTTGAAACGCTGATCTGTAATGGAAAATCGAGCATGAGTATAAACAATACGTTCGTTGTCTTGATCGTGATCGTCTTCAAAGTCTAATGATGATTTTACGTATCGTATTTCGAAAATAACTGACGATATTCCTGATCGCCTTCGAAAAATGTTCTACATCGATTCTGTTGTCTCATTTATGATCGTTGATCGTAGCCTTGACCGTGCTAATCTCTCTAATTTTTAGACTCCTACTCATTTATTGAGTAAGTCAAGTTTTTATTTTAGTAGCGACGATCACTCGCCAGACAATTGTAAATTATTTAAAGAGAGCGTCCTCTAAAAATTTGAAAATGATCTTGAATAACTTTGTCACGACTTTTAAAATTGTTGACCATCACATCTGTCGTCTGACTCGCTTGTAATACCCCGATCAGTCTTGATCACGCCGCTGATCACTTAGCAAAACAAATAATTGTTCAGTTCTATTTGTAGTTCCGATGATCACCGCTCGAAAATAGTAAACCTGGGGGCAGATTCCGTATATCAACGATCGTCTAAACGATATCGTTTTTGAAACTTTGATCACCAATATAAGTTATATTTTGCTGAAAGTTTTTTGGCAAACGTCAGCCTTCATTATATTTTTGGAAAATGAACTGGATTAAGCTCTCAAACTTGTAATATTAGCACTTGGTTGCTAGTTTTGGAGGTCTATCGTTTGGACGATAATCGTCTGAAAGGTTAGGAAATGTGTGCCCTGATCGTGAGTCTTCTCTTTAAAATCTGATAACGATCGTCTGAATTCACCGATCGCTAGCAAATTATTTTTCATTGCCATGATCATGTAGCTGATCGCCTTCAAAGAATTTAAGCTATTGCACCCGCTGATCGTTTGGAAATAGCTGACCGTGATCTTTACCATATTCCTACCTGTCCCTATTTAATTCATTATCTAACTATGCTGACATTTCTGGGCGCCCCTACACTCGGTAAACACTCTTAGAACGACCTTTTCAATGGTGTGCCACTGTTTCGGGACTCACTTTCCCCTGGAACTTGTGTGCCCGTGCCATTATATAACCCACGTTTTCTCAGTTAAAAATAACACAGGCTCCACAGACAGGACACAAACCCTCGAAATCAATTTTATTTATGTCTGCAAATTACGCTCTTCGACGAACAATATACGAACCTCAAAGAGTGTCATGCAATTCAATTATGCACACTATACATAACAAAAGTCTCAACACAATGTCGTCGTCTTCCTCACTTATTGATTCGGGTTGCGTGTGTCTGGGCGAAGCACACATGCAATGCAAAAAGGCCAAACCCTACCATCACCGCATCACCGCGGTCTGACAGCACAGCACAGGTGGAGTGGACTTTTCTACCCACACTCGCAAATTAATATACATAACAGGTGCACATTAAATATTAAAATAGGCAATAAATCGGATAAATGAGAGCAAGCGAAGACGACAAGGCAAATACATATATCATGACCTTATTGGCATACACGTTTTGCAACAACACAATAATTTTGCTCTTACGTGCTCCTTCAATCTGGTACACTCGCACACAACATATCCGATGATGTACAAGGACATCGTGCAGATGAAAAGTGTGTTTACACACATACGGATACGTTGATGTTCATGTATCTCAGTCGTGTATCCTGCGTAGCGATGCAACTGTGCTGTATAATAGATGGGGGGAAACAGTATGCCAGTCCATCCATCCTTTCGCAGTAGGCCAGTGGCGCTTTTTAGCCATTCAGTCATTGTAGTAATAAACATAACACAGTAAGGCTAAGGCAAAGGCAAACATTACGAATGAGAGAAAGGATAATTATTCAGATCCTTGGGGCGTTAAAAATGACTGTGCTCTCGTAATGTCCCTCCCTTTTGTGTCTCTGCCTAATTACGTAGCTGAACTTTGTAAATAGCGCGACAAGGATGTACTACTGGGACAGAGACATTTGTGCAGTTTGTGTGTGTGGGGTGACAGCGACGCGCACAATTGTGTGCTGAAGAAAAGTTAAGGATACTAGAAAAGTTGTGCCGTGTGTACATAGGACGCCAGTTGGTTCTAAACGTCATTATCATTAAATTGTAGTGGTCCTCTTACATATTAGGGTCGCGTCGTACGCGGATGGGTTGTGGGGGGTAAAAAAAAAAAAAAGCAAAAACTGCTAAAATGCATCCTTGATCGTTTATTTTTGTTTTCGCCAAAGCGTCCTCTTGCATTTTTTTTTTTCGTTCCATATCCAGACCGATAATGGCTCCAATGAATTTCAAACACCATACACGAGGAATTTGTCCCAAACGCCCAAGGTCATCATCGAAGTTTTTGAATGCCTGCTGCTGGTACATGTGCGATTTTATTTATCCTTGCATTTTAATGGCGCGCGGCCATTAAGAGTCATAAAAACCCAATTTAACGACAAACAGTCGGAAAATGAAAACACAAACACACATATGAGTTTCTGTTTACGGTTTGAGTGGTATTTTTTATTTTTTACGGTATACTTTGGAAGTCATTGTTGCAATTGTTTGATGGTTGCCGTTTGGATGATGGAAGTTTTCCTTATTTGGGGTTTTAGCGTTTTATCGCCTCTGGTCATTACCAAAAGTGATTGCTTATCCAAGTACCTGCTGAGGGATACAATGTAGAGTGGGTGTCGCGCAATTTGAATGTCAATAGTGACATATGGGGAACACGTACACACATTTAGAACAGTTTTGTGAAGTTATCTGGGAAATTGACGAAGTCAGATGGTTTTTGTGTCGTTTGAGGGAAAATTTTCCAAGGATGCTCTCTATAGTGGCAGATCATGTTCAAATTCTTAGCAACATTCAACAGAGTTTCTAGAAATCTATAAGTTCTCATAAAATACTGTCAGCTTTTGTTGAATACGGGCAAAATACACAGTGGACATCTCGCCGGGTTCTTTCGTCAATGTCAGCCTTTGGAACATTGGATACCTACCTTTAAAGTTCAAAAATGTTCCAAACATTTCGATGGATGTAAAATAAATCACTGGCATTGGGGTTCCAATAGTCTATTTTGTAATAAACATTATTATCTAGCTTAACTAGTGGAATATTTGTTTTACTCTATATACAGACATTCTTAGTGCAGACATTTTCTACACAAGAATTGATATTTTTTTAAGTACCAAAGACGCAGAAAAACTAAACTTGCATAGCAAGCCCGGGGCCATCTTTTCATCCACTCGAACAGCGACTTCAATAGCAAAATTCCGACAGTTTTCTTAAAATATCCTTTTTTATTTGAAGCCTTGTACTGTATTGCGTATTAATTTAGTTAATTTAATTTGGAGCTGTTTGTTGTCACCACGTCTCAGTGGACCAGAAATTATAAATCCAATTAAATTGCATATTTTTTTAAGCTTAAGTTTTGAATGATTTCGATTTTAATTTTTGTTTCTTTTTTTGTAATATAACTTATTTCTTTATTATTTGCATTTTTATTTATTTCAAATATTTTTTTTCAGTTGCAAACACCTTTAATGAACGACATATCGTTAAAGCCGACTACAGAGAGTGTTGTGAGTAATAAAATCCAGTACATAACAATTATTCTAAGGGATTATTTTACACAGTAAATAGGTTGTTAATTTTTCTACTTAAATTTGAAATTAATTTATTTATTCACGAAGTTATTTTTCTAATCTCCAGTTGTACTTGTACCCTTTCCCAAATTATACACTTTTTTTGATTCACAAAATGTTTTTCAATCTCTGCACTAATAATTATGAACTTGTTATGTGTCTACCAATGAACTGAAAAGGTATTCTGACATCAAATGCGCGTGCCATCTATTAGTTACAATTAGTTTTGGTTGAATTATAGTTTTGGTAACGAAATTGGTATTGCTCCCATCGGTATTCCAAGTGCTCGGAGTGCAACTGCATTATGAAAAGTAAAACTTACTTTATACGTAAAAGCTTTATACCTTGTGTCGTTTTTTTTTAGCTACTGTACTCGTCGGATAGATGGCGTTGTAAGTTTATTTGCGGGGTAAACGTGTTACAATCTGCAACCTGTCATCTATGATCGATCGAGATGTGGAATTTTGTCGATTTGATAAATGAAACAAATACAAGTCGGCTTGTTTTATTGTTCGCTTTAGACAAAGCTCTGGGTATTTATTAAATTCAAGTTTAAAGCAAGTACTTTCACTGTTTAAGTATGATTCACGTGTTGTTTTCCATATTTCAAATTTCTAACGTCCATTTCACTAAACCACAAGTTGCAATCTACAATTCGCCTGTAATGCTCAGATTACAAGTACAATCTCGAAAAAAAACCTATCATCTAGCGTTGTTTGCTTTTTTAATTCCACAATTGTCCGACTGACTTTTCAGCAGCTAAGATGGAGTCTCTGTTTCTGTTAGCGAAAATCTTTATTTGCAAAGCCACAGAAAAAATAAAAACAAATATAACCAAAGCCCACTTTCACACATCAACTTGAAACTCTTTATTTCCATCATAGAATAACTTAATGCTAGTCACATATTTGCCCGACTTATCCTTACAACAGTCGCCGTGCGGCATCTTGCGGCCTGGCATCACTTTGTTCGTGTGTGTCTGCTCTTCGACAATAAACTTCCTTGTGATGTTTCTTTCGTACTTTGGATTCGCTTGCATCGCTCTCAATAGACGACTTGTTGGAGTGCCCTCATAGGGATTCCTAAAGCTAGACAATGGCCTTGGTTTCCTCACATTCGTTTCTGGATACCGTCTTTCATCGTCCTCCACAATCGATGCTGCCTTCTCGTTCGCCATCACTACGGTTATTGTCTCTGAACAATGTGGAACCTTGGCCAACAAATGCTCCTCAGCCGCTGTCCAATTTGGATTCGCACCACCACCATAACCACATCTCTGATGTGCTGGTGGCGCTGCGGAACTTTCCATTTTGCACTTTTTGAAGAGGCACACTACTATGGCATGCACCATCAGATACACGATAAGCAGAAACAATGCGAAGAGCAACGCTTGACCCAGATGATTCACTATGCTCGGAGGACGTATGATGAACCATATTATCGGGAATATAACGAACCAATAGATACTAAATACACAAATTAGAACTTTGTTCATTCGGGAAAGTTTTGCCATTTTGAGGCCGACGACGAGGTTAGGGCGACGCGCGTACAAGTGCGAGAGGTCGTCTCGTTTCCGTCCGACTTGAGAATAGAACTGAATTTTTTTTTCGAATAAAATGCTTTTCAAACTATCGTCAATGTGGGGAAGTTTTTGTCGTCGAGTGATGTGGTTTCGAGATAAAATTATATTTCTTTAGTTTAACTAACCAGTGAAGTCGGTTGTGGCCTTGGCGCATATTTTGTTTGCCCTTGGTTCACTGGCTTATCAGTAGGTTTGGCATGGGAAACAGAGTCGATATCATTCGGAGTTTCACTGTAAAAGTCAGCGAGGGTTTCAACTTGCACTCCGTGTAGATATTTATAGCGAATCTGATTTACCTCGTGGTTTTAAAATATTTTGTTGGCTTTGAAACCTGTCGGATGTATAAGTCTGGGATAAATTTGTGTTTTCCTTAGAGAAACATTTTTTATTATTTTGACTCTTTAGGATATAAGCTCATCAAGTCAAGTTTACCACATCCCCCAGGAAAATACTAAAAAAAAACCGCCCCGAGAAACGCTTTTAATACGTATCACAAAGGAAATGTCCCTATTTCCATATGACTTTATTTTTTTTAACGGTTATTGCTGATATTATCGCTCTACTCTTTCCATCCCTTCCATCAAATGACTTGCTGAACGAAAATTCCTTTGAGTAATCGGAGAGTTACGACTTGAGCAATATACTTTGTGCACACGAACAACGAAACAACATGATTCGAACTCTGACATTTGTTTTGTGCACATTTCCGGCGAATTGCAAGTGCCATTTTTCGGCTTCTTTTGGTCTTGCCATTTTCTAATACATTATATGGTAAAGCGGAAGAAGTACCCTTCAAAGAACTTTCCAATGAGTAACGTTCTTTTGAAAGATCCTTTTGGTTTTGGGGGTAAAAAAAACACCAGGTCAAGGCATTTGAAATACACTCCACGAAAGATGGGTGCATTTTTGTGTTCGATTTCTTCTCCACGGAGGGTATCTGTGTCTTTTTATCTAACAAATAATGGACTATTTGTTGAAAAGGTCAAGAGAAGAGTTCCCCGCAAAAATGTTATAGCTACGATTGGTATTTGTTTGTGACTGTTGGCAAATATAATTTATAGAAAACTGTGGAAAACTTCCTGGCAAGTGGCCAGATGGAACGACTTAGAAACTGTCCCGGTGAATAGGAAAACAAATTAAGTATTCAATTTTGTGTAATCTCGTTGCATCTGCTCGACTGTCATTGTATAGAATTTTCTACTTTTTAACTTACCTCCTACTGGTTGTTTATCTGCATGTTGTACATTAACAATTTATATTTTCTATGAAATGTTGTATGGAGAAAATGAACAATTGCTCCAAATTGATGAACACCTTTCGCCCATTGCCATTAGCTAAACATTGCGACGGGCTCAAATTTCCCATGAACGAACTTTATTTGGATTTCGAAAAAGATCGCGGGGTTCATTATTTTGGTCAATCGGTTCATTTTTTTTTAGCTACCAAAACTAGAAGTAAATTCCTCAACATCAATCGATAGCCATTCCAACCTACCGACAACAGTAAGCGAGTTGACACAAACTAATTATGCGTCCTTATGCTTGAGCAGTAAACATAATTAAATGTCGTACACTCGATTTGGCAGCATCTGCATTTCCTTTTCTCTATCGCAGCATTTCCCTCGGATGCACAACGCCTCCAACATTATCCTTGTCTGCCATTTTGGCAATCAGTTCCTAATGAATTTCGAATGCAAATTACCGTAACCTTAACTGCTTTGCTGTGGTGATAATTTTCATCCGAACTATTATTATTCATCGTTTCATGGCATTGCGATCTGGTATGGCGTTCTACTGCTACAGCTTTCCACTTATAAAGATGAATGATTTAGTTCCACAGAGCCTAATGAGATGCCAGTCGCTTGGCTATTAGTTTTAATTAAGGTTATCTTGTCAAACGGTATGGGGAAAATCGTGTTGCAGTACTGGGGATGGAGAAGAAAAATGATTGTTTCATGTCGTGGGGAGTTGTTAAACATTTTTTTTTTTAGTGGAACATGCAAATTGGTATTTGGGGCAGATTTTGGTTGTTTGCTGGTATTGCACTTGCGGGGGGGGAATAATAACTGAAATTAACAGAAATGCGAAGCATATTCAGGGGTTTTGTTTTCTGCTCCGAGGAGAAGATAGAAAACTTTGGCTTCCAAAACATAAAACCGCCTTTTTAGGGAACATCGTAGAAGCAGGGGGTAGGAATTAAAAGACTGACCAGATATATGAACATAATGAACAAATGCACGTAGTTAATGAATTGTTTTATCCAGTTTATAAAACGGTTGTTGAACACTAGAGACTAAAATATATAAAATGAATAATTTCAGGCAATTAATGAACGAATGCATGAAATTAATGAAAGGTTTTTTTTTTTAATTTTTGTCTCGTGCCAATGCACTAGAGAGTTTAAATATAAAAAGATACTCATGATTGAAAATACTTTATGTCTTCTGTAGGACGGGCAAATTCAATAAACGCAAAGTGAGCTTTGTACGCATCGCTAGTTATTGAACTGTGGGAAAATTGAATGAATGACTGCATACGTAATGGAGCACATATCTAATGTTTTACAATTACAGGCGTGGAAATTCAAGACCGAAAAAGAGATACCTTATCCCTTCTGTTCGAATTTCAATCCGACTAACTTATCCGCGGTTTTTTGCTGCACATCTCCATGACTAAAGTGTTTTGACTATTCCTCTGTCTCCTACCCGCAAATCAGTAAATCTACCCACATTTTTCAAAAATAAATAAGAGCATCACCACCACGAAGGGGTTTTAAATCTCACAAATAAAACTTAAAAACCCACACGACCTCAATATTTCCTTTAAAGCATTTTCAAGTGTTGCGGATAATTGCTAAATTCGTATTGTACCTCAAAACAGACAGTAGAGAATGAAAAGACTAAAATCCATCAAAACTATGCACAGCCTTTGTTATAAAAATGCATCGCCTACATTCGCAGAGGATGCAGTAGAAATACTCTTTTCTTTTTTAAATCCTAAGAGCGGGAATATCTCCTTAAGCAGAGGAAAACGGAAAATAACTGACTAAGAGGACTAAGTTCTTGAACTATTGTTTTGGCTTCGTCTCTATCTCTCTCTCTCTCTCAAGGGTAGACAACTGAGGGAAAACTTCATTTGAAAAATAAAATACTTATTCAAATCGGATGATGAATATAAAAGGACAGCGGGACAGTCTGTCTGTGAAGGCTCCGTTTTGCATGACACATAAATTAATTACCTTGTTTCGTCTAAGTATGGGGATAATAAATAATTTTTAAGAAAAACATGCTTATCCTTCCTTAGTGTCAGCAATTTCCCTATTCGGGTCCACTCTCCCGGTGTGAAAGGGCCGAGACTTTTCATACTCTATTGTCTGATTAATGACGCTTTGCTGTACACGAGTATATCCTTTTCCATTATTTGAATTCATGTTTTTTGGTGAGCGCCCCCATCCGCTTTTATTGAACGAGTAATACCGATTTTACACGAGAAACAAAAGCAAACAACCAAGATATACATTCAAGGATGCGCCGATTCGTCTGCATAACTGGCACTTCACTTCCACAATTGATAGGAATATATACTCGTACATAATAAAATAAGCGCGAGCTTGTATCTACTTATTCGCAGGTTATTCTGTTTCAGCTTTCCTTGTTTCAGTTTCCTGCGGATCCTTCAGATTATGTACACATTCCGCGATACTAATAATCATTTTTAGTGTTCATGCTAAATTTTTCGAACTCACAATGGCGAAATTTTCCATATAAAATTGTATATTCTAACTTACAAAATATTTAGTGTGCAGGTTAAAAATGAAGTCTAAGAAATGCCCCTCCGCGTAAGAAAATCTTAAAAACAAAAACCACCGGTCTTAAAGCGGAACCTTGATGGACCCCAACTTTCATCTCAAACACTTTTGACCTCGGTTCGGAGACAAGCGTTGGGAAGCTACTGTCGCATGCAAATGGTAGGTTTCCAGCCCTATTCTGGGCTTCGAGACCCATGGCGGTACTCCTTGTTTTTTTTTTTTGTGAATTTCCCTCATAAGTACAATTTACATTGAATACTTAAACAACGAGTAATTTCAACCACGCCCTAAGACGACACTAAAAATATTCTTTGCTCATTTTTTTTTAAATTATAGATGTCGTTTATTTTATCTAATCCTTTGAAATTTACCGCATGCACCTGACAAGCAGTGATTATGAAAATAATCCCAAATATAAAATAAAACGCAAGGGATATTTGTTTTAATAAATCCGCGTCTTTACGACCCCGGCCAGTTGCTAAAAAAAAGAAGAGGAAAGTAATTTGAACAGCACTCAATCCAACAAAAAGATATTATTTCGTGGCATTAACTTACGAATTTATGTTTACAATTTGGGAAGCGTACACAGGGAAACTGAAAAAAATCTACTAAATCGCTTACTGCCTCCTCACAGTGGGGTTGACACTGTTGCAGGCGGAAAAAAAATTATTTTACTCGGTAGTAAATTGTTTTTTCTTATTCAATTTGACTGGCCGATGGTAATTGTAATAAATATTAACCAGGATAATTATGGACTTTGAGGCAACTTGCAGGAAATCACTGATGTAGTTAGTTACTTTTACTCGTTAGTTTTGGTCGATGTGCTTAAAGCTAAAAATCACTTTATGAAACTAGTAAATATGAGCTTAATAACCACCACAGAAAACTTGTTTAGCTCGCCGATGAGAAGTGACACACGATTGTCTGCCAAATATAATACTTATACAAACGAATTGCTACTCGCTATATTTATTAATTTGTTTTTTTAAATAAATATATTGTTTCTTAGCGAAGTGTAAATAATTTCAACTATTTCATGTGCAAACTTAAATTAAATTATTCGTTGTAAAACACAAAATTTTATCAAAGAAAACTTTAGTCCATCCCACTGTAACTCATTTCGGTTTTATTTGTTTAATTTTTTTTGTGTTTCGGTGCCTCCAAAATTGGCTTTTGTAGAGTGTATTCAATCGCAGTCCGTCTGTGGAGGTTTTTTTTTACTCTTCACCTGGTGTGTGTTTTCGCAATGATTCCCAAATGGTTTACACAAGTTCTCGTTAGCCAAAACACCCATACATTTAGTGTGAGAATGAGATTTACTTTATTTATTTTTTCCTTCATATTCGTTTTGTTAATACAAAGGACGACACAGACTAATTGAGAAATATTCAAGTAGTGGGCTCCCTCACCACCCAGAGATCCTTCGTAAAGTTTGTTCTTAATTTGCACTATGTAGATCTGTTGTTTGGTGAGTGTTATGTGTGCATATTTTAGTTGAATACTGCAGGGCGAAATGTGACTCCAAAGGGATGGAGATTTCGTTTTCTGTTTTATTTTGTTACGCGAATAAAGACGTGGGGAATTTGGCTCGTGTTTGCTGGATGTTTTTGTTTGCAATCTCGTTGAAAATATGCGATGGATGAAACCGAATTAAGACAGTTTAACAAGGACAACTACACTGCATCATCTCCGAATAGATATATTTAGTCGATCCACTTGCAGTAGAGTTTAAGGAGTAGATAATAGGGAGGAGAACTTGGACAGCAGCGGATGAAAATAACCTAAAAAACGCCGTTTCTTTATATAATTACTAATTTTGGAATAGTTTTCCAGGCAATTTGGGGTTGTGTATCGTAAGTCTTTACTCATACTGAAATGACAATCAAAAATGAGCACAAATTAGCTGTCATCTGTCAAATTGGCTGTGACTTGAAAAGTGCTGCCAACTCAAAAATAAACATCTAAAAAAACGAACTTCTCGTCTGTGCGCTTCTAAAAAGGGAAAGCACTAATTATTTGAATCGTAGTTCCAAAGATGGCCACAATGAACCAAATTCGTAAGCAGCCTCTGTGACACCCAGCGCTAGTTTTTCAGCGCTTCACAAATTAGACTTAATAATTCTAACTAAATCCCAAATGCATGTCACTCTTTTGTTTGAAGCTATTCCAATTTTATTTTCATTTGCAAACCGCAAAAAAAAAAATTCAAGAATTAGTATTTGTACTAATTACTTTTCATTTAGAACGTCCTTCCCCATACGTGTTGTGTACCCTTCCACAAATCGCAGAAATATATTGCATTCATTAAAAATGCCGCACAATTGTCAAAAAGCTGCTTTAAAAACTTCTCGCACAGGAATGTACAGTACGTATAACTGAATTAATTAAATGTCATTAATTTTGTTCCTTTTTTTCGCGTCTCAACTCTCTCGCTGGAAACGTATATATACACATAATCATTTCGGTTCTGGCTACACTCGACGATTATTTATATAAAGCACGGTATCTTCCATCTTGTGTGCGTGCATTTAATGGAGATATATGTATTGCTATAGCTTAATGCGGAACACGCACAAGTCTTCCGCCCTCTGCCTGCCATCCCATATCCCAGGAGAGAGAGCGAGAGCAAGACTGATATGGGATTGCGGTGGCGAGGATGAGTTTTCAAAAATACAACAGCAAATTCGTGAGAAGAATTCTCGAAATATTCCACCGCAATTCCACGTTGCGTCGTCAGGAGAATTGTTCACCGACACCTCGCGCCTCACCTTGCATCGCAGAAAATAGAAATATTGTTTATATGATAAATATTTACAAGGATATTTCCGTCCGTCAAATGTGGTTAAAGGTTTTTCTGTTTTTAAAGGTTTACCTAAAAAAAACCGCACACACATGACGCCGCGCAACGCGCACACTGGAAATGCGATTAAATTATTGTAGGTATTTAAAAATATATATATATAATATATATTTCCAGGGGTGGTTGTCGATGGTATATCTATTTTTGGAAGTCGTTCAACTAAATTTTCCAAGGAATGAAATCCGCCATAATTGGATTAATTATGGTTACTCTAAGTAGGAGAAATTCAATCAAATATTATAATAGCGCAAATTATTCAGAAGATATGGTACATTTTATAAGCCTGGGATCTTATTAAAGCCCCCGCCGAAATGTGAGCTTAGTTCTCAGACAGAGAATGTTTTTTTTTTTTTAATTGAAATTTGAGGCAGAAATATTTTCTTTAATTAGGTTTTAGGATTAAAAACACAGAAACTGGATATGAAAGCATTGCAAGCTATAAAATGTTAAAATATCGCGGCAAACATGACCTGCCTTCGAATTAAGCCGTCAAAATCCCTCGTTCAATATTAATTAATTGCGGTCGAACGCAAATAGTTTTTGCCGCGCATTTCGTTTGTTTATTTGTGTGTTGTGATGAGGAGTTAAATCATTTAAATAAATCAGTTTACCAACGAAATTATTCCCCAAAGTGCACAAACGAAAAAATAAAATTGCTGTTTAACCGAAAATAAACATTGAATACCAATTGGCGATAACTTTTTTCCAACGTTTCAATTAGCACAATGTGCATCCATTCCGTAATTATCAGTACGAAACCACCCCCACCGCCACACCGCTCTCATCATTACCGTATTTTCATGAGTTTGCATATGTGGTTTTCTATTTGTTTGTCGATGGGCGTTTTCCACTTTTTCTGTTCGGTACCCGACAAATGGCAGGATGCAAGAGTTTTTCCCCCAGGAGACGAGCTTTAAATGAAATCATAGGAAACCATTAAAACCATTCGCGTAGCATTTATTCGCGCCAACAATTCGTAACCACGAACTTATCAGCGTGCTATCTTTATATCTTTATGGATCCTTCTACATTATTCATATTTTGTTGCATTCATGTTCCAACACTTGTAATCGCCGTTGTCGTCCTTCATGTCGTGGTGTTGGTTTTTTTTTTACTCTGTGGTGAAACAGAGGAAGGAGCATTTTTTTTTGTACCCAACGTCATATAGAATAACAGAAGCTCTTTGCCTTCCGCGTCCTGTGGCAATTATGTTCGGGATATATTATATTCTCAACGTGCATTTGTAAATACTACATGGTGTTGCAGGGGGTCCTTTTTGCCTCTTTTGCATTGAGCTGTACAAAAAATTGCTTTAAATTGCAATGGTCCTCGCTGTGGAGAAATAATTTACTGGCGAGAAGGAATTACCTAGATCGCGCGGACTGCTTCGGACGGTAAATTGTAGGCGTTGACATACAGGCAGATTACATCTGAGACTTGCATTAACCGCGTTGGAAAGAAATACGCCCTCGTAGGACGACCATCAACAGACTAAACACCGACATGCGAATAGTACAGAATTAAGCTGTCAAATACCATAAAACAACTGTCAATTAAGTTCTCAATCGGGACCGAATAACATACTGAAATTGGTTAAAAGTAACCACTGATATAGGACATTGTGCGATTGGCCTACGTGATTAAAATTGTACCCCTTTAAAAGGGAGCCAGGGGGGTTATTTATAGGTATATCGGATCTTCTGCCAAAGCGTTTTTATTTATGAAAAAAACTTTTCAAATCAACACAACCATTGGTTCGTGAGTTATCGTGCTTTAAAAAAATTAGAATGAAATATATGCCCCCAAAAGGGGCAGGAGGGGTCATATCGAAACTACATCTCATGACCTTACGATAACCAGTTAAGAGCTAAAAAAAACAACCTCCTTTACGCACACAGATATAAGGTTTCCATTTCCTACAGCAAAAACTTTAAGCCAACTCATGAAATCCCGAACTAAAAATATCAGCACATCCGCACGGTGCACCCTGTGCTCTCGACTATGACTATCTGTTACTATGCGGCACCGCAAACCACGACACATACACTCACACGTTCGGTACAGTGTTTCATTAGCTTGAAAATTGTATCAGCATGAAATCATTTAGCGCAGAATGGTAGGATGAGCATAGTGCCACCACCACCAACCATCCGTTCCGAGAGCGAAGGAAACTAGGACAAGTTGTATACTAAGTAGCAGATGAATTCCTTTTGAGTGCACACATCCGAACACTCTGCCTCTTCAATATTGATCGAAGGGCAGGACCGCACCGCACACAGAAATGGATTTACGGATAGGGCTGATAGTTTTACACAAGCTCTCGTTCTCGCATGGCGCGTTCATTTCACTGTATACAAGGGCGGCTGCTGGTGCTTCTGCTGAGCCTAATGGGACATCGTAAAAACGAATCTATAGGTGGGACTGGGTGGATGTATGCCCACTGTGGGGCCGCCAATCGACTTCTTGCCAAAGTTAATGGTTTAATTATGTATTTTGCCTTATTTATTCATCTCTGGGGTGCGTGTGATAGAGGATAATCACCCAATTTTTCGGTTATCGAAATAATGGAGTGCTACGCTTAGATAAGCACAGAGAGCCAGCTAGAAAGAATTATATGATGTTGAGGTTGAGAGGAAATATGTTTTTGTAGGATGGTTGCCTTTAATTGAGGCTTATCTGCATTTGTGTGTGACACTTGATGGTCAGAGGTGCATAGGGCGAGGGTGTTTCATTGTATACGATGTAAATATAGGCCGACCACAGCTGTGAGTGAATGGGAGGCTTTTAAAAGCTGCACAGATACAGTAAAGATGGACACGCCAAATAGTAAAGACGACCTCTGTTTTCAAAAAGGTGTTTCCTTGGTTTAACTGAATTTTACCGACTGAATTAGCGTACTGTACACAGATAGGGATTTAAATTCCAGCAGTTGTTTTATACTATCTTTGCATATGCAGTTAAGTGTTCATGATCGGGGCACTCATTCCGTAAGTTTTCAGACGATTATCGTCGAAACGATAGACCTCCAAAAGTAGTAACGAAGTGCCCAAATTACGAGTTTGAAACCTTAATCCAGTTTATTTTCCACAAATGTAATGAAAGCTGACGATAGTTGAATAAATTCGGGCAGAATATAACTTCTTATGATCATCAAAGTTTCAAACACGATATCGTCCGGACAATTATTTTTATACGGAATCTGGCCCCAGACTCTGCGCGATACCAAATTTTAGTTTCGACGTTAAATTTACAGAGGCTCACACTTGCGAAATTTGTATGGAAAATATAGAGTCTGAACTAAAACTGTTTATTGGTCAGATCCTCTGTGGCCCTAGTATTACAAGAGTCCTTAATCCTAGACAAGACTGTCTAAAATTGTAAGAGTCTGCTAAATTCCTCTGCTTAAGCATATTACTGTCTCGCACGATAGAATAAATATAGGCCTAAGAATCCAGCCTTGTTGGACCCCACGTAACACAGTTATCGAGCGTCTGTTTCGCGGTAGAGGGGTATTTCATCAACCACGCGAGTAAATCCTTAAAATGAATACCGATTAGGCACCAGTCAACATTCTTGTGCATGCTGAGAAAGAAGTTCTGTCCTAAGAACCACTGGCGCTAGAAGAGGCTCTCAGGACTCTATTTACAGAGCTGGGAATCCACTAAGGTTGGGTTTTTCTTTGTACCTAGTCGGTCGTCATATCGAGTGCATCCATCCTGTCGAGCCTCCCAAGGCTCCAGAAAATTAGTATTGGCCCTCTATAAACACGTGACTGTTTTTCCGGTTACCTGCCAACGAAAACACAATTACCTACTGCATGAGCGCCATTTTGGGACATGTGAATCTACCGAACCAATTTGATTTCAAATGAAATCTTTATATGCTTTGGCAAATACAAAAGAACCCAAAGGTCATTTTACAAAACCTATACATGCAAAATGTAAGGTCACACCAGACCAGTCGTCTAACCCATTATTCACATATCCATATCCTTTAATGATATTTTAATCGGTTTCACAATTTCAGTTTTGCATAAGATAAATCTAAGCACAACGTTTCCCCCTCTTCGTTCTGTTGTGCAGGCACGTATCCTTCGTTTCGTCGTAGTCCATCTATTGAATTGAGTAGAAGAAAGATTAAGGCTGGATATACGATGAGGGGCTATGGGTAAAAGGCAGAGTTACGGTCGAGTGGAACCGTATGAAAGTTGCATTTCCGGAGAAATCTACTTACGAAACCCAAGTGCCGAGAGTACATTTGCATATCAGAGTGAATGTGTGCAGTACATATATATATATATTCCTTGGGAACACGACGTCGACGACGCAAAGAGGCTGAATGAAATATTTCATGGAAGCATGCATTTCATGCATGAGTTGGGACTTTTTTTTTTCTTTCTTTTTGTATTCCTCGAGTAGGTGTATTCATACGTAAAGTGAGATGATCAGGAAGGAAATTATGCATTTTGCTGAGGATAAGTGCTTTGTATATTGAAAATTCGTGACCAAGTTTTTTTTTTTTTTAGAGCTGCCGCTCTGCACAGAGTGGACTAAGCGGATTTATTTAGAAATTAGTGTTGTTGAAGTGGAGAGGAGTTTTTTTTTCGGGTTGGGGCAGGCCATTTTGCCGGGGTATTTATCACAATAAATTGGTTTAGCAAGTTGTTTAAATGGATTGAATGGTTCTCTTTGGAAAATTCAAAATAAGATGCAGTTTGGAAATTGTTAAACCGGTGCAAGAATATTGACTACCAAATGAGTTGCAAGTTGCTTTGGATTTGGTAAACAGCACCATTCAATATTAGCGAGGACTTTTAAAATTAAAATTAAATTAAGTGACAGTAGTACTTCAATTTGTGGGTTCTGAAAAATGTCGTTCGTTAAGAGAGTCACTGACCAAGGCACGAACTCGACTGGCGACAAGTTGAGGTTAATCCTACAAAATGGTACTTCAAATTACAGAATAACTAACGTTTGTCAGGCACTAATCAATATTTCCGAAAGCCATCTACCGGTGGATGTCTGTAGCTCAGAATAACTAACGTTTGTCAGGCACTAATCAATATTTCCGAAAGCCATCTACCGGTGGATGTTTGTAGCTCAGAATAACTAACGTTTGTCAGGCACTAATCAATATTTCCGAAAGCCATCTACCGGTGGATGTTTGTAGCTCAGAATAACTAACGTTTGTCAGGCACTAATCAATATTTCCGAAAGCCATCTACCGGTGGATGCCTGTAGCTGAAAATTCCCAACTCTATTAATACTGCATTTGTCAACATCACCCACGCGCATTTTGGGTCGATACGGGGCAGAGAGATCCGTTTGTCCGCAGTCAATGCTAAGGCTTAAGAATGAGATGACAAATCAGACCCCTAAATTTTCATGATACGTAAAAGGGGGGGGAAACAAACAGAAGTTCTAGCGACCAACACTTCTGCAATCACTTGAGAACATTTTTATTTTTAATTTAAAACGTGTGAAATGCGAGTTTCAGTAAATTAAATCAACAATTCATTAATCAGTTACACGAAACAAATAAAGAATTGTTTGGTCATCACTTTCGGAAGCCATTTTGTTTTTTAGGAAAGCGAAATTTCGTAAACCCGCACTATTAAAACATTAACACGCTGAACTTGCCCATAATTTGTGCCACATAAACAAGATGGCCGACCAAAATACGGGTCACATATTTTTGCGTGCTATGTAATGCTGTCCCTTTCAGTCACACGGCTATTTAGTATTGGGCTACTATTTGTTAAATAACTATAGTATAACATATAACATTAGGTTTGACAGATAAATACTTGTAGCCATTTAAATATGAATTAATCTCACCTTCTTGGCAATAAAATGAGAGTACTGCTGTATAAAATGTTGTGAATTTTAAGCGGCCGCTAAAAAAAACAGTTCCGTTGAAGCAAAAATAACCAATCCACCAACCTACATCCAAGCATTGTTCCTTTGATTAGTTCGTGTCTAAACCCATTTTAAACATTTTTAGCAATTAGTTTTGATAAGCTTTGATCTTTTTCCGTTGGTAAACCAACCTTAAATATTTTTACCAATTGGAGAAAAACTAAAAAAAAAATGTTTCACATGTTGCGGTGCGGGTAAAAAATAAACAAACAACTTTGAACCATATTAGAAGGGTTTTCCTAACCTCTTGAGCTTGCGTTGATATGCTTTCGGCCATAATAACTGTATTTCCACACAACTCCTATAAGCAATCTTTTATTTTCGCAATCTTGAGATTCTGGGGACAAAACCTATTTACAAACTCCGCTAAGACTCCAGTCACTTCATCAGCGTTCGATGTTTGACTTTGTCTGCCTTACGGTGTTTATAGGATATTTCTTAAGTCGATCCGCTTCGAAGGTAATGTACCCATCTCAAGTGATTGTTCTCGATTCCATGTTATCACCCCCTGCAACACATCGTATTCGAACGGGCAATCCCTCCGCCATCAAGAACGCTGTAAGGAAAACCCTTTTCATGAAGTCAGGAACTGCATTGCCATCTGGTGACAAACTGCCTTTCAAGGATAATCAAACGTTACATCCTAAAAGCCATCCCTTTTGGCACATTACTTTTCTTCATCCAACATTCTCCTCAAAAAGGAAACAGGAACTTTTTCAATTTTTCTTTCTCATTTCAACATTTTGCATTTTCATTGTACTAATTGTCGTTCAGTTGCCATTTTCTGGGGTTTCTACTTTCATATTTTAGCAGCTAATTAACAACAGAGTTAAATTCAGTTTTTATACACAACAACAAAAAAAAAAACCCCAAGTTTAGTCCCACTGCGACATATCCCTACAGCTCCCTAATTGGAAATTCTACTGAATGCTTAATTTTCCAACCCCCGTAGATACTCGTACATAGTGTGTACTTTCGAAGGATATAGTCTGAGCTGCTGCTGCGTTTTCTTAGAGTAGGTAGTAATTTTCCTGCAATTTCTTGTTCGCTCTTGTCCTTTAATTAAATGGATGAGAAATAATGGAAACCCAGCAGATGGCGGTTAAACTGCTTAAAAAATATATATAACACAAAATTAATGGTAAAGTATGAGATGAACTAGATTTTTTCTGGCGGAAGAAAATGTACTTGGCCGGGATGACTGCTGAAGCTTTGACCGATGGTTGACTGGTAATTAAAGAGTTTTTTTTTTTCAGATTACCAGCGAGTATATTTAAATTGTTTGTTTGTTTTTTTTTTTTTGTTTACAAGCAGATAAGAAAAGAATAAACAATTTGTTATTACTTGTGAGGTAATTTGAATGAAAAAGTAAAAAGGGAAAATTAATAATTAGTCGGAAAGTAATTTTCCAAGTCTGTTTTTAGTGAAACTATACAGAAAATATGTTTCCCATGTTGATTACTGTAGTTCCCTACAAGTTTTACAAAATGGCAGATTTTTGCACTAAGATTAGGTATGCAAACACATGGGGTTTCGTATTTTCAGTGGTATGAAAGGGATCACAAAGTTTTCAACTTAAACACGCGCCTACTTTCTGCAACTCTTACAAAAACATAACCTTGCTGCGGACGATTTTATTGTTTTGCGATAAAAATTCTGTCATTTCTCATTTTTACTGCTTTTGTTATGAGCTGACTTATTTTTTTTAAATATTAAATTCTTCGCCTCACTGATTCCTTATAAAACTAAAGGATTACACCAAAATTCATCAGCAGACAAGTGAATGGTATACAGTTCAGCACAAGTACATGTCTTAAACACTCTCCCTGCGTCCTAATTCATCCTGGGAATTCATTCATCACACAGAGAAGAGCCACCAAACGAAGCATACTCGAACCGTGTTCCCCACAACAAGGACCAAACTACCAGGGATCGATATAACTTCGTGAGCATGCATCACTTAAAATAGTTGCTACTAACTCATATGCGAGAACAAGCTGATGCTTACAAATGATTGTAGAATCGTTGCGCCATTATAGCAATTTATCTAATGATATCCTCGTCGTTGCGTCCTCATTTCACTATCCTGTAAAGCAAAAAAAAGGGTGTATGATAACCACGTAGAAGCCAAAAATGTAGAGCAAAAGTCAGCAGGATCTATGCCCAAGGGTTAGAACGTTTATTTTATAGAACGTGGATGGAGAAGCCGTCGAAAAAGGATTATGCTTAGGACAACTAAGTAGAACAAAGCGGATAAAAATAATAATAAAAATAATCTCTTCTGTAAGGAAAACGAGAGATGCCTGCGCCTTGGGTATTTCTTCATTTGAAAGCATCTACTCGTATAATACTCGTACATCCAACAGACGGAGTGCATATATGCCGGCTATGGGCATGTGCATGTGCATTCCTTATGCATCTCCAAGGATATTACGAAGCTCTCTTTGGGGATGTGTTTGTTTTCGCGAACGAGGATATTCGAAGTGTGTAAATTGCACACTTTAAGCGGTCGGAGCTGTTTTCAGTGGGATTTAAAAAAAAAGACAAACAAGAATCACCCGGCGTAGAAAAACGGGCTTTGTGTCTCATCAGTAATCCGAACTAGGTGAAGATTATGTACACCGGAAGGGTTTCTGTTCAATGGAGACAGCGTTTTCAGCGTTTGTTTGCGAAAGCAGGGGTTACGGATTGTTTACTAACTATTTCATTGTAGAAGGGCGGTTGTGGAAGAGTCAGAAAGTGATTTCATGTAGAATTTAGTAAATTTCATTTGCAATCTTTCAGTTGGTTTGATGGAACGGGATAAATTAAGCTGTATATGTGACATATTTTATTTGTTTGACGGTCAGATATTTTGATTTGTTGACCGATGTTAAATGGGTGAAATATTTTGGGAACTTTGCGGTGCACGGCGAATTCGGATTTATCAGAAGTTCATTAGGAAAAAACTATGTTTGCGAGACAATTTTGCGTTTATTGATTGGTCACCTATAAAATATCGCGCGGCACTTTTCAAATTGTAGTAAATTTGATATTTTATGCAGTACATCGTGACTCTTTGATATATCGTGACACTTTGATATATCGTGACACTTTTGAGATTACTGCAAATTTTATGTGTTATGATATATATCATGACAGTCGGATATTTCGTGACACTTTTCAGATTTTTGAGCAGTCAATAGTCAGTCAGATATATTAAGACACTTTACGGATTTTATTTAGATTACTGCAAATTTTATGTATTATGATATATATCATGAAAGCCAGATATTTCGTGACTCTTTTCAGATTTTTGAGCAGTCAATAGTCAGTCAGATATATTAAGACACTTTACGGATTTTATTTAGATTACTGCAAATTTTATGTATTAGGATATATATCATGACAGTCGGATATATCGTGACACTTTTCAGATTGTTGCCCGTCAATATATCGTGGCACTTAACGGATTGTTGCTTTTTAGAATACTGCAAATTTTATATATAGTCAATAGTCAGTCAGATATACAGACTGTTGCAATTTGAATACGTATTGAGATATATCGTGACACTTTTCGTATTTTACTGAATTTGATGATAAATGTTGTTTCTTTTCATACTGTCGCAAATTTGACAGTTAATACTGTACATCGTGACTATTTGATATCCCTTTCGTGACACTTTTCAGATTATTGCAAATTCGATCATGACAGTCAGATAATTTATGTCTCTTTTCGGAGTGTCCCAAATTTAACGTTAAATGAAATATTCCGGAACATAATAAATTGTTACGTAGCTGATGGTGAATTCAATATATCGTGACACTTTTCAAAAACCTGCATGATCAATGAAATATTTGGCAACATTTTTTTATTGAATGGGTAGTAGTAAAAACGGCCTCTGGCAATTTTTTCGTTGTTGCTAGTTTTCGTTATAAAATGTGAACCTTATGTCACTTAAAATATCCAACTCCTCGGTTTTTGGAAGGCAGTTTTGTTGGACGCCATTTTTCTACACTAATTGCTAAGCTACTTCACAGCATGAGTCATCACAAATGACAGTCAACTTTGCTGCTACTGAATTTTAAAAGATATCGTGAAAACGAACCCAAATCAAACACGACTCTGTTTGATTTTTGAGTCCTGCATAGTTCAACTCCCTAATTTTTCAAAATGGACTCAGCGTATCCAAACAGAAATAGAATTTTATTTCAATTGTTCACACGTGCCTACACTTACAAATAAGCTCATACTAAGTTGAGGTTTCTAAAACCAAAATTTGATGGCATACTCTGTCTAGGACAGGATCAAAGGAGAATCAGCCCCTTTACGTTTACACGTGTCCACTCAATTATTCAAATCATTTCGTCTAGCCAACAATACAATCTTTGGCAGAAATCAACTCGTCAAACTTTAACTCGCCTTCTGACCTTAAACTGCATGCAATGTCGTGCCTCAGCCACAGCCAGGGGTTCATTTTAATTAAAGACCTGCTCTGTGATAAATTGTGCCCTCCCCTTCAGACAATCACACACACACATACACTGGTCAGTCAATTCAATAAAGTGCCTTTGGACATTCGTTTTCGTCCTAGCAGTGGTCACAAATTTATTGACTTCCTTTCCGTCGCTCTTGGTCCTTCCGGCTTGGCTCTCTGTTTGCCTAGATTAATGTTGTTGCTTGCATAACCGTTGATTTGCGATTTCAATTTACGATCAAGAATTTGTCTCCATCTCGGCCTCTGGCGAGGTTATCTCAGTTTTAAACAAAGTTGCTGTGCGGAAATTACATACCACCAGCCCCTGACCGAAGTGTGTTATCAGCTTCCGACGTACACGATGCACATGTGACCGCTATTTTAATAATAATAAAAAAAAAAATCACTCACCCACATTTGTTTCCACTTTCATTTTCTACACCACGACACGGAAGGCCTGTGCACAACGGCTATCAGTGATTTTCGCTTGAAAAGTTTTTGTTTTATATGCGACGCGGTCGCATTTGCATTCGAGAACAAAGTTTTGAAGGTGACTTAATTAAAACATTGGTTAGGTTAGGTAGGGCCTTACGCACCATACTGGCTGGCGATGGCGATATTGGTGCTGTGAACTTTCATTCCGCTGATCTAACCTCTCCGTTTGTTTGTGACCATCGTTGAACATTGTTCGGATAATGAGAAAGTTTGCTACACACACCGTCATCATCGCTTGAGAATGATTGACGTATGCAGACCTCGAACTTTCGGCTGGGTACGGACAGAATAAATTAAAATCAAATGCGGAACTGAATATGGGTGGACGAGTGTGTGTGCATTGTGTTAGACAGAATCTAGGGATGGCGATAAATTTCCAATTTATCTGGGCTGTATGCAACTTGTCCCTCTCGCCCTCACATGGTGGTGTTTGTATGCAGTGGCACTTGGTGAATAATTATTTGAAGCTGGCCTCTCTATGATTTGTGAATGGGGTGGGGGAATTTCATTTGGGAAATCTCTAGAAGTTTATTGAATATTCATGGAGATTCTTGGTGCCTGCTGAGATATGGTCAGGTTTGATAAGGGACTTAATTATGCACGACGATGGGAGGCACTTAATTATGGTTTACCAATGAACAGCTATAACTAGATATGTAGGACTTGTCTTTACTGAACGTTTAGCCTTTCTGAAATGTCAACAGTTCATGAGCAGAGTGAAAGACTTCAACGGTTTTGTTTTTCTTCTAAACCTCCCCAATTGGCAAGTGCATTTTTTTTTAAATTCTTCGTAAAAATCGGCAGACTAGGGAATGAATTACCACATCGATTAAGAAATGGATTTCGGGCTAATTTTTTGTGAGTGAACATGTAACCAATTTCCATGTACAAGATATAAAACCAATAACTGAAGACATTTATCAACTGTCAAGTCATAATGGCGACATTTTTTTTTGCAATGTTACATGGCCGCTCCAATGAACTGTAAAGACCGCCTCTCTTTGGTTCAACACACAAGGATCATGCTCAAAACATCCAAGGGAGGATATTTATAAAAATTGGCACCGCTTTAAAGGTTTTCCAAATCGAAATACCACCAACATCATAACTCCTTCGTTATCTTCACTTCTGCACATCCTTAATCGTAAAACCTTCTAAGCAAACTCCTGCTAAATAAAACGTGTTGCAAGTACATATTTCATGTCGCTCCTCCCCGAACAACTCTTCTCTCAATGTTGTGTGTTTTCCAAGCAATTAAGTCAAAACAAAAGCTCTTCAGTTAGCAGAAAGCAAATAACATTTCAAAAACAAGAACAAGTTGTTAAGTCGAGTTACACATATATCGCCTGTAGGTGCATGCTCCCCTATACACCCGACTATCGCATATGTGATAATTAATTCCGCAAAGTAATGAGAATTTTATTTAATACATTTTCTGTTTTCCAGTTGTTTTTATGTGGAACAAAATGGGAAAAACAAATAACTCCCCGAAGAATGCTAATTAAAGTGAGGGGAACAACAAAAACTGACGGAAAAAAGTTTTCTGTTTGTCCGTTGGTTGCTTTTAAGTTGCTTTCTCATATTATTTGTTTAAATTTTGTGCACAAATTCAAAAGGCAGATAAATGGGGGTCAAATGTGCTGTGCTAGGGTAGAGTATTTCTCTCTTCTTTTATTTTTCTCAGTAGTAGTTGATGTAATATGTTGAGCTTGCTTTTTTTTCTGGGACAAGACAAGAGGTAGAAGGATATTTGCCATTAAAATTAATTGAAGGAAAGTAATGAATTTAGTAATTTAATCTTTTGTGAAGTATTTGTTTTATGTTTGCTGGGGTTCACACAATCATATGCTGAATTTTATAAGAGTTCTATTTTCTTTTATTTCTGATCAAAGATTAGAAGCTACATGGCGATCACAATTGGATGTTTGTCAATATTTGGTGATTATAGTTTTGGGAAGTTGCATTGAGCCATACAATTGTGCATACATTGAGACAGATTTGAATCGTTTCACTCGAATCTCAAAGTCACGTTGAACACGATTTTTGACCAGCGATTGGTCTCGAATGGAGCCCAGGCATTTTCAATGTAAGGATGCAATTGTCTACTCAATAAGCCAACGTATTTTCACTCCGTAACTTGCGCCCAACCCCGAATTTGTATAGCCATTAGTGAAATTTTGTGCGAATTCGTTTTCCAAACTCTGAGTGCCAAACATTTGACAATCGGCACTTAGTCGTATGTATTTGAACTTTCAATCGCTTTTATCGAATCCACTTAATGGATAATTATCAAAATATTTGAACTACTCAACTTGGCGAAATCAATTTAAAAGCTTTTAATTCGAATACCTACCATTCAACTGATATTTAGACTACTTATATAGCAAAGAAAACGTATTTTAGTTTTGTTGCATGGGTTTGTGACTTTAAGTTTAAGAAATACTCAAATAATGAAATAAATTTGAGATTCCTTGTTTGATTTAAAAGGAAAGCATTTCTTTTCGATGGATTAACAAGAGTGCTTCAATTGTAAACAATTTGTTTGTATTTTTATTTTTTTGAAAATAAAATTATAGCACTTACTATAACTCTCCTCTGTATGAAACTTTGGCATTTAGCCACTAATAATCTACTACTTTTTGTTAGCCTGCATTGAAATTTATTTTCAACTTTCCTTGCATATATTTCCTGGTTCTTTTTCCAACAGTCGATATTTTTTCATTTTGACTCGGTAACATTCATTCTTTTGCTTTATCTAGATTCGCTTGGTGGTCTTTTCTTAATCGTTATTAAAATCAATTATTGTAACTTTTTTATGGTGGCACTACTGCTGAAGAAAAGCATTTTATTTCTCTGTGGGGGCAAACCCGCAGGCACCAACGTGATAGTGGTACATTGCCACCCACCTCAACAAGGCGGTTGCCATCAATTTAAATGGGAGAATTATTTCGCATCCTCTTAGCCCACTTTTTTTTTCAATCTTTCAATGAGTCTCGTCTCACCAATAACGCTCGAGATGTTGGCTTAGAAAACCTGAATTATTTGTGAATTGTCATCAAACCGAACCGAACCGAAGACTTTAGAAAGTGGCTCGATTTCGGTCGCCAATTCACTAATCCATTGTTATTTCGAATTTAAATAGTATACTAATTCTCGGCAGAAACCAACTTAATTATCAATCAAGTTTTAGCATTTAATTTTATTATTTAAATATTGTTATATAAAAATAGCATGCGTTTTAAATGTTACTCTTTATTCTTGCACTTTTCCCCATCCACATCATATAGAGAACTATTTTTGTACATAAAAAAAGAAAATTAAAAAAAACCAAACCATACAACAAATTGAAAAACGAAATTCTCAATCTCATCCCCATTTCTAGAAGTTCTTGAACTATTTCTGTTCTTTTATACATATATTTCCATTTCTAGAGCGTTTTCTTTTTTCAACAAAATAAAATAAACTGTTGTTATTTATTTTACTAAAAACTTCCCACTGCGCTTAATTGAAATACAAAAAAAAAAAAAATACTAAAAATGAAAAACAAAACAAAAACTAATAATAAACATTTATATATATTGATACGTATATATTTACTAAATAAGAATTTTATTAATTCCATTTATTATACATT